>OX493354.1:32500-1420000 GCA_950371115.1 Anania fuscalis
ACTTGGAAGTGATCCGGCCGCACTGCGTGTGGGTTATTTTCTGTCCAAAAGTGGGCATTGTCTTGGTTAAAAAGGCCAACTCTCGTAAAAGTTGACTCGTCAGTCCACAAAATGTTTTGAGTCGCATCCGCTAACAACCACTGGCAAAAGCGGACACGGGGCTGAAAATCGGTAACCTCTAGTTCTTGCACCCGGGTGAAGTGATACGGGTACAACCCTTCGTCCCGCAAAAGTCTCCACACATAAAAATCACTGACTCCGAAGACTATGGCCGCGTCCATGTTGCTAGCCATGGGGTGTCTGGTAAAAAAATCCAGCACTTCCTCTTCTAAAGAGGCTGAATAGCGTGGCCGGCCGGCGTCAGCAGCTGGCGGTCGGAACGTCTGCCAGTCACGATGCCGCTGCACTGCTCTCAAAATAGTCTGCCGGGCAGGCAGAACTCCTCCATTTCTTTCCGCAAACATTAAATAAATTTAAATTTAAATTTAAGCCGGTCTCATTGTAGCAGAGTAAAAACATTATCAAGTCTGCCATTCTGTAAATTTATCGTCAAAGTGGGACGCCCGCGCCACAGGTTTTCCTATAGCAGGGTCCCTGGTGTTTGTAAATTGTGCATATGGTTTGTCAATAAAGATATTTGATTTGATTTGATTTGATTTGATTTGACTTGATAAGCTGCTATGAGGGCCGTTTTATTGGTTTTACCATTGGTAAGCTGCTAACTTAACATTTTCTTAGCTAAGACATTGTATTTTTTTAATTGGTTTGTTTTAAATGATGTAGATTTTCAAATTAGAAAATTTGCACTAAGCTACATTTAAGCCCTAATTTTAAGTTAACAATGTTAAAGGTAACAAGCCAAACATCTGACCGTGTAGTATAAGTTTATGAATGAACTCCGGCCATTTTTCACGTCTGTTAGCTCTTTCTAGCTCTATACAAGGGGAAGGAATAAGACAGATGATCACAGATGGTTTTACGTTTGAAGATGGACGAGCTTATGCAATATGAAGTCGTTGTTGTTATTTTGTATTTTTATTTTCATTTTTTTAGTTTTTATGATACACATTTGAAAGTTGGTTTTCACGATTGCTTTTCACCTATATAGTCACAGGCTAGCAGGATGAGTGCTAAAAAAATCGGACATTATATAGTATTTAATCTAATTATCAGATGTAACTCAAACTCCGCGCCAAAATGGAAAACAGTTGTGCCAATCTAACAACAACAAAAATATATAATTTTGAATTTGAAACCATAAAAAAAACATCAATTCCCGAAACTTTTTTGACAGAATGAACGTCCAGGTGAATGTAACGAAACGGCCAAGCCACATATTTGTACTATGGTGAAGAGTTTGTGAAGTTAGGCCTTGTAGAGTTAGGGCACAAAATAGAAAAAATACAGAGGGTCCACTCCCGCCGTTTTTGAAAACAAGTGCCTAAATTGGGCTGACTACCTAGGGTTGCTATTCTGAATTTTTGAAATAAGTTAGTGTGCTTTATTACTCCGATACATCAATTAGCTTATACATTCATCTTATCATACGTCCAAGCCTAAATGGCAAAGCAATATTTACTCTCCTCAACTTGGCTTCTTCGATGACTGTCGTTTTTAACAGCGGCGGCAGCTGCGCGTTGGTTGATAGAAATTATACGTACTAACTTGTTATATACTCACATTTCAAGTTGATGTGTTTATCGTAGGAACGATAATGTAAAAATACCAATGAAGTATTGAATATGTCTATTATCTTTTATTTAACGCTTACCTAAAACACTGGTGTTATACCAGCGACGATATGCTAGGGAAAATTTAAAAGCCCATTTCTGCTGAATGTGCAATGAAATGAATAATTGATCGCTATCAAAACTTATCTTTAGCTTTACTTCTTACTTACTTTACTTTACTAACAAGAAAAAACCATGACCTAGTTTTATATACCTTTCAATATTATTTGGAAATTTGAAGAACGTGTAATCCCAATTTTGTGTTGTATTAAAACATCCAAACACACTGCAGCAGTAATAAAAACGCCTATCCATTTTTTGCACGTAACAATGATCAATGCGTAGTAAGCTGTCGTGAGTGACAGCCCCCTATTAGCTCTATCCCCGATCGTCCGAGATTTCTAGTAAACGCAATTGTCAATCTGTGCGTGACGATTATGACGCTTAGTTCCGAATGGACTATCTGTCTAGCGCGCCGGTGCTATACGTAATTTGTGGTTAGGGCGTGTAAAGTACGAAGTTTGGCTATACATGAGATCAGGGCCCTAACCATGAACTGTTAAAACAATCACAAATCTGTCAAACATTATCATTTCTGTCAAATTTTGTATGAAATGACGTACCAAAATTGACAGATTTGACAACTTTGAGATTGTTTTAAGAGTTCATGGTTAGGGGGCTGATAACTTTTTGACAATGCAAGTCATAAGGTCTCGTCTTGGCAACATTTTACATGAAAATGTTTTGGTGGGATTTCATTTCTTTTTGTAAGTTGCTTGTGGGTTTGTGACTAGGGTTTGGGAATTTTCAACAATTGCAAAGTCCCAAGATACGAGACAGCCTACGACCAGTCCCTAAACGACCTGCGACTATGAGACTCTTATAATAAAAAAATGAGTTAATTTCTGGTCACACTTATTATTTACAATAACGTGCAGAACAATAAATAGAAAAAAAAATCACACGATCATTTAACCGGAATAAAAAGTATCATATATTTATTAATCCAGATCATATTATATCTATATACTTATGAAAAGTTATTCAAATCCGTTCAGCCGTTCACCCGTGATTGAATTACAAACATCCGAACATCCTCACATACTTGATTATTTATTTGTAATTTATTAACTTGTAATATTTTTTTTTATAAATAAATTATTTATTTTGACACAGCAAGTTTTGTAAGTAAAACTTTATAGGTATGTTTTAACATTATTATTATTCTCATTATAATTTCTTATATAACTTTTTTACCACAATGCGATGTTAAACGTTAATCTGCTGGAAATGGATGCATAAAAATAGCCGAGGATTGGGCTCACTGTCGTGCATTGGGAAAGGCCAGCAGTGGAGTGACGTCATCACATAATCATCACACCCTTGATGGTTTGCTGGTATACTGTCTGAAATCTCATTCGTTTTGTTTGAATAACTAACGTCTTTTCTGTCACGTTCATGCTCAGAACTAACAGAGCGCTGCAGTTCGCTTTCTTTCACTTGGCTTCCTTCAAAGAGCTGCTTTTAGCAGCAACAATTGCGTCACCTACTTCTGCTTTGCTGGTGACCAATGCTCATTGGTCTCGTCAGAATGCCTTTTAATACCTCCATCTCATACCGTCAGAAATGATTTTGTAGTAATATAGAATTACAATGTACACTCCAGTTCTGCTCAGTATTACTTACTGTAAAAGAATAACAATCCAAATATTTAGTTCGATTGAACTTACTTTCAATCAAAATATGTTTGATATGACATGACATGTACAAAATGACAACTGTCATTAAATTTAATTTGATGCACTAAGGAGTATTGATATTATTTCGAAACAGATTACTTGAGGAAATTTTTAATACTTGAAATAATCATCCGCCTCAGGTGGGATCCGAACCCACGTCCATCGCATACCGGGCGAGTGCTTTGACCACTAAGTTCCCGAGACGTTAGTCAACTCGACGAAATCTTTCAAGTGGTTCTCGCTGTCAAAGCCAGTGTATTTTGTAATCAATGTTGCGGTATATACTACTACCGTCAACAACCATTGCTAAAAACAAAAATTTAAATACTTGAGGCAATCCCATACTCCAATATCCCATTCCCTAGTTTTAGGGTTTGGGGATGAAAGTTACATGTTTTATAATTTATCTGTTGTTTGTGTACTGTGGGTGGTAATGTTAGCTTACATACCAAATTTCAGCTTTCTAGGACATTGGGAAGTGCCTTAAGAATTTCGATTACTATCAGTGAGTCAGTGGCGAAATTAGGCTATTTTAGATATCAATAAAATCTAAAGTAAAAGAGCTACGAAATTGAAACTTTATATTTGTATCAAGTTTGCTATTGGGAACAAATCCCGAGAATTTTATGATCTAGTACTATCCAATGTAAGGGTTCAAAATATCGACGAATCTCTTCGAGAAAAGGTAGGTTCGATGGCTCGTCTTAGCGGGGGTACTACCGTGCCCCCAGATCTGTGAAAAATTTAACTCTCTATCACGGTTCATGAAATACAGTCTGGTGAGAGACGGACAGCGGAGTCTTAGTAATAGGGTCACGGTTGAACGTTTAGGTAGGTACGGAACCCTAAAAACTAAGTACCGAGTTTGTTTAATCAGTTCAGTCAACCAGTCCGTCAAAATCAAATCGATGTAATATTAATCTGCTTTCTATTCTATAAATAGTAAAAAGGTAAGTAGGTATGGCTTGATTAACAAATAAATAAATTTAAAGTTTACGCATAATGTATTTTATCTACAAATTGACATGTAATTAACTAACTATAAACAAAGTTATCTTATCTCCAGTGACGTCACGCGTCTGTGATGCTGGCCGCCCGCGCGCCCGCGCCCGCGCGACCAGAGACCCGTGCCGGGTAGTGCTGCCGATCTATCGATAGTTCTGTACGTTCGATGAAAATGGATCTAATTCGACTTAGATCGAAATTGACTTATCAACCAACTTCAAAAAAGGAGGAGGTTCTCAATGCAACGGATTGTTGTTTTTTTGTTTGATACGCGATTACTCTGTTTTAAAATTTATTTTTTGTTTGAAAGAATATACTCCAGAGGTGGTTCGGTTTTCACCAAGTCAGAATCTGATGATGAGATCCCTGTGAAATCGAGGGAAACCCTTAATTTTCTTCTGTGAGAGTTCACTTTTGTTCTGTGAGAGAAAAATAAATAAAAGTTTATTATTATTGTGTCGATAGTATTTACGCTAACGAGGCTATCAAAACGACCGCTTGTATCGATAGACCTATCAATACTATTGCTTTTGCTCAACTATTGTCTATCTGTTATACACTTATAATTTACTCGAAACCATGTAAAGCGTCATCTATGGGTTTATACATAACTTAGTAAGCATAGGTACGTAGTAGTGACGACCTCTGTAATGTAGCCGAGTAGCGAGCACGCCGGACTGTATATGGCGCCGCCATCTCGGAGGTTTCGGGTTCGATCCCCGGTCGGGTCAATGTGGAAAACGAACTTTTCTATAATAATAATAATAATAATAAATATTGGACAACATCACATACATTGCTCTGATCCTATGGTAAGTAGCGAAAGCACTTGTGTTATAGAAATCAGAAACAACGACGGTACCACAACACCCAGACCCGAGCTAATATAGAAAAGTTCGTTTTCTACATGACCCGGCCGGGGATCGAACCCGGAACCTCAGAGATGGCGGCGCCATTTATAGTCCGGCGTGCTCGCCTCTCGGCTACGGAGGTCGCCACATAATGTCTCGTGTCTGGGTGTTGTGGTACCGTCTTTGTTTCTGATTTCTATAACACAAGTGCTTTAGCTACTTACCTTAGGATAAGGGCAATGTATGTGATGTTGTCCCATATTTATTTATTTATTATTATTGTGTCGATAGTTTTTACGCTAATAGGGCTATCAAAACGATCGATGGTATCGATAGACCTATCAATACTATTGCTTTTTCTCAACTATCGTTTATCTGTTATAAAACGTATAATTTACCCGGAACCATGTAAAGCGTCATTTATGGGTTTATACATAACTAGTAAGCATAGGTTGATATTCAAAGCATATCGGTTAGGCTAGGCCTTTAAAGTAGTTCGTGGTTCTACCATATTTACATAGATGGCGCTACAATACTAGAAACTGCATTGTGTTAGTGTATGAAAGATTTAACAGCTCTGCCCCTCTAGCATGAGCAATAAAACGCGACATGGTATAAGTAAATAAATATTGGACTACATCACATACATTGCTCTATATAAGGTGTAAGTGAATTAGTGTCAGATATTTTTAGGAGTAACTTAGACTATCACATGGATCACATATTAGATAAATTTAAAATTATAGAACAAACTTTAATTCACGCACCAAGTAATATGATATTATGATGAACAGTGTAATATGATTATTTGAATGCATTAATGTAATTCTGGAGAGGTTATGAATCGGCTAGCGTTGTGTGAGTAGTCTACTTGTGGTGTTTGGGTACATGTACAGAATGATGTAGATTTTTTATTTTAAAAACTTATTATTTTTTCGATTTTTTTAAGTTTGTTCTATAATTAGAATAGTTTGTTACGGGATTGCTACCATGTACCTTATTTTTAGGAGTGAGGAGGAGTTTAGGAGTAACTGTTACTCCGTGATCATGGCGCTTGCAACAGTGCCGAAATATCGGGAACTCAAAAATAAGGTACATGGTAGCAATCCCGTAACAAACTATTCTAATGTTAGTGACCATGAAAGTTTAAAACAATATTTTGTTCTATAATTTTATATTTATCTTATATGTGATCCATGTGATAGTCTAAGTTACTCCTAAAAATATCTGACACTAATTCACTTACACCTTATATATGTATTGGTATGATAGGATTTAGCGATTTATCGCATACTTTTTGTCGAAATATGAACTTTTATTGAAAAATCGTGCATGAACGTGTTGTTGCCGGCACAGACATACTCATTGTTTTGATAAAAGTTCAAGATGGCGGTATTGTTATCACATTTAGAAAGTGGGGTGTCGATAATTCGCTATATCGTATCATATCATATCGTGTTTTGTTGGTCATGCTAAAGGGGCTGTTCTAAAATCTTTCTCTTCCGACTTATGCGTCGTACAATAAATAAACACCTTCAAAAAATTCTCCTGGCGTCTTTCTTCTCAACTATCTAGCGATATTATCGATAGTGGACTATCGAGCGGCAACACTAGTGCCGGGAGACACTCAGAGGTATGTGTTGTAGTTCAAATCAAATCGTTTATCGGCATCACATGTGGTGAGCAGATGGTAAATATTGTTTTTACAGTTTTACATACAATTTTTAGTATTTGGTCTTTAAAAATACGCAATCATTTGAGTCTAATTGAGAATCTATCATTATTCATTATAAAAGTAATTTCAAATCAAATCAAATGTTTTTATTTCAGTAACATAGATTATTACAAATATCAGATGTGGGAACTTCCCTTTAGGCAAGACATCGCCTGTTTTAGAAAACCGATCTTCTTTACAAACAAATTATTTACTTAAACTAAATTACCGCTACATACATTTTAAAAACAAATTAATATTAACCGCCTCCCTCTCGCAACTTTTACTAAACCAAATGTACTACCGTGTCCCTAGCCGGTCTCAACGCTTGCGCGACACTCGAACCCATTGTTTATTTGAGTCCAAAATATGTAAAACTAACGCTGGTAAACGAGCCCCACTTCATCGATTAATGAAGTCTTATAATATGTATCTCTCAGATGTCGATTTGTTTAAGCTTACACCAATGGCATTTTAAAAACAAGTAAAACTCAAACTTGATGAGATTAAAATAGACTCATAATACCTAAAACATGTTTAATGAAACTTACATAAGTAGTAATTTAATAGATTGTATAAAATTAAGAGGCAAAAATTTTTGAAGGTGCTGATTGTGCAATTAGTAATATTGTTTTAAAACATTTTGTATTTGGAATTGTACAATTGTTTGTTATCCTAAATAAATAAAAAAAATAAAATAAACTGTCCTCTACCTGAAGGTTGTCTGGAAGAAATAGCTTTTAGCGATAATGCCGCCAAAATTGTACCATTCTCAATGTATTTTTTCTGTGTACTGTTTGTTTTGTGTGGTGTGCAATAAAGAGTATTCTATCTATCTAATATAAAACTAACGCTCGTACGAGTATACTTAGGTGTGCTTGTGTGTGTGTATGTGTTTCTAAAAGTGCTCGTAAGCGCCACGTCTGCGCAATACAGTAAAAAATACGTTTTGTCAACGAACCGCAGTATTATCTTCTAACTCCTAACCGTTAAGGAGTTCTGTGGCTTTCATCATTAGCTCAGATTCATCATTCTGATGATAAATCTGTTCGGACTTGGTGATAATGGGACCACCTTGGGTGAATAGGTTTTCAAATAAAAAAATAAAAATGGAAATCGGTCCAAAATTGGTTGGTGAAGATACAAAAAGGGTCCGTACCATATTTTTATAAAAACGGCAAAAAAAACACGTTTGTTGTATGGGAGCTCCCTTAAATATTTATTGTATTCTGTTTTTAGTATTTGTTGTTATAGCGACAACAAAAATAAATCATCTGTGTAAATTTAAACTCTCTAGCTATCACGGTTTATGAGATACAGCCTGGTGACAGACGGACAGACGGACAGACGGACAGACGGACAGACGGACAGACGGACAGACGGACAGACGGACAGACGGACAGACGGGCAGACGGACAGACGGACAGACGGACAGACGGACAGACGGACAGACGGACAGACGGACAGACGGACAGACGGACAGACGGACAGACGGACAGACGGACAGACGGACAGACGGACAGACGGACAGACGGACAGACGGACAGACGGACAGACGGACAGACGGACAGACGGACAGACGGACAGACGGACAGACGGACAGACGGACAGACGGACAGACGGACAGACGGACAGACGGACAGACGGACAGACGGACAGACGGACAGACGGACAGACGGACAGACGGACAGACGGACAGACGGACAGACGGACAGACGGACAGACGGACAGACGGACAGACGGACAGACGGACAGACGGACAGACGGACAGACGGACAGACGGACAGACGGACAGACGGACAGACGGACAGACGGACAGACGGACAGACGGACAGACGGACAGACGGACAGACGGACAGACGGACAGACGGACAGACGGACAGACGGACAGACGGACAGACGGACAGACGGACAGACGGACAGACGGACAGACGGACAGACGGACAGACGGACAGACGGACAGACGGACAGACGGACAGACGGACAGACGGACAGACGGACAGACGGACAGACGGACAGACGGACAGACGGACAGACGGACAGACGGAAAGACGGACAGACGGACAGACGGACAGACGGACAGACGGACGGAAAATATAACCTCCTCCATTTTGGAGTCGGTTAAATAGTGTGCACATGTCTTGCGTCTTGCCACATTGTCATCATGCAGATATTAATATTTGTTTCAGAGTCCTCAGGACCTTCATCTAAAGTCCAGCGATGTGGCGTTTGATCGTGTGCCTCGCAGTGTACCTGCCGGGGTCCCGGGGGCGGGCCCTGGACTTCGGCTGCCCCCGCAGCGTGGAGGCGGCCGCCAACAGGACCTGGCGCGCGGCGGGCTGCAGCTGCGAGCTGGCTCTGCAGGTGTACGCCTGCCCAGCCGAGGGGCTGGCCACGCCTGTCAGCGTTGACGTACGGTGTCATAATGTGAGTATTATACGTAGTATGATTCTTACTCTGAGGTATTATTCATTTATAGCTGACTAGCTGAGCACAACAAACTTCGTTTGCGTGGACTACAGGGTGTTTGGTATGAAATGTGTGTGTGTGTGTGTGAAATGATATAAAAATAGTTCAAATAAAGAACAATTAGAAGAATATCTCACAGGAACATTTAACCGGGATGAAAAGTATCATCTATGTTCATCCGTTCAGCCTCTAACGCGTGATTGAGTTACAGACCAAGTATCCAAACATCCTCACAAACTTTCGCATTTATATATATATATTTTTTAAATAAATATTGGACAACATCACATACATTGCTTTGATCCTAAGTAGCGAAAGCACTTGTGTTATAGAAATCAGAAACAACGACGGTACCACAACCACCCAGACCCGAGCCAATATAGAAAAGTTCATTTTCTACATTGACCCGACCGGGGATCGAACCCAGAACCTCAGAGATGGCGACGCCATTTAAAGTCCGGCATGCTCTTTCTGCTATGGAGGTCGTCATCGTCAATATTAATTAGTGTTAATGTTATAATATTAGTGGGATAGCTAGCTACGTGAATTAGTTTGCAGGTTATAGAGCAACTATATTCCTCGCGTTAGAATTCCTTTATATCATTATTATTTGATCCGCGCACCTGGCAGCTGTCCAGCGATGGGGAGCTAGCTCTTAGACCAGTAGGTCTAGCCACGTAAACACGATTGCAGTTAGACCATTAGGTACGTATTTTGTTCTAATCGTCGTCATCGGCTTTTGGAAGTCCACTGCAGGACATAGACTTAGACACAGCCTCTGTGCGGCATCCAGCAACTGCATGCTACTTTGATAAAGAATAATAAATAACCCTCGTTTAGCAGTCGGGTAAAAAGAAATAATAGAAATTTAAAAAACTTAACGTTCCTTTTACCAAATGATATATTGAAATAGTTTTATCCTTTGGCTGAAATAATTATAATTACTAGACGAGAGCGGCTTTTAACTCATATTCATTTCATTTTATGCCTTTCAAAGCACGAAGATGCTTGTGATTATGGGATTTCTAATCTCTCTATTGACTATCTTTAGGAATGATTCCAAAAGTATTTATCACCAGCGATGGATTTCCAAAGTGAGTCTTGGCCTCCGACACCAGATCACGCCATGCCTCTTGGTCTTACGAGAGCTTTCGCCAGTCGCTATGGCGAGGGTTGAACAGGTCTTGGGAACTACCTCCTTCCATCTGCATCTAGGGTACGCTCTCTTTATGTCTCGATCCTCTCCCGTTCTCTCTGGGTGTCGAAGTCACTGAAGCCTGGCCGCTTTGGTCACTCCAATGATATAACTTCCGAAGGCTGTTGTTGATGAAAGAAAAAATGAAAACTTGTATGTTTCAGCCAGTCTCGTCAGTCGCAGCCTCGCACACAGCAGTCGTCAGCTCGCAGCGGCTGGAGCTGTCGGCTTGTGCGCTGCAGAAGACGCTGGCAGGAGTCAGCCCAGTCGAGGGCATCCCCCTACAACTCAGCTTATCATTGGGTATTGTGGGAATAGATTACTCTTTACCGCCTCCCCCTTTCAACTTTTTTAAACATAAAGGCTGTCCCTTACATAAAGGTTGTCTGGAAGAGATCGCTTCTAGCGATAAGAACACCTAAATTGTACCATTATAAATGTATTTTGTTTTTGTGGCGTGCAATAAAGAGTTATGTCTGTCTACTATATGAATAGAAATATATTTCTGAATAAATCATAAAATTAATTCATTTAGTTTAAATAAAGGAGTTACAAATAAAACGGGTATATGTTTTAAAATGCCTTTCGTATGAGTTTCAATTAATTACATGTAATCTGTCTTGAGACACATAAAAACATTCTACAATATTTCCAATTTGAGAACACAGAATAGTAGACTTCCTCTTTCTTGAAGCTGGGTAAGAACAACGCACCAGGTCGTCAACCAAGCCATCCTATGTTATTACTGTTCTTGTCAAACTTTATTTATTTTATTGAACAGACGCTGTACGAGGCGAGCTACTCCGCGAGCATGTACAAGGGCTGCCGGGGGTTGAGAAGCTGGCCATGATGCATTCTGGTAAGAAATAATAAAAACCTAACAGGGTTTTATAAATTAAAGCTAAAAGCCGTCTCCGGTACGGAACCCGTCAGTTGTCAAACAATCAAAGAAAAAAACCGGCGGCCAAAATATTTGAAGTGTGTCGTGCCACGCGCAGTGTAGGGTTCCGTAGTTGCCCGTCGTTACTACAATATATAATTATTCCAGCAATTACTTTATTATAGTAAAATATTGAAGTAGTGTGCGGGGGCTCTAAACTTTTATGACTAGTCGATGTTTTATTTCAGCTGATCAATACCGAATCCCATTCGACGCTCTCGATTCTTTACCTACTCTCAAAGAATACTGGATAGATGGCGCTCATCTTACTCTAGAAGCGAGTGGAGGGGATGACGTCGCCCCGCACCCTACGCTACGGGCAGTTGCGCTCACGCGCTGCGGCATAGCGGACGTGCCAAACGGCGCGTTCATGCGGTGGAGAAATATTAAAGGACTGAATTTAAGTGGAAACAAGATTGTGAATTTTGCAAACGACGCTTTTAGAGGTAATACAATGTAATTTTTTTCGGGATTTTGCTAATCTACATTATGTTTAAATCATTTTGAACTATCTCTGAGCTGAAAAACAAAAACTTGCACAATCTTAAATTCTGGGTGTATTGTAAATATGGTTTTCACCAGCATTCTACAGGGTGTTTGGAAGTCTACTGCTGGTCATAGGTCTCGACCATAGAACGCCACAGGGGGCCTAGCGCGAAAGTGCGTCGTTCGGTCGGTCGTATTAAACGATCAAATTAAAACACCCATTCCCCGTATCAAAGGTTTGACAATTTATGAACAATTGAAAACAGTCGGGATTTTTATACGGCTAGATGAGTTGGTTATATTTTATCAAAGGATGGACACATGAGACTAACCATTTTAATTTGTTAGGTTTATACGACCGATCGAAAGATACACTTTCGCACTAGGCCCCCAGGATCGTTTGCGTTCAATGGCCTACCGCAACCTTCACTAGAAAGATCAGTCTATCGTAAGTAGGCAAATCGAGTCCAATACATACTTCAACAGGCGACAATTTTCCTTCAGGACTTAAATACCTACCTTAAAACCCTGAATTTGTCCCTGGGCCGTTTGCATCTAACCTTTATACCAGTCCACTTGGGTTGGGAGACCCATCAAGTCATCAAATACATACTAAATCATTTTCTCTAGGCCTCAAGAACCTCAAAGCTCTGAGTTTGTCAGGGAACCCAATAACGTCACTCCCCTCACACTTATTCAAGTTCACCCTGCGCCTGCGCAGCCTCTACCTCGACGAGACGCGCCTCGCCACTGTGCCGGGGGATGCATTTGAAGGGCTACATAGCTTAAAAGAAGTGAGTACCTCTTATGTGATTAATAAATCTCTATCACTGATAAATCTATCCCAGTGATTTTGAGTGATGATAAGTACGTCTTATCTAGAGATTAATGTTTGTAGTCAATTTATTAATCTTTGATCTAAGCTAGGAAGCTTTTGTCCAACAATAGAATTTCAATGGCCAATATCCTACTAATATTATAAATGCAAAAGTTTGTAAGTATGGATGGATGTTTGTTACTCTTCCACGCAAAAACAACTGAACGGATTTGTATTAAATTTTGCATACATATAGAATATAATCTGAATTAACATATGTATATGATACTTTTTATCTTCGATAAATGATCCTGTGAGTTACATTGAACAAACTAAAGATCACGCGAGCGAAGTCGCGGGCAAAAGCTAGTATCTAATAATTGATTCATCGTTATCATCAAATTTCCCTTAGGCTTCTGCCAATGACTTCCAGATTGGCCAGTTGGAAGCGGCTTTCTTAATCCTATGCCAGGTCGTCTGTCCACCAAATCGACACAATCATCAAAATCTTATCTGTTATAGCTTATTTATTGACGTTTTAAAAATAATATGATAAACCGTGCTTAAAATACTTCTAAGATAGCATTAGTCGGAATCATGGCGGCTCTCGTATCTACCAATACGGCATCCGCATAATACCAGTGGCAGAGTCCCGCTCCGGCCGTCTCTGCCTCATACTGAGCGGAGATCGTTTTGGTACCTACCATTAATTGGTTTAATTTTAAGTTATAAGGTTCAATGTGTTTTTATTTTGTATTTATTTTACTTTCAACTTTTTCGTACTTTTTCTTTCAATTTCTTTCACATACTTACTATAATTTTCCAGATAACACTCACAAATGGGAAGAACACCATGAGATTTGGTGCTTGCGCTCTCGCAGCGCTGCCAGCGCTAAAAGAACTTATCATAAAATCTACACCTTTGAAACCTCTACCTTCCGACCTGCTAGAAAACTCTACAGCGCTTGAAGAGCTGACTATTACAGACTCAGGCCTAGAGCTAATACCAAAGGGGCTGTTAAGAACCCAGCAGCATCTCAAAAAGCTAGACCTAAGCGGAAATAAGATTAAAATGCTCGATGATAATTTTTTCACGCCCATTATGGCACTTTATGAGTTGAATTTGGATCGGAATTATATAGTAAGGTTTCCTAAGTAAGTAAATGGTAATTATTTCCTACATGAAACATCTTTTATTTTATTTTTACACATTTGGGTTGTAAGGTTTTTTATCATCATCTTATTTTCAGCTACTTCGATCCCACTTTAGGGTATCACCCTCGAAAGAAACACTTTTTGTTTATTATATTATATTATTTAAAGCGGATCCAACTTCTCAGCTTTGTCTGCACAGTTCAGCTTGGCCGCAAGAGTCTCATCCTCACTTCTATAAATTGTTAAGGGTCACAATAGTTTTATTTATCGGCCAGTCTTTTAATTGCTAAAAATATAGTAGGAAATACGCACACTGAAAGAATTTGTAATCGGCCGAGTTTCTAATTATTCAAATACCGATCCAACTATCAGCTGATCAAAAGTCTTTATTTTGCACAGGGTCTAATAAGAAACCTTTTTTTTCAGCAACCTCTTTGCGGGCCTCTCCAAACTCAAATCAGTGTCAGCCAATCACAACCGTTTGAACCACATCGGAGAAACGGCGTTCCCTATCACCAATTCACTTGAGTCTCTATCCCTCAACGACAACCGACTCGCCTGGGAGTCTTTCCAACTCGAGCACAATATGCTGGACTTCAAGTGGCACCTGACGGAGCTGAAAGAACTCCATCTTCAAGGGAACCATATATCGACTTTGGTTCCGATCTGGAAGGAGTACCGGCAATTGGACAGGCTAGACTTATCAAGAAACAATTTTACTGTGCTTACGGTAACGTTTTTCTTTAGTTTAAGTAAGTTATAGCGTAGTAGCGTGGTGATTGGCCTAGAAGGCAAAGGGTCGATTCCCGGTTCGGAGCAATTCAAAACGATTATTTTTCTAAATAAGTGGAGAGACGCCACTAGCAAACTACCTCGTAACACAATACTGACAATTATTTACTTTTAGGCCATATACCGAGTTTCATAATATTTGACGACCTCCATAGCCGAGAAATGAGCACGCCGGACTATAATAATATGAAGTCGACATCTCTGAGGTTCCGTATTCAATCCCCGGTAGGTTCAATGTAGAAAACGAACTTTTTTTGTATTGTCTCGGGTCTGGATGTTGTGTTAATGTCGTTGTTTCTGATTATTATAACATAAGTGCTTCAGCCTGTTGCTAAAAAATTATACTCTCTTGTACAAATTTCAATTAAACGACGGAATATTGTTATTTAGACTAAAATGTAAAATGTAAGCACTATGAGGGTGACATCTTCTTCTTGAAAAAACCCTCCAAAAAATAAATCTGATTAAAAAAAAAAAAAAAAAAAGTGCTTCAGCTACTTACCTTAGGATCAGAGCAATGTGTATGATGTTGTTAAAAAATGTATAGCACCTAAATAATAATACAGCAAATT
Source organism: Anania fuscalis (assembly GCA_950371115.1). Classification (NCBI taxonomy): domain Eukaryota; kingdom Metazoa; phylum Arthropoda; class Insecta; order Lepidoptera; family Crambidae; genus Anania; species Anania fuscalis. Next base: position 47,966 of record OX493354.1, read on the forward strand.
AAAAAAAAAATTACATTGTGAAGGAGCGAAATACAATCCACCTAAATGGATAAGAAAAATCTTATCCACGGTTCATCTTAAAATTATTATTTACCTACCTCTAGACTGTCGTCACATTATGATAAATCGTTATAAGCATATTTCATCCGCAAAGTCTCTTTTTCCCGTTCGTAGTCAAGGTTCCTTAACCATAATCCAAGGTGCGGCAAGTCTGAATATTAGGTACATTTGAATATAATGTACACACATTTCACCAATAAATCTTGTTCTTGCAGGAATCGGACCTTAACTTCCAAGCACGAGACCTCGTGATAGATTTTCGCCACAACCTTATCACCAACGTTGTCTTCTCCACAAGCAGCCAGGAAGAATCCGGGAGACCCTCGACATATGTGCTTCTTGATAAAAATCCTTTTGAATGCGATTGTAATCTATACGGGTTTGTTAAGAGATTGCATCGGTCTAAGCAATATGTTTCACCACTAAAACTCGACCCAGAATACGCCCAATGTGCCTCCCCGTTGACTCTTAAAGGAAGACTTATAAAAAACTTGCAATTATCTACACTAACATGCAGCCTTTCTCCTCAAGACTGCTCAGCAAACTGCACTTGTGAAGTCCGTCCTGAAACTCGTACTCTTGAACTGGACTGCGAAGCTGAACCGTCAATATACCCCAACCCTGAAATCCATGGACAAAATACTACCCAGCTACGTCTTAGAAGCGTACAGTCGCTAGCATTACCATCCCATGTGGTTTCTTTAAATTTAACTGGTTTGGGCCTTACAGAACCTCCTTCGCTAAAACTTTTATCGAATGTGCAAGAACTTGACCTTTCCCAAAACCATCTAACTAGCGCTCCAATTGAACTGTTTAAAGAAAACATGAGTTTGCGACTTGCAGGAAATCCTTTTGCTTGCGACTGCTCCTATTCAGATAACGTTTACGCTTTACTCAATTATTCAGGAAGATTTGATGCAAACAATGTGACTTGCAGTGGCGGAAAGTCTCTAATGAATATCGACCCTGAAAAATTATGTGAGGTCAGAAAAGCTACCGTTCTAGGTGGAACATTGGCTGCAGTAGGCCTACTAATTGCAATAACAGCAGGATTTGTGTATCGACATAACCTTAAAATAAAAGTGTTCCTTTTCTCACGCGGTTGGTGTCGACCGTGGATCCAAGAAGACGACTTAGACGATAAAACGCAGTATGATGCGTTTGTTTCTTTCTCGCAAGAAGACGCTAGATGGGTAGCAGAAGAGTTGCTACCCAAATTAGAAGGGGAACCGAACAACTTCAAGCTGTGCGTGCATTACCGCGATTGGGTGATAGGAGATATGATACCATCTCAAATAGCAGCATCAGTGGAACACTCGAGACGGACGATAGTAGTGTTGACGAAGAGTTTTCTGCAATCGACGTGGGCTCCACTCGAGTTTAGAGCAGCGAACATTCGCGCTCAACGCGAACGTCGTGCTCGGGTCCTCATAGTCGTGTTAGGAGATGTACCTGACAGTGAGGACATGGATGCTGAGCTGCGAGCTTACTTGTCCACTAACACGTATCTAAAGTGGGGAGATCCCTGGTTCTGGGCGAAGCTGAAGTATGCTATGCCTTATAGGCGATAAGGTTCATAAAGAGGTATTTTTTTACCATCTTCTTTCATAATAATTATGACGGTCTCCGTAGCCGAGAGGCGAGCACGCCGGACTATATATCCCCGGTCGGGTCAATGTAGAAAACGAACTTTTCTATATTGGCTCGGGTCTGGGTGTTGTGGTGCCGTCGTTGTTTCTGATTTCTATAACACAAGTGCTTTAGAAACTTACCTTAGAATCAGAGCAATGTATGTGATGTTGTCCAATATTTATTTTGATACCAAACACGTGGTGATTATCTCAGTTATTTTTTGAGGAAAGAATCTGAGGTATAAAATCCGTCAAATAAAATTTTGAAAAAAAATATGGCCTATGTTACCCTGGCCATTATTACAAATATATTGATACCTTGTTAAAAAATAAGTATATTTAAAAATATAATTAATGGCTGTAAGACTAACAATCTTTACTGGATACAAGCCGATATGTAGGTACAAGATGGCTTTCAAAGGAGAAACGGGAATTCATAATCGGAGCAAAACAAAAAAAAATGGGTTAAATAAAACGTGAGATCATTTGGATAAGTATATAATTATTACCGGTAGTAATACATTCAAGAAAATATGTTAACAATAATAATAACATTTCACTGATTATAACAAGTAGGAATTGACAAGTTTGATTTTAATTGGGCTTAACCATTTACCCTGAAAAGTGCTACAACAAAATTGGTACCATCGGTGATGACGTCACTGTCACCAGTGACACCGTTCGTTTCACAATTTTGAATGTACTTAAGTAGCTAAATGTGAAAATTAGTAATTTAAATCATCGTTTTTTTAAATACTGAAACGGTATTGCTAAACTTGCCAAAGACATCATGGTACATTCATCATCATTATTTAAGCCATGGGACTTCCACTGCTGAACAATGACTCCCTAACATTGCTGCAGTGTAAAAACTTTTAAATTTTAAATACCATGATAATATTGTTAAAACCATAGACTTAGGATTCGCTACTATATCTATGGTTAAAACCCCCCGATGACAGAAGTCACTGGGAAGTCACTGGTATATATTGTATATTATACATCGTTTACTAAATCGTGTTAGATGATCTGTATCCGCTTAGATACTTTCGAAGAACTTACAATAAACGCTATTAGAAAACCTCAATAAAGTGTATGTTAATTTGTCATTGGTCATTCAAATAGTAATATTATATAACTCATATCATTTCTTACTAATATGTACATACTACCGGTACTTATACAAACGCCCGTGATCGAAAGGCGTATAGCACGAAACAGCCTGAGTATCATGGACTAGAAAGATAAATTAATAGTTTTTCTTTTTCTTACAATAAATCAAATATAATCAAAGATTTTTTATTTCTTGTAGTGACATTAACGTTTTATATTACTAGTCCATGAACTCTACTAAGAGTTATAATTACTGAGCAAACACTGTGTGATAAAGTCAGCTAATATTTCAGTTGCCATTTTTAGGGTTCCGTACTCAAATTATTTCAACAAGACTCTAAAATCTATTGATCTACACAAATATTTGCCCCATACGAGCTTTTAACTTAAAACCGCATAGGTTTGTAGTAACAACTCGACCAGACAGTTGTTTTTAGGGTTCCGTGCCCAAAGGGTAAAACGGGACCCTATTACTGAGGCTCCACTGTTTGTCTGTCTGTCTGTATGTCTGTCCGTCTGTCACCAGGCTGTATCTCATGAACCGTGATAGTAAGACAGATGATGTATTTGCCACTATAACAACAAATACTAAAAACCAGAATAAAATAAATATTTAAGGGGGCTCCCATACAACAAAAGTGATTTTTTTGCCGTTTTTATAGAAAATGGTATGGAACCCTTCGTGCGCGACTCCGACTCGCACTTGGCAGGTTTTCTTAAAATATCGTATAGGGTATCTTCGCATGCGCGTTCGACTCACACTTGGTCAGTTGTTTTACTGACTCAGAATCAACAAATATTCAGTACACAGTGTTCGCCAGAAAATCCTCAAATGTAGCTTTAACGCTAATATAGGAATAGATTTAAGGCTCGAATAAAATCGAAGGAATTTAAACTCTAATTTTAAAGAGGAAAAATAGATTTTAGGTTAACAAGGAGTAGAAGGAAACCTCTTAGTACCAACTAGGATAAATCTTATGAGTAGTATTGCCACAAGTGTTCCACGAAGTTAGTTAAGCAATAAAGCTAATACTAGATACAGAGTTTCATTCAAATGCAAAACACAAAAATATCACTTTTCTACCGACCCCGACTATGAGATCTAATGCAAAGATCCACATAATGCAATCCTGTTATTTATTTTTAAAATAAAAGATTATTGTAATGTTTTTAAATTTAAGGCCACCTCCAATTGCTTCCTTTATTGAATAAACTAATTTAATATTATGTATCTCTGTAATTATTTGACAGCAATAAACACAAGCACAAAAAAATATTGTGTACAAACACTTTTAGTGTGTGTGTATAAAGTATTGTCACAACATAGAATTTTGTAATCTTAATGCATGCATTTTTCTGTAAGCATAAAACGCAACTTCTTTGTATGTGTGTTATAAGTAATATAGGTAAAAAAATATAGGTATATATGTATATAACTATTGGACAAATGGGTTTACGTTTTACATGCGATTTGTGCTGCTAAAGATGCTAGTAATCCACTTATTTTGCATTTGAAAGAAATCTGCTTATTATAAATATTAACAATGGTCGTTTTAAAGCTAAAGACGTGCGTGTTACACTTATCTACTCGACTGTGAAACTTTTTTGTGTAAATAGGAAATGTTAGTGGGTCGGTAACAAACGCTTTTATTTTATTATTTTGTCATCAGTAATAAATTGTAATTGGACTTCAAAAACATGCACCTGTGTTGTCTGTCTATGTGATAGTTTAATTGGCCAATCTCCCTTATAATCTCCCAATAATAATTTTGTCATCTAACTTATGAATATAAGTTAGATGACAAAATTATTATTGGCCTATATTTTCATTTTATTTATAGCTTCAAATTTTCATTTTAATTATTCATGCTTAGTGTGTCGTCGTTTATTCGAAGTCACTCTTAAATTTCTTTTATAATGAGGTTTTTGATGAGATATGTCTAGTTACAATATTATTGCGAAAATATTTCTCAGTGCTTCTATTAAAATAGTAATTTGAAAATAGGTGATTTAAAATTGGCCACAAGTTCTTTACAACTACAATATTTGAACTATTCAATACTTAAAGTATAATCTTATTGGTATCGGAAAGAGGAAAATTGCAAATACGAATATTCATAGAAGTAAAGCTGAAATATTTAAACTTTTAATCTTAAACTTGAGTTCTAAAAACCTTTTTGCAGTCGATTTTGAATTAAATCGAAAAACGTAAATGACATTATACCTTCAAGGTTCTAGCGCATCTAAAATGTTGTCGAAAAGCTTAAAACCTAATTATTATATATCTATATTATAATACTGATGGACAATAATGGGCCATTATTTCATTGGGACAATAATTAATGATACTTTACCAAAAACTGATTATTCTAACTAAATTATGACAGCAGTGAAATAACTAATAATATTTTAATTTTTGCATTTAAATATGTCAACTCTAATTTTATTAAAAGCTTATTACGACTTAATTTGTAACAATTTTTGAATGCCGACAGTAGGAAGATTATTATCAAGTATTCATCACATAATTTAGAAGTACTTATTACTAAAATAGTATTTTAAAATTATTTGTAATATAATTATTATCATAAGTATTTCGGGACCCTCAGCGCCCCGAGAGTCATTACTGACTTAAAAGATAAAAGTTTTATTAATTAGTTATAATAATTGTAAATTGAGTTACATTGATGACATCATCGCATGGCTATTCGAATTCGCCTTACATTATAATTATTTAGGCTGATCACAATATTTAATAGTGAATTGTCTTAACGTGGATTATTCGTTTTACATAAACGCTAAAGAAAAGTTTTTGTCATGAAACGTCTTTAAACCACACTAAAACATACGGGTGCCATTGATACCAAGGATACGAGACCGCTTAAGTTCATATAATCTAGTAAATGACTTGGCAGGAAAAGAGCATAATTAGATTAATCAATTAAAACCGTGCTCCCTTCATTGAAGATTTTCAATATTGTCGAAATAAACACTGACTGACTTTATGATTTCAGTTTTGTTAAAAAAAAACTAATTATCTAGACGTTTCACGTCAAATTTATGGATGAGGGCTATGACACAGCCTTCTTTGCGACTTTGAATCATAAGTTTGCTGATCTCTATTGAAAGCAAAATGTCCAAAAAGGTCAGTTTATCATTTATTTAAAATGTTAGCTTCGGCTGTAAGAAGAAAATATTTCTTTAACAGCCACCAATATCAGCCTTGTTCTATATCAAATATTAGGGACAATGTATTTAATTTAATATTATGTACGAGTTTCACATAGAAGACCTCATCGCATAGATTTTGATAAGGCGAAAAATCCTTTTTACCTATTAAAATACAGAAGAAACTTTGTTAAAATATCTTCCTAATGTATTAGTGAATAATTGTCACATAGCACAGTTCAAAGATCTCACAAGCATAGTGCAGCACTACCAAGATTGATCCTTATCTTGTTGGATATAGAACACATTTTCATTCACCGCTGCGTTGGCTGTTGTGGCGAGGACGACCGGCGTGCGCGCCGTTTTGCTTTTCGCTGTTCTTCCGTGAGCTGAAAATATTTATAATAATTTTAGTAAGTTATTAAAGAACACGACTGATATTAATAAAAGCGAACCTAAAAGTAAGTTTTTTAATAATACATTAGTACTGTAATGCATCCACTGTGGTGCCTCCTAAGTGGTGCACAAACGTGTGCGGGGGAGATTAATTAAACTGAAGAATATTGACTTTTATGTTTATTCGTTATATATAGAAATACATATTAATTACTTAACTTTGAAACCTAATATGGAAACTACAATGTTTCCTTATGATGAATTATATCATTTACAATTATTTATACTATTTTAAATTGTAAGACGTTTCACTTTCTGTTTGGCTCCCGTTACTTGAATCAATCTAGAAAAACACTGTTTTTTCCATGTCAAGACGATTATTCTAAATTCGAATACTTTTATACCATGGTAGACGTAGAGGTTTTATTCAACGAGTTATAAACCTCTACAGTACCTATTTGTTTACAGTGCCGCTTTATATTGCGATTTAGTTGCGATACAATAATTCAAATTCATTTATTTCAGATTACATAGGATCCATAAATAATTAAAAAAAAAACATCAATTGAAAATAAACAATATAAATAATGATAATACAAATTAAATAAATAATAATACAAATTAATACAATTTTACATAACCATTACTAAGTTAATACCTTCTCACTCCCACAACTACTGGGATATGTCTGTCGCAGCAGTGCCGGAGGAGAGGACAGTCCAATCTGTCTCCTATCATTTAATATTTAATAAAAAAAATTTTTACAATTCTTCACCAAAAAGGACAGCTAAAAAGGTATATTTTCGTAATCATCTCTCAAAACTCCTTTTTTAATACCAAACTCGATAAATTTGTAAGATTTATTTTCATTCAGGCTATGAATTCTTGAGTAAGTATATCATTAGCCATAATTATTTCTACTAAGACGTCAGATTGCCTATATCACCCAGTAAACCGAAAATGTAAGAATTCTAACGAAATCAATCATAAAAATCTGTTTTAGCGTTAAGAATTTAACGAAAATCGAAAATTGAAATAACGAAACTCATAAAGACATACATAATCTCATCAAAATTCATAATTTAGACAGTTGACTTAAACGAAATAATTGATGGATTAATGCTATTGTTTTAATCTCAATAGATTTTTGACATACAGGTACCATAGTCCGAGCGGGTACTGGTGGCGGCTGGGATGCACGTCTTTCCTTTGACACCGTGGTCTTCGTCAAGCCTGTCACCGCATGCCCCGTCACGCTAGCGGTGACGGTGACCGGGTGACCTCCAATGGTAGCTGGAACGGTGACCGGGTGACCCCCCTCCATCGCCGCTGCGTTGGGTGACGGCGGGCTTGCGATTGGTGAGGTTTTAACTGAACGAGGCACCATGACTGTTGGAGTACATGGGCTGGTAGCAGTAGAGGATACTCTTGAGTGGCTACGTGGAACTGCTCGGCTAGTGACAGTGTCCGCAGTGATGTTGGCTGAGATTGGCGTGGGGCTGACGGGGGCTGTTGCAATTGAAGTCAAAGGGGAAGAGGGAGGGAAGTGCAAAGGGGCGGAGGGGGAGTCGTTATCAGCGGCTGTAGAGCAAGAAGCGCGCGCCGAATCCGACCTGCAAGATGATAAATTATTTTTTAATAGATACTGAGTTAAACTTTTTGACGAACGTGAGGAGGTTCGCGGTCTGGTATTAAATGCGAGGTGGATGGGGGTTTGAATCCTGTCAGGGGCAAATGACTTGTTATTGAGTGACGGGGTGACAATCAAGTCACGAACCATGTGATTTTGACTCATGTCATGTGTCAAAATCACATGTTTCATGTTATACGCCCTGTGATGGCGGTCACTTTAAGTGAAAGGTAGTCCACACTAGAAGTTTGCAATGTCGTTCCGTACCCATATGACTAAAACTCCGCTGTCTGTCCATCTGTCACCAGGCTGTATCGCATGAGCCGTGATAATTAAACAGTTTAAATTTTCACAGATGATGTATTCCTGTTGCGGCTATAACTAACAACAAATCCAAAAAAATAGAATAAAGAATATATTTAAGGGGGCTCCCATACAACAAACGTGAATTTTTTGCTCGATATTGATAACGGCAACAGGTAGAGAATATTTAGTTATACAAGCTGAATTTTCATTGGTTTTGGAGCCGAAAATGTTACGTTGGTAAAAAAATCCTGTATTCATATACATGATTAAAATCTTTCTACGAATTAAGATAAAATAGTTGCAAAAGTGTTTTGCTATCGAGAATACCTAGTAACGCTCTCCTTATCAACGACATGCGCGGGCCGGGCCATGCCCCGGTGAACTCGTGTTCGAAGTAGGTAATATCAACGCGTGCGCTGCGACACAGCTGATTTTTGTTTTACACGATATCTTCTAAACAACTGATTAGGAAAGTTAATTAAGTAGGATCCCAATTCTTCCTTCATACTTTTCACGGGCTTAGGACCGTCAGAAATAAATTACATAGCTACTTAACGTAAAAGAAAACGATTAATTTAGAAGGTACTTTGCTTTAAGATTAATGCACAACCATTATTCAAATCAAGACTACCTACTTCTGGCGTATTTAAAAAATTGGAATCATCTTATTTACAATAATTAATAATCAAATTAGGTACCTGGTTACTTCACCGCGAATAAAACTAATTACACCTCTCGGTACCGCAACAATTGTTCAAAATGTCTACCACTCACTTGAATGCACATTCGCGCACGTTTAATTAAATTGTCTTTTAATTTTCTTAGTGTCTTTGTCACTTTTTCGTACGACGAAGCACGTCACGCGTCCACAACACAATACACGAACCTAGATTCGCGTCGCGAGCGAGACTGACAGACCGGCCGGCGCGCATTGCAAAGGCTAGAGCGGGAAAAGAGCGCGGGGGGCGCGACGGCGGCGGCCAGTAGCAGCGGCGCGTGAGAGCCGCGGGCCGCGGCACCTACTCAGTTCTGTCGGCTTGCGCATACTCAGCGCGGCGGTCGTTGACTTTGATAAAACCGCCCGCTACTAAGTGTTCTCGTTCTTATTTGTTGATATCTTTGTTAGAATTTTTTGTGCTTATATTTTATTTTTTAATAGCTAATTGGGTTCTACTAAGTGTTTATATAAAGTGGGCTTCCGCTCCAAAACCAATGACAATTCAGCTTGTATAAATGTTTATTAAAAAAAAAAAACATTTCCCTTACGTATGTTTTATTTTAATTTTTCATTTATCCCATACAACAGACATGATTTTTAGACTATCGAACCCCTCTCCCCCTCCCCCCCTTTTAAGCCTCACGTGAAACATCATAAAACACGGAATTTGTTAAATAAATCAATAAATAAATGATATAAATAAAAATGTTTAGACGGATGGCAACCGTCGGCAGCAATAATGCCTTTGATAAAACCGACAAGCTCCGACAACTACCAACGCTCGCCCTAACATTGACGGCTATGCTATTTTCTACATTCACACGTTGGCCGTTGGCTCCAACGTTAGCCAAGTGCATTCCCCACCTGTGTCGGACGGGCGGCGCGGGCGCGGCTCACAGCACGGTGTCGAGCGTGTCGAAGGAGCACAGCAGCGCGGGGTCGCGCGCGCACCAGCGCGCCAGCTCGTCCATCGTCACCACGCCGTCCGCGTTCGTGTCCATCAACTGGAATCGGCGAAAACTTCAGGTTAATAACTCAATTATGGTAATGTTACTAGTACATCTACACGGTGTACAAGAGAATAGGAGATTCCTTAAAACCACGTGATCAGCTGGTCATAACAACTACTTTTTCTATACGATATGAAATGAAATTCTTTATTCTGTATATAGGCCCTCTTCCGGGCACTTATACACGTCCCAACATATAACTTAGCCCTACCACCGCTTCGGGACAACATATCGGCTGGTTATGAGAAGAAGCTGCTCAGCTCCTCAAGTGATAGCTGATAAAACTACTCAGCCCCTCAGTGATTCAAGCGATAGGCAGTATTCTCCTTCTTTCTTGGTCCCTTACTGATGAAGATCGCGACCACGATTATAGTGTCCCTCCACAGACAGTGGTCATTGGCCGTGTGGACCGCATGATGCATGTGTTCGCCCATCGTCTCCCTCACCGCGTCCGACCATCTCGTGGGTGCCCTACCCTGAGCACGTCTGCTCTCCATTTGGACAGAGATAATTTGTTTCTTTAGGCTTTGAAGATCGCACTATGCGTCCGAAGAAAATCATGGTACGTTAACGATAGGCAGTAAAAGAAAATTAAAGTATACATCCCACTGCAGGGCACAGGCCTCACCTCAACTTTGAGGTGGTTTGGGCCATACTCTAGCACGCGGGGCCCGTGCGGATTGACGGAGGGTTGTTATAAGGCCAGTAACCAAAACCTTTCTGTCAGATGTAATCAAGCCGCCATAAGGCCTCTGAATAAATAATACGACTAATGTCAAGCGATATCAGCCGGGATCAACTTTTAACGTGCCTTCCGAAGCACAGAGATGCTCTGGATAAATGTCACAATGGTCGCAATGGTCACCCATCCACTCACTTCCGCGGCGTTGGTTGCTTAACTGTAGTAATCGATACCAAAGCGCTGCCGCCACTTAAAGGCTGTAGAAGATATAAAAAACATACATGAAAGATCCTATCGACATGGTCCTTAGCCGCCTGGTTGTGTACCGGCGGGCGCGCAGCCCGGCCCAGCAGCTCGTATATGGCCTGCACCACGGCCAGCATCTCCGAGCGCGAGATGCGTCCGTCGCCGTCCACGTCGTACAGCGCGAACACCCACGACAGCTTCTCCTGCACCGAGCCGCGCGCCACGCGGGACAGGATCTCGAGGAACTCCTGGAAAGAAAGGATTAGAGATCACTTTCATTGTGTATTATATACAGGGTGTATTGGAGACTGGGACTCCAGAAACTACGTGATCAGCTGGTCATATACAACACCTTTTTTTATGGGAGCAACATTGAAATCGTGATTTTTTTTACTTTTTGACTTTATTTAATAAAAATAAAAATAAAGAAAGGAATAAGCATGTAATTTATAAATTCATTTATTTAAATCATTCACATTTACACACAACCTTCTTAAGATTATAAACATAAACTATATTCAAAATTGCAGCCCACTATAGTTATAGTTGTCAAATCTGTCAATTTTGGTGCGTCATTTCATACAAAATTTGACAGAAATGATAATGTTTGACAGATTTGTGATTGTTTTAACAGTTAATGGTTAGGGCCCTGTAAACAATTTTATGCTGTATTAACGGATGGCTCAATAAAGTGTTTTTGATTTTGATTGTGAATTACTTTTCTGATAAGTGGAATAAACTTATTTTTTATTTCGTTTCATTTTTTTAACAAAATTCTTCTGCTACAAAGATATACAAATATATATTTTCTAATTTGCTTCAGTGGATCAAAACAAAGACAATGTTTTCGCATAGAAGCAGCGGGCCAGCCACAAAGATATCTTATTGCTTCCATTTCCTGAGACGGATGGAGCCAGTTGACCTATATACATACAAATGGCTGATGCGTAAAGAAATGCAAGAGATATTTGCTTTTGGAATTCGTTATTGTAATTATGACACGACTGCCCAAAAAGGAGTGTAAGTAATGTTTTGGTTCATTTATTTTTTCAAGTATTATATTCATGTATTTAAACGACCTCCGTAGCCGAGAGGCGATCACGCCGGACTATAAATGGCGCCGCCATCTCTGAGGAGTCTGAGGTTCCGGGTTCGATCCCCGGTCGGGTCAATGTAGAAAACGAACTTTTCTATATTGGCTCGGGTCTGGGTGTTGTGGTACCGTCGTTGTTTCTGATTTCTATAACACAAGTGCTTTCGCTACTTACCATAGGATCAGAGCCATGTATGTGATGTTGTCCAATTTTTTTTTATGTATGTTTGTATGTGTTAATTTTTAATTTCATCATGAACCCTTAATGCCTTAGCCGATTTTGATGTATGAGGTATAGTTAGTATTGTTACGTTATTCCGGGTGACATAGGGTATGTGACGTCATAGTATATCAATACGACGAATTAAATAACCAAAATTTTTTTCATAATAAAAAAAGGCAAAAATAACAAAAATAGTTAACACCCTACTTTAAAAATCGTCAACCAGTTGAAACTAGCTTTACTGTCCAACAAGCTACTGGGCGGACAGTAAATAAATTGTTTTGATTATTTAATGACATAAAAATGGGCCAAATAAGACACAAATTCTTGTGAAGGAAACTGGCTAGGAGCTTGTACATTTAACTGTAAAAGATGACCGACAATGCGACTAGTTCCACTACCTTTTTGGGAATCACTTTGGATTCCCGTTTGCAATGGGGTGCTTAAATTGAGACTCTGTCAAGAAGACTTAGTTCTGCTGCTTATATGCCGTGAGAAAGATAAGATAGTAGGCTAGTTAAGAATGTTTTTTTCATAATTTTACCCTAAAAATATCAAATTCACCGTAAAAATATTCGAGTCGATTCGGCAAAGCGTCATAAATGAGTTCGTGTCACGTGTCTAAGTATGGCAACTTAGTTTTCTTTAGTTCAAAATTAATACCTCACATACACACATGTTCTATTTACGGGTTGCATCTACCATATTTCTGTGTAAAAAATATATTCTATTTGACCGTTTCATTATAATTAATTTTCCATTTTGAACTCAAACAGCACAACAAAACGGATAAATCATCGTATTGTCTATTACAAAACAAATAATGCCTCCATTCCACTCACAATGCATCTCTTTCCCGCACTCGCGCTTGATATATTTTCGTCTCGCTCTAGCTAATACGGCGTAATAAGGACATAATGGAAATATCATTTCGATCATTCTCGGGTGTAACTGGTACACTCCGTCACAAGTATTATATTATTTATTATTCATTTTACAGAACATAATCATCCATCATCATCTCAGCCGGCGGACGTCCACTGCTGAACATAGGCCTCCCCCAGTGACTTCCAGATCGGCCAGTTGAAAGCGGCCTGCATCCAGCGTCGTCCTGCAACCTTTACCAGGTAGTCAGGTTATTTCCTACTCTGTATCTATATCTATACTAATATTATAAAGAGGAAAGATTTGTACCTATTTTTGTATGTTTGTATGTTTGTAATGAATAGGCTCAAAAAGTACTGGGCCGATTTAAAAAGTTCTTTCACCAATAGAATGCTACATTCTTCCAATTTGATATAGGCTACATTTCATTTTGAAAAAAATTAGGGATCCTTGGTAAAATTTGAACAATGTAACCGAAGGTGTAAAAAATGAGTCTTAAAATGTCTTTCGTCGAATGCGCTGCCGAAACTATTAGCGATAATTGTCTACCCCGTGCGAAGCCGGGACGGGCTGCTAGTTTTTAATAAATTATTTCCACAGTTACACCAACTATCTAGCCCTAAACTAAGCAAAGCTATATACTGTGGCGACTACATAACGAATAGTCATACTCAAATACGTATAAATAAAAAATAATAAATAAATAATTAATATTGGACAACATCACATACATTGCTCTGATTATTACGGGAAGTAGCTAAAGCACTTGTGTTATAGAAATCAGAATCAACGACGGTACCACAACACCCAGACCCGAGACAATATAGAAAAGTTAGTTTTATACACTGACCCGACCGGGGATCGAACCCGGAACCTCAGAGATGGCAGCGCCATATATCGGGTGTAAAAAAAGGCTTAACGAAGCCGAATACTACATATTCTACGTATTATTACGATCATTTTTTTCTACACTATACCTGGGAAATGACGGGTTACCGAGTTATTGACAGTCAAAGTTAGAATATTTTTTCAAAGATTTTTACAAAAATGACTTCTGTTTGATAGTACTAAACTTTTTACAAAGAAACATGATCCGCTTACACACACAGGCATAGACTGTGGCGTGCGCGCTATACATTGCGGGTTAGGTAAAAGTATATATTTTTTGATACCCAAAAATAAAAGTAGTTTCCCAGCAACTATTTTTTCGCATTCTACTTGGTTTTATGTATAGAATTCGTGGTTTAAGGCTTCGTTAAGCCTTTTTTTACATCGTGTATAGTCCGGCGTGCTCGCCTTTCGCTCGGCTACGGAGGTCTTCAGTATTTATTAATTGTACCTACTTGTAACTGAATCCTGTTTTGTATCTTTCCCACTATATCCTATTCCATCCCATTATATTATGAATCCGATAGTTTGTGAGGATGTTTAGATGTTTGTGACTCAATCAGCCGTAAGCAGCCGAACGGATTTGGATGAAATTTTGCACACATATAGAACAAAATCTGGATTAACATATAGGATACTTTTTATCCTGGTTCAATGTTCCTGTGGGATATATGTGAAATACCAAACATTGTGTAGGTCACGCAATTGAAGTTGCGGGCACAGCTAGTTTACTTATAAAAAAACGACCTCCGTAGCCGAGAGGCGAGCACGCCGGACTTTAAATGGCGCCGCCAATGAGGTTCCGGGTTCGATCCCCGGTCGGGTCAATGTAGAAAACTAACTTTTCTATATTGTCTCGGGTCTGGGTGTTGTGGTACCGTCGTTGTTTCTGATTTCTATAACACAAGTGCTTTAGCTACTTACCTTAGGATCAGAGCAATGTATGTGATGTTGTCCAATATTAAATAGCCACCGGGTCCGACTGTACACTTGGCTCGGTCCCAACATCGGCATTTAATGGAAGATGTTAATTTATCGAGTTGTCTTCTAAGCATTTCTGTTGTTTATTCTGGCAGGAGATAAACAAATAAACAATGTTTTAGTCTTGGGCTTGGGGAAGAAAACGTTTGATGTAAATTAGAAAGTAAACTTATCATTTCAACAGACACCATTGAGAATTTATCTTCATGATTGTTTAAGTATAGACCAAGGAATTTATACATGGACAAAGAAAGAAAACTCTAAAGAACTTATGGACTTTAAATATCAATTAATACGATAGCGAATTGAAGAAAAAACCGGCCAAGTGTGAGTCAGACACGCGTACAAAGGGTTCCGTACCATTATCTATGTAAACGGCAAAAAAAACACGTTTGTTGTATGGGAGCCCCCTTAAATATTTATTGTATTCTGTTTTTTAGTATTTATTGTTATAGCGGCAACAGAGATACTTACATCATCTGTGAAAATTTCAACTCTCTAACTGTCACGGTTCATGAGATACAGCCTGGTGACAGACGGACAGACAGACACACAGACAAACGGACAGTGGAGCCTTAGCAATAAGGTCCCGTTTTATCCTTTGGGTACAGAACTCTAAAAAGCATGTGACATACTGATCAATTTAATTATAATTTAATTGTAAATTGAGTACATAATGGAATGAAATGTTATTTTATCAATATTTTGATTAAATGTTTTAGTTCACAAATGCCTCATGGAGGCTGTAGTCTATCATAATGACCACATGTTATGTTAATGTATATTTTTACTACTGCTGTTACATTTTGAAGCGAATAAATAAATATTAATATATGAATATGAAACCTTAGGAGATTAAATTAATAAAATAATAAATATTGGACAACATCACATACATTGCTCTGATCCTTTGGTAACTGTATAGGTATTTTTAGAACCGCAATTTCTCTAAGCCCCGAGTCTGAGCCAATCAGCTACGCGAGAGGATATTACACAGTTATTACGTAGAATTGCCTTTCAGCTGATAGCAGGGGCTCGCAAGATTGCTATCAAATCGTATTCTTTACGATAACTATCATCGGTTTCAATTTTAAATTCATTCTGACGTGATAACGTCTTATAAATCGATGACTGGCTTCACGCGCGAAAAGGTGTCACGTTCCGCGTGCGAGCTAGAGCGCGGAACAAGCGATAAGCACGATCGGCCTAAGCGTTCGGCTTGTGACGCATCTATCTCTCTTCCACTCCGTCGGCCGATGCGTCCGAGTAGCATCAATGTTTTCCTATGACGTTATCACGTAAAATTAACGTCCGTAAACCGACTTTACCGATAACCAATTTTTAGATTTAGTTCTTTGAGTGAGGTCGCAAGGGCCGCTTTCTTTGTTATTTGTTACTTATAGAGTTAGGTTAATAGAGTGTTTGTACAATCTCCTGAGACACTACAAGGTGGGCAACTTCGTTTGCGTGAACTACATGATATTTGTTCTATCACAATATCCCTCGGGAACATTGAACCGGGATAAAAAGTATCCTATATGTTTATCCAGATCCTCTTATTTAAGTGTGCAAAATTTCATCAAAATCTGTTCAGCCGTTTACGCGTGGTTTAGTCACAAACATCGAAACATACGCACAAACTTTCGCATTTATAAAATTAGTGGGATAGTGGGATGTAATGATAGCTAAAAGTATGGACTGAAAAAAAATAGGTACTTATTCAATAAACTAACCTCAAAGTTGAGTTTCCCGCTCTGTTTGTGCTTGATCGTGTTGAACACGAAGTGTGCGTACTGCGTCGCGTCTGCAACATACATACACATACACCATTATAACAGAAACATAACAATTGATATCTAGTTCAAAAACAGGACAAGTGCGAGTCGGAATCGAGCACGAAGAGTTCCGTACCATTATCTATCCGAAAAATCACGTTTGTTGTATGGGAGCCCCCTTAAATATTAATTGTATTCTGTTTTTCAGTATTTGTTGTTATAGCGGAAACAAAAATACATCATCTGTGAAAATTTCAACTCTCTAACTGTCACGGTTTATGAGATACAGCCTGGTGACAGACGGACAGACAAACAGACAGACAGACGGACAGCGGAGCCTTAGTAATAGGATCCCGTTTTACCCTTTAGGTACGGAACCCTAAAAACGGAAAAAAAATTGTCCGTAAATAAATTGATATCAATATGCTCCAGCAACATACACTAACTTTCATCTTCTTACAATAAGCAATCAGATTATAGCAAATGAAAGGAATGATACTTACTTCCCCTTCCCTTCTTCTTTCTTTTTTCGTAAGTATCATTCCTTTCACAATGTACGGATAAGTTCTGTATAGGCTATTTGTTACTTATCTTTAGGATAAACGCTATTATTGCGTTTCACCACCGTCAAATAGCGCTATATGATTCATTAATTTAAGCACTTTTATTCTATATACAGGGTGTACAAAAGAATAGGACACTCCTTAAAACCACGTGATCAGCAGGTCATATACAACAACTTTTCCTATGGGAGCAACATCGAAATCGTGTTTTTATTTTCAGATGCTCCATACATTATCATCAAGGTATGCGAGTAAGTTTGTATGGGGAAGCTGAAAAAAAAATATCGATTTCGATTTTGCTTCCATACGAACAGTTGTTGTATATGACCAGTGGCGTGCGGTGCATATAGGCAATTAGGCAGTGCCTACCTGGTAAATGAAATGAGGTAGGCAGTAGGTACTTAAAAATGTGTGTTATTGTCATAAACCACTGATTTTCATCAATAAAACACATGTGTAAGCATCTACTGCCTACCTCGAAATAAAAAATGTGTGTTATTGATGAAAACCACTGATTTTCATCAATAAAACACATCTGTAAGTAGCTACTGCCTACCTCGAAATAAAACCAATGCCCGCCACTGTATATGACCAGCTGATCACGTTGTTTTAAGGAGTGTCCTATTCTCTTGTACACCCTGTATATTTTTATCTGTTACATAACCATTTAGCAATTTATTCTACATTGTGAGACAGGCCCAAAAAGAGATAAAATGATAATAAAATACGAACCTCCCAGAGGGAAGAACTGTGAGAATATATTTTTGAAGGCCTCCTCGTCCACCATCCCTGATGGACACTCCTGGAACAAGAAGATATATATATAGATACTCATAATTGCACACCATACAAAACAAACAATACAAAGAAATAAAATTTATTAATTTAAAAAATCAAAAAACCTGACTGCGTAAGAAGTGAACTTAAAAGATGAAAACAAGATTTAAAAAATCAATTTGCAGTCGGAGGCATAAAATCTGTTAGTATTTTGGAGATTACAGGGCCATAACCATGAACTCTTAAAACAATCTCAAAGTTGTCAAATCTGTCAATTTTGGTACGTCATTTCATACAAAATTTGACAGAAATGATAATGTTTGACAGATTTGTGATTGTTTTAACAGTTCATGGTTAGGGCACTGATAGTATAAAGACATTATTTTAGATAGTATATTTTAGACACGGCAAGAAGAAACAAACAAAGCAAAATGATAAGGTAGGTATTTAAAATGTTTTTTTTCGAAATTATTATCTTTTGAAGTGTGTGTGAGTGTGTAAGTGCTAGTGAATGTATATGTTCGTATGCAACAAACCTGATTGAATCCCCAGTACATGAGCTTAATCTCGTGCTTGCCGAAGCGTGTGCACTGTGCTTTCTGTGTGAGTTTGTATGTGTGTGTGCGTGTGAGTGCGAGTGCGTGCATGTGTGTGCAAGGGTGTGTGTATGCGACATATCTGCTTGAACCCGCGGTACACGTGAGTAAGTTTGTATGTGTATGTGCGAGTGAGTGCGTGTGAGTGCGAAAGAGTGTGATTGAGTGCGTGTGAGTGTGAGTGCGTGCAAGTGTGTGCGACGTACCTGCTTGAACCCCCGGTACATGAGTTTGATCTCGTGCTCGCTGAAGCGCGTGCTCTGCGCGAGCGCGCCGAGCGGCTCGGGCCGGTGCCGCATTATGCTCGCCGCGTACACTGACTCCTCGCTCTCCTCCTCTGGAACAATAGAGACAAGCTTAGTATAATAAATTGTTGAGGAGAATGAAAGCCAGGAAGGTTTTCTGTAGGTGTTTATTGTAATGCAGGAGTCGAAAAAGGGGTCGAATAAAATAATTTATTAAGTTCAGTTAACATATACATAGTTTAGCTACTGCTATAACACAACAAGTAGATTAGTAATTACAGATTACTGTATGGAAACGACAGGCTGATGCCGGGAAAAACAACAACCAAATTTTCAGAATTTGGATATTCCGATCTTCTTTGATTCAAACTTTATATTCAACTCTACATTAGTATAGCTAGCACAGCGGGGTAACCATACACTCATAAAACAATCTCAAATCTGTCAATTTCGTACGTCATTACGTACGAAATTTGACAGATTTGACAAGATTTGACAGATTTGAGATTTTTTTAAGAGTGCATGGTTACCCCCCTGATTATGCAATATATTAAAGGTAACGTAATGTTGCTTGTAGCTATAGTTACATCAATCAATATTACTATCGTTTGTCTTGCTGTCTGTATGCTATCAGACTTAAAGATCCGTAAACAAACAAACGTCGCTAACAGCCCGAGGGATTAGCCAACTAATGTAGCAATGGGCGGTGCACATAGCACGTAGAACTGACGGCTGATGGGGCAGAAAGGTTTTGGCACGGAGGCCACGTACCGGCAAGCGCAGCGTGGGACGTGCACCCACAAGGTGGGCAGACGACCTGGTAAAGGTTGCAGGAAGCCGCTGGATGCAGGCCGCTTCCCGCCGAAACTGAAAGTTACGGGGGAGCCCTACGTTCAGCAGGGGAGATCCTATGAAATGACGAAGACACTATTATTTTTCTGGCTATTAATTAGCAACACTTCTCGGCAGTTGATGCTCCACTCCCAAAATATTTCACATAAAAATATTCCCGCTTTGACGAGAGGAGTGACAGGCTGAAGGGCCCTCGCCGGAGTAATTGAGAGGCTGAAGTGATTAACGATGGGAGCGCCTGTTGTAACCCAGTAATTTTACTCATTATAAGTTTGCTAGGTACATCTATCTCCTTTGTAGTTGTCCTCTGCCTAAAGTTTGTCTGGAAGAGATCACTTTTTAGCGATAAGACCGCCTAAATTGTACATCTTTCTGTAAATATCAACTGTAACTTCTTTGTTTGCGGTGCAATAAAGCGTATCTATCTATAGGAATGTTTCAAATGTAAGAAAATTGGCGTGTTAGGATTTTCATTCATTTTCAAAGCAAAATATTAGCTAGTTGGACTCTTCTTAGTGCCTGTTTCTAGTCAAAGAAATCTCAAGTTTAGTTATTTTAAAGGAAGGATTTCAATATGAATTCAATGTGTATAATCTTATAATTTAATTTATTTTGTAATTAAATGATATGAGGTATAATTTCTTTAAAACATTTGCATGTCTTATCCAGACGAAACATTAGGCATTACAATAATTATTGTTACCTTATCTGTACCATGTTTCTACGCAAATAAATCTATTTCATTTCATTTCGTAATGTCTGTCCACAAATTCTTTAAGCCCGGAAGCCTAATTTCCGTATTTTGACAATAGCCGCAATCCGGTGTCGGTCCGGTCCCAATCTAATACGGTATTCTTGTAATCTTTAACTTTTACATAAAGAGACTAAAATAATCGGAGGCGACTGAAAATTGGACAAAAAATAATTACTAATATTGGTTTATTTTCTGTTATTTATTTTTAGGGTTCCGTACCCAAAGGGTAAAACGAGACCCTATTACTAAGGCTCCGCTGTCCATCTGTCACCAGGCTGTATCTTTTTTCAAATTTATTATTTATCCATGACATTTTTATTTTGTATTTAATTTTCGTGACATTTTTTATTTTAATAATTTGTGTATTTTTAGAAATAGTAGTAAAAAAATCGAAATTTTATAAAATTTGTGACATTTATTAAAAATTTAACATAAAATGATATTTGCATGACCTGAAGGTTAAACACGAGGATATATTTCAATATTGTAACACGTTGTTATTAGCAAATAAATTATGCTATTCTTTTCTAATTTTTGATGATTTCTCACAAAATACACCGAAAACAAATACAGGGTGTATAGGGCAGCATGTAGGTAAATTAAAGTCAAGGTAAAATGAGAAGTCTAGATAATAGATAAAAATATTTCACTGACTAAATTTAGAAATGTATGAAATTATCACATCGGGAACCATTCCGCAAAACGACCGAAACTCATGGGTACAACGTTAGCCGGGCCGTTATGTTTATTAATTGTTTGTAATTGTATGGTACGCCGAAAGACGAAAACGGCCCGTGGTAATGCGGGCAAGCCACGTGCGCCATGACCAAATTTTAAGATAAATGTGGATAGTCTCATAAAAATACAAGTACGGTACGGTACGGTTTTTTTTATTGATTCCTGATCAGAATCGTTTACTGAGCTATCTCCTTAATTTACCTACGCGCTGCCACTTACATCCTGTATAGTAGTATCCCGTCATCAGGCAACTTGCATTGCGAGTGCGAACGAGTGCGAGTTGCAAAGAAAGGAATTCCCATAAACGTCTGAAGAATAGCCGCGCGGCGACATACACCCTTTCATCAGCCATAACGATGCGTAGGGGTGGCAACACTGGCCACCCAAAACTTTTTTGCTGCAAAAAAAATCTTTATTTTGAGCAAAATTAGTGGGATCCGATCTCACGTCTTATCGAATACCGGGCGAGTGCTTTTCATACTAAGGAAAAAAAGGTAAAATTGGTAATAAAATTGCGTTAACATCATAGAACTTACTTCCAAATTAAACTTGTATTTATATACATCTTCATCGGGTCAATGTAGAAAACGAACTTTTCTATATTGTCCCGGGTCTGGGTGTTGTGGTACCGTCGTTGTTTCCGATTTCTATAACACAAGTTCTTTAGCCAAAGGATCAGACTTACTGTAAGATCAGAGCATGTACCTATATGATATGTATACCCAAAATGATAAATAGTACCTACTTTAAAAAAAACTTAAATAAAAATCTTATAGGATCAGAGCAATGGCTCTGCGTGGGCGCCGCAGCGAACGCCTGTTATGATGAATGACCGAGTTTCATAGTTGGATATGTCTCTATGTCTATTTGGGGCGCCAAATAGCAGATTAAATAAAATAAAAATTTGAAAAACTGACAAAAAAACCGGCCAAGTGGGAGTCGGTCTCGTTTTTTATAGATAATGGCACGAAGGGTTCCGTACCATTATCTATAAAAAAGGTAAAAAAAAATCACGTTTGTTGTATGGGAGCCCTCTTAAATATTTATTGTATTCTGTTTTTTAGTATTTGTTGTTATAGCGGCAACAGAAATACATCATCTGTGAAAATTTCATCTCTCTTCCTATCACGGTTCATGAGATACAGCCTGGTGACAGACGGACAGACGAGCCTTAGTAATAGGGTCCCGTTTTACCCTTTGCGTACGGAAATCTAAATATTAGAAAAGCTGACAAAAAAATTGCTGTCAGGCGGTACGGAGTTTGCCGGGCCAGCTAGTCAATAATAATTCTTTTTCCACTTTCCCCAGTAAACCTTCACTAACTGGCAACCCTGGTTTTCTGCTCGGCCCGTTTCATTCCCATTCAACCCTTCTCCAGCTGTCAAACAAAACCGCAGAAAAGCGACGAGCTGAAACAGGTCCATTAAATTCTTTCAGTCGTGTTGAAGAAATTGAAAGACTTGCAAGACATTGTTATCGGTCGTATAATTGGTATGTTTATTAATTTATCCATGTCGTGTTTAGATCTTAAAATTAATCACTTCATGATGTGGCCGGCCATTTCATTAAATGGTCGTATTTCATTAAACGGCCAACTAAATTTGGCCAAATCGTTAAAACGTTAACGTTTGATGATATGTTAATCAACGTTTGGCTATATCATCAATAAATAATTAAAAATACGTTTAAAATACGTTTACAAGTTACTGGAATTAGTTTAATATTAATTTTGGGCAATAGATAAATAAAACTTATAATTATTTGTAATTTTGAAAGGAAGCTAATAAATAAAAATATTTAAATAGCTATTGAGCTTATTGAATCTAACTAAACTCCCAAATTACGTGTCAAAATCCATGATTTTTTGACGTAGCACCCGTTTTTCGAGTGACTTTTATAAAATCGCCCAGCTTGATGTCTTAACGATCATTACCTGCACTTTAATCTTCAATTTACACAATATTATTTACTTTATGAATAGAATAATAATCCGCCACCATTATGATGTACCATAACAAAGCGACATCAGCGCCTCTACCGGTGGATAATATCATAACTGTTCTACTCTATCAAAGATTATTTGACACATAAGTTCTAGCATGAGTATGTTATATCTGTACCTGTATAATATATTAAGTTAAAACCTGGTTTAACCCGGGTAAAAAAATTGACAAAAATATTGTAAATTTTTTAACAACATTCAATTTGAAAATTGAAATTGACATTTTGAATCCAATGTAATAATGACTACATTGTATGAGAAATTAATACTGACGCTCTGATTGATAACATATTAAATTTGTATTGACATTTTGTAGGATTTATATTACTATTGTGATTATTTGCTATTGGAAAAAAAAAATATTCAATCCATGCATGCATGTGTATTTGCTGAATTATCTATTATTAATTAACCAAATCTAAAATGGAAGCTGCTTGTATGTAACTTACTATCACACACTAGCTGCGCTGGTGAGATACGCTGGACTAAATTTAAATCAAATCAAATCAAATCAAATTCTTTATTTGCCTTTAAATAGGGTGTTTACAAAAAAATTGTGGATGGTTAATTAACAGTAAGGTTCTTATGCCTATTTAGTTATGCAGATTCATAACATGCAAATAATTAGTGTACTTAAAAGTGCTATTATTACAATTCAAATTGGTTCATTATTATTATTATTAAATTTATTATCAAAGTCAAAGTCAAAGTCAAAGTCATTTATTTTTGCAAATTGGCCATCAATGGCACTTTTACATGTCCCAATTTTTTTTTTCCTACCACCGCTTCGGGACTACATATCGGCTGGTGATGAGAAGAAGCGGCGCAACAAACTCAGTCACCTTTGTCAGCCTGATTTTATTACAGGAAATACAATTACAAGATAGTGTAAGTGCGAGCTAGGCAGGTTATTAAGTCCATGCACTCTTGTCGTTCAAGTAATCTTCAACTTTGTAATATCCTTTTTCCATAAGGATTTTTTTAACGTGGTTTTTGAACTTATAAACAGGCAAGTCAACAAGAGTTTGTGGTACTTTATTAAATATTTTTATACATTTCCCCAAAAAAGAATTACCTACTTTCTTTAATCTGAAGCTCGGAACGGCAAGTTTATTTTTATTTCTAGTATTATAATGATGTGAATCACATTTAAGGCTAAACGAACTAATGTTTTTTCTAACATACATAATATTATCAAAAATGTATTGTGACGCTACTGTTAATATTTTAATATCTTTAAAGACCTCCCTTAGAGAGTCGCGAGGCCCAAGACAATATATTGCACGTACAGCTCTTTTCTGCAACACGAAGATTGATTCGATGTCAGCAGCTGAGCCCCATAGCAATAGACCATACGACAATAAACTATGAAAATAACTAAAATATACTAGTCTTGCCGTTTCGACATCAGTTAAAAGCCTTATTTTCCTCACAGCATAAGCCGCTGAACTGAGCCTTCCTGACAAGGCAATTATATGGGGACCCCATTGCAGTCGGGAGTCTATAGTGATTCCCAAAAAGGTTGTTGAATCGACTGCGTCTATGTAATCGTCTGACATATTAATATGCGTACTGACCTGCCTCACATTGGGCATAGTGAATTTGATGAGCTTGGTTTTTTTTGCATTAAGTAAAAGATTGTTAGCAGTAAACCATCGTAGTACTTGAGAGAGAGCATTATTTACATCGTCAAAGGTTGCTTCACCTCTGTCAGTTTTAAAAATCAATGACGTATCATCTGCAAACAATACTATCTCACACAGATCTTTAGTAAAGTAAGGAAGGTCATTTATATATATCAGGAATAATAAAGGTCCCAATATAGAGCCCTGGGGCACACCCATGCGTAATGGAGCCCCGGATGAGTCAGTTCCATTGACATTAACTGTTTGCGTTCTATCTGTGAGGTATGACTCTAACAATTTTCCTGACTTATTTGAGACACCATAATGCCGTAATTTCATTAATAACGTTTTGTGATCTACCTACACAATCGAAAGCCTTTGACAAATCGCAAAAAACCCCTAAAGCATCCTGTTTACTTTCAAATGCATCAAAGATATGCTTAATGAGTGCAACTCCCGCATCAGTTGTGTTTCTCCCCTTTGTGAAACCAAACTGATTCTCATGCAATAGTTTGTTTATTCTGAAGTGTGATAAGAGTTGATTGAAGATTAACTTTTCAAATATTTTACTAAGAGCTGGTAAAATTGATATCGGTCTATAGTTAGAGGGATCACTTTTATCTCCGGATTTAAATAAGGGTATGATTTTGCTGTACTTCATCAAATTAGGAAACGAACCTTCATCAATACACTGATTAAATATACAAGCAAGATGCGTTGCTATACTATCAATTATATGGTTGATTATATTAACTGAAATGCCCCATAAATCTTCTGTTTTTTTCATATTTAACTCTTTAAAAGTTTTTACAATAACTTCGGGATTTATATGCCTAAAATTTAGAATAGAAGTACATTTTTCGACATTTGATTTCAAAAAAGTTTCCGCAAGACCTTGTGAAGAGTTTAAATTACTAGTTGTAGCAATAGATATATTAGAAAAAAAATCCTTAAACGCGTTTGCTACCTCATTGTCGGATTGAATAATTTTATTATCAACGTTAAGGCTAATTGTGCGATCTAATTGTTTATTTTTGCATGTTTCTCTATTAATAATGCTCCAAGTGGCTTTTATTTTATTTTTGGAGCTAGCAATAATATCACGAATGTAATTTGATTTGGCTACTGAACATACTTTTTTTAAGATTTTAGAGAATTTTTTCACATGCACAATAATTTTAGGGTCTTGAGTTTGAGCTTTAAGTTCATATAATTCATATAATTTTCTCCTACTTTTATGAATACCGGTTGTGGCCCAGTCGCTGAATTTACATTTATTTGTATTTATTCTAAGGTGTTTTTGCTTAAATATATTGTTAAACTCATCTTTAACAAATCCAAACAAATTTTCATATGACACATCCGTATTAGCGCTGTTGAATGGCAATATATTTATTCCATAATCAATATTTTTCTTAAATCTATCTAATTTATTGGTGGTGACTGGCCTACAAACAATATCTACTATTGGTGAAACATGATGGTGCTCAAATGTGGCTATTTGTCCACTATGATCTGATCTTAGACAGTTTATAATAGATTTTTGCATAACTTTACAATTACAGAAAATATTATCTAAGCAAGTAGCTGTTGTAGGAGTAATTCGTGTAGGTTCATTAAAAAGATTAATTAAATTAAAGGATTTAAAAAGATTTAGGAACCTTATAGAGTTTTGAGTTACCTCTAATAAATCAATGTTAAAGTCTCCACATACAACTATCTTCTTATTCGTTTTTGATAATTTTTTTAATACCTGTTCCATAGTGGACTCAAAAAGAAGGTAATCGGCAGATGGGGGTTTATATACACTAACAATAATATACCGCTCCAGCTCAGCACACGCTAGTTCAATAGTTTGCTCTATAGAAAGTGCTACGATGTCTTTACGATCTTTTGACTTAATATTATTTTTAACAAGAATTAGTGATCCCCCTCGTTGAGCTGACTCTCTACTGAACAAACTAATGACTTCCCAATTTTCAATCCCTATGAGCACGTCACATTTCTTAAGCCAGTGCTCAGTAAGACAAAGGACATGTATATTCATTTCCTGTAAATAAAGAGTTATTTCCAGGTCTTTGCCGGAAAAGCCTTGTATATTTTGATGTACAATATTAAGACTATTAGTCTTTTCCTTTGTGGATACAGGTGGAGTGCAAGAGATTTCCTCTATTGTCTTATTAATTAATTTAAATTATTATTATTTATTGGAACTGATTCCAACGTATCAAATAATATGTCATTTTTCTGCTCAACAAAAGCAGCTTTTTTAGCCAAATTCTTGGCTGTACATTCAATAAAAAATGATAGCGACATAGCTACCTGTCTTTTAATTTTTCCACTGAGATTATATTTATCTCTGGTCAAATAAATTGATTTATTTTTCAAATAATAATTGATGTCAATAACATGCATTTTTTCTGAATTATAAGTCAAGGTATTTAATAATAAATTCATTTTATATCGTATGTCATTTTCCTCCTGTGGCAAGCTGTTACTATAAGGGAATGTAAACATTACAATTTTGTTTAAGTTCAACAAATGTAATGTGTCTAAATATTTTGCTAATTCATTTTTGCTCACATTGCCCCTATTACCAATAAAAATTAATAAAGTGGTATTTTTATTAAATTTATAATTAATAATTCGGTTCATAATTTCAAAGCATGAGGAACCAGGCATGCAGTGGTTAACAACTCCTTGTCCCAAATGTGTATTTAGTAATAGGCCCATGTTTTTACCTATTTCATCGCTGAACATAACTATATTAGATTTAACAGGTCTACTTATATGATTTTGGGTTGATTGGGAACCAACGGAGACATTCATTGGGTTTATGTTTTTTTTGTTTTTTAACTGAATAACTGGTGACTCACATCCTAACTGAGAGCCAAGTGAGCAACTGTCATTAATTGTCACATTATTGCAGGTACATGAGGACATAAGGCTCGTCAAAGCTAGAATGTGTTCACCACACTCTTTTTTAGTACTAGTGTATCGCTGGGTCATAACATCTAATGAGTGCTTAAGTTTACTTATATCTAATTCTAAATTTTTTACATTTTTCTCATAATCAGAGATATTTTTTTCTAATAATAATGAATACATATCTAACTTATCACCTAATCTCCTTCGTTCATTTATTTGTTTACTATAAGACTGCACACATTTTTGTTTTTTTATTAATTTATTAGTTTTCTTAATGAACCTATTAATTTTTACATATTTCTTAATTTTTTTATGACTACTTAATTTAAAAATGCCAATTGAATTAGGGGATTTTAAAGTTTCATCACTAGTTAGATCAATTGTGACAGTTGGTTCATTGTTTGAAGTTTGAGGAAGGCTGGGCGCACTGCCAACTAATTTATGAAATAAACTATCAGTCTGGTAGTCAATATGCTGTTGCTTTTCTGTCTCCAGGTGTAGGATGTGGTCCTGGGCATCATTGAGGTCTTGATGAAGCAGAGATATACGTTTTACATTGAGCTCAATTTCATCGCTGCACTGATCAAACCTATCTATCACGGATTGAAGTTTGTTCCGCTCGTCAACAACTAGTAAAAAGTTGCTGTGCAGCTCAGCCATCTCTTTCTTTAAATTAGCATTTCTATTCCATACTTCCATTAGTTCCCTTTCATTGTCCTCTCTTTCACTATTCAATTGCTCAACCAACTCCTTGGATGCCTTCAATTCCTTCAAAGCCAGTAGGAGTTTTGATTCCTCCTGGCGAGCAGAGGCTTTACGAGTCAGCATTGTGTCGTATAACGATTGAAAATAAAACTCCAAAGAATTGATAGATCAATTTATGAGGTTATTTCAATATGTAAATATAACCTCAACGCGGGTGATATCAATATCACAATTTAAGAAAATAAATCTACTTACTGCTTTATAGGGATCTTCTAGCACAAACACATTGATATTATTATGTTGATTTTTAAATTGAAACAGGGAACAATGAATAACAGTATGTACAAAAACTTTGAAAGTGCAATGTCATTCACACTCGTCTAACGGCGATAATTTAGAAGCGTAATATACGTAAAGTACACACACTTCAACCACACAATCTAATTATAAACACTAACAATACATTTAGTTACGTTCTGCGATAGTTAATTGGCCAAAAAATATTATTTTTACAATTAATGTATTAAAATCATTTAGGACGAGATCCTATCGGAAGTGTTGCCACAGGAAAAAAAAAAAAAAAAAAAAATATATATCATTCATTTAATACATATATTCGTCCTAATTAAAATATTATGTTTTATGTTTAAAAAAGTCGTCGATTGAGTAGAATCTGTGTTCCATTAGCCATGCTCTTAGTACGTTATTAAACCTATTAAATGGGAGTTGCTTAATTTCTTCAGGTATTTTATTAAATATTTTCATGGCCATTACGTATCCATTTTTATTAAACCTTTTTGTTTTGGGCAGAGTGGTGAGAGTTAGTTTATTAGGGTATCTCAAACGTATTTTAGTTAAGTTTGTGTCCTGTCTTTCTTGAAATAGGTGTTTGTTTTGTTTTACAAACTTTCCCATTTCCAATATATATATACATGGGAGTGGAAGTATGTTTAATTGCTTAAAAAATGGTTTGCAGGAGACGTTTGGTGCGATGTTGCTTATCGCTCGAACACATCTTTTCTGGGCAACAAAAACATCATTCATGTTAGTGCTATTTCCCCAGCAGACCAGGCCGTATCTTATTATAGATTCAACATGGGCAAAGTAGGCTGTAATCGCCGTCTTTTTATTTGCTATTTTTGCGAGTTTGTATAAAGCGAATGCAAACCTATTAATTTTTTGAACCATTTTTTCAATTTGTTCTTTCCACGTGAATTTGATGTCAATAATAAGGCCCAAGAACTTAACACTATTACCACATTTTATATCTTGTCCTTTAATATTAATGTTTATTGATTTATTTTTGAAATTATTAAAATTAATTATGTTTGTTTTATTAAGATTGATTTGAAGATTATTTTTGTTTAGCCAGTCAATTATGGATGTCAGTGTATTAATAATGTCAATTTTGTGTTGTTCTATCGTACAATCTTTATTACTCGATACTAATATTGATATGTCATCAGCAAATAATGTAAATTTGTGGTTTGATGCCGTAGTTATGTCATTTATATATAACAGAAACAACAGTGGACCAAGAATACTACCTTGGGGTACACCACTTTTGTTGTTTTCATACTGTGATCTGTAACTATGAATAGTGTTCTTTGCGTTTAGTTGCTCTATTTCGACGCATTGTACCCTATTTTCCAGATATGATTTTAGCCAATAATGAGCAGGTCCCCTAATACCGTTAATTTCTAATTTTTCTAATAGTTGTTTATGTGAAACGCGATCAAATGCCTTGGACATATCGAGAAAGATTACTGTTGTGTATTTTTTATCATTTACGTTTTTCAAGATATCACTGACCAATCCGAATATTGCTTGTGTCGTAGATTTATTTTTTTGAAAACCGTATTGGTGTGGGCTTATTATATTGTATTTGTTAAAAAAGGAAGAGATTTGTTCATGTATTACTTTTTCGAGAATTTTTGAAAACACCGATATTAGAGTCACGGGTCTATAATTGTCAAGTTTTGTACTGTCACCTTTTTTGTGCAAAGGTTTCACTACCGCAAGTTTCAATACTTCCGGAAAGGTGCCGGTTTCTAAGGATAAATTTACTAGATGTGCTAGAATAGGGCTTAATTCAGTTTTACATGATTTTATTATTTTTGTGCAAACCGAATCATAGCCTTCGGTTCGAGTATTATTTAACGTCATAATTATTTTTTCAATATAGTGGTTAGTTACAGGAGTCAGAAAAATTGAATTATTTAATTTATTTGATTTGCATGTATTTTCTGATTCTGAGTCTAGTGTATTTATGTCAATGAAATATCTATTAAATGTTAAAGCGATCTCTGCCGGGTCATGAACCTCTTTTTTATCAGTCACTATTTTATTAATAAACTTTCTATTTTCTGTATTGTTTGTTTCATTTTTTATTATTGTCCAACTTGCTTTTGCTATATATTGTTTTAAACTTTCATGGTCACTAACATTAGAATAGTTTGTTACGGGATTGCTACCATGTACCTTATTTTTGAGTTCCCGATATTTCGGCACTGTTGCAAGCGCCATGATCACGGAGTAACTGTTACTCCGTGATCATGGCGCTTGCAACAGTGCCGAAATATCGGGAACTCAAAAATAAGGTACATGGTAGCAATCCCGTAACAAACTATTCTATTGCTTTTGCTATGTTTTTGCTATTTATCACAAATGTGTTGTTAGTAATTTTTTAAGAATTTTATTATATTGTATGTATTTATTCCGTTCACTATCTGTTTTCCTTGTATAGTAGGCGTGACGTAATATTCGTTTAGTGGCGCAACTTTTTTGTATTCCTTTTGTAATCCAGCGAGGTTTCTCGGATAAAAATCTTCTGATTCTGGTAATAGGGAAACAAAGTTTATAAAATAGACAAAAGGTCCCGTGAAACTCATTGAAAGCAGTGTTTATTTCATGACATTCTAGAACGCCTTTAAAAGACAGACTATGAAGGCAGCTCTTAAATGAATGAATATTTTCGTCTGAATAATTTCTTTTATTTGCAAAAATCATTTTTGGATACTGTTTTTTGTGATCAACTTGAAATTTTACTATAACATCACTATTGTATTACCTTGTCTCGGTGAATAAATAATGTTTGAATCTTTGTCTTACGATATGACCACCAACGTTTGGCCATTTCATGAAGTAGTCGGTCATATCGTCAAACGCTGACTGATACACTGATCTGGCCTAACCACATCATGATGTGGCCGGGTACTGCGCTGCATCATGAAAAACGACAATTTTATGAAATGGTTGGCTACTTCATGAAGTGATTAATTCTAATATCGGGCCAGGACAGAGACATTCCTACTCCCAGGAAAGCGAAGCCGCGGACACAGCTAGATATAAATAAAATCAAACTTAGACAAATAAAGATTTCATTTCATTTCATTTAGACGGCTAAATAATCGTTGTCTGTTCCGACGTCAAATAAAACAAATGCTCTACAATTCCGAATTATTATTTGTCACAATGATTAATGAGTCCATTAGTGGAGCGTGTTTAAGGGACCCCCCCCCCACTCTCCCTTCAGTGACGTCAGCAGTGCGTAAGGTTTATAAAGAACTTTAGCCAGTGTAAATGTTAGATGCTGGTTCATAGATGTGTATTTCTTATGGCGCATTTTCATTAGTCGATAACTCGTTCGGTATACAGCATGCGGGGACTCCCCGCATGCGAGATAACGACCAATGAAAGTTGCAAGTCGATACGCGTTCGGTACAACGCCTGCGGGGATTCCCCGCATGCATTATACCGACCGTGCTATCGACCAATGAAATTCATCAGTCGATATACAGCTTGCTTGCGGGTCTTGAGTCAAATATTTATTATATTGCGGGCCCTGTGGCACGCGTTCCAGAAATCTTTCGCACTCCGCATGCGGACCCTATCGACAAATGAAATTGCGCCATTAAGGTTGGCACGATTGGTTTAACGTTGTCGTCAAACCATACGGGAATTAACGCGATCATAATAATTACAGTGAGTTTGAATCATGCAACGCGAAGGTTTAGAAGTTATTAATATTTGACCATTCTAAACTTCCCTTAAATATTGGACAACATCCATACATTGCTTTTATCTTATGGTAAGTTACTTTAGTGCTTCTGTTATAGAAATCAGAAACAAATACGTACCCACAACACTCAAACCCTTCTCTTTTAAATGCCTTAGATAAGAATCAATTGATTTGTAACGGTATACATGCCTTAAACGAACAAACTAACCTTATGTGATTAACAAGTTATTTTATGAATGTTTGAAGATTGTATAAAATTTGAAAGTTATATTTTAGAGTTCAGGTTTAGTACCAAACTCACTACACACTTACTTCTACTAATACTCAGCTTTCTGCTCCTCTGTCTGTCTGTCTGTCATACTCAAAACGTGTTTTTCGATGATTTTTTAGTCGGGCACGCAACTAAGGTGCTAGGAGAGAGGAACGCATTTAATTATAAAAAAAATAATTCCAATTTATTATTTAGATAGAATGCAATCGGAAATTTATCATTTTGTGTAACGTATACAGGATTCAAGGAGAATGAGACACTCCTTAAAACCACTTGATCAGCTGGTCATATACAACAACTTTTTCTATGGGAGCAACATCGAAATCGAGTATTTTTTTTAGCTGCTCCATACAAACTTACTCGCATACCTCGATGATAATGTATGGAACGTCTGAAAATAAAATCACGATCTCGATGTTCCTCCCATAAGAAAAGATTTTGTATATGACTAGCTGATCACGTGGTTTTAAATATCCCATTCTCTTGTACACCCTGTATAAAATAAATAAAGTCGATTCGATTTATTCCGTTCATAACGCGTTTCCATTCGCACGCATCCGGAAGTTATAGGTGACACCCGGATGTTAATATGCCCGGTTGCGGACACATATTGCGCTCGGTTGTCAATGGCAACGCGCGCCGTTTTATTGAATCCGGGCAATAAATATTGAAACAGTTAATAAAGTAGACGAGTACTTTGTGTTTTGACTTTTTTTTTGGATTTTGTGCAAATGTAGTCTGGGAGTATGTCTGTCTGTTTGAGGATCAATCTGTAGATCTTTCGATCTGCCGATCTGTCGCTTTGTCCATCTGTCGGTCTGCCGGTCTTCCGGTCTGTTGGTCTCTCACTCTCTGACGGTCTCTCGGTCTGTCCCTCTCTCCCGTCTCCCGGCCTGTCACTCTCTGTCGGTCTGTCGGCCTGACACTCTCTGTCGGTCTGTCGGCCTGTCACTCTCTGTCGGTCTGTCGGCCTGTCACTCTCTGTCGGTCTGTCGGCCTGACACTCTCTGTCGGCCTGTCACTCTCTGTCGGCCTGACACTCTCTGTCGGCCTGTCACTCTCTGTCAGTCTCCCGGCCTGTAACTCTCTGTCGGTCTGTCACTCTCTGTCGGTCTGTCAGCCTGTCACTCTCTGTCGGCCTGTCACTCTCTGTCAGTCTCCCGGCCTGTAACTCTCTGTCGGTCTGTCACTCTCTGTCGGTCTGTCGGCCTGTCACTCTCTGTCGGCCTGTCACTCTCTGTCGGCCTGACACTCTCTGTCGGTCTGTCGGCCTGTCACTCTCTGTCGGTCTGTCACTCTCTGTCGGCCTGTCACTCTCTGTCGGTCTTTTGGAATGACACTCTCTGTCGGCCTGTCACTCTCTGTCGGTCTGTCGGCCTGTCACTCTCTGTCGGCCTGACACTCTCTGTCGGCCTGTCACTCTCTGTCGGTCTTTTGGAATGACACTCTCTGTCGGCCTGTCACTCTCTGTCGGTCTGTCGGCCTGTCACTCTCTGTCGGCCTGTCACTCTCTGTCGGCCTGACACTCTCTGTCGGACTGTCACTCTCTGTCGGCCTGTCACTCTCTGTCGGCCTGACACTCTCTGTCGGTCTGTCGGCCTGTCACTCTCTGTCGGTCTGTCACTCTCTGTCGGCCTGTCACTCTCTGTCGGTCTTTTGGAATGACACTCTCTGTCGGCCTGTCACTCTCTGTCGGTCTGTCGGCCTGTCACTCTCTGTCGGCCTGACACTCTCTGTCGGCCTGTCACTCTCTGTCGGTCTTTTGGAATGACACTCTCTGTCGGCCTGTCACTCTCTGTCGGTCTGTCGGCCTGTCACTCTCTGTCGGCCTGTCACTCTCTGTCGGCCTGACACTCTCTGTCGGACTGTCACTCTCTGTCGGTCTGTCGGCCTGTCACTCTCTGTCGGCCTGTCTGTCTCTGTCGGCCTGACACTCTCTGTCGGTCTGTCACTCTCTGTCGGTCTGTCGGCCTGTCACTCTCTGTCGGCCTGACACTCTCTGTCGGTCTGTCACTCTCTGTAGGTCTGTCGGCCTGTCACTCTCTGTCGGCCTGACACTCTCTGTCGGTCTGTCACTCTTTGTCGGCCTGACACTCTCTGTCGGTCTGTCACTCTCTGTAGGTCTTTCGGCCTGTCACTCTCTGTCGGCCTGACACTCTCTGTCGGTCTGTCACTCTTTGTCGGCCTGACACTCTCTGTCGGTCTGTCACTCTCTGTCGGTCTGTCGGTCTGTCACTCTCTGTCGGTCTGTCGGTCTGTCACTCTCTGTCGGTCTGTCGGCCTGTCACTCTCTGTCGGTCTGTCGGCCTGTCACTCTCTGTCGGTCTGTCACTCTCTGTCAGTCTGTCACTCTCTGTCGGTCTGTCGGCCTGTCACTCTCTGTCGGTCTGTCGGCCTGTCACTCTCTGTCGGTCTGTCACTCTCTGTCAGTCTGTCACTCTCTGTCGGTCTGTCACTCTTTGTTGAGAAGAAAGACGCCAGGAGAATTTGTTTGGTAGGTGTTTATTGGTCGGACCGCAGAAGTCAAAGAGAACGAAAATACAGCGCAGTTCAGTTTTATCATCACAGTTACACAAACCAAAGCAGTTCCTAAAAGTTGTAGCGCCATCTGTGGTAATTTGGTAGAACCAAGAGTTATTTTACAGGCCGCGCTGAACAGATAAGATTGAATGTGATAGATTCTTAATTTTGTGTAAAACCCATAGATGGCGCTTTACAAGATTAATTATAATTATTGTAAGTTTACAACACTCTTTGTCGGTCTGTCGGTCTGTCACTCTCTGTCGGTCTGTCACTCTCTTTCGGTCTGTCGGTCTGTCGGCCTGACACTCTCTGACGGCCTGACACTCTCTGTCGGCCTGACACTCTCTGTCGGTCTGTCACTCTCTGTCAGTCTCTCGGCCTGTCACTCTGTGTCGGTCGGTCACTCTTTGTCGGTCTCTCATTCTGTCACTCGCTGCTGGTCCCCCGGTCTGTCACTCTCTGTCAGTGAAATGAAATGAAATGAAATGAAATGAAATGAAATGAAATGAAATGAAATGAAATGAAATGAAATTCTTTATTATGTATATAGGCCCTCTTCCGGGCACTTATACACGTCCAAACATATAACTTAGCCCTACCACCGCTTCGGGACAACATATCGGGTGGTGATGAGAAGAAACGGCGCAAGAAACTCAGTCACCTTTGTCAGCCTGATTTTATTACAGGAAATACAATTACAAGATAGTGTAAGTGCGAGCTAGGCAGGCTATTAAGTCCATGCACTCTTGTCGTTCAAGTAATCTTCAACTTTGTAGTATCCTTTTTCCATAAGGATTTTTTTAATGTGGTTTTTGAACTCATTAACAGGTAAGTCAACAAGAGTTTGTGGTACTTTATTGAAGATTTTTATACATTTCCCCAAAAATAAATTACCCACTTTCTTTAATCTGAAGCTCGGAACGGCAAGTTTTTTTTTTCTAGTATTATAATGATGTGAATTACATTTAAGGCTAAACGAACTTAGGTTTTTTCTAACATACATAATATTGTCAAAAATGTATTGTGACGCTACTGTTAATATTTTAATATCTTTAAAGACCTCCCTCAGAGAGTCGCGAGGCCCAAGACAGTATATTGCACGTACAGCTCTTTTCTGCAACACAAAGATTGACTCAATATCAGCAGCTGAGCCCCATAGCAATAGACCATACGACAACAAGCTATGAAAATAACTAAAGTATACTAGTCTTGCCGTTTCGATATCAGTTAAAAGCCTTATTTTCCTCACAGCATAAGCCGCCCAACTGAGCATTTCTGACAAGGCAATTATATGGGGACCCCATTGCAGTCGGGAGTCTATTGTAATTCCCAAAAAGGTTGTTGAATTAAGTGCATCTATATCGTCTGACAAATTAATATGCGTACTGACCTGCCTCACATTGGGCATAGTAAATTTGATAAGCTTGGTTTTTTTTTGCACTAAGTAACAGATGTTAGCAGTAAACCATCGTACTACTTGAGAGAGTATCATTCACATCGTCAAAGGCAGCTTTACCTCGGCCAGTTTTAAAAATCAATGATGTATCCTCTGCAAACAATACTATCTCACAAAGGTCTTTAGTAAAGTAAGGAAGGTCATTTATATATATCAGGAATAATAAAGGTCCCAATATAGAGCCCTGGGGCACACCCATGCGTAATGGGGCCCAGGAAGAGTCAGTTCCATTGACATTAACTGTTTGCGTTCTATCTGTGAGGTATGACTCTAACAATTTTCCTGATTCATTTGAGACACCATAATGCCGTAATTTCATTAATAACGTTTTGTGATACACAACCGAAAGCCTTAGACAAATCACAAAAAACCCCTAGA
This sequence comes from Anania fuscalis, assembly GCA_950371115.1. Lineage (NCBI taxonomy): Eukaryota > Metazoa > Arthropoda > Insecta > Lepidoptera > Crambidae > Anania > Anania fuscalis. The sequence goes on from OX493354.1 coordinate 85,205, forward strand.
GCATCTTGCTTATTTTCAAATCTCATCGAAGATATGCTTAATGAGTGCAACTCCCGCATCAGTTGTGCTTCTACCCTTGGTAAAACCAAACTGATTCTCATGCAATAGTTTGTTCATTCTAAAGTGTGATAAGAGTTGATTAAACACTATTTTTTCAAATATTTTACTAAGAGCTGGTAGTATTGATATCGGTCTATAGTTAGAGGGATCACTTTTATCTCCGGATTTAAATATAGGTATGATTTTGCTGTATTTCATTAAATTAGGAAATGAACCTTCATCAATACACTGATTAAATATACAAGCAAGATGCGTTGCTATACTATCAATTATTATATTAATTGAAATGCCCCATAAATCTTCTGTTTTTTTTTTCAAATTTAGCTCTCTAAAAGTTTTAACAATAATTTCGGGATTTATATGCCTGAAATTTAGAATAGACCTGCATTCCTCGACAGTCTCGCGGCCTGTCACTCTCTGTCGGCCTGTCACTCTCTGTCGGTCTGTCACTCTCTGTCGCTCTGTCACTCTCTGTCGGCCTGTCACTCTCTGTCGCTCTGTCACTCTCTGTCGGCCTGTCACTCTCTGTCGGCCTGTCACTCTCTGTCGGCCTGTCACTCTCTGTCGCTCTGTCACTCTCTGTCGCTCTGTCACTCTCTGTCGGCCTGTCACTCTCTGTCGGCCTGTCACTCTCTGTCGCTCTGTCACTCTCTGTCGGCCTGTCACTCTCTGTCGGTCTGTCACTCTCTGTCGGCCTGTCACTCTCTGTCGGTCTGTCACTCTCTGTCGGCCTGTCACTCTCTGTCGCTCTGTCACTCTCTGTCGGCCTGTCACTCTCTGTCGGCCTGTCACTCTCTGTCGGTCTGTCACTCTCTGTCGGCCTGTCACTCTCTGTCGGCCTGTCACTCTCTGTCGCTCTGTCACTCTCTGTCGGCCTGTCACTCTCTGTCGGTCTGTCACTCTCTGTCGGCCTGTCACTCTCTGTCGGTCTGTCACTCTCTGTCGGCCTGTCACTCTCTGTCGGCCTGTCACTCTCTGTCGGCCTGTCACTCTCTGTCGCTCTGTCACTCTCTGTCGGCCTGTCACTCTCTGTCGCTCTGTCACTCTCTGTCGGCCTGTCACTCTCTGTCGGCCTGTCACTCTCTGTCGGCCTGTCACTCTCTGTCGGTCTGTCACTCTCTGTCGGCCTGTCACTCTCTGTCGGCCTGTCACTCTCTGTCGGCCTGTCACTCTCTGTCGGTCTGTCACTCTCTGTCGGCCTGTCACTCTCTGTCGCTCTGTCACTCTCTGTCGGTCTGTCACTCTATGTCGGTCTGTCACTCTCTGTCAGTTTTCATGTATTTTTCAACTCCAAAGTAAAACAACAATAACAACTAAGATACATGTTTTTTATTTATTTTAATTTATCTAAAATACTGCCACAAAGCACACGTCAAGATATCACGAGTAAGCTGAAGTCTAGACTGATGTAACGAGTGTCTAAAACAGTCCGCCTTAGTTACGTGGAGTGTCGGACACGAGTGGCGACACTGCCGAGTGTCAGACACTTCAGTACACAGGGAATTTTAATTAGAGACTGTTTCAGAAGGCCAATTCCCGTAACTGTCATTCATTGGGAGCATAAAAGGATTTTAATATGATGTTACTAAAAACGGCATTCTCGTCGCTATTTATACGTCAATCAAAGCACACGAAATAGGATCATGAGCGGATTGTAATATGGTTATGATAAAAAAACTTTTTAACAAAAAAAATAAACCGCCGAAAAACTGAAAAGCAAAAAATAATAAACTTTTTTCATTTAACCTTAATAACTAAGTTCCTTAACTAATGTAAATATACCTAATCAGCTCTTTTTGGAATCGGTGATAGCCATTGTGAGTTAAAATGTGTTCATTCGCATCGACTCCAAAAAGAACTGATAAGGTATACTTACATTTTTTGCTTTTCAGTTTTTCGGCGGTTTATTTTTTTAAAAAAATTTAAGACGCTTACCTTCGGAGCGCCTCGCACCCGAACCAGACACACTAAGCTTTTTAGTAGTTCATTAACTCAAACTAACTATGCCCAAAATTCAGTAGTAAGTAGAATGCACCGCACTTATAACAGAAGAGTTGCTTTAGTTGACTTATTTAGCACCTCCAAACGATCCTTTAGAAAAGATGTTCGCAATTTGTTAGCTCGGTAGGACAACCCGACCGCCCACACAAACACACACACATTTCATTTACACTCATTAACACTCGTACACACTCGTACTCATTACACCATTAATTCAGAGCCAGACATTCACCTACATGCAAGTATTCTCTCTGATTTTATTTTTCTTCTTATATAGGTAATATTTGTCTTAATAATTATCTCTTTGACTGTGTTGTTTTTTAAAGATGTTTATTAATAAATATAGAATCCATTATTGGCTGTAGGTTAGGTATATATGTGAATTGTAACTTTTTTAAGAGCTGTGGATTTTGAATAAAGAAAAAATAAAAAAATGTTTTTTTTTATTAAAAAGTTTTTTGTTTCTCACAGAGATATCGACATGCTTTTCATATTTTCATAGTGTTCAATTTGAGGTCAAAGAATTAGGTGCAGGCTATTTTTAATATTGACGACCTCCGTAGAAATTGACACAAACCGGATTCGAACTTTGATCTTACGCACTACGCAAATCGAGTGGTATCAAAACAAACCATAAAATAACATTTATGTGGTTATATCAATAAACATGGGTGCGTCTTCGCAAATCTGCCTGTCGCGGGGCCGCGTATTAGAGGCCTAGCTATTTGTAGACCAGGGGACAGAGGACCGACTATGTGAACTTATCATCATCGTTTTTTTGGGTTCCGTACCTAAAGGGTAAAACGGTACCCTATTACTGAGGCTCCGCTGTCCATCTGTCCGTCTGTCACCAGGCTGTATCTCATGAACCGTGATAGTTAAAGAGTTGAAATTTTTACAGATTATGTATTTCTGTGCATATACTAAAAACCAGAATAAAATAAATATTTAAGGGGGCTCCCATACAACAAACGTGATAATGGTACGGAACCCTTCGTGTGCGAGGCCGACTTGCACTTGGTTGGTTTTATTTAATAAATAAATATTGGAATACATCACATACATTGCTCTGATCCGAATGTAAGTAGCTAAAGCACGCGTGTTATAGAAATCGGAATCAACGACGGTACCACAATATCTGTCCCTTTCCCGAAACGTTAGTTTTCTACATTGACCCGACCGGGGATCGAACCCGGAACCTCAGAGATGGCGACCCCATATTTAGTTCGGCGTGTTCGCCTCTCGGCTACGGAGGTTGTCATCATCATTATTTAAGCCATATGATTTATTTAATTCAAGTATGTACATCTGGGGGCAGCGCCCTCATCTCATCTCAGCTGGCATCCGCAGAATACCAGTGGTCGCGACGTGCTCTCTGCTGTCACGACCTTATACTGAGCGGATACCATTTTGGTACTTGACTCTACACACAGTAACGCAACTGATTTTATAAGTTTTTTGATAAGATTTTTTATTTAGGTGTATGTCTTGTACCAAATAAACAATTTTCTATTTCTATGATATCCACTGATAGCCTCTTTCAATGTCCTCCGTCGGTTTTTAGTTTATTTTTTTTAAGTTTTTTTAGGAAATCAACGGCGATACGAAATAACTGTATCGCCTAAATTTGTTTAGTTTTAATTAGATTTTAAAGTTAAAAAAAGTAAATATATCACTAAATATTGTGTTCAATGTCAAGCGTCTACCTGTTGCCGTTATCAATATCGAGCAAAAACAAACAAAACACGTTTGATGTATAGGACTCCCATTTTAGCCTTTAACGGAACCCTAAATATAAAAATGTAATTGGTTTACAGCCAGCAGTCGCTACGCTAGTGGCCTATTCTAAACTATTCGCTGCTTGTTCCACGCGCTTTATTAGGCACTAAATATCTCCATTTGCATTGTGAACTCGGAATCGAGTTGACATTCATTTCGTTAATACCAATGAAGACCCGCAGCCGCCCGCCAAGTGGCTTGCCGAGCGGTGGCAGGGGGCCAAGCTGCGGACCGAATCAAACGCACTTCGGAAATATTAAAGTTAAAATGTTACTAACATTCTGTTCACATTGAATACTTGCATATTTATGTAGTTTATCTAACGAATATTATACAGGCTGTACAAGAGAATAGGACACTCCTTAAAACCACGTGATCAGCTGGTCATATACGACAACTTATTCTATGGGAGCAACATCGAAATCGAGAATTTTATTTTAGCTGCTCCATACAAACTTACTCGTATACCTCGATGATAATGTATGGAGCATCTGAAAATATGTTGTTCCCATAGGAAAAGTAATTGTATATGACCAGCTGATCACGTGGTTTTAAGGAGTGTCCTATTCTCTTGTACACCCTGTATAAAGATGACTGGGCCAAGAACTAATCACGTTTACAAATCATTCTCATTTTTTCCTGTTCCTTGTCGGAAGTAAACATAGCTATGGTCGTAAATACATCAAGCAATGTTATATTAAAATCTGATTTTTATTTAACATCAAAGCTAAAATTATGAAAAAGTTTTGTACAGAGTTTTTTACCTACTTTAATCAAATATTTTAAAGGTCTTATTAAAATGATGATGATCTTGCATGGAGTACTGCTGCCACCTTTGGGACGGCTCAGCGAAATACCAACTTGCTGCACTTGACTCGGTGGAACGCAGAGCCAAGAGAATAATAGGCGATAAAAAACTGGTGGCGTCCAAGCTGCACAGCCTGGCTCACCGCCGCAAGGTTGCTTGCCTATCGGTCTTCTATAGATTGTACTTCGAAAAGTGTGCTCTTGAGCTGCATGAGCTCATACCACCGTCACCTTTCTTCCATCGGACATCCAGACGCACGGCCGGCTACCATCCGTTCTTAGTTGATATACCCATAATCCGCACTAAGCGCTTCTCATCATCTTTTATAGGCATCTTCTGGGCAAGCTCGCTCCATCGTAGATCCCATCTATGCTCTAGAGCAAGATTGGGGTCAAGAGTAAGACCATCTCAAATTTAAAAAAAATAAAATGAGCTAAAAGATGAGGTTATCTATGTTTGAATTAATATGTCTTGTTTTTAAAACTAAGCGGTAAGTCAGTGCTATTAAGCGCAGTCGAAATATTGAGAACATATTTAAAAAAACGTAGCAGAAAATAGGGTTTACTTATACTCGTGCAGCATCAGAATCACCCCCTTCTGGATTGCATAGGGCTTTTGTTACACCACGAAGAGTATAATCTTTATTCTGTTACAGCCAAACAGGAGTGCCGAGGAATATCTCTCGATGAGTACATTTACATAAAGTTATTAATAATCCTAATAATCCTTATCGTTACTATATAATATTATAAATGCGAAAGTAACTCTGTCTGTCTGTCTGTTACGCTTTCACGCTAAAAGTACAGAACCGATCATTGTGAAATTTTGTACAGAGATAGACTAGAGCTCAAAAAAGGATATAGGCTACCCTTTATTGCAAAAAAAAAACTTGAAGGGGTGGATATAGGGGTTGAATGTTTGTATGGAACTGGGTCATTTTCGAAGATAGAACAATGGAACTTTGTATTTAGGCACTTTGTAAGGAATAAATAAATATTTTGTGTAGCATTTCTTTAATTTCTACCCGTGTAGGGGAAAATAGGGGCTGAAAGGGTTGGAAATAGGGGTTGAATGTTTGTATGAAACTGGATCATTTTAGAAGATAAAACCATAAAACTTTGTACATGTATACAACATAAAAATGTAACGAAGAACTGTATATACCGTTATGTTTGAAGAAAATAAAGTGTTATAATAATGATTTTATCTGCCTAAATAATATTAAATCCATAGAAGATAAATAACACTTGAAAAAAATGACTGACTGACGGTATGCGATGGGACGTGGGTTCCAGTCCCACCTGAGGTCAGTGATTTTTTTCAAGTGTTATTTATCTTCAATTAAACCTTGCATGGAATTGCTAAAAACAAAAATTTACAATGTTTAAGCATTTCTGATCTTAACCAATAGTCAAATATTTGTAAAAATATTTCTATAGGGTGTTGACGGTAGTATACTACTCAGCTATACATATAGCTACAACATTGATCGGAATACGCTGGCTTTGACAGCGAGAAAAAACACTTGAGGAATTTCATCTTGTCACGTGACGTCCTCGGTAGCTTAGTGGTCAAAGCACTCGCCCGGTATGCGATGGGACGTGGGTTCGAGTCCCACCTGAGGTCAGTGATTTTTTTCAAGTGTTATTTATCTTCAATTACTTAAACCTTGCATGGAATTGCTAAAAACAAAAATTTACATTAAATCCATAGTTATAGACGAGCGGAGTCTCCTGGCACAGGCATTTTATGCTGAAAAGGTGACTCCTAAAGTTTTGTAATTTAAGAAATAAATTTTGATTTGACAACAAAGTCGACAAATACGAATTCAGTACTATAAACGTTAAGGCATCTCCATCCAGATGTCTGATAACCCGTGCGGTTGGACGCAGCCGGTGGCAGCGCGCCAAGCTGAACGAATTAGCGAGACTGTCTGATCTTTGAGAAATGTACTGGGACGCTATTAAGAGATTTTTGAATGCAGATGGATTTTAAATTATTTTGTTTTAATAAATAGGATATTTCACACTTTTGACGGTGTTATTACAACTCAATGGTTATTTAGGTATTTGGAGATAAGTATATTTAAAAAGTTTAATTATACACTTAAGAAAGCCATACAAATACTTTAAAGTTTTGGTATTTAACGCTATTTACAGTTAATCAATAGATCGAGCCAACAACACTGCACTCGTAAGAATGAATCAACACAACAAAATGGCGTCCATCGAACCGGCGACTTTTGATTCTTAGTTGAAATCTGACAAACAAAAGTGTTATTTATTAAATTGAACATTAAGCAAGACAAACGCCATTACTACCCAGATTACTACCACCTCTAACAATAATTTAGTTTAAGAAGTTTTAAAACTATAACCCGATTACGTAAAAAAAGTTGGAAAACTGAACAAAAACTTAAAATATGATATAGTATATAGATATTTGTAATGTGCTCGCCAAGATGTTTCTTTTGATTCCAAGCACGTGGAGATTCTTTCAGTTTTATTTTTTTCAAGAAAAGAATCTGAGTTCAATTATTTTTAGGCGCTGCAAACATACAAACATACATTTATATATAGACTGCCAAAATCATTACCCTTCATTTTGGCTTTTTCTTAGTCAGGTAAAAAGGAGCCTGACTAAGCAACATTTAAGTTGTCGTAATGAATCCAACATTTATAATAATTGTTAAAATTTCAAAGCCTAAACGGTGAAAAGACTACACCATAGCCCTTGCACTACACCAGTGGCGTACTAATAAAAGCTACTTACGGCGTTATGGCAGACATGGTAAGCCTCGCTTGGCAGTGAGGCATTGTTTGTCATAGTACCCGACCGTTATCAATAGTAAATATACAGGGTGTACAAGAGAATGGAACACTCCTTAAAACCACGTGATCAGCTGGTCATATACAACTTTTTCTATGGGAGCAACATCGAAATCGATATTTTTTTTAGCTGCTCCATACAAACTTACTCGCATACCTCGATGATAATGTATAGCCAGGGCTTTCTGGGCCACCGTTATTGGCCCAGAAAGCCGTGGACACGAGTTTACCAATAGTCATAATAGCCATTTATTTAACTAGCTGGCTAGCACTTATTAGGACTTGTCCTAAAAATATAGCTGTGCCCTACGACCACTTCGGAACTACATATCGGCTGGTGATGAGAAGAAACGGCGCAAGAAACTCAGTTACTTTTTCAGCCTTTTTTTACGCGAAATTTAGTTAAAATACATTGTAGTAAGTTTGAGCTAGGCAGGTTATAAACTCCATGCACTCTTGTAGGTAAAGTAAGCGTGTACTTCAGAACAACCTTATATCATGAGGTTTTAATAATGTGGTTTTTGTGTGGGCTACAAGTTCCTGTGTGCATAAAAAGTGACGTTTGATGCAAAAGAACAGGTCCCCATGTCTGCTAATTTAAAAGTGGCACAATTGAATATCAATTGGATCTCATTGTAAAAAAATAAATTAAATTTTGACGCATTTAGTATTATGTTACCAACTTAATTCTTAAAGTGTATATACAATTACCTAACCTAACTTTAAATAGTAATATACTAACTAAATATAAAAATAAATTAACCTAAATAATAATTCTTAAAGTTGTCTTAAATTAGTAGCAGAATACCAAATGTGTAATTTTTTGATACATTTGGTATTCTGCAACTAATTTTAGTAATACTTTTAAGTCAGTTAATTAGTAGCAGAATATTAAATATGTCAAGCAATTACAATGAGATCCAATTGATATTCAATTATGCCACCTTAAATTAGCAGACTTGGGTCCCAGTAAGAAGTCATATGAATAATCTCATTTATTTCACCAGAGATGCGTATTGCCAGTGGCATAAACGACCACTGCCCCTGTTTATACAAGAGGATGTATAAAGGCATCTCGGAGCGATCCGTCGCCGCCATATTTTATTCATACGGCGTTTCACAGCGTACAGTCGGAGCAATGAAATGTATACGTTGATAAATGTTCGAATTTATCTATGCACAATTGAATGCTTTGCAACCACTGTCAAATTTGTATCACGTTTGGCTGTTTGATTTTTACTGTGCTGAAAGTCAAAGTCATTTATTTCTGCAAATTGCCCTTTTATATTTCCCATTTTTTCCCTACCGCCGCTTCGGGACTACATATCGGCTGGTGATGAGAAGAAACGGCGCAACAAACGCATTCACCTTTGTCAGCCTGATTTGATTACAGGAAATACAATTACAAGATAGTGTAAGTGCGAGCTAGGCAGGTTATTAAGTCCATGCACTCTTGTCGTTCAACTGCAGTGCTGACTTTAAAATAAATAAATAATAATAAATATTGAACATTGCTCTGATCTTAAGGTAAGTAGCCAAAGCACTTGTGTTATAGAAATCAGAAATAGTGTATTATTTTCTGTTTTGTGTTTAAAGAGTACCGACTGGTCACAATAATGTAGCTTAAATTTAAACGTCCAAGCTGTCTCCTGGACTAAACCGACATAAGTCGTCTCCGCTCGTAACGTTTGTCACCGCGCCTTGCCTTGTAGGCCGAGAGACAAACTGCAGATATCGAATGCAGAATCAAAAAATTGTTTTGAACGAGATCTTTTTAATACGTCATAAATCGTAAACCGCAATTAGATAATGGTACGGAACCCTTCGTGCGCGAGTCCGACTCGCACTTGCCCGGTTTTTTTATTACTTAATTCTCCCAAAAAAGAAACACTGAAAATTACGATTTAGTTTGTACATTTGTCTGTCTGGCAACTTCTAAATATCATTTATTTATTTTGTGTAATCTATTTTGAAAAATATGTTAGTAAATAATTAATATTTAATAATTTTAAAAACAGCATCGATATCCCCGGTATTGATGTTATGGCAACACTATCAAAAGGGTTAGGATATAACAATATTCGATTAGTAACTCGATTATTCGAATAATTCGCAACTATCGAGTAAGTTTCAAACAATAATAGAAGTTATCACTGTAATCTGTATTGGCCCTTTGAAGGGCCAATAAGTTTGAAATATTTGAGGGCTTATAAGGGCGAGTCAAACTGAATTCTGATTAATACTACCATGAAAACATTTTATTTATTTATGTTTTTTTAGGGTTCCGTACACAAAAACCGTCAGGACACAAGGAACCCTTATAGTTTCGTCATGTCCGTCTGTCTGTCTGTCCGTCCGAGGTTTTGCTTGGAGACTGTGGACCCTAGAGAGCTGTAATTTTGTGGAAATATGTTTAAATCAATCACGCCGACAAAGTGGTAGAGTAAAATTTGTAAAATTATACTATCGTTTAATGGTTCATTTTAATTGACTTAGGAGTTGCTAAGACTATTTTCCGATTAAGGGTCCGTTTGCGAAAGCCTCCCCCCCCCCCCCCTAAAAGCTAAACTATTAGCATGAAAAATCTAGAAAAAATTATGATTACAGTGCTTTTTATGACTTTTTAAAGGAAATCATAACGGTTAAGATAGATCAGTAAACTTAAGACTTAAAGTCGTTCAAAAATTTCTTAGAGGAAAACATTGAAAGTGACTTAAATAAAGTAATTGCTGACATATTTGTGGTAACGACGGGCAACTACAGAACCCTATACTGCGCGTGGCTTGACACGCACTTGACCGGTTTTTTGAAATAGGTTTTACCCTAAATTTAAGTAATTTACCCTAAGCTGACACCGACTTCAAATATACCTGATTAGATCAGGTCACTGAGGTATAGATAGGGAATATGTTTTAGTAAAATAATAATAATAATAAAATAATAAAATGTATTTTATTTATATTTTCATTTCTTAGTTTCTTTTTGGCGTATATTATTTGTTTAATTTTATTTTATTTTATTTTATTATAAGATCCAAAGCTCTAATTACAATTAAATTAACTTAGAACTAAACTTACAGCCAATAACGGATCTACTTTCTAAATGTTGGAACTTTATAATCGTTTGAAGTTTTTTTCAAACTTTTACATACAATTTGGTAGGAGAAGAATAGCATTGAAAAACTACGTATATTTGCACGTTTATTGACACCACCAATCAATTGACATACTTTTTTTGAGCTGTCAAAACAGATATCTTCCTTATAATTTGTATGGCGATATCGGATTATGACGTCACTATCCGATAAACTCAACGGCCTTACTTTTTACGATTATTAAAAGCAATCAAAAATAAGTTTGCCTCTTAAATGAAATTGTACTGAGTTATTAAGCCTAAAATAAAGTGTCTGTCTTAATAAATGATGCCTTAGAATTATTTATAAATGGGGTCAACATCCCTATTGACTTTACCAGCAATTCAACGTATCATCCTCCTCTTCTCAACTATAAAGTTTCTTAATTATCATTCGGGTCACCAATAAGTTCTGTTTATATGCAAATTAGTTGCAGGTATTTTAGAAATCTGAAGTCTGATCCAGCATACTGGCCGAAGCCGAGAATGCCTGGAATTTTTATTGCCTAGTTGAGTACTACCTAGGTATGTACCTATACCCACTATAGGTATTGAAAATGAAATAGGTACAGTGAACAAGAGAATCGGAAGGTTATAACAGTCCACGGAACACAAGTTATAGGAAAGCAATATAATTTATTTTGTTCAAGAACCTTTCCGCCATATTTTTCGAGTGTCGTACCTCAAAGGGAAAAAAACAGAACCCTTATATAGGATCACTTTTTTGTACGTCCGTCTGTCTGTCTGTCAAGACCCTTTATTTCGGGAAAACGTGAAGGTATCGACTTGAATTTAAAACGAAATACTCAGGCTACGATGACTTACTGACTTATATTATTACAAATAAAATTAACAAATAAAAAAATAAAAAAACCCGACTGCGTAAAACGTAAACTGAAAAGATGAAAACAAGATTTGAACAATCAATTTGTAGTTTGAGGCATCAAATCTATGTTACTTGATTCGACTTTTATTACACGGATTTAAATTACTTAATTAAGTAGGTACTAACGCAGTGCATACCAAGTCAATCATCATTATGCTGTTAATGGATTTGATGCCTCCGACTGCAAATTGATTCTTTAAATCTTGTTTTCATCTTTTCAGTTTACGTTTTACGCAGTCGGGTTTTTTGATTTTTTAAATTTATTAATTTTATTTTTGACTTTTTAGTTTGTAGTGTTCTACTACTACTTTTCAATGAACTATAAAGCCTTATTTGTAACTCTTTATTGGAAAAAAACGTTTTAACTCGAGTAAGTAGTATCTGGAATCGGTTTTTCCCGTTTAATTCATGTACCAATAGGAATTCCACTCCCACAACTGAGACGAATCTAATGACATATCATATATTAAAATCCATTAAAAGGGTTTTCCTTCCTATTTTTTCAGTGTTTTTTTTTATTTAGGAAATCAACGGCGATGCAATCATGTTTAAATATACTTATTAGTTTGGTTAAGAGAACGTCTCTTTTTGCGTAGATAGGAACACAAATTAATATTAATTGAGTGACTTTAGTTTATAATTTTTTCAAAATATTGTGTAGATAAATGACACCTTAGTCTACCTGTGACCACGAACGCTGTAAAGTGTTCAAAACGTCAGGTTAAATAAAATGTTAATAAATCACGAAATAATCCGTAAAAGTAGTTTCATTTAAATGTATCGTGTTCGCGTAAATAAAAGACAACAATATAAGATAACGTGTTTCCTTTATAATAAATATCCTGTAACAGCACAGGATCTTAAATGACAGAAGAAATAAAGCTTTAAAAATACAATGCATTTGTAAGTTATTCCTAAACCTTCTCTGGTAGGTATATCATTCGCCACTAAGTCAAAACAGAGCCCCGAGCAAACATGGCGGCCGCTAGATATATTTGTCTTACGAACGTGTTGTTTTCTCAGCGGTATCTGCCTTCAATTTACTTGATGTTAAATATAATATTATTTGGAGGTTTGAGAGCCCTTTAAGAGGAGGGCAGCGAGATATTTGAAGAATATGTACCAATTTAAATTAATTAATTAAAAAAATCAAAAACCCGACTGCGTTAAAAGTGAACTTAAAAGATGAAAACAAGGTTTAAAGAATCAATTTTCAGTCTGTGGCATCAAATCTATGTTACTTAATTCGACTTTTTCTACACGGATTTAAATTACTTAATTAGGTACTAACGCAGTGCATACCAAGTTAATCATCATTATGTTGTTCATGGATTTGATGCCTCCGACTGCAAATTGATTCTTTAAATCTTGTTTTCATCTTTTAAGTTCACTTTTTACGCAGTCGGGTTTTTTGATTTTTTTAATTAATTATTTTTATTTTCGATTTTTTAGTTTGCAGGTTCTTCGACCACTTTTCAATGAACTATAAAGCCTTATTTGTAACTCTTCATTGAAAAAAAAGGATTTAACTCGAGTAAGTAGTATCTGAAATCGGTTTTTCCCGTTTAATTCATGTACCAATAGGAATTCCGGGTAATAACATAGCCTATGTTACTCCCACAATTGAGACGAGACGAATCTATTGATATATTATACTTGTATATCCGTTAAACGGTTTAGGCTGTAGGGCGTGCCAAAGAAATAGACATACTTACATACATACGTTCGAAAAACATAACCCTCGTTTGGCAGTCGGGTAAAAAGCAGCATTTGTTGTTATAGCGGCAACAGAAATACATCATCATCATCAAAATGGATCTATTAGAGCGACTCCCCCTGGACATATTCTGCCTTGGGCAACCTGGAAGTCCTTAAATAGGTTACGGACCCAGGTAGGCCGAAGCAGGGAGAACCTGCACAGGTGGGGTTACAGCTTGGAGGGTGCATGTCTATGCAGTATATCCCCCCAGACAATGACTCATCTCCTAACATGCCCTTCGTGTCCCTACACCTGCACACGCGAGGATCTTTACAAGTCCACCGATAGTAGTATATCGGTGGCTGAGTTTTGGTCCTCACATATATGAAAGCCTGAGTCGACACGCAAAGAAGAAGAAGATCATCATCAAGTATTTAAACTGTCTAACTATCACGGTTCATGAGATACAACCTGGTGACAGACGGACAGTGGAATCTAGTGGAAGGGTCCCGTTTTACTCTTGGGTAAGGAACCCTAAAAAATGCTTGAATTGATGATCACATTCGGTGCCTTAAATGCTGTTTAACAACCTCTTTTCAACCGACGAAAAAAAAACGGAGGAGGTTCTCAAGTCGACGCGTATTTATGTATGATCACGCATACCTTTTTACAGAGTAGTCCGATTTTGATAATTATTTTTTTATTAAAAAGGGTATAGTCCGAAGGGGTCCCATATAAATTTGGCAAAAAAAATCCGTCCCTAAGGGTAGGAAAACAGGGGATATTATTGATTGTTTACTCACTGATTGTAATATTTAATTACGCATGTCTTTTTACAGGGTAGTCCGATTTTGATAATTCTATTTTTATTAGATAGGGTATACCTCGAAATTGGTCGCATATAATTCTGAAAAAATATAGCTTACCCTAAGGGCGGGAAAAAAGGAGTGATTTATTATTCACTCTCAGATTTTAATGCTGATTTTATATCCACAGAAAACTTTTTAACAAAATAATTAAACCGCCGAAAAACTGAAAAGCAAAAATTGGAGTCGGTGCGAATGAACACATTTTAACTCAGAATGGCTGGCACCGATTCCAAAAAGAGCTGATTAGGTACACTTACATTAGTAAGGGACTTAGTTATTAAGGTAAAACGAAAAAAAGTTTATTTTTTTTTGCTCTTTAGTTTTTTAATTTTTTTGTCAAAAAGTTTTTATGTTTACCTTTCTGACTGGCTTACCGTAAACGCTTATACCATTTTAATATTTTCCCTATTCTTGTAAATGAATAAACTTAGTCGTGGCAGCCCTAACCACAAACGCAAGATGTATTTATAATATATTGTTCATCGCAGTCTGTAGTATGCATTCCGTTCGCTCCAATACACATTCGCATGCAGAATATTGATAACTGCTATTCTATGCGGTCTGCGAGACGGGATATATGAGATACTTTAAGTATTACGATAAAACAAGAAGGGATTTGTTTAAGACAAAGAAATATTATTATGATTTGACGACCTCCGTAGCTGAGAGGCGAGCACGCCGGACTTTAAATGGCGCCGCCATCTCTAAGGTTCCGGGTTCGATCCCCGGTCAGGTCAATGTAGAAAACGAACTTTCCTCTACCTGAAGGTTGTCTGGAAGAGATCGCTTCAAGCGATAAGACCGCCTAAATTGTACCATTTAAAATGTACTTTTCTCTGTGTACTGCTTGTTTTATGTGGTGTGCAAAAAAGAGTATCTATCTATTTATCTATCCTATATTGTCTCGGGTCTGGGTGTTGTGGTAACGTCGTTGTTCCTGATTTCTAAAACACAAGTACTATAACTACTTACCTTAGAATCAGAGCAATGTATGTGATGTTGCCCAATCATTTGCTTAGTTGTCAAAAATTTTGAACCGAATAAACATTTAATTATTATTTATTATTATGTCTAAAACACTGGTGGTAGACTTTCGTCTTTAGGCACTGTGGTATCTTGGACGAGAAGATTTTGCGTAGGTTCCCGAACAAGCCACAAAATAGGCCACGTACCGGCAAGCGCAGCGTGGGATTCACACCCACAAGGTGGACAGACGACCTGGTAAAGGTTGCAGGAAGCCGCTGGATGCAGCCGCACGCAACCGGCCGATCTGGGGGAGGCATATGTTCAGCAGTGGACGTCCGCCGGCTGGAATGATGATGATAATGATGTCTAAAACTCAAAAGTTCAGCTCTATCCTTTTCTATGATACTAAAGTTTAATTTTGTCGTTAACGTCTTGTAATTCAATGATAAATTCGGCTGCACGCACGAAAGGATGTCACGTTCCGTGCTGCGCTGAAGCAATAATGCCTCATGTCATGGAGGTAACATATTGACCATCTGATCTGGTTTTAAGGAGTGTCCCATTCTTTTGTACACCCTGTATTTAAATTGAGGTCGATATTGAGGCTGAAACTGGACCGAATTTTATGAAATTGCTTTTATTTTACCAACATTTACTACAGCTAGCGGCACGTAAGCTTAGCTCTAGGGAAAAGTGGCTCAGAAGATCATTACGATTACGGGATTGGCTAGTCGAGCGACGCGCCTGCACAGCGGCCAGGATTGGTTGCTAGCTCCACGCACGCGTCTCTGATACGATACCATAACCGCCATACCCAAGATAATAATAGTTTTTTTTTATACATTGACCCAACCGAGAATCGAAAACGGGAACTTCAGAGACGGCGACAGAGGTCTTTAAACCTGACTAATTATCGGCATTACCTTAAGATTTACTGGTCGAGAATGCTGTATAGCATTAAGCCCGCCAAATGTTCTCAACTGTGCAATAAAGATTTAAATAGTAATATTGCTCAGTAGAAATGCCAAAACAAACAGTAATATAAAAAATGGTTGTTTGTAAAGTCGGTTTACGGACGATAATTTACGTGATAACGTCATAAGAATACATTGATGCTACTCGGACGCATCGGTCGATGGAGTGGAAGAGAGATAGATGCGTCACAAGCCAAGTTTAGGCCAGTCATGCCTCTCTATCGCTTTTCCCACGCTCTCGCTCGTACGCGGAACGACACATTTTTTTGCTCGTGCAGCCGGCGTTCATCGATTTATAAGACGTTATACGTCAATAACGACAAACAAACACTACAAAATGTTGTGGCCAAATAAAGATAATTATAAAAATAAATAATTATAGAAAAAATTCAGAACCTCAATCCAGCTACCCCGACAAAAACGCACTCTATAAATTGGAACTCAGATTTTTCACGGCTATAAATCTCTTGGCGCGGACGGGTCGGCGCGCTCCCCTGTGCAGTATTTATCGGATAATTACGAACATGCGAGAGTTGAGGCACAGTATACAATACACCGGGAATTTTTACTGATTGTCTTTCCACAGCGTAAATAATTTGGACTCAATAGATAGATAGATAGATAGATACTCTTTATTGCACACCAAACAAAGAAGTTACAGTTGATATTTACAAGATGTATGTATGTATCGCTTAAAAGCGATCTTTTCCAGACAACCTTTAGGCAGAAGACAACTATACAGGGTGTGAAAAAAGGCTTAACAAAGCTTTAAACCACGAATTCTATACGTAAAACCAACTAGAATGCAAAAAAAATAATTGCTGGGAAATGACTTTTATTTTTGGGTATCAAAAAAAAATACTTATTTCTAACACGCAATGTAGAATGTTCAAAAAAGCGGGAGATCGTGCTAAAAAAGCGGGAGATCGTGCTCTTTGGCGCTCTTTGGGGGAGGCCTACGTCCAGCAGTGGACTGCAATAGGCTGAGATGATGATGATGAACACGCAGTGTATAGCGCGCACGCCACACACACACAGACTATGCCTGTGTGTGTAAGCGGATCATGTTTCGTTGTAAAAAAGTTTAGTATTATCAACCAAAAGCCAGTAATGTAAAAAATAGTTGAAAAAAAATTGTAACTTTGACTGCCATTAACTCGGTAACCCGTCATTTCCCAGGTATAGTGTCATAGAAAAAAATGATCGTAATAATACGTAGAATATGTGGTATTCGGCTTCGTTAAGCCTTTTTTTACACCCGATATAAAGAAAGGGGAAAGTAGTGCAGAGTGCTTATTGCGTAATTTTATTTATATACCTACAATGTCAATATCAATAAGTATAAACTACATACACATAAGTACAAAAACTACCTATAAAATATAAATGCTTAGATAAAAATAAACATACATAAATACTTTAAATAAAAAATTCAAGGAAATAACATGACTAACAACCAGTGATATTCCAGAAACAACAATTCTCTAACCAGAAACGATTTGTTCTCACAGTGCAAGAAAATGTGCTTTAAGCCGACTTTTAAAACAGCAATTGACTCGGATTGCCGTATTACTAAGGGTAAGGAGTTCCATAGACTGGTTGACTTAGGTTGATTGACAATATTACAATCCATTCGTAAACACTTTTGTCCAATAATGTGTCAGTCAAATTATGGCTGATGTACAAATTGTGAGAAATGGGACTTGAAATGGACGAGAAGCAGTAGTAGCCCCGTGCGCTGTCCCGACAGGCGCGGGGCGCGGGGCAATCGGCCGTGGCGCGGTCAGCGGTTGCGACTAAAGCTTCGGCCAAACCAACGCGGGGGCGTGGGCATGCGCGTGACCGTGCGCGGTGTCGTGGGCGTGGGCGTGCAGGCCAGTTCACACCAAACACGCGGACACTACGCGTTCAGGAGACTCAGCACGAAAATGTATCTTTCGCTCGGACGTATAAACCTGACAAGAAAGAGATTAGTCACGAATGAAGCCAAAGATTAAAAATGTTAGTCATAATAAAGGTATCTAATGATGTTGTAGAAATTATGATTTAACAATTGTTTATCAGATTATTTGCAGATATACTACGAATATAAAATATCAACCCTTTTACTAAATAAACAAAGATTTTTTGTAGAATTTTTTATATATTTATTTACTGAGTTTCGCATCAATTAATTCCAACGCGGTTTCCCGAGCGAAGCTATTTGAAGATGCAGGAAAGAAAAAAGCTTCTTGGCTTCACTCATTGCTTTTCGGAAAAAAATAGTAGCTTTAAGCGTAATTATTTATATTATCATAGTAGCGCACCATCTGTCTGTTGAGCCTGTCACGACAAATGTCATGTCCGCGCGTGCAAACGCTGAATGTCAAGCTGCACGCCGCCGCTGTCCGCGCCGGTGTGAACTCGTCGATACAAAAGCTATGGCACGATCTGAACGCCCACGCCCACGCCACCACGCACGCCATCGCGCACGCGTTGGTTTGGATGGGACTTAACAGTAGTCATAGTGGAAACAATGTCTAGTGCAGGAATGGCTCATACTCATGGCAAACCTTTATGTAACAACGTGCCATTTTGTCTAGAGAAATGTTTATTGAGGTCATAGACGTGCCATCAAATTATTTTGATAATAACAACACTCCGTAGCGTAGGATCACCCGCGTTCGCTCGTCATATAATACCTACTTCACACCATTTTTACCCGACTGCCAAACGAGGGTTATGTTTTTCGAGCGTATGTATGTATGTTTGTATGTAAATATGTCTATTTCTTTGGCACGCCCTACAGCCTAAACCGTTTATACTAATAATATCCGTTATACTAGTATTATAGTTAATATATCAATAGATTCGTCTCAATTGTGGGAGTGACAAGGGGTATGTTATTTCCCGAAATTCCCGCGGGAAAAGAACTTAGGCGGGAAAAACGGATCTGCCATACTGATAAACCGATTTTGAAACTTTCTTTTATTAACTAAGGGTCACATATTTTCAGTGCTGATAGTATTCAATACTTTATTTTCCAAAATTTCTACGGGAACAGGCAAAAAAATAAACTGAAAAAATAGGAAGGAAAAACCGTTTCAACATATGATATGTCATAAGATTCGTCTCAGTTGTGGAAGTGACATAGGCTATGTTATTATTGGCTATGGAATTCCTATTGTTACATGAATTGAACGGGAAAAACCGATTTCAGATACTACTTACTCAAGTTAAAACCTTTTTTTTTCAATGAAGAGTTACAAATAAGGATTTTTAGTTCATTGAAAAGTAGTAGTAGAACACTACAAAATAAAATAAATTAATTTAATAAATCAAAAAACCCGACTGCGTAAAAATGAACTTAAAAGATGAAAACAAGATTTAAAGAATCAATTTGCAGTCGGAGGCATCAAATCCATTAACAGCATAATGATGATTGACTTGGTATGCACTGCGTTAGTACCTAATTAAGTAATTTAAATCCGTGTAGAAAAAGTCGAATCAAATAACATAGATTTGATGCCTCAGACTGCAATGAGATGAAGAATCTGCCTCTCATACGGAGTGAAGACATCGCTGTTTCAGTCAGCCTGTGACCACG
This sequence comes from Anania fuscalis, assembly GCA_950371115.1. Taxonomy (NCBI): domain Eukaryota; kingdom Metazoa; phylum Arthropoda; class Insecta; order Lepidoptera; family Crambidae; genus Anania; species Anania fuscalis. The sequence goes on from OX493354.1 coordinate 104,793, forward strand.
GTCGGTGTAACCCGATCGAAACGTCAGGCAAAAGAGGTAATATTATGTACCTAAATCACATGAGTAAAGATTCCGTTCCTTTACTCATGTGCCTAAATTATGATCGCGTTAATTCTTGTTTCATTGAGTATAAATTATGCATCGCGAAAGTAAAAAGTTTTTTTTTATTATTCGCATATAAAACAATATTTTTATGTTCTTTTTAAAATTTAACATAACGTATTCCGTAAAAATATTTTATTTGAAAACAGTTGAGTTTACCTTCCAAGCAGCGTCCACTAATTGTAAATTTTTGTTTTTAGCAATTCCATGCAAGGTTTAATAGAGAGTTTTACCTACTAATAAAACTTACCTATTATTTTTCCTGAGATATCCGGAATCCATGTTGAATCCATGTTGAGTGTAGCCTTTCGTTTTTCTTGTGTTCTTCCGGTCAAGCGACGTCCCCTCTACCGCTACTAGCGCCCCCTACGGTCGGTTTACCCCCCACTTCCGGTGATGCGGTCGGCCATTACCTCTTTGGACGCGCCATTTTATTTTGTCATTATAAGCGTGAGTACCAGGAAGGAATTATTTGGATTCCGGATATCTCAGGAAAAATAATAGGTAAGTTTTATTGGTAGGTAAAACTCTCTATTATTTGTTCCGTCTTCGATATCCGGAATCCATGTTGAGTGATGTGTTTGATTTCTCCTGGTACTAATATGTGGATGCTATAATGTGTAATTTTACTTAGATTTATTTGTTACTAGCGTAGTTTGATTGAACTGAGCAAATACTTTGTACACTAATTAAGGGCATTTAATATGACCAATGAAAGATTTGGTTTAATGGATAAGTGAATATAATATTTACTATTTATTACAATCAACAAAATTGTATTACAAGGCTTCAAAAAACTGTGACAAAGACACATTTTGAGAAACTGTATCGACACCTTTTATTTGTCGATGATAAAAGGTCCTAAAAGTATGTTCTTGTTTCCAGTTTCCCGTTGAAAGAATTTTATCAATGGAATAGTTCTCTAACCAATTCAAAGAAGAAACTGCAGAACGTACCGACCCAGGAGATGCTTCAATCCCTGCTTCACGTAGTACTGCTTTAATCCATCCACCAATAATGGTCCTCGAAGCTGGTTTAGACTCGCCTCTAGTAGTAATAAACAATTCTGACCAGTTACCTTCAATACGACGATCTTTTGATAATTCTAGCATTCGGCGTACCCAGAAAACCACATTTAAATTTACCTGAGGGTGTGCTCTAATTTTCCAGCCCGATTGTCGATGATTAGCATTGTCTGTTTGGGAACCAAAAACTGGCCACATAATTAAGGAATCGCCATCCTCGATAAGATGGTTTGGACCAATTCTGAGTAACGTGAGGTCGTGAACTCGTCGTCCTGATGTAAATAAGAGTAAAACTGCAACAAGCCTCGAAACCTGGTAGAAATTTTGGTCATTTATATGAGCAGATATTAAATAGTCTAACAAATTTTTTGGGTTCCAAATTGGTGGGTTTGCATTTTTAACTTTAGAAACAGATATGGCTCTTAAAATTTGTTTAACTAAAAAACTTGGTGAAATATCTTGTTCACTGGTTTTTGATAAAGTAGCTATTGCAGATTTATGGACTAGAATTGTTCTGTATGCTAAACCTTCACAGTTATGGAGATAAGCGAGGTAACGCGCAACAACCGACGGATTCGCGCATTTAAAGTTTATTGTGTGAGATACGCACCACTTTTTCCATTTGTTCCACGCTGATATGTAGGTCTTGATGGTCGATTGTCTCCAACTAGCCATTAACAAAGATTTTTCTTCTTCGTTCCAATCATGGATTAATTCTGACCGCTTTGAATCAGCCATGCTTCCAAGAATATGTTCTGTACCTCTGGTGGATGACGTCCCGTTTTCGTGTCTACCAGTACTCGTGCTAGGTCTTGAATCTGATGAGGGTTCTGAATGGCTCGCTGCTGTAAATCTGCCGACCAAAAGGCTTTCTCCCAACGTGGGGCTATTAGTATGTACTTTCCTTTGGCTGAGTTCAGATGAGACAATACTTGCGGTATCAGATTGGGTGGTGGGAACAGCCATCCTAGACTGAAATTCCATAGATTGAGAAATGCGTTGTGAAACAGTGCTTTCTTGTCTCGAGCGTCTAAGGAGGCGTAGTTCGCTACGACATGAGCTGTCTCTGTCGCAAATAAGTCCACCTCCGGGGTCCCCCACATCTGAAAGATTACCGTCGTTGCTGGAGCTAGAAGATGCCACTCGGGACTTACCTTGAGGCGTGACAGCGCGTCTACGTCTGTGTTGTATCGGCCTGGGAAATATTTTGCTGTCAAACATATGTTTAGACCGTCCAGTAGATTGAGAAGCTGTCGTGTCAATTTCAGAAGCATCTTTGATCTCGTGCCCCCCTCCTTGTTTATGTAAGCCACGACTGTGCGATTGTCCGTCTGTAGCAGGACATGGGTATCCTTTAACTGTAGTTGTTCGTGCCGAATTGCAGCATAAACGGCGTAAAACTCCTTGCAATTGACGTGCCAGGACCGTTGGCTCTCTGTCCACTGACCTAATAACATCGACTGTCCCAGCTGTGCTCCCCAGCCTACATCTGATGCATCGGTTGTCAACAGGTGAGAAAAGGGTTCTGGATGTAGAGGTAAAGAGCTGAAAACTGCAGTTACCCACCAATTCATCTCCTTCAGTACTGGTCTCGGAATTCGGAATTGTTGGTGGGGTAGGGATCTTGGCAGTTGTCGACTGTAATATTGCATTGTTCGACAATGTAGCCTCCCTCTGCGAACGACGAACGAGGCAAAACTGAGTCTCCCCATTAGGGACTGGGCCTGTCTGAGGGACCAGCTGCCTCTCGCAATCTGTTCTTGTAAAGCCCTGCGTAGCGTTAGGCATTTTGGTTCCGACAGGGACTTGGTATTGGTTCGTGTGTCCCAAGTAACACCCAGAAATTCCAGGCGTTGTGTCGGAACCAGAACAGATTTTCCAAAGTTGACTGTCCATCCTAGTTGTTGCAGTAGATTTATAGTAAAGCTCACTTGTTCTTGAAGAAGCTCGGCTGACTGATTGGTTAACAGGAAGTCGTCTAGGTAGACCACACAACGAATCTGACGATTCCTCAAATACTCTGCGATCCAATTGGTTACTGCTGCAAAAATCCCTGGAGCTGATGAGAGACCAAAGGGGAGGCAGGTCATTTGGTAAAGATTGCCTTCGTATGCCATCCTGAGGAACCTGCGGTGCTGCTGAGCTATGGGCAAGTGGAAGTAGGCTTGGCTCAAATCCAGTTTCACCATCCAATCTTGGTATTGCAGAAATGAAGGAACTCGAAAGTGGCTGAACAATTCAAAATTTCTGACTTTCACAAACTCGTTCAAGCGTTTTAGATTGAAAATTGGTCGGACAGACCCATCTGGTTTGGGGATCAGAAAGAAGGTGGATAGGTAGCTGGGAGATAATTCTGCTTCTTCGAGAACTTGAGAACTTATCATATTGTTGATTTGAAGAGACATTTGAGGCGACGTTTTTGTTGCAAAGTTGAAAATCACTTGTTGACTTGGATATATGAGCGGCGGCTTTATTATAAAAGGAATACGGATACCATTTAGAAGGTTGCAAATATGTATTGGAGCTCCTAAATTTCGCCAAACATGTTGATATTGCATGAGACAACCGCCGCGAAATTGATTCGAGTCATGCACGCCGATTTCTGTTCTTATTTGGTGAACGCGAGCGAGGTGCCTTACCTTTTGACTGGTGTCCCCGTTTTTGATTGGAATGTTGTCCTTTGAAACTCTTAGATTGGTTATTTGACTTACTTTGTTGACCTCTGTTAGAGCGAAATGTTTTGTTGTTCTGTTGCTTGGAGGTAGCGGTAGAACCTCTATAACCGCCACTAGTGCTAGCGCGATCTAAATTGGGATTGGTGTTCTGCATGGAGGTCTTTGCAGTGGTTGAATTATTCAAGAATAGTTTATCAGCCCCCCCAATTTTTTGTATGTAATTGCAAAGTAGATCTGCGTTAAACAAATGCTCCGAACTAGGAGGTATCTTTTCTATTGCAGCACTAATAAATTCATCCGGAATTTGTTTTAAAATCAAATCTCTGCGTAAACGAATGAAATCTGCTCTTCTGCCACATGTCATTTGCAACATATCATCACTAGCTTTCATAAACAAGGATTCTTTGTTGAATAATTGTTCTACTTTTTCAAAAAGAGCAGAGGGCGTTAGTTTTGTATCTTTATCACCCGACCAATTAATTAAATTTTGTAAGGAGTTGCGTAACTTATCTCTTTGCGTAAGCATTGCATTTGACATGGCAGCAAAAGAGCGTTCCAATAGGTATAAACGGTAGTCTTCATTCGTAGAAGGATCAAATCGTTTTAACTCGTCATTTATTTTAAGCTCGATAAAACCGGGAGTGAATAAATATTTCTTTTGAGCATCAGAAAATCTAATTGATTTCCAATCCTCGGAATTTAAATGTTGCAGTTCATCTAACCGTTTAAGATATTTTTCGTTTGATTTAGGATAAAGAGGATCTTTCACTACTGTAGAGTATTCGGAAATATTAAGTTGTGTTATTTCCGTACTCATACTGGGCGGAGGTTGTAAACTTAAGCCCTCTGGGGCTGAAATATCATTCGAAACATTTTTCGAAGTGCACTCTCTATTTTTGGTAACATTTATTCCACTTGGTTGAGATTGCGTAATTAAATTTGTTAAATAGGCCACTTGTTGTGACAAAAATTCAAATTGTAAGTCACTTACTTGGCGTGCCCGTTTTTTGGGTCTTTCCTCAAAAGCTTGTTCGTTCAACAAACCTTGTTCCTCACTGCTCGAGCCCGATGACGATGAAGACTCCGACAATACACTACTTCTCCTCTTGTTGCCAGCTTGAACTTCTTCTTCAACACTATTTTCCATCGCGATAGAGAGGAAAACTTTTCAAAGCACTATTTAAATAGTATCACTTTAAACTTTTAATATAAATTGCTTCGAAGTCGCTAAATACGTCTGAACACTACGAAAAACGACGCTATAATGACAAAATAAAATGGCGCGTCCAAAGAGATAATGGCCGACCGCATCACCGGAAGTGGGGGGTAAACCGACCGTAGGGGGCGCTAGTAGCGGTAGAGGGGACGTCGCTTGACCGGAAGAACACAAGAAAAACGAAAGGCTACACTCAACATGGATTCAACATGGATTCCGGATATCGAAGACGGAACAAATAATTGAAGATAAATAACACTTCCCACCACCTGAGGTCGATGATTTTTTTTCAAGTATTATTTATCTTCAAGTATCCACTAATGTTTGTGGTTTATTATTATTATTAGTCTATAACTATTTATTATAGTATGTATGTGTTTGTTTGTCTTTTTGTTTTAAATCATTCTATACCACAAAAAGGAGTCCTTTCACCCTTTCTCCTACTTTCCGAGGTACATCTGTTCCAGTGACCGGCACTCTACAACTTCTTGGCATGGAGTTGTCCTCTGACCTCAACTTTGGCACCACCATCGAGTCTAAGGCTCAAATTGCAGCTAGAAAGTTGGGCGTCCTGAATAAAGTCAAGCGGTACTTCACGCCTGGACAGCTTTTAACTCTTTACAAAGCCCAAGTCCGATCTTGCATGGAGTACTGCTGCCACCTTTGGGACGGCTCGGCGAAATACCAACTTGCTGCACTTGAGTCGGTGGAACGCAGAGCCAAGAGAATAATAGGCGATAAAAAACTGGGGGCGTCCAAGCTGCACAGCCTGGCTTTGCTTGCCTATCGGTCTTCTATAGATTGAACTTCGGAGAGTGTGCTCATGAGCTGCATGAACTCATACCACCGTCACCTTTCTTCCATCGGACATCCAGACGCACGGCCGGCTACCATCCGTTCTTAGTTGATATACCCATAACCCGCACTAAGCGCTTCTCATCATCTTTTATAATGCGCACAGCTAAGGATTGGAATTCCCTGCCTGCGTCTGTATTTCCGAGTGCATATAACCTGACTCTCTTTAAGTCCAGAGTGAATAGGCATCTTCTGGGCAAGCTCGCTCTATCGTAGATCCCATCTATGCTCTAGAGCAAGATTGGGGTCAAGAGTAAGCCCATCTCAAATAAAAAAAAAAAAAAATTTCGCTTGTGTTTTTACCCGACTACGGCGAAGCAAAAAGGAGGGTTATGAATTGACCGGTATGTATCTACATGTACTGACGACCTCCGTAACCGAGAGCGAGCACGTCGGACTTTATATGGCGTCGCCATCTTTGAGGTTGCGGGTTCGATCCCCGGTCGGATCAATGTGGACAACGAACTATTCTATATTGTCTCGGATCTGGGTGTTGTGGTACCGTCGTTGTTTCTGATTTCTATAACACAATGCTTTAGCTACTAACCTTAGAATCAGAGCAAAGTATGTGATGTTGTCCAAATATTCATCATCATCATCATCATATCAGCCTGTTGCAGTCCACTGCTGGACATAAGCCTCCCCCAAGGAGCGCCACAGCGCACGATCTCCCTTTGCATCCAGTCGCTGCCAGCTGCCTTCTTCAGGTCATCGGTCCATCTAGCCGGGGGGCGTCCTACACTACGTCCAAATATTGATTTTTATTTATTACTAGCTGACCCGGCAAACTTCGTACCGCCTAACAGTATTTTTTTTTATTCTGATTCTCCAATGTTTTTATTCTTCATTCTGCTAATCGGGCCGAAGACAATTCCGACAAATTATAAACCATGAAAAATGAGTTATAAGTGTTGTAACAAACCCGACTTTTTATATATTGGAGATAAGATTTACTTAATTTACTTAAATATGATACTTATAATATTAAAATATATTCAATATATTCCACATTCCTCGCGAGCAAAGCCACGAGCACAGCTAGTCTCACTAAATTTTACCTTTTCCACGGAAGTAAACGTAGTGTAGGACGCTCCCCCCCCCCAGCTCGATGGACCGACGACCTTAGGATGATGGCTGGCAGTGGATGGATAAAAAAAACGGGAGATCGTGCTCTTTGGCGCTCTTTGTGGGAGGCCCACGTCCAGCAGTGGACTGCAATAGGCTAAGATGATGATGATGATGACGAGGGAAGTCCATCTTATGAACTATTCATCAAAATAAATAAGAAATAGTTCTCCAAATTACATTACAGCAGTTTATTTCGCAATCGACGTAGGCCTCGCTACATGAGTCCCCCGAGATGAGTGTTTATAGGCTAGGCATAGAGTAAGCTCTAATACAGGAGTGTCATTCCTATCACAGCAGCCAAAAACGATCCCACCTGAGGCGGACGATTTTTTTCAAGTATTAAAATCTTAAAAAAAATATCTCTCTTTTTCGGGCCCTAAAATATAGCTCTACCTTTAACATCACCTGAATACGAATGTATAAGTATAACGACCTTAGCCCCGCCGGCGAGGTCTCTCCACTATAATGCCTAACAAAACTTCTGTAGTTGCATATTCTTAGCGAACATTCTCACGCGCCGCTCGACCCGAGACCCGATCCTGCGACCCGCAGCCCTCGCGGGAACAGTCTACCTTTTACCTTCGCGGTAATCCTGTTTGACAGGAAATTGGAAAGTCACTGGTTTGTCTTTGTTTAAGATTATACTTGTTACATGAAGTACACAGAGGGGCTTCATAAAGTACGGATAAGTTCTACATTAGTTCTGAATAAGCTATATCTTGTCTTTATATCTTGTGTCGTGTGGTCCCGGCACGTTAAAAGAATAGCACCACCCCTTCTCTTCCTATGGGTGTCGTAAGAGGCGACTACAGGAGAACCGCCACAAGAAGACGGGCAGCAGCGTCTCCTCTCCACCATTGGCCAAACTGCGATCGCCAACCCGCCTGCCAAGCGTGGCGATTATGGGAAAATCCTCCTTTTGGAGAGGCCTGTGTCCAGCAGTGGACTGATATAGGCTGGTGATGATGATGATGATTTATTTTATTTTATTCAAAACAAAACCCACAGCCCTTAAATAACAAAGTTATAAAAACTTACATTATAGACAAACGGCCAATAACGGATTTACATTTGATGAAGCTATATCTTACTTATCCGAAGGATAAACACGATTTATGCGTTAAACAACCGTCAAATAGCGCTTTAGGACATATAATTCAAGCACTTTTAACCTCGCAGAACCGACGAGGGGTGGAGCAGGAAGGTTCTCGAATGGAGACCACGCTTAGGCAAACGTAGTGTAGGACGCCCCTCGGCTAGATGGACCGATGACCTGAAGAAGGCAGCTGGCAGCGACTGGATGCAAAGGGCGGGAGATCGTGCGCTGTGGCGCTCCTTGGGGGAGGCCTATGTCCAGCAGTGGACTGCAACAGGCTGATATGATGATGATGACTTTAAACCTTTACATATTTTTAATTAACTTTATTCGGAAATTGAGAAAAAGAGGTAAAAACCTCTTGTATTGATTTATTTAACATTTTTCAACAACAAAAAAACCTATTTTGAACACCTATTAAAAGTGATAAGTAATTTATGTTTTGATATTGTTGAAAATAGTTCGTATTTTTTATTTGGCTAGTTTTCCTAAAGTATTGTAACATTTTAGAAGTCCATTTAAAAAAAAACTTGTCATGGTGGTTTTCCATACTTTTTTAGGGTTCCGTACCCAAAGGGTAAAACGGGACCCTATTACTAAGGCTCCGCTGTCTCTGTCTGTCTGTCTGCTTGTCCGTTCGTCTGTCACCGGGCTGTAACTCATGAACCGTCATAGCAAGACAGCTGATATTTTCACAGATACAACAAACGTGATTTTTTTGGCGTTTTTAAAGAAAATGATACGGAACCCATCGTGCGCGAGCCCGACTCGCACTTAGCCGGTTTTTTTTATTCTGCGCAGCCGTACAGTAAGACACCAACTTAAATTTAACAAAAAAATCGGCCAATGGGGAGGAACACGCAAAGCTTTTTGTAGATGGCGCGATCGGCGCTTGTACCCTGTTGACTGCTAGTGTCAAGTGTGTATTTGCGATTTTTTCGCATTTAAAGTTTTTCAGCGTTAAAATGTATTCATTAATGTCTTTTTCTGAGCTTCAAAGCGGACTTCGTAAAAGGACCAGAACAATTAACGGAAACGTTGTGATTTGATAGAGAGATAAGCATTGAAAACATTGAAGGTTATATTCTATTTCCTGTGCATTTAATTTGGACTATATCTATTATTTCTTTTAGATTGGAGGCTTATGAGCGGAACCGAAACTTTGGCGCTGACTATAACATTACAAATGATGTTGCATATGCCTCTCTGGCGATAGAAAAATTCAGAGACATTGATGCCGATTTTCCACTTCCTAGCTTAAGAAAACATGAAATACATCTTTATTTAGAAAGGTATGAAGTATGAACTTATATTCAAATAATTTCCTGATATTTATTCAATACACTTTTTAAATAATTAGTATTCATCATCTGATGCTTTTTGTTTCACAGATACAAACGCAAGCAACAAAAAGTTCTGTATGAAGCATGTCATCTCCTTACTGTTCACCTCTACTCTGCTGATGATATCACATACATGAAAGGATAATGTAAAGCAAGGATGGAGAAAGTTAATTTTATACCATTGTGAGCGCTGCGGATAGTGGCATGTATGCATGATGTAAACATGTATCTCTAATTCAATACCAGAGGTCATGAAAGTTCTCCAGATTATGGGAAGTGTATTTAGGATATGTGGTGGACAAGCGTGGATTGGATTGTGAATTTCTAAGCAGTCTTGATAAACTTCTAAGCAAAGATACAATAATTAAATAAAGCACCCGTATAAAGCTAAAAAAAGCTTGATATATGAAATTACTGTGCCTTAGTTAAGTATTAGTGTTAGAGAGTTGTCCTTTAAAAAGAAAATTCCTTACTACACACAAACACATAGATATTTATTTTGTACTGGTAGGATATTCTGCAATTTGATTAATGCATAGCATGTAGTCGTGATACTATTTCTTTAGTAATAAGAATGATACTGTGACACACATACACATTTGTGAAATGTTTCTTTTTTTATAAGCATCATTATGAAGTAATGGTATATTAAAAGTAAGTAACATGTTTAAAGGTTATTTGAAAATAATAATAAAAAACAAATAACTTTCTAGACTTTTATTGATTTGTTTTTATAAATAGATTTCCTGAAATTGCAGCTCTTGAGAGTTTCTCTGTTCTTCATAATAGTGAGGCCTAGTAAGTAATTGAGATTTTCCTTTATGAAAAGGAGGTACCTGTTCTAACCATTACAATTCTTTCCGTCTCTTTTGTAAGTCCATTATCAGCGAGTATATTGCCTCCGCTTTGTCATTTAGTTAAAAGTTCACAGCACTCTACAGTAGAGAGACAGGCAAGTAGTGGAGTCCTTCATAAATTTAAGAAGAAGACAGGGTAAAGCACTAACTAATATTTTCAATGTATTAGTATGTTTAACCTCCTGAGAACCACAATATTTTTTTTTAGGAATTTGATTAAAAACTATCTGGATCAATTTATTAGGTAACTAAATGTTCCCAAAAAATCTAAAAAAAAAATCTGTTGGAAAATCTAGATTTTCTCAATGTAGTATATATACAACATCAGTTGTTTACACCTAATGTGTAAAATGTAGTATATTTACGACATAAAAATATTGTATCAAATGATGGTATTATTTATTTAGATTTGCTACTTAAATATTTTAATGAATAGTAAAAAACAACTTTAAAATCACTTAACGAGGCATTTATTTACTAATTGTAGTCTTAGTCTTTTATAAATCACAGTCAGCAGATTGGCTTAAAATTCTAACATACATTTTTGTACTATAAATCACAGTCAGCAGATTTGCTTTATAATCTTACAATTAGAAAGTATTATTATATTATAAGTCAGTCGTAATAGAATCTTTATATTAAATAAACATAGTTTTACCAGAGTTAAAATAATTAAAATAACAAAAACCAATCAAAAGTTTGGTGTGTGAAACTCCACAAAACAATTTCGTTTCCTTGTGCTGCACAAAAATACGTTGCATTTGACACAGTATGCTGTGGTATGTTTTTTACAATTAGAATTTCTACATCTCTTTTGTGTATCTGAATAAGCAACTAAATGTTCTGCTTTGTGGTAGCGAGAATGTTTAGCCGGTATTGGTTGAATTATAACCTTGCGTTTCTTATGTTTTGGCTGCAGTTCTTCGATTTCATCGTAAGATTCAGAATCTGAGGACAGTATGTTTTTAGTAATCATAGATTCTCCAAGCGATAACCTGAATGCCCTTAGTTGAGGAATATTTTTTGCGGGTGTATTACGTTGGGTCTCACGATCTTTTAATTGGAACCAAGAGTTACACACTGCCAAATCCACCATATGTGTTATAAAACGCATTGTCCACTTCTTGGGTCGAGCGCGTGCAGGACATACTGACAACATTCTGTCTGCCAGGTCAACACCGCCCATAAACTGATTATAGTTCTTAATAACTTCTGGCCGGCTAACAATTTCATACCTCTTGTTGCGTTTGGACCACCGTCTACAATGATTTGGAGCAGAAGCGGCATATTGTGTTGATGCAATCAAAACGGGCTTGTTATCCAACCATCGCGTTACAGCAATCGTTCCATCCGCCCGAGATAACGTTTCCGAGGTACCTCTAGGTTTTTTCTTGAACTCGTTTTCAGGAAGAAATTCGCAGTTTTTTGGAATCCTATTTCTTTGAATGGTTCCTGTTCCATGAAATCTTCTTTCTAGCAAAGTTTCGGCCAGTCTTATCGTGGTGAAATACCGATCAAAGTAAATAGAGTGACCAGGAACCAGTGTTTCAGTAAGCTTGAGAATCGCTGACTCCGCTAAAGTATATCCTTGAGCTCTGAGTTCCGGGAAGGTAGTATCGCCTTGGTAAACGACCATATCACAAACAAGTCCGTTAGGATTTGCCAAAACGAAGACTTTAATTCCAACTGGATTAGGTTTTCCTGGACAGTATTGACGGATTCCACAATGACCACTAAACGGTATTATCATCTCGTCAATACTTATATGGTCTGCCTTTAGGTTTTTATGACATCCAAACAGTACAGCATTAAAAAGTGGGGCCACTTTCCAGATCTTGTTAGATTTGTCTTGATCAGTGATGTCGGCATCATATACCACTTTCAAAGATGCCTTGATAGAAAAAAATCGCCTTCGACTCATTGCTGATTTTATGATTTCAATCCCGTGTTTACCTGACCAATACATACTTATAGCTGGCAAATTAATAGACCCCATGACTAACAGGATGCCTATAAATGTTTTTAATTCTTTTATAGTCATCTTCAACTCTTCTCTTTTTTTTTAAAGATATGTTCTATTCGTGGAATCAAGCATCTGGTCAAGAACGCTGTCAGATATATATTGTTTAAAAAAATCTTCATCTGTCCATGAATCCGTATTCAATAACATATATCTTGGCTGATAAATAGGTTTTTCTAAAGGAACGAAATTACCGGTCCAAGTATTATTAGGAGTTGCCGATGACGATAAATATGCTGTGCTTTGTCCTCCCCCACCTCTGGTTCTTGCACGACCTCTAGACCGACCACCACGCGTACGGGGTCCACTTCTGGTTCTGGCACGACTAATGTACCCACAATAATAGAAGAGCACAAAGAATGTTCAGATTCCGAACGGATTCTATCTTCTGTGTCCGAAGAATTCGAAGAACCAGGGTCGGAGTCACTGCTATCATCATTTCGTGAATGGACCTCTTCTGTTGGGTTCTCTTCATCCGACAAATCAATATCTGAATCTTCTAAGATGTCTGTTATTTCACTATCCCGTAAACCTATCAAAACAATAAAAAAAATGTAATAGAAAGCAAAACAAGTGTAAATGTTTTATGTTGTATAGTTACTACACTGGAAATGCTGTGAACACACGCCGTTGAGAACCAATGTATTACTAGTACAACATAAAGCTTTCATTGTTAATTCCTTAGTTTTTGTGCGTTGAAACACAGGAACGTTTTGTAATTAGGATAAATGCATCAAAACAAACAAATAACTACAAAAATCTTTACAATAAACATAGTGTTTCTAAAAATATCTAAACAAACTTACCACGCGGTCCCGGTACCGACGCCATCGTCCAAGTGAAATGAACAATAAACAAAATCTAAGCCACTTCCTCAGCCAATCAACGCTCAGTATGGCGGATAAATATTTTGCCTTTCCAACAAAAACAAAAGTTTGAGCTAATTTCGTTAGATGGCAGTGTAGGATTTTTTTCTTTCTATGTTGTAAATATACTACAGTTTCACTCAGGAGGATAAAACTGCTCCATGAAGCTTGTCATGATTTGGGCTTTTTAGGTTTCTGTACTTTTGTTTCAGTGGCAGTGAATTCACTAAACTGTTACCCGTTTAGTATACTATTTCCAAAATAGTCTTCTTCTATGAAATATGCTGTGAGTAATCGTGCAATTTTTAATCCGTAAAGCAGATTCCCACTGATTTCTGCGTTTATAGTCCTTAGGGAATAAATGAACTCCTTCAATTTTACAGTTTAAAGCACCACACTGTTGCATTGCGACTTTAATCCTAGAAAATATGGTAAACAATCAGAAATGATTGCAAATTTCCATACAATCTGACATATGTTATGTCAGATCTAGGTACAAGACAATAAACGCCCCTGGCGTGATAAAAAGTTAGTTTTTCTCCCCATTGCGAGTCGGAACCGCGCATGAAGGGTTCCGTACCATTATCTATAAAAACGCCCAAAAAATCATGTTTATTGTATGGGAGCCCCTTAATATTTATTTTATTCTGTTTTTAGTATTTGTTGTCATATCGGCAACAGAAATACATCATCTGTGAAAATTTCAACTGTCTAACTATCACGGTTCATAATGTGAGATACAGCCTGGTAACAGACAGACAGACGGACAGCGAAGCCTTGTAATAGGGTCCCGTTTTACCCTTTGGGTACGGAACCCTAAAAATGACTCCCTTTGGTAGAATTTAGAACAGCATGTATTGTTTGTAACTGCTTGGTGCAATTTCGCACAAACCCGCGAGAAACTTTTTTGGCACTGAAATTAGTTTGGAACAGAAACTGGGTAGTTTCACGCATCCGCATTAGTATTTAAAAGTCAGTTTAATTAAATAAAAGCTATTTCGCTAATTTGGCCACATCTGTCGCAAAACCGATCGTATTCTCAGCAAGTCTTTTCATTTGATAGTGATAACCATATTTGTCGGAAAGCATTCAAAGTTAGTCTGCCATTTTTGGGGATCCGTACCCAAAGGGTAAAACGGGACCCTATTACTAAGGCTCCGCTGGCCGTCTGTCTGTCTGTTTTTCTGTCTGTCTGTCCGTCCGTCCGTCTGTCACCAGGCTGTATCTCATGGACCGTGATAGTTAGAGAGTTGAAATTTTCATAGATAATGTATTTCTGTTGCCGCTATAACAACAAATACCAAAAAACAGTATACAATAAATATTTAAGGGGGCTCACATACAAGAAAAGTGTTTTTTTATCGTTTTTACAGACAATGGTGCCCTTCGTGCGCGAGTCCAACTCGCACTTGGCCGGAAAATATCAACTCTCTAACTATCACGGTTCATGAGATAGGTACAGCCTGGTGACAGACGGACAGACGGACAGACGGACAGACGGACAGACGGACAGACGGACAGACGGACAGACGGACAGACGGACAGACGGACAGACGGACAGACGGACAGACGGACAGACGGGCAGACGGACAGACGGACAGACGGACAGACGGACAGACGGACAGACGGACAGACGGACAGACGGACAGACGGACAGACGGACAGACGGACAGACGGACAGACAGACAGACAGACGGACAGCGGAGCCTTAGTAATAAGGTCCCGTTTTACCCTTTGGGTACGGAAACCTAAAAATATACATTTTTGTAGCTCAACACAATGATGTTAACTATAAAACCAACTTCATTGATATTTGTTTACTATTTTTTAAAATGACTATATATTTTTGAATAAACTATGAAGATTTAATAACTCACTGCTTTTAAAAGTATCTATCGATATTATTGAAGTATGGGCATTGCGAACTAATATCAGCTCTTGGCCGGAGTTCAATACTAGTGGTGGGACATTAGTCGATAATAGAAAATATCGATATACATTTATGTGGGATGTGTGTAATGGAACGTAAGTTGTGTGAAAGAGAAGGAAGACGGAGTGAGCGAGGGGAGAAACGCAAGCGGATTTAAATGTGATGACGGACGTTTTTTAGGGTTCCGAACCCAAAGGGTAAAACTGGACCCTATTACTAAGGCTTCACTGTCCGTCTGTCTGTCCTTCTGTCACCAGGCTGTATGTTAGAGAGTAAAAATTTTCACAGATGATGTATGTCTCTTGCCGCTATAACAACAAATACTAAAAGCCTAAAAATACAATAATTATTTAAGGGGGCTCCCATACAGCAAACGTGGTTTTTTGCCGTTTTTAAATGGTACGGAACCCTTCGTGCGCGAGTCCGACTCGCACTAGGCCGGTTTTATTTTATTTTATTTTATGAGTTCAGCTGTTGTTCTTGGTGCGTGCTGCGGTAAAACCTGACTAAACCGAGTGTTGTGTTGAAAACCAACTTTATCTCTACATACCGGCCGACGACCTCCGTAGCCGAGCCGAGCAATGTATGTGATGTTGTCAAATATTTATTATTATTAGTAGTTTTAATACATCACTATCGATATATTGGCATCCCTATTTCGTGGCACCGTCCCCGGATATGGCCCGTGAAGCTTATTTGTTTAAAGCTCGCATTGAGAACGCTTTACTTATTGGAAAGCTCATTCAGACGTAAGTTCATAAACTAAAAGAAATCTTTTGGAACTATACCAGTCATCTTTATGAAGTTTACGCCTCAACGTTTTATTTATACAAAATCTTAACTATAAAATGTTCGTAGAATAACCAATTTTTATGAAAATTACCTACATATCCGTGTTTTGGAATATTTAGGTCCGACAACGCTTCTTGTATTTTATACTTTGTTAAAATTATATTAAGGAACCTCCAGGTCTGTTATCATACCGAACTAGTTTTTAACATGTTTGTATATGACTGTATGAGTTCTAAATAAATAAAATAAAAAACAAATTCAAAGCAATGGCGCCTTTACAAATCCCAATTTCTGTATCGTGTTTAGCTGAATTAGTCATGTTGTTTTAGAGTAACCGATGATTGAAGTATTTATTGTTTAAGATATTTAAATGTTTTCTACTAAATTTATAGATAAATTTAATAACAATAATAATTTTATTTCGTAATATACAATACATACACAGTGTTTAGAAGTCTCAACACTAGCTTAGCCTATTCATTTATTTGTGTCTTTTGTTTAAACAAGATACGAAATCTCCCAAAGCCATGGGAAATACGGACGATAATTTTACGTGATAACATCATGAAAGCATTGATGCTATTCGGACGCATCGGCCGATGGAGTGGAAGAGAGATAGACGCGTCACAAGACGAACGCACAGGCCGATCGTGCCTCTCTATCGCTTGTTCCGCGCTCTCGCTCGCAAGCCGAACGTGACACTTTTTCGTCCGTGCAGCCGGCGTTCATCGATTTAGACGTTATCACGTCAAAAATGTTAAATTATCAACTGTTAAAAAAATATCAATGAATTCTAAAGGGCTGATAGAATAGGTACCAGGGGTAGGTTTGCGCCACCCTTTAATGAATAAAGTTTTATTACAATTTGCAATTCTGTTTCGAATATTTAGACCTTGAAAATTTAGTAATAAAAACACAATATGAACCATCCGAACTAACTGACAACTGACAGCGAATTTGTTGCGAACAAACCGAAATGTTTTCAATTTAACTATTTTTCTCCGAGCTCCGTATTCGAGTTCTGTTGGAGGTTAGTTAACTGAAACTAAACAGACTAACGAAACAGCATAGATATGTCGTGGCCCGATCTTAAAATTAATCACTTCATGATTTGGCCAATCATTTCATAAAATGGTTGTTTTTCATGATGCGGCAGAGTACCCGCTGGCCATATCATGATGTTGATAGGCCAGATCAATGAAGCAGTCAGCGTTTGACGATATGATCGACTACATCATGAAATGGCCAAACGTAGGTGGTCATATCTTAAAACAGTTATATTATCCACCGGCAGAGGCGCTGATGTCGCTTTGTTATTGTGACAACATGGCGGCGGACAATTTATTATTCTGTTCTTG
Organism: Anania fuscalis; assembly: GCA_950371115.1. NCBI lineage: Eukaryota > Metazoa > Arthropoda > Insecta > Lepidoptera > Crambidae > Anania > Anania fuscalis. The sequence goes on from OX493354.1 coordinate 122,056, forward strand.
TGAATTGCGAAAGTGAATCATAAGTGTAAATAGAACATTAAATTGCAGTGAATTATTGTTAAAACATTAAGCTAAGGTGATTTTTATGAAAGTCACTCGAAAAAAAGGCTCAACGTCAAAAGTCGTGAAATTGACACGTAATTTGGGAGGTTAGTTAGGTTATTTAAATATTTTTATTTATTAGTTTTCTTTCAAAATTACAAATATTTATAATGTTTTACTTATCTATTGAGAAAATTAATATTAAACAAATTGCAATAGCTTGTAAGCGTATTTATACCTATTTTTATGATATGGCCAAACGTTGATTAACATATCATCAAACGTTGACGTTTCAATGATATGGCCAGTTTTGTTTTGCCGTTTTATGAAATACGACCATTTTTTGAAATGGCCGGCCACATCATGAAGTGTTTAATTTTAAGATCGGGCCACGACAGATACAACTAGTGGAACGGATGTTGAGCACTGGGCGAAAGATGCGCAGGACTATTAAGATCACGGGATTAGCTAGCTGAAGTGGCAGTGGGCGGGGCACATAGCACGTAGAACTGACGGCCGATGGGGCAGAAAGATTCTAGAATGGAGGCCACGTACCGGCAAGCGCGGCGTGGGACTCACACCCACAAAGTGGACAGACGACCTGGTAAAGGTTGCAGGACGACGCTGGATGCAGCCGCGCGCAACCGGCCGATCTGGAAGTCACTGTGTGTTCAGCAGCGGACGTCCTGTGGCTGAAATGATGATGATGGTGATGATGATGATGACATACGCGCGACGCACGTGCACCGCCGGCCGGGATTGGTTGTTAGCTCCGCGCACACGCGTCTCTGATACGATGATCGTCTCGTCAGATGCTCAAAGCGATCCTTACTCTTTGCCCACTCAAGATCCATGCCAGAGTTTGAAGTTATGAAGGTTTTCAGTTGTTTGTGACTGGAAAGTTCCGGCTGGCTCTAGCTATGCAGTTTTCATCGCAGTGCAAATATGAATTGTTTTACATTAATTTTTATTACAACTAGCTCAGCGAACTTCGTACCGCCTCAAACTTGTCTGACAGCAACAGATTATATGAGAATAAAATATTGTCGTTTTCACTATTTTTATCGCATTTTTTCCATATTTTCTCACCGTTAAAACCTTCCCTGGACTTCCACAATTATTTCAAGACCAATATTGTCCTAATCCAGCCGTTCTCAAGTTTAAGCGAGACTGACAAACAGGAATTCATTTTAATATTTATAGAACATTTGACTAGCACACTGCATTCACCAAAGAATTGGTTTAGACTGTAGCCTTAAAATCCTTATGTTCATAAATACAAACAAAATGTTATTCACGGTCAGCGTTAAAATTCAAAACTTAGGTAAGTACCATTAAAACCAATTTATTTCTGTAAATAGGCTTAAACTAAGCGCTTTTACCTACTGGTTAGCTTTAAGTTTAACACGTTAAGTCTAAAATAAGGTCCGATTTTATTAGTGTATAAACTGTAAACCTGTGACTATATAGGTGAAAAGCAATCGTAAAAACCAACTTTCAAATATCTATCATAAAAACTAAAAAAATAAAAAAAAATAAAAATACAAAATAACAACATCGACTTCATTTTGCATAAACTCGCCCTACCTTCAACTCTTTCTCGCTCTGTACAAGGGAAAGGAATAAGACGGATAATAAGATGGTTTAACGTACCAAAGATAGGACGAGTTTATGCAATATGAAGTCAATGTTGTTGATTTTGATTTTGATTTGAAACTTTTTTAGTTTTTATGGTACACATTTGTAAATTGGTTTTTACGATTGCTTTTCAACTATATAGTCACAGGTTAACAGGATGTACACTAATAAAATCGGACCTTATATCGGGTGTAAAAAAAGGCTTAAACAAGCCGAATACCACATATTCTACGTATTATTACGATCTTTTTTTTTTTACACTATACCTGGGAAATGACGGGTTACAGAGTTATTGACAGTCAAAGTTACAATTTTTTTCAAAGATTTTTACAAAAATGACTTCTGTTTGATAATACTAAACTTTTTTAAAAGGAACATGATAATAATTTTCAGTCCTTCTTTCATAAAAGGCCTTTAAAGGGCACAGCCGGCAATGAATCGTGCGCAGTGCTCTCGCGCCACCCGCTCGCGCCGACCGCTTACACACACAGGCATAGTCTGTGGCGTGCGCGCTATACATTGCGGGTTAGAAATAAGTATTTTTTTTTGATACCCAAAAATAAAAGTCATTTCCCAGCAATTATTTTTTTGCATTCTACTTTGTTTTATGTATAGAATTCGTGGTTTAAGGCTTCGTTAAGCCTTTTTTTACACCCTGTATAAATAAAAATCATACTGCAGTAAGCAATATATAATAAGTACGATAGACTAGTAAACTGGTTGCTTCTATGGTCGTCGTGCTCCATCGAAAACCTCTTTTCTAAAACAGCACGTTCAGTTAGTTTCCGTTGCAAAGTCGGTGCGCGACCAGTTTGTTCATGTATTTGTTTTTTGTTGAATTTTCATTAAATGTCTATAGTTACTTTTAAACTTTCGCGTTGCATAATTTAAAACTCAATGAAACGGGAATTAACGCGATCATAATTTAGGTACAAAATGTAACCTCTTTTGCCTGACGTTTCGATCGGGTTACACCGACCGTGGTCACAGGCTGACTGGAACAGCGATGTCTTCACTCCGTATGAGAGGCAGATTCTTCATCTACCCTTATAATATTATTTTCACGCCAAGTACCGTCACACACTACACTCACTGTGTCCCTATTCTGCACACTAACCGCCGCGTCCGTATTCAGGTGAGAACTCGATCGCGAAACAAAACGAGATTGTTTATTTTTAATCACTGGATTCCATGTCGCGGATAATTTGAAACCGTCTTCCCGATTGAAATTTTTATACTTTTTGATTTCAATAGCTTCACGCACAACTCTTGAATAAAAGTGGCGATCCGTGGAAAGAACTTGCGTTTGATGAAATTCAATCCAGTGATTAGTGCCTGATTCAAGAAGGTGGCAATCGCTGATTTCGCAGTTTGGCGGTTTTTCACAGCAGCTATATGCTCTTTAAGCCTTTCAGCGATGGTTCGTTTCGTTTGGCCTATGTAGGAACTCCCGCAGCTACAGTTTATTTTGTAAACACCTGGTGTTTGTAACGGCAAGACATCCTTCGGTGTGCCTAGTAAAGTCTGTACTTTTAACCCCATTTATTATTTTCATTGAGTTTTAAATGTCTATAGATTTCAGCTAAGCACGTCCTAATGTTTATCTTTATAATACAGGGTGTACAAAAGAATGGGACACTCCTTAAAACCATGTGATCAGCTGGTCATATACAACAAGTTTTTTTATAGGAGCAACACCGAAATCGTGATTTAATTTTCAGATGCTCCATACATTATTGTCGAGGTATGTGAGTAGGTTTGTATGGAGAAGCTGAAAAAAATTATCGATTTTGATGTTGCTCCCATAGAAGAAGTTGTTGTATATGACCAGCTGCTAACGTGGTTTTATGGAGTGTCCTATTCTCTTGTACACCCTGTATATGTATTGTTTCATGTCGCATTTGGGCGCAGTGCTTTTTAACACACAGCAGAGCTATTTCAATTTGTGCACTTTAGAATAGAATAGAAAACATTTATTTGACACATAAGCACAATTACAAACAGAATCAAATATTCAGGATGTAAAAAAAGGCTTAACGAAGCCTTAAACCACGAATTCTATACATAAAACCAAGTAGAATGCAAAAAAAAATAATTGCTGGGAAATGACTTTTATTTTTGGGTATCAAAAAAAAAACTTATATCTAACCCGCAATGTATAGCGCGCACGCCACAGACTATGCCTGTGTGTGTAAGCGGATCATGTTTCTTTGTAAAAAAGTTTTGTATTATCAAACAGAAGTCAATTTTGTAATAATCTTTGAAAAACAATTGTAACTTTGACTGTCAGTAACTCGGTAACCCATCATTTCCCAGGTATAGTGTAAAAGAAAAAAATAATCGTAATAATACGTAGAATATGTGGTATTCGGCTTCGTTAAGCCTTTTTTTACACCCGATATATAATAACATAAAAAGTGTGTCAAAAAGGTCCCCGCTCAGCATTTGTCGTTACAGCCAGAGCCATAACGACGCTGGTTTTCAGCGGAGACCCCGCAGGACGCGGGACGGGTCTTGTCAACGGTACATCAGATCACCAAAGAACCCCCAATTCCTCCGGCCGACTCCGCCTCGGAGTCAGTCGAAAAAACCAGGCAGGTTCCGATGAGCCGATGCACCGCCGCTCACATACCTTTACAGGACAGGGTTAACCATAAACTGTTAAAACAATCACAAATCTGTCAAACATTATCATATCTATCAAATTTTGTATAAAATGACGTACCAAAATTGACAGATTTGACAACTTTGAGATTGTTTTTAGAGTTCATGGTTAGGGGGCAGGAGACGAAACAGAAACAGAGTAACAAAACAAATAATCACAATTACAATACACAACAAGCACGCGATATTAAAGAGATAAAAAAAAACAGATAAAATAAAACTAGCAAAAAAATTTACAAAAACAAAAACAAAATTTTTAATTATAAAAACAATACTTTTACATTATTATAATAGATATTATGTACCGTGACCTTAATATATTCTGTGTAGCGGTATAGTAGGACTCAGTGCAGTGGTGAGGCGGGTCTATAAATAATTCTTTTTAATAACCGCTCGGCAGCCATAATCCGCATTAAGGCCGTGGCTCAGTATAATTACGATCGTAATTAATAATTAGTAGTTTAGCTGATTTTACCGCGCTATACAATAATAATGGAATCGCTTTTGGTATCAATTACTAAAGTTAAGCAACCTACGCCGCGGTTGTGAATGGATGGGTGACCACTCCGACCACATTTAGTGACATTTATCACGAGCATCTCCGTGCTTCGGAAGGCACGTTAAAAGTTGGTCCCGGCTGATATCGCTCGATATTGGTCGTGAAGCCTAGTCAGAGGCCTTATGGCGGCTTGATAACATCTGACAGTAAGGTTTAGTCACTTGCCTTATAACACCCCTCCACCAATACGCACCGGGCCCGCGTGGTGGAGTATGGCCCAAACCACCTCATAGTTGAGGTGAGGCCTGTGCCCCGCAGTGGGACGTATATAAGCATACTTTACTTTACCTATACAATAATAATAGATTATAAATATATTGGACAACATCACATACATTGCTCTGATCCAAAATTAAGTAGCTAAAGCACTTGCGTTATAAAAATCAGAAACAGCGACGGTACCACAACACCCAGACCCGAGACAATATAGAAAAGTTCGTTTTCTACACTGACCCGACCGGGGATCGAACCCGGAACCTCAGAGATGCCGGTGCGATACACAGTCCGGCGCGCTCGCCTCTCGGCTACGGAGGTCGTCTTTGTTTCTGATTTCTATCTATATATTTCCAGAGCAATGTATGTGATATTGTCCTATATATATATTGATTATTTACTTATTATAAGGGATCTAGCCTTGTTATACAGGTTGTACAAAAGAATGGGACACTCCTTAAAATCACGTATTCAGTTGGTGAATATACAACAACTTTTTCTATGGGAGCAACATCGAAATCGAGATTTTATTTTCAGATGTTCCATACATTTTCATCGAGGCATGAAGTTTGTATGGAGAAGCTGATTTTTTTTGTATGTATGAAGTTTGTATGGAGAAGCTGATTTTTTTTATCGAATTCGATGTTGCTCTCATAGTAAAAGTTGTTGTATATGACCAGCTGATCATGTGGTTTTAAGGAGTGTCCCATTCTCTTGTACACCCTGTATACGGAACCCTGAAACTGTTTAGACTGTAACCTCACCCGTTTCGCAAATCTTAACCGCTAATTTAATCCCTCCTTTGCTCAGTTAAGCTTAGCTTCTGTTTAATTCTGGCTATATTTAACCGTGCACGTAGAATATTGTGCTTATTACAAGAGTTATTTGATTAAACACGTTTGTTAGCTTTACTACGACGACCTCCGTAGCCGAGAGGCGAGCACGCCGGACTGTGTATGGCGCCGCCATCTCTTAGATTCCGGGTTCGATCCCCGGTCGGGTCAATGTAGAAAACGAACTTGTATATTGTCTCGGGTCTGGTTGTTGTGGTACCGTCGTTGTTTCTGATTTCTGTAACACAAGTGCTTTAGCTAATTACCTTAGGATCAGAGCAATGTATGTGATGTTTTTCAATATTTATATTTATATTTACTTGTAACAAAGTCACATGCAAGCAAATACATTTTGACGTGATAACGTCTTTAATCGATGACCGGCTGCAAGCACGAAAAAATGACACGCTCCACGTGCGAGCGAGAGCGTGGAACAAGCGATAGAGAGGCACGATCGGCCTAAGCGTTCAGCTTGTGACGCATCTATCTCTCTTCCACTCCATCGGCCGATGCGTCCGAGTAGCATCAATGTTTTCTTATGACCATATCACGTTTAATTAACGTCTGTTAACCGACTTTACAGATAACCATTTTTTTAATTTATCGAATGCAAATACAAACAAACTTCAGGGCGGTAACCACGAACTCTTAAAACAATCACAAATGTGTCAAACATTATCATTTCTGTCAAATTTTGTATGAAATGACGTACCAAAATTGACAGATTTGACAACTTTGAGATTGTTTTAAGAGTTCATGGTTATGGCCCAGGGCGGTAACCACGAACTCTTAAAACAATCACAAATCTGTCAAACATTATCATTTCTGTCAAATTTTGTATGAAATGACGTACCAAAATTGACAGATTTGAGAACTTTGAGATTGTTTTAAGAGTTCATGGTTATGGCCCAGAAATGCCAATTCCGCAGGCTGTTTTGAACGAAAATCATTTTATCTTTTAATCAAATTGAAAAATTGACCCAAACATCGGTACCTATATTTAGTTTCGCTCTCCCATTTGTAAACTCCCCCCCCCCCTTCTGTGAATCCGGAATCAAACGGAATTGGGAATGGGGGTTAAATGGGAATGGAACGAAATTCTGAAACTGAAATTGTTGGAACAACTTTGATGTTGGGATATCTGACTGCAGTTGTGTGTCTTGTCCAAATTTGAAAATGTCAAACGATATTTGCCCCCTAATCCCATAGAAAATATACATTCAGTATTTCCCTTTGCCGGAAAACTTATCCAGATTTTTGTCTAGTTTTAGTCGTCAAAATAAATTCTAAAATCACAAAATTCTTTCCACGATCGCACCAATTAATCACAAATTAAACAAAGTCAATGGGAGAGGCCTATGTTCAGCAGTGCACGTTTTGTGGCTAAAATGATGATGAAATAAAACTTCGTGTTACAGTGACTAGATCTGATAAACATACCCTAATACGTTTAATACCCAAATGGACAAATTCTACGGAACGCCGATAATGCGACATTTTTAGGCATAATTTTAGATCCTAATTTAAACTGGAAAAGTCAAATAGAGAGGGTTTTCAATAAAGTAAATTGATTTGCTTTTGCTCTCTATAAATTGACTAAAGTTGCAAATAAAGTTACGGCTATTACTGCCTATTACGCTTATGTGGAGTCGGTTCTCAGATATGGTTTATTAATTTGGGGAAATGGAACTGATATTAAGAAGCTATTTACTGCCCAAAAGCGTTGTATTAGAGCCATATGTAATGTAGCGCCTGATATATCCTGTTTGCCGTACTTTAAATTACTCCAAATACTGCCCCTACCATGCCTTTATATATTAGAAGTGGGTATTTTTGTCAAACAAAACAATCATAAGTTTGTACAAGCGAAGGACTTATACCAACGGTCAACGCGAAATCGCCATAGGCTAGTGTTAGAGACAGTTCCAAAAACGCAGAGATTTCAAAATAATAGCTATGCTATGTGCCAAACTTTTTATAACAAAATACCAACTCGCATTAAGGACCTCCCAGTCAATAGTTTTAAATCATCGTTGCGAAAGTGGTTGTTGGACAAGACATTCTATTCAATTGATGAGTTTATAAAACATACAGAACCATAATAAATGTGGTCGATGCATGGTTTGAAATAAGAAATATGATTAGTTAACTTATTGACATTATATTGATCACTTAATTGAATGCTGTGATTGAATTGACTGAGGAATTAAGATCATTTAGGTATTCGAAACTGTTTTATAATATTTGCATGCTAATTGTATAGTTAAGTAGGCTAATGCACCATCTCTAATAATATCACATGTACTGTACCCTACTTAATAGCAAATAAATATTTGAATTTGAATTTAATAACATCCATGACTTAGGTACGAATGCTCGTGCTCACACAAACATTTGCCCCTTGCGGGATTCAAACCCACAACAATCTTTGTACCCGCGAACTGCACCAGACGAGCGTCAAAACTAACTTCAATCTTATCTAAAATGCTATGAATTCAGAGTACGTTTTATAACTAAAACTATGTTATTAATTAAAACTTTATAAATCTAGTTATTCTAGGATGTTTCGTGTCTAAGTTATTAAGTCTAGATAGGATTATAATCCCCGAGGAAAGACTATTCCTACAGTTAACTAGTTCCCCCCAACGTAATCATTGTGAAAATAAATAGATGTATACAGGGTGTACAAGAGAATAGGACACTCCTTAAAACCACGTGATCAGCTGGTCATATACAACAACTTTTCCTATGGGAGCAACATCGAAATCGTAATTTTTTCAGATGCTCCATACATAATCGTCGAGGTTGGCGAGTGAGTTTGTATGGAGCAGCTAAAAATAATTCTCGATTTTGATTTTGCTCCCATAAAAAAAGTTGTTGTATATGATCAGCTGATCACGTGGTTTTAAGGAGTTTCCTATTCTCTTGTACACCCTGTTTAAAGAACGTGCGTTCCAAATACGCAAAAACTTCTGAGGCATGATTTAGCTGAAATATAAAATTACCTTTGTGACCCGAACAAGCCAAAATGTCGCTTAGTTGCACATGATGACTTTCAGTAACGTCGTACAAAAAACCGGCCAAGTGCGAGCCGGACTTACGCACGAAGGGTTCCGTACCATTATCTATAAAAACGGTTAAAAAAACACGTTTGTAGTATTTGTTGTTATAGCGGCAACGGAAATACATCATCTGTTAAAATTTCAAATGTCTTAATATCAGGGTTCATGAGATACAGCCTGGTGATAGACGGATAGACGGACAGACGGACAGACAGCGGATCCTTATTAATTGGGTTCCGTTTTACCCTTTTAGTAACGGAACCCTAAACAATATGTATTAACAGGTTGTAATAAAATTATGATGTATTGATGATAAACAGTTTCCTACTTTGATGAAATTTAGTAAGATAATTCCTTTATATAAAACAGGCGAGAAAAATGATCCTTCAAATTTTCGACCAATTTCAATTTTACCGGTACTTAGTAAAGTTTTTAAAAAAGTAATTTTCAATCAACTTTTATCACACTTTGTCCTTAATAAATTGTTACATAGCAAACAATATGGCTTCACGAAAGGTAGAAGCACTACAGATGCTGGAGTTGCACTCTTGAAACACGTGTTTGATGCTTGGAAAAGTAGGCAGGACGCTTTGGGAGTTTTTTGTGATCTTTCTAAGGCTTTTGATTATGTGGACCATCAAACTTTACTGAAAAAACTTAGACACTATGGTGTTTCATGCGATGCCTCAGATTTAGTAAACTCTTATCTCACAGGCAGAACACAAAAGTTTGTATCAATGGAGCTGAGTCTTCTGGGTCGCCTCTTACTATGGGCGTGCCGCAGGGATCAATTATTAGGGCCTCTGCTCTTTCTAATTTACATAAATGACCTTCCATCTTTTACGAAAGACCTCTGTGAGACAGTGTTATTTGCAGATGATACTTCATTGATTTTTAAAATTAAGTGAGGTAAAGACTCATTTGACGATGTAAATAATGCACTCTCGCAAGTATTGCATTGGTTCACCACCAATAATCTTATGCTCAATGCAAATAAAACAAAGTGCATCAAATTCACAATGCCCAACGTAAAACTTGTCTCGACACATATTACTGTAAAAGATGAACAACTTAATACATCTAGTTCCACTACATTTTTAGGAATCACTTTAGATTCCCGTTTGCAATGGGGTGCGCATATCGAGACTCTGTCGGGAAGACTTAGCTCTGCTGCTTATGCCGTGAGAAAGATAAGACAACTGACTGATGTTGAAACTAATGTTGAAAAAAATAGTATAATGTCATATGGAATATTGTTATGGGGCTCAGCAGCAGATATTGAATCTATATTTGTACTGCAGAAGAGAGCTGTACGGGCAATTTACGGCCTTGGACCCCGAGACTCCTTAAAAGAACTGTTTAAAGAAATTAATATACTTACAGTAGCATCCCAATTTATTTATGAAAATATAATGTACATCCGCAAAAACCTGTCCTTATTCCTTAAGAAAAGTGACATTCATAATCTTAACACACGGAATAAGAATAAGCTTGCCGTTCCCAATTTCAGACTGCATAAAGTGGGTAATTCGTTTATGGGAAAATGTATTCGCTTTTTTAATAAATTACCAGCGTCTATTGTAGAACTGCCCCTGTTAAAATTTAAATCGCATATTAAAACAACTTTAATGAAAAAAGGATATTATACTGTAAATGATTATATAAACGATAAAAATATTTGGAAATAAATACTGCCCTGCTCGCATAGGTACATTTATCTTGTAATGTAAAATATATACTATTTAAAAAGAGGCTGACAATAGTGACCGAGTTTCTTGCGCTACTTCTTCTCGGCGCTAGCCCAAAATTGTCCTGAAGTAGTGGTAGGGAAAAAAAATATTGGGACGTGTAAAAGCGCTTAGTTTAAGCCTATTTACAGAAATAAATTGGTTTTAATGGTTTTGGTTTTAATGGTTTTAATTAATTAATTTTAAAAAACAAAAAACCTGACTGCGACAAAAGTGAACTTAAAAGATGAATTACTTTTAAACTTTCGCGTTGCATAATTTAAAACTCAATGAAACAGGAATTAACGCGATCATAATTTAGGTACAAAATGTTACCTCTTTTGCCTGACGGTTCGATCGGGTTACACCGACCGTGGTCACAGGCTGACTGGAACAGCGATGTCTTTCTGTCTGTCGTTTTGTTTCGCGATCGAGTTCTCACCTGAATACGGACGCGGCGGTTAGTTTGCAGAATAGGAACACAGTGAGTGTAGTGTGTGACGGTACTTGGCGTGAAAATAATATTATGAGGGTAGATGAAGAATCTGCCTCTCATACGGAGTGAAGACATCGCTGTTCCAGTCAGCCTGTGACCACGGTCGGTGTAACCCGATCGAAACGTCAGGCAAAAGAGGTAACATTTTGTACCCAAATTATGATCGCGTTAATTCCCGTTTCATTGAGTTTAAAAGATGAAAACAAGATATTAAGAAACAATTCGCAGTCGGAGGGATCACGTCCTTGTGCAAAGGCTACAAATAATTCTGCCAGGGCCTTCAACAACCCACCGAGTAAGTAAAACTCTATCGTTTTCTAAATTGACTCAATCGAATAATTGAACCCGAGACCTATCTTATTCGTAGCAAACCAACCACCTCGTCATTTCACGATTCTGGTGGTCATTAAACATTTTTTTTTTTTATTTGAGATGGGCTTACTCTTGACCCCAATCTTGCTCTAGAGCATAGATGGGATCTACGATGGAGCGAGCTTGCCCAGAAGATGCCTATTCACTCTGGACTTAAAGAGAGTCAGGTTATATGCACTCGGAAATACAGACGCAGGCAGGGAATTCCAATCTTTAGCTGTGCGCATTATAAAAGATGACTCAAACATGGCGGGTAAAGATTGCATTAAGCTTTCCTACCTCAGATAATAACTCCTTATGCTTCGACACGAATTTTATACTCTTTATTAGAGCAGTATCAACATCATCATTTTGTTGACACATGAACATAGTGATGTTACCGAGAGTAAACGATAAACGATCGATAAATATAAATTAAATTAATTAAATATTGAACAACATCACATACAACATTTTAAACTTTGCTATTGCATTTTGTCTCAAGCTAGCACTAATACACTATACACTATGGGGTATATAGTTCGTAGAACTGACATTGCCGCTGCCACAAATAATCAAGCAATATGAGGTTGAATATTCCTCAATCGCGTTTGAGCAGGCGCGCTGCCTGTCGATTCTGTAAACAAAACCGCGCTCACTTCGTCGCTGCACTCGCTCATCAACGATAAATAATATGAACCTTCTCACTAACAAGATAGAGGCTATGTTCGTTTGTACGGCTAAGTCGAGTTTTAGAGCGAATCCGTTGCGTTTTTCTTAGAGAATCGACCTGTACATCGCCAGTCTTACCGCGACCACGGCCTATGTATAAATAAATAAATATAAATATTGGACAACATCACATACATTACTCTGATCCTTAGGTAAGTAGCTAAAGCACGCGTGTTATAGAAATCAGAGACAACTACGGTACCACAACACCCAGACCCGAGCCAATATAAAAAAGTTCGTTTTCCACATTGACCCGACCGGGGATCGAACCCGGAACCTCAGAGATGGCGGAGCCATTTAAAGTCCGGCGTGCTCACCTCTCGGCTACGGAGGTCGTCATTAAAATATCCATTCACTTGTATCAATCCTCTGACAATTTGCATGTGTTTCAAAAAAACCGTGTGTATAATATTATAGTATTACTCAAACGGCTGATGATCACACAAGTGTTCATCATCATCATCATTTCAGCCGGCGGACGTCCCCTGCTGAACATAGGCCTCCCCCAGTGACCTCCAGCTTGTCCGGTTGCGCGCGGCTGCATCCAGCGGCTTCCTGCAACCTTTACCAGGTTGTCTGTCCACCTTGTGGTTGTGAGTCCCACGCTGCGCTTGCTGGTACGTTATGCAAGTGTTGTGGAATCGATAATAATATCGATTATATTATATTCACGGTCGAGTCAATGTACAAAACGAACTATTCTTTATTGTTTGAGGTCTGAGTGGTGTGGTACCTTCGTTGTTTCTGATTTATATAACACAAGTGCTTTAGATACTTACCTTAGGATTAGAGCAATGTATGTGATGTTGTCCAATATTTATTTATAAAAAAAACCATAGCACCAAAAGGTCCGCAGTAGGTCTTTTTACTATATGCTAAATATGATTCTGAATCATCCTTTTTTAAAACTTCTGTACAAATATTCATTAACCGAGTAGCACTCTAATAATATGTCGCGGCAAAAATATCTCCCGGAATAAATGACACATAGTGGGATGGTTCAGTGTGCTCGCTACAAAATTAAATAATGAAATCAATCCATTTTTCTTCACATCTGAAAGGAAATACGCATTTTGAGGATAGAAATTAGCCTATAACCGTATGCAAGGTTAAATGAAAATACTTAATTACATTAATTTACTTTTTATGAGGTAACTCTAATGCTCATATAAAACAGCTTTTTGTATGTCAACAAAATTTAAATCGCAAAAAATATTTCACCGTTATGCTTATTAAAATTACTGCAACTATGCAATAATTTTAATAAACAAGAGATTTGAAACAACACCGATTTACAAAAAAAAAAATGAAACAAACATAAAAAGAATTTAATTGACAAATAGACTGTGCCTTTCAGCCGTTTCCGTTAAAACGTAACTGTATAGACATCTAAACTTTCCCACAAATAATAATATGGATATAGTGAGAGATAAGCCCGTATGACACGACGCGTGGCCGCGCTAACATATCAAGTTGATGGAAGTAGGGTGGTAAGTGTGTCTCGCGCGCGCACTCCGGCCGTTTCCATTGCGGCATCGGCAGTGAACAAGAAGTATAAAGTATTCAGTCCTCTCGGGGCACTGTGACACCACTCCGCTGATCAGCAGGAGATTGGTAGTGAATTATTTTCAGACATGTCGGATGTATGTCACTATAATTTCATTTGTTCAGCACTAGTATGTCGCTCGGCGTTGATATCATATTTACTGTTTAGGCACGAGACATGATATATGATGATGGTGCTCAAATGTGGCTTTTATTTGTACACTATGGTCGGTCCGATCTGAGGCAATTTATAACCGATTTATCTGCAACTGTAGAAACAATTGTAGAAAATATTATCTAAGCAAGGTAACTGTTGTAGGAGTGACTCTCGTTAGGTTTATTAAAAAAAAGATTAATAAAATTTTATGATTCACACATTGTTCTGATCCTAAAGTAACTAGCTGAAGAGCTTGTGCTAAAAAATTCAGAAACAACGACGGTACCACATCACCCAGGCCCGAGCCAATATAAAAAGTTCGTTTTCGACATTGACCCGACCGGGGATCGAACCCGGAACCTCGGAGATGGCGGTGCCATTTAAAGTCCGTAAGATGTAGGAACAACCTCACAGAGCTTGGTGTTTCTACTATATCTACAGCTGATCAACGGATGATTGGTAGTGAATTATTTTCAGAGATGTCTGGATGAATGTCACTACATAATTTCATTTGATCAGCACTAGCACATCGCTTGGCGTCCGCTTCACTTGGGTCGCAGGCATTTTTTTGGGATGTAAAATTGAAGATAAATAACACTTGAAAAAAATCATCGACCTCAGGTGGGACTCGAACCCACGTCCCATCGCAAGCCGGGCGGGTGCTTTACCAACTAAGCTACCGAGGACGTCACGTGACAAGATGAAATTCCTCAAGTGTTTTTTCTCGCTGTCAAATTTACAATGTAAGTAAAATTTTGACTTTAACTTTTTCCTAGAAAGGACATCACTTTTTGCCACTTTTTAATTTAATGTAGAAATATCTAAGGTTTAATTTTACAACACTGTAAAAAATACAAATGCAAAGCCTCAAAAGTGAAAACTTTTTACATACTAGGGCCAAATTTAGAGTAGAGTGAGTGGTCGGGTCGCTCTAGGCGCCAGTTGGCAGGGACACCAAAATAACAAACATAAAACAATTTCGAGTAAAATATTAATAATAAATAAATATTGGATAACATCACATACATTGCTCTGATCCTAAGGTAAGTAGCTAAAGCACTTGTGTTATAGAAATCAGAAACAACGACGGTACCACAACACCCAGACCCGAGACAATATAGAAAAGTTCATTTTCCACATTGGCCCGACCGGGAATCGAACCCGGAACCTCAGAGATGGCGGTCGCCTAGCTCACTATCTATATTAAATTTTCACAACATTAAAATACAAAGAACTTTTGTCGTGATAAGGTCTTTTAAATAGATGACCCACGAAAAAGTGAGAGCGCGGAACAAGACATAGAGAGGTACGATCGGCCTGAGCGTTCGACTTGTGACGTATCTACTCTCTTCCACTCCATCGGCCGATGCATTCAAATAGTATCAATATATTCTTATGACGTTATTTAGTGGGGCTAGGTGCACGAGGCTTTCAGTGACTGAGCATACTGCGGAGCTTGCAGGTATTGCAGAGTTCATACATGTCTTCTTCTACTTCTATGTCGTAACCCTAGGGAATTGGGGATCGTGACCAGCAGGAGGTCAAGTCAGGACAGAATTAAGTGGGACCGAATTAAGCTCTTCCATGTTGCTCTATCAGCGGCGGCGTGGACACAGCATCGTGCATCGTCATACATGTGCGGTCACTTTAAACATCAGTTCCCTTTAATTCAAGCAAAGACACTTAACAATTGAATTTCTTAAATAAAACTGTGAACGTCATAATGGCAGCGAAAGAGTATGTAATCAGCGGGCAGCTTTACGCACTGATCAAGTAATCACTGACTGAGATTTTTAATACTTGAAAAAAAATCGTCCGCCTCAGATGGGATCCGAACCCACGTCCATCGCATACCGGTCGAGTGCTTTACCACTAAGCTACCGAGCTACCTGAGAGTTTTAATTACTTGAAAAAAAAATCGTCCGCCTCAGGTGGGATCCGAACCCACGTCCATCGCATACTGGTCGAGTGCTTTACCACTAAGCTACCGGAGCTACCTGAGAGTTTTAATTACTTGAAAAAAAAATCATCCGCCTCAGGTGGGATCCGAACCCACGTCCATCGCATACCGGTCGAGTGCTTTACCACTAAGCTACCGGAGCTACCTGAGAGTTTTAATTACTTGAAAAAAAAATCATCCGCCTCAGGTGGGATCCGAACCCACGTCCATCGCATACCGGTCGAGTGCTTTACCACTAAGCTACCGAGCTACCTGAGAGTTTTAACTACTTGAAAAAAAAATCATCCGCCTCAGGTGGGATCCGAACCCACGTCCATCGCATACCGGTCGAGTGCTTTACCACTTAGCTACCGAGACGTTAGCCGACTCGACGCCGACGAAAATTTTATTTTACCGTTTTGTTGGCGTGATTGATATACATATCTCCACAAAATTACAACTCTCTAGGGTCAAGTGTCCAAGCAAAACCTCGGACGGACAGACAGACAGGAAGACAGACATGACGAAGCTATAAGGGTTCCTTGTCAGGGCCCTAACCATGAACTGTTAAAACAATCACAAAGTTGTCAAATCTGTCAATTTTGGTACGTCATTTCATACAAAATTTGACAGAAATGATAATGTTTGACAGATTTGTGATTGTTTTAACAGTTCATGGTTAGGGCCCAGGACTACGGAACCCTAAAAACGGTATTCGAATAACGGCATGATTAGCGTTAACTAAATAAAAGCACTAAGCTACGCGCTAAGTGCGTGGCCACACTTATTTGACGTTTGATTCTAGCGTCTAGCGGGTCTTAGTTAGCATGTGATCTGTGGATACAAGTCTTTCAAATAAAATAAAACCGCTTCCAATAACTCAATACTTTTCTCATTTTGTCCACTCCATCCTAACCTAATAACTATGCACTTTAACATTTATTTCTCAGAGAGTTATTGAATATGACCGTGTTTTAACATATTTAGTGTAGTAGGTGTAGCCACAACAACGCACTAGACGCCTGCTAAATGCATTTGATGCGTCGAAAGTTACCGCCGTCCGAGCTATCGCCTAACGTCTAGTGTTTTTAAAGCAAATTAGGCATTAAGACCGGCCACACCTGCGTACTTTATCAATAGCGCCCTAATTAAGTACATTGGACGCAGGTGAAGCCCAAGCATTAGAATCTTAAGTAAGTTATGTATCCCAAACAATTATTATTTGTAGGACACATTCAAAAATAAAGCGAATTAGTAGGTAATGTATACTACATTTTGATTATGTTCCAGCAAGCCAATCATTACTATTTAAATATGACTTTTTATGGTTCCCGAAAAAACGAAATGCTACCGCGGGTCAAATAGGCACAGCTCCATCTATTGCGAGTTTGCGTTTCTCGCAGCGTTACCCAGAATGATATGGGCTGTCTATTCTGTTGAACCAATTTTTATCAAACAGCTAGGGTAGGTAGTTAATTTGCTTATGAAAATCAGTTTATTTATAATAGGTACACAGACAGATTACAGCAGTCATGATTATGTTGTAGATAGTTGGGTAATATTAGGCTAGACTGGAAAACAGTTTTAGGGGATTCATTTGCGTTTAATGACAATGAATGGGTAATGTATGTTTGTATGTTCCATCGTAGCGCCTTAACTACTGAACCAATTTTAATGAACAAGGTGTTTTTTCAAGAATTCTATACAATTCCTAGGAATTGTATAGAATTCCTAAAATCATCCGGAAATGTGTGATGTAAATTATATTAGACACATTTCCTAGGAAATTTATACATTTCCTAAACAGCAATCGGAAATGTAACATATTTAAGATTTCAATGAATACGCGTGGACGTGCTTTAAGCTTTATATGAAAATATAGTAGGTTTTGTGATAAATGGACCATGAGAATTAATAAATAGTTGATTTATTAAGTTTAAATAAGTATATTATATTATACTTTATTATTGTAACTTGTAAGTCTCAATGAGAGCCTAAATAAAAACTCTATTTCCTAAATTATCAAGCAGTATAACCCGATCGGGGATCGAACCCGGAACCTCAGAGATGGCCGTGCTCGCCTTTCGGCTACGGAGGTCGTCAAATATTATAATTTATGAACCGTATGATTGTTACTTGATTTTCTCAATGATACCCTTAATAAAACTCTGATTCTTCATTTATAAGCGTATTTTATTTATTTATTCACACATAGCGTTCGTTTTATACATTTCCTAATACGATATTAGAATTCTATAAAATTCCTACGAAATGTATACATTTCCTAGGATATGTGCGTATTAAATAATCTCTGAATCAATATTTTATACATTTCCTAAATAGCTTCGGAATTGTATACATTTTCTAGGAGTTGCATACGATTCCTAGAATTCATACATTTCCTGTGACACATATACTAAACGTATACCGACTGACTGGCGTTTACTAAAATGTTTTTATTCCATGAGTGAATTTAATGACACTAAAATAAAATACATTTAGTACTTAGAATATTGACTTTGTGACGACTAGACAGACCATAAATAATTCATTACTTTGACATTATATAAAATCATATATAAGGTCCGATTTTATTAGTGTTCATCCTGTTAACCTGTGACTATATAGGTGAAAAGCAATCGTAAAATCCAACTTTTAAATGTCTATCATAAAAACTAAAAAAGTTAGGTATAAATAAATTACAAAATAACAACATCGACTTCATATTGCTTAAACTCGTCCTATCTTCAACTCTTTCTCGCTCTGTACAAGGGGAAGGAATAAGACGGATAATCAGATGGTTAAACGTACCAAAGATAGGACGATAGGATTTATGCAATATGAAGTCAATGTTGTTGATTTTGATTTTTAACTTTATTAGTTTTTATGGTACACTTTTGAAAATAGGTTTTTACGATTGCTTTTCACCTATATAGTCACAGGTTAACAGGATGTACACTAATAAACTCGGACCTTATATTTATGAAGTCCGCTAATAAATTGAATTCGAATTGTTAAAATTAATCAGGTACTTACTTAAGTTATTATTTGTATTTCTACGCCAGAAGTGGCAGAATATGTAGAACATATCTAGCTTTTAGACGTTATGTAACCATTCTTTGAAATAAATTATTTGATTTGATTTGATTCGACTTCGAAACCGGATTTGGTGTTAAATCTTGGTCGTATTACAAAAAAACGAACAGACAGAACAATCGCTGAATACTTATTATTACAAAACATAAATATTATAATATTATTTGACAGTCGTCTGGTGTAGTGGTTCGCACTCCGACTACAAAGCCTGACGGTTGCGGATTCGAATCCCGCGAGGGGCAAATGTAAGTGTGATGAGCATATTTATAAACAAATTTAAGTGTGTTTACGTCCACTGCTGAACATAGGCCTCCCCCGGTGACTTCCAGATCGGCCGGTTGCGCGCGGCTACATCCAGCGTCGTCCTGCAACCTTTACCAGGTCGTCTGCCCACCTTGTGGGTGGACGACCACTTGCTTAGTTCGGGGCTATATAATTGGTGGCTATGTGATTGTGGAAACAATTAGTTCTATTTATAATGGGACTCCCCGGTGCTGGCGCACTGGATAACACTACATGCAGTTAAGTAGCCCGGTTTGCCGGCGCCCGCCGGGGAAAACCCGAGGTGCTGCTCCTCTTTCTATAAAATTTAAT
Organism: Anania fuscalis; assembly: GCA_950371115.1. NCBI lineage: Eukaryota > Metazoa > Arthropoda > Insecta > Lepidoptera > Crambidae > Anania > Anania fuscalis. The sequence continues at coordinate 141,704 of OX493354.1, forward strand.
TTAACATCTTTATGTTTTTCATCTTTTTACCCGACTGCCAAACGAGGGTTATGTTTTTTAATAATTCTTTTACTATGTACTAACACTAGCCTTAAGTTACTCTGTTACTAACAACTAAGGATCTAAGATGTCCGAAATAAATAATAATAATTATTATAATAAGACCAACTCGCACTTGTCCTATTTTCATTTGACAAACACACTTATTATTTCTCTCTAGAAAACGCGCAGTTTATACCAAATTCCACACGTCCAAGAAATTTTCTCAGTTCCGTCAGAAGCGCGGGAAGTTAGACAAAACATTTCGCAGGATCTCACAGATATACAGTTTTTGTTTGTTGGCAGAAACTAGATATGGCTTAGCTAAGTTTTTAAACTACATATCATAACGCTTGATTTGTTGAATGCTCACCGTTTTTAAGATTCCGTACCCAAAGGATAAAACGGGACCCTATTACTAAGGCTCCGCTGTCCGTCTGTCTGTCTGTCTGTCCGTCTGTCACCAGGCTGTATTTCATCATGAGATACAGCCTGGTGACAGACGGACAGACGGACAGACGGACATTACTCTATTGTAAAAACTCAACTATCTAACTATCTCGGTTGATGAGATTCTCATGAACCGAGATAGTTAGGTAGTTGAGTTTTTCACAAATGATGTATTTCTGTTGCCGCTATAGGTAATAACAAATACTAAAAAACAGAATACAATAAATATTTAAGCGGGCTCCCATACAACAAACGTGATTTCTTGCCGTTTTTATAGATAATGGTACGGAACCCTTCGTGCGCGAGTCCGACTCGCACTGGCCGGTTTTTTTCACGGAAGACCACACTCCGATCATATTCATATTCATTTTATTGCGTCATAAGAGTTACATAAGGTGTAACATTGTGTGGGATCATACTTATGGACCCTGTAAGGGTATTGCATTCTTATTTTAGTTTACAAATACAAACAAAATTATTATTATTTAATCACAAAATCGTCATATTTAAAATTAAGAACAAACATAGTCATATTAAAAATCGTTAAATAAAATAAATAAGAGCATGTCATGTCAAAGATCATATTTACATAAAATTATTGTCAATCTAAGTTTAAACATCACAAATGTTTATCTGGAAGTCACTGGGGGAGGCCTATGATTAGCAGTAGACGTCCTGTGGCTTAAATGATGATGATGATGATCACAAAAGTACTTCTTCTTCTTCCTTCGTGTCGGCAAGAACACGGGCTAAATCTTACACTTACAAAAGTACTGCATTCTTGCAAATAGATAGATTTGATTTATAGTTGAAGTCAGATGATTAATTTAGTTAAATGATAAGTTTTTATGAGAGGTCAAATTTAACCAAAAGTTATACTAGTTAAAACTTCAAAAAACTAGAAGGAAAAATTAAGTTATCTCAGTTTAGCTATTACGAAAATACTTCTTGAATTTACTCTTTCATTACTTGTTTTTTTAACTTATGGAATACACTGTAATAATTGTGCGGTATTGTTGTTATTCTATGGTTCTAATGTGAATGATGAACGAATGGTGAACCCACAAAAAAAATACGAAAACCATTTTATTTTAGGTTGTTTTAAAATGCCTTATCAATTCAAGTATGTAGAACAATGGAATTCAAATTTCAATGCCAATTATTGACATCAGTCAGATTCTATGCGACCCGTGTCGGTTTTGCTGTCACCTTTGACATTACTCTATTGTCAAAATAATCTTTACTCGGCCGAAACCAGGGCCATAACCATGAACCCTAAAAATAATCTCAAAGTTGTCAAATCTGTCAATTTTGGTACGTCATTTCATATAAAATTTGACAGAAATGATAATGTTTGACAGATTTGAGATTGTTTTAAGAGTTCGTGGTTACCGCCCAGCAGTATGCTCGTGTATTACCTTATTCTTAGATTTGGTTGGTACATTGAATAATTGGCTTGGCTTGATCCCCCGACGCGAATGACGCTTGGATCTAAACATAACTATGCAACATTTCTTATAATAAAGTTGAAGGGCCAAAGAGTTAACAAATAGTTTACATATTATTTTTACTTTTTATTTGTTGCTTTTTAAATCGGGGGTTTTCTTAAATTTTATTTTTATTTTTTAATAGGCGGCATTTCCAGCAGGCTCGTATCTTCGTTCGTTCAACGAAACTTATCTCAAACTCAACTTCAGTCCGCGGTTTTGCCCATTTTTGACGGAGCCGAATAAATTCATGCTTAATGCAAAGTTCAGGCGCAGTGGGGGAGGGACAGTAACGCCCCAGGACTTTGTACTCGTATGTACTTCGTACTCGGTAGTAATTAGCTATATTATATTCGAATCTAATAAACAGCTAGATGCACGTAGGCTGAGCGCTGGGGCAAAGAGTGGGGATCGCTTTGCGCATCTTACGAGACGATCATCGTATCAGAGACGTGTGCGCGGAGCTAACAACCAATCCCGGCAAAGCAAGTGCGTTGCATTACTAGCCAACCATTTGATAATAATTATTTTACTTAAGATTAGTTTTAATTTATTTATTTATTGTGCCTGTGCGAACCACATTTTGATGTGTACACAGTAAAAGTCGGGCCCGGGGTTCCGTACAAACGTAGTACGTAGAAATATGTAGATAAAGATTGCCGTAAATAGGTCGTCTAGTCGTTTTTTAGGTACCGAAGCCTAACAACTTCATCATCATTTCAGCCGGCGGACGCCCACTGCTGAACATAGGCCTCCCCCAGGGACTTCCAGACCGGCCGGCTATAAGCGGCCTTCATCCAGAGTCTTCCTGCAACCTTTACTAGGCCGTCTGTCGTTGACATAGCCCGACGGATTAGCAAGCTAAATTGGCAGTGGACGGGGCACATAGCACGTAGAACTGGCGGCCGATGGGGCAGAAAGGTTCTGGAATGGAGGCCACGTACCGGCAAGCGCAGCGTGGGACGTCCACCCTTAAAACATAAATAATGAAAACGGGCTGCCTTAAACGTTTGCATAGCTATTCAAAAGGGTCCCAGTGAGGTCAAAGCGAGCCCACTACACCTCGCCACATTACGTTCGGAGTGAAGTAACCAGATGTGCCGTTGTTTGAAGAAGTTTTATGTTTTTCGAATTGTAAATAATAAAAGTTTTTAAAGAGCGTTTCCCCCGGCTTTGCTTGGGTTTTTATATCTATCCTACAGCATTGTTTTAAGTATTATACTGAGCGGAGACCGTTTTGGAACAAACTAATGCAGGTAGCGTTAGTTTGTTTAAATTTTAAGTTTAAAAATATCCATTTGGAAAGTTAAATATGTTTTAAATTTTAATTTGGAAAATGTATTTTAATAAATCGGCCAAGTGCGAGTCGGACTCGCGCACGAAGGGTTCCGTACCATTTTCTATAAAAACGGCAAAAAAAATCCCGTTTGTTGTATGGGAGCCCCCTTAAATATTTGTTGTATCCTGTTTTTTAGTATTTGTTGTTATAGCTGCAACAGAAATAGGTGTGAAAATATCAAGGCTCTAACTATCACGGTTCATGGACAGACGGACAGACAGACGGACGGACAGACAGACGGACGGATAGACAGACGGACAGTGGAGCCTTAGTAATAGGGTGCCGTTTTACGGAACCCTAAAAAGGTATTTTTTTTCTTTCTTTCTTCATTTTTTTGTAAAGGCCTGCGGAGACGAGGGACATACATTCTTACTTTTACTCTAAAGTAGGTATACTTTTATGTCCGTCAAAATAGTACGCTTAAAATTATCACAGCCTAATTTATTCTGAAGTCGTTATCATGTCATAAGGTCTTGCGTTCAATACCTGAGTAAGTAAAATAAAATAGCTGTCTGGTACCTCGTCAGCGCTACGTCTCCCCAATTACCTACTCTACTGCGAAATACGTTCTATCGACAAACCGCAGTAGTATCTTCTAACTCTTAACCGTTAAGGAGTTCTGTGGCTTTAATTATTAGCTCAGCAACATGAGATGATGATTGCTAGACACAAATAACAGCATTGCGTTAGAAATGTGTGCCTATTAATTTGAGGGTTGCCCTCGATTTTCCAGGGATCCATCAATTCAGGGATTATCGTCAATTCTGACTTAGTAATAATTTGACCAAATTGACGTGTAAAGTGTACCTACCTACCGTATACATTTTTTTTGTATTTTATTCTACAAATTTGTTAGCGTGCTTAACATATACCCTTGAGAAATTACAGCTTTCTAGTCATTGAGGTATAATGTAGGTACCTCAATGTTTCTAGTAGAGTTTCTAAGCTAAGCCATGAACAGATAGAAAGCCAGTCAGAAGGACAGACTACGGAACCCTAAAAAGGTTTTATTATAGGATCTGTACACACAATACCCCGCAATTAAAAACTTCAAGAGCCAAAGTTTGAGTCTAAACTCCGTCCACCCTGAGCGAGAGCCATGCCTTAGGTCTTGAAGGGTATCGCTTAGTGCAGTCCACGAAATTACAAGTTTATTCTTTAGTTAAATATCAACTCTGGATTATTGTTTATACTTAAAAAAGTGTGCAATATTTCTTATTTACCTAAGCATGTTTCCCCTAGATTAAAAGTATTGTAAATACAGTTGATATTCCTAATAAATAAATAAAAATAAAAAAAGGTTAACTGTAGTTGTAATAATAAACAAATACTGCAAAACAATCAACTGCAATACTGCAATACAATAGTAAGTAGATATACATTCCTTGCCTAAACATAACTGATTGATTAAACCATAGTCTAAGAATTCGCTGCACATACTAATATCTATGGATTAAACGTGAAATCTTCGACCAAATATGACTTAGGCCCGATTCTATCAAGTTAGAGTAAGTTTAAGCTTTAAAGGAATCCACTGCTTAATCTAGAAATAAGCCAATTTTTAATTTTGCCAACCACTAATCGTCGCCGTGTGGTGCCGGCACGTTAAAAGAATAGCACCACCCCATCTCTTCCTATGGGTGTCGTAAGAGGCGACTACAGGAGAACCGCCACAAGAAGACGGGCAGCAGCGTCTCCTCTCCACCATTGGCCAAACTGCGATCGCCAACCCGCCTGCCAAGCGTGGCGGTTATAGCAAAATCCTCCTTTTGGAGAGGCCTGTGTCCAGCAGTGGACTGATATGGGATGGTGATGAAGATCATGATGAACCACAAATCTAAGAATAAGGCAATGAAACACGAGCATATTTTGAAACGGGTAATTTTGGCCGAGTAAAGATTATTCTGACAATAGATGTCACTAGAATAGAATGTCAAAGGTGGCACTTGCTAAATTGACACTATTCGCATAGGAACGGACAAGATATCAATTATAAACATGTCTAGATAGAGTGTGGGGCTGCAATTGTCCCAAAAGAACAGGCCATATTTGAGTGAGTAACAGCTATGGTTACTATGGTAACAATTATGGGTTGCTATGGTAACAAGCGCGCCACTGAGCGAGCGAAACAAACTTTGGCGCCAACAGTTGGCGTATATATTTTTTGACGTTTATGACACAGACAGGGAATCTAGACATGTATATAATCAAAGTTTTTATTATCGTACATATAAATTATTCCTTGATTATCCCACAAAATCAAACACATTACATGTACAAAATTGAACATTTTGAAACATGAACTTTTATTAAGGTTAGATTGATTTACTTGTTATTGTTAAACCGTGGAAATCTGTTATAAGCTGTATATTTTAAGAAACTAATAAGTGTATTTAAACATAATTGTATCGCCGTTGATTTCCTAAATAAATTACAATAAAATAAAAATAAATTGAATAAAAAAGTTTTTCCAGGAAACTTTTCCTTAACCCATGCAAAAGACATTATATTCTTGTTGTTGTTTAATTTTATGACGATTTTAAGTGTGTTTTACGTTACAGTACCTACCAACAATACTGCCAGTTCAAAGTAATCTAAATTGAATCGAGTACTAAGTATAATTATATCCTTTTCAACAAAAGCACTTTACATTGCTTTGTATAGCTTTACTTGTGATTATAATCAAGTCTTGAAAAACTATTTTTACCTACTTTTAACTGTCGTATCGATTTAAACTTAATAAGTATTAATTGACATCATGGAGATATTTGACATGAATAACAGCATTTTCTATAGGACCAACTGCCAAATCGAAAAAAAAGGAACATCTATAAGTATCTATGCAAATTGATGCCAACTCGTCAGTGATTTAGTAAGTAAAAGTAAAGTGAAAAAAATATGCCTTTATGTATACGAGTAGGTGTGTCCCACTGCAGGGCACAGGCCTCACCTCAACTATGAGGTGGTTAAAGCCATTTTCCACCTTACTGTCAGATGTAATCAAGCCGCCATAAGGCCTCTGACTAGGCTTCACGACCATCAAGCGATATCAGTCAGGACCAACTTTTTAACGTGCCTTCCGAAGCACGGAGATGCTCGTGATAAATTTTACTAAATATGGTCGGAGTGGTCACCCATCCACTCACAACCGAGGCATTGGTTGCTTAACTGTAGTAATCGACACCAAAGCGCTTTTCCACCATTTTGAGGGATATCGATGTTAGTTCTTTTTAAACAGTTTTTGTATTTGAGCAGAAGTATTATCCTTTTAATTTCCACGGCACATTTTTGTGACACCCTGTATAATTATGTAATAAAACGAAATATAAAATTGTAATATAAAAAGCTTCAGTTTCAATGCCATTATAAATCAAACCCTTCGTCGGAAAACTCCGAAAGAGTTCTTTTGTGCGATCCGTGAAATGTACAGGGCAAATTGAATTAACGAAAACCCGGGTAAGGGGTTGATAGGGTTGGGAAATTGTCGATATGACTTGCTATCGATATTAGTATAATACTTCGAACATCTTACCATTTGTCAGAGTTAACATCCTTGTGTTAAAACTCTTATTCAGCCGAGAACAGTAACAATCAAAATTTTAAATGAAATAAAGATAAACTTGCAGTACCGAATAACGAATAATCGCTTAAGACCGTCTAAAATTCGGACCAAATTCGTTAGTGAGCAAAGGTAGTCTCATTTTTAATAAATTATTCCATTTAATTGCTTAAGTACCTGTGTAGGTACCTATAAATATAAATCATATTTCTAAACAATTTTTTTGCTCTCTCTCCGTCTTTACCACCTCATAGTTGAGGTGAGGCCTGTGCCCTGCAGTGGGACACACCTACTCGTATACATAAAGGCATATTTTTTTCACTTTACTTTTACTTACTAAATCGCTGACGAGTTGGCATCAATTTGCATAGATACTTATAGATGTTCCTTTTTTTTCGATTTGGCAGTTTTTCCTATAGAAAATGCTGTTATTCATGTCAAATATCTCCATGATGTCAATTAATACTTATTAAGTTTAAATCGATACGACAGTTAAAAGTAGGTAAAATAGTTTTTCAAGACATAACTTACGTTCCATTCTACATATCCCACATCTGTCTAGTTTTTAGATATCGACAGCGTCACAGCCCTAGGTGAAACACGTCGAATACGGCTAAAAGGGGTTGCTTCTCACCGCGCAAAAGTACCAGCTCTGTATACCTATTCCACTGGTTTTTTCAATGCCAAATGAACTAGGTGTGTTTAAGGCTTTAGGGTTCCATGGACGATCAGACATACACTCTGAATTATATAAAATAAAACATTTTAAATTTTTGTTTTTAGCAATTCCATGCAAGGTTTAATTACAGAGATACGCTGGCTTTGACAGCGAGAGGAAACACTTGAGAAATTTCATCGTGTCACGTGACGTCCTCGGTAGCTTAGTTGGTAAAGCACTCGCCTGGCATGCGATGGGATGTGGGTTCGAGTCCCACCTGAGGTCGATGATTTATTTCAAGTGTTATTTATCTTAAAATAAAACATTTTATTTTATACATTCGTTCATCATTCACACTTTAACCATAGAACAACAATCAGAGCAGTGTGTGCCTTATACAATGTGTCTGGGTAGCCCCCTACATGAGGGGGTTTTTGTCGATAAAATTTAATGAATTAAAAGCTCATAAATTATCGCCGGTCGAAACCCGGACACTGTATAAGTTTAAAAAACGTAAACAAAACGAGTTAAAATATTCTCGTAATAGTTAAACTGGGTTTAATAAATGTTCCATCGAATCCAGCCTCAATGGGCAGAATATAAATATAATTAAATAAATAAACATTGGACAACATCACATACATTGCTCTGATCCTAAGGTAAGTATTTAAAGCATTTGGTGTTATAGGAATCAGAAACAACAACGGTACCACAACACCCAGACCCGAGCAAATATAGAAAAGTTCGTTTTCTACATTGACCCGACCGGGGATCGAACCCGGAACCTCAGAGATGGCGGCGCAATTTAAAGTCCGGCGTGCTCGCCTCTCGGCTACGGAGGTCGTCCGTCATATAATGTTAAAGTTTTTCTTACGACTACTGTTATAATAGTTTTAAATGAATTCAATTTTTCTACTAGCCCCCTAAGTAACAGCACGCACTTGGCCGTTTTTCCAACTCCGAATGAACTAGGTTTTCCAAAGAGCCTTAGTAATTCCTAATTAGTGCTCCACATCCATTAACCTACCTACAGTTAGTAAGGTTCTGTAGAGAAACTACATTTTTACGTAGTTTAAGTTAGAAACTCAATGATGATATGAAACTTCTTGAATTTCTGCAAATAATGGTACCTACATTAACTTTTGGAAAAGGATTTGACTTTTATTATTTATTAACCATCATGTTAACTACAAGACTGATGTCAGACGTCTTTGTGCGTGAGGTGCATATAGGCTAATCGTAAATACCTAGTAAATACGATCGATTACTACTAGTGAATTTAGTTCTTAAACTTATCAATAGATGGCGCTGTATAGAGTTGCACCGCGGTTGTAACTTAAGTATTTGTATGATTACATGGAATCATATATATCAAAATTGTATTCCCTAAAGTTTTGACTAATAGTCGGCAATTATACCGTTGTTTGCGAAGTTCGCTTTTAATTTAAGCAAGCAAGAGCATTCCCTCAACTGTGACCTAGACAACCTGGAGTTTGTACAAGTAAATGAAATGAGGTAGGCAGTGGGTAGTACAAATGTGTGTCATTGATGAAAACCATTAATTTTCATCAATAAATGATAAATCACTTAGTATCTGCTGCCACCCCCAATGACTGTCAGATTGTCGGTTGCACGCGGCCTGCGTCCAGCGGCTTCCTGCAACCTTTAAGTATTCAACCTGTAGGCGGCACCGATGTTGAGCGTTGGGGCAAAGAGTGGGGATCGCTTTGCGCATCTTACGTGACGAGCATCGTGTCAGAAACGCCTAAAATTAGCTGAGAAAATGTGCCTCTTTGTGATATAACCTGGCATTTATTACGACCTCCGTAGCCGAGAGGCGAGCACGCCGGACTTTAAATGGCGCTGCCATCTCTGAGGTTCCGGGTTCGATCCCCGGGCGGGTCAATGTAGAAAATGAACTTTTCTATACTGTCTCGGGTCAGGGTATTGTGGGCGTCGTTGTTTCTGATTTCTATAAGTGATTTAGCTACTTACCTTATGATCAGAGCAATGTATGTGATGTTGTCCAATATTTATGTATTTATTATTTTTATTATTTATTTAATTATTTAGCGGATTAGCCGGCTGAAGTGGCAGTGGACGGGGCACATAGCACGTAGAACTGACGGCCGATGGGGCAGAAAGGTTCTGGAATGGAGGCCACGTACCGGCAAGCGCAGCGTAGGACGCCCACCCACAAGGTGGGCAGACGACCTGGTAAAGGTTGCAGGACGACGCTGGATGCAGGACGCTTCTAATCGGCCGATCTGGAAGTCACTGGGGGAGGCCTATGTTCAGCAGTGGACGTCCTGTGGCTGGAATGATGATGATGATGATGATTTAATTATTTAATCTATGACTGTGTACAACATCTGTACATTTTAAGTTGACGTATATCCTTCAAACAGTGTAGTATTTCCCTAACAACCCATACAGGATTCCGAATATACAATTTGAACTGCAATAAAACGCACATTTGGCTTCAACATTGCCGTATGTCTCGAGGCAGTTTAGTCACATTGACAGCGGAGCTTTAGTGCTGTGCGTCACTTAATGTGCACACTTAGCCTCGATAGTGCCCAATATTGCCAACGGCAGTTGACTGGTTAATTTTAATTGATATACTTTACACTATCTTGAGAGGGTTCGATTTTTTTTACTGTAGTACCACAAATTACGTATAGCGGCGGCGCGCTAGACAGATAGGCCACTCGGAACAAAGCGTCAAAATCGTTACGCACAAATTGACAATTTAGTTTATATGCAATCTCGGACGAACCGGGGTAGTACTACAGCGGACTGTCACTCACGACAGTTTACTACGCATTGATCATTGTTACGTGCGAAAAATGGACATAAGCGTTTTTATTAGGTACTGCTGCAGTGTGTTTGGATGTTTGAATACAACACAAAATTGTGATTACACGTTCTTTAAATTTTCAAAATAATATTAAAAGGTATATAAAACTAGGTCTAGGTTTTCTCTTTTAAGTAAAGTAAAGTAAGTAAGTAGTAAAGGTAAAGATAAGTTTTTATAGCGATCAATCATTCATTTCATTACATTACACATTCAGCAGGAATGAGCTTTTAAATTTTACTTAAATCATCTTTGGTTTAACACCAGTGTTTTAGGTAAGGGTTGAATAAAAGATTATAAACATATTAAATTATTCATTGATTTTTTTACATTGTCGTTGCTAGGATAAATACGCCACCAAAAATGTCAGTATATGTCATAACAGTACCTAAGTAATGACAACGCGCAGCTGCTGCCGCTGTTAAAAACGACAGTAATTGAGGAAGCCAAGTTGGGGAGAGTAATTATTGCTCTGTCTTCCCATTTAGGTCTGGACGTATGATAAGATGAATGAATAAACTAATCGTTGTATCGGTGTAATAAATCAGAATAGCAACCCTAGGCAGTCAGCCCAATTTGGGCAGTTGTTTTCGAGAACGGCGGGAGTGGACCTTCTGTATTTTTTCTATTTTGTGGTAGTACCCCACTCTGGGTACAGTCAAAACCTATTTGATTTAACCGCCTTTTTAAACGACAAAAAAACGGAGGAGGTTCTCAAGTCGACGCGTATTTTTTTTTTGTTGTACACAAATTACGGCGAGATTTCTATACTGATTTACGTAATTCTTTTTTTGTCCGATGCGTAATAGTTGCCATTTAGTCCCATAAGAATTTAGTCTAATTTGGTTGAGTAGTTTTTTCAATTATTATCTAGATATTTAAACACTGAACATTTGAGACTCTATCAGGAAAACTTAGCTTTGCTGCTTACGCCGTGAGGAAAATAAGACAAGTGACTGATGTTGGAATGGCAAGATTGGTATATTTTAGCTATTTTCAAAGCATTATGTCATATGGAATTCTATTATGGGGCTCAGCATCAAATATCGAATCTATATTTATATTACAAAAGAGAGCTATACGAGCAATTTATAACCTTGGACCTCGAGACTCGTTAAAACAACTGTTTAAAGAAATTAATATACTGACAGTAGCTTCGCAATTTATTTACGAAAATATCATTTACGTTCGCAAATATATGGATCAGTTCCCTAAGAAAAGTGACATTCATAATTTTAACACCCGGAATAAGGATAAGCTTGCCGTTCCAGATTTCAGACTGCATAAAGTGGGAAATTCGTTCATGGGGAAATGTATTCGCTTTTTTAATAAATTACCAGCATCTATTGCTGAACTGCCCATGTTTAAATTTAAAGCTCATGTAAAAAATATTCTCATGAAAAAAGGGTATTATACTGTTATAGATTATTTAAATGATAAAAATGTTTGGATATAAATACTTCCTTGCTCGCACAGGTGCATTTATCTTGTAATTTAATATTGTGTTATTTAAAACTTTTAAAAAGAGGCTGACAATAGTGACCGAGTTTCTTGCGCTGCTTCTTCTCGGCGGTAGCCCAAACTTGTCCCGAAGCAGTGGTAGGGGAAAAAATAACAATGGGACGTGTAAAAGTGCTTAGTTTAAGCCTATTTGCAAAAATAAATTGGTTTTATTGGTTTTTTACTCAATCGTAACTGTGTGTGAAACGTCCAACTAGGCCTGCATAGGTAAAAGTTTTTGTCATTTGAATTGGCAATCAGCTGTCAAACGACATAACCGTGCTAGATTTAATTTACACCGGAAAAAGGACATTAAATTCTTGCCGTTTTAAGTTTTTCAATACTTCTTTACAACTAACAATCATCATCATCATCATCACCAGCCTATATCAGTCCACTGCTGGACACAAGCCTCTCCAAAAGGAGGATTTTGCCATAATCGCCACGCTTGGCAGGCGAGTTGGCGATCGCAGTTTGGCCAATGATGGAGAGGAGACGCTGTTGCCCGTCTTCTTATGGCGGTTCTCCTGTAGTCGCCTCTTACGACACCCATAGGAAGAGAAGGGGTGGTGCAATTCTTTTAACGTGCCGGCACCACACGACACTTTAACGTGCCGGCACCACACGACACTAACAATAAACATACCGAAAAAGCTAAAAGACCTAAACATCGTGCCTCTCCAGAGAAAAAAATCGGAAAATACATCGTTATTTTCTAATCGTGGTATAATAAATACATACCGTTTTGCCTATTTATTATTGCATTTATACAGGACTACTGTAGAGATTATGCTTTTTACGAAATACTTTTATAGGATTAAGATTGATATTTTTTAATTTAAGCGGTAGTATGTTCAGCAATGAATAAAAATAAGTCATTATATTATTTTAATACTCTAGATGTCCTAGATTTTCGTAACGTTTACAATTTTTGTCAGTAACGTTACAAAATGGGATCAAAAGGTGAAATGAACACATTGTTTGTTTTTGTATGATTGCTAGGTGTACATAACTTAGTAGGCAATTAAAGAATTAAATTAAATTCATAAATTAATAATCATTGAAGGATGTCATCATAACACAGTTATACAGTATGTGAAATCAGAATTGTAATCTGATTGCGTATTGAATAAATAAAATAAAATCGAGTTATATGACTTTATAAGAAATAATACTTAAAATAATGATTCACTCTTATCCTTTATAATGAGGTATTATAAGTAGGTACTTACCCGCAGCGTTCTGCTCGTCCGAGCGTGACATTTCGCTGATTGGTCGAGGGACGCTTACGTTGACGATGTCTTAATGTTTTTGATACACAAGAATTTTATTTTTTAACTTGATTCACTAACAGATCACTTTAATGAAAATAAAACACTGGAAAATTTAATTGAGATTTATTTATTTTAATTAACTTTTTATAAACAATAAATAAAATCAAATATTCGGAAAAAATATAAAAAATATAGTTTAAATATAAATTAAAATACAAAAAACATTACTTAAAATAAAAAGGTATACACAAAAATCAAAAATATTCTACTAACTTTATATTATACACTGTGAATTTATATTTTTACTCTTTTCATTTCCCATATTTTGATGCAGGATTTTATTAAACTTTACCCACTAATAAGCCTTCCCATACAAAAATATAACTACTCATAACCTATATTTTAACACAAAGTAAAGTTCTCTACAGATCGTAATCAAGCAAACAGCTTTATTGATCAAAGTATTAATAACACTCCACGAATAGACGAATTGCTGCTACAAATATGACAAATCAATACATTTTATGAAAACCCTGTGAAATCTATATAAAAAAAACATAAATGAATAACAGAATAACGTTTGATAATAACGTTACCACACCTTCGTTAATAACTGGTTAGTTATATTTTTAGAGAAAAAGAAAAACAATGGTGTTCGAATTTCAAACGCGGTAACAGGTGGTTTTTGGCGGGAACGAACGACATGCCACGTCGATGCCCGGTCTTGCACTGGCCAGCTAGAAACGCTGGTTCGCGCGGGAAAGCGCGTGCGTAGGCCATTACAAATTTCGAATGCGTTTCGGTGTGCGTACAATTAAGTTTATATCTTATGTTTGAAATCATTAGGACCTAATTTGCTTGTAAAGTTGCTGGCAACTTGTGGCTTCTTGATTGTGAAACGTCATTTTTCCAATCTTACTATTTTTAATATAAACTCTATTGCTTCAGCATAGGGTTGTAAGTAGAATGTGTTTATGAACGAGAAATAAGAAACAAAAAATACTAACAGCTATTTTAATGTGCAAGCCATTTTTCGCGAAACAAAGAGGCGTAATAAACCGTTATGTGTTTGTTTAAGGTCGATTTTCGAATGATAATACGCACCGCCAAAGTAAGACGCGAGACAAGTAGGCGCCTCTCACAATGGAAGTACAGTTCAGTAGACTGACCTAGGTATAAACATAGGAATAAACAAAACCGGCCAAGTGGGAGTCGGACCCGCGCACAAAGGGCTCCGCACCATTATCTATAAAAACCGGCCAAGTGCGAGTCGGACTCGCGCACGAAGGGTTCCGTACCATTATTTATAAAAATGGCAAAAAAATCACATTTGTTATATGGGAGCCCCCTTAAATATTTATTGTATTCTGTTTTTCAGCATTTTTTTGTTATAGCGGCAATAGAAATACATCATCTGTGAAAATTTCAACTGCCCAACTATCACGGTATAAGAGACCTGACGTGACAGACAGATAGACGGACAGCGTTTTACCCTTTGGGTACGGAACCCTAAAAAAGTTGAATCTCCGTTATTTCTCCTGGTATCATTATAACAGTAACGTGAATGTGAAATCCCGAATACATTTTTTTTTCAATAAGGTGGAAAATCTAATCCCTCGATATAGTGATTTGATAATTAAACTGTTACTTTTAATAACTATACGTCAATTTAATATTTTTGCTAGCACGGGAAGCCAGTTAGTAAAGTAAATAATTCACGTAAAAGTTATTTCGCGTAATTCCTCGTGTTATATCCCGCGAGGGGCATGTTTATAAACGTATTCAAGTATGTTTATCCGTTATCTAGTCGCCATAGCACAAGCTTTGCTTAGTTTGGGGCTATATAATTGATGTAATTGTGGAAACAATTTATTATTCTAAAATAAGTTTATTGGTGGTTTAGTTTGACCACCTCCGTAGCCGAGAGGCGAACACGCCGGACTTTAAATGGTGTCACCATCTCTGAGGTTCCGGGTTCGATCCCCGGTCGGGTCAATGTATATAACGAACTTTTCTGTATTGGCTCGGGTCTGGGTGTTGTGGTACTGTCGTTGTTTCTGATTTCTTTAACTCAAGTGCTTTCGATACTCACCTTAGGATCAGAATATTGCATGCGATGTTGTCTAATATTTATTTATTGGTACATATTTTGGACCTAAAACTTAATTTTACGTCTTAGCTCAAATATTAATATATATAATATATATTAATATTTAACTTTTAATATTTTTATAATAAACACTTTTAAATTTTGCAGGTCATAGATTATGGCTTAAGCAACACAAATATCTGTATAATATCTTCGGAGCTCTGTGACCACCTATTTAAAGCAAATAAACGATTTGATTTGATTTGCCTGATAATGACTCAACTATAAGTGGGTTTCTTGCGCTGCTTTTTCTCAGCAAAATAAACGTATATAATTTAGGCCTAGGAAATAAATTTATTTATAATCAATTTGACCACCAAAAAAATTGTACTTCGTACAATAAAAAGAGTTTAAAAACCTTAAAAGGTTTTAAAAGTATGATCAAATTTTAAAGATTTATTTTGACTTAAAAAATATAATATTTACATTGGTCGGGTATGGTCCGAGCCTACCGTCAGGGTCCCTGCTGAAAACCAGCGTCGTGATACGTCCCCATATCCCTGTCGTCACGACAAATGCTGAGCGGGGGCCTTTTTGACACATACTGCTTTTTATTATCCTGTAAATGTTTTTTTTTCTTTTGTATTCTGTGTGTGTCAAATAAATCTTTTTCTATTCTATTTTAAATGAGCTCGCCGAAACATACTAACCACATGATGATTTTGAGTTTAATTTTTTCGAGGTTTATATTCTGTCATATTAAAATATTGATAAAATTAATTAGCCTATGTCACTCAGGCTATTATTACGTATCTTATGACATCTCATTCATTAAAATCGGTTAAGTAGTTTCGGAGCTACGGTAGAACATACAAACATACATAGTCTGCCAAAATCATTACCCTCATTTTGAAAAATTAAATAAACGCGAATTGACACTCTTTTTTGCAGTCAGTTAAATCTCTAAGCTTACTGCATACATTTATTATGACCTCAAAAACATTTTCTAAAGAATTTGCAACGCATTTTTAGGGTTCATTTGGTAGTTAAGTGGCGTCTTAATACCAAGGTTTTTTGCGTTATTAATGGCGGGCGATCGTTAAATATGTCTATTATTTTAATATTTTTGCTAGCACGGGAAGCCAGTTAGTAAAGTAAATAATACACGTAAAAGTTATTACGCGTAATTCCTCGTGTTATATCCCGCGAGGGGCATGTTTATAAACGTATTTAAGTATATTTATCCGTTATCTAGTCGCCATAGCACAAGCTTTGCTTAGTTTGGGGCTGGATAATTGGTGTGATTGTGGAAACAATTTATTATTACAATTTATTATTCTAAAATAAGTTTATTGGTGGTTTTGTTTGACGACCTCCTTAGCCGAGAGGCGAGCACGCCGGACTTTAAATGGTATTACCATCTTAGAGGTTCCGGGTTCGATCCCCGGTCGGGTCAATGTAGAAAACGAACTTTTCTGTATTGGCTCGGGTTGGGTGTTGTGGTACTGTCGTTGTTTCTGATTTCTATAACACAAGTGCTTTCGATACTTACCTTAGGATCAGAGTATTGCATGTGATGTTGTCCAATATTTATTTATTGGTCCATATTTTGGACCTATTAAACTTTATTTTACGTCTTAGCTCAAATATTAATATATATATAATATATATTAATATTTCTATCCTATCCTATCTTGGTTTTTTATATAGAATTTGTGGTTTAAGGCTTTATATATTATATATATATTAATATTTAACTTTTAATATTTTTATAATAAAAACTTTTAAATTTTGCAGGTCATAGATTATGGCTTAAGCAACACAAATATCTGTATAATATCTTCGGAGCTCTGTGACCACCTATTTAAAGCAAATAAACGATTTGATTTGATTTGCCTGATAATGACTCAACTATAAGTGGGTTTCATGCGCTGCTTTTTCTCAGTAAATAAACATAATACAGGGTGTAAAAAAAAGCTTAACGAAGCCTTAAACCACAAATTCTATATATAAAACCAAGTAGAATGCAAAAAAAATAATTGCTGGGAAATGACTTTTATTTTTGGGTATCAAAAAAAATAACTTATTTCTAACCCGCAATGTATAGCGCGCACGCCACAGAAGAAAGAAGTATTGAAAATTTTTATCATGTATCTTTGTAAAAAAGTTTAGTATTATCAAACAGAAGTCAATTTTGTAAAAATCTTTGAAAAAAAATTGTAACTTTGACTGTCAATAACTCGGTAACCCGTCATTTCCCAGGTATAGTGTAAAAGAAAAAAATGATCGTAATAATACGTAGAATATGTGGTATTCGGCTTCGTTTAGCCTTTTTTTACACCCGATATAATTTAGGCCTAGGAAAATAAAATATTTATAATCAATTTGACCACCAAAAAAATTGTACTTCGTACAATAAAAAGAGTTTTAAAACCTAAAAGGTTTTAAAAGTATGATCAAATTTAAAAGATTTATTTTGACTTAAAAAATATAATATTTACATTTTTAATGAGCTCGCCAAAACCTACTAACCATATGATTTTGAGTTTAATTTTTTTCGAGGTTTAAATTCTGTCACATTAATATATTGATAAAATTAATTAGCCTATGTCACTCAGTCTATTATTACAAATCTTATGACATCTCATTCATTAAAATCGGTTAAGTAGTTTCGGAGCTACTGTAGAACATACAAACATACATAGACTGCCAAAATCATTACCCTCATTTTGGCTTCGCCGTAGTCGCATTCAAAATTAAATAAACGCGAATTGAACACTCTCTTTTTTGCAGTCAGTTAAATCTCTAAGCTTACTGCATACATTTTTATTATGACCTCAAAAGCATTTTCTAAAGAATTTGCTACGCATTTTTAGGGTTCATTTGGTAGTTAAGTGGCGTCTTAATACCAAGGTTTTTTGCGTTATAAATGGCGGGCGATCGTTAAATTTGTCTATTAATTTTTTATTTGCATTGAAAAATGGTATGCATATGACATGTTTTGCCCAGTTGAGAATTAATAACAATAAATATGATAAGTATTAAGACAACATCAAAATTCACATAAATTGCTTTGATCATTATAATTTAAGGTCTCGCCGTGCTTGCAAGAAGTTCCTCCTTCGAGCTTTGGTTCGGTTCCTTGTAGATTTTAAGTATGTTAATATGTGTTTTAAGTATGTTTATATGATGGGACGTGGGTTAGAGTCCCACCTGAGGTCGATGATTTTTTTCAAGTGTTATTTATCTTCAATTAAACCTTGCATGGAATAGCTAAAAACAAAAAATTACAATGTTTAAGCATTTCTGATCTTAACTAATAGTAAAATATTTGTAAAAATATTTCTATAGGGTGTTGACGGTAGTATACTACTCAGCTATACATATAGCTACAACATTGATCAGAATACGCTGGCTTTGACAGCGAGAAAAAACACTTGAAAAATTTCATCTTGTCACGTGACGTCCTCGGTAGCTTAGTTGGTAGAGCACTCGCCCGGCATGCGATGGGACGTGGGTTCGAGTCCCACCTGAGGTCGATGATTTTTTTCAAGTGTTATTTATCTTCAATTATGTTAATATAAAAAAATCAAGTGCGTCAAGTACTCAGTCGCTATTGTCAGTTTTTGATACAGAAAATACAGTTCCAAGACATATACATACATAGTATTTGGAATTGAACAATTGTTTGTTATCCTTAATAAATAATAAAAAAAGTTTAATAAAAAACTAAAAACCGACTTCAAAATGAAACCAAAAAGCGAAAAATAATATTGACTAAAACATACCTAATCAGTTCTTTTTGGAGTCGGTGCCAGCCATCGAGAGTTAAAATGTGTTCATTCGCACCGACTCCAAAAAGAACTGATTACTGAAAAAAAAAAAAACATTCAGACGAATTGAGAACCTCCTCCTTTTTTTTGAAGTCGGTTAATAAAGTTTATTGGTGTTTAATTTGACAACCTCCGTAGCCGAGAGGCGAGCACGCCGGACTTTAAATAGTGTCACCATCTCTGAGGTTCCGGGTTCGATCCCCGGTCGGGTCAATGTAGAAAACGAACTTTTCTGTATTGGCTCGGGTCTGGGTGTTGTGGTACTGAAGTTGTTTCTGATTTCTATAACTCAAGTGCTTTCGATACTTACCTTAGAATCAGAGTATTGTATGTGATGTTGTCCAATATTTATTTATTGGTCCATATTTTGGACCTATTAAACTTTATTTTACGTCTTAGCTCAAATATTAATATTATATATTATATATAATAATATTTAAGCCTATAAATAACTTTTCATATTTTTATTATAAAAACATTTAAATTTTGCATGTCATAGATTATGGCTAAATAGATCTTAAGCAACACAAATATCTGCATAATATCTTCGAAGCTCTGTAACCACCTATTTAAAGCAAATAAACGATTTGATTTGATTTGATTTGCCTGATAATGACTCAACTATAAGTGGGTTTCTTGCGCTGCTTTTTCTCAGCAAATAAACATAATACAGGGTGTAAAAAAAGGCTCAACGAAGCCTTAAACCACGAATTCTATACATAAAACCAAGTAGAATGCAAAAAAAATAATTGCTGGGAAATGACTTTTATTTTTAGGTATCAAAAACAATAACTTATTTCTAACCCGCAATGTATAGCGCGCACGCCACATAAGAAAGAAGTATTGAAAATTTTTATCATGTTTCTTTGTAAAAAAGTTTGGTATTATCAAACAGAAGTCAATTTTGTAAAAAATCTTTGAAAAAATTTTTTAACTTTGACTGTCAATAACTCGGTAACCCGTCTTTTCCCAGGTATAGTGTAAAAGAAAAAAATGATCGTAATAATACGTAGAATATGTGGTATTCGGCTTCGTTAAGCCTTTTTTTACACCCGATAAAATTTAGGCCTAGGAAAATAAAATATTTATAATCAATTTGACCACCAAAAAAAATTTACTTCGTACAATAAAAAGAGTTTAATAAAAAAAGTTTAATAAAAAACTAAAAACCGACTTCAAAATGAAACTAAAAAGCGAAAAATAATATTGACTAAAACATACCTAATCAGTTCTTTTTGGAGTCGGTGCGACTGATTAGGTATGTTTTAGTCAATATTATTTTTCGCTTTTTAGTTTCATTTTGAAGTCGGTTTTTAGTTTTTTATTAAACTTTTTTATTTTACAATTTTAAGTGTTAAGTCCTCTATTTTTTCCCTCCTAACTTCGCCAAAAAATACTTTACAGCAAAGTAACCTTAACTACTATTGGTCCTCTATGGACCCCCCATCTAATGGTATGATAAAAATAAGGTGTTTTATAGGGTCAATTTTTCGACGAAAATTTTAAAGTCTTAAGAAAAGGGTTTACCTACACTCCAACTACAACGGCGGCTATTTTGGTGTCGTAACCATAGGATAAGGTCTCGCGTTAAATAACAGGTTAAATTAAGAAAGGAACTTTCAAATTTTTTTTCGTTACTGGGTGTGCGGGTACGCCCCCAGTAAATAAAAATTGGCGGTCTGGTGCCTCATAAGCTCCACGTCTGCTCAACACACTGCGAAATACGTTCTGTCGACAAAAAGCAGTATTATCTTCTAACTCCTATCCGTTAAGGTGTTCTGTGGCTTCCATCATCAGGTCAGCAACATGACATGATGATTACTAGACCCAAAAATCAGCATCGAGTCAGAAAATATATGCAAAACATTATGGGTGCCTATAAAAATTGAGGGTTGCCCTTGATTTCCCAGGGATCCCATCATCAGAATCTGACTTGGTGTAAATGGGACCACCTCGGGAGTATACCCTATCAAATTAAAAAATTAATTTTGAAATCGGTCCATAATTGACGGCGTAACCGCGTAACATACATACAAAAAAAAAAAAAAACAACATTCAGACGAATTGAGAACCTCCTCCTTTTTTTTGAAGTCGGTTAAAAATAAAATAAAATGAAATAAACGTTTTTGCTGACATCGAAAATGCTACGCTCCTTTTCTCTTACTACGACATGCTACGGCTACTACGGCCGCTACGCCGTAGCAGCACCGTAGCGTTACCATGGTAGCGAATAGTAATGGTTGGTGGTTGAGATTTCGTTAAGGGATTAAATCCGAAACGAGATCATCAGGCAAAAGACCAAGTAACGGACATAGTCCAAAAATGTAGCAAGCTTAAGTGGCAGTGGGCTGGCCACATCTGTCGCAGAACCGATGAAAGGTGGAGTAAACGGGTTCTCGAGTGAAATAGAAATAGAAAGAGAAATAGAAATAGAAATAATTTATTTGCATAAAACATGGTAAATGACAGATCATAATTATTTTAAAATACATAGATTCACATGTTTCGCCATCATGGTGGCATGCAAAAATTCATTGTGTAAACAATAATAAAACTGGAACATTAAACATTCGAACACATTCATTAAATAACCTCCACACATGTCAAAGAATAAAATAAACGAAACTCAATACAATGTCAAAACCATACAATTATTCATTTAATGTCAAAAAATTCAGTCAAATTATAGAAACAGCTATCAATAAGCCAATTACATAAAGATTTAATAAAATTATGAGTAGGCAGCTGACGTATTAGTTGTGGAATATTATTATACATTTTTATGCACATTGCGAAGCTATTCTTTTTGAAAAAAGCACTAGAACTGACTTGAGTCAACAGTCGAGTTGTGTCTCTCGGCCGCAGTCTATGGTTGACCTCGTTATTTTGTTTAAAAAATTGCCGGCCAAGTGCGAGTCGGACTCGCGCACGAAGGGTTCCGTACCATTATCTAATTACGGTTTACGATTTATGACGTATTAAAAAAAACTACTTACTAGATCTCGTTCAAACCAATTTTCGGTGGAAGTTTGAATGTTAATGTACATCATATATTTTTTTTAGTTTTATCATTCTCTTATTTTAGAAGTTACAGGGGGGGGGGGGCACACATTGACGGACACATTTTACCACTTTGAAAGTGTTTCTCACGCAAACTATCCGTTTAGAAAAAAATGATATTAGAAACCTCAATACCATTTTTGAAGACCTATCTATAAATACCCCACATGTATGGGTTTGATGAAAAAAATAATTTTGGGTTTCAGTTCTAAGTATGGGGAACCCCTATTTTTTTGTTTTTTTTTTCTATATTTGTGTGAAAATCTTAATGCGGTTTACAGAATACATCTACTTACCAAGTTTCAACAGTATAGTTCTTAAGTTTCGGAAAAAAATGACTGTGACATACGGACGAACAGACAGACATGACGAATCCATAAGGGTTCCGTTTTTTGCCATTTGGCTACGGAACCCTAAAAAGCGGGAGATTGTGCTTTTTGGCGCTCTTTACGTCCAGCAGTGGACTGCAATCGCCGGACTAGGTAGATATTATAAATATTTTCTTCTATTGGCTTGGGTCTATGTAGGGTATGAGACTCCTTTGGCTAAATTCAATGTCTGTTAACGAGACACAAGTATATTAATTAATTACTTCGATTTCGTAATAGTTAATGAAATGAAATGAAATGAAATGAAATTCTTTATTCTGTATATAGGCCCTCTTCCGGGCACTTATACACGTCCCAACATATAACTTAGCCCTACCACCGCTTCGGGACAACATATCGGCTGGTGATGAGAAGAAACGGCGCAAGAAACTCAGTCACCTTTGTCAGCCTGGTTTTATTACAGGAAATACAATTACAAGATAGTGTTCGTGCGAGCTAGGCAGGTTATTAAGTCCATGCACTCTTGTCGTTCAAGTAATCTTCAACTTTGTAGTATCCTTTTTCCATAAGAATTTTTTTAATGTGGTTTTTGAACTCATAAACAGGTAAGTCAACAAGAGTTTGTGGTACTTTATTGAAGATTTTTATACATTTCCCCAAAAATGAATTACCTACTTTCTTTCATCTGAAGCTCGGAACGGCAAGTTTATGTTTATTTCTAGTATTATAATGATGTGAATCACATTTAAGGCTAAACGAACTTAGGTTTTTTCTAACATACATAATATTGTTAAAAAATGTATTGTGACGCTACTGTTAATATTTTAATATCTTTAAAGACCTCCCTCAGAGAGTCGCGAGGCCCAAGACAGTATATTGCACGTGCAGCTCTTTTTTGCAACACAAAGATTGACTCAATATCAGCAGCTGAGCCCCATAGCAATAGACCATACGACAACAAGCTATGAAAATAACTAAAGTATACTAGTCTTGCCGTTTCGACATCAGTTATAAGCCTTATTTTCCTCACAGCATAAGCCGTCGAACTGAGCCTTCCTGACAAGGCAATTATATGGGGACCCCATTGCAGTCGGGAGTCTATTGTAATTCCCAAAAAGGTTGTTGCATCGACTGCATCTATATGATCGTCTGACATATTAATATGCGTACTGACCTGCCTCACATTGGGCATAGTAAATTTGATAAGCTTGGTTTTTTTTTGCATTAAGTAACAGATTGTTAGCAGTAAACCATCGTACTACTTGAGAGAGAGCGTCATTCACATCGTCAAAGGCAGCTTTACCTCTGTCAATTTTAAAAATCAATGATGTATCATCTGCAAACAATACTATCTCACAAAGGTCTTTAGTAAAGTAAGAAGGTCATTTATATATATCGGGAATAATAAAGGTCCCAATATAGAGCCCTGGGGCACACCCATGCGTAATGGAGCCCCGGATGAGTCAGTTCCATTGACATTAACTGTTTGCGTTCTATCTGTGAGGTATGACTCTAACAATTTTTCTGATTCATTTGAGACCCCATAATGCCGTAATTTCATTAATAACGTTTGTGTTTGTGTTGTTGTGTTTTATCTTTTTGACGACCTCCGTAGCCGAGAGGCGAGCACGCCGGACTTTCAATGGCGCCGCCATCTCTGAGGTTCCGGGTTCGATCCCCGATCGGGTCAATGTAGAAAACGAACTTTTCTATATTGTCTCGGGTCTGGGTGTTGTGGTACCGTCGTTGTTTCTGATTTCTATAACACAAGTGCTTTAGCTACTTACCTTAGGATCAGAGCAATGTATGTGATGTTGTCCAATATTTATTTATTTTATTTATTTATTTATCATATAAATACAGCTGCACGTACAGGGCGTATTTTGGAACAAAAGCCAAAACAATGAGATGAATGTGTCCTCAATATTATTATTCGGTTAATATTGTAATCATGCAAAAAATACACCCCATTTCTGTATAAAAAAAATTATTAAAAAAATTATACTGAGATATTTGGTACGTGTTTGGTATCAAGAGAAAGGTATTGGCGAGCACATTACAAATATCTATAAAAATCGTATTGTTTAAGTCAAAATATATCTTAAAAATGAGATAGTACGTTTTTTTTTTACGTAGTCGGATTATAGTTATAACGGGATATCACAAACTAAAGATTATTTAACCGATAATCTCAAGAGTGTATGGACTTAAGCTGCCTAGCTCGCACTTACTAATTGTCTTATAAAATGTATTTCCTGTAAAATCAGGCTGACAAAGGTGACTAAGTTTGTTGCGCCGCTTCTTCATTACCAGCCTATATGTAGTCCCGAAGCGGTGGTAGGACAGGTAGGGCTAAGTTATATTTAAGTAGTGCAGTGAAAGAATTTTCGAATTCGGCCCAGTTGTTTTTGAGTTTATTCGTGTCAAACATACAAAAATACGCATCATTACTCTTTATAATATTAGTATAGAATTGAATAGAATGTATTTATTTGTCTCAAGGCAGATTACAGATACTCGTAAGTAAAACGTCAAACTTAATGCTATAAGACAAAAAACTAAAAACCGACTTCAAAATGAACTGATTAAGTATGTTTTAGTCAATATTATTTTTCGCTTATTAGTTTCATTTTGAAGTCGGTTTTTAGTTTTTTATTAAACTTTTTTTATTTTACAATTTTAAGTGTTAAGTCCTCTATTTTTTCCCTCCTAACTTCGCCAAAAATTACTTTACAGCAAAGTAACCTTAACTAATAATGGACCCCCCATCCAATGGTATGATAAAAATAAGGTGTATAGGGTAAATTTTTTGACGAAAATTTTTAAGTCTTAAGAAAAGGGTTTACCTACACTCCAACCAGAACGGCGGCTATTTTGGTGTCGTAACCAAAGGATAAGGTCTCGCGTTAAATAACAGGTTAAATTAAGAAAGGAACATTCAAATTTTTTTTCGTTACTGGGTGTGCGGGTTACGCCCCCAGTAAATAAAAATTGGCGGTCTGGTACCTCATAAGCTCCACGTCTGCTCAACACACTGCGAAATACGTTCTGTCGACAAATTGCAGTATTATCTTCTAACTCCTAACCGTTAAGGAGTTCTGTGGCTTCCATCATCTCGTCAGCAACATGACATGATGATTACCAGACCTAAAAATCAGCATCGAGTCAGATAATATATGCAAAACATTATGGGTGCCTATAAAAATTGAGGGTTGCCCTCGATTTCCCAGGGATCCCATCATCAGAATCTGAATTTGTGGAAATGGGACCACCTCGGGAGTATACCCTTTCAAACTAAAAAATAAATTTTGATATCGGTCCATAATTGACGGCGTAATCGCCTAACACACATACCTCCTTTTTTTTGAAGTCGGTTAAAAATGGTCTATGGCTCAGTGGATGCAGGAAACCCGCAAACTCTGTTATTCTGCCATAGCCTTTTTGAAATAAAAGATGTGCTCGATAGTGTCTGAACTGAACACACACATTAACAGTCCACTAAAGCTAAAATATAATGTAATCCTAGCCAACTCAAACATTGTGTGTGTGTACACAGCGACCAAAGTACAACGTTCGATCACGCCCAAGTGATAAAGGGTTGACGAATATTTTGTTTCCATCGAGGTTGAACATACATCATATACATCATCACCAGCCTATATCAGTCCACTGCTGGACACAGGCCTCTCCAAAAGGAGGATGTTGCCATAATCGCCCAGCTTGGCAGGCGGGTTGGCGATCGCAGTTTGACCAATGGTGAAGACGCTGCTGCCCGTCTTCTTGTGGTGGTTTTCCTGTAGTCGCCTCTTACGACACCCATAGGAAGAGAAGGGGTGGTGCAATTCATTTAGCGTGCCGGCACCACACGGCAGAGGTAGAACGGTTGAACAGATCGAAGTGAAAAGCAGAGTGTATAACTCGTACATAAAACCCATTTTTCCCTCGACTTGACTAGCCACCCGCGCTTGCGGCTCGGGTGGGTATAAGTACGTTTCGGGTAAAATGGTGCGTTTTATGCACTTGTTTGGTAATAAAGCGTTTATAAGTTATTTACTATAGCGCATAAACTTGCATGATTCATACTAAAATATGCATAAAAGCTCAGTATATAATGACAAGTGCCCGTTTCCCGCTATCAGCCGCGCGCAGGGTTATCACAGCTCGCGGGACTCAGCTGTGTGATTTATTCGACAATTATTTATATTTGGTAGCTGATATTCGAGTTTAAAGTCGGCCACTAATCGTAACTTGTATTTAAAATAACTGGGATAGATACAAATAACAGCTAAAGATCGTGTATGTATTTTTTTATGGAGACGAATATTGTTTTTAGGGTTTACCCAAAGCGTAAAACGGGACCGGTATTCCTGCCCGCGCGACTGATAGGGTCTGCCGAGCCGCCGCGCTCGCGAGTTTCGTAGGTATTTAAACATAGTAATTAAGAAAATCATATTATCGAGTCAAACTCTGCGAATTCGTCTATAAATATTTAGTGTCTATAATTGAATACAAAAATCAAATGCAAATTATCAGTAGATAAGACATAATATTGAAAAAACATTACAAAAAGGGGTAACTTTGGGATTTTTTCTATCGAGTGAAGGTTATTAAACCGTGTATCTGAATGCGACTTTGACTAGAATAAATCCTTAACTGATACATATATTTTTTTTCGGAGTTGGAAACATGATTTTCTCTGTCTCAGATGGTTTTTTAAAACTCAAAAGCCATCTGCTAGAATTCCCAGCCTTAATACTAAGGTTCTGCTGTCCGTTTGTCTCCCACCAGGCTGTATCTCATGAACCGTGATAGTTAGAGAGTTGAAATTTTCACAGATGATGTATTTCTGTTGCCACTATAACAAAAAAACCAGAATAAAATAAATATTTAAGGGGGCTCCCATAGAAAAAACGAGATTTTTTTGCTCGTTTTTATAGATTATGGTGCGGAAACCTTCGTGCGCGAGTCAGACTCGCACTTAGCCGGTTTGTGTGTGATTCTACTAATCATAAAAAAAGCCTAAACTGACAGTAGTTTGTACAGTGCACGGCATCGAAGTTAAGCGTTGGGGCAAAGAGTGGGGATCGCTTTGTGCATCTTACGAGACGAGCATCGTATCAGACGCGTGTGCGCGGAGCTAATAACCGGGCGCGTCGCACGACTGGCCAATCACGTAATCTTAATGGTCTTCTGCAAGTATATTGACGACCTTCGTAGCCGAGAGGCGAGCGCGCCAGAATGTATGGCGTCACCATCTCTGAGCTTCTGGGTTCGATTCCCGGTCGGGTCAATGCAGAAAAACTAACCTTTCTATATTGGCTCGGGTCTGGGTGTTGTGGTACCGTCGTTGTTTCTGATTTCTATAACACAAGTGCTTTAGCTACTTACCATAGGTAGGTAGAGCAATGTATGTGTTGTATTTATTTATATACATGGTGTTCGGTAAATGGTATATCAAGCCGAAACAAGCCTATGTCAACATATGCATTTATAGTCTGTGGTGTAGTCAGAAATTTGTATTAGACATTTTTTTAATTTTCATAAATAGATTTTTTTAATTCGTTTTTTGATTTTTTTTCAAAAATGATGCCCTGACTTCACCGTACTGTTTATATACATAATTATGTTAACAAAGTTTAGTTAAACATCATGTATATTAAATAAATAAATAAAATTATTTTATTGCAGGCAACTTAACATACAAGCCCATATAGTGTTAGTAAATCATTAATAATAGTGTTAGTAACAAATTCTTCTTCCTTGTCGGTATCACTCTTGACAGAGTGGTCGTGGTCATCATTTCAGGTGTTGGTGGCAGGCCTTACAACACGCCGCCACTCCTCTCTGCTGGCTGCCTTCCTCGTGCGTCCATACAGTGATGATGAGCCATTCACTGCCGCTTTTATCTGGTCAGTCCACCTCATAGGCGATCTTCCTCGTGGCCTGGTACCCTCAACCTTTCCCTGGACCACAAGTCGCTCAATAGCCACCTCTCCTCGGCGGCAAACGTGGCCAAAAAAGGCAAGTATACGAGACTGCACCAAAGAAGACAAACGCTGCTTGATGCTGAGTTCTCGAAGTATAGACTCGTTGGTACGGAATTCAGTCCACGATACTCCGAGCATTCTCCTCCAGCACCACATCTGTAGGGCGTCTATCTCTTCCTTTTCCACTTCCCGCAAGGTCCACGTTTCTGCAGCGTACAAGAATATGGGGAATACAAGTGCCCGAACTAGCCGGATTTTTGTGGCCTTATATATGTTGCGATTCCTCCATATTTTCCTCTCAACTTGTCCATTGCAGACCTTGAGATCGCCACACGCCCCTACGGAACCGTTAGTAACAAATATTATAATATAAAAGCTTAAACAATATAATAATATATTATATTAAGCGTTACGGATTGCAAAATTTCAGTCGAATGTTAATAACGTTTAATCTTCAACCCAAATATTATCATACAATCCCAAACCGATAATTCCAAATTATCGGAACAGCAAATACGGAGATATGGCTCCGTGTCGAACTCGGATGGCTCCCGGCTTACAAGCGCGAATATTTAGCAGGCTGCTTCACGAATGATGCTCTATTTAATATTAATAACATACTAGGGATATCCTGTGACTTTGTGCACCATCGGGCCCCGACTTGAAGGCAAGCAAATCACACCATTGTCGATAATAAGTAGTATATTATCACATTTATATTTTCTGAGAATTTCATTTGAAATTAAGTAATTAACCAAAATATTTTAACGCTATATCAATAATAAATGCAAACAACTCGTCCTTAAGCTTCTATGTGATATTTCTTGTAAAAATCAAGTTCCGACTATAAGATAAATAGTAGTTTTATACACGGTGCTACTTTGCATCCTTGCCATATTCACAAAGATAAAAGTAGGGAACAATACCTATTGTTTAGATAAACTAGAGACTCCCATAAATAAAGCACACTAAGTTTTTAGTAAATTTTGTTTTGCAGTACACATAGGAATAAACCGATTTTGTCTCGAACGGTACGCGATCACTAATCAAGTAATACTCCAAAGTCTTTTGTGCCGATGAATAAGAACAGTGATGTGCATGCGTTTCGATAATTAGTGTTGTGTTAAATAGATTGTCGATAAAATAAAATACTCAAGATTAAAAAATAATAATTTAGGTCTTTCTTTTTTTACTGATTTGTTATCATTGTCAGTGATATAGTTACCTCTGTAAATATGGCAAGGATGCAAAGTAACACCGTGTATAGACTGTAGGTATAGTTCGTCTATTGAAGTTTGAAAGAAAACTAGGTTGATACCTAGTTTTCTTTACTACCAAGACTAGGTAGACTTTAAAAGGTACCGAGTAAGCCTATTAAATGATTTGGAGTAGGAAATTACTTGTTTTATATAATTAATTAATTGTATAATTGCTTCATTTAGCATAATACACTCCGCTATCCGCATTTGACAATGCTGCTTAAATTATGTATAATATTAATTTCAACTTGATACCTGCCTGATCCCTGATGAATGAAAGGGTATTGACAGACATACAGACGGAAAATAAAGCTATCCTATAAGGATTTCTTTCGTTCTTAATAGTCCTTCATATCAATTTATGTTCTATGTACGTATAAGTTCTGAATAAGTTATTTTCTACTTATATGAAGGATAAACACTATTTTTGCATTTCACCACCGCGAATAGCGCTATATGACACATTAATTCAAGCATATACTTTATCCTCTGCATATTTTATCTGTTACATAGGTATTTGGCACTTTACCCGTACATTGTAGCCGACCTCCGTAGCCGAGGGGCGAGTACGCCGGACTGTATTGGCGTCGCCATCTCTGAGGTTCCGGGTTCGATCCCCGGTCGGGTCAATGTAGAAAACGAACTTTTCTATACTGTCTCGGGTCTGGTGTTGTGGTACCGTCGTTGTTTCTGATTTCTATAACACAAGTGCTTTAGCTACTTACCTTAGGATCAGAGCAATGTATGTGATGTTGTCCAATATTTATTTATTATTTATTTATTGTGAAACAGGCCCTTAATCTCACAAAAACTCGGAAATTCACCTCAACTGGCTCCAGAGACTGGCTGATTTCTTTTTTCCATCCAATGTTATTTGAATTATTGTTTTCCCGTCACTGCCAAGGATAAATTCATATCTCCTGATACTGGTTCTTCATCCATATGTTTTGAAATCAATCCTATAATTTATTTGCGTAAATATGAGTTGAGTGCGCGAGCCAAATCGACGTATTGTGTTCCACCACTAATGAACATATGATGGGTGGGGCCTCGGTTGCAGCGGACTTCTTAAGCCCGGTTTCTATATCCGAGAAACGGTTGGTTTTGCTAACGGATGGTAGGAATTGTCAACTTGACAACTCAATAGCGTTCCTATAAATGACGCTTCGTCAAATTTTATAGGAACGACTATAACGGCTCGTTACTTTTGACACCAATACGATCAGTTGCTGATGTACACTTACGCATAGTACAATATAGGAACCCAGTGTAAGTCATGTTCCCATATAGTGCACATAATAATCATCATCATCTCAGCCTATTGCAGTCCACCGGTGGACATTAGCCTCCCCATAAGTAAGATTTTAGAATCAGAATGAAGAAATCAGTATTTGCAATAAACACTTGTAATCTACTTTTAAATTGCATACCGATTTGTAACTTTGTGCTGACATTCCGATGGCAATATAATAAACCAAACTAACACTATCGCGCTGATCTGATGATGGAGCCACATAGTAAAACCTTTGTTTTTGACCTCAAAAGGACCTTTGATATTTCAAACCACAAAATATCGACTGTGTCTTGTTTCCGTGACCTTATCATTTTCATTTCAGCCACAGGACGTCCTCGGCTGGGCGTAGGCCTTTCCAATGACTTCCAGATTGAAAGACTCCTGCAACCTTTACCAGGTCGTCTGTCCACCTTGTGGGTGTGAGTCCCACCGGTCGGTGCCGGTGCCGGTACGTGGCCGCCATTCCAGAACCTTTCTGCTCTATCGGCTGTCAGTTCTATAGTCCGTGGCCTGACGTAAAGAAATAATAACCTCCATAGCCGAGAGGCGCACGCCGGACTTGGCGCCGCCATCTCTGAGGTCTCGGGTTCAATTATCGGTCGGGTCAATGTAAAATTGAACATTTCTAAGTTATATCGGGTCTAGGTGTTGTGGTACCGTCGTTGTTTTTGATTTCTATAAAACAAGTGCATTCGTTACTTACCTTAGGATCAGAGCAATGTAGGTAAGTATGTGATTGGTTGCAGGAAGCCGCTGGATCCAGGTCGCTTCCGACCGGCCGATCTGGAAGACACTGGGGAAGACATAGGCCTTTCCCTAGCCACAGGACGTCCAGTGCCGAACATAGGTTCAGCAGTGGACGTCCTGTGGCTGAAATGATGATGATGATGTGATTGGAATCCAATATTTATTATTATGTTTCATAAAATGAAAATTATGATCTGTCAGTCTCTCCCGCTCGCAGTGCCGCCCCGCCCCGCTAATGCGTGTGTCATCTATCATCCACCGTATAGAGTAGCGTCGGCAGACACTTTCGGGCTCTCGGGCGCGGCCGGGTGACTTGTATTGATGCGCATAAACTTCTCTTTATTTAGAACAAGAGACGGGAGATGAAAATAGTTATTGCACACAAAGGTTTAAATGGATCTACTATCGGACCGTATTCTTCTTCCTTGTCGGTATCACTCTTGACAGAGTGGTCGTGGTCATCATTTTAGGTGTTGGTGGCAAGCCTTACAACACGCTGCCACTCCTATCTGATGGCTGCCTTCCTCGTGCATTCATACAGTGATGATGAGCCATTCACTGCCGCTTTTATCTGGTTTTATCTGGACCGTATTAGCAAAGTACATATTATATCTATCATCATCATCATCATATCAGCCTGTTGCAGTCCACTGCTGGACATAGGCCTCCCCCAAGGAGCGCCACAGCGCACGATCTCCCGCCCTTTGCATCCAGTCGCTGCCAGCTGCCTTCTTCAGGTCATCGGTCCATCTAGCCGGGGGGCGTCCTACACTACGTTTGCCTAAGCGTGGTCTCCATTCGAGAACCTTCCTGCTCCACCTCTCGTCGGTTCTGCGACAGACATGGCCAGCCCACTGCCACTTAAGCTTGCTACATCTTTGGACAATATCAGTCACCTTAGTCTTATTATAGCCTATAATACAGTATGTAAATTAACGAAAGGCGTTCCCGTTAACTAAAATAGTAGCGCGGAATAGTACCTAGCGTATTTGCGCTGCTCAAATCCCATTCATTAGTCTCGTGACGTTGCCGTTTGCAGTATTAAGTGGAAAGTGGGCATAAATAGGGTTTTTCATTTTATCTAAATAGGGTATCATTTTTTTTTTGTTCGGAATATTTTTCTTATCTGTACTGCGGGTCTTAAACGGCCGCATTGGATGTTTCATATTCCGTTCATAATATGTTTTATTTAGCAAATCTTAAAATGAAATGTGATTTGATGAATCATAAAATGAGCCTCGAACATTTCATATTTGCAGTTCATCTAATTTGACAGTTTTGTATGGGAATTCGTAATATGGTCCACTTATTATGAAAAGAGTAATTCATATTAGATGTCAAATTGGTGAACCACCATTTTAATGTTATTTTTATTATTATTTTGTATTGATATTTGTAGAACAGACAAAACTTGAGCATTTTGAAACATTTTGTTCCTTTGTGTTGTTAAAAACATTCATTTTCACAAAAACCTTAAAGTAAGATTGGACACGTCACTATATTTTTTTAACGTCATCAAATATGATCCATTTGATGAAATGAATTGCATATGATTCATTTATTAATGTGGCCGTTTTAGGGTTTGCAAATCATTTCCGATACATTTCACTAAATGAATCAGATTAAAAATGAAACATCCAATGCGGCCGTTTTAGACCCGCTGACGTTATACTATTACAGGTTAACGGGAACGCCTCTCGTTAATTAACATACTGTATATAATGACGTGTGTATATAAACACGCACTGAAATACTTTGAAGCACAAATTAATAATCTATACGTATAAAATGCTTTGTCCTAAATGAATGACTGACGGATCAACGCACAGCCTAAACCGCTTACCGTAGAGACCTGAAACTTGGAGGGTTTGTTCCTTGTAAGACGTAGTAGGCATCCGGTATAAAAGGATTTTCTGAAATTCGATCCCAAGGGGGTGAAAAGGGGGGAGGGGGCAAGGTTTATATGCGACAACGTGATTGCTTAGTCCAATCTACTTTAAATTTTGCATAAATATTCTTTAACAGATATTGATGGATTTTCATATTTTATTGAAATTTATCCATCAAAGGTGTAAAAAGTTATTTTGGGGATGTCCCCCCCTCCCTCTAAAAGCTAAATTATTGGCTTGAAAAATCTTAAAAAATTAATGTTATTAGTGCTTTTTATGAACTTTCAAGGAAAATAATAACGGTTAAGATAGATCAGTTAGTTTAGGAGTAACAGTCGTTTATCATTAGTATCAGAAAATCTCCTACCTTATAAAAAATCCTTAGAGGAAAACATTAAACGTAACCTAAAAGAAGTAATTGCTGACAAAAAAATGTGGTAACGACAGGCAACTACGGAATCCTATACTGCGCGTGGCACGACACGCACTTGGCCGGTTTTCTTTTCGACGTAGACGTACGGAATCCTAAATAGCAATTATACTTTAGCTTTTAACGACCTCCGTAGCCGAGAGGCGAGCACGCCGGACTTTAAATGGCGCCGCGATCTCTGAGTTTCCGGGTTCGATCCCCGGTCGGGTCAATGTAGAAAACGAACTTTTCTATATTGGCTCAGGTCTGGGTGTTGTGGTACCATCGTTGTTTGTGGTTTCTATAATACAAGTGCTTTAGCTACTTACCTTAGGATCAGAGCAATGTATGTGATGTTGTCCAATATTTATTTATTTAATTATGAAAAAAAAATTGCATCATTTTATAAGTCGGTAAAAATTATACTCTTCATCTTCAGTTGGTTAGCAGCCGAAGGTTACGAAAGTCAAGGCGCTATCAGTCTTGTGACTCGGCTGTTAAGTTCGTATGTTCGTAAACAATAGGCCGCCAGTTATAGGAGCGTGTGGCAAGGGTAGTGGCTACGAAACAATATGGCGGAGTTACTATCGTTTTCAGCTGTCACGTTATACAGGGTTATTTGTACAACATCAACAACCTCGCAAGACTAGGTAGCTAACATCAAAACAACAACATTTTTTCTACGACTTTTGATAATTTGACACATTTTACTTTCATACAAAAATGTCTGAATGTTTTTATCTCTGTGCGCATCGCATCTCATAGACTTACAAATGTCACGACAGTACAATAAAAGCTTGGGAAATCATTTTTAATCAATGTATTGAGTTATGATAAAACTCGTGACATCTATCGATCGTTAATTTGTTAGCTATCTATCTTACATCTTAATTTATTTGATGTAACAAAAATCATTATAAGATGATGTTCGCTAGATAGCTAACATCATCAACTACGGTTGTTGATGTTCTTCAAATGACCCTGTATAAGCGAGGTGTACCTATATCCAGGACTGAAATTTAGTCCACTGCAAGACATTAATTTCTGTCAACAATTCTTTTAACATTAATTTCTGTTAACATGTCTGTCGCAGAACCGACGAGAGGTGGAGCAGGAAGGTTCTCGAATGGAGACCACGCTTAGGCAAACGTAGTGTAGGACACCCCCCGGCTAGATGGACCGATGACCTGGAGAAGGCAGCTGGCAGCGACTGGATGCAAAGGGCGGGAGATCGTGCGCTGTGGCGCTCCTTGTGGGAGGCCTATATATGCAACAGGCTGATATGATGAAGACATTAATTTACCGGCCAATTTTAGTTCCCGTGTCTTTAGTTTCCTTACACCTGTGTTTTATGGAAAAGTGAAGTAATTATTTGAGTAAAAGTAATTATTAAAGCAACGATTTTGTTTTCATTAAAGTAATTGACAGAAGTAGGTAAGAACTGTCAAAAGTTTGAATTCTTAGGCTGGATTGAACCAAGCTGGAGTAAGTTGTAACTCGAGGGTAAACCTCTGCTTAATCTAGAAATATTTTTTTTTTGTATTTTAGCAACCAGAAATCTAAGAATAAGGTAATGAAAGAATATATTTTTATGCGGTTAATGTCAAAGTTGTCTATCGCTAAATTGACACTGGGCGCAAAGAAACTGACAAGATGTTATCAGTATCTGAGATCCGCAGTACCGCGCGAGTTTTTATGCATAAAGCACGTCTTCCATGATTGATGTCGTAAGGCTATTGAGACTCTCTAATATCCTACACAATGTAATTGTTAAGGCATTTCAAAACAAGCTAGAAGAAAATGGATTTTATAAATTTTGGTTATTTATACATCCGTTCATGATTCACACATAAACCATAGAACAACAATATTAAGAACAGCGTATGCCATAAGAAGGTTGAAAAAACGTAAACGAAATGAGTTAAGATATTCTCGTTATAGTTAAACTGGAATAACATAATGTTTCGTCGAACCCAGCCATTAACGACTTCTTTGACTGACGTGCCGAAAGTCCTTCGATTTCCGGAACCAGACGAATGGGCGAGACTTCCTGCCAACTCTCGAGTATTTCACTCTCTTCGCAATCCGGCTCCGAGGATTCCAATATGGCGGCGCGGGCTTCGGAATAAATAATGAATATTGCGTTATGGGGCGGGCGGAGCGCGCGAGATTGCTCTGCGGGATATGTCTTGGGATATGACTGAAGACAATAATAAGTAAAAAAAACAGTGAAAATATTTGAACGCGAGTCGGACTCGCGCACGAAGGGTTCTGTACCATTATTTATTTATAAGAATGTCATAAAACATTTTTTTTTTTTGTGTAGGAGCCCCCTTAAATATTTATTTTAATCTGTTTTTTAGTACTTACCAGCGACCCACCCCGGCTTCGCACGGGTGCAATTATCAGTGTTTCTCTACTATATTATGCATGTATTATACATATAAACCTTCCTCTTGAATCACTCTATCTATTTAAAAAAACCGCATCATAATCCGTTGCGTAGTTTGAAAGATTTAAGCATACATAGGGATATAGGGACAGAGAAAGCGACACTGTTTTATACTATGTAGTGATTTGTTGTTATAGCAGCAACAAAAATACATTATCAGTGAAAATTTCAACTGTCTAACTCCGCTGTCCGTCTGTGTGTCAGACAGACAGGCAGACGGACAGCGGAGTCTGAGTAATATGGTCCCGTTTTACCCTTTGGGTACGGACGGAACCATAAACAACTATGTTCGTTATGTAAACCTAATTATTATTTATATAATAAACCTATCTCATGTGCGCCATACACTTCTCTCAACAAACAAATGACCCTTTGATTCACGACAAAGGGAATTCGAGATTTTCGACCGTATTGTTCGACGACTGCGTTCAAATTATAATATACTAACTCCATCATTTTCATAAGGACTTGAGAATTTACATTGAAAATGTTTTGTGTTAGAACGGGGACAGTAGCAAAATTCCTACTACTATGCTTTGTCGAGTTTTTCAATAATTATCGATAGAAATTTATAATAATTATGTCATTTATTCAGTAGTAGACCTTCTTTGGGCCCTTACACACGTTCCTAAAATATAGTATTGCTTTACCACCGCTTCTGGGCTACAATACTATACTATACAATAAAAAAAAATATAAATTAAATAAATTTAATTTTAATTTATATATTTTTTTAAAATTAAATAAATTTAATTTTAATTTATAATTTAATTTAATTTATTGAGTCTGAGTTGGGAGAAACGAGTAATCAATACCAATTGTAAATTTTTGTTTTTAGCAATTCCATGCAAGGTTTTAATTGAAGATAAATAACACTTGAAAAAATTCATCGACCTCAGGTGGGACTCGAACCCGAACAGGTGCGATGTATGTGCGAATACCAATATTAATTTCATACTGATTTTATTATAACACAAGTCACACAATTACATATTTGCATTTGTTGCGGGAAGTGGGTCATATACATTAGGTCAATGACTCGCTAGACGCTACAAAGAAAAAGTAATAAAAACACCCAACATCTTCCTGCAACCTTTACCAGGTCGTCTGTCCACCTTGTGGGTGTGAGTCCCACGCTGCGCTTGCCGGTACGTGGCCTCCATTCCAGAACCTTTCTGCCCCATCGGCCGTCAGTTCTACGTGCTATGTGTCCCCCCCACTGCCATCTCAGCTTGCTTCAAAAATTCAAATTCAAAATTCAAAATTGTTTATTTGTGATTCACAGGTAAATTACAGATGTCAAAAAACTTATAAAAGACAGAGCTCTGTGATCTGCCATTTGGCGTACAAATGTTTTAATCCTAATTGGTTTAAAGTCTTTAATTACAATGCAAATTACATCAATTACAATAATTCAATAACAATTAATTAATTTATAGTCATCTCAGTAAGAAGTTTATAAAAATAAAAAAGGCAACTAGGTAATGTCAGGTGTGTGTGTCTGGTCAGAGAATATAAAAATGTCAATCGCTTTTTGTGTCAAAAAATTCTTGAACCGAATAGAAAGCCCTTTCCGTCAGATATTCAAAAAGCATTTTCTTAAATGTCAATATATTATTAACTGTCCTTATTTTCTTTGGTAAGCAGTTATAAATCTTAGTAGACATGCCAAAAATACTGTTGCTGCATAGTTTTGTTTTGTTTATATTTATTTGTTTCACAGTTATATAATCACATCGTCTAGCGCTTAATACACGTGGAAACAACTTATCCCTCAGGCTATGTCAGCGACTTTTGTTCGTTTGCGGATCTCCTCATTTCTGATTCTTTCTCACAAAGAAACACCGACCAAAGCCTTTTTCATAGCATACACCGTGAATTTTTAATTACCCGAGAAAATTAACTAACATACACAGATATCGATATACATCGAGTTTGGCGAATAAAAAAATTTTTTTTATGAGAAATTTATTTAAAAGGTCCCTAACATTCCTTAAAAAATATGCACCATAAAAGTCCTGCTAATTCAAATAGTAATCATTATCATTGCAACATTAACGGAACCAAAATCCACCTAATTTGGTCGCGCAATATTGGCGTACGTTTTTTTCATTAATAGGTATTCCCTCCGTACGCCAACGCCGTACGCCGTTCCGTTTTTATTATTCGCCAAATTCGATGTATATCGATATCTGAGTATATTAATAAGTAGTATGTTAATTTTCTCAGGTAATTAAAAAATCACGGTGTATAGTGAGAGGCTACATTTCTGTTCCGTATGTCATGGGCTGGCCACATCTGTCACAGAACCGATGAAAGGTGGAGTAAACGGGTTCTTAAGTGGAGACCACGCCTAGGCAAACGTAGTGTAGGACGCCCCCCAGCTCGATGGACCGACGACCTTAGGAAAATGGCTGGCAGTGGATGGATGAAAAAAGCGGGAGATCGTGCTCTTTGGCGGTCTTTGGGAGAGGCCTACGTCCAGCAGTGGACTGCAATAGGCTGAGATGATGATGATGATGTCATCACTGGTAACACACACTTGTCGTATTCAGGCACTGAGGTATTTCGGACGAGAAGATGTTGTGTAGATTTCCAAACATTCAGCTGTTGAATTGAGGTTATCCCTACCCAACTGATTCACTTGTCCCAATCTCCTCATTTGTATGTAAATGTAAAATATTATTACTCTATTATCAGAACAATCAAATTGTTCGCAAACGAGCCACAATGAATGAATAACTTAAATTATCGCGATCAAAACTAATTGCTGCGGTAATTTCAATTAACAACTCGTTATTGGAACTGCGGTGTGTGTTTGGTTAAATGTTATTTTAATTTAATAAACTATTTTTAATTAGTCACAAAACCACATGAAAGTTATGTTTGTTTATAGCGCTTCAGATATATTATCATCATCATCATCGTCAGCCTATTGCAGTTCACTGCTGGACGTAAGCCTCTCCCAAAAAGCACTCACGACCTCCTGCCTTTTTGATCCAGCCACTGCCAGCCATCTTCCTAAGGTCGTCGGTGCATCGAGCTGAGGATATGTTATGGTGGCGCTGAAATATGAACTGTGTCCACAATCACACCAGGTAGCTAGCCCCATACTACTATAAGTACTACTAATTATTGGATAAACACACTTAAACACGTTTATAAACATCCATGACTTATAGGAACAAATGCTCGTGCTCATCACAACGGGATTCAAACCAGCAACCGCCTGGCTTTGTGACCTCTCCTGCGTCCTCTCCCCCCCCCCTTCCCTCCCTATCCTATCCTTTAAAACCACTATCAGACGGTTGTATTCTGACTTCTTATTCCGAGCTTGGCTTTGACTGATGTAGGCAGGCACATTGGGTCAGTCGCCCTCCGTCTTTCCTATCCTATCCTTTAAATACAATAAGTATGGAAACCACAACACCAGATGTTCGTCAAATAGTTTGACGGTAGCTTTAAAGCATCTACATTCAAGTGCTTCAGAGGCAGTAGCCAAACCGACAAAGCGATAACGAAGTTCGAAAACAATGAATGCATTGTATTCACAAATTTCGTTGTGGACTCACGTGATAAAATGTCATCATTTTCATATAGGATCTGACGGACGACGAAATTGTAGTTTCGCTACGGACCTACTTCCACTTGTCTAATTCCTCAGATACATTATTGTCACTGAAATAGCGCAATGGTTGCAAGCAGCAGCGTAATTGTAGATCTTTAAACACGTAGAAAATTTTTGTTTTTAGCAATTCCATGCAAGGTTTAATTGAAGATAAATAACAGTTGAAAATCATCGACCTTTTCAAGTGTTATTTATCTTCAATTAAACCTTGCATGGAATTGCTAAAAACAATTTTTTAAATTGTTTAAGCATTTCTGATCTTAAACAATAGTGAAATATTTGTAAAAATATTTCTATCGGGTGTTGACGGTAGTATACTACTCAGCTATACATATAGCTACAACATTGATTAGAGATACGCTGGCTTCGATAGCGAGAAAAAACACTTGAGAAATTTCATCGTGTCACGTGACGTCCTCGGTAGCTTAGTTGGTAAAGCACTCGCCCGGCATGAGATGGGACGTGGGTTCGTGTCCCACCACCCGAGGTCGATGATTTTTCAAGTGTTATTTACCTTCATTTAAACGCGTAATAATAGCGCTGCAATAGCGTATTTGTAGCGCTTAAGTTAGCATTTGTATTTTGCCGGGGGTGTCTCACAAGGCCCAGCATACTTAGTCATTGAATGTCAGGCAATTCAGAAAAGGTCTCTTTATTAATTGATTAAAATCAGGAATAGAACCCGGGACAATTTGCGTTGGAGGAGAACCACCACAGATGTCGGTCACCAAAACTGTAGACGAGGTTAATAAACCCAATGATAGTCTAATCCGACTGCTTGACGGCTCACAAAGCAAACATGGAACAGAATGTCGTATGTAGGCTGCACACAGTCAACATAGACCGCACAGTAGCTCAACTTCAACACACACACACACACACACACGCACGCACGCACGCACGCACGCACGCACGCACGCACGCACGCACGCACGCACGCACGCACGCACGCACGCACGCACGCACGCACGCACGCACGCACGCACGCACGCACGCACGCACGCACGCACACACACACACACACACGTACCGGCAAGCGCAGCGTGGGACGTCCACCCACAAGGTGGACAGACGACCTGGTAAAGGTTGCAGGAAGCCGCTGGATGCAGGCCGCTTCCAACCGGCCGATCTGGAAGTCACTGGGGGAGGCCTATGTTCAGCAATATATACAGGGCGAGTTTCAAATTGATGCCAAGCCGTAACAAAGTCATCTACGTGGATATATTGCTATACGACTTATTATTTTTTAAGCATTTAAATGTAAAAAGGTATTTTAAGTATATTGGAGTTTTATTTAGAAACTTCTTAATGAGTAGCCAATTATAAACAATTTCTATGAACTGCTGCATCATTTGATTTGCACAATAGTGAAAAATTCATCATCATCATCATTTCAGCCACAGGACGTCAACTGCTGAACATAGGCCTCCCCCAGTGACTTCCAGTGGACGGTTTTACAGTCCAAAGTTTCTTATTTCTATCCTGAGCTATACCCAAACACACTTTTAAAGCCACTTTAACACAGTTATACAACTTTGTTCTCGAGCGGAGATGTCTCAAGCTGTTAAATTAAACAAGAGCGATAAACTGCAATGAGGGCAATTTGTGGGACGATTAAACTTTTGCATTTACTCTCGGGTTTGATTAATTACATCGTTATAAAACAGATATTTAAAATAAAATTATAAATATGCATGATGATAACACAACAATCGTCAGTCAGACAGTTACGGCCTTACTACAAAGATAGACTAGTGTTAAACACTTGTCTAATGATTAGTCAACCAATTTGAAATGTTTGTTATTAATAAGTCTCGAATGTCTGATGTGTCAACATTTCAAATTGGTTGATTAATTTTAGACAAGTGTTTAACCCTAGTCTATGTTTTTGTAGTAAGGCCTTTAATTTGTATGGGTTCTGAATGTTTAATAAAAAAAGTTTAATAAAAAACTAAAAACCGACTTCAAAAT
This sequence comes from Anania fuscalis, assembly GCA_950371115.1. NCBI lineage: Eukaryota > Metazoa > Arthropoda > Insecta > Lepidoptera > Crambidae > Anania > Anania fuscalis. The sequence goes on from OX493354.1 coordinate 183,814, forward strand.
GAAACTAAAAAGCGAAAAATAATATTGACTAAAACATACCTAATCAGTTCTTTTTGGAGTCGGTGCCAGCCATCGAGAGTTAAAATGTGTTCATTCGCACCAACTCCAAAAAGAACTGACACTGAAAAAAAAAAAACATTCAGACGAATTGAGAACCTCCTCCTTTTTTTTGAAGTCGGTTAAAAAAAAGCAACCCATATTTGCCGCATTCCGAATTGCGCTGTCAGCGTGAAACCGACCAAATGGACACAAATATTACAAAAAAATAGGGTTATTTACCTACTGTATAAGGATTCGGGCTAATAGTGATTTTAGCGCCATTCGGAACAAAAGGGATTGTATAACTTGTGTGTCGGTCTGTCGGTCTGTTTGTCTGTCAAAAGGTCTTGCGTTCAATAAGTACCTAAGTCAATTTGAGAAATGAACTTTTTAAATTTTTCTCGTTTCTGGGAGTGCAGGTTTACGCCTCTAGTAATTAAATGCTGTCTGATACCTCGTAAGCGCCGCGTCTGCCCAATACACTACGAAATACATTCTGTCGACAAATCGCAGTATTCTTCTAACCCCTAACCGTTTTGGAGTTCTGTGGCTTTTATCATCAGCTCAGTAACATGAGCTAATGATCATCAGACACAAATATCTGCATTGCCTTAGATAATATATGAAAAACATGTGTGCCTATAAATTTGAGGATTGCCCTTGATTTCCCAGGGATCCCAACATCTATTGGCTTGGTGAAAATAACTACCTCGGGAGTATAGGCTTTCGAATAAAATTATATTGTTTGTCTGTAAATTCGGTTTACGGACGATAATTTACGTGATAACGTCATAAGAAAACATTGATGCTACTCGGACGCATCGCCCGATGGAGTGGAAGAGAGATAGATGCGTCACAAGCCGAACGCTTAGGCCTATCTATCGCTTGTTCCGCGCTCTTACTCGCACGCGGAACGTGACACTTTTTCGTGTGTGCAGCCGGCGTTCATCGATTTTAGAGATTAACATACAAAAATGTGTATTTAAGCACAATCGAACATAGAGCCTTCTCCTATTGAAGTCGGTTTAATGATTTATTTAACAAACAATATTATTTTGTTTTTCACAACACCAGATTAATATATTTTTGTATATCCCTTTGTTAATAGGGTTCCGCACCCAAAGGGTAAAACAGGACCCCATTACTAAGGCTCCTCTGTCCGTCTGTCTGTATGTCTGTCCGTCTGTCACCAGGCTGTATAGCGTAGTCAGTCTTACTTGTTTTGTGGCTGTATCTCATGAACCATGGTAGCTAGACAGTTGAAATTTTCACAGATGATGTATTTCTGTTGCCGCTATAACAACAAATACTATAAAACAGTTAAATGAAACTACTTTTACGGATTATTTCGCGATTTATTAACATTTTATTTAACCTGACGTTTCGAACACTTTACAGCGTTCGTGGTCACAGGTAGACTAAGGTGTTATTCGTCTTTACAATATTTTGAAAAAATATAAACTACCGTCACTCAGTTAATATTAATTTGTGTTCCTATCTACGCAAAAAGAGCTAACTGTATCTAGAGGTCTTGCAGTGCGGGGCCTAGCATGGGATTTCGTTAAAACAGGATCCCATGCTGGTGGTATTTTCCAACCATCTTCTCTGTTGAAATTCGGGTGTCTTCTAATTTCAATTGCCTCCCGTAACATGCGAGGAACAAATCGTCAAATAATAAAATATGGCGTCGCCATCTCTGAGGTTCCGGGTTCGATCCCCGGTGGGGTCAATGTAGAAAATGAACTTTTCTATATTGTCTCTGGCCTGGGTGTTGTGGTACCGTCGTTGTTTCTGATTTCTATAACACAAGTGCTTTAGCTACAATCAGGACAAAGCATTTTATATGTATAGATGTATGTGATGTTGTCCTATATTTTATTATTATTTATTTTATTTATAAAAAAAGGTTGTAGGTTCGAAACTCCCCAAAAGCAGTAAAAAATATTTATGTTTTAAATATTATAAAGTTCTCTGACAGTTATTAAACTCTTATTGTATAGAAAATTTAAATTCTGTATTTCTCCCTTCTTCTCAATCAGTGTTATGTAAATGGTATATCAAGCCGACACTCGCCTTTGTTAACACTTGCATTTAAATACTATGGTGAAGTCAGAAATATGATATCTCGTTCGCACGCGGAACGTGACACTTTTTCGTGCGTGCAGCCGGCGTTCGTCGATTTATAGGATGTTATCACATCAGTAAAAAAATATATGTGAATATTAATTTTAATGCATATTATAATACCATTCGGTTAAGACATTATCATTTTCGTAATCACACTGATCTACCACATTTTCCGTTTTTTCTTACCATAGAAGGTGCAAAAATATATTTTTAGTATAAAATAAAAACCGCAAAATCCCACGTGAATAAATAAAGCTTAAACCTAATTGCTTGGCAAAACCGCAGTTTTCCCGGATTACGCGGATTACCCGCTTTCGCCGGTGAAAGTGAAAAACTCGGATTACTTAGAATTATCTAATAATCTTTGTTTAACAAATGAAATGTACAGCTTTTTTGTAAAACACTTGTACAAAATATACCTTGGCTTTATAAAGTATTAATAGTTTTTGTTTAAATATATCATCCCACTGCTGGGCAAAGGTCTCCCGCAAACTCCTCCACCTATCTCTATCCATGGCCAACGACTCCCAATCCTTAGCAAAACTAACCAAATCGTCACACCAGCGCTTTCTGGGTCTGCCCCTGCGGCGATAGCCATCTGCTGGTATCCACTGCGTGACGATTTGGGCCCATCTATCCGGGTGCATCCTACATATGTGTACAACACGCTCCTTTCCATGGCTCTTTGGCAAACCTTGAGTTTGAATTTTCGACTTTCGGTCAGTGACCACGTCTGTGCTCCATACGCAAGAACGGGCAGGATGCAAGTGTCGACGAGTTTGCGTTTCAAAGAGATTGGAAGTTCACCCTTCATATTCCTTTCATGGACCAGAAGCTCTTCCAGGCGTTTTATTAAGAAATAATGTTTAATATTACTTGCAAAATCAATTTAATTTCATACAGCTTGACAAGTTGAGCAAGGCAGTCACTGTAACCACAAAATAGAAAAAATACAGAAGGTCCACTCCCGCCGTTCTCGAAAACAACTGCCCAAATTGGGCTGACTGCCTAGGGTTGCTATTCTGATTTTTGAACTAAATAAGTGTGCCTTATTACACCGATACAACGGTTAGTTTATTCATTCATGTTATCATACGTCCAGGCCTAAATGGGAAGACAGAGCAATTATTACTCTCCCCAACTTGGCTTCTTCAATTACTGTCGTTTTTAACAGCAGCTGCGCGTTGTTAGAAATTATACGTACTAACTTCATTACTTAGGTACTGTTATGACATATACTGACATTTCTAGGTGGCGTATTTATCCTACCAACGACAATGAAAAAAAACAATGAATAATTTAATATGTTTATAATCTTTTATTCAACGCTTACCTAAAACACTGGTGTTAAACCAATGACAATTTAAGTAAATTTAAAAGCTCATTCCTGCTGAATGTGTAATGTAATGAAATGAATGATTGATCGCTATAATAACTTATCTTTACCTTTACTACTTACTTACTTTACTTTACTTACAAGAGAAAACCTAGACCTAGTTTTATATACCTTTAAATATTATTTTGGAAATTTAAAGAACCTGTAATCACAATTTTGTGTTGTTTAAAACATCCAAACACACTGCAGCAGTACCTAATAAAACGCTTATATCCATTTTTCGCATAACAATGATCAATGCGTAGTAAACTGTCGTGAGTGACAGTCCGCTGTAGTACTGCCCCGGATCGTCCGAGATTGCATTTAAACGCAATTGTCAATTTGTGCGTAACGATTTTGACGCTTAGTTCCGAGTGGCCTATCTGTCTAGCGCACCGCCGCTAATCGTAATTTGTGCTGTAACTGCATAGCTAATAATAATAATTGTGTCAACAACACAATACGATAACAAAGCTCTTTTAGAAAAGGAAGGACTTTTAATTCGACTGGCCCATACTTGAAGGTTGTCTGGAAGATATCACATCTAGGGATAGCCTACCTACATGTTCAAAAATGTACTCTTTCCAGTTACTTTTAGGATTCCGTAGCCAAATCGCAAAAAAAGGAACCCTTATGGATTCGTCAAGTCTGTCTGTCTGTCTGTCTGCCCGTCCGTATGTCACAGCCACTTTTTTCCGAAACTATAAGAATTATAATGTTGAAACTTGGAAGTAGATGTATTCTGTGAACCGCAATAAGATTTTCACACAAAAATAGAAAAAAAAAACAATACATTTTTAGAACTGAAATTCAAATATATTTTTTTCATCAAACCCTCAGTCTCGTACGTACCCGGGGTACCCGTATATTGAGGTTTCCTATATATATATTTTTTCTAAACTGAATACTTTGCGCGAGAGACACTTCCAAAAATGGTTGTAATCCCTCCCCTCCCCCCTCTGTAACTTCTAAAATAAGAGAATGATAAAACTAAAAGAAATATATGATGTAAAAATTGGTTTGAACGAGATCTAGTAAGTAGTTTTTTTTAATACGTCATAAATCGTAAACCGCAATTAGATAATGGTACGGAATCCTTCGTGCGCGAGTCCGACTCGCACTTCGGTTTTTTTTGTGTTGTGCAATAAAGAGTATCTATGTAACTTAATATTGTATCCATTGACTTATATTTATCGTTATCTTATTGTATTTTCAATTTTATTTTTGTACATTTGACGAAGCTCTAAAAGGCTAATATTTTATTTTATTGACTCTAAATTGTAAAATGACGTATCTAAGTGTAATGTTATTACCAAGAGATGAAATAAATGAATATGAATATGTATATACAGTTACATGTTTCTAAAAAAATGCTTCAGTAGGTATTCAAAATACATTTCTAGATAGGTACAAGTATAACTGCCATAGTGCGAGTCGGACGCAGTTCTTTGTACGCGTCCGTACTTCAGGTTTTATACCCCCCATAAAAAGGAGGGTCACCACTCAGGCTATTCTTGTATTAACTGCCCCTTAACACCCAGCTACAAATGAAACAGCTACCAACTGGACTCATTGAGTTCGAACCGGTTTTATTGGCGCGGAGAGAATGAGTTTAACTGTTAATAAAATTCAACATTGTGTTTTGTGTATTAACAAACTAAGCAAAATTTCTAATATGTTAACTGAATTTTCGTCGATTTCTTTTCACCATTCCGATGATGCTCCCATATAATACAAATGTTTGATAAGTTTGTTCGGAACCCTCGGTGCGCGAGTCCGACTCGCACTTGGCCGGTTTTTTTCAACTTTGTGGGTAAGTGCTAACCGTTTGGATGACAAATACAATAATTTAATTTAATTTATTTTAATTTAATTTAATTTCATTTCATTTAATTTCATTTAATTTCATTTAATTTCATTTAATTTCATTTAATTTCATTTAATTTCATTTAATTTCATTTAATTTCATTTCATTCAATTTAATTTAATCTAATTTAATTTCATTTAATTTAATTTAATTTAATTTAATTTAATTAATTTAATTTAATTAAATTAAATAGAAAATTGATTCTCAATAATAAAAAAAACTATAATGGCTACTAGTTAAACACTAGGCTAGACTCATTTGATTTATTTTGATTAGTTCTATACATACTTCAAGACTGTTTTATAATTTTCAGAACTAAATATACTTATTTTAGGAACATCATCTTTCCTTGTAAATTTATTTTAATTTATAACATAAACCAAGCCAGCTTTGAGACTGCAATATTTCTAAAAACCTTTTCCATTCAAGTTAGAACCAGTCCACAGGTATTTTAATTGCCGCCCGCCCTACGCCGCCCAGCGCCCGCCCTACCGCGGTATTGAGGACTGCATCAACACAAGTTGTTTGACTTGCGGCGGTAATGACAAGCGTAGGGAGGGGACAGAAATAACGGTACGGTATTTTTAATAACTTTCAATCGGCCGATCTGGAAGTCATATTCAGCAGTAGACGTCCTGTGGCTGAAATTATGATGATGATTATTATTATACCGGCAAGCGTACCGTAGGACGTCCACCCACAAGGTGGACAATCTGGTAAAAGTTGCAGGAAGTTAGATGCAGGCTGCTTCCTCTCGGCCAATATGGAATTCATTGGGGGAGGCTTTATGTTAGGAATGGATGTCTTGTAGCTTAATTACTAATGTTGATCATGATAATATCGCTTGCACAGCCGACAATCACGCTCTATGAAAATCACGTGATAGTTTAACAAAAAATTTAGCACTCTCACTAAACATAATAAGCAGTGAGCGAACGCCTGCGGAACTGCCTACGTTGAATATGGTATGGTAAAAAAACTAAAAATATACAGAGAAATTTTTATATAAAAATATCTGATTTTTTATTGAGAAAAAAACGAGTTTACAGCGCTATCACATATCCTTCGGGATCAATATTTCAAAAATAAAAGTAGTTTATTAGACTAGCCAGCCCCTACATAAATATTATGTAAAATAAAAAACACCAATTCCTATTGTCATTTGTGAACATGTGTGTGCGATGGCCTATTTTTAATAAACACATTTATTTTTCTTCTTTTTTATTGTCATAAACTGATTGTACAGATCTTTTTATACATCATTTTTATTTCATATACATGGTTATAATGGTAGCCAAAAAACAGACTTCTACTTAAAATGATAAATTAATAGTTAAATATAGTTCGAATGACATTGTTTTATACCTTAACTTTACTTTTATATGTATTAAAAGTTAATTATGAATAATTGATGTACTGAATAAGAAATCGCAACATCGATATATTAAAAAATAACGTTATTTCCTTTACCTCCCTATGGATTCGGGTCAAGAGGTTCTCGGAAACGTTACGACGATATTTGAATTTTTAAAAGCAGCGTTTACGCTCAAAGCAGCTTGGGGCGGCCACACGATCGGAATCACGGACAGCTTCAAATCAAAATTTATTTATTTTTTGCATCGAACATGGTACAGAAATTTATTCAATATGTGCTGCTGGATTCGACGAAACATTAAGTTATCCCAGTTTAGCTTACTACGAGAATATCTTAACTCGTTTCGTTAACGTTTTTTCAACTTACTTTTGGCATACACTGTTCTTAATATTTTTGTTCTATGGTTCAAGTGTGAATAATGAACGAATGTAGGTATAAACCAATCAAAATTTATGAAATCTATTTCTTCTAAGTTGTCTTCAAATGTCTTAACAACTCAATTTTGTAGGATTAGAGAGTGACTGGTGGCCGGTGGGGCAGGAAGGTCCTTGAATGGCGGCCGCGGGCCGGAAGGCGTACTGTTGGTAGGCCCCACAAGGTGGACCGACCATCTGGTGAAGGTCGCGGGAAGCCGCTGGATGCGGGTGGCACAGGACCGATCTTTGTGGAAATCCTTGGGGGAGGCCTATGTCCAAAGTCGAAGTCAAAGTCATTTATTTTTGCAAATTGGCCATCAATGGCACTTTTACATGTCCCAATTTTTTTTTCCTACCACCGCTTCGGGACTACATATCGGCTGGTGATGAGAACAAACGGCGCAAGAAACTCAGTCACCTTTGTCAGCCTGGTTTTATTACAGGAAATACAATTACAAGATAGTGTAAGTGCGGGCTAGGCAGGTTATTAAGTTCATGCACTCTTGTCGTTCAAGTAATCTTCAACTTTGTAATATCCTTTTTCCAAATTCATCCGTCCAGCAGTGGACGTCTTTCGGCTGATGGATGGATGGATGTATAGATAGTGTCAATGCTAATTATTGACATCAGTTTCTGTGCGACCAGTGTCGGTTTGGCAAGTGCTACCTTTGATATTATTCTATGCTTACCTTAATCTTAGATTTGTGGTAGGTAAAATGAAAAATTGGCTTATTTCTAGATTAAGCAGTGGCTTACACTCGAGTTACAACTTACTCCAGCTAGATCAAATCCGGCCTGAAATATAGTGAATCAAAGTCATGATCTGGAGGACCATCATTAAAGTGTTTTTGTGTTTGTTAATATACAGGGAAGTATGATCACAGAAATATCCTGGAAGTATGGATCAAATCAAACAGGAGCAAAGCGAGGTGATTTCCAAACTTTTTGGCTATATGAATGTGGGTTAAATTTGCGCGCCAGTATGCGTACATGCGTGTGTGTGAGTATGCGTATATGCGTGAGTGGTGTTGTGTGTATAAATAAATAAATATTGGACAACATCACATACATTGCTCTGACCCTAAGGTAAGTAGCTAAAGCACTTGTGTTATAGCAATCAGAAACAACTGCGGTACCACAACACCCAGACCCGAGACAATATAGAAAAGTTCGTTTTCAACATTGACCCGACCGGGGATCGAACCCGAAACCTCAGATATGGTGGCGCCATTTAAGTACGGCGTGCTCACCTCTTGGCTACGGAGGTCGTCGTGATATACGTGTCTGCGAGTAGGCGTACACTTGCTTGTGATACTATGCGTACACGCGTGTTTGCGGGAATGCGTACATGCGTGTTTGCGAGAATGCGTACATGCGTGTTTGCGAGAATGCGTACATGCGTGTGTGCGAGTATGCGTACCAGCAAATGCCTTGTGAACGCGCAGTTGTAATTGATTTGTAACACTACTGCAACGTTCGTTCCAAATATATCGACGCTAGTAATTTGTCACCCTACAAATTTATTCAAACCTGACTCAGGATCGCGGTGTGAAGTTAACGAATCTCGTCTTCTATGCAGCTAGATACTTCGTCTTCAGTCCAATTAAAATAAACTTGGCTTTGATATTAATATCAACTCAATGTCAACTTTTTGACACACTTTTATAAAGTAGATTCACAGCTGACTGTGTGTGCGTAGAATGTCTTTCCACAAGGTGGACAGACGACCTGGTAAAGGTTGCAAGAAACCGCTGGGCGCTGGATGGAGGCGCAACAGGACAAGCTGGAAGTCATTGAGGCTTAGGTTCAGCAGTGGACATCCTTTGGCGGAAATGATGAAATATGTTTTCAATTTTTTTAAATCGTTTCTAAACTACTTCTCACTTCCTCTCAAATTTTATAAGTATGTGAAATTCGGAAGACTACAAAAAAAAAGAAAAAAAACTATAATTTGATTCCATTGAGCTGATCTGATGATGGAACTAATTCATCAATAATAGCTATTAGTTAAATAAATAGATATATAGATTCTCTTTATTGCACATCAAACAAAAAGTTACAGTTGATATTATATAGAAAGATGTACAATTTATGCGGTCTTATCACTAAAAAACAATCTCTTCCAGACAACCTTCATGCAGAGGACAACTATAATGAAAAAGGGGAAAGTGGTGCAGAGTTTTATTGAGTAAATTCATTGTATACACAAAACTACAATTAAAATATCTTTCGAGTTTGGGCTCATTTAATATTTAGTCCTTTTTTTTCAATTGAGCCCTGATTTGCATTCATAGTTTAATTGTTTATCCCGGTGTATTCATTCCTGCTTGGCTTGTTCTGTAGCTTATGTTCTGTAGTTTATATAATATTTATTGACCCCTCAAGCCACACTATCAAACAACTAAACTGTACAAACAAGAAATATGTAAACTAGAGAGCAATAAATTCGGGTCACGTATTTTTTTTCTAGATAAGAATTTAAATAGAAACGCCATCATATATTATGGTTACAAAGTAATATATACACAAAATACAAACAAACTATAGCCATTTACAAATTAAAATAAAACCCTCAATACAGGGTGTACAATAGAATGGGACACTCCTTAAAACCACGTGATTAGTTGGTCATATACAACAACTTTTCCTATGGGAGCAACATCGAAATTGTGATTTTATTTTCAGATGCTCCATACATTATCATCGAGGTATGCGAGTAAGTTTGTATAGAGAAGCTGAAAAATATTTATTAATTTCGATGTTGTTCCCATAGTAAAAGTTGTTGTATATGATCAGCTGAATACGTGGTTTTAAGGAGTGTCCCACTCTCTTGTACACCCTGTGATATGTAAGAACATATAATAACTAAACTATTTATAAGCAGATATTTTATAAATAGGAAACATCCTATAAGTAAACTATCAATTAATTTTACCTGTATCCAAGAATCCAAAAAGCTAGCACGATTAATAAGAATATAATGGAATCGAAATCATCCATTATTTTCGCGATTTATATTACTTAATAAAAACAACCTACTTCTTTTGTCAAGCCTTTGTCAATTTATAAACAATTCAAAACAGTTCGTGTATTTTACACGGCTAGTTTCAGTTGTACATATTTTGTCAAAGGATTGACACAAGTAAAAGTTTTTTTTATTTATCAGGTTTATACTTCTGAACGTACAAAACATTTTCGTAGTAAGCCTAATGGTTTGGTAATTTCTGCAGTCAGGTCAAAAGTCGTATGTGACCCGTACCCTTATTCCCTTAAAATCAGCAATAATCGCGCAGTCATTGCCCGATTGATGGTTAGTGTCAAAACGTATGGGCAGCACTGACAGTAGATCGCTTTGTTTTTTTTTTTTTGCTGTCAATTTGCGATTTTAATGCCAGAATTGGGCAATTTTCGCTATCGTATTGCTTTTGCAACATACGGAATCGAGGTACCGAATTCATTGCTCTTGAGTGTATTTGAACTAGCTCCGAGGGAGCAGTCACCGCAAAGCTCCCGCAAGTTGTAGCTAGTTCATGACCCGGCGAACCACTAGACAAACTTCAATACAGGGTGAATATGATATTGTGAACTTTAACCGCCGCGCTCAGAGACGTCAATTAATTATAAAATGTGGATTAACTTGTTTTTTTTGCTTTAATGCTTTGTATTTTTTAGGGTTCCGTACCCAAAGGGTAAAACGGGACCCTATTACTAAGACTCCGCTGTGCGTCAGTCTGTTCGTCTGTCACCAGGCTGTATCTCATGACCCTTGATAGTTAGACAGTTGAAATTTTCACAGATAATGTACCTATTTCTATTGCCGCTATAACAACAAATACAAAAAAAAACAGAAATATGTAGGACTCAGTAGTTCCATGTTTAGCCGTTTGGGGTCGAGACGCTTGGGCCGTGCTTTTCTTGGCTGTATTAGTAACGTATTAGTTTGGCCATTCAGCGTGGTAAGTGGTAACGCGGCAAGCCTTCTGGGCATCATGTCGCGATGTCTGGACAGCGATTTGGGACCCATTTTTTATTCGTAAATATATTTGTACATATTTCTTCTTTTAGGTTTTTTCGTTTTTATCATTTAACTTTATATGTTTAATGTTTATAAAACCGTAATAAAAATATTATTCCAAAATCATAAAAAAAAACAGAATAGAATAAATATTTAAGGGGGCTCCCATATAACAGACATGATATTTTTGCTTTTTTATAGATAATGGTACGAAACCCATCGTGCTCGAGTCCGACTTGCACTTTGCCGGTTATTTTTTTTAATTTTTTTTTTAATTTGAGATGGGCTTACTCTTGACCCCAATCTTGCTAATAATTTTATTTTAGACTCAGTTCTATTACATTTTTACCATTCTAATGTTCCTTCTTTTTTCATTCAGTTGTAAAAGTCTTAGCAATCGGACAGTTGATGAAAGTGTTTTTATAAAGTTAAACCTTAAAACAATTATTCATCAATTAGTTTTAGTATTCCCAAATGGCTACCGGAATCCGGATATAGAGTAGAATTACAGAAATTATTTAACAAAGTACCGTTATTACAGATTTTCGGCAAAAGTCTAAAACGATCGCAAGCTGCGAGCAGTAATCGCGAAACTTACCCGAGTGCTTCGGGTAGTTCGGGCGCAGTAGACGGGCGGGTCGAACGCGCGTTCCGAACGCTTACTTTTCAAATTGTTTAATAGGGATGTTGACATGACATGGAAATATATAGTGTTATTTTATTAAAATAACAGGGAATATAAGAATGCTTAAAACATATTTTGTAAGTATTCATATGCGTATTAAGTTAATTAAAAATAATCAAAAATATTTCAAAAAATGCCCGGCATCACGTGACTGCAAACGCTAAACGGAACGCGTTACGTCACGGTGTGAGAAATACCTAAAGACAAGCTGTCAAACCTTTTAGAGCAGTTAGACTTGTACCGGATAAATTACTGTCAACACCTGTAACAACATGTATTCTGGACAAATAAACGCATTTATTATTATTTATTTAACACATCGTGTCGACATCAAGATTACGTGACAGTGTGCCCTGCAGTGGGACGTATATAGGCATACTTTACTTTTACTTACACAAATTTTATTATGGTATTCTACTCATGAATGTAAATAACTTTTACTATGGGACCAATGATGACGACCGTCTGGTGCAGTGGTTCGCGCTCCGGACTACAATGCCTGGCGGTTGCGGGTTCGAATACTGCGAGGGGCAAATGTTAGTGTGATGAGCAGGAGCATTTGTACCTAAGTCATGGATGTTTATAAAAGTATTAAGTATGTTTATCCGTTATCTAGTCGCCATAGCACAAGCTTTGCTTAGTTTGGGGCTAGATAATTGGTGTGATTGTGGAAATAATTTATTAATTATTTAATGGTAAAATAAAAAAAACCGGCCAAGTGCGAGTCGGACTCGCGCACGAACGGTTCCGCAGCATTAGCATTATCTATAAAAACAGCAAAAAAAAATAGTTTGTTTGGGAGCCCCCATTAATATTTATTGTATTTTGTTTTTTAGTGTTTGTTGTTATAGCGGCAACAGAAATACATCATCTGTGAAAATTTCAACTTTCTAATTATCACGGTTCATGAGATACAGTCTGGTGACAGACGGACAGACAGACAAACGGAAGGCGGAGCCTTAGTAATAGGGTCCCGTTTTACCCTTTGGACTGCTTCCTACATTATCATCTATGGGGCAATAGTACAGATTTTAACAAGGCCTTCATTACACAAAAAAAATGTGTTAAAGCAATCTGTATGGCACATCCATTAAAAAGCTGTAAATCTTTATTTAAAAATTTTTATATCCTGTCTTTGCCATGCTTATATATATATATATATATATATAAGAAATGAAATGAAATGTCATGTTTTGTAAAGCAGCACATGTACCATTTTAATAAGAATACAAGAAATCGTGATAGCTTAGTACTTAGTAACGCTCCTAGAATGAGACTATACCAAAAAAATGGCTACGCAATGGGCATAAAAATATATAATAAGTTGCCAGCCCATGTAAAACTTTTACCATTATATAAATTCAAAAAAGTCCTGCATGCTTGGTTAAGTCTTTGTAATTTTTACACTGTTAGCGAATATTTGAACTCAAAAATTTAGCAGCTTATTAATTAAATTTTTTACAATGTTTGCATGCTGGAATGTATACATCGAAACATGGATCCTACTTTGTACCTGCCATCTTATGTAACCTGTTCCTAGCAAATAAATTCTCTTTATCTTTGTTCAAGTAAAACTACAACTTTAGTTTGCACCATATTCAATTTGAGTACTCATAAAAAATCCTGTATATTTAAAAAAATTACAAATATTAGTGTATCAAAAAACGCTTAGTCTGTAAACCCGCTCGCATTTCCCAGAGAGAGTTAATTAGTGATATTTTAATTGCCACAGCCCGGGCTCTACTATCGAGTCTTAATGAACACTTAATATGTAATGCTTAAGCAATTCAATCTTTAATTAATTTCGGAATGAAAGTTAAATAGATTTCACAGTCTGAATACCTAAGTTTTTTAGACACACATAATTGCTCTGATCAAAAACAACGATAGTACCACAACACCCAGACCCAAGATATTATAGGAAAGTTCTTTTGACCCGAAGTTTTTTTTAAAATTGTTTCCACAATCACACCAATTAGCTAGCCCCAAACTAAGCAAAGCTTGTGCTATGGCGACTAGATAACGGATAAACATACTTAAATACGTTTAGTCATGGATGTTCATAAATAAACGTATTAAAGTATGTTTATCCGTTATCTAGTCGCCATAGCACAAGCTTTGCTTAGTTTGGGGCTAGATAATTGGTGTGATTGTGGAAACAATTTATTTATTATTTATTTATTTATAAACATCCATGACTTAGGTACAAATGCTCATGCTCATCACACAAACATTTGCCCCTCGCGGGATTCGAACCCGCAACCGCCAGGCATTGTAGTCCGGAGCGCGAACCACTACACTAGACGGTCGTCAATTATAATTTAATTGATACAATTTTAACAATAGTTTTAAAACTAGCCTTCACATGAGCATCTAATTTAGTTTTCTTTTGCGACAATAACCAACTCGTAACTAGCATTATTATAAGCATTCGTCGAAGCGCAGCCGAGGCGACAAATCCCTCCTGATGATGCCACGTGAAGTGGCGAAACGCGCGTCGAGGTTTTTATGCCGGTGTTGGGTACTAACTTTTGCATTCGTCTGTTGCGCATGCAATTTGAGGGAGGGAGGGCGGTGCTCTTTGCATGTGCCTGTGTTTGTCCTCAGATTGTGGGTTACAGGTGGTGTAATTGGGGTTCCTATGCCGGCGTAACTGAGCGGAAGTTGTAAGTAAAATAATTACATTTTCATAATTACTTAGTTATGGATTTTCGCAATGTAACGCCTGATTCTATCAATTTTATAAAAAAAATAACAAATATGCAGATTAGCAAATATGTAGCAACCCTAATTGCGATTATGTAGAGTTTAATTTATATTAAAAATTGACTCACCAACTTAGCGACATGTTTTCATTAAAATTCAAGCAACAGACGGTACATTATCAAACGTAAAGCTATTAATTAAGCGAGCTATAAATCATAATGAGCTCTTTAACTCGCGCTTGTACCGCCAGCCGGCGCCACCGTCAACTGTATCGTATTGTTTAGACCAGTGTTTTCCAACCTATGGTCCCCGGACCCCCTGGGGTCCGCCAACTTTTTTGATGACACATTAAAACAGGCAATAAATCACCCCGTGTGTACGCGCGCGGTAAGCAGTCGTAAGCTACAGACTAGTCGTGCAAACAACATGTACGGGGAGCGAACGGCGAGTTTTATTATTCCAAGACTGATAAACACTTTACCTACCGAATTGCGCGATAGCTTAAATATGAAAAATATAAAACGAAAGTTAAAACTACGCTTCCTAGAAAACTTATAATTGAATCCGTTGGCAGATGTGCGTTTTCTCGATTCTACTTTTTTGGTTATTAAATGGTTTTATTGATATGTTATTGATTACATAACTACTGCTATTATTATTTAATTTATACGTCGACTCAGGTCGCGTCAATACAAACCTCAGTGGTTTTAGAATGCGACTTTCATAAATACCTCTGTAATTTTGTTTGATGTGGTAAATAAATTTAAAAAAAAAAAACTGATTTCAGGGGTTCCGCTAACAGAGAAAAAGGGGTAGTAGAAGAGTTTATTAGTGCGGCTGAATAGTTCAATGGGTCCGCGGATTGTAAGTATGTTGAGAAGAAAGACGTCAGGAGAATTTTTCCGTAGGTGTTTATTGTAGGCCCGCAGGAGTCAAAGAGATCGAATACAGCGCATTTCAGTTTTTACCACAGTTACACAAACTAAAGCAGTTTATAAGAGTTGTAGCGCCATCTGTGGTAATTTGGTAGAACCAAGAACTACTTTATAGGCCGCGCTGAACAGATATGATTGAATGTGATAGATGCCTAATTTTGTGTAAGACCCATAGATGGCGCTTTTCAAGGTTAGTTAAATTATAATTATTGTAAGTTGACAACAAAGTATTTAGCGTAAGGGGTCCGCTGGTTTAGACGTATAACAAGAATCATCATCATCATCATCATCACCAGCCTATATCAGTCCACTGCTGGACGCAGGCCTCTCCAAAAGGAGGATTTTCCCATAATCGCCACGCTTGGCAGGCGGGTTGGCGATCGCAGTTTGGCCAATGGTGGAGAGGAGACGCTGCTGCCCGTCTTCTTGTGGCGGTTCTCCTGTAGTCGCCTCTTACGACACCCGTAGGGAGATAAGGGGTGGTGCTAGTCTTTTAACGTGCCGGCACCACACGACACTAAAAATACTAAGTGCCTATTTCACAATGTACGGATTAAGTGCTAAATTGCCATATAACATATGCGATAAATTATGTGGAGGATAAAAGTTCCTGAACCTATGTGTCAATAGCGCTATTTGACGGTCGTGAAACCCAAAAATAGTGTTTATCCTTCAGATAAGTAAAAATTAGCTTGTTCAGAGCTTATGTAGAACTTATCCATACATTATTTTTAATAAATTACCAGCATCTATTGCTGAACTGCCCATGTTTGAATTTAAAACTCTTGAAAAAAGGGTATTATACTGTTATAGATTATTTAAATACTGCCTTGCTTGCACAGGTGTATTTATCTTGTAATTAAATATTTTGTTATGTATATTTAATACTTTTTAAAAGAGGCTGACAATAGTGACCGAGTTTCTTGCGCTGCTTCTTCTCGGCGGTAGCCCAAACTTGTCCCGAAGCAGTGGTAGGGAAAAAAATAACAATGGGACGTGTAAAAGTGCTTAGTTTAAACCTATTTGCAAAAATAAATTGGTTTTATTGGTTTATCATTGTGAAACAAGCCCTTAAGTAGGTATCATCATCATCATCATCACCAGCCTATATCAGTCCACTGCTGGACGCAGGCCTCTCCAAAAGGAGGATTTTCCCATAATCGCCACGCTTGGCAGGCGGGTTGGCGATCGCAGTTTGGCCAATGGTGGAGAGGAGACGCTGCTGCCCGTCTTCTTGTGGCGGTTCTCCTGTAGTCGCCTCTTACGACACCCATAGGAAGAGAAGGGGTGGTGCTATTCTTTTAACGTGCCGGCACCACACGACACAACAACACACAGGTAGGTATTACTAGTGTTAATTTAAAGAGGGTGAACTTAAAACGTTAATTATAGCGTAATATTGTCATTAATTAAGAATTTACGCCCTCTTCCAGTCACATACACGTTCCAAAAATATAACTTAGCCATACCACCGCTTCGGGACTACATATCGGCTGGTGGTGAAAAGAAACGACGCAACAAACTCAGTCACCTTTGTCGGCTTGATCAACATCACTTCGGCAGTTCAATTTCAAGTTATTTGCATTCTAACTTGTCACAATGATGGTAAGTATAATTGAACATTATATTAGATACAATTTCGGACCCTATTGGGCACACCAACAATTAGTAGAGAGGATGACGCAACTTCCCATGAGCTTTTAAATATTACCGGAGCTCAATTCAGGCTTATTTTTAGAAATAAACTGGATTTATTGGTTATAATGAAAGGTAGAGACTCTTACTAAAACATCTGTATGATACAAGCCTACTGTTATTGCCTATGTTATTCCAAATAAATTAAGATAAATGATCTGTCTATGACGAGCCAAAGATACACATTTATACGTGATTTAGCACTTAACAATGTTACCTGCTCATCCTTTCTGAATATGCAGACGAGACATATACAGGGTGTCCCAAAATTCAACGATAAAACGGCACCAGATGATGGGCCAGCTTATGACTACTCGAGAAAAAATATTTAAAAAAATATACCTCTTTTATTTTTTTATTTTATTGCCAACCAAAAAATGAAAATCCTTGAATTTTAACACCCCTTGTGACATTTATAATTACTATGACCTCATTTTTTCAAATATTTCTATTATTTTTGTATAAGGCAACCTAAATAGCACCCCCAACCACAATCCTTAAATATCCCAGAATGCAAGGATTTTCATTTTTGTTTGTAAATAAAAAGAGAGGTATATTTTTTTTTAAATATTTTTTCTCGAGTAGTCATAAGCAGGCTCACCATCTGGTGCCGTTTTATCGTTGAATTTTGGGACAGTATGTATATACCTACATAGCACGTAAAACTGACAACCGGCAGAAAGGGTTTAGATTATAGAGGCCACGTAACAGTAAGCGCAGCGTGGGACTCACACCCACAAGGTGGACAGGCGACCTGGGCCCCAAGGCTGCAAATTTAAAGTGGTATAATTGAATATCAGTTTTTTACGAGATTGCTACAATGTACCTTATTTTTGAGTTCCCAATATTTCGGCACTGTTGCAAGCGCCATGATCACGGAGTAACTCCGTAATAAGGTACGTGGTAGCAATCTCGTAAAAAACTATTCTAATGTTAGTGACCATGAAAGCTTAAAACAATATCTGAACTCTCTTCTACACAGGCGTCCCTTGCTGCTAAAGTCAAGGTGCAGAACCCATTGCCAGGGTCATTTTATTTTGCCCCAACCAATGAAGAGGAAGTGGACAGACTTATCACAGATATGAGACCAGACAGCGCTCCTGGAATAGATAAATGCTCACCAATCCTCATCAAACAGATCAAGGAATTTTTACTGAAACCTTTGACACACATAATTAATCTGAGTCTTTCATCTGGCACTTTTCCGGATAGTTGGAAAACCGCCATAATAACTCCAATTCACAAGGGTGGTAACAAAGACGTTCCCTCCAACTACCGCCCAATTTCTCTCCTTCCCATCTTCTCAAAGCTATTGGAAAAAATAGTGAATAAGAGACTAGTCTGCTACCTCGAGCAAAGTAAGCTCCTTCCATCTACGCAGTTTGGCTTCAGGCGCGAAATGTCAACGGAAGACGCAGTATTAGCAGTGAGCGACACCGTGTCTCAATCTCTCGATAAAAATATACACTGCCTTGGAGTTTTTATAGACCTCGCCAAAGCGTTCGACACGGTGTCGATCCCGATACTTCTGCAAAAACTAAACTACTTAGGCTTCCGTGGAGTATGCCTGGAGTGGTTTAACAGTTACCTGACTGACCGCAGACAGCGAACTAGAGTGGGTTCCAACGTCAGTGACGAGCTTTCGGTGGAGTTTGGCGTGCCCCAGGGGAGTATTCTTGGCCCGACGCTTTTTCTTGTCTACATGTCCGACCTATCGAACATTCCTATAGATGATGCCAAAATAGTCAGCTATGCAGATGACACCGTCATATTATTCCAAGGTTCAACATGGCAGAGCGCCTATGCGGCAGCGGAGAAGGGAATGATTATAGTCTCAAACTGGTTAAAACAAAACCTACTTACTCTTAATATCGACAAGACAAAGTATGTCGCTTTCCATAAGACTCTAGCTTCTCGGCCCCCTCCAGCGATGGTTCTGAGACTCCACAAATGCGACCCCGCATCTCTCAACCCGACACCGTGTGACTGTCTTCAAGTTAGCCGCACTGATCAAATCAAGTATCTAGGCGTAGTGTTAGATGATAAGATGTCATATCGATGCCATGTCACGATGCTATCGGCTCGTGTTCGAAGAACTGCCTACGTTATGAAGGTCCTTAGGGATTCGGCAACTAAAGACACGCTAATTGCGGTTTACAAAGCTCTTTGCCAGTCACTCCTGATTTATTGTATCAAAGCTTGGGGCGGGATGGCGAAAACATTTTTAATTGAACTGGAAAGAGCTCAACGATTAGTGCTTAAAATTATTTTCTGTAAACCTTTACGTTTTAGCACTGATCTTCTCTACAAAGAATGCGGTGTCTTGAGAGTTCGACAGTTGTTCATTCTTCGAGCTATCCTGGCCTCACATAAAACGGCTCTGAAATCCACTGAGTACGAGGAACTCCTCAAAAAACGTATTTACAAAGTGCAAGTCCAATCAGCCCGCACCGCTTTTGCAAAACACCATCCACTTTTTCTCTTGCCGCGACTTTATAATACCGTCTGTCGAATCGTAGACATTAAGAGGGCCTCCTTGTATAAAGCTAATAAAGCTGTCAAAGACTGGTTAGCTAACTTGGACTACCAGCAAACAGAAGACCTTCTGAACCATACTTAGGCGTCCTCCTTGACACACATACACACACACACACACACCACACACCACACACCACACACACACACACACACATACACACACACTCACACACACTCATTCACATTTTTATTTTGTTATCTGTTTAAATTTTCACATTAATAAAATCAAAACTCAAAATTAAATCAGTGATTAAGTAATAATTACCTCGACCAGTGTCGCCATATTGTAACTTTTAATTATGTACACCTAGCCTGACTACTGCGATTCAAGCAATATGCTTAGTGCAGCCGTCGCCGTATATCGTAAGACCTTTGTATAATTTTATTGGAAATAAAGATTTTATTATTATTTTATTATTATTATTATTATATATCAATTCTTCTGTTCAAATCGGGCTCCCGTACGGCGCAGACGCATCAAGTCAGTGCCGTCTGTTATAACAGCAGTATTATGGAGTGTGTTCGGGCTCCTTATTGTATTGGTGTTGTTACGGTGTCTTTTGTGAACTTTCGGTGAAAACTAAAGATACTGAGATTCCTCCTTGGGCGTTGCCCGACCACGCCCTCGGCACGAGGTGGCGGTTCTCTTCACATGGCGATGCTGTTTTCGGATCAAGAGAGCGGCTCCCCTTATCATCTCATGTGAATTGCCTGACAGAATTTACTTAGCATAGCACGAAGCGCCAGGTCTTCAACTACCATTAAGGTATAATGTACTAGCGTACTAGAGAACACATCTCGACTAAATGTTTCAGCCAAGAATTGTAGTCTAGTGGACTACAAACCTTCAGTCAGTGTCAATAATTGAAGTTGTCAAAACTGCTTCTTGATTGTTCAGTACTACAATTCTTGGCTGAAACATTTAGTTCGAAGATGTGTTCTCTAGTACGCTAGAACATTGTAATGCCTCAATGTTAACTACATCTCTCTATCTATCAGATTTCCGATTCGGTTCAAGAATTTTTTGACACTAAAAACAATTGTCATTTTTTTATTCTCTGACCAGCAGACACACACACCTGACATTACCTAGTTGCCACTTCTTACTGAAATGACTATAAATTAATGAATTGTTTTTAAATTATTGTAATTGTAATTAATGTAATTTGCATTGTAAAGTAAACAATTTAAACTGATGACATGACTTTTATTTTTTGGTATCAAAAAAATAACATTTCTAACCCGCAATGTATAGCGCGCACGCCACAGACTATGCCTGTGTGTGTAAGCGGATCATCTTTCTTTGTAAAAAAGTTTAGTATTATCAAACAAAAGTCAATTTTGTAAAAATCTTTGAAAAAAATTTTAACTTTGATAGTCAATAACTCGGTAACCCGTCATTTCCCAGGTATAGTGTAAAAGAAAAAATTGATCGTAATAATACGTAGAATATGTAGTATTCGGCTTAGTTAAGCCTTTTTTTACACCCGATATAAGTTTTTAAGATCTGTATTTTTACCTGTGAATCACAAATAAACAATTTTGAATTTGAATTTGAATTACATTTTATGCTGCAATATCATGTTCAAAAAATATATTAAATAAATGGTGCTAGAAGTGGCTATTTATACAGAAAGGTTTTTGTAGCCCATTTATCGAGGCTGGAGAAACCTTTACTGGCATCGAGTGTAATTAATGATTTTTGCGGACCTGGCAGGAGTGAAAGGGCCAAGTTGTGCACTAGAATTGTTTAGTAGAGCAGCAGCATTCGTTCACAAATAAAAAAATAAACATTAGACAACATCACATACATTGCTCTACTCTTAATGTAAGTAGCTAAAGTACTAAAGACAGACAGAAACAACGAGGGTACCACATCCAGACCCGAGAATAACTATATAGAAAAATTCAATAAATAGCAAAAATTATACTGTGATAATTGTGTACGAAGGATGAAAAATTATCATATGTGATCGTAATGGATTTAACTGGTTTATGTGACGTGTTTAATGTAATGTAGTGTCGTAAAATAGTAAATGACTCAAAAAATGATTGAATTTGCTGCAAACTGAATCTTAAAATTTACCTAATAATTTATAAACATTGACTGTTAATATTATTTGTTTCAATATTATATATGTGTTTGAATTTAACTCAATTCAACTAAAGGTTTTCAATTCAAAACTACGATTCTAATTTCTATTTTTTTTTCTATCATATATTAATCTAATCTAATGTAAGTAGGATAGTTAATCTATGAGATTTTTTCCTTAAAATAAAGTTTTTTTTATATGATTAAAATATAAATAAATATGTATAATTAAAACATCACACACATTATTCTGATCCTGAAGAAGCTAAAGTACTCGTGTTATCGAAATCAGGAACAACGAAGGTACCACAAACTCAACACCCAGACCCGAGATAGTGTAGAAAAGTAATTCCTATAGTGCGCTACCCCTCAAACAAAATCATCGGCAGAGGGAACAGAGCTTGGCGGTGAGTTTACGTGCGTCGCAAAATAAGATTAATTCTGCAAAAGGCTGGTTGTTATAAATGAGTGTGACGGTGACCGAGAGCCGTGTAAGGCGTGTGCACCACTGGAAGATAGGATTCCATGCTCAATAATTTATTGTTTTTGTGATTAAATTTAATTATAACTCCCTCCCTTCCCTTTAGCTGACCTGTGACGTCAGCTGAAGTGCATCTTTTTTAATCAAGCCACCCATCCCACTTAGTATCCCTACTTCTTTACTAATATTATAAATGCGAAAGTTTGTATGAATGTATGTTCGTTACTCTATCACGCAAAAACTGCTGAACGGATTTGGATGAAATTTGACTCACATAGGTATAGAATATGATCTGGATTAATATATAGGATAATTTTTATCCCGTTTGAATGTTCCTGTGGGATATGTTTCTATTTATTTATCTTTATTTAAAAGGCCTGCGTTATGTGTCATACGAAACATCCTGTAGTCCACGCAAACGAAGTTGCGGGCACAGCTAGACTTTTTAAATAAATAAAGATGGTTCAGTCAACGTACCAATTGTAATGGTGTAGATATAAGAAATTAGCAGCCTGGAAACGGTAGCACAAAGTAGCGAACAATGTATTTTGCAAAGGACGTCTCCCAGCACACCTATATCCGAGTCAATACTAAAAGGATAGCTTTTTTGGTAGGATAAAGCCTCACCACATATCATCAGGGAGGTCGCAGTCATTCACCGATATAAACGAATCTTTAGCTTTATCTTTAGCTTTAGCTTCGCTTCCAGAGTGCAGAGTCCTATCATTTCCTAGACTGGGCTGGTGCGGACGTGGTTTATTGTAAGCACGATTATATTTCCACTAATGGACGTTATTGAACTTGGCTCGGGCGCTCCCGACCGAGGATTGAGGTCAATTATTGCGAAACAATATCCCCATTTGGGACACAACCTACGCAATGAAGCGATAAATTCGATTAAGTTATGTTTAGTAACTAAGCTGTGTTCTTTATTGGGAAAATCATTTTTCTGTACTATTTATTCAATCTGATCTCAACAATAGTGTTTTAAATGAAAGCAGTGATAAATTTAGTTAATTTTACCTTTCTTACTACGTTAAAGCACTCTTTTGAGGGTCGATGAATGTAAATAAAATAAACAAACCTTTATTTGATATGACGAGTAAACGGCGCGCTCGTGACGAGTGGAAGCCGCAAGTGACGAATGGACGGCCTGCGTGTGACGAGTAAAAGGCTGACGGGTAACGAGTGAAAAAAAGCGCGCGGGTGACGAATGGACGGTGCGTGAGTGACGAGTGAACGGCGTAAATACGACGAGTGGACGGCGCGCGGGTGACAAGAGGAAAGCAAGAAGGTGACGAATTTTTTGTGACTAAACTATTCTATCTCAGAACAGCTTAGTCACAAAATTTTCGTTTCGCTGTAACCTTAAATAATACTAGTAAATATTTAAGTTCTAAATTCCTGTCTCTGATAGTAAACTCAGGAGTTACGATCTGCAGTGGAATGTAAGTAAATGTAGAAATAAACGTAAACGCACCCATTTGACGTTAGAGCGCAGTGGCCATTAAAACAGGCACAGAACAGGAAAAACTCACAGAGCCGTATTTGAATAGAATAGAATAAAACTTTATTGCATTAAATGTGAAACATTAAGATGGAACAAACATTTTGCATCTCACATCTAGCCCAAAACAATTAGCATGCAATACGATTGATGAGATTAGTCAATTAAAACAAAAACAACGATGAAATAATTTAAAAAAATTGGAGCAAAAGAACACATCGTTAAATGTAAAAGATAATCTCTATACGAATTTATCGTTGAAGATAATACTTAAAAGGATAAAGTAGTATTTAAAAACCGGGCAAGTGAGAGACGGACTCGCGCACAAAGGGGTCAGTACCATTATCTATAAAAACGGCAAAAATAAAAACACGTTTTGTTGTATGGGAGCCCCCTTAAATACGGACGGACAGACAGACAGACAGACGGACAGCGGAGCCTTAGTAATAGGTAAGAAGTTAAAGTTGATATTTGCAGAAATTAAGGCGGTTTCTGTGAGTTCTATTCAGCAGTCTTCAAGAGAATACTTTACTTGAAAAATTGAAGTCCTCTGAAGTTTAGTTGACAAAGAAGTCGCTCGGATAAGGATATGACGTCTTTTCTTCGCATGCATCACGGTATGTCAGCTGGACGCGGTTAAATGTTCGTCTTGGCGAAACGAAACGAAGCCTTAAACCATGAATTTTATACATAAAACCAAGTAGAATGCAAAAAAAAATAATTGTTGGGAAATGACTTTTATTTTTGGGTATCAAAAAAAATAACTTATTTCTAACCCGCAATGTATAGCGCGCACGCCACAGAAGAAAGAAGTACTGAACATTTTTATCATGTTTCTTTGTAAAAAAGTTTAGTATTATCAAACAGAAGTCAATTTTGTCAAAATCTTTGAAAAAAAATTGTAACTTTGACTGTCAATAACTCGATAACCCGTCATTTCCCAGGTATAGTGTAAAAGAAAAAAATGATCGTAATAATACGTAGAATATGTGGTATTCGGCTTTTTTTACACCCGATATTATTACAAAGGGTACTCGTTAACTCAAAGTCATAAAATTTGGTAAGAAGCAATGTCATAAAACATAAGTCAAGGTAGAATCCGAAAGCCGGTTTGTAGTTTGTTTGTTTTGTGTGGTTGCTCAGTAGGTAAGTACTTAACTTTGAAAAAATTTCTTAATCGTAAAAGTTAAGTTTACTTCATTAAAAAGTTTTCAGTTTGTTTAAAAACGACGACCCTCGTAAAAATTCGGATAAGTAAAATTTTTGTATTTACTTACTTATGAACAACTTCACTTTTTAGGGTTCCGTACCCAAAGGGTAAAACGGGACCCTATTACTAAGGCTCCGCTGTCCGTCTGTCTGTCTGTCCGTCTGTCACCAGGCTGTATCTCATGAACCGTGATAGTTAGAGAGTTGAAATTTTCAAAGATGACGTATTTCTTTTGCTGCTATAACAACAAATACTAAAAGGTAGAATAAAATAAATATTTAAGGGGGCTTCCATACAACAAACGTGTTTTTTGCCGTTTTTATAGATAATGGTACGGAACCCTTCGTGGGCGAGTCCGATTCGCACTTGGCCGGTTTTTTCAAATATTGGACAACATCACAAACATTGCTCTGATTAGGATCAGTACACAAGTACTTTAGCTACTTACCTTAGGAGGTACACAAGTACTTTAGCTACTTACCTTAGGAGGTAAGTAGCTAAAGTACTTGTGTTAAAGAAATCAGTTACAACAATGGTACCACAGCACCCAGACCCAAGATAAATAGAAAAGTTGGTTTACATTGTCCTGACCGGGATTAAACCCAGGACCTCAAGTCCAGCGGGCTTAGCACAAAAATGTATATTTCGTTTGGACGTATAAACTAACAAATTAAAATAACCAGTCTCATGTGTCAATCCTTTGATAAAATATGACCAACTCAATCTAGCCGTGTAAAAGACCGATCGTTTTCAATTGTTCATTTATTGTTAAACCTTTGATACAAGTGGATATTTTATTTTATTGGGTAATACGAACCTCCGATACGATAATAATGTGGCCCTCCTGTTTCAGCCTTAATATCGACCAATCTAAATAAGTAACTTTGCAAATGGTGCCGTCACAACGGATCGCCGCGCGCTCACTCAAACCACGTACATTTCGTTTCGCCCGTAATGTTTGTTGCGGCGCACTGCCCAGTGGGAGTCGTTTAGGCAATTCGTATTTTTTCATTTGCAGAGAAATATAGATGGAAATTATTTTGAATTTGCGATCGTGGGTGTCTGTGTAAAAGTGGGTAATTTTAAATTTTGACAATGAGAATGCTTGTTGTGGACAAATGTTACTATATTTTTTGACTTAGCCGGCTTATTTTGTCATTTAATGTTAGCCCAGCGATTGTAAAATCCTGTTCGCTGGGAGTTGAGGCAGCAGGTATGCAATTTCCCACTGAACACTGAGTCAAAGCACGCGAGCGTGTAGGCCCCGCTCGCCTCGCCACTCGCCGCTTTGATCTTCGCCAAAATACCGACAAAATAGCGCGCGGCGGCGAAGCGAAGCGAGTGCACGCGAGTCGACACGAGCGTTGCCTCGTCACACTCACGCTCGTCACCACTCGCCTCCACTCGGCGAGTGTGAAGTGCGATAACAGCCAGAACTATGTCCAAGCTAAAGTAGAATATAATAATATGTACTGTTTGTGTTTTGTGTGGTGTGAAATAAAGAGTATCTAGTGAGAGAGTCAGCCTGTGACCACAGTCGGTGTAACCCGATCCCCGGTCGGTTGCCAAACGAGGGTTATGTTTTTCAAGCCTATGTAGGTATGTATGTAAGTCTATTACTTTGGCACGCCCCACAGCCTAAACCGTTTAACGGATTTTAACGTATAATACCTATATCAAAAGATTCGTCTCAATTGTGGGATTGACAAGGGGTATGTTATTTCCCAAAATTCCCGCGGGAACTAAACTTACGTGGGAAAAACGGATCCGCAATACTGATAAACCGGTTTTGAAACTTTCTTATATTAACAAGATTTAAAGAATCAATTTGAATGCGGATTAATAGCATAATGATGATTGACTTAGTATGCACTGTGGTTGTAAATAAGTAATTAAAATCCGTGTATAAAAAGTAGAATCAAGTAACATGGATTTGATGCCTCCGACTGCAAATTGATTATTTAAATCATCTTGTTTTCATCTTTTAAGTTCACTTTTTACGCAGTCAGGTTTTTTGATTTGTTTAATTAATTAATTTTATTTGCAATACATTCTGACTGATCTGCTTGCTGGTTTATGACTAACCTATGAACGATCGTCAACAGATGGCGCTGTATCCTTTTAACTCGCGGTAGCATTTGATTTTTTCGGGGAGGATAAGTAATCTTTAATTTACCAATGATAATTGTTATTCCCTGAAGATTTGCGCCGGACAGGAAAGGCGGTATTTTTGAAATATCTTTGTATGTTTTTAAATGCAAAGATATTTATTAGTACGAAAGATAAAATAAAACGTAATATCTTTTAAATTAAATCTGTGTTTTTAATTATTAATAAAGGAGTTAGTGCTGCTTATTTGGAGTCAATTATTGCCTTCCAAGTTTCCAACACTTACGCTAATTTTCCGGACAATCTACATACACGGTGTTACTTTGCATCCTTGCCATGCCTAATTACAGAGATAAAAGTAGGGAACAATACCTATTGTTTAGATAAACTAGAGACTCCCATAAATAAAGCACACTAAGTTTTTAGTAAATTTGGTTTTGCAGTACACTTAGAAATAAACCGATTCTCGAACGGTACGCGATCACTAATCAAGTAATACTACAAAGTCTTATGTGCCGATGAATAAGAACAGTAATGTGCATGCGTTTCGATAATTAGTGTTGTGTTTAATTGATTGTCGATAAAATAAAATATTCAAGATTTAAAAAAAAATGTCTTTCTTTTTTTACTGATTTGTTATCATTGTCAGTGATATAGTTACCTCTGTAAATATGGCAAGGATGCAAAGTAACACCGTGTATAATATACAGTGTAAGAGAACGAATGCACCACATCATCTTATTGGGCGCGGGCAGATAGACCTTTTTGCGTCACCCAATAACGCAATGCTTTGGTAAAATTAAATTAACTTTTAAACAACCCCCGACTTGAAAATCCTCTCATCAACTATTAACGAGCTGATGATCTTCAAACGGTTGATCAGGTCATGGTTACCTTATCATATACTTTCAATATCATTAAGGTAACACGGTACCAAATTTCGAATCGATGGGACATAATGAAGTGAGTCAGTTCCCCTCATCAACTAGAAAAGAGCTGATAATCTTCAAACGGCTGAACAGATTTACATGAAACATGGCTAAGAACACTCGGGATAAAATTATCTATAACACAAAAAAAACTAAACGAAAATCGGTTCATCCGTTTGGGAGCTACGATACCACAGACAGACACGTTAAACTCATAACACCCCTCTCTTTTTGCGGCGGGGGTTAAAAACAGCTTAAAAGACCACAGCTCTACCTTGACCATTTTTGTATCAAAATGTGCTGACACTTTAATACAAAAATGGTCAAGGTAGAGCTGTGGTCGCATGTGTGTGTCTGTGCGCATTATTCTGTGAAATGGGCGCAATTACAGCTGCACAGTTTGACACTCATGCTGTCGCTTCATCATCATCATCACCTTAACCACAGTACGTCCACATCGTCCTGGACATAAGCCTCCCCCAGTGACTTCCAGATCGGCCGGTCGGAAGCGACCTGCATCCAGCGGCTTCCTGCAACCTTAACTAAATGTCGCTTATCATCATTGTAATCAACGCCAGCCCACTGCTGGGGCTGGGCATAGTACAGAGTCGGATCCTTTTCACTTCTTCTTTTTTAGTCGCTGCCACACACAAATACAAGCGGTGATCGCTTTGCGCATCTTACGAGACGATCATCGTATCAGAGACGCGTGTGCGCGGAGCTAACAACCAATCCCGGCCGGCGGTGCAGGCGCGGCGCGCTAATCGCTAAGCCAATCGCGTAATCGTAATGGCCATTGACGCATCTTTCACCCAGCGCTCAACACCCAGGCCGTTAGTTGTACAAGGTTCTTGACAGACAGATATCGAAGAGAGAGATATCGAAGTAATACTAAAAGGGTTCTTTTTAGGATTCCGTACTCAAAAGATAAAACGGGACCCTATTACTAAGACTTCGCTGTCGGTCTGTCTGTCTGTCTGTCTGTCTGTCTGTCTGTCTGTCTGTCTGTCTGTCTGTCTGTCTGTCTGTCTGTCTGTCTGTCTGTCTGTCTGTCTGTCTGTCTATCTGTCTGTCTGTCCGTCTGTCCGTCTGTCCGTCTGTCCGTCTGTCCGTCTGTCCGTCTGTCCGTCTGTCCGTCTGTCCGTCTGTCCGTCTGTCCGTCTGTCCGTCTGTCCGTCTGTCCGTCTGTCCGTCTGTCCGTCTGTCCGTCTGTCCGTCTGTCCGTCTGTCCGTCTGTCCGTCTGTCCGTCTGTCCGTCTGTCCGTCTGTCCGTCTGTCCGTCTGTCCGTCTGTCCGTCTGTCCGTCTGTCCGTCTGTCCGTCTGTCCGTCTGTCCGTCTGTCCGTCTGTCCGTCTGTCCGTCTGTCCGTCTGTCCGTCTGTCCGTCTGTCCGTCTGTCCGCCTGTCACCAGGCTGTATCATAAACCGTGATAGATGGAGAGTTGAAATTTTCACAGATAATGTATTTCTATTGCCGCTATAACAACAAATACTAAAAAACAGAATAATATTTAATGGGGCTCCCATACAACAAACGTGATTTTTTGGCCGTTTTTATAGATAATGGTACGGAGCCCTTCGTGCGCGAGTCCGACTCTCACTTGGCCGGTTTTTGCTTATCCATCGGAAACGTAATTTCAATTTTAGCCATCTAGTTGCAAATATTAAAAACTCAACAACGAGTTATATTCACAAATACGTATTTCTAAATTTTTGTCATAGATGGCGTGTTCTAGACAAAAAGGGCACCATTTCACAAAAAATCTAAAGATGGCGCTCGCGGCAGCCATAAAACTAACATTTACAGTTATTTTAGCAGGCGTTGCGGCGCGTTGATTTCTTGGTTATTTTAGGAACTGATGCTTATTCAAGTTTAATAATGTTGAAAGTCAGATTATTTATTAATTTTATTCTCAGCCTTTTGTCCCAGTCTCACCCTATTCAGGGTGAAATTGACCATGATTGCCATGAGGTGGCAAGTCTAGATAATTTAGTGTCAGCTTTTTTCGATCCGCTGCCGGCAGCTTTGCGTCTATCACATTCACCGCTTCGGAGGGCGCAGTTATACCGCTTCCTACGCCGCGTCAAATCGTAAACTTCACTCAAGATGCAACAATAAATTCAACCTATGGATTATTGCCTAAGATACTCCTCCATAGTCGGTCTCTCAGAGGTTGAGGATCGTCACGTCACCTACTTTGTTGCCTGGATGATGAGCTGTCTCCGGGCATTTCGACCCTTGGCCCGTCTTGTCGTCGTCTTTGGTGGAGGTTGTCGAACGAAAATGCATGTTGATCTGTTTTAATGGTTTTTATTATGATTTAAAGAGCTTTAAAGTGCAAGCTTGGTGTAGTTTGTGTCCTAATATTTGGTAAAGTGATAAAATTGTGGTACAGTGGAACCTTTGAAATGTTATTGTATTCAAAGCGCACCTAGTGTCAAGTGACTTGTCTCGTTAGACCTAGAGAATAGTAGACTTCTCGAAATCCAGAAAAAGCAATAGAACACTGGACACCCGTGTCTTATTGTCAACTCTAATTACATATTACTCGGTGTTGGGGTTGGCGAAAAAAAATTGGTTGTCTGTAAAGTCGGTTTACGGACGTTAATTTTACGTGATAACGTCATAAGAAAACATTGATGCTACTCGAACGCAACGGCCGATGGAGTGGAAGAGAGTTATATGCGTCACAAGCCGAACGCTTAGGCCGATCGTGCCTCTCTATCGCTTGTTCCGCGCTCTCGCTCGCACGCGTAACGTGACTTTTTCGTGTGTGCAGCCGGCTTTCATCGGTATAAGACGTTATCACGTCAAAAAATTGCCTAAAACTCTTAAACGATATCACTCACCAGGCTGAGGGTTGAAGCGCCTCTTCATGTACTCCAGGACCTTGTCCCGGATCCCTCGTTTCTTCTGCTCTTTGTCGTCCACATTCTGCACAAAGAAATATCATCATCATCATCATCTCAGCCTATTGCAGTCCACTGCTGGACGTAAGCGTCAACCAAAGAGCTCTAAACAGCACCATCCCCCGCTTTTTTTATCCAACCACTGCCAGCTATCTTCCTAAGGTTGTCGGTCCATCGGGCTGGGGGGCGTACTACACTACGTTTGGCTAGGCGTGGTGTCCGCTCGAGATCCCGTTTACTCGACCTTTCATCGGTTCTGCGACAAATGTGGCCGGCCCATTGCCACTTAAATTAGCTAAATTTTGAACTATTTGTTACTTTAGTGATCTGCCTGATAATCTCGTTTTGGATTTTATTCCTTAACGAAATTTCAAGCATCGATCGCTGAGGAAAAAAAAATACAAAATCCTTATTTCAGTATTTCAGCAGGCGGCCAAGCATGATTAAATGATGAACTATTAAATAGAGTTTCGTTTACGTATTTATTTTATGTATTTTTAACGATTTATTTTTTTAGGTGGTCATATTATGATCGTTCGCCCGCAACGGTTATCAAGTGTGTTATTTAGTAATAAATAAGCTGGACTGGTACTTTATTCGAGACGTGTTTAACAATGCTTATATGGGCCTCACGATCTCTTATTTTTTTCCATTGGCATTGGCTTGGTCAATAAATATATTTGATACGTGTTTAAGAATTCCAAGGATCTAACGATCTCTTAATTTTTCCCGTGTTCAATAACAACGAATATATCATTATGTTTTCAGTAGTTTACTTTACATGGAAATAGGTCCCTCTTTGTTTTTTTTAGATTGACGAAATGGAACACCCAAAAGTAGAAACATTAAGTCAATATGAACGCCTGTTATAAAATAATCAGCAACATACACTAAGTACATAGACTTACTACGATGGCTTTCTCATTTGAACCAACAAATAAGACTGACATTGTAAGTCAACCTTTAACTACTAGATGGCACTGTATTTGAAATTTAGCACGACCTTAATGTTGTGTCACGCCACTAGATGGCGTTATTCCGACTTGCTATTTCAAGCAAGCGTATATAATAAATCACTTTCTTGCGGCTAGATGGCGTTGTCTTTAACTTACATATTCTCCCCATGGAATTTCATCTGTAAACTTCGCGAGGGTCGTAAGATTGGTGGTTAATATTAAGAGAGTATTATGGTTCCGAGGAGGTGACAGCAATGAGCGTGTTAGTGAGCATAAATATGGGATGAATTGCACATACGTGACTGTATTTGTAAATAGATCAGCTCATCCCACACTAGGGATGAAACGATGAGAGTGAATACAAGTAAATAATCTAGATATATAAAAATGAATCCCTATTTCCCTTGGACCCACCATCACACGTGAACGGAAGGATCTATTTCGCTTATTCTTTTTTTGTTTCGTTTGTTATTGACAGCAGAAGGTTCTTATGAAAGAAAAAATAGGAAAATTGCGCGGAAAATTACAAAATTTAAGAAAAAGGGAACGACGTCGCGAGCGACAGCTAGTAATAAATAAATAAATAAATAAATATTTGACAACATCACATACATTGCTCTGATCCTTGTAAGTAGCTAAAGCACTTGTGTTATAGAAATAAGAAACAACGACGGTACCACAACACCAACACCCGAGACAATATAGAAAAGTTCGTTTTCCACATTGTCCCGACTGGGAATCGAACCCGGAACCTCAGATATGGCGGCGGCGCCTAGTCCGGCATGCTCGCCTCTCGGCTACGGAGGTCGTCTCTCGTCAAAGTTCTTACTCTATACTTTCCTTTCGATACAAATTACTTTTTGTATCGATACTTTGAAACTAAGTAGCATTTAAATGTCGAAGGTGCTTGTTTTGATATAGATATATTTTTTAATTGAAATTGAATTGTTTATTTCAGACACACATCCATATAAATTGTGTGTAAGTATGGCTTAATAGCTATGTTAGTAAATATATATATTACGTCACGATTTTCATATCACGATGTGACTTTTTTTACTGTTGTTTCTTTTTATAAGTAAGTAGTCCTAGTTAGGCCAATAAGTAGAATTGTTTTATTTATAGGTTTTGTTAAAGGCTTACCGTTCCTTATATCAATAAAACAACCGGCCAAGTGCGAGTCGGACTCGCGCACGAAGGGTTCCGCAACATTATCTATAAAAACGAGCCAAAAAATCACGTTTGTTGTATGGGAGCCCCCTTAAATATTTGTTGTATTCTGTTTTTTTAGTATTTGTTGTTATAGTGGCAACAGAAATACACCATCTGTTAAACATTTCAACTCTCTAACTATCACGGTTCATGAGATACAGCCTGGTGATAGACTGACAGACAGACAGACGGACAGTGGAGCCTTAGTAATAGGGTTCCATTTTACCCTTTGGGTACGGAACCCTAAAAACAATATTAATTACTGTTTTCTGTGTCCTAAATTCTATTAAAAAATTATCTCAATACGAGTATGTATTGATACTTTGTAATCGATACAGAGTAGATATCGATACTTTACGACCAATGCTGTATTGAGTAAATATACCTCGGTGGTATATTATATCCTTATCTATCCCGCACTAATCTTTTCATACCTTTCGACCACCATTTCCTCCCTACATTGGCGGAGTTTGGTAAATGTTTGTCATCATTAGCTTTTATATGTCTATTGCTGAACATAAGGTCTCTATTATAGAACGACTACAAATAGGTTAGTGGCGGGTACAAATAGGTCCCTAAGCCGATTACCTAAAAAAAAAATATATCGAATAGTATACAAAAGCACGGCATTAGAGACAGGAAAAAAAAACTAACAGCCTAACAAGCAAATAATAATATTGACAGTAGAAGAAGAATGATAATAATATTAAAACAATATATGATAATAATAGTAACAGACAGAAAAAAGACACAATATACATATATAATTAGATGACACAAATACAATTTTATTCTTCTTTCCTTGCTATATCCATTTGGCCTGGCCTAGCATCATGGACCACCCTGTATTATTAATACTGCTGTTACATTATGAAGAGATAAATGAATATGAATAGGTATGTGGAAGCAGTTAGTTTGCACTAATCACATGCACTACCTACTAACGTAACGATGACAAACACTCACAAAAATTGAAATATCTTACGTATAGTTTAATAATCTAATCATATCTTTGCGTTTGATTAGCAACTACAAAGATATCTCAAAAATTTTCGTAGAGTTCGTGTGGCTTCTGTCAAACAGTGCTGAAGGTCTTAACCATACGGAAAACCGAAATGACACCGCGAAGTATGTTACTACCAGCGCCATCTAGCGACGTGGACTGGTAACTGATTTACTATGGGCGCTTGATAATGGTTGCGGGGTTACTTCAATTTAATTCAATTCATTTATTAACCATGTCGTTACATCACATAACATTGGTACGTCGAAGTTTACAATTTTATTGCAATTATTACATTTTCATAGAATTTATTAGGAAAACCTCAAAATTATATAAAAAGCAAAACAAATTAAAATAATGTCAATGGCAATTTAAATTATACGTGTTACAATCAATATTAAAAATATTTAAATTTTTGTTTTTAGCAATTACCATGCTAGGTTTATCTAAGATTTTTAATACTTGAAAAAAATCGTCCGCCTCAGGCGGGATCCGAACCCACGTCCATCGCATGCCGGGCGAGTGCTTTGATCACTAAGCTACCGAGATGTTAGTCAACTCGACGAAATCTTTCAAGTGGTTCTCGCTGTCAAAGCCAGCGTATTTTCTGATCAATGTTGCGGTATATATACTACTACCGTCAACACCCGATAGAAATATTTTTACAAATATTTAACTATTGGTAAATTAAAAAAAGCTTAAACAATTTAAATTATCAACAATTAAAAATATTTGATTGAAACCACCTAGCGTCTTTGAGTAAGTATATAATAAGACCTTGGTGTAAAACTGTATTCTTGCAAATAAATATTTGATTTGATTTATAAATTTTTCATAACACATCATTTCAGCCGGCGTCCACTGCTGAACATAGGCCTCCCCCAGTGACTTCTGTCATCGTGGGGTTGTTGCCATACTCGCCACGCTTGGCAGGCGGGTTGGCGAGCGCAGTTGTTTTATTATTTCGCACGCAGACGCTGCTCCGCGTCTCGTGCTGCAGGATTTAGTCGCCTCTTACGACACGCCTCCTGTCGGCGGTGGGGAAATGTATTCTTTACGGCCGTCCCCACACGGCAATAATATATTCATAACACGAATATGAATATTTAAACTTGCAGAGGATTTCTCGGACTTTAACGAATACGTTGAAATCACGCGGCTCGTGAGCACATCTGCACCGAACGAATGGGCTGTGCGTGATGTGGGCTCGTTTTATATCCTAAAATGAGGCTAGGTGTTGTGGGTATAATAATAAAAATAATAATTAATATGGCTCAACATAACATACGGTTTACGGTTTAAGATATTTATTTCTCAAAAAGAATATTACATACATTCACTTTCCAGAGAAATACAAAATCACTTGAAACAATTTAACAAGCAAGTGCAGGACACGAACAAAACAATGTGGGTAGAAATTACAATAAAATAAAATTATGGCTCTTATTAAGTAACGACTCACAGTTTCCATTGACTTAAGATTGATGGAGATTACTCAATGGCGATTGCCTGTTACTTTTATTTTAATATTATTGAAATTCGGAATAGTCACTTATAATGTGTTTTTTCAGCTTTGAAATATATTAAAGGATTTGATTTGTTTAATATTATTTGGTAATTTGTTGTACAATTAAAACATGTGTACAAAAAAAACATACATTGTTCTGATCCTAATGTAAAGCACTTTTGTTATAGGAATCAGAAACAACGACGGTACCACAACACCCAGATGCGAAACAATACAGGGCGTTAGGTGTTAACATAAAATATGCATATAAATACTACAGGGAAGTCAGTTTGATATCATCATTTTTGAAAAAAAAAATTTTTTATACAAATAGAATTCTAAACATTTTAACTTTGAATGAATGTTAAAAAACTGGTGATTGTAAATTTTTGTTTTTAGCAATTCTATGCAGGGTTTTATTAAAGATAAATAACAGCTGGCTTCGACCTCAAGTGGGACTCGAACCCACGTCCCATCGCATGCCGGGCGAGTGCTTTACCAACTAAGCTACCGAGGACGTCACGTGACACGATGAAATTCCTCAAGTGTTTCTTCTCGCTGTCGAAGCCAGCGTATCCCTGATCAATGTTGTATCTATATGTATAGCTGACGTGACGTCCTCGGTAGCTTAGTTGGTAAAGCACTCGCCCGTCATGCGATGGGACGTGGGTTCGAGTCCCACCTGAGGTCGATGATTGTGTCTTTGAAATTATAATAATTATTATACACCGAGAAATGTTAGTGGTTGTTTTCCCGCAGTAAAATGATTCTATCTTAGTAGTACAATAGATTACTGAAGTTTTATTTCTTTAAGGCCTTAACACGCTTGAATGACCTTGACGCGTTGCGCCCATACAATTTCGCGCGTGCGGATGACCTCTAAATATCGGAAAAACATGTTTTTTTTATGAATTTAATGCCAATAAAGAGAATTTTCAAATAAAACTCGCAATTCAAAACATGTGTATTTCCACAATCTTGTTTTGTGTGAAGGCAGTAACGAAATAGCTTGTGCCGTTTAAACGAACATTTGCAATTTATGAAAAATAGACACTTTTTTGTGTATGATTTAATCCAAGGGACTTAACGAAAAATCTAAATTATTCAATTCAAGATGTTGATTAAATCATCTTCTAGCATATCGTATTTTCAGTTTTTAGATTCATGTAACAGGTATTCTGACAATTTGGTTTTAATATTAGAGATTTTAGGCACTTGGGTGGTGTTAAGGCCTTAATTCAAATCGCCTGTACGTTGAGCGTGCGATGAGTGTGCCAGGTGCGATGAGTTTATGCTGTATTACTTTGTGCGGGAGCTTCTTTTACTTAAAACATTTATTTTATGCGTCAAGCAGTACCCAAATACGTCACATCCCGTAAAAAAAAACTATCATTTCTCACGCTTTCGAGTTGATGATTATTTTTTTAATTAGTTGAGCTGAAAAATATTTTTATTTAAAAACAAAAATAACCCACATGGGTCGATAGTACTACTAATTTTTTCTCTGTGGTACTACCTATTATTCTTTCTCTATGGTACTACTACAGGTAAATCGTTCTGCCGCGGGAAAACAACCACTAAAATTTCTCGGTGTATACAGGGTAGTCCAAACATAGTGACAGAGACAGCTCTGGCACTATTTTTGAACTACCCTGTGTATAGAGGGTGTACTAGAGAATGGGACTCTCCTTAAAACCACGTGATCAGCTGGTCATATACAACAACTTTTTCTATGGGAGCAACATCGAAATCGAGAAGTTTTTTTAGGCTGCTTCATATAAACTTACTCGCATACCTCGATAATAATATTTGATAAATGAAATTCGGTAATTTGATGTTTGCAATAATTTAATAATATAATTAAATTTATTTTGTAATGATATTATAATTGTTAACCACTTTATTGTTATGCTTGAATGTGGGTTATTTTAATTGTTTAATTTTTAATGTATACTGTAAGGCACTACTTGCCTCTTATGTTTGCTGCGCCCTTGCAGGGTGTCACTTGTACTGTACCACTCTGTTTTTAATGTAACATCTTTTGTAACTTGTGACTTGCAATAAATAAATGAAATGAAATAATGTATGAAGCATCTAAAAATAAAATCACGCGTTCGATGTTGCTCCCAAAAGTTGAAATGAAATTGAATTGAAATTCTTTATTCTGTATATAGGCCCTCTTCCCGGCACTTATACACGTCCCAACATATAACTTAGCCCTACCACCGCTTCGGGACAACATATCGGCTGGTGATGAGAAGAAACGGCGCAAGAAACTCAGTCACCTTTGTCAGCCTGATTTTATTACAGGAAATACAATTACAAGATAGTGTAAGTGCGAGCTAGGCAGGCTACTAAGTCCATGCACTCTTGTCGTTCAAGTAATCTTCAACTTTGTAGTATCCTTTTTCCATAAGAATTTTTTTAATGTGGTTTTTGAACTCATAAACAGGTAAGTCAACAAGAGTTTGTGGTACTTTATTGAAGATTTTTATACATTTCCCCAAAAATGAATTACCCACTTTCTTTAATCTAAAGCTCGGAACGGCAAGTTTATGTTTATTTCTAGTATTATAATGATGTGAATCACATTTAAGGCTAAACGAACTTAGGTTTTTTCTAACATACATAATATTGTCAAAAATGTATTGTGACGCTACTGTTAATATTTTAATATCTTTAAAGACCTCCCTCAGAGAGTCGCGAGGCCCAAGACAGTATATTGCACGTACAGCTCTTTTTTGCAACACAAAGATTGACTCAATATCAGCAGCTGAGCCCCATAGCAATAAACCATACGACAACAAGCTATGAAAATAACTAAAGTATACTAGTCTTGCCGTGTTGTTGTATATGACTAGCTGATCACGTGGTTTTAAGGAGTGTCGCATTCTTTTTTACACCCTGTATGATACGGTATCGATTCTGGAAGCCATTTTTTGTCAAAACCGGCAGAGTGTGGAAACTAATGGGCCGCAGTGCCGTGCGTTTTATAGCGGGCGACCGCGGGGGGCGGAGTGCGGGCGCGGGGGCACGGACCTGGGGCCGGACTGCCTTTAACTTCCTCCTAGCGGTCTAAGATCAGAACTCGAAACGGTTTTCACTCATATTTTTATAGACGAAAACTATTTTCTATTTTTTATTTATTAAAAAACTAGCTGTGCCCGCAACTTCGTTTGCTTGGACTACAGGATTTTTGGTATGAGTAACAAAAAACCGGCTAAGTGCGAGTCGGACTCGCGTACGAGGGGTTTCGTAACTTTATCTATAAAAACAGCAGAAAAATCATGTTTGTTGTATGGGAGCCCCCTTAAATATTTATTGTATTCTGTTTGTAGTATTTGTTGTTATAGCGGCAACAGAAATACATCATCTGTAAAAATCTCAACTGTCTAACTATCACGGTTCATGAGATACAGCCTGGTGACAAACGGACAGACAGACAGACGGACAGCGGAGCCTTAGTAATAGGGTCCCGTTTTACCCTTTGGGTACGGAACCCTAAAAAAACTAGCTGTACCCGCAACTTCGTTTGCGTGGACTACAGGATGTTCGGTATGAGTATCAAAAACCGTTCAAATAAAGAACAATATATAGAAAAATATCCAAAAGGAACATTTAATCGGCAATAAAAGTATCCTACATGTAAATCCAGATCATATTCTATATGTGTGTAAAATTTCATCCAAATCCGTTTAGTAGTTTTTGCGTTAAAGAGTAACATACATACATACAAAAACACTTTCGCGCTTATAATATATTTGCTGTGCCCGGAACTTCGTTTGCATGGACTACGGGATGTTTGGTATGTATGACACATAATAACGCAAGCCGTTTATATTAAGAATAATAAATAGAAAAGATCCCACAGAAAAAAACTAGGATGATAAGTATCCTATAGGTTAGTCTAGTAGATCATATTCTATATGTTTTCAAAATTTCATCCAAATCTGTTCAGTTGTTAACGCGTTATTGAACTACAAACATACAAACATCGTCACAAACTTTCGTATTTATAATATTAGTGAGAAGTAAGGATAGCGGTGTGCAGTCTCTGGGACTAGATTCGAGTCCCGAGCGCGACAGCGGAAGGGCGTGGTGTAGCGGATAATAGATTTTACTAATTGTCACCCAAATAGAATGAATTTGCTTCACTATTCAGTATTTTTATCCGACTGCAGATAATGAGTGATTGTTTAAATTGCATGCTAGTCATAGTTAGAATGTATCGGCCACCATACTACCTAAAGTAATAATTGAATTGTTTTGTATACAAATTTTTATACTCTTTTAACCCGCTTAAAGCTATGGAAGTTGAAATACCCCATAGACCCGAACATTGAGCTATCAGAGCGACTCCCCCCTGGACATATTCTGCCTTGAGCAACCTGGAAGTCCTTAAATAGGTTACGGACCCAGGTAGGCCGAAGCAGGGAGAACCTGCACAGGAGGGGTTACAGCTTGGAGGGTGCATGTCTATGCGGTATTTCCCCCCAGACTATGACTCATCTCCTAACATACCCAGCGTGTCCCTACACCTGCACACGCGAGGATCTTTACATGGCCACCGATAGTGGTATATCTTGGTCTGCTGAGTTTTGGTCTTCACATATTTGAAAGCCTGAGTCGACACGCGAAGAAGAAGAAGAATACTCTTTTAATCTCAAAATCGACAATGTTAGTAAACTTGGGAGTTTATTCAGGCAATAAGATCTTTTCCAAGCACTTTTTTACTCCCTTAAATATAAACGCATCAAGGACTAAACATTGGCTAGTGATAAGAAAAAGAAAAACAACAAACCCAGTCAGTGATGTAAGTTAAAGAATGAAGATTTGTAAAACAATAAAAACCGACTTTGAATCTATTATTATAGAAGTCATTTGAAAAATTTAAATTATTAACAGAAGCCGGTACCCTGTTTCCGTTTCTTGCAAAAGCAATGCGGTAGCGAAAATTGTCCAATTCTGGCTTTTAAAATCGCAAATTGACAGCAAAAAACAAAAACAAAGCAATCTACTGTCACTACTGCCCATACATTTTGACACTAACCATCAATCGGGCGATGACTGCGCGACTATTTCTGATTGCTAATTTTTAGGGAATAAGGGAACTAATTGAAAGTAATATAATATGTAGTATTACTTACCTTAGGATCAAAGCAATCTATGTGATGTTGATTTCTATAGCTGATGACAAGCTGGCTGGTTTAGCTAGGTAGCATTCGACAGCTGATCAATGATCATAAATAAATTTTATCGGCCTAATGACTGTTTGCGCTAGTCATGTCGCTATTAGCGTCATAGCGATAAATCTATACCAACAATAAAGGATACAATATACGCGATTCCAGCAGCTAAGGCTGGATTCGACGAAACATTAAGTTATCCTAGTTTGGCTATTATGAGAATAATATCTTTACTCATTCGTTTGCGTATTACCAACTTACCTATTATGGCACACACTTGATATTGATGTTCTATGATTCAAGTGAATGATGAACGAATGTATAAACCTACCGAAAATTATGCAATCCATTTTATTCTAGGTTGTCTTGAAATGCCTCAACCATTCAATTTTGTAGGATTAGAGAGTGTCAATGCCAATTGACATCTTGTCAGTTTCTATGCGACCAGTGTCGGTTTGAGAAATTTGCAGTCTGAGGCATCAAATCCATGTTACTTGATTCGTCTTTTTCTACACGGATTTACATTACTTAATAGGTACTAACGCAGTGCATACCAAGTCAATCATCATTATGCTGTTAATGGATTTGTAGCAGCATCATCATCGTGCAGAACTGCAAGAGCTGCGCACAATATGCTTCGCTCTCACTCGCAAGCTGCGCACAATATGTTCCTATCTCAAACAATCACGCTATATTCAA
Source organism: Anania fuscalis (assembly GCA_950371115.1). Taxonomy (NCBI): domain Eukaryota; kingdom Metazoa; phylum Arthropoda; class Insecta; order Lepidoptera; family Crambidae; genus Anania; species Anania fuscalis. Next base: position 225,387 of record OX493354.1, read on the forward strand.
CTTCAACGTGATTGGTCGATTTTGTTCTATCATCTTATCGGCGAGTTTTGAAACTTCGTCAAGCGCGGTGTTTTTGCTGATAGTGTCGCTGACGACGAGCACGGAACGGACGTTGGGTGATAGTAGATTCATCCACATCAATCGCAGCGTGTTGTCTGGAACCTTGTTGCGGGCGAGTGTTCTCATGCGGCGCAGTAGCTGGCTAGGTTTTTGCTCTCCGAGTTCAATGTCCGAGAGGATTTTCTGAAGCTGTTTCCCGTCCGATTCCTCATAAACCGATATCAACCGTTCCTAGAGCTTGGTGTATTGTTGTTCAGCAGGCGGATCGTACAGGAGGTCGCATATTTGCTCGATATCTTCTTTTTCCAGCTGCGCTATGACCATCTGAGCGCGCTGAACTTCACTTTTTTTCATGTCGTTGGTTGCAGCCTCGAATGTGATAAACCACAACCGTGGTCTATCACGCCAGAACGGAGGCACACGCATTGACAGCGCTATGCCGGAGACTTCGTGTAGCGGAGCTAATGGAGCTAGTGGTGCTAGTGGAGCTAGTGGAGCTTGTGGCGGTTGATTATCTTCGGGCTGGGTGGACATCTTGCTTTGATTATTAGTGTTCTGAGGAGGGTCACCACTTTGGCGGTTGTTGGTAGGTGTGAGTACCTAAAGTGTCGCCAACTGACTACAAGGTGATGGTAAAATAATACACGATCAGAAGGTAATGGAATGGAATAATTTTATATAAAACTAAGACTAATATTTATACAAACTATGTACACTGGAATATCGACTAGAGGGAGTTATGCGTCGGCCAATCACGTTGAAGTTGAATATGGCGTGATTGTTTGAGATAGGAACATATTGTGCGCAGCTTGCGAGTGAGAGCGAAGCATATTGTGCGCAGCTCTTGCAGTTCTGCACGATGATGATGCTGCTACAGATTTGATGCCTCCGACTGCAAATTGATTCTTTAAATCTTGTTTTCATCTTTTATTTTTTTGTTTTTAGCAATTTCATGCAAGGTTTTAATTGAAGATAAATAACACTTGAAAAAAATCATCGACCTCAGGTGGGACTCGAACCCACGTCCCATCGCAAGCCGGGCGAGTGCTTTACCAACTAAGCTACCGAGGACGTCACGTGACAAGATGAAATTCCTCAAGTGTTCTTTCTCGCTGACAAAGCCAGCGTATTCTGATCAATGTTGTAGCTATATGTATAGCTGAGTAGTATACTACCGTCAACACCGTATAGAAATATAAATCATAAATATAAAATCGGGTCATTATAAATTCCTCAAACAAACTGTTCTATTTTAAAAGTAACAAACTCAAATGTCCGACGATTATTAAACATACATAATAATATAGTAAGTCGGGCTGAGAATCTGCGGATCCAAGAAAGGTCAACTGATTCGCTAGCTTTACGATTTTTGGGATTGTTCCGCTCTAAAAACTCATAATGAAATGCACTCTTAATTCATGGTGCTCATAAACACATACAATTGAATGATGGTAAATACCAGTTTCTTTTACTATTCATCTACTCACACGAGGTTTTGCAGTATACTTAATATACACCGGGTAGTGTTTTAAAAAATAAAAAACAAAACATTTTCAAGTGAAGACTTTGATGTTTTAACAGATCAGACCGATAGATTATCCTAAACCAGGAAGGTTACTTAGGTATGCATAAAATAGGGCATTATTTAAACTTCATGAGGTGGCTAAACACTGAAGCAAACTGTTACTGTTAGTGTTGTGTGTCGAGAACAGGTGCGAGAAAATAGTGGGTAGAAACTGAAACAGGGTAGACCGATATGCTTGCCCTTAACAACTTACCCGCAAGATCTTCAGTTACTCCGTGATCATGGCGCTTGCAACAGTGCCGAAATATCGGGAACTCAAAAATAAGGTACATGGTAGCAATCCCGTAACAAACTATTCTAATACTGAAGCAAAGTTTAAGTTAAGTGTGTTAAACACTTACTTTAAACTAAATGTTACACGATTAATATCGTGTTGCATCATTTATGCTGAACTGTCTGAAAAATTATTTCGTGAAATAGGTATGATATTTACTTTTTGCCAGTAATTACTAAGAACGTAGCATGTATGTGTAATACGTGACGAGACGCGTCTCGAAAACATTCCGAAAGTGACGTTATAGACAAAATACTCAATATTTTCCAAAAAAATGCACTTTCGGTTTAGATGAGTATTAAAAAAATAAGTTTAATAAAAAACTAAAAACCGACTTCAAAATAAAACTAAAAAGCGAAAAATAATATTGACTAAAACATACGTAATCAGTTCTTTTTGGAGTCGGTGCCAGCCATCGAAAGTTAAAATTTGTTCATTCGCACCGACTCCAAAAAGAACTGATTACTTATGTTTTAGTCAATATTATTTTTCGCTTTTTAGTTTTATTTTGAAGTCGGTTTTTAGTTTTTTATTAAACTTATTTTATTTCACAATTTTAAGTGTTAAGTCCTTTATTTTTCCCCTCCTAACTCCGCCAAAAATGACTTTACAGCAAAGTAACCTTAACTAATGTTGGTCCTCTATGGACCCCCCATCTAATGGTATGATAAAAATAAGGTGTTATATAGGGTCAATTTTTCGACGAAAATTTGTAAGTCTTAAGGAAAGGGTTTTCCTACACTCCAACCAGAACGGTGGCTATTTTGGTGTCGTAACCATAGGATAAGGTCTTGCGTTAAATACCAAGTCAATTTAAGAAATGAACTTTGAAATTTTTTTTCGTTACTGGGTGTGCGGGTACGCCCTCAGTAAATAAAAATTGGCGGTCTGGTACCTCATAAGCTCCATGTCTGCTCAACACGCTGCGAAATACGTTCTGTCGACAAATTGCAGTATAATCTTCTAACTCCTATCCGTTAAGGAGTTCTGTGGCTTCCATCATCAGGTCAGCAACATGACATGATGATTACCAGACCCAAAAATCAGCATTGAGTCAGAAAATATATTCAAAACATTATAGGTGCCTATAAAAATTGAGGGTTGCCCTCCATTTCCCAGGGATCCCATCATCAGAATCTGACTTGGTGTAAACGGGACCACCTCGGAAGTATACCCTTTCAAACTAAAAAATAAATTTTGAAATCGGTCCATAATTGACGGCGTAATCGCGTAACAAACATACAAAAAAAAAAAAAAACATTCAGACGAATTAAGAACCTCCTTTTTTTTGAAGTCGGTTAAAAAAACACAAAAAAAGGTATGAATTCGAATAGTACCTACCTACCGATACTCTGCATCCCATTCAGAAAGGTGGTTAGAGCTATTTTCTACAATATTTATATGAACCACTTACGTCGAAAAAAAAGTGTTAATTGTTACTGGTGACGACACGTTTACTTGTCTATGCCAATTTGAAGTCGAGCGCCATTCTGACATCGGCAGTCATCGGAGAGTGACGTGTACGGCACCTTATTATTAAGAAAATTATATTATCGAGGAAGAGATTAAAGCAGCTAAATTGGATCCTGGTGGTATTATTTTCGGTGAAATCCTGAAGTATAATAATCCTCAAATCCTCATAGTTATAAAATCATGTTTTATATTCGTTAAACGGTTTAGGCTGTAGGGCGTGCCAAAGAAATAGACATACATACATACATACATACATACGCTCGAAAAACATAACCCTCGTTTGGCAGTCGGGTAAAAATATTGTGTTCGTAAGTTCGTTAAGGTTGGCAAAATGAAAAATTAGCTTATTTTAGATTAAGTTGATTCACCCTCGAGTTACAACTTAATGGCGGCTCAGAAATGAACAACGCGGCCACTTCGCCAACACTTGTTTATTATACAATCGGGTCTCACGGGCGATACTTCAGAAGACCACAGAGCAAAAATTCCGGAGGATAAATGGTATCATATATCTTTGATGATAAAATCTAGCATTACTCCACAATTTTACCGTGCAGTAGTGATAGGTTAAAAAATCGGCCAAGTGCGAATCGGACTCGCGCACGAAGGGATCATTATCTAAAAAAACGAGCAAAAAATCACGTTTGTTGTATAAAGAGCCTCCTTAAATATTTATTTAATTCTGATTTTAAGTATTTGTTGTTATAGCGGCAACAGAAATACATTATTTGTGAAAATTTCAACTGTCTTGCTACCAAAGTTCATGAGATACAGCCTGGTGACAGACAGACAGACGGACAAAGGAGCCTCAGTAATAGGGTCACGTTTTACCTTTTGGGTACGGAACCCTAAAAAAGGTAGATGTAAAGGAAAAAAATGGTTTTATAATGCAAAAAGAAAGTTATTATTGTTAAATATTTGCAATAATATGTCTTTTGGGTGTGTATGTAGGTATCAAATCTAAGACATCGATAAAACCATGCTAACTCCAAACATACCTTGTGTTACAGAAATCAGAAACAACGACGGCGCCACTAAACCCATACCTGAGACACTCGTTTTCTACATTGACCCGTCCTGGAATCGAACTAGTGACCTCAAAAATGGCGACGCCGAGTTCATCGTGCTCGCCTCTCGAGGTCGATTAAATGGCCCCGTATCGGGAATCGAACCAAGTTCAAGACAAACCACTAACCCACTGAGGTCGTCAGTCGTTGTCTCACTGTTTTCACTTACACTGTGTCACCCAGTGTCCCAGAAGCGTTACACAAAGTTTAATTCGAAACAACACGATGCGACGAGCTGCGTCCCTCCCCTTAGTGATGTACCACTGTCGATAGTTTTTACTGTACGATTATCGATAAACAACCTTATTAATGCCTGAAGAGCAAGGTATCCGATCAGTGCGTCCTACCGGTGACGGCCTACGGAGTCAAAAAGGAACATGGCAGTAAAGCTGGCCCACCTATGCTATCGATGTTTGGGATTTCGTTAAGGAATAAAATCCGAAACAAGATTATCAGGTAGAGGACTAAAGTAACGGACATAATCCTAAAACGTAGCAAGCTTAAGTGGCAGTAGGCTGGCCACTTTTGTCGCAGAACCGATGAAAGGTGGAGTAAACAGGCAAACGTAGTGTGGGACGCCCCCCAGCTCGATGGACCGACGACCTTAGGAAGATGGCTGGCAATGGATGGACGAAAAAAGTGGGAGATCGGGCTCTTTGGCGCTCTTTGGGAGAGACTTACGTTTAGCAGTAGACTGCATTAAGCTGAGATGATGATAATGACACACCTTGAGTACATAAGTCGGAAATATATTGATATTTCCGACTTAATCGACGTCTACCGTGGAGCATCACTAGCCGCGCTGCGTCGAGAAACGTTTGACGCAACAATTATAGGCCATGTTAATAAATAAATATATATAAATAAATAAATATATAAGAATAAATGAGTATTAATATTAATTATAGTGGACACAAGGTGGACAGACGAGCTGGTAAAGGTTGCAGGACGGCGCTGGATGCAGCCGCACGCAACCGGACAAGCTGGGAGTCACTGGGGGAGGCCTATGTTCAGCAGTGGACGTCCGCTGGCTGAAATGATGATGATGATGATAGGTTTAGGATTTAGAAAGTCTATATTAACCGAGTAAACACCCAGCCCCTCTAGCATGAGAAACAAAACACGATTTGTTACGATATAATATAGCGATTTATCGCATTTTTTTTTTTTCAAAATATGAACTTTTATCGAAAAAGCGAGCATAACCGTGACGTCGCCAGCACGGACATGCTTTTTGTTACAATAAAAGTTCAAGATGGCGGCTATGTTATCATACATTTTTTGAAAGTAAAGAGGCGATAAATCGCTATATCATATCATATGGTATCGTGTTTTGTTGCTCGTGCTAGTGGGGCAGGAACCTCCGAAATGTTAATACCTACGAACCGAGATAACCGTAGCCAGTTACTATTTCTCTGTTCAACAATTACCTACAAATATGAAGAGAGCTATAAGAGGGGTTTAGTTTCCCGGATTCGCAGTAAGCAGCCGTTTAAGTGTTTTCACTAAAGTTCGGTAAGCCGCTGTATACTGCGAACGAAAGGCTTTGATCCTTTTACATCGCAATATCTGCCGTCTATAAGCTAAAAGGCCGCTAAATGACATTTGGTATTTTTTCAGTTTTGATGAGATGACAAGCCCTTTCATGCGATACACCAGATGGTATGTTTAAAAGATATGTTGTTCTTTGTACCGCCGACTTAATGACGTTCCAATGGTGGGACATTTTCGCGCTTGTCATCTCATCAAAAGTGAAAAATGACCAAATGTCATTTAGCGGCCCATCAGCTTATAGACGGCGGATTTGGTTTGGGGTACTGTAGAGGTTTATAGCCAAGCGAGTAAAACCTCTACGTCTACAAAGGTATGTTCGAAATATGAAAGCTGCTTTTGAATATTTTTGAGTGAGGCGTAGGGAAAAACATTGATTTATGCTAGGATGCTACAATGAAATATATAGGATAAAAGTTGTAAAAATAATCAAAAAGAAGTAATTTAAATGATTAAAAAACAGAAAATAATAATAAAATAAAGAAATATTGTAAGCAGCCAGCGAATAACAGAGCTAAGTATAGTTGTGATGTATATTGTGTTAGAATATAGTTTGATTGAATATACTATGAGAATCCGAAATATTTGGTTTTTAAGTTATTTCAACCTCTGTGCTACGGTTCCCGTTACAGTGGAGGCGCCGCCCGTATCCCGTAAATGCTCTGTAATTAACATTATTTCACCAAGTTTTCAGAGACGAAGAATCAAACATTAGATGACACACTTTTTTTTTACAATCAACGGTGAGTCCAGGTCATGCCCCGTTTTTCGGTTTAGAAATCGCGTGTTCAAAGAAAAAATAGTGATATCTCACGACAGTGAGTCATATTTTATGTTTTTTTTCGAAACACATTTGGTTGGGGTAGAAAAGGTAAATGTTGCAGCCGCTGGATGCAGGCCGGGAATCGAACCCGGGACCTTGGAGATGATTAACAACCAATAAAACCATTTTTTCGCAAATTAGCTAATACTAAACTTAGGTACCTTACAATTTTTTTACCCTACCACTGATTTGGAAAAATTTGGGCTAGCGCCGAGAAGAAGCATCGCAAGAAATGACAATGCCAAGTCTATATGTCAAAAGTAAAATATATTAACTGCTTGTCAGCAGTTAGTAAGAGTACTCACCTGTTCTCGGTGCTGCTTGCTCTTGTTCTTGCTGCGGCCCTGCTTCTGCGAGGCCACCACTCCGTACATCTTCTCTCTCACTAGGACGACTCGTAGTGACTGTCCGGCACTTGGTACTACCTTGATATGCACAGTATTTTGGTACCTAGGCACTTGCAACTATAGTTCTGAGGCGATTTTAGTTTTTATTATTAGCACAAATTAATGCATTTTTAGAGTGTCATGTATACTTTTTAGTTTCACTGGATTGCTGACGTATATTTCTGCAATTTTGAACTATCATTCTAATGTTTTTTTTTTTCATTGTACTGTTTTGTTTTGTGTGGTATGCAATAAAGATGTGTCTATCTATCAAATAATCTAATATAATTATATTATAATTATATTATAAATTTTACAGAGACGAAGCTGCAGCCTTCAGCTAGTAATATAATACATAAGTATCAGAAATAATTTTAAATATTCCTTAAAGTATCAAGTGTGTTCGTTCGCCGCGCCTAGCTCGCTGCGGATATTTTTCAAAATAACGTCGGACGGGCGAGCTGCTTTAAATAACGATAAATGACTTGGAAATACGCTGAAAATTCGCTTTATGTACTGAAAAACTGTTCGTGTGTGAATAGGACTCCCCCACTGAACGAACAACAAACTTAGGTAAGTATGTACCTATGTAGTTTGTTCATCATTTATCATAGAATCATAGCGGATTCTTACGGCTTCTTCCGGGTTTTTGTGGTTTCGTACCTCAAAAGGAAACACGGAACCCGTCAAGACCCTATCTCACACATAACACGTAATATATTTACAGGATGTACGTGTTGTTTGTGTTGAGAGGTATCTGAATCACCCCTTTGTATGTTCTACGATTTTTAGTAGTTTTCGAGTTATGATTTTTTCGAGTTACGATTATCTCTCAACACGAGGCACCTTAAAAAAATTTGGACGTCGCTTCTCTGGCCACCCTGTATATATCCGCGTTCCTTTCCTCGCTAAGGCCTTAATAGTATCATTTTCATAACTAGGTAATAAAGATAGTAGGGGGTGGGATGGGAAAGTGAAAATAATTAACCTACTTACATTAGATTGAATCTTAAGCCTTGAACCCAACGAGGCCTTAGTTCAATACCCCGTTCATGACTGTTTTTATATGCGTATATAAAATTTAAATTTTATAAACCCTTGGCGTAGGACGCCCACCCACAAGGTGGGCAGACGACCTGGTAAAGGTTGTAGGACGACGCTGGATGCAGGCCGCTTCCAATCGGCCGATCTGGAAGTCACTATGGGGAGGGGAGGCCTATGTTCAGCAGTGGACGTCCTGTGGCTGAGATGATGAAACCCTTGATTATCCTCAAACCGCTGATCAGGTTAAGTTTACCTCACCATGTAGGTACTTTCAATATCATTGAAGTAACACGGTACCAAATTTCGATTAGATCGGACATAAGGAAGTTAGTCAGATCCCCTCATCAACTAGAAAAGAGCTGATGATCTTCTAACGGCTCAACAGATTTCATGAAACATGGCTAAGAACATTCGGGATAAAATTATCTATGGCACAAAAAAAACTAAACGAAAATCGGTTCATCCGTTTGGGAGCTACGATACCACAGACAGATACACAGACAAACACGTTTAACTCATAACACACCTCTCTTTTTGCGTCGGGGGCTAAAAAACAACAAAATAATTTAAGATCTAAATGATCTGTTTACCTGGGTACCTATTTGTAACACCAAGTGTAACATTCATCATCATCATCATCATTTCAGCCGGCGGACGTCCACTGCTGAACACAGGCCTCCCCCAGTGAGCTGTACCGGTTGCGTGCGGCTGCACCCAGCGGCTTCCTGCAACCTTTACCAGGTCGTCTGTCCACCTTGTGGGTGGACGTCCCACGCTACGCTTGCCGGTACGCGGCCTCCATATTGTAAAATAGTGCCTAATTATAAAATTAAGGCCTAAAAAACAATAAAACGAGTCTGTTTGTGCTCAGAGATGCCTTATTCATCACGACAATTCAATAATGATTTACGTTAGCGACAGACAGGCGGGCGAAAATATTTTTGTATATTAAAATAAAACCTTTTTATAATATAATTATAAATTTAGAACTACCTAAGTATATATTGTTTTAAACTTTCATGGTCACTAACACTAGAATAGTTTGTTACGAGATTGCTACGGAGTAACTCCGTGATAATGGCGCTTGCAACAGTGCCGAAATATCGGGAACTCAAAAATAAGGTACATGGTAGCAATCTCGTAACAAACTATTCTAATACCTAAGTAGGTATATTTCAGTTTTGTAGTACCTACAGCTGTTGGCCGCAGCTTTGTTCGCATGTTATAGAGATTGAATCAATCGTCAAAATCGGTTCAGCAGTATCGGAGATTAGCCGAAACAAAGGGATAGACTTTTTAATGTGGTTAAAGGTACCGTAATACCACAGAGTAAGTAATAAACTACGGTAATATTTTTCGGTAGTCTATATATAATATTTATTTTTTAATCAACTTTGGACCACAAACAAGTTCACAATCATGTCATTGGCTTAACTTAGTTATTACAGAGTTATTATTATTGTGAATTTCATTAATTTATATTGTTTATTGTTTGCAATAGAAAGTTAAGATCCTAAGATAATATTAAATATCTTCTAATTTTATTTTGTCGTGTAATACGTATAATTAATGAATCCTAATGAACTATGTTTTGCCGCAAAATTAGTTACCTTTAAGACAAAAGAACATAAATCTTAACAAAATTCTTTTCGAACGTATTCAACCTTTTTACACTTTTACAAAACCTCTTTTTTTACCTACTTTACACTTTTGTTTAAAAAAACAACTGTCACTCCGATGCGCGTTTCCCGCGCTTTTCACATGTACGCGCAAAGGCCACGCTATTTAGACTGCTTGGAAACACTGCAGCATCCTTTGGGCAAACTTTACGGTGCGTTTCGTGTAAACTCTTTGTCTAAAGCCATAAAGGTTATATTTGAATGTTAAATTGTTAAGTTAATTTTGTGATATCCTTACCGAGTATTCATTACAATTAGGGCTTTACGACCTTATTTAGAGGATTGTAAAGGTCAATTTCATTTGGCAAACTATGATTGTATTGTCCTTAGAATTACAGTAGTTTTTTGTCTGTTGTCGACTCTATTTTAATAGAAATAGAGACTATTGTTGAGGGTTTTAAAATTATTGAAATTTGAGAACGTTCATTTTGCATTTATTTACAACAAAAACAGTTTAAACCTCGTATGTACAGTCAACAGCACGTCGACCTACCCCAAGAGTCAAAAATTCTCCAATAGATTTTCAACTTTAAGCCTGACATATAGAGTTAATTTTCAAATGAGAAAATTTGACATTTTGTGGTAGGTCGACGTGCTGTTGTCCGTACTAAAATACGAATAGAAATCAAGAGTTGAATACTTCTTTAGGGATGTTGACCACATTCATAAATAATTCTAAGGCATCATTTATTAAAACAGACACTTTATTTTAGGCCTAATAACTCAGTACAATTTCATTTAAGAGACAAATTGATTTTTGATTGCTTTAAAATCGTAAAAAAGTAAGGCAGTTGAGTTTATCGGATAGTGACGTCATAATCCGATATCGCCATACAAATTATTAGGAAGATATCTGTTTTGACAGCTCATAAAAAGTATGTCAATTGATTGGTGGTGTCAACTAGCCTATTGGCTAAAAACACATTAAAATATGAAACATACTAGCTACCCCCAAACTAAGCGAAGCTTGTACTATGGCGACTAGATAACAGATAAACATACTTAAATACGTTTATAAACATCCATGACTGTACAAATGCTCCTGCTCATCACACTAACATTTGCCCCTTACGGGATTCAAACCCGCAACCGCCATGGCATTGTAGTCCGGAGCGCGAACCACTACACCAGACGGTCGTTGAAATTGTAAAAACTGGCCAAGTGCGAGTCGTGCCACGCGCAGTATAGGGTTTCGTAGTTGCCCTTCGTTAGCACAATATATTTCAGAAATAACTTCATTTTCAGTCACTTCTAATGTTTTCTATAAGGAATTTTTAAACGACTATTACTCTTAAACAAACTAATCCATCTTAACCGTTAAGATTTTCCTTGAAAGTTCATGTAAAGCACTATTAGCAACGATATTATATCGTTGACTATAAGCATGAATTTTTCTAGATTTTTCAAGTTAATAGTTTAGATTGTAAATTTTTGGTTTTAGCAATTCCATGCAAGGTTTTAATTAAACACAAATAACACTTGAAAAAAATCATCGAAATCAGGTGGGACTTGAACCCACGTCCCATCCCATCCCTACCTACCTAGAAAAATTGTCTTTGCAACCCCTAAGTCATTTTAAAGGACCAATTCAACAAAACCCCACACGATGGAGTAAATGGTGAAAAAAAACATCGCCCCACGTTACATGTATGGGAGCTACCCTGAAAAAATAAAATTAAAAAACTTTTATTCTACCGTTTTGTCGGCGTCAGGACGAATTATGGACGGCTCCTTGTCAGGGCTACGGAACCCTAAAAGTGAGCTTGATCAAATCGCAATAAAGCGATTTCAGTTGAAAGCTTGTGAATAATGTTGTCTAAGAATTGAGTCTTTTAGTCCTCCAAATAGTCTCGGGTCTGGGTGTTGTGGTCCGTCATTGTTTCTGATTTCTATTTTATTTTTTTTATTTATTTAATTCAGGCAGCAAATTATAAATAATTACACAAGTGCTTTAGCTACCTGGCTTTGTCACCATCATCAACATGTCAGCCTATTGCAGTCCACAGCTGGGCGTAAGCCTCGCCCAAAAAGCGCCAAAGATCAATCTCCCGCTTTTTAGGGTTCCGTATCCAAATGGCAAAAAACGGAACCCTTATGGATTCGTCATGTCACTCTGCCCGCAGTATGTCACAGCCACTTTTTACCGAAACTATAAGAACTATACTGTTGAATCTTGGTAAGTAGATGTATTCTGTGAACCGCATTAAGAAGATATATTTAGAACTGAAACTCAAAAAAAAAATTTACGTGTGGTGTATTTATGGGTAGGTCCAAAAAATGATAATGAGGTTTCTAATATCATTTTTTTCTAAACTGAATAGTTTGCGCGAGAGACACTTCCAAAGTGCTAAAATGAGTGTCCCCCCTCCCCCCCCCCCCCCCCCTGTAACTTCTAAAATAAGAGAATGATATAACTAAAAAAATATATGATATACATCCATGCAAACTTCCACCGAAAATTGGTTTGAACGAGATCTAGTAAGTATTTTTTTTTAATACGTCATAAATCTTAAACCGCAATTAAATAATGGTACGGAACCCTTAGTGCGAGAGGCCGACTCGCACTTGGCTTTTTACTCTTTGCCGAGCTAACTGTACTAGTTTAAATTTAATAAAAGCGGGTTTGCCGTCAAAGTGAATCAGGCGTTTGGTTGATGAACACATCATATAAAATGTGTTTAATAAAACCAATGTCGTCCGAAATTATGTTTAATTCATTACACTTTTACTTTTTTACGACCAATAAAATAATAATTATAATAAGGAGTACGATCCCCGTTAAGCCAAGGATTGTGATTACCCATATAAGGTTATGGTAATGTGCGCCGTCTGCAGGAGCTAAGGTTCCTCCGATGCTACTCGCTCGATGGCGCTGCATGACTGCGCTGCCTCAAGCTGTAACGTCTAAGAAGTAGAAAAAAACTCATCAATATCTTTTAGCATTGCTGACAAGAAAATGCAATGATGACTGATGAGCCAGAAATTGGCACGTGAATGACAGTATTAAGCATCAAACTGAATCTAAACCACATTCCAAATTGCATTGCACCAGCTTTCTCCAAAACTAGTTACAAGTACGTGGCACCGATGTTGAGCACTGGGGCAAAGAGGTCGCTTTGCGCATCTTACGAGACGATCATCGTATCAGAGATGCGTGTGCTCGGAGCTAGCAACCAATCACGGGCGGTGGTGCAGGAGCGTCGTACGACTAGCCAATCATTTCATCGTAATCGTCTTCTCCGCATCTTCCCAGCGATCAACATCCGTGCCTTAAGTTGTAGCTTGTACTCACACCACTTTGAGGTACCGTTTAACACAGACTGTCATGGAAATTCATGATTTTGATTTTGTTATCATGCAATAGCATAGCATGACAAAATAAACACTGTTAACTTCAGTCTTAGATTATTTATAAATAACTCTGCACTATCCTATTAAAAACAATCAAAAGTTTGACAGACGCAAAGCGCTAGAAATGAGAAGACAAGTAGACTGATTGACTGACAGAAATTGTCAGAACTTGGCAGTGTGGGGAAAATTCTGTATACAGTTTTTTGAAAGAAGTATAAAATCAGTGATTCTGAATGATTTAAGTCAAAATGTATCGTATACCAGTATGTATAATTAGGTTTAAATTTGTTTTATTTTTAGATTTAAAAATTGTATTTTTTATATAATAAATAATCTTTACAATCAAAAATAAAATTTTAAGATAAAGTCTAGTGTAAGTTTTACAAAATAATCACAATTCACGATGCTTAAATCGATTGAAAAAGAGAACATGATTTTGTATTACTTTACGATAAAGCGAGGCGGTTGTGTTGTGGGTGTTGGGTGTTGTACTTGTGGTCATGGTACTGCGTCTAATACATCCATTTGGTACTCTCCAAATTATGGAATCCGGAACGGGAAGTATAAACTTTAATTTAATCTCAGAATCCAATCCTAGACTTCGTGTTCCGCAGGGAAGGAAGAACACACAAATTTCCGGATGCATGTAGTCCGACGTCCGAGCAGCGCTCTCGGGTTCTTTTTATACGCGTCGTTACAATAAGTTTCGCCGAACTTATGTGATCTAAATTGTCCTACCTATTTACTTACTGTCATATTCAGAGTGCAACAACATCGCCCTTATAGTCATTAACTCCTTTGCTTCTCTAATCTTAATTTTCTAAAAAGGTAAACTGTCAAAACAATATTTGACGTTTTATGATAACATAAAAGTTGGAATTTTTTAAAATTTTGTGACTATTTTCGTAATAAATGAATCGAATGGTTTAAAATGTCTTTTCCAAAGATAGAGGGATATGTTGTCACCGAAAAATTGGGGTCTGGAAGCTATTCTACGGTATATAAAGCGTACACAAAGGTAAGTAAAAATTGCAAATTGAAATCACTATTTAAACACAACTTTATCTGTTTGTTTTAGATAAATCCTGAACGTTCTGTGATTTAATTACCACTTTACATTTTATAGTTTTAGCAAGCTTTGAATAATGTAACATTTTCACATAAAATTAACTGTTAAAATAGGTACATAACTTTGTATTTTGTAACTCTTGCAACATGACACATTTTGAGTAGGTATTTAAAAACCTAGAAGTTTTAGTCCCTTTTTTTTGTTGTTGTTACATTCAAATTTAATCTTAGAAAGAAAATTAAATGATAAATTACATGATTTGAACATAGACAAGAAATAATAAAAAATGTTTTTTTGACAAAGGGCCTATTACTGCCATCTCCAATGGCAGAATGGTGCACAAGTTATTAGATGCCCTCCCCCCTCACAAGGAAAAATTCATAAAAAAATAATTATTTCATAAAAAATTTGGCTTTTGGACAAATGTTTTAATATTTATAAGGAATATTTTAATTGGCGACATTAATTTAATCTTATCTAATTTCATCTGATCTAATATTGTTATTTATTAAGAGATAGAGGATAGAGGTGCTCGTAGCTCAGTGGCGGCAGCGCTTTGGTATCGATTACTAAAGTTAAGCAACCAACGCCGCGGTCGTGAGTGGATGGGTGACCATTCCGACCATATTTAGTGACATTTATCACAAGCATCTTATCTTCCGTGCTTCGGAAGGCACGTTAAAAGTTGGTCCCGGCCAATATTGCTTGATATTGGTCGTGAAGCCTAGTCAGAGGCCTTAAGGCGGCTTGATAACATCTGACAGTAAGGTTTAGTCACTGGCCTTACAACACCGTGGTGGAGTATGGCAGGTAGGCACTGCCTAATTGCCTATATGCACCGCATGCCCCTGACCATGCTAGTGTTGTGACCTTATATTGTTACAAAATAAATAGTCAATCAATAATATGACACAAATAAGTGAAGAAATAAATTTGATGATTTTCGTAACATTTTATAACTCTGTAAATTTTTGTTTTTAGCAATTCCATGCAAGGTTTAATTGAAGATAAAAATAACACTTGAAAAAATTCATCGACCTCAGGTGGGACTCGAACCCACGTCCCATCGCATATCGGGCGAGTGCTTTGACCACAACAACATACATACAACATTGATCAGAATACGCTGGCTTTGACAGCGAGAAAAAACACTTGAGGAATTTCATCTTGTCACGTGACGTCCTCGGTAGCTTAGTGGTCAAAGCACTCGCCCGGTATGCAATGGGACGTGGGTTCGAGTACCACCTGAGGTCGATGAATTTTTTCAAGTGTTATTTTTATCTTCAATATTATAACTCTTCAAAAAGCTGCTACACTAAACACACTTATAATAGTCTGTTAATTTCAGCAACTAAGTTCCGATTCCGATATTACACCGTCTATTTAAATTGAAAATTCTCTTCTTTGCTTGGCCAAAAGCCCGCAAAGATGAAAATATGCCTGTATAAAATGGGAAAGTTAAAATAAATTCTAAAATTACAATAAAATAACATTGTCTAATATGATTTAGGTAAAAAAGAAATATTTACTATTCCCCAGGTGGGAGCCCGTTCGATAGTAGCCATAAAATGCGTGGACAAGTCTCGCATCAAGAACTCCGGTTCAGCGGTGGACAACCTCATCACCGAGATCCGTCTGCTGAAGACGCTAACGCACCCGCACATCGTGCACATGAAGCACTTCACTTGGGACGACAGGTGAGACGTGGGACAAAGGAGGAACCCGTGAGACAGGGGAGGGACACGTGGGACGACGGGGACCGGAACACGTGGGACAGAATAGCGACACGTGGGACGACGGGGGACGGGACATAAAGGACGACAAGGGACGGGTCACGTGGGACGGCAGGGGACGGGACATTTGTAGTGGCAGGGTCATAACACGTGGGTCGACGGGGGACGGGAGACACGGGACGACAGAAGACGGGACGTGGGATGACAGGTGAGAGACACGTGAGGCGACAGACGATTACTTCAAGAACTCTGGTTCAGCGGTGGACGACCTTATCACTGAGATCAGTCTGCTGTAGACTCTAACGCGCCCATACATCATGCACATGAAGCACTTCACGTGAGACGACACATGAGAAGTGTGACAGGGAAGGGTCACAAGGGTCAGGGACGGGACACGTGGGATGACAGGGGACGGGTCACGTGTGACGACAGGGGACGAGACACGTGATACGACAGGGGACGGGGCACCAACGACGACAGGGGACAGGAAACGTTGGAAGACAGAGGACGAGGCACGTGGGACGACAGTGGCCGGGACACGTGGGACAAAAACTAACTACTAAAACTTTGACGCGCTTTATCTTTGTAATTTTTTGATTGTTGATAAAAGTAAAAATAAGAGTTTATTATTTTTTGATAATCTAACTGATGTATCTAAATATAATTTCATTTTCTTTGCCCTATTCTTGCCAAAAAAAAATTATTATCATAACACGCGACTAACTTGCAAGTTGCAACCGTGATTATTGGGTACGATTTCTTGATTACTAAAAGAAAATAAAACATTTATTTGGTTTTAAAACATCATGGAGTTTAAAAATACTTTAAACTTTTTGAATACTTTATAGTTAAATTTCTATTTAGTATAGTATTCGCAAATCCAATGACACCCACAACAAGGTGGACAGACAACCTGGTAAAGGTTGCAGGAAGCCGCTGGCTGCAGCCGCGCGCACCGGACAAGCTGGAAGTCACTGGGGGAGGCCTATGTTCAGCAGTGGACGTCCGCCGGCTGACATGATGATGATGATTCTCAAATCCTTTCAGAAACATCTACATAATAATGGAGTACTGCTGCGGGGGCGACCTCTCAAAATACATACACAGATACGGCCGAGTCCCGGAAAAGCAGGTATTTATTAATTAAATTTGCTATTTTATGTACAAATAAATGTTCCGGGTTCGTTCGAGAATAATGTGTGTGATGTTGTTCAATATTGTTTTGTTTATTTTTTTATTTTATTTATTTAGAACTCATACAGTCATATACAAACATGTTAAAAACTAGTTCGGTATGATAACAGACCGAGGTTCATTAATATAATTTTAACAAAGTATAAAATACTTATTAATTACAGTTTATTGCAAAAATATTTCTTGAGCTCTCATTTTATTAAACTTTTGGTTCTAGTACCTACTCAAACCACAATACTCGCTATGAAATATTATTTATATGCGAAACTACAAATCAAGTATCACTAATATCTACATATTTTATTGTAATTACAGTTTGATATTTAAAATCTTCATTTAGAGAGAGTAGAATGAATAATTCTAAATTATAGTTTTTCTTCCAGGTTTTATATTTCCTTCAACAACTGGCCTCGGCACTGAAATTTCTTTCAGAAAAAGGTATTTTTAAAACTCTAAAAATCTTAAATATCTCAGTTTAAAATTGAAATACTTGTATTTACGTTATACTTATTTATATTTCACAGGCGTCGTCCACATGGATCTTAAGCCACACAATTTGCTACTCCACAAAGGTTCTGACGGAAAATACATACTCAAAGTTGCTGATTTTGGGTATGTATAAGTTTGTACGAATAAAACTAGTATTTTTTCAAAAAAAAAAATCAGTAAAAAAAAGTATAGGATCTAAAGTTGACCCTTGCGAAATCCCTTAAAAAAAAAAAAGATATCAGACGTTTATTAATATCTGTATTTATTTCCTAGTTGAAAGTAAAACGTGATCCGTTAAATCCACAGGCAATATCTGACTTCGCCATAGGACCATTATCATAATATTTTAGCTTAGCACATTCCTTTTTGGCTTTATGGTCATAATAACCTCACACCTGTATACAGAGTGTACAAAAGAATGGGACACTCCTTAAAACCACGTGATCAGCTGGTCATATACAACAACTTTTCCTATGGGAGCAACATCGAAATCGTGATTTTATTTTCAGATGCTCCATACATTATCATCGAGGTATGCGAGTAGATTTGTATGGAAAAGTTGAAAAAAAAATCTCGATTTCGATGTTGCTCTCATAGAAAAAGTCGTTGTATACGACCAGCTGATCACGTGGTTTTAAGGAGTGTCCTATTCTCTTGGACACCCTGTATATATTTTATTACAACAATCAAACCCACGCAACTTCCAACATTCGTTTCTCCTCTCGCTCACCCCGTCTTCCTTCTCTCCATAATTTTATGGTTCCGTACCCAAATTGTAAAATGGGACCTTATTAAGCTTCGGCCAAACCAACGCGGGGGCGTGGGCGTGCGCGTGGGCGTGGGCGTGCAGGCCAGTTCACACCAAACACGCGGACACTACGCGTTCAGGAGACTCAGCACGAAAATGTATCTTTCGCTCGGACGTATAAACCTGACAAGAAAGAGATTAGTCATGAATGAAGTCAAAGATGATTAAAAATGTTAGTCATAATAAAGATATCTAATGATGTTGTAGAAATTATGATTTAACAATTGTTTATCAGATTATTTGTAGATATACTACGAATATAAAAGCCCAGAAGAAATAGAAAAAAAAATAGAAACTAAATAAACAAAGAATTTCTGTAGAGTTTATAATTAATTTATTTACCGAGTTTCACATTAATTAATTCCAACGCGGTAACCCGAGCGAAGCTATTTGAAGATGTAAAAAAGAAAAAAGCTAGTTGGCTTCACTCATTGCTTTAAAAAAATTGTAGCCTTAAACGTAATTAGGTAGTTATATTATCGTAGTAGCGCACCATCTGTATGTTGAGCCTGTCACGTCAAATGTCATGTCCGCGCGTGCAAAAGCTGAGTGTCAAGCTGCACGCGTGATGCACGCCGCCGCTGTCCGCGCCGGTGTGAACTCGTCGATACAAATGCTATTGCACGATCTGAACGCCCACGCACACGCCACCGCGCACGCGTTGGTTGGCCGGGATTTTACTAAGACTCCGCTGTCCTCTGTCACCAGGCTGTATCTCATGAACCATGTTAGTTAGACAGTTGATATTTTCACAGATGATGTATTTCTGTTGCCGCTGTAACAACAAATACTTTAAAACAGACGGAATAGAATAAATATAAAGGGGTTACCATGCAACAAACGGAATTATTTTTGGCCGTTTTTGTACGGAAGCCATCGTGCGTGTCCGACTCGCACTTAGCCGGTTTTTTGTTACTTACTCATTTTCCTTGATAATAAAATAAAAAATAAATAAAATTAAATTAAATTTTGTTTATTTTCCAACAGAATGAAACCAGTTTCGCTTTTCTAAACTTAAATTTAAGCCTATGAGAATTAAACATATAACATAAAAAAACTGGCCAAGTGCGAGTCAGACTCGCGCACGAAGGGTTCCGCACCATTTTTTTTGTATGAGAGCCCCCTTAAGTACTTATTGTATTCTGTTTTTAAGTATTTGTTGTTATAGCGGCAATATAAATACCTCATCTAGCTATCACGGTTCATGAGATACAGCCTGGTGACATACGGACAGACAGACAGACAGCGGAGCCTTAGTAATCGGGTCCCGTTTTACCCTCTGGGTACGGTACCTTAAAAAGAGAAAACATATATCTTGATGTACAGTCAACAGCACGTCGACCTACCCCAAAAGTCAACAATTCTCCAATAGATTTTCAACTTTAAGCCTGACATTTAGAGATCATTTTCAAATGAGAAAATTTGACATTTTATGGTAGGTCGACGAGCTATTGTCCATACTGTTAGTAGTTTAGTGTCAAGTATACACCGCGAATTTTTAATTACCCGAGAAAATTAACTAACATACTCAGATATCGATATACATCGAATTTGGCGAATAAAAAAAACGTAACGGCGTACGGCGTTGGCGTACGGAAGGAGTAACTATGAATTAAAAAAAAAAACATTCATAGTTATTCCTTCCGTACGCCAATATTACGCGACCAAATTAGGTGGATTTTGGTACCGTTAATGTTGGAATGATAATGATTACTATTTGAACTAGCAGGACTTTTATGGTGCATATTTTTTAAGGAAGGATCTTTTAAATAAATTTCTCATTAAAAAAAAATTTTTTTATTGCCATATTCGATGTATATCGATATCTGAGTGTGTTAGTAAAGTTTCTCGGGTAATTAAAAATTGACGGCGTATAACTCTCGCGGGTAGGTTCGCACAGTACATGAGTAGTTCGTGGCGGCGCGGGCTGCGCGGCTCGCCGCTGTACATGGCGCCCGAGCTGCTGCGCGGGGAGTACGACGCCAGGGTCGACCTGTGGAGCGTCGGTGAGCCATACCTTCTAACTCTAATTATACTTTACTAGCAGCCCATCCCGGCTTCGCACGGGGTAGACAATTATCGCTAATAGTTTCGGCAGCGCATTCGACGAAAGACATTTTAAGACTCATTTTTCTACACCTTCGGTTACATTGTTCAAATTTTACCAAGGATCCCTAATTTTTTTCAAAATGAAATGTAGCCTATGTCAAATTGGAAGAATGTAGCATTCTATTGGTGAAAAATTTTTTTGAATCGGCCCAGTTTTTTTTGAGCCTATTCATTACAAACATACAAAAATAGGTACAAATCTTTCCTCTTTATAATATTAGTATAGATTTGCTTAAAACCATATTATAAAGATGACATTGTAAAATAAATGTGCACATGTTTTGCCAAGATTAATTCAATTCAATTTATTTATTTTCAGATAACTTTAGATCCATAGTGTTAGTAACATAGTTCTTACGTCTACGTCTAATATTAGTAAAATTGAGATTTTATTGAATATAATTAAATTATACGCATTAGCATGCAAATTCAATTAAGGTACACAATTCAATTTAAACAATTAAAAATAATTAAACAAATAGCCATTATAATACTTAATTAAAATTATGGTCCTGGCACGTTAAAAGAACAGCACCACCCCTTCTCTTCCTATGGGTGTCGTAAGAGGCGACTACAGGAGAACCGCCACAAGAAGACGGGCAGCAGCGTCTCCTCTCCACCATTGGCCAAACTGCGATCGCCAACCCGCCTGCCAAGCGTGGCGATTATGGCAAAATCCTCCTTTTGGAGAGGCCTGTGTCCAGCAGTGGACTGATATAGGCTGGTGAAAATTATGTAAGAATGTCACTAATGGTCTCTGGCTCTGAATTGGTCAAGTTTAATAAAGTAAATGGAATGTGCGATCAAGTAGTTCTTTTATGTCATAAATTCTTTGGTATAACTAGCTTATAAGTTATAAATTTTCAGTTGGAAAAGTATAGGACCTAAAACTGAGCCTTGAAGCACACTCGATAGTCAATCTTTTATTACTTCCATAATGATCTTTAAAACTATGACCATCTGCCCCCCTAGCATGACCAACAAAACACGATAGGATATAACGATTTATCGACACCAAACTGTCAAAATATAAACAAGACGTGACCGTGACGTCACCGGCACAGACATGCTCGCTGTTTCTATAAAGTTAAAGATGGCGGCTATGTATATCATTTCTTGACAGGTGTCGATAACGCTATATCATATCATATCGTGTTTTGTTAGTCATGCTAAAGGGGCTGGTCTCCGCTGAAAACCAGCGTTCTTATGGCATTGGCTGTAACGACAAATGCTGAGCGGGGACTGACTTTTTTGTGCTTATACTCGTAAGTGTCAAAGAAATGTTTTCTATTCTATTCCCTCTAACGTTATACTTTAGTATACGCCAAAGATATTCTTTAGCAGGAATTACTACAATAGATTTTAGCTTTGGAGCGTTGGTAAGACAAAGTTATACATCATTAGGAAAAGTATAGGACCTAAAGTTGTGCCTTGGAGCACTACCCTCCAAATATATTCTTGCGTAAGAAACACGCTCCTGATTGACCCTATCTTTCTTAGAATCATAACAATGTTTGTGATTATGTGTAGATAATATTTATCCTTATTTATTTAATATAAATGCGAAAGTAACTCTGTCTGTCTCTTAAGCTTTCACGCCGAAACTGCTAAACCGATTATTATGAAATTTGATACAGAGATAGACTAGAATTTGAAAAGGGACATAGACTACCTTTTATTGCGAAAAAATGCTTGAAGGGGTTTAAATAAGGGATGATTTCAAAGATGAAACCATGAAACTTTGTATTAAGACACTTTATTAGAAATAAATAAATATTTGTGGTGGCGTTTTTGAAATTTTGGTCTTTGTGGGTGTAAAAGGCCGTATGGAAATCCAAACAAAGCCACTTATTTACGCCTACCCTAGTTTATATTTTTATATTTTGATGACCTCTGTAGCCGAGAGGCGAGCACGCCGGACTTGGCGTCGCCATCTCTGAGGTTCTGGGTTCGATCCCCAGTCGGGTCAATGTAGAAAACGAACTATTCTAATATTTTCATGGGTATAGGTATTGTGGTACCTTTGTTGTTTCTGATTTCTATAACACGCGTGCTTTAGCTACTTACCTTAGAATCAGAGCAATGTATGTGATGTTGTCCAATATATGTATTTATTTCTCGTGTCGTCAGGAGTGATAATGTACGAGTGCCTGTTCGGGCGCGCGCCATACTCGTCCAGCACGCTCCAAGAATTAGTCGCAAAGATACAGAACCAGGCGCCCATACAGGTCAGGAGAACTGTTTATTTTATTTTTCTTTATTAAGGAAATTAACAGCTATTAATATTGGACCTGGGATCATATTCGAGCGACTCTCTGCCGTGTTTGAACTTTCGGTTCCAACGTCTAACGGTTGCAAATGAAGGTGAAGACTCCCCGTAAACTGCTGATACTCTTCAAATATTTCCGTCGGCGTTTTGTTCTTCTTTGTTAGGAATTTTATAACAGCGTGCGGATGACTCAGACACGGTGACGTTTACGGTTCAACAACTCAAAGCGTAATGAGGCTAATGACATGAAACTTCACATTTATATTTTCTTAGGATACCCGCAATTAGTTGTATAATGCGTCAGTATTTAATAATACTTAAAGGTACGTAGGCTCAAAACTTTTCAGCCGCCCCTCGTATATTTGAGTTACAAATATTTTTTAGTTCTAGAGCATTATAATTTTCTACCAGTAGATTGTAAAATCCGGTTGTATAAAAGCTAATAAGTGTTTTTTTTTTACTCAATATTTTTATTACTTCCTTTTAATTATATTATACATTTGGCGGGGAGTCCAAAAGTAGCTCTGTATATTAGAATAGTTTGTTACGGGATTGCTACAATGTACCTTATTTTTGAGTTCCCGATATTTCGGCACTGTTGCAAGCGCCATGATCACGGAGTAACTGAAGATCTTGCGGGTAAGTTGTTAAGGGCAAACATATCGGTCTACCCTCTTTCGCTGTCTATTGCACGCGTCGGTACCACTGTCTACAAACTCACTATTTTCTCGCACCTGTTCTCGACACACAACACTAACAGTATCTGACCGAAACAGAAGCCGAACAGATCGTCAGTTACTCCGTGATCCGCGCTTGCAACAGTGCCGAAATATCGGGAACTCAAAAATAAGGTACATGGTAGCAATCTCGTAACAAACTATTCTAATGTTAGTGACCATGAAAGTTTAAAACAATATAACCCTGTATAATCCGATGTCTAATGATAACATTGCCCCCCCCCCCAGTTCCCCCGCAACTCCTCTATCTCCCCCGGCTGCGCAGATCTATTAACCCGGCTGCTGCAGCACGACCCTGAGCGCAGGATCTCGTACGACGAGTTCTTCCGACACGAGTACTTAGATCTCGAGCATATGCCCAGCAAGGAGAACTACGAGAAGGTATGTCGTTATTAAAAATGTTCATTTAGATGGGTGCTCTCTGTACATGATTAAAGAAAATTTTTAAGGTTCTATACTCCGCTGTCCGTCTGTCTGATAATCTTCTTCTTCTTCGTGACGCTTGTCAGAGCGGTCATGCTCATCGTGAGCTATGTTTAAATGCCAATGTTGTGCGCTTCACGATTTCCCTCCCCTTATCGCGACGTTTGGTATTTTCGGAACACTCATGCAATGGATCGCCAAATGCGATAATCATTATTATGTACATCATTAAAGATTTTTTAAGGTTCCGTAACCAAAGGGTAAAACGGGACCCTATTACCAAGGCTCCACTGTCCGTCTGCCTGTCTGTCCTTTTGTCACCAGGCTGTATCTCATAAACCGTGATAGTTAGACAGTTGAAATTTTCACAGATGATGTATTTCTGTTGCCGCTATAACATCAAATCCTAAAAAACGACAAATATTCAAAAGCCCCCTAGAATCCATACAACACACGTCTTGATTTTTGCCGTTTTTAAAGATAATATAATTCTTCCCGAGCCGTGACTCTTATAAAGCAAGCGATGGAGTCGTTCGCGTTGATAATAGTAAGTTTTATACTGTTAATTCTCAGGCCGTGACCTTAATAAAGCAAGCGATAGAGCTTGACTCAGCCGGAGCGCTGCGCGAAGCGTTCAGTCAGTACCGCGCCAGCCTGCTGTACCTCGTGCCCGCCGTCGCCGCCGAGACCGACCCCGTCCGCCGCAGCGCTCTCACTGCTAAGCTTACTAGGTAAGTGAATATAGGCAATATAGAAAAAAAAGATAATATAGAAAAGTGGGCATAGGACTGATCCTTGCGGAAATTAGAAAACCAATAAAATTCAAATTCAAACTTTCTTTATTGTGAATCACAGGCACAAAAAGGTAACGAAATTGAAATTGAGCAGATCATCTGTGTCCCGCCGTATTGGCATACAATAATACATTTTATTAGAAGTGTCATAAATTTATGTGTAACCAATTTATTTTTGCAAATAAACTTAAACTAAGCGCTTTTGCACATCCCATTTTTTTCCCTGGGTCAACTGGACCTGGTAAAGGTTGTAGGACGACGCTGGATGCGGGCCGCTTCCAAACGGCCGATCTTTAAGTCACTGAGGGAGGCCTATGTTCAGCAGTGGACGTCCGCCGGCTGAAATGATGATGATTATTTTTTTTCCTATCACTGCTTTGGGACAAATTTGAGCTAGAACCGAGAAGAAGCAGCGCAAAAATTCGGTCACTATTGTCAGCCTCTTTAAAAAAGTGTTAAACATACGACATTTTGACGACCTCCGTAGCCGAGAGGCGAGCACGCCGGACTATAAATGGCGCCGCCATCTCTGAGGTTCCGGGTTCGATCCCCGGTCGGGTCAATGTAGAAAACGAACTTTTCTATATTGGCTCGGGTCTGGGTGTTGTGGTACCGTCGTTTTTTCTGATTTCTATAACACAAGTGCTTTCGCTACTTACCTTAGGATCAGAGCAATGTATGTATAAATATTTATATTTATTTATAAATTACAAATAGTGTATTACAAGATAAATGTAACTAACTGCTAAACTTGCTAGGTAAGCGTAGAAATATCAAGTAGTAAGTTCATATAGTACAAGAGCAGGCTTAGGAGTGATTCTTGCGAAATTTTATATAGAATAAAAGTGGGCTGAGGGGTGATCCTTGAGAAATTGAATGTAGAATAAAAGGGGACAAAGGGGTTATCCTTGCGTAATTGCAAATAGAATAAGACGTGATAACGAGTCAGAAATTAAGAAATGCCTTGCCTGCCATACTTAATAGATAAGTGGATAGGGAACATGGAATAAGAGAAGGCATAAGGGTGAACTTGCGTTAATAATAATTGAATAAGAACAGACTTAGGGGTGATCCTTGTGGTAATAATAATTCAGTCTCTCTCAAAAATCTTAATCAGAAATTAAGTGTATATTCTAAGATAAGTATATATTAATTAAAATATTATATTTTTCCTATTTTTATTTTATTTTAATTCATTGCAGATACATGGAACGAGCGGAAGAAATTCAAAATTACCTTAAAAGCCCGGAGCCATCACCCAGCATAGACCTCTCCCGCAGCGAGCCGCCGCGGCGACGCAGCGGTAACGCAGCGTGCTGCACTGCCACTACCGACAGCTACGACTGCGGTGAGTAGCCGCAGCGGTAACGCAGCGTGCCGCACTGCCACTACCGACAGCTACGACTGCGGTGAGTAGCCGCAGCGGTAACGCAGCGTGCCGCACTGCCACTACCGACAGCTACGACTGCGGTGAGTAGCCGCAGCGGTAACGCAGCGTGCCGCACTGCCACTACCGACAGCTACGACTGCGGTGAGTAGCCGCAGCGGTAACGCAGCGTGCCGCACTGCCACTACCGACAGCTACGACTGCGGTGAGTAGCCGCAGCGGTAACGCAGCGTGCCGCACTGCCACTACCGACAGCTACGACTGCGGTGAGTAGCCGCAGCGGTAACGCAGCGTGCCGCACTGCCACTACCGACAGCTACGACTGCGGTGAGTAGCCGCAGCGGTAACGCAGCGTGCCGCACTGCCACTACCGACAGCTACGACTGCGGTGAGTAGCCGCAGCGGTAACGCAGCGTGCTGCACTGCCACTACCGACAGCTACGACTGCGGTGAGTAGCCGCAGCGGTAACGCAGCGTGCTGCACTGCCACTACCGACAGCTACGACTGCGGTGAGTAGCCGCAGCGGTAACGCAGCGTGCTGCACTGCCACTACCGACAGCTACGACTGCGGTGAGTAGCCGCAGCGGTAACGCAGCGTGCTGCACTGCCACTACCGACAGCTACGACTGCGGTGAGTAGCCGCAGCGGTAACGCAGCGTGCCGCACTGCCACTACCGACAGCTACGACTGCGGTGAGTAGCCGCAGCGGTAACGCAGCGTGCCGCACTGCCACTACCGACAGCTACGACTGCGGTGAGTAGCCGCAGCGGTAACGCAGCGTGCTGCACTGCCACTACCGACAGCTACGACTGCGGTGAGTAGCCGCAGCGGTAACGCAGCGTGCTGCACTGCCACTACCGACAGCTACGACTGCGGTGAGTAGCCGCAGCGGTAACGCAGCGTGCTGCACTGCCACTACCGACAGCTACGACTGCGGTGAGTAGCCGCAGCGGTAACGCAGCGTGCTGCACTGCCACTACCGACAGCTACGACTGCGGTGAGTAGCCGCAGCGGTAACGCAGCGTGCCGCACTGCCACTACCGACAGCTACGACTGCGGTGAGTAGCCGCAGCGGTAACGCAGCGTGCCGCACTGCCACTACCGACAGCTACGACTGCGGTGAGTAGCCGCAGCGGTAACGCAGCGTGCTGCACTGCCACTACCGACAGCTACGACTGCGGTGAGTAGCCGCAGCGGTAACGCAGCGTGCTGCACTGCCACTACCGACAGCTACGACTGCGGTGAGTAGCCGCAGCGGTAACGCAGCGACATCGTAGAGGTAATGCAGCGACGTCATAGGGGTAACGCAGCGACATCGTAGAGGTAATGCAGCGACGTCATAGGGGTAACGCAGCGACATCATAGAGGTAACGCAGCGACATCGTAGGGGTAACGCAGTGACATCGTAGAGGTAACGCAGCTACATCGTAGAGGTAACGCAGCGACGTCGTAGAGGTAATGCAGCGACGTCGTAAAGGTAACGCAGCGACGTCGTAGCGACATGGCAGTGACACAATATTATATTATAGAATCAGTAAGGCAACAGTAGACAACCACAAATATTGCACAACGCACATAAAACGTCTCCGACTTACCAGTTTTAAATCAACTTTGAAATTCTGAAAAAGATAACCTAACTGCAAGATCAGTTGTTAAGATTTCGGAAAAAAAATATTTTCGTAAGAAAATGTGATAGTTTATTAAGAAAACATCATTTTTGCTCATATTTTTGATAATAGGGTTTTATCAAAAATCCAAAAAACAAGACTTTACTTTGTGCATTGCCTTTCAACCCACCTACAGAAATATGATCTTTGACTACCTCCGTAGCCGAGAGGCGAGGACGCCGGCTATATATGGCGCCGCCCTCTAAGGTTCCGGGTTCGATCCCCGGTCGGGTCAGTGTAGAAAACGAACTTTTCTATATTGTCTCGAGTCTGAGTGTTGTGGTACCGTCTTTGTTTCTGATTTCTATAACACAAGTGCTTTAGCTACTTACCTTAGGATCAGAGCAATGTATGCGATTTAAATTTAAGTTTTTAGCAATTACCATGCTAGGTTTATCTAAGATTTTTAATACTTGAAAAAATATTAATTCGGGTGTTGACGGTAGTAGTATATACCGCAACATTGATCAGAAAATACGCTAGCTTTGACAGCGAGAACCACTTGAAAGATTTCGTCGGGTTGACTAACGTCTCGGTAGCTTAGTGGTCAAAGCACTCGCCCGGTATGCGATGGACGTGGGTTCGGATCCCACCTGAGGCGGACGATTTTTTTTCAAGTATTAAAAATGTATGCGATGTTGTCCAATATTTATTATATTTAATCTAATTCCCGATCCAGGGCAGTTGGTCGCGAACATCAGGCCGCCTTGTGGCTGCGCGTCGCACACATCTCACACTTGTACATGTGGCGGGGGATCCGTAGAGACAGTGCAGGGACAAGTTGTGAGTATATCATCATCATCATCATCCTTTGAAAGTCCACCATCATCTCTTGAAAGTTCACCATCATTAGCCTTTGAAATTCCACCATCATCATTGTCAACCTTCGAAAGTCCAATATCATTAATAATATTTGAAAATCTTTCATATATCTTATCAATCTTTGAAAGACCTCCATCATGGTCATCATTATTAACCTTTCAAAGTCCTCCGTCATCTTCACTCGTTGAAAGTCATCAATCATCATCATCAGCCTATGAAAGTCATTAACTTTTAAAAGTCCTGCATCTCATCAACCTTCGAAAGTTCAAGATAAATAACACTTGAAAAAAATCATCGACCTCAGGTGGGACTCGAACCCACGTCCCATCGCATACCGGGCGAGTGCTTTGACCACTAAGCTACCGAGGACGTCACGTGACAAGATGAAATTCCTCAAGTGTTCCTTCGAAAGTTCTGCATCATCAACCTTCGAAAGTCCACCATCATCATCTCTTGAAAGTTTACCATCATTAGCCTTTGAAATTCCACCATAGCCTTTGGAATTCCACCATCATCATTATCAACCTTCGAAAGTCATCAATCATAAACTATTAAAGTCCACAACCATTGTCATCATGATTCATGACAGTAAGTGATTTCAAAATTATTTGTTTTATATTGCACAAGTTGTTGGTGAACCTTTTTAATATATTTTGTTTAACATAAGGAGTGTCCCATTTTTTTGTACACCCTGTATATATGCCATGTATACAGTGTGTCCAAGAGAATAGGACACTTCTTAAAACCACGTGATCAGCTGGTCATATACAACAACTTTTTCTATGGGAGCAACATCGAAATCGAGAATTTTTTTCAGCGTCCCCATACAAACTTACTCGCATACCTCGATGATAATGTATGGAGCATCTGAAAATAAAATCACGATTTCGATGTTGCTCCCATAGGAAAACTTGTTGTATATGACCAGCTGATCACGTGGTTTTAAGGAGTGTCCCATTCTTTTGTACATCCTGTATAATGGAATTATTGAAGTATTATTTTATTCATTAATTTTAGCCTTCCCCGCAGACAAGCGCGAGCGCGAGCGCGAACGTCGAAGCTTCGGCGAACATTCGCGCGCGAACAGCGCCGCGCTTCGGCTTTCGAAGGCTGTTCGCGCGGCCGGCCAGCGTGCCGTACTTGAACAATAACGACTCTAGCATTGTAAGTCGATACATGTGTAAGCAGGGGCGTGCGGTGCATATAGGCAATTAGGCAGTGCCTACCTAGTAAATGAAATGAGGTAGGCAGTAGGTACTTACAAATGTGTGTTATTGTCATAAACAAAAAATAAAAAATAAATATTGGACAACATCACATACATTGCTCTGATCCTATGGTAAGTAGCTAAAGCACTTGTGTTATAGAAATCAGAAACAGCGACGGTACCACAACACCCAGACCCGAGACAATATAGAAAAGTTCGTTTCCTACATTGACCCGACCGGGAATCGAACCCGGAACCTCAGAGATGGCGACACCATATTAGTCCGGCGTGCTCGCCTCTCGGCTACGGAGGTCGTCAAAATTAAATAAACCACTGATTTTCATCAATAAAACACATGTGTAAGTAGCTACTGCCTACCTCGAAATAAAACCAATGCCCGCCGCTGTGTGTAAGGAACACAAGGTGCACAGGCGACCCGCAGGGCTAGCATGCGCAACACGATCAAATTTTGTCGACTTTTGACGAAATATGTCGTTTTGAAGATAAATAACGCTTGAAAAAAAATCATCGACCTCAGGTGGGACTCGAACCCACGTCCCATCGCAAGCCGGGCGAGTGCTTTACCAACTAAGCTACCGAGGACGTCACGTGACAAGATGAAATTTTTCAAGTGTTCTTTCTCGCTGTCGAAGCCAGCGTATCTCTGATCAATGTTGTAGCTATATGTATGTTTTTTCAAGTGTAATTTATCTTCAATTAAAAACCCTGCATGGAATTGCTAAAAACAAAAATTTCGTATATGTCGTTTTGTCTTCCACGATAACAAAGAAATATTTTATTTTATTCGGAACAACAAACAATTACAAAATATTGCTTAAAACAAAAACATGAAACACATACTATTACCAATTTTGTAACCGACTACGTTATTCACAAAAAATATACAAAATTATACATTCCATTCAAGAATAAACCAAGATATCATGGCAATACCGTGTTATAACGTAAAAATAAATGGCTATGATCAACGGGAAACCCTGAAAATATTAAGAAAAAGGATCGAGACGTCTGTTCATCGAAGACAAAATTTGTCTTGTCTATCGATAAAATAACCGATGCACGCATGCTAGCCCTTCCTTCCAACCGGCCGATCTGGAAGTCACTGGGGGAGGCCTATGTTCAGCAGTGGACGTCCGCCGGCTGAGATGATGATGATGATGATGACATGCAATATTTAGTTCCTTCTCACCCGACTACGGCGAAGCCAAAAGGAAGGGTAAAGGGTAATGATTTAATCTTATTTTATTTATTCATAGCACACAAAACAGATTACAATCAAAGTGAAAATCTTATATTAAATCGGCTGCTTTGTGAAAAGACATTTCAATTTATTCTTAAAAGCAGGCGACGCGTAAATACTAGGCTAAAAAGAGACCCTGGTAGACTTGTATTGAATATTATACCAAAGACAGCTAAATATAGCAAAAGTTGCATAATAATGTGTGTACGAATATTTAACAAAATACCAAATGATATTAAAAACCAAAATATCCACGTTTTCAAGTCAAAACTATTTAGGTGGCTTATGGAACATAAAATATATGACATAAAAGATTTTATGGACAGTAACTTTTTATTTTAATTTGATTATTATTATACTATTGACATTATTATTTATTTATTTATTTTTTGACTACGTACTAATAATATTTTGTGACATTACTTATTGTTTATTACTGTAATTGCATCATAATAATTATTGTTTAAATACTTAGATTTGCATGCTAAGTAAATTTTAGCAAGACATTTGTGCCTTAGAAATTATAATACCTTTTAATACCATGTTTTTACGCAAATAAATTTGATTTGATTGATTATATATCATGCATATAGTACAGATCTAGATCACAATCCAGAGATATGTATGCCTAGAAGCTTACAATTTGATTTTATTTATTTATTTACGCGCTAAAGAGCGCTACACATCAGAAACAATGCCAAATTTAGAAAAATTTACACAAGTTAAAATTTTAAAAAAATTGTTAGGAATTAGTGTGAAAAACCAGGGAAATAAAATGAGAGAACTAATTAATTAATAAGATACCTATTTATTATTTATGATTTTGGCAGTCTATGTATGTTCCAACGTAGCACCTTAGGCTCGGTTTGTACCCAGCCGGAAACCGGAGCGGGTTAACGCGGATTCAATCCAGCTTAAACAATAAGGTCGTTTTTTGAACGGATACTTACGGATTTCGGCAACGTATACACCGAGCCTAAACTACTGAACCGATTTTAATGAATGAGGTGTCAATAGAATTGTAATAATGGCCCGGGTAAAATAGACTATATAAATTTTATCAAAATTTTATATTACGGAATTTCAACCTCAGATTCTCTCGACCGAGAGATTGATCTCGAAAAAAAAAATTGTGATAATCACCAAGAGTTTGGTATCAAAAGAAATATCTTGGCGAGCAAATTACAAATATCTATATATACAGGGTGTACAAGAGAATAGGACACTCCTTAAAACCACGTGATCAGCTGGTCATATACAACAACTTTTCCTATGGGACCAATATTGAAATCGATAAAAAAAATTCAGCTTCTCCATACAAACTTACTCGCATACCTCGATGATAATGTATGGAGCATCTGAAAATAAAATTAGGATTTCGATGTTGCTCCCATAGGAAAAGTTGTTATATATGACCTGCTGATCACGTGGTTTTGAAGAGCGTCCCATTCTTTTGCACACCTTGTATTGTATTGTTTAAGTCAAAATATATCTTTAAAATGCGTTCGTACGTTTTTAAACTTTTTTCACGTAGTCGGGTTATAATTTTTTAAACTTCATAATTATTGAAATTTTTGATAAATTTAAAACCTTAGGAAGATAGTGGATGGATGAAAAAAGCGGGAGATCGTGCTCTTTGGCGCTCTTTGGGGGAGGCCTACGTCCAGCAGTGGACTGCAATAGGCTGAGATGATGAATTATTGAAATTAAAAACAACCCTGTAATAAATGTGACCATTAGTGAAAGTGTCTCCGTTCAGCAAACACTGACTATCGCCAGCGACTTTGTACGCATGTTCATGATCATAAAAGTCAGATTTTGTGTAATTTTTTCTGCGCTTAACTTAGCAACTTGAATAGAAATAAAATAGTTTTTTTTTTCCTATTTACGTTGCTAAATTTGACTTTAAACTCCCATAAAAATCAGTTTAGCCGTTTCGGAGATTAGCCGGAACATACAGACCAATATATATTTTTTCTTTTAATCGACAAAAAATATCATCTCGATAAGAACAAGATTCATACAGATAATAAAGAAAATAACCTAACCCAAGTTACCAACCAATACAAAGTATGTATAAAATATCTTACTAACCCTGTATGGATTGGTTCTAGACGGACAACACGGAAAAAAAGGTGCCTTCGGGAGAGACGTCCGAAGCCTGCCGGATCACGTGACTTATAACACTTCCAACTATTAATTACTTTTAAACTTTCGCGTTGCATAATTTAAAAGTCAATGAAACGGGAATTAACGCGATCATTATTTAGGTACAAAATGTTAGTGTGCAGAATAGGGACACAGTGAGTGTAGCGTGTGACGTGACGTGAAAATAATATTATAAGGGTAGATGAAGAATCTGCCTCTCATACGGAGTGAAGACATCGCTGTTCCAGTCAGCCTGTGACCACGGTCGGTGTAACCCGATCGAAACGTCAGGCAAAAGAGGTAACATTTTGTACCTAAATTATGATCGCGTTAATTCCCGTTTCATTGAGTTTTAAACTTCCAACTATGTACTTAGTTATAATAATACGTCAATGTACAGACTCGTTTTTGAACTATATTTTTATATACACTCGCTTAGTTCAGAGTGATTTTCGCTCGAATATTGTAAATGTCTTAGATATGACAGCGTGCATATGTGATAAGTCAGTACACTGTGCTATATATAAGCTTTGGGTTTATGATTGCAGTCCCCCTAGCATGATCAACAAAACGAGATATGATATGATATAGCGATTTATCGAGACCCAACTGTCAAAATATGACATCAATAGCCGCCATCTTGAACTTTAATCGAAATAGCGAGTATGTCTGTGCCGGTGACGTCACGGTCATGCTCGCTGTTTCGATTAAAGTTCATATTTTGACGGTTGGGTGTTAATAAATCGCTATACAATGTGATATGGGCGGTACTTCTAACCGGTTAAGGCTAAGTTCGGTATCTTAATTTTATTGTCAAAAAGTAATTTGGTGTCAAAAAAAATCTGCAAAAAAAGATTTTTTTCAAAAACAATTGCATGAATTATTATTTTTCTAGCCAAGGAAACCCTAAACACCAGAAATGAAATTTATGGCCAGTTACTCTGTTCTTTTAGCTATCTTGTGGTATTTCTTTTATGTTTATACGACACATAAAACCTTTGTAATTGCCTAAAGTGTTAAAAAACCAAAATGACCGCTATTAATAGGAGGTGACCCCCCAAATTATTATTTTTGTCGATAAAATTAGATATTGCACTTAGCCTTAACCGGTTAGAAGTACCGCCCATATCACATTGTATAGCGATTTATTAACACCCAACTGTCAAAATATGAACTTTAATCGAAACAGCGAGACGTGACCGTGACGTCACCGACACAGACATGCTCGCTTTTTCGATTAAAGTTCATTCAAGATGGCGGCTATTGATGTCATATTTTGACAGTTGGGTGTCGATACAGCGCTATATCATATCATATCGTGGTTTGTTGGTCGTGCTAGGGGCACAAGTTGTTAAAAAAAATAATTATATTAATGATAAAATTATATTAACTTTTCAGGGAAAGATTACGATTTAAAAAGAAGCAGTTTCTCATTTATATGGGAAGTTAATTTAAAAGTTTTTTTTTTTATAAAAAGACTGACGATTTCGAATTGTCAGTAAAATTGTTGTATACTATATTGTTGTTTTATGTGTTCATGTATATAGTTGATTTATTTTGATTTGAAGTAGTTTTTAGTTATCAATAATTCAAATTCAAATTGCTGTTGACAGCATTCACTAATAATTAGATTACATTTCTTTTAAAGAAACCTTTTTTAAAGACATTTGTTCATTAATTGTACAACACTTAAGTTACAGTTGTGTTTACAAAAAAATCCACGAGTTTTTTGTAATAATTTAAATTTGAAATGCTTAACAATTGTATAAAAAATATTATCGTAGTTATGGCATCACTTCTAAGTAGACGAAAGTCAGAAACTAAATATTATTGATCTCAAAAAAACAAAAACAAGAATTGATAAAAAGATATTTATACAATTATTTATGAATTACAAAACGAATATGTAAGGATTTCAGATTTTACATAATGTGTTCTAAGAGAAATGATATTTAGAAAATAATGAACGGCGTTACACTAATTTTGTACAATAAAATATGCATAATAATATAATAATTTCGTTACTTTTAAACTTGTTTTAATTCACAACTAAAACAATTCCTTTCAAAAACATATTACTTCATTTACACGCATCTGTCTAAAAGATACGGCAATACAATATTTATTTTCATACAAAACCTTATTCTTACGAACTGATGGTTTTATTCACTATACTATAGTGATAGTGTCTATAGTATTTATATTTAACCCATACCTCTTTTCCTTTACTTATAGGATCACACCTAACACCCTATATATTTTCTATTTTGTCTTAGGCATTAAGTGTTCATATTATGTTGTATCTGTAATCTGCATTGAGACAAATTTATACTTTATATTTTATATAAGTTTCAAAGTTGTTTGATAGTTATCTTCTGCACTTAGCAAGCTGCTTGTGTCGCAGGAGTCAGGTTACAATTAACAAATTTTATAGACCGGGGTCAAACTGACAACATTAGACTAGATTTAATTTTAATCTGAAACATGAAAGGTATTGGCATTTCTCGAAATACCTACATATAAATAAAACACCTCGTTCTTATCATCTCATTTATTTAGTCCATATCTTACAACTAACTCTACCGAACAATACAGTCCATATTGCTTGATAAATTTAATGATACCTAACTGTCACAGCGTAAATTTACAGCTGGTCAAACTGAGAATCTAACTCTCGAATATTAACATTTTCTCATTCATTAAAACAAAGATACTTCGGGCCTTACTACAAAAAAGATAAACTAGGTTTAATCACTGTTTAAAGATTAGCCAACTTATTTAAAGTGTATTTTAACATCACACGTCTCAGTTATATTGACTTTCACTTCAAATTGGTTGGATCTTTATACAATGCTTAAATCTATCTTTTTCTAGTAAGACCCAAAAAATATAAAAACATATTTACTTCCTTTTCTATCCTATACAGAAAGAAAGAGAACACTAGTAATAGTACAAAGGCACTAAATAAAACACAAAAAAATACCAACTAAAAATAATTATTAATTAAAAACGTCGTGAGACAAGAAATAACACTTGTTTGAGTAATTATTTAGTATAAAGGGTTAAGGGTAAGACGTGGAAATCTCTTCAATGGGATATTCTATCAATTAAGACAAATAGATTTTGACTATAGGTAGAAACAAGAAAATACAGGGTGTAAAAAAAGACTTAACGAAGCCTTAAACCACGAATTTTATACATAAAACCAAGTAGAATGCAATTAAAATAATTGCTGGGAAATGACTTTTATTTTTGGGTATCAAAAAAATAAACTTATTTCTAACCCGCAATGTATAGCGCGCACGCCACAGACTATGCCTGTGTGTGTAAGCGGTCGGCGCGAGCGGGTGGCGCGAGAGCACTGCGCACGATTCATTGCCGGCTGTGCCCTTTAAAGGCCTTTTATGAAAGAAGCACTGAACATTTTTATCATGTTTCTTTGTAACAAAGTTTAGTATTATCAAACAGAAGTCAATTTTGTAAAAATTGTAACTTTGACTGTCAATAACTCGGTAACCCGTCATTTCCCAGGTATAGTGTAAAAGAAAAAAATGATCGTAATAATACGTAGAATATGTGGTATTCGGCTTGGTTAAGCCTTTTTTTACACCCGATATAATATCATCGAGATAACCCCCGGTTCCTATATTGTACTATGCGTAAGTGTACATCAGCAACTGATCGTATTGGTGTCAAAAGTAACGAGCCGTTATAGTCGTTCCTATAAAATTTGACGAAGCGTCATTTATATGAACGCTTTTGAGTATGTCAAGTTGACAATCCCTACCATCCGTTAGCAAAACCAACCGTTTCTCGGATATAGGAACCAGGCTTTAATGACTAATTTGGTTGGAGTGGAGATGTGACTTTCTTTTGACTTTGACATTCGCCCCATAGTAAAATAATCATTTCAATCGACGGATAGAATATCTTGGAAGCTGGAGGCTTAATACAAAAGGGTATTGTTCGTTCGGTCGTATTATCCGATCAAATTAAAATATTCATTCTTGTATCATAGGATTAGCAATTTATGAACAATTGAAAACGGTCGTGTTTTTACACGGCTAGATTGAGTTGGTCATATTTTATTCAAGGATTGACACATGAGTCTGGTTATTTTAATTTGTTAGGTTTATAAGTCAGAACGAAAGATACATTTTCGTGATAGGCGTCCTGTTTTCCATTTTACTAGTAACCCTGTATAAATTATATTTAATTTAGTAATTTTTGTGCGTTTTTGAGCCAACTGATTATTTTATACTGTGACAGAGCATACACACATGAATATTATTATCAAATTAAGAAACCAAGTATGGATTTTCTAAACCTCAATAATATTGACATATGTACCGATTAATTAGTTAAGACTAAGTGACGGTTACAATCTAGATATTTTCTAGTGTCGACGGATTGCCAAGCGCTGTCTCATTTCAACACACAAGTTAGAATGAGACAGAAAATTACTAACAACAAACAAACTACTCTTGCCCCTCTAGCACGATCTACAAAACACGATATGATATAGCGATTTATCGACTCAAAACTGTGTCGATAAATCGCTATATCGAAATGGCGAGCATGACAGTGACGTCACCGGCACTGACATGCTCACTATTTCGATAAAAATTCATATTTTGACAGTTTTGTGTCGATAAATCGTTATATCATATCATATCGTGTTTTGTTGGTCATGCTACGGGGGCTGAGAATGTCATCTCGACATGTCGATGTCGACGATAACGGAGCCTTAAAATTGAGTAATTTAGTAGGAGTTTAGTTAACGCTCAATTAAAAACAAAAGCGAATAATATCTGAGCTATGTTGAAAGCCATATTATGTTTTTATTTGCTAAGAGTTTAAAAAAACAGGGAATTTTATTGAATTTATTAACAAGATCGTTTTAATTAATATTGTTTTATTAATGTTTTCTTTTCGTAATATTTGCAAACAACAACACTAACCGAATCTTGTGTGTCTTTGTGTATATAGTATACATACCACACGAGCATTGTGTGTGTGTTGCTGTTTGGGGATGAGTGTTGTAGTCCCCTGTTTTTGGGATGAGTTTGTAGTATCTGTTTGGGGATGAGTGTTGTAGTCCCCTGTTTTTGGGATGAGTTTGTAGTATCTGTTTGGGGATGAGTGTTGTAGTCCCCTGTTTTTGGGATGAGTTTGTAGTATCTGTTTGGGGATGAGTGTTGTAGTCCCCTGTTTTTGGGATGAGTTTGTAGTATCTGTTTGGGGATGAGTGTTGTAGTCCCCTGTTTTTGGGATGAGTTTGTAGTATCTGTTTGGGGATGAGTGTTGTAGTCCCCTGTTTTTGGGATAAGTTTGTAGTCCTCTGTTTGGGGATGAGTGTTGTAGTCCCCTGTTTTTGGGATGAGTTTGTAGTCCTCTGTTTGGGGATGAGTGTTGTAGTCCCCTGTTTTTGGGATGAGTTTGTAGTCCTCTGTTTGGGAATGAGTGTTGTAGTCCCCTGTTTTTGGGATAAGTTTGTAGTCCTCTGTTTGGGGATGAGTGTTGTAGTCCCCTGTTTTTGGGATGAGTTTGTAGTCCTCTGTTTGGGGATGAGTGTTGTAGTCCCCCGTGTCTCTGTAGTGGTACTCGTCCCCCGTGGCTCAGTAGTTGTAGTCGTCCCCGTTGGCGTCGGGGTTGTACTTGGGCTCGTCCTGCGGCTCCTGCTTGATCTGCACGTCCAGCGCCGGGAGACTGAACTCCGGGTAGTCTGGGGACGAACACCAAAAAATCATCATATACAGGGTGTACCATAGGTGAGAATAGAACACTCCTTGAAGCCACGTGATCAGCTGGTCATATACAACAACTTTTTCTATGGGAGCAACATCGAAACCGTGATTTTATTTTCAGATGCTCCATACATAATCATCGAGGCATGCGAGTAAGTTTGTATGAAGCAGCTAAATTTTTTAGCTGTTAGAGAGTTGGTCTGATAGAAAGAGTTGTTCGTTTGTATCAAGGGAGTCTTCTCAGAAGGTTTAGACGGTGATAAAAAAGTCAACCTATATATTCAAATTAATGATGATAATTATGAATCTGCTAAAATCTCTTTAAACTTATGTCAGATTTCAGCAAATGAATACATTACAAACAAGTAATTATACCTTCAAAATATACCCAAATGGTTCTGAAAGATTTAGCAATTTGTTTACACTATTTGCTACTCATTGTGCTCATTTCAATTTACTTATTTTTATTTTATTTATAAAGCACACAAAACAGAAGTACAGTCAACAGCACGTCGACCTACCCCAAAAGTCAAAAATTCTCCAATAGATTTTCAACTTTAAGCCTGACGTATAGAGTTCATTTTCAAATGAGAAAATTTGACATTTTGTGGTAGGTCGACGTGCTGTTGTCCGTACAACAAATTACAAGACAAGTTAGAAAATTATAACATTAAACAACGATAGGCTGTAATACCACAGATATGTGTACATAGCATGGTAAAAGAAAAGGATCGAGATTTACAATTTAAATAAAAAAAGGAACAAATATGTTATAATCAATACAATACATACATATGGTACACCGTACAGTCTGTACGTATAATAAATAAATACATTTAATAAAATAGACATGCATAGGTAATACGCGTGTATGTAAATAAAAAGACAAAACAAATCTAAATAGAACTTGCCAATGACTTAAATAATATCTAGGCTATAAGCTGCTCTCTACATTTGCTATACCTTTTAGGTAACTAAGTTTTTTAAGTCCTGTTGCATATGTATCTACCACCAAATGTACAGTCAACAGCACGTCGACCTACCAAAGTCAAAAATTCTCCAATAGATTTTCAACTTTAAGCCTGACATATATCGGGTGTAAAAAAAGGCTTAACGAAGTCGAATACCACATATTCTACGTATTATTACGATCATTTTTTTCTGTTACACTATACCTGGGAAATGACGGGTTACAGAGTTATTGACAGTCAGAGTTACAATTTTTTTTTAAAGATTTTTACAAAATTTACTTCTGTTTGATAATACTAAACTTTTTTACAAAGAAACATGATCCGCTTACACACACAGGCATAGTCTGTGGCGTGCGCGCTATACATTGCGGGTTAGAAATAAGTTATTTTTTCTGATACCCAAAAATAAAAGTCATTTCCCAGCAATAATTTTTTGCATTCTACTTGGTTTTGTGTATAGAATTCGTGGTTTAAGGCTTCGTTAAGCCTTTTTTTACAGCTTGTATAGAGATCATTTTCAAATGAGAAAGTTTGACATTTTGTGATAGATCGGCGAGCTGTTGTTCGTACATCACTTAGTATGCAAATAAAGATTTGAATTTTAATAAATAATAAAGTGCACATCCTCACCGTCCATCGGCTCCTGCTTGACCTTGACCTGTTCCGGCTTGACCTTGGTCTCCTTCCGGTCGCGGTCGCGTCGCGAGCGCTTCCGGTCGCGGCGCTCGTCGCGCGACTTCGAGCTCGTACCACCCGCACCGCCTGCACCGCGGCGTTCAGACCGGGAGCGGGAGCGGCGGCGGCGCCGTGTACTGTTACTGTACACGATGAATAAATAAATTAATATTGGAAATTTTACAATGTTTAAGCATTTCTGATCTTAACCAATAGTCAAATATTTGTAAAAATATTTCGGTATGTTGACGGTAGTATACTACTCAGCTATACATATAGCTACAACATTGATCAGAATACGCTGGCTTTGACAACGAGAAAAAACACTTGAGGAATTTCATCTTGTCACGTGACGTCCTCGGTAGCTTAGTGGTCAAAGCACTCGCCCGGTATGCGATGGGACGTGGGTTCGAGTCCCACCTGAGGTCGATGATTTTTTTTCAAGTGTTATTTATCTTCAAATAAATATTGGACAACATCACAAGCCCAACACTTGTAGCCCAAATTTGTCCCGAAACAGTGGTAGGGAAAAAATATTGGGACGTGTAAAAGTGCTTAGTTTAAGCCTATTTTGCAAAAATAAATTGGATTTATTGGTTTTACATACATTGCTCTGATCCTAAGGTAAGTAGCTAAAGCACGCATATGAAATCAGAAGCAACGACGGTACCACAACACCTAACTCGATTCAATATAGAAAAGTTTGTTTTCAACATTGACTCGACCGGGCATCGAACCCGGAACCTCAGAGATGGCGACGCCATATTAGTCTCGCGTGCTCTCCTCTCGGCTACGGAGGTCGTCGTATTGGATCAACAATCACTAAATCTTAATCTTATATTATAGTTTAGACATGTACAAACGCAGACTTAAAAAGCAAGTCCAAAAATAATGCTTGCACAGAGGCAAAGTCTTATTTTAAGAATAATTCGTTTAATCTCATTTTAAGTAAACTGTTTTTAACGATTTTTATGAAAAATACATTTCTTTAAACCTTGTCGAAATGAACAATTAGTACACATTCGAACTAGATTTTCCACGATTTATAAACCTAAAAGAGTGTCTGTCTTATGAACACTATATTTTAAATGGAAATGGAAGGGAAATCCGGTTCAAAACAAAGTGTAAAGCTAGAAGAACTACGACACGACATGACAAATAAGCTGTCATTTAGTGCTGCCAACTGTCAGCCAAAAACATGGATAAAATAATCGACTGTTAGATCGTATCCGATTACCCGATACTAACACCAATTGAATATTTTTATTTTCTGTTTAAAAGTTAAAAAAAGAAAGGTTTTAACGTAAGTTATTAAATATTATTTATAACAATTTGGTTCTAAGTTTTTTATTTTAATAATTTAAAAGCTTGTTTTTAGCTTGGTCATAATCGTTATGAAAATATGAAATAGAAACACTACATATTTTGATTAAATACAAGAGTGCAAGCAATACAAAGTTTTTTTAATTTCTTTTGTTTTTTTATCCGGAAAAGTAATGATTTATTATTATTCCTAAAGAATAATTATAATTCAAAACAGCGTTTAAATCGTGGGCAATCTCTCTTTATTTTATATGAATAATAATAAATGATTGTTACAGTTTAATTATTATCAATTATTTGATATAATTGTTTTTAACTCAACAATCCAATTAAATTTACTAAAATAAAATGAAGTAAATATAACCCAGTATTGATAAGTATCGAATAATCATGATAAGTATCAAAAATAACAATAATCTTGATAATGAACAATCTTGATAATGAACAAACTTGATAATGATATAGTTACCTGTCGGCGGGTTCGTCGTCCTTGGTGCGGTCGCGCTCGCGGCGGCGAGAGCGAGACGACGAGCGTCTGCGGGAGCGAGAGCGAGTGCGGCGGCGACCTGACCGATACATCACATTCGTTACAACTATACCCAAGATTTTCTTAAAGATATTTACTTGCTAAGAATAGGTATTACAGGTTCTCATTGCAAAATTTATAGTTGTTCTGTCTTTTGTTAAAAATACCAAATTACATGCAATTTTTTTTTGGTCAACTAATTCCTAAACTCTGTAAAAGCAGGAATTGGTCAGTCAAATATTTATTTCAGAATATACAAGACCTAAGATATAATCATAAAACTATAATGAAATCCTTTGTAGTGTCGTGTTTAGTGTTGCCCTATGAAGTGTTATGCTACGTAGTGTCATGTGTAGTTTTGTGCAATGTAGTGTCGTGTTTCGTGTTTCCCTATGAAGTGTTGTGCTACTTAGTGTAGTGTCTAGTGTTGCGCTGTGCAGTGTAGTGTAGTG
The DNA here is from genome assembly GCA_950371115.1 of Anania fuscalis. Taxonomy (NCBI): domain Eukaryota; kingdom Metazoa; phylum Arthropoda; class Insecta; order Lepidoptera; family Crambidae; genus Anania; species Anania fuscalis. The sequence continues at coordinate 268,492 of OX493354.1, forward strand.
TAGTGTAGTGTAGTGCAGTGTAGTGTAGTGTAGTGTAGTGTAGTGTAGTGTAGTGTAGTGTAGTGTAGTGTAGTGTAGTGTAGTGTAGTGCAGTGTAGTGTAGTGTAGTGTAGTGTCGTGTGTGCAGTACTCACGCTCGCGCTCGCGCTCGCGGTCTCTGTCGCGATGCTGCTCGAGGCGGTACCGCTCGCGCTCGCGCTCGTTGTCCTCGCGGCCGGAGTGCTTGATGTTCAGTGTAGTGTAGTGTAGTGTAGTGTAGTGTAGTGTAGTGTAGTGTAGTGTAGTGTAGTGTAGTGTCGTGTGTGCAGTACTCACGCTCGCGCTCGCGCTCGCGGTCTCTGTCGCGATGCTGCTCGAGGCGGTACCGCTCGCGCTCGCGCTCGTTGTCCTCGCGGCCGGAGTGCTTGATGTTCAGTGTAGTGTAGTGTAGTGTAGTGTAGTGTAGTGTAGTGTAGTGTAGTGTAGTGTAGTGTAGTGTAGTGTAGTGTAGTGTAGTGTAGTGTAGTGTAGTGTAGTGTAGTGTAGTGTCGTGTGTGCAGTACTCACGCTCGCGCTCGCGCTCGCGGTCTCTGTCGCGATGCTGCTCGAGGCGGTACCGCTCGCGCTCGCGCTCGTTGTCCTCGCGGCCGGAGTGCTTGATGTTCAGTGTAGTGTAGTGTAGTGTAGTGTAGTGTAGTGTAGTGTAGTGTAGTGTAGTGTAGTGTAGTGTAGTGTAGTGTAGTGTCGTGTGTGCAGTACTCACGCTCGCGCTCGCGCTCGCGGTCTCTGTCGCGATGCTGCTCGAGGCGGTACCGCTCGCGCTCGCGCTCGTTGTCCTCGCGGCCGGAGTGCTTGATGTTCAGTGTAGTGTAGTGTAGTGTAGTGTAGTGTAGTGTAGTGTAGTGTAGTGTAGTGTAGTGTAGTGTAGTGTCGTGTGTGCAGTACTCACGCTCGCGCTCGCGCTCGCGGTCTCTGTCGCGATGCTGCTCGAGGCGGTACCGCTCGCGCTCGCGCTCGTTGTCCTCGCGGCCGGAGTGCTTGATGTTCAGTGTAGTGTAGTGTAGTGTAGTGTAGTGTAGTGTAGTGTAGTGTAGTGTAGTGTAGTGTAGTGTAGTGTAGTGTCGTGTGTGCAGTACTCACGCTCGCGCTCGCGCTCGCGGTCTCTGTCGCGATGCTGCTCGAGGCGGTACCGCTCGCGCTCGTTGTCCTCGCGGCCGGAGTGCTTGATGTTCAGTGTAGTGTAGTGTAGTGTAGTGTAGTGTAGTGTAGTGTAGTGTAGTGTCGTGTGTGCAGTACTCACGCTCGCGCTCGCGCTCGCGGTCTCTGTCGCGATGCTGCTCGAGGCGGTACCGCTCGCGCTCGCGCTCGTTGTCCTCGCGGCCGGAGTGCTTGATGTTCAGTGTAGTGTAGTGTAGTGTAGTGTAGTGTAGTGTAGTGTAGTGTAGTGTAGTGTAGTGTAGTGCAGTGTAGTGTAGTGTAGTGTAGTGTAGTGTAGTGTAGTGTAGTGTAGTGTAGTGTAGTGTAGTGTAGTGTAGTGTAGTGTAGTGTCGTGTGTGCAGTACTCACGCTCGCGCTCGCGCTCGCGGTCTCTGTCGCGATGCTGCTCGAGGCGGTACCGCTCGCGCTCGCGCTCGTTGTCCTCGCGGCCGGAGTGCTTGATGTTCAGTGTAGTGTAGTGTAGTGTAGTGTAGTGCAGTGTAGTGTAGTGTAGTGTAGTGTCGTGTGTGCAGTACTCACGCTCGCGCTCGCGCTCGCGGTCTCTGTCGCGATGCTGCTCGAGGCGGTACCGCTCGCGCTCGCGCTCGTTGTCCTCGCGGCCGGAGTGCTTGATGTTCAGTGTAGTGTAGTGTAGTGTAGTGTAGTGTAGTGTAGTGTAGTGTAGTGTAGTGTAGTGTAGTGTAGTGTAGTGTAGTGTAGTGTAGTGTCGTGTGTGCAGTACTCACGCTCGCGCTCGCGCTCGCGGTCTCTGTCGCGATGCTGCTCGAGGCGGTACCGCTCGCGCTCGCGCTCGTTGTCCTCGCGGCCGGAGTGCTTGATGTTCAGTGTAGTGTAGTGTAGTGTAGTGTAGTGTAGTGTAGTGTAGTGTAGTGTAGTGTAGTGCAGTGTAGTGTAGTGTAGTGTAGTGTCGTGTGTGCAGTACTCACGCTCGCGCTCGCGCTCGCGGTCTCTGTCGCGATGCTGCTCGAGGCGGTACCGCTCGCGCTCGCGCTCGTTGTCCTCGCGGCCGGAGTGCTTGATGTTCAGTGTAGTGTAGTGTAGTGTAGTGTAGTGTAGTGTAGTGTAGTGTAGTGTAGTGTAGTGTAGTGTAGTGTAGTGTAGTGTAGTGCAGTGTAGTGTAGTGTAGTGTAGTGTCGTGTGTGCAGTACTCACGCTCGCGCTCGCGCTCGCGGTCTCTGTCGCGATGCTGCTCGAGGCGGTACCGCTCGCGCTCGCGCTCGTTGTCCTCGCGGCCGGAGTGCTTGATGTTCAGTGTAGTGTAGTGTAGTGTAGTGTAGTGTAGTGTAGTGTAGTGTAGTGTACTGTAGTGTAGTGTAGTGTAGTGTAGTGTAGTGTAGTGTCGTGTGTGCAGTACTCACGCTCGCGCTCGCGCTCGCGGTCTCTGTCGCGATGCTGCTCGAGGCGGTACCGCTCGCGCTCGCGCTCGTTGTCCTCGCGGCCGGAGTGCTTGATGTTCAGTGTAGTGTAGTGTAGTGTAGTGTAGTGTAGTGTAGTGTAGTGTAGTGTAGTGTAGTGTAGTGTAGTGTAGTGTAGTGTAGTGCAGTGTAGTGTAGTGTAGTGTAGTGTCGTGTGTGCAGTACTCACGCTCGCGCTCGCGCTCGCGGTCTCTGTCGCGATGCTGCTCGAGGCGGTACCGCTCGCGCTCGCGCTCGTTGTCCTCGCGGCCGGAGTGCTTGATGTTCAGTGTAGTGCAGTGTAGTGTAGTGTAGTGTAGTGTAGTGTAGTGTAGTGTAGTGTAGTGTAGTGCAGTGTAGTGTAGTGTAGTGTAGTGTCGTGTGTGCAGTACTCACGCTCGCGCTCGCGCTCGCGGTCTCTGTCGCGATGCTGCTCGAGGCGGTACCGCTCGCGCTCGCGCTCGTTGTCCTCGCGGCCGGAGTGCTTGATGTTCAGTGTAGTGTAGTGAAGTGTAGTGTAGTGTAGTGTAGTGTAGTGTAGTGTAGTGTAGTGTAGTGCAGTGTAGTGTAGTGTAGTGTAGTGTCGTGTGTGCAGTACTCACGCTCGCGCTCGCGCTCGCGGTCTCTGTCGCGATGCTGCTCGAGGCGGTACCGCTCGCGCTCGCGCTCGTTGTCCTCGCGGCCGGAGTGCTTGATGTTCAGTGTAGTGTAGTGTAGTGTAGTGTAGTGTAGTGTAGTGTAGTGTAGTGTAGTGTAGTGTAGTGTAGTGTCGTGTAGTGTAGTGTAGTGTAGTGTAGTGTAGTGTAGTGTAGTGTAGTGTAGTGTAGTGTAGTGTAGTGTAGTGTAGTGTAGTGTAGTGTAGTGTAGTGTAGTGTCGTGTAGTGTAGTGTAGTGTAGTGTAGTGTAGTGTAGTGTAGTGTAGTGTAGTGTAGTGTAGTGTAGTGTAGTGTAGTGTAGTGTAGTGCAGTGTAGTGTAGTGAAGTGTAGTGTCGTGTGTGCAGTACTCACGCTCGCGCTCGCGCTCGCGGTCTCTGTCGCGATGCTGCTCGAGGCGGTACCGCTCGCGCTCGCGCTCGTTGTCCTCGCGGCCGGAGTGCTTGATGTTCAGTGTAGTGTAGTGTAGTGTAGTGTAGTGTAGTGTAGTGTAGTGTAGTGTAGTGTAGTGTAGTGTCGTGTGTGCAGTACTCACGCTCGCGCTCGCGCTCGCGGTCTCTGTCGCGATGCTGCTCGAGGCGGTACCGCTCGCGCTCGCGCTCGTTGTCCTCGCGGCCGGAGTGCTTGATGTTCAGTGTAGTGTAGTGTAGTGTAGTGTAGTGTAGTGTAGTGTAGTGTAGTGTAGTGCAGTGTAGTGTAGTGTAGTGTAGTATCGTGTGTGCAGTACTCACGCTCGCGCTCGCGCTCGCGGTCTCTGTCGCGATGCTGCTCGAGGCGGTACCGCTCGCGCTCGCGCTCGTTGTCCTCGCGGCCGGAGTGCTTGATGTTCAGTGTAGTGTAGTGTAGTGTAGTGTAGTGTAGTGTAGTGTAGTGTAGTGTAGTGTAGTGTAGTGTAGTGTAGTGCAGTGTAGTGTAGTGTAGTGTAGTGTCGTGTGTGCAGTACTCACGCTCGCGCTCGCGCTCGCGGTCTCTGTCGCGATGCTGCTCGAGGCGGTACCGCTCGCGCTCGCGCTCGTTGTCCTCGCGGCCGGAGTGCTTGATGTTCAGTGTAGTGTAGTGTAGTGTAGTGTAGTGTAGTGTAGTGTAGTGTAGTGTAGTGTAGTGTCGTGTGTGCAGTACTCACGCTCGCGCTCGCGCTCGCGGTCTCTGTCGCGATGCTGCTCGAGGCGGTACCGCTCGCGCTCGCGCTCGTTGTCCTCGCGGCCGGAGTGCTTGATGTTCAGTGTAGTGTAGTGTAGTGTAGTGTAGTGTAGTGTAGTGTCGTGTGTGCAGTACTCACGCTCGCGCTCGCGCTCGCGGTCTCTGTCGCGATGCTGCTCGAGGCGGTACCGCTCGCGCTCGCGCTCGTTGTCCTCGCGGCCGGAGTGCTTGATGTTCAGTGTAGTGTAGTGTAGTGTAGTGTAGTGTAGTGTAGTGTAGTGTAGTGTCGTGTAGTGTAGTGTAGTGTAGTGTAGTGTAGTGTAGTGTAGTGTAGTGTAGTGTAGTGCAGTGTAGTGTAGTGTAGTGTAGTGTCGTGTGTGCAGTACTCACGCTCGCGCTCGCGCTCGCGGTCTCTGTCGCGATGCTGCTCGAGGCGGTACCGCTCGCGCTCGCGCTCGTTGTCCTCGCGGCCGGAGTGCTTGATGTTCAGTGTAGTGTAGTGTAGTGTAGTGTAGTGTAGTGTAGTGTCGTGTGTGCAGTACTCACGCTCGCGCTCGCGCTCGCGGTCTCTGTCGCGATGCTGCTCGAGGCGGTACCGCTCGCGCTCGCGCTCGTTGTCCTCGCGGCCGGAGTGCTTGATGTTCAGTGTAGTGTAGTGTAGTGTAGTGTAGTGTAGTGTAGTGTAGTGTAGTGTAGTGTAGTGTAGTGTAGTGTAGTGTAGTGTAGTGTAGTGTAGTGCAGTGTAGTGTAGTGTAGTGTAGTGTCGTGTGTGCAGTACTCACGCTCGCGCTCGCGCTCGCGGTCTCTGTCGCGATGCTGCTCGAGGCGGTACCGCTCGCGCTCGCGCTCGTTGTCCTCGCGGCCGGAGTGCTTGATGTTCAGTGTAGTGTAGTGTAGTGTAGTGTAGTGTAGTGTAGTGTAGTGTAGTGTAGTGTAGTGTAGTGTCGTGTAGTGTAGTGTAGTGTAGTGTAGTGTAGTGTAGTGTAGTGTAGTGTAGTGTAGTGTAGTGTAGTGTAGTGTAGTGTAGTGTAGTGTAGTGCAGTGTAGTGTAGTGTAGTGTAGTGTCGTGTGTGCAGTACTCACGCTCGCGCTCGCGCTCGCGGTCTCTGTCGCGATGCTGCTCGAGGCGGTACCGCTCGCGCTCGCGCTCGTTGTCCTCGCGGCCGGAGTGCTTGATGTTCAGTGTAGTGTAGTGTAGTGTAGTGTAGTGTAGTGTAGTGTAGTGTAGTGTAGTGTAGTGTAGTGTCGTGTAGTGTAGTGTAGTGTAGTGTAGTGTAGTGTAGTGTAGTGTAGTGTAGTGTAGTGTAGTGTAGTGTAGTGTAGTGTAGTGTAGTGTAGTGTAGTGTAGTGCAGTGTAGTGTAGTGTAGTGTAGTGTCGTGTGTGCAGTACTCACGCTCGCGCTCGCGCTCGCGGTCTCTGTCGCGATGCTGCTCGAGGCGGTACCGCTCGCGCTCGCGCTCGTTGTCCTCGCGGCCGGAGTGCTTGATGTTCAGTGTAGTGTAGTGTAGTGTAGTGTAGTGTAGTGTAGTGTAGTGTAGTGTAGTGTAGTGTAGTGTCGTGTAGTGTAGTGTAGTGTAGTGTAGTGTAGTGTAGTGTAGTGTAGTGTAGTGTAGTGTAGTGTAGTGTAGTGTAGTGTAGTGTAGTGTAGTGCAGTGTAGTGTAGTGTAGTGTAGTGTCGTGTGTGCAGTACTCACGCTCGCGCTCGCGCTCGCGGTCTCTGTCGCGATGCTGCTCGAGGCGGTACCGCTCGCGCTCGCGCTCGTTGTCCTCGCGGCCGGAGTGCTTGATGTTCAGTGTAGTGTAGTGTAGTGTAGTGTAGTGTAGTGTAGTGTAGTGTAGTGTAGTGTCGTGTGTGCAGTACTCACGCTCGCGCTCGCGCTCGCGGTCTCTGTCGCGATGCTGCTCGAGGCGGTACCGCTCGCGCTCGCGCTCGTTGTCCTCGCGGCCGGAGTGCTTGATGTTCAGTGTAGTGCAGTGTAGTGTAGTGTAGTGTAGTGTAGTGTAGTGTAGTGTAGTGTAGTGTAGTGCAGTGTAGTGTAGTGTAGTGTAGTGTCGTGTGTGCAGTACTCACGCTCGCGCTCGCGCTCGCGGTCTCTGTCGCGATGCTGCTCGAGGCGGTACCGCTCGCGCTCGCGCTCGTTGTCCTCGCGGCCGGAGTGCTTGATGTTCAGTGTAGTGTAGTGAAGTGTAGTGTAGTGTAGTGTAGTGTAGTGTAGTGTAGTGTAGTGTAGTGCAGTGTAGTGTAGTGTAGTGTAGTGTCGTGTGTGCAGTACTCACGCTCGCGCTCGCGCTCGCGGTCTCTGTCGCGATGCTGCTCGAGGCGGTACCGCTCGCGCTCGCGCTCGTTGTCCTCGCGGCCGGAGTGCTTGATGTTCAGTGTAGTGTAGTGTAGTGTAGTGTAGTGTAGTGTAGTGTAGTGTAGTGTAGTGTAGTGTAGTGTAGTGTAGTGTCGTGTAGTGTAGTGTAGTGTAGTGTAGTGTAGTGTAGTGTAGTGTAGTGTAGTGTAGTGTAGTGTAGTGTAGTGTAGTGTAGTGTAGTGTAGTGTAGTGTCGTGTAGTGTAGTGTAGTGTAGTGTAGTGTAGTGTAGTGTAGTGTAGTGTAGTGTAGTGTAGTGTAGTGTAGTGTAGTGTAGTGCAGTGTAGTGTAGTGAAGTGTAGTGTCGTGTGTGCAGTACTCACGCTCGCGCTCGCGCTCGCGGTCTCTGTCGCGATGCTGCTCGAGGCGGTACCGCTCGCGCTCGCGCTCGTTGTCCTCGCGGCCGGAGTGCTTGATGTTCAGTGTAGTGTAGTGTAGTGTAGTGTAGTGTAGTGTAGTGTAGTGTAGTGTAGTGTAGTGTAGTGTCGTGTGTGCAGTACTCACGCTCGCGCTCGCGCTCGCGGTCTCTGTCGCGATGCTGCTCGAGGCGGTACCGCTCGCGCTCGCGCTCGTTGTCCTCGCGGCCGGAGTGCTTGATGTTCAGTGTAGTGTAGTGTAGTGTAGTGTAGTGTAGTGTAGTGTAGTGTAGTGTAGTGCAGTGTAGTGTAGTGTAGTGTAGTATCGTGTGTGCAGTACTCACGCTCGCGCTCGCGCTCGCGGTCTCTGTCGCGATGCTGCTCGAGGCGGTACCGCTCGCGCTCGCGCTCGTTGTCCTCGCGGCCGGAGTGCTTGATGTTCAGTGTAGTGTAGTGTAGTGTAGTGTAGTGTAGTGTAGTGTAGTGTAGTGTAGTGTAGTGTAGTGTAGTGTAGTGTAGTGCAGTGTAGTGTAGTGTAGTGTAGTGTCGTGTGTGCAGTACTCACGCTCGCGCTCGCGCTCGCGGTCTCTGTCGCGATGCTGCTCGAGGCGGTACCGCTCGCGCTCGCGCTCGTTGTCCTCGCGGCCGGAGTGCTTGATGTTCAGTGTAGTGTAGTGTAGTGTAGTGTAGTGTAGTGTAGTGTAGTGTAGTGTAGTGTAGTGTCGTGTGTGCAGTACTCACGCTCGCGCTCGCGCTCGCGGTCTCTGTCGCGATGCTGCTCGAGGCGGTACCGCTCGCGCTCGCGCTCGTTGTCCTCGCGGCCGGAGTGCTTGATGTTCAGTGTAGTGTAGTGTAGTGTAGTGTAGTGTAGTGTAGTGTCGTGTGTGCAGTACTCACGCTCGCGCTCGCGCTCGCGGTCTCTGTCGCGATGCTGCTCGAGGCGGTACCGCTCGCGCTCGCGCTCGTTGTCCTCGCGGCCGGAGTGCTTGATGTTCAGTGTAGTGTAGTGTAGTGTAGTGTAGTGTAGTGTAGTGTAGTGTAGTGTCGTGTAGTGTAGTGTAGTGTAGTGTAGTGTAGTGTAGTGTAGTGTAGTGTAGTGTAGTGTAGTGTAGTGCAGTGTAGTGTAGTGTAGTGTAGTGTCGTGTGTGCAGTACTCACGCTCGCGCTCGCGCTCGCGGTCTCTGTCGCGATGCTGCTCGAGGCGGTACCGCTCGCGCTCGCGCTCGTTGTCCTCGCGGCCGGAGTGCTTGATGTTCAGTGTAGTGTAGTGTAGTGTAGTGTAGTGTAGTGTAGTGTCGTGTGTGCAGTACTCACGCTCGCGCTCGCGCTCGCGGTCTCTGTCGCGATGCTGCTCGAGGCGGTACCGCTCGCGCTCGCGCTCGTTGTCCTCGCGGCCGGAGTGCTTGATGTTCAGTGTAGTGTAGTGTAGTGTAGTGTAGTGTAGTGTAGTGTAGTGTAGTGTAGTGTAGTGTAGTGTAGTGTAGTGTAGTGTAGTGTAGTGTAGTGTAGTGCAGTGTAGTGTAGTGTAGTGTAGTGTCGTGTGTGCAGTACTCACGCTCGCGCTCGCGCTCGCGGTCTCTGTCGCGATGCTGCTCGAGGCGGTACCGCTCGCGCTCGCGCTCGTTGTCCTCGCGGCCGGAGTGCTTGATGTTCAGTGTAGTGTAGTGTAGTGTAGTGTAGTGTAGTGTAGTGTAGTGTAGTGTAGTGTAGTGTAGTGTCGTGTAGTGTAGTGTAGTGTAGTGTAGTGTAGTGTAGTGTAGTGTAGTGTAGTGTAGTGTAGTGTAGTGTAGTGTAGTGTAGTGTAGTGTAGTGTAGTGCAGTGTAGTGTAGTGTAGTGTAGTGTCGTGTGTGCAGTACTCACGCTCGCGCTCGCGCTCGCGGTCTCTGTCGCGATGCTGCTCGAGGCGGTACCGCTCGCGCTCGCGCTCGTTGTCCTCGCGGCCGGAGTGCTTGATGTTCAGTGTAGTGTAGTGTAGTGTAGTGTAGTGTAGTGTAGTGTAGTGTAGTGTAGTGTAGTGTAGTGTCGTGTAGTGTAGTGTAGTGTAGTGTAGTGTAGTGTAGTGTAGTGTAGTGTAGTGTAGTGTAGTGTAGTGTAGTGTAGTGTAGTGTAGTGTAGTGTAGTGTAGTGTAGTGCAGTGTAGTGTAGTGTAGTGTAGTGTCGTGTGTGCAGTACTCACGCTCGCGCTCGCGCTCGCGGTCTCTGTCGCGATGCTGCTCGAGGCGGTACCGCTCGCGCTCGCGCTCGTTGTCCTCGCGGCCGGAGTGCTTGATGTTCAGTGTAGTGTAGTGTAGTGTAGTGTAGTGTAGTGTAGTGTAGTGTAGTGTAGTGTAGTGTAGTGTCGTGTAGTGTAGTGTAGTGTAGTGTAGTGTAGTGTAGTGTAGTGTAGTGTAGTGTAGTGTAGTGTAGTGTAGTGTAGTGTAGTGTAGTGCAGTGTAGTGTAGTGTAGTGTAGTGTCGTGTGTGCAGTACTCACGCTCGCGCTCGCGCTCGCGGTCTCTGTCGCGATGCTGCTCGAGGCGGTACCGCTCGCGCTCGCGCTCGTTGTCCTCGCGGCCGGAGTGCTTGATGTTCAGTGTAGTGTAGTGTAGTGTAGTGTAGTGTAGTGTAGTGTAGTGTAGTGTAGTGTAGTGTCGTGTGTGCAGTACTCACGCTCGCGCTCGCGCTCGCGGTCTCTGTCGCGATGCTGCTCGAGGCGGTACCGCTCGCGCTCGCGCTCGTTGTCCTCGCGGCCGGAGTGCTTGATGTTCACGTCGGCTCCGCCACGACGAGTGCCTCCGAGGCCGCCGCCTAAGAGACACGAAGGGTTAATTATGTCTAAACTGACCATACATCCCGTTTTGAACAGGGCTGTCCCTTTTCAAAGTCACCTGTCCCTTTTTCCCGGTTTTACTGTAACCAAATTGTTGGTTACAGTAAAACCAGATGGCTTGCGCTTGTGCCTGCCTTGGAGAGAGTTTTAAAAATGTGTAAGTCGTTAAAATTTTAGAGATGGTAACCATAGTGATGACGTACGGTATGTTATATGGTACAGTACGGTATATCGCGCCAGGCGCGAATATAGGGGTCACACACATGACCGCAGGCGCGCCATCACATATATTACCAGCAGAATTGAAAATTGACGATCATAACTCATAACATTGGTTTCGAATCGAATCCCACAACCAATCAATCACTCTTTTTTATTTGCTTCAAGCCATGGTATTTTAAGTTTGAACAATTTAGAGGCCCATCCGCAAATTGTCTAATTTCCGTACATATTGTTCTCCGATTGTAAAGACATGAAATATAAATTGGAATAAGGTTGCACCTGATTTAAAAAGAACAGTTCTTATTCTTCCATGTGGGTAGAAGGGATTTTTCATCTTAATTCGATAAAGGTAAATCACCAATATCTGCTACCCTTATTTTTTAAAAATACGTTCGAGTTAAGTTTGACCATCGTTTAACAAGAAAGTACGAGTTACCCAGAACATTCGATTTTACCATTAAATTGAAATTAATTGTCTATTTGCAGATGGCTTGAAAACTTTTTTTACTTTCTTCTTAATATAGCAGAAAAATAACTTCAAAATAACGTAACCTTTTACTGATTTCCATTTAAATATCAATGATTTTTTGTTATCACTAGCAACAATTGTAAATTTGAAAAACCACACAATAATCTACAGGTTTCCCTTAAAAATAATGTAATGTTTATTTTATAAGAAAATAAAAATGACATTAGTAAACCTAAGTCGAAATGAGTATAAATTCAAGCAAAACCTATAGTGCACCATCATTTGATGTTTCCGAAAATGAGACGATTCCTAGAACTACGGCGTGGAATCGCGTTAGTTATTGTGCTTTCTCTCTCTTCTCTTTTAGTCGTATTATGCTATCTCGCGCGGGCGTGGACGCTTTAGTGGCATTTCACTTTTTATCAGTGTTGATTGCTTTTTGTAACAGCGTCACTCTGAATCTCTTATGGTTCTGGAACTAATTTTGACATTTCACTTTTTTCAACTAGATAAATGGCCGCTTCCAATCTGTCATTAGATGTTCTCTTTATAATTTGTGTATAGGGCGGCCTCTTAACATTTTCGCATGTATTGGTATTCATCAAACATTCATTATTATTATTAAATTACATTCGGTACTAAAATTAATCCCTATTTAAAAAAAAATATAAAAACTCACCCAGCCTCCTCGGCAGCCAGCCCTTGACAGTCCTCGCTCGCTCGACGTCGACCAATACTCGTTTCCCGTCGATTTTCTTTCCATCGGCGTGCTTGTACGCGGCTGGAATGCGAACGCACACTTAGCTGGGAGTACTGGGCACATCTGTGCGCGTCTGACTGTACGTCGATAGTTTTAGAGGAAATTTACAATATATTGTTTTAAACTTTCATGGTCACTAACATTAGAATAGTTTGTTACGAGATTGCTACCATGTAACTTATTTTTGAGTTCCCGATATTTCGGCACTGTTGCAAGCTAAAATTAACCATGCTAAACCCCTAGTGTATTTGTTAAATTGATTAGGCAACTTTATATAAAAAAGGAAATTAATACAGTTAATCTCCCATCGTATTTGTTAAACTGATAAATTAGGTAGGTACTGTTTAAAAAAAAAATGCCTTTTTAAATTGTTTAAAATTGCTGTATGCATGTGACATTGGTCAGCCAGGTTGAAATTAATTTGAACCTCATATTTTGGACGTGTTAGTATTATATTATTGATTGTGCGTTTTTTATCAATAAATAAAATAACAAATCTTTATAAACTTGCTGACTAAAATAATAACTGAGTAACAAATGTCAAATGGTTATCAAGTTTTATCAACATCGACAACTAAAAAAAATATATATTAACTAATTATATTGCTGACAAACAATGTTTAATGCCGACAAAATGATACCGTAACTGTTTTGCTTGGCAACATAAATAATATTGTCACTCATCAAAATTTTATAATAATAACCAACATTTAAAATTTCTTAAATCTTCTACTAATCGGTAGAACGATGAATTATACTATAATTTTGCTATACTTTAGTTGATTTCTATTGCAAATTTCCTCAAAAATTACCCTGTTTGGGTACTGATTTTGACTAATATTATTTTCAAGTATTTTATTGCAAAATATGAAATTAAAATTTATCAGGTAATTTTCTTTATGAAGTAGTATATAGAAGTATTTTTTTAAATTAAAAGTTTTTTTAGGCACTTCAATTTAATAGAAATAAAACAGCTACAGACAGACACGCACAAAAGATAAATTAAAAATAACCATGGTGTTACAAATTATATGTATTTTTAATTATTAAAATCCATATAAAATGTAGTTTATGACTCCGCGTTAACGTTTCGCAAGCAAAACTTTAACGCTTAGCCAAATAAAGGGTGTTTTGAAATATTATTCATATCATCATGTTGTCAGTCCATCGGCCAAATACTGACACAATACTTTAGTTAAAAGCTCTATATGGTCTGACATGGCGACACCACCATTAAATTTTTATGAAGATGTTTTATTTTGGAGGTTTACTATAACACTTTTCACAGGCAGAATAAGGTCGAAATTTAAAATTTTTTTTGGCAATTTTTCTAGCAGATTTGGAGGAACTAGTTAAAAGAATTTCTTTTTAAAAGTGCATTTGCATAAAATTATTAACTAATTAGAAGATCCAGGAAAAATGAAACTATACATGAACCAATTTCGAATGAGTGGAAGTATAATAATACAAGATGACGGCGACTTAACTTTATGTGTGTATAGTGCTTTAACTATAAGTATCGGTTTACTATTTAACCGTTTGACTGTCTTAATAATATTTTAAAACATATACAATTGTTAAACAACAAATAAAAACCTGTAAGAGACATGGGATACCTACCGACCAAGCCGAGAGACGCCTTTTAACTCGATACAACATATTACACAAAATTTTATACCCACCGTTTTATATACCTACCGCTTTTTATACCGTTTACTTACTTTTTTAACTATCCATCCATTTTTTAAACCACGACGTAAACCTTTACCTGGGCGCTATTACATTACCTCAGCGCAAACTAAATTACAGGTCTACAATTTTTATTAAAAAAAAATTGATTTTTTAAAATGATTTTTGAGACTTTTTTAAATTAAAATACTTGTATGTTGGCATCTTACCACCACATACAAACCTATTTAAACGCTTGGCCGGTTTACAGATGTTGGTAGGTGTTTACGGCTGGGTCTGTGGTTGAATAGAAAAAAATTAATTGTTAATCATACGTCACAGGCAGGCTAAGTCGGCGGGGCGTGGCGACCTTGGTGGAGGAGTCGGGGCCAATTGGGTCGGAGTATATGTGGCTTTTATGACTAACGACCTATCTTATGATAGCCTTCTTCTGAAGAAGATTCCAATGCTAAAAATACAGTAACTTTTTCTATGAGACCAATAACGAAATTGGAGAAATAATTATTTTTCCATACTAAACTCCCAGACCAGCTGAAATTTGAAGAAGTTTTTTTTTGAGATTACGATATTGGACTGTAGAAAAAGTATTTGTATATCAACAATCAAATAGCCCCCCTAGAAGGCAGTAAGCTTATACATTTGAACCTTATCCTGAATATAAATAAGTATACATGAGTACCGCGAGATGAATTTAAAAGGAAGAGCACGCATCTTTTAATTGTTTTTTTTATGATCGACTGACTGATAAAGATTACAATTTACGCAGAAAAGCTTTAGTACATTAATAAATTCCCACGTATATTCTGCAACGTATTACAACGTTTATGTACTAATTTGTTAATTTTATTCAAAATTGGTCTCCATCTTTTTGCTTTTCAGAAAAACAATTGAGGATATTTGCAATGCGACCCGCCCTGATGTGCTCATTGTCTTACTTTCTAAATTAATAGCAAATTATAATATTTAAAGCTAGCTTAGACATTTACCATCATCGAAACAAAGCCTTAAAAAGAAGAGATTGTTTTTTTTAGAACTTTGCATTTGTTATAAAATATAGGACGATTGTTTAAATATTTTTTTTTCACCAAGAAATGTACTGCCCAAAACAGAATTACAGCCACTCGGTAAAGTAATTTTGTGGACAACTCTCCAGCAAGCTCAAACCATTTTGTCGTGTTTGTTGACTTGTATAATCGATGTCATTTTATACTTTAAATGTCAATATGACAAATCATCCCTATCAAGAAAAATTGGTAAAAGACAAACAACTGTCAGATTTAAGGTCAATGAACTGTGAAAATAAGTTCATATAATTTTTACATTAACTTTGAAAATATGATTTAAATTTTTCGAAAAAACTAATAATGATTGACAAGAAATTTAAAGATATACCTTTTGAATTCTATGAGTCTACAAAAAATATATGACGTAAACTTATTACGAAATACTACTGAAAAACTTAGGTGCATTTGTTTATTATGTTGTTTCTACAATAAATAATTGTTAGATTTATTTATGCCACAGATCACATACGTCATCATGAAATAAGTAAGTGCTTGATGACAGCATTTTGTTTGAGAAGGGGATGGATCATACACAAATTTAAATGCTAGTCTGTATAATTGATAGCTGTGACGTGTAATAGACCTTTTACCGGATTTTTTTTCATAAATAGCATAATTGCATCAGTAGCTTTGTCTTACCACTGCTTTGAAGACCTCATATGTATTGCCTAATGATGAGAAGAAATGACGTAAAACCTTTAATCGCCTTTGTCAGAATTTATTAAAGAAAATAAAGTCACATGAGAAATGTAATCTGAACTAGGAAAGTTATGACATCCGTGCGCTCGCGTTTATTTCTGACTACAAATTTTCTTACAAAATTAATTTATGAACTCAAATTTTCAAACAAAATGTAATTTACAGTACACTGAAAAAATATTCGTTAGTCAAGAGCGAATTTTAATCCATTAACTATTTTACGTTTAAATCCAAAAACAAACTGATTCTATTTAATTGATTAAAGTACAACTAAAGAAACAAGTTTGATACATTACTTGTTTATACTGATATACTTGAAAACTGACTTCAAAAATCATAAAGTGTAAATAAAGCATTGTTTCACTGAACAAAAACAATAGCTTATTGTTTTTAATAGTTTAGTTAAATCTGTGATCAAGCTAGCTTTATTTATTGTTTATTGCCATCAAACAAGCAGCTTAACGTTCGCCTAAAAACTTGATAACGGCCAACAAAATCTTGATATCAGTCAATTTCTATGTTGATTATGACCAACAAAATCTTGATACAACTTGATAGCAGCATTTTGTTTGTGTGCATGACCCACCCCCCGTTTGTGTGTGTGTCTGCGTGTGTGTGTGGACTCACAGTGCATGTCGCGCTCGTGCTCGTACTCGATGAAGGCGTAGCCGCGCGGCTTGTCGTTCTCTTTGTTGTACACCATGTATATCTGTTGAAGATGTAATATATTTAATAAAAGCCGGCCAAGTGCGAGTCGGACTCGCGCACGAAGGGTTCCGTACCATTACCTATAAAAACGGCAAGATAATCACATTTGTTGTATGGGAGAAATATTTATTGTATTCTGTTTTTCAGTATTTGTTGTTATAGCGGCAACAGAAAAACATCATCTGTGAAAATTTCAACTGTCTAACTACCACAGTTCATGAGATACAGCCTGGTGGCAAACGGACAGACAGACAGGGACAGGGGAGCCTCAGTAATAGGGTACCGTTTTACCCTTTGGGTACGGAACCCTAAAAAGGGGAAAAATGGGAGGATATTTAAACTTAACTAACTGTGCCCGCAACTTCGTTTGCGTGAACTACAGGATGTTTGGTATATCACATTATATCCCACAGGAACAATGAACCGGGATAAAAAGTATCCTATATGTTAATCCAAATCTTATTCTATATGTGTGCAAAATTGCATCCAAATTCATTCAGCCATTTATGCATGATTGAGTCACAAACATCTAAACATCCAGACATTCTCACAAACTTTCGCATTTATAATAGTGGGATTCTTTTAAAAAAGTAGAAGTTGTTTTCAAGTAAAATAAATAAGAAACTTAAAAATTGTATAAAGTTATGATAATAAATTTCGAAATAAACTAGAGAACGAGTTTACCAAATTCATCCATCATTTTTAAAAGTTTTTTAATAAGATTTCAAGTAGCGGCTAACAGTTAGTAAACAATAAAACCCACCTTTTTAATAGTTCCATATCCTTCAAACTCTCTTCTGAGTTTTGATTCTGATGTGTCATAGTTCTGAAAAGAAAATTTTTATAAACTAACTGGCTTTAAAAGTTTACTAATAACGTCCTAGATTAGATTACCTCCCTTCAAACCCCATTTCTCTCTATTTATAGAGAATAAAAGGAAAACGACTGTCAAGATACAATACAAAAAAGCGACACGGCCGTACCATCCTTTTTTCGAAATATTTCAGGCCATTTTCGACCCCCTATAACTTCGTTGTGGATGAAACTAGAAGCCAGAAATTTTAGAAACCAAGCAGGCATTGTGTAGACACGGTATATTTCAAATTTCATTCAATTTGAACTAGTAGTTTAAGAGTTATCATTTTTTCACTAGGTTTTATGCTGCATTTTTTTTTTAAATGCATCATTTATAAAAGGTTTGTGTGGAGAGAGTAGCTTTATGTGATATTAACACACTTTTACCCGACTATGGCGAACCCGTAAGGCTTATAATTATTATTTGACAGTCTATGTATGTGTCGTGGCCCGATCTTAGAATTAATCACTTCATGATTTGGCCAACCATTTCATAAAATGTTCGTTTTTCATGATGCGGCATAGTACCCGCTGGCCACATCATGAAGTCGATAGGCCAGATCAATGAATCAGTCAGCGTTTGACGATATAACCGACTACTTCATGAAATGGCCAAATGTTGGTGGTCATATCGTTTAACAGTTATATTATCCACCGGTAGAGGCGCTGATGTCGCTTTGTTATTGTGGTACAACATTGCGGCGGACAATTATTATTCTGTTCTTGTGAATTGTGAAAGTGAAGAATAAGATTAAATTGAAGTGAATTATCGTTAAGACATCAAGCTAAGTGATTTTTATGAAAGTCACTCGAAAAAAAGGCGCAACATCAAAAAATCGTGGAGGATTTGACACATAATTTTTGAGGTTAGTTAGGTTATATAAATCTTTTTATTTAGGTATTAGTTTCCTTTTCAAATAACGAATATTTATAATGTTTTATTATCTATTGCCCAAAAGTAATATTAAACAAATTCCAGTAACTTGTAAACGTATTTATACCTATTTTAATGATATGGCCAAACGTTAATTGACATATCATCAAACGTTGACATTTAAACAATATGGCCAGTTTTGTTTGGCCGTTTTATGAAATACGACCATTTTAAGAAATGACCGGCCACATCATGAAGTGTTCAATTTTAAGACCGGGCTACGACATATGCATGTATGTTTGAATATTCTACCGTAATGCCTAAACTACTAAACAGACTACTACTACTGGCTTCTAGGAAAACAATCAAGTTTAGACTTATTTGAATGGTTGACATTCATAGTTATTTAAACTGCTGATAATTGTGGTTTGTTAATTGTTATGCCTAAATGGTTTATGTCTAGTATGATTGACAGGTGTTTTGACTGCTACCAGCTCATTATTATTGTCAATCAGCTAATTACAATCATTTAATTTGAATAAAAGCTATTAAGTTTGGTCAAACCAAATCACCACTATTTGCAATAATACTCAAAATCATTTATTTTTCCAAATAAGCCATTAAAGGTACTTTATACAACTCAATAATAGTTTTTCACCCTACCACTGCTTTGGGAAAATTTGTGGCCTAGCACCACTGTCATTGCAAATTCAACGTATCGATAATGCTATAAAAACTGTAGTTTATAACAACAATAGTTTGATATACTCACAACTCTAGCCACAAACAATGTCTTGAATGGGTCAGTGGTTGCTCTGGGATTGGCCGCAGGGTCCCACAGTGCAATTTCCTGTTCTAGCTTGTACGCAGTCTGCTCCGCTCGCTCTCTTCTTCTCCTCTCAAGTCGTTCTTCACGGGTTTCCACACGGGTGGGTGGTGGGGTCTCTGATGGGTGCTAGGAGAAAGGTGGTGATTATGATTATTGAATTTGGCATTAATAGTTATACAAAGATACAAGATAAGAATACAGATATCACAATGACCTAGCAGTGTTCCGCAAAGGGTGTACCGCAGCACACTGGTGTATAATGGTCATTAGTTGGTGTGCCTCAGAAAAATAAGATTATTTTATAAACATATTTTTAGTATGTAGGTAAGGGTAAGAAAAATACTTACACATATATTATGTAAATCATTTTGTTGAGGTGTACCTACTAAAACTTTCGTTTACCTACATGTACCTTGAGCATAAAAAGTTTGCGGAACACTGACCTAGCACAACCTCATACAAGAGCTCTTCACTTGATAAAAAACTCAATAAATGCCACTACACTAGACCTCTTAAAAAAAGGAGGCAAGAATAGATTGATATTTCCAATGAACTCTACACTAACTAAAATTTTTGTATTTTCCATTTTTTTAAATCGGCTTACTATTTTGAGTGTTTATATGTATGTATGTCTATTTCTTTGGCACAGCCTACAGCCTAAACCGTTTAACGGATTTTAACATATGAGATGTCAATAGATTCATCTTATTTACTAATTAGGCCCCCAAAAATTTATGACCATTATATCATTAGAAACAAAAATGTTTTTAATTTTACATAATGCCAAATATTGCACTTTCTTTATTAACAGGGTTGACAAGCCTCTGTAAAAGAGGTTCACCGATAATTTCGCCAATGTCGGGTTCGAAGATGCAGTGCATTAAAGAGACTAATTAATATTTAATGAAAAGTACTATTTAGGAAAATATACAAAACAATTATTTTGACTTGCATTCGCTAGTAAAACACTATTAACTTCTAGGGACCTTGTATTACTGCGAGAAACCACATTAACGGACCGAGAGGCTGGCAGAAGCAATATCGTGGTATTTTCTACCTATAATTGCAATAAAACAGCTAAGATATTTTTAATGCAATATTTTCAAGATGCCCAATTATTTATCTCTAGAATTGTACTGGCCCTGTAGATAAGTATTGGATTAGATTTATAGCACTTGTAAGACTAATCTATTGGTTAAAAATACCACGTACATTTAGGCCGACATTAAAACGTCACTAACCTCAAAAACATTGAGGAATGCGCCGACTCCATCGTAGCCTTTTTGCTTCTTCTCATGAGGTAACTTGGCCGCAGGAGGCAGGTACGGGATTGGATCTCTCGCTGCGAAGAGCGCAAGCAAGTTTGGTGGTAAAAATTGAGTCATTTTTCACCACGCCACTAATCACTTCGAGTGAAAATCACGAAATCACACACATAGTTTATTTATCACAAGCACAAATTTAAAACTATTTTTTTTAATAAAACTTTATGTTGTAAATTTGTTTACAATTAAAAGCAACGTAACGTACGTTTCAATGAAAATTCGCGAATGAATAAAATTTCACATTCACAATTTCACAAATTGCCGTCAGCCATTTTGCAACGCGTTAGTGACGTAACAGAACCAATTGGTTTCTAATCAATTCGGAAACGACTTCAATTGACAATTGAGTTTGAGCGGATAATAGAGCTCGACTTCATAATTAAAAAACATCACTATATCTGTCAAAAAATTACAAACAGCAAAAAAATGTTTTTGTCGTGGATTCTTGTGCATTCTCGTTGAATGTTGAAATGTATTGTTTTTATTTAATTCAAAAAACGCTAAAAAGGGTTTGCTTTTCACACGAATACTGGACCTGTAAAGAGTTGATTAAACTTATTTTTGAGCGCGAAAAAGTTTAAAAACAAAGCAAAAATGCCGTCGCAGGCCTCTATTGAAATTGCTTCAATTTTCGAAGATGTTATTACAAAAGATCTAAAATACTGTTGTGTTTGTCTCCGCACTGAGGAGGAGAGAAAATTAGTTGAACCTGAGCATTTTATGAAATGTCTGCAAATTATGAAAATCCAGATTCCCTTGGTAAGTCTAAAGTGAAGCTCGCTAAGACTTTGTAAAATTATTGCAGTGTTTTGCCATTGCCTTCTACAATTGTCGTACCCGTCACTAGTCCACAACATAAGTACCAGTATTGCTTACTTAATATCTTCATCATTGTTGGACTGATAAAATTGCTAAGACTAGGTACAGGGAGGTACACAAGTTTGCTACTAACTCAGTGGTTCAGCCTTAAATCACATTCATACATCTGAGTTGTCAAAAAAGTTGAGCAGAATTCGTCGTGACTAAGTGACATGATTTTTAAGGACACCCTACACATTATTGTCAATTATTTTCTCCTCAAATTATGAAACCATTAAATTTCTTATAATACTTTACAGGTAACAATATGCTACGTCTGCGAGGCGGAGTCGACCCGGGCATACTCACTCTTTCAAGCGATCAACTTTGCATCGATCATCAACCAATGGTTCATGGAAATGGCGAGCAAACTAAATTATAGCGTCGAGATGCCAGCTTACTTAGACAGACATATTGCTGTAAGTTTTTTAAGTACCTAACTATTTTTTTTTGTTTTTTATCAATTACCATGCTAGGTTTATTTAAGATTTTATAATACTTGAAAGAAAACCCACCTGAGTCGATTGTTTTTAGGGTTCTGTACCCAAAGGGTAAAACGGGATGTCCATCTGTCCGCCTGTCACCAGGCTGTATCTCATAAACCGTGATAGGGGTTAAAATTTTCACAGATGATGTATTTCTGTTGCCGCTATAACAACATTAATACTAAAAAGCAGAATACAATAAATATTTGAGGGGGCTGCAATACGAGAAACGTGTTTTTTAAAATGTTTTTATAGATAATTGTACAGGACCCTTCGTGCACGAGTCCGACTCGCACTTAGCTGTTATTTTTTCAGTAGGTATTATAAAATCTACCTAACTTTTATTTTCTTTTGTGATCAGAATACACAAATGTCTTAGCATGTGAAAACTTAGTAAAAAATTAAATAATTTGCGCTTGTAGTAAAAAAAATCTCATAGAAAAAGTGTTCTCCTGAATTTGTTTTATTTTTCAGTATATTTAAATAATTACAATTGACTACCTTTGTGATTTTATGATGGCATTTGTCAATCCCATACATTTTATAATATAAGAACTTTATAATTACTTAGTTACATTACTTTGGTTGCTGCCTCTGACCTGTCAGCCTGTGACCATGGTTTTTATGTGTATTAAACAAAAATAAAATAATTAAAATTAGTATTGATTGTGCATTGCGAAAGTTTAAAATTAGGTTATAACATCAAAAAAGGGGGGTTACAAAGAGTAAAACGACTAAAAGTGCATGAAATAATCGTCAAAATCATTAGGATAAGATGTAAATGAATTACAAAATTAATCTTATTTTTCTTTTGAAATATCCACTGTGTGTAGTGTGCAAAATTTCATTGAAATCTGTTCAGCCGTTTACGAGTGAGTGAGTCACAAACATCCTCATAATCTTTTGCATTCATAATATTAGGGGGATTCCAGAGCAGATTTTGAAGTATGGGAGGTGACATTCATAGCTGCTATTGGCGTAGCTACGGATTTTGTCTAGGGGGGGCAGCCAAGCCTCCTAGTTCGAGAGGAGCCATAGCCCAAATTTTTTAAGTTTTAAATCTTTCAATGATATCTATTTCATTGTAGTGGTATATTATTAATGTAACTGCGAGCGACGTGAGCACAAACTTTTATTGAGATATTAGACACATTGCACAAGAGGTTATGGCAAGGCAAAGGCGACAGCATTGGCGAATGTGACGGGCAGGGGCACGCAGAATGTATGAACGAATCCCCTAAACCCCCCCCCCCCCCAGCTACGCCCATGCTCTCCATCCTTGTCACATTTGCTGACAGGAATGTTGATGACACTCCTGACAATATTTCTCCTGCAGGGGTAGCATGGGCGCATCGGTAATTTTATCGATAGACAAGACAATTTTGTCGTTTTCCCTAACATAAGGAATCACAGACGTCTCGAAACCCTTTTTCTTATCTAATTTTCAGGGTCTCCCGTTGATCATAGCCACTAATTTTTACGTTATAACACGGCATTGCCATGATATTTTGGTTTTTTCTTTGGTATCGACGAAACGACATATTAACGTCAAAAGTCGATAAGATGCCACGACAAAATTTTATCGTGTTGCGCATGCTAGCCCTGCTGGAGTATGAATATCCCCTAATACTCGGATGTGGATGACCCCTCTCCGCGGTCGCTGGTTATCGTAAAAGCTATTCTTATTCAAGTCGCTTTAGTCGTTGTTTCTGATTTATATAACACGCGTGCTTTAGCTACTTAGCATAGGATCTGCCGGTCGATTCTCTAAGAAAAACGCAACGGACTCGCTCTAAAACTCGACTTAGCCGTACAAACGAACATAGCCTCTATCTTGTTAGTAAGAAGGTTCATATTATTTATCGTTGATGAGCGAGTGCAGCGACGAAGTGAGCGCGGTTTTGTTTACAGAATCGACAGGCAGAGCAATGTATGTGATGTTGTCCAATATTTATTATATTCGTTTATTATTATATACAGGGTTATTTAAAAAAAATCAACAACCTCGCAAGACTAGGTAGCTAACATCATAAGCTACAAAATTTGTTAATTTGACACATTATATTTTCATACAAAAAATAATATCAATTAAATTTTACGTCTGAATGTTCTTATCTCCGTGCGCATCGATTCGGGCGGGGCGGGGCGCGAACGTCGCGCGCGTCGCCTTTTCGTATCGAATGGAACATAGACTTTCAAATGCCACGACAGTACAATAAAAGCTTGGAAAATCATTTTTAACTATTGTATTGAGGTATGATAAAACTCTTAGAACAATAAATGTAGTTGTAAAGTTTTTGTTTTTAGCAAATCCATGCCAGGTTTTATTAAAGATAAATAACACTTGAAAAACAATCATCGACCTCAGGTGGGACTCGAACCCACATCCCATCGCATGCCGGGCGAGTGCTTTGTCTCGCCCTCATTGCAACTCGATGTCGAGGTCGATGATATTTTCAAAGTGTTATTTATCATTAATAAATGTAGTTGTTTATGAATGATGTTAGCTATCAATTTGTGCGAGGTTGTTGTTGTTTTTTTTTAAATAACCCTGTATATTTACTCGTAACAGAAGCAGAGTCGCTACGTGGGCAAGTGGCCGATGCCGGAGTGGTGGCGCCGCGTGCGCGCGCGCAGCGACCTCGTGCAGACAGAAGTGTTGGTCGTGAGCGGCGCGAGCGCGGTGCGTACACACACACACAACATACACACGTACACTAGCTACTAATGTGATGCTGCATTATCGATAGTAATGATATCGATAAAATGAATTCAATAACTAATTGGAAAAATATTGAAAGGATTACACACACGTACACACACACACGTACACTAGCTAGTGATGCTGCACTATCGATAGTAATGATATCGATAAAGTGAATTCAATAACTAATTGTAAAAACATTGAAAGGCTAATGGTAATGTTCATCATTGTTACTCGCCACGACTCCTCCTCGAAGATCACGCTGCTGGCGGGGGCGAGCGCCGAGTAGGATACGCGCCTCTGCCACCAGCTTGTAGTATGTATCCTCGAACTGCTCACGCTCCTCGCATTCGTCATCCTGTTCTTCCGATAACTCCTCGATATTACACTGTAACGCATCAAATTTAGCATATAAGCCTTCAAATTTATTAAGACGAGTTTCTAAGTCTATTAGCTGCAAGCTTCCTAGTTCATCAGTACTTTTAAGAACCCTTAAGTAATTACCAAAGATCGTTAGCTTCGCTTTCATACAACTACGTTTCTTTGTTAATTTTTGGTCAGACATGATAAAAAAAGAGGATAGAAAAAACTAAGTTAAAAGTTGTTTGTAAATAATAAGCGCAATAATAAACGTAGCGAACAGGTGCAGCGATTTTATGACCGGCAGTGATAACAAAGGAACAGCTGAGGCGGCCGAACGCACGGAGTACCGTTAGCTTGTAGGTAAGAAGCGAGTGCAATGCGTAAACAGCTGATCGTGAGAACTGTGTTTGATTATGATGTTTTAATTAATTTATTTATGATTGATATGGGCTAGCAAAATTACTTCAATGTGTAAATTGTAATATTTAAAGCGTGATTGATGGTTATGAAAAAAAGAAAAGGTGAAATGAGTAATTATAAGAAGCACTCGCTAAATTTCAGCAATTAAAACACTGGAAAGAATGGGAAGAATAAAGGAAAAATTGGAACGAACTCACGTATCTTTTGAAATCTCCAATATATCCTTAGCACGGTCACTGATGACGATAACTGTGCAATCTTAATGGCACGACGACTCGAATGTACGACGGGTCCAAAGTCCGTCGTCCGGTGACTTTCAAATGACTTTTTTGGGCGTGTGCGGATGCTTGCGTATTATACTTGCTGGAAATTATGAAGGCTCCGGCAGGTATCTAGCGTAGCTGAAGTCCACAATTGAAGAGCTCCAAATTAGTCTTGATTTTTGGAAAAAAAAATCGAAGTGGTATTTCCGATAATCCACGGAAATTAGACGGCGAATATCCTAAAGGACCATTGTTAGGGTCCTGTCGATGAAATAAAACTAGCGGACTGTAAACTATAGGTGCTGTAATTCTCGCCTCTCAATTTACGGTAGATTAAATGAAATACGCGATATGGTCCGGCGACGGTGGATGTCCCAAGGCGAGTGTCCGAGCGCGGTCGCGATGATCGCGATGACGTCACCGCCCGCACTCGTCTCCCGCGCGTAGTATTGTTGCGTTCGCAACAATTGGTAAACTTCAAAATCTTATCAAACATCCTCGGCCCCAAGCCTGCTAATTTAAAAGTGGCATAATTGCATATCAATTGGATCGCATTGTAATTGTTTGACGTATTTGGTATTCTGCTTCAAACTTAATTCTTAAATTTAAGTCTTAAATAAGTAGCAGAATACCAAATGTGTAATTGTTTTATAAATTTGGTATTTTACAACTAATTTTAGTCTTAAATTTAAGTCGGTAAATTAGTAGCAGAATATTAAATGTGTCAAGCAATTACAATGAGATCCAATTGATATTCAATTATGCCATTTAAAATTAGCAGACTTGGGGCCCTGTAGTCAACGCAAACGATGTGGCGGTCACAGCTAGTGGCAAATAAAGATATTTGTTTTAAACTTTCATGGTCACTAACATTATAATAGTTTGTTACGAGATTCGTATGTGCAAAAACCGGAAAAAAACAACAAACTGCTGTTTAGCGGTCAGATACTGTTAGTGTTGTGTGTCGAGAACAGGCGCGAGAAAATAGTGAGTTTGTAGACAGTGGTACCGGCGCGCGCAATAAAAGACAGTGAAAGAGTGTAGACCGATATGTTTGCCTTTAACAACTTACCCGCAAGATCTTCAGTTACTCCGTGATCATGGCGCTTGCAACAGTGCCGAAATATCGGGAACTCAAAAATAAGGTACATGGTAGCAATCTCGTAACAAACTATTCTAAAGATATTTGTATTGCAGGAGGAAGCCGACCGCGGCGTCGTAGGGCAGTCGATAGGGCCGACAGCGCAGCGCCCGCCTGGGCGACCGCCACCGTACATGTGAGTGACTTGTCTAACAATAATAATTGACCCTCCATTGCAATAATGATGAATGTCCTTTGGTTTTTGTTTTGAGATCATTGGGTTTTGATGAAACGTATTTTAGAAGCGTTCGAATTAGAATTCGCATACGAACTCCTAAAAGTCCTAAGAGTTCGTATGCTTTTCTTGTGATCCATGTCTCCAGGTCCTGATGAGCTGAAGCTAAAAAGTCGTCACAATCCCAAATAACTTCAATTTCTTTCCAGCGACCCCGATCCAAACAGCATAGTCATTATAGACGACGACGACGACGACGACCCCCTAGAAGTACAAGAACCCCTAGAAGCACACGAACCTCTAGAGGTACACGAGCCCCTAGAGGTACACCAACCCCTACAGGTGCACGAACCTCCGCCCCCTCTCCAACCAGTTCCCATCCCAATAGGCCCACTCCCAAATATCGCAACCGCCCCAAATATAATACAGATCGATCAATATCTAGACCCCTCAAATTCTATAACAAACAATCTTATAATCCCAGACACAAATGTTATTATACCTCCGAACAATGAAAACCTTAGCGGGTATATACTACAACCAGTTATGTATGGTTCAGATGGAAATTATCACGTATTCAGATTAGAAAGTGAACCGCAAGTGTCGCAGATGCCGGAGATACAAAATCAGATTTTAAATGAGTGCCAGAACATTCAAATTGAAGTGATTACGGATAATTCTAAATTATTTGAAGTAGGCTCTTTTGAATCTGAGAGGGCGCAGAGTGTGGGGGTGCAGACTATGACAGAGGAGGTTGAGGAGGAAGGGCTACAGAAGAACGGAGGAGTCGAGAAGAGGCCGGTGATGAGCGGGAGGATAGATTGGGAGGACAAGATACCTATGGATGTTATATCTTTTGTGGTAAGTCTTTTGTTTTTTTTTAAAGTGCGTTGAAAAAAGGTTTTGTACGTCCGAATGAAAAAATGGAACACTTATTTACTGATGTGAGTATGTACGTTTGTCACTGCAGATTTGCTAGAATAGATATAGAATTACTAGGCCGATTGAGTTAGAAATATAAATATATCATTTTTTGACGTAAAATTAATTTTTGATATCAAAATCGGTTTTGGGGTAAAATGTCGCGTAAAGTCCACGAAGTAGAGAGCATATACAAGAAAGCACAAAAAAGGCCGATATTTTACTCTAACAAAAACTTATTACAAAGGTAAGCCTAGTCAAATCGATGTAAGATTTCAATTAAAATTCTATAAAAATAAGGGATGCCTTGATACGGCTTTTGTCGATACGATACCGATACCGACGCGTTTATTGAATTCAAAAATCAAAGTACACGTCAGGTGATTATTTCATAATTAATATAAAAAATATAGATAGGTTTAAATAAGTTCATGAATAGTTTTAGTAATTAAAATAACTTTGATAAGATTTTTGTTTAAAAATCAAATTATAACTGAATAAAGCAAGGAGTTTCTCGGAGCATTGTTAGTTCGTGCCTCGTTTGCAAGTTGCAACGGAATAGACAAGACATCACGCGCGTTTAAATTACACATTTTTAAAAAGTGGAATTTAAAACGTATCTTTGAATCGGCCATAAAAATATCGCCGATACCGATATATCGAGCAAACCCGAAGTATCGTCGATATATCGGTATCGATATTGGATGCATCACTAATAAAAACCGGCCAAGTGCGAGTCAGATTCGCGCACGAAGGGTTCCGTACCATTTTCTAAAAAACCGGCCAAGTGCGAGTCGGACACGCGCACGAAGGGTTCCGTACCTTTATCTATAAAACGGCAAAATTTTTATTGTATTCTGTTTTTTAGTATTTGTTGTCATAGCGACAACATAAATACATCATCTGTAAAAATTTCAACTCTCTAACTATCACGGTTCATGATACAGCCTGGTGACAGACGGACAGACAGACAGACGGACAGCGGAGACTTAGTAATAGGGTCCCGTTTTACCCTTTGGGTACGGAACCCTAAAAATGTAGTGAATTCGCGGAATGACGATTGTCATTTGCGATGACAACAGGCTATCAAGTTACGTCAGACCGGCGCGTCATTCGATGTATCCATGTCGCAATCTCTGAATTTGTGGTTTTCGCATTGAAAATTTATTTATTTTAGGAACAAAAATTTGTATAATGAACAACATACGTTTGGTGTCGTCTTTCATGTAATGGATACACTGACTCTGGGTCAGAGGAACACCGCAATTCTATAAATATAATAACAATGATTAGTTACTATACTTACGCGATATTACGAATTATTAGGCTGTCCATTATAGATTTAAATCGCCACTGATAAAAAAGCATATACATGGTGTTCAAAAGAATAGGACACTCCTTAAAACCACGCGATCAGCTGGTCATATACAACAAGTTTTCTTAAGGAAGCAACATCGAAATCGTGATTTTGTTTTCAGATGGTTCATACATTATCATCGAGGTATGCGAGTAAGTTTGTATGGAGCAGTTAAAAAATCACATTTCGGTGTTGCTCCCATAGAAAAAGTTGTTGTATATGACCAGGCGATCACGTCGTTTTAAGGAGTGTCCTATTCTCTTGTAAACCCTGTAGAGTTGCACTTAGGATCATCATCATCATTTCAGCCACAGGACGTCCACTGCTGAACATAGGCCTACCCCAGTGACTTCCAGATTGTCCGGTTGCGCGCGGCTTGCATCCAGCGGCCTCTTGCAACCTTTACCAGCAGGGCTAGCATGCGCGCATCGGTTATTTTATCGATAGACAAGACAAATATTGTCTTCGACGATAATTTTGTCGTTTTTTCTAACCTAACTGATCACAGACGTCTCGAATCCTTTTTCTTAATATTTTGAGGTTCTCCCGTTATTCGTAGCCACTTATATACGTTATAACATGGCATTGCCATGATAATTTGGTCTTTTCTTTGTTATCGTCGAAGACAAAACGACATATTTACGTCAAGAGTCGATAAATTGCCACGACAAAATTTTATCGTGTTGCGCATGCTAGCCCTGCAGGTCGTCTGCATTTAGGATAGTATAATTTAATTTTATGTCTTGGATGTCAACCTCTAGAGTCTAGAGATTCATTAAAATTTTTCAAGCAACCAGGATCCCCCACTTTAACGTTGTACATTCAATTGTTATTTGTATACATGTTGATAAAGGTTAAGGTTGCAGGAAGCCGCTGGATGCAGGCCGCTTCCAACCGGCTAATCTGGAAGTCACTGGGGGAGGCCTATGTTCAGCAGTGGACGTCCTGTGGCTGAAATGATGATGATGATACATTTTGAATTAACTGAAACAAATTTCACAGGACGCCTCAGACCCAACGATACTCGGACGGCGGAAAAGATACAAAAAAGAAATGGCGACTTAAATTAAACGCTGAATTATACGTAGGTATAATGTAAGTGAATTCAGTGAACGTTAATTGTGAACAGAATATGTTTTTGATGGGAAGTGCTACGGACTTGATCCATGCCATGGCTGTCCTTGAATGACGTCACACGTTTAAGGGGCGTGGTTCGATAAAGTGACATTATGTGTCATGGGGTAGGAGGGGGTCCTAAATTTCGTGACGTCACATTTCAAAATCTTATATGACGTCTAGAAAATTTGAAATATATAAGGTGTAAACTTATCAGTTAACTCTTTTCTAGGAGGTGGTTCTACTGCTCAAATAAAACAACTTTTTGTATAAGACCAACTTCGAAATCGTAAAAAAATATTTCATATCTTTATACAAACTGATCTCAGCTGGTCTGCCGTTTTGTATGGGGAAATGGTTTTTTGTTTTGCGATTTTGAAGTTGGTCCCATAGAAAAACTTGTTCTATTTAAGCAGTAGAATCATCCCCTAGAAAAAAGGTAACTGATAAGTTTACAACTTATATACGAAAAGAAAAACAATTTCTAGATGTAAAATTAAGCAGGGTAATGCACCATTTACACGGAGCCAATACTTGAGACAATCAACTAAGCCAGTCCAATATTGGCATCGTCTCATTCGCTAATAGAGACAGGTCGAGGACATTCCATTGGTGAAGCCAGTCCACTGTAATATAACGATTTCTAATTCGCTGGCTTAGTGGACTGGCTTAGTCCATTGTCTCACGTATTGGCTCCGTATAAATGGTGCATGGTGTCACACAAATTTGGCCACCTAAGACAGAGGGGGTCAACATTAAATTCGTGTAAAGTTGTTAATGAATGTCCCCTAGATATGCATACATGCCCCTATGATATACAGGGTGTACAAGAGAATAGGACACTCCTTAAAACCACGTGATCAGCTGGTCATATACAACAACTTTTACTATGGGAGCAACATCGAAATAGAGATTTTTTTTTCAGCAGCTACATACAAACTTACTTGCATACCTCGATGTATGGAGCATCTGAAAATAAAAGCACGATTTTTTTGTTGCTCCCATAGAAAAAGTTGTTGTATATGACCAGCGTATCACGTGGTTTTAAGGAGTGTCCCATTCTTTTGTACACCCTGTATGGTATTATGAGTAAGGTCTTTAAATTACGTGCCACATTCGCGTTGAAACGCTGCTATAGTGACTTTTTAAAGAGCACATAATTTTTAATACAAAAGAATAGGACACTTAAAATCACGTGATCAACTCACTCATCAGGAGGTCTAGCACGAAAGCGTATCGTTCATAGGAAAAGTTGTTGTATATGACCTGCTGATCACGTGGTTTTAAGGAGTGTCCCATTCTTTTGTACATCCTGTATAAAATTTTGTGTAGTCATTAAAAAGTCACTCATACACGATGAATTTTCGTTGGTTTTTGAGAAAAAATAAAATTTTTCTTCTCAATAAATTTACTTGTAGATACTCATTAAAAGATACAACCTGTATATTGTATTAATAACATAAGATTGTAAGAAGTATACCGATTGGTTAACAAATTGTTGCAATAAATTCTTCATGTGTATGTTATTATATGTGGAAATACGTCAGTCATGAAAATAGATGTCAAAATAGTTTGTAGCAATTCGGTATGTAAAGAAAAGTATGACCTATGCTTATTCCAAAACCATTTCGTGATTTTACGCTTATAAACTGTATTTTGGTATTTAAATCATTTAAAATTACAAGATGATGTTTATTTTTACCAAAATACGATTTTTTTTGCCATTCACCCGACCTCTAATCACGGAGAAGCTAACATCTGACGTCACAGAATTTGCACAAAATGTCACTGATTTCAATGACAGCAAATGTCAAATGTGAATGTGTGAGTGAAGATACGTTCACTGATCAAATAATCACTTTGTACAGCCTTACAAAATACGTGATGAAATCAAAATTAAAATGTAACTACTGCTTCAAATGTTTTTTTTATTCAAATAGTTTCCTGAACTGGTTTATAAATACTTTCAATAAAAAAATCCCTTGAAATCACTTTACATACCGAATTAAAATAGTTATTACAATGGTGCTTCCCATTTGAGGCGGTCGTTTTTATTTTCAATTCTAAATCATCTTATAATGCTAAATAGATTCTGATAATAATTAATAATGGAGTGTAGACAAGTAAAGGAGGACCATGAGATAATAGTTGGACACTTTTTCAACTATTACCTGCAGGGCTAGCATGCGCAACACGATAAAATTTTGTCGTGGCATTTTATCGACGTCTGACGTAAATATGTCGTTTTGTCTTCGACGATAACAAAGTAAAAACCAAAATGTCATGGCAATGCCGTGTTATAACGTATAAATAAGTGGCTACGACGAACGGGAGCCCTGAAAATATTACGAAAAAGGATTCGAGACGTATGTGATCCGTAAGGTTAGGGAAAACGACAAAATTATCGTCGAAGACAAAATTAGTCTTGTCTATCGATAAAATAACCGATGCGCGCATGCTAGCCCTGCTGTAAAGAATTCGTTATTCTCATAAGAAATAAGAATTTACTTACACGAGAACTTAAATACTAATAGAAGTTTAAGTTACATAATTTGTTTCATGCGCGAGCGCGTTAAATACATTAAAGACACTGTCAAAACACAAAATTCAGTAAATAATAGTTCAAAAATCTTTCACAACAGCGCTAGTGTCGCTAGTGTGTGAAATGAAGTTAGCAGTTGGCAACAGAGTGAGGTGTGCTGAGTTGAGGAATTTAATATTTGTGGTGGTACAAAAATATAATTTAATATTGTTTCAAAATTACATAGAAACTAAATTTTCTATAATAATTTTAAAACATTATACATATTTTATTTTTATTTAAAAAAAAAGTGTGTAATAACCATAAAGTTAATATACAGGAATAGAGGAACAAACGACTGAGCGAGCGAGATGCTACTAGCAGCTACACTGTATGATAAAAAGAGATGCGGGATGCGTAATAGCAGAACCGTTTTTTGGCAACTGTTTGACAGCTGGCGGCACTTAGCGGCACGCTGAGAATTCGGGTTCTGTAAATTTTTCTGTTTTTACTTCACATCGTGAATATTTTTGAGAAATAGCGCTTCATAAATATGGTTACTTGTTCAGTGATTGATTGTGGTACCACAAAACGACTTAACGCCGTAAAATATTCATTTCTCAGGTAAATTAATCGAAGTCGACACCTCATAACTTTGGATTTATTTTTGCTTAAGCGCTTGAAATTTTAACTGTTTAGTATGTTAGTTCTCTTCTAAAACCATTTATTTATGTAAGAAGCAAAGATTGGATACTCTTAATGCAGAATTAACGAATATCTTGTGTAAAGAAATAATTTTCGTTTTACACTAGGGCTGCATCAAGTTATCGATGTTTCGTTTCCACTTGCTAGGTATCACGCAGTAGACGAAAATTAATTTTCTGTTTTAAATTACTGTTGTTAAAAATACCTTTATGTAGTTTAGTTATGAATTATCTGGAAATGTAATCCCAAATAAGATACTTAGCCTATGCATAGGTATAAGTTTTTAATTGCTGGAATATTAGGCACTTTCTACTACACATACCTACTTAAGAATAGAATAGAATAATTTATTTTCTAATTACATGGCTATTAAGAGCTGTTATAATATTAAAAGTAGGTACTTTCATTGGTTATTCATGTATCTTTCAGATTTTCTACTTTTCAGCAGAAATATATGGCTTAAAATAATTGTTCGTCCAAACTGGATTCCTAAAAAACATTCATGTATATGCAGCAAGCATTTTGAGGATAATTTTTTCAAGACACAAAACGAGGAGCGAAACTATTTTTGATGAAATCTGCAATTTCAACTAAGTTTGTTCCGGTAAGCTTAAATAAAATCAATAATATTCTTCTGCTGATAATTAGCACCATGTACCTATAGTTTTTCAAAAGCAATTTAAGTAGGTATATTTATACGTTGGGTGTGCCTTTTACTATCATAACTTTTTAATTTGTATTATTGGAAGTCCAAAAATATTTCTCATACCATTTTACATCGTGATGATCACTCTGGGTAAAAATACATATTATAAATACATAAAATACTTATGATCGAAACTTAAAATTCATAATATTACTAATAATACACCTGGTTTATATTAATATTTGTTTTCATATATTTTAGAAATTTGAAAGAGACAAATTTTCAACTAATATTTTAATTTAGCGCTCGCCTGCCGCTGTCGTGGCATGCTAGCTACGCTCACCGCTAGCTAGCTACCTTTGCTGGCTACTCATTTTTTTTCTTTTTCACAGGTTTTCAGGACAATATTAGTCGTACTGATTTTGGAAATTATTTTGGTTCCATGATTTCCCATTCTTTTGAGCAAGATCCACTTATAAGTCACAGATATCTCATTATAAAATGTATAATTGAAACATATTTACCGTTAAGATTGAGGTACGAAACACAGGGCAGTGAGAAATGATATAAGTAGGCACCTTTAAAGCATTGATAAAAAAATGATTTAAATATCTTCTGTGTTTTCCTTAAATATTCCTTAATTATTATTACTTTACTTGTTCACCCTGGGTCGTATTTTGAGCCATTCTAAATTCCTTCCCTTCCCACATTATTTTAGTTTTAATAATTCTATGACTGTAACTAATAAGTATGATCGATATCGATATTAATGTGTAATTGTATACATCACTGACACGCATACATAAACAATTATACACACACAAATGTTTTCCAATTTCGGTTTCGTTTGACAGCTCGCGTTTGTTCCTCTATTCCGTAGGTATATTACCTTTATGGTAATAACAAAGCGGATGTTTTTATTTCCTTGTTTATCTTCTATCTTACTCTGATATTTTTCGGCGCGTTCTTTAAAATTTAGGCCGTTTTCTGATTTGTCGGCACAGCAACGGCGCGACATCAGCATGCTCGGTATACGCTGTACAGAAAGTATGGAATCTGTGCCGCGCCGCTTCCGCGCATATCGAGCCAATCAGGAACGCTCGCTTCATTAAAATATAGGCGCTCGGTAAGCTTTCTGTACCGCGTATACCGAGCATGCTGATGTCGCGCCGCTGCTGCGCCGACAAATCAGAAAACGGCCTAAATTTATATTTTACGGACACAGAGATGGCCCTCCTTTATTTATTCTACACGCCCATACTAAATAGATTCTGAAAATAATAAATGTGTTTGATATACTTACTGGGACATCGTGTATTTCTAATTCATAATACCATGTAAATTCATTTGTTTAATTTCCTTACTAAATTGACCAATCACAGACGTCTGTTTTTTGCTCAATAACTACGAATATTCTAGAGTTGTCAACTATCGATAATGTTAATATCGATAGTTTCGTTATTCCGAACCAAATGTTTTTTTTTACGATGATTTTATTAATATTCTAAGAATAAATTTAACTAAGCAGTTTTAAACTGTGTGTAATAAAATATTTTTAGTTAAGTATCTGGTACAAAGTGTAGTACTACCAAAAATTTACTTCATTGCATTTGATTAATGCACTGCAGGGTCTGTTGTTCCTTAATAAATATTTTTGTTTAAACAATTATTTGTATTATTTCGTATACATTACTTTAATCGTAATTAACATGGCCACCGGTATGCAGTTTACTACCTTCCTTTACTATGTGGTCGGCCGATACTTCATCATCATCATCATCATCATCATCAGCCCACACTAGTCCACTGCTGGACATAGGCCTCTCCAATTGCACGCCACTCTGCACGATCCACGGCTACTCTCATCCAGCTCATTCATCTCGGCCGATACTAAAGGCCGAGATTTTAATTACTAGAAATTTAAATGCGCAAACTGAAACGAACGGCAAGCATGCCAGACTCCGTCGCCATCTCCGAGGTTCCGGGTTCGATTCCCGGTTGGGTCAATGTTGAAAACGTACTTTTCTATATTTGCTCGGGTTTGGGTATTGTGGTACCGTCGTTATTTATGATAACTATAACAAGTGCTTTAGCTACTTACTATAGGATCAGAGCAATGTATGTGATGTTGTAAAAAAAACATTACCTTGTTATGTATATACAATTTTGTTGTCAATCTAAGTCTAATACGGGCTCTCTTAATGTAAGGAAGGATACTTGTGGTAAGATACGCTACGGCAACGCTGCAAATGGCGCTCTGTTGATTGTCAAGAATGAGTCTTCTTCCGTAACCTTTTTAAAATGCATGAAAACGATAAATAAAACGCTTTGTATAAAAAAATGCAATTTAATCTAATCGGCACAGTTGAAAACGGTATACTTGAGTCCCATTTCATAAGTCTTATCAATGATATCACAAGCAACATTAAAGTCTGCCTTAGTCCGGTACTTCTGTAAAACTTTCTCAGACTTGAACTTGCTGGTAAACTGCTTGTCGGAGAAAAACGGCTCAGGTGTTTGGATGTCGAGGGGCTCCGAGTCAAGAGGGAGCACTAGCCTGAACAAGAATGGTAAATATATATATTTAATGGGCTAGCTACATTATACATTGTGAATATGGAATCATACCTTAAAACCTCTAAAATTAGCTATCGGTGTCTGATGTATACAATAGTTTTTAATGTATGAGACTTTCTAAATCGCAATGAGAGGTCATCCATAAATTACGCCACACTTTAAAAGACCCCCCTTTTAAAGGGGTCGACAAAGCGTCACCTTACGTGACAAGGGGTGGGAGAATGTCCTAAACTTTGTGACGTCACATTTTAAAATCTTATCTAGATGTTAAATTGCAAAATATGTGACGTCACACTAGGGAGGGGGAGGGTCTCAATAAATGTGGCTACGCTCCTTATGGATGGCCCCTTATCCGCCATATATGCGCCATACATTTGTTATACAATCGGTCGTCAACGTCGAGTCGCTGATTTTTATTTTATTTATTTTTTGAATATAGGTTGTAGAATTCCAGAGGCTGATGACGATGATGTCACCCAAAGGGACACATTGAATTAATTTTTTTGTGTTTATCAAAAATAATCTATGCAATGAGCAATCTTATACACGAACAAGGGTCGAAACTGGTCAGATAAATCGGACAAAGTCAGATTTGAGTCAGCAAAATCTGTCTTTTTTTACTGTACACTTGTTTTAACTTTCCTATGGACATTGATGTACAACCTCGTAGCGTGTAGGAACATCCTGTGCGGCGCGTAGTCGAGCGTGTCGCTGTACGTGTAGTCGCCGAGGATGGTGTGCGCCGCCGCCGCGCAGTGCACGCGCAGTTGGTGCCGACGCCCTGGGAGGAGGTCAAACTTATTCATTCGCCATTTGTACTGACTTTAGACTTTATTTGTACAATTTTTTAGGGATATAAAAAGCAGCCTAAATGGGTTACCTACAGAAGAAAGCAGATATAGACATATTGTAGAACTCCCCTCTCCAAATTCAGAAAACTGGGTGTAACAGTCTGTAACTCTTGCCAGTAAATTTTGGATTTTTCCAAGTATTTACCTTTATCCCCCAATGTAGCCCCCCCTCCCCACCCCCCGAAACTAAAACCTGGCTACGCTCGTGCCCAGCACACCCAGACGCTTCCGAAGTTCATTTCCTAAATTTACTAAAACGGGATCGATATTTTGCGTAAAAATAACCTAATACTTTTGTGAATATTACCAGTAACAGGCTTCAACAGCACCACGGTGACGGGATCCTTCTCGTAGTAGCCCTTCTCGAGCGCGAGCAGGCGCGTGTGAGCGGCGCGCGTTTTCGTCGCGGTGGATGTCCTGCTAGTCTTCGCCACCATCCTGTGGCTGGAGCTGGCTGTTAGGGGGTCTACGCCTGGGGATATACATCTTATATATTTTGGACTTGTTAGATCTGGTAATTATCAAAATACGAGGATTTGAGGGAGTGGTTTATTATGTTTAATTCCTTTTGTTGGTTTCTTTTAGCAAAAACTAGTCTAGTATACTTACAGAATGAATCTATTATCCATTCATTGTAGTTATTTAGGTATAATGAGATTATATATGATATGGTATATAAAAAAATCTTCTAATTATCAAAACATGCTACTTACGTTGTGTGCACGAGAGCATGTCGTTTCTGATAAGAAAAAACAATATTCTAGCTAGACTATGTACCTACTCTGAACTACCTCTAAGATTCGTACTCAACACTCTGCATAGGCGTTAGCGAAATAAATAAATAAATTGCTAGGAAACCATGGTTAGTTAACATTGCATTTCTAATTTATTTATGTCTGGAAATTATAACAAATACTTGCCAACATCAAACTCAATGTCCGCCACGTCAAAATTCAGGTGTCCCCTTACGATCGCCAAGTAGTACTTCCTCGTTTCCCGCTTCTCGAACAGTTTACCAGCACGCCCGGCCGCACTCTTCGTCTTGGCTATGCACAATACGCCACTGGAACCGTCATGAGCCCCTATCAGTCATTGCCATTCTGCTAGATCGACGCCTGACCAAAGGCTGACAAATAGTCTTGTCTTGTGGTACCGTCAATGCTGATCTCTATAGCTTATCTTATAGAGATCGCACAAGCTTTAGCTTTGGATCTGAAAACGTATTTTTGAAGCATTCGAAATGAATCTTGAATTCGAACACGAATACGATTCGTGTGCGAATTCTATTTCTATCAATCCCGATTTTACGCATTTTTGAATCACTCGAATTCTGTGTTGCTATTATGGTAAAATTCTTTAACTATTTTCGTTTCACGCAGAAAATATTTAAAACCGGCATGCAAAAACTTATTGATTTTAAAAACCGGCAATGAATCGCATGGAACGGAACGAAAAAAAAAGTTTTTAATCTGTGAACCATATGTTTACTTGTCAAAGTCATACTTCTAAACTTTCTACTAGTAGAATCGAAATACGAGTGGGTCGGACCACTCGTTGCAGAATTCACAGAATGAATTTTCAAAAATAGCAATGTTAGTCATTCGCATGCGAATCTTGCCATTTCATATTCGAATTGGAATTCGCATGATTCAAAAATACGTCTCCAGAGCAATGTATGTGATGTTGTCCTACTATTTAAAAATGGTGACAAAAGCTTCATGCGCTAGGTTTTCTCGGCGCTAGCCCACAATATTGTCTTGAACTAGTGGTAGGGTAAAACAATAAATTTGAGCATGTAAAAGCGTGTTATCATATCAGCCACACACAGCCCACAGGACGTCCACTGCTGAACATAGGCCTCCCTCTTTGTCTTCCCAATGGGGAGAAAAACTAACTTTTTATCACGCCAGGGGCGCTAATTGTCTTGTACCT
Source organism: Anania fuscalis (assembly GCA_950371115.1). Taxonomy (NCBI): domain Eukaryota; kingdom Metazoa; phylum Arthropoda; class Insecta; order Lepidoptera; family Crambidae; genus Anania; species Anania fuscalis. Next base: position 306,927 of record OX493354.1, read on the forward strand.
AGATCTGACATAACATCTGTCAGATTGTATGGAAATTTGCAACCATTTCTGTTTGTTTACAATATTTTCGAGGATTAAAGTCGCAATGCAACAGTGTGGTGCTTTAAACTGTAAAATTGAAGTAGTTCATTTATTCCCTAAGGACTATAAACGCAGAAATCAGTGGGAATCTGCTTTACGGATTAAAAATTGCACGATTACTCACAGCATATTTCATAGAAGAAGACTATTTTGGAAAAGTATAATATACTAAACGGGTAACAGTTTGGTGAATTCATTGGCACTGAAACAAAAGTACAGAAACCTAAAAAGCCCAAATCATGACAAACTTCATGGATCAGTTTTGAACATACTAATACATTGAAAATATTAGTTAGTGTTTTACCCTGTCTTCTTCTTGAATTTATGAAGGACTCCACTACTTGCCTGTCTCTCTACTGTAGAGTGCTGTAAACTTTTAACTAAATGACAAAGCGGAGGCAATATACTCGCTGATAATGACTTACAAAAGAAACAAAAAGAAATGTAATAGTTAGAACAGGCACCTCCTTTTCATAAAGGAAAATCTCAATTACTTACTAGGCCTCACTATTATGAAGAATTGAGAAACTTTCAAGTGCTGTAATTTTAGGGAATCTATTTATTAAAAAATTTAATAAAACTCTTAGGAAGTTATATCTGTTTTTTATTATTATTTTCAAATAACCTTCAAACATGTTACTTACTTTTTAAATATACAACTACTTTATAATGATGATAATAAAAAAAAATAACATTTCACAAATGTGAGTATCATAATTATTATTACAGAAATAGTATCACGACTACAGGCTATGCATCAATCAAATTGCAGAATTTCCTACCAGTACAAAATAAATATCTATGTGTTTGTGTGTAGTAAGAAATTTTCTTTTTAAAGGACAACTCTCTAACACTAGTACTTAACTAAGGCACAGTAATTTCATATATCAAGTTTTTTTATATCTTTATGCGGGTGCTTGATTTAATTATTGTGTCTTTGCTTAGAAGTTCATCAAGACTCCTTAGAAATTCACAATCCAATCCACGCTTGTCCACCACATATCCTAAATACACTTCCCATAATCTGGAGAACTATCTTGACTTCTGGTATTGAATAAGAGATACATGTGTTTACATCATGCATACATGCCACTACCCGCAGCGCTCATAATGGTATAAAAGCAACTTTCTCCATCCTTGCTTTACATTATCCTTTCATGTACGTGATATCACCAGCAGAGTAGAGGTGAACAGTTAGGAGATGACATGCTTCATACAGAACTTTTTCTTGCTTGCTGTTGTATCTGTGAAACAAAAAGCATCAGAAGATGAATACTTATTTTTATAAAAAAGTGTATTGAATAAATATCAGGAAATTATTTGAATATAAGTTCATACTTCATACCTTTCTAAATAAAGATGTATTTTATGTTTCCTTAGGCTAGGAAGTGGAAAATCGGCATCAATGTCTCTAAATTTCTCTATCGCCAGAGAGGCATAATGCAACATCATCTGTAATGTTATAGTCAGCGCCAAAGTTTCGGTTCCGCTCATAAGCCTTCAATCTAGAAGAAATAACAAATATAGTCCAAATTAACCAGAATTATGCACAGGAAATAGAATGTAACCTTCAATATTTTCAATGCTTACCTCTCTATCAAATCACAACTTTTCCGTTAATTGTTCTGGTCCTTTTACGAAGTCCGCTTTGAAGCTCAGAAAAAGACATTAATGAATACATTATAAACGCTGAAAAACTTTAAATGCAAAAAAATCACAAATACACACTTGACACTAGCTGTCAACACGGTACAAGCGCCGATCGCGCCATCTACAAAAAGCTTTGCGTGTTCCTCCCCATTGTCCGGCAGCGCGTGGCCTACATCCAGCGACTTCCTGCAACCTTTACCAGGTCGTCTGTCCACCTTGTGGGTGAACGTCCTACGCTGCGCTTGCCGGTACGTGGCCTCCATCCATCCCAGAACTTTTCTGCTCCATGTAAAAGAGCGTAGTTTAAGCCTATTTGCATAAATAAATTGTTTTTTTTTTTTTATCTAGCTTAGTACTTACTACACTTCTACTCATGACGTGTCATCCGACTAATGGTGGGTTTATACAAAGCGAACAGATAAGAGGCGCTTACAATTAGCGGCACGGATGTTGAGTGCTGAAGACCATAACGTTTACATGATTGGTTGCGCCTGCACCGATTGCCGTTATTGGTTGTGATGATCCAGAGTCTCGAGTGCGCGGACCTACCGCGCACTCGCGACTCTGGATCATCTCGTAAGATGCGTAAAGCGATCCCTACTTTTAGCCCTAAGCGCTCAACATCGACGCCGCGTACTGTGCTGTTCTAAAAATAATAAAACGCCGCGTTAATCGACAATTGTATTTAAAAACATCTAATCTCCTCCTTGCTTGGAAAACCCACCATTGCGGGTTACACTAATTTCGCTTTTTTCACTTATAAACACCTAATAGTGCCTGCCTGCTACACTTACCTAGTGGAATAATCCAGACGTTGCACGAAATGAAGGGGGTTCGCCGATGTAGAAAGGTGGGAATCTGGTGATGCAATGTGCTGGGTCACTGTATTCTGAAAGGAAAATCATAAATTGTACTTTTAACATCAAGGGAGATCGTTTAAGGCAGCCAGTGAAAAAAAATAGCGACAATTTTACTGCGTATACTTATTAAAATGTGATTCGCGGCTGCAATATAATATTTTATTGAGGCAAATTATGCAGAACAAGAGGGGATCATTATGGAGTAAAATGTCATTACTACGACAGGGCATTACAATATAATCCAAAATACTTAGCAATTTATAAAAATAAGGCAAATACATACATAATTTTATAATGAACTCTCTTCATCATTTCGACAAATGTAAATATTTACAGTCGATCGATAGTAATTCTACCGACATTCGTCAAGCCCCATCACTAGTGTTTTGTTTGGGTACAAAACATAACCTTAAAAATGGATATTCGACTATAAAATAAGATTAACTTGCTGACTTACCTTTTCGTTTTCGTCGTCTGAGTTGATATACATATCAAAGGGTTTATTTACAACCAGAAAATTATCACTTTCATACAGTTTGTCAACACCCATTTTGTATTCTTTTGCTCTCCTGCCTTTAGTGGTGTGTTCACTGTTCGTAAATTTATTGTAAATATCAAAGAAATTGTAAAATAATTATTTCTGTAACATACACAAACAAATTTATAACCAAAAAACGTTAAAATAATTTTAAAACTTTCAATAATGACAATACAAAACAAACGTTTTGACATTGACAGGGCTGTAAAAATAATTTTGCCAAATTGCGTTTAGTTTCTCTGCCAAAATATAAATTATCACACATGAACGCAGACATCTACTGTCAAAACTTAATTTTGCACAAATTATCAACCGACCAATTTCAGTAGACCTCGTTTTTCAAAACGTCATTATGTTTCCCGTAACTTTTACATTTAGTAGGCTATTCAAAAACAAATTTGCTGGATTGCTCCTGCAAATCGAAATAAAATTAAGAATTATTCAAAATGAAGCGATTCAAAAAGCATAAGGTGAAAGTAGAGAAGCCGGAGGCTTCTACTTCCCACAGCCGGCCTGTGGAAGAGTACGATTTAACTTATTACATTCACGACAGAGTCGAGTTGATGCATCAAGTGTTTTCGGTTCTAAGACAGAAGGATCTAAAAGCCATGGCTCCCGAGTGCGTGCGGCATATCTCTATAGACGATTTGCAAGAGCTCTGCACCGAAGAGGTAAGTGCAATATCTGTTTTGAGCGTTGCACATGATAAGCTGTGGAACTTATCATTGTAAGTCGATTCTTTCGTATTTTGCTAGATATGGTTGCAAATGAGCACACTAGACGTTAGTGCGACCGTAGAATGTTTGCTATTGCTCAGCCTGAACCTATAATTAGCGATTAAACCCTACTCAATCCCAGAGAAAAAAGATAACAATGGATTTGCAGTAACCGGTTACCGCTTGACAGTTGAAGGATTAATTCAGTTGCAAGTTGCAGTTCTTCCGAGTCCTATATAATATAGTATGTCTTATAATCTGTTAGTCATTATTGAATTAGTATTTATCCTACTAATATAATAAATGAGAAAGTTTGTAGGTATGGATTTAGGGATGTTTGTTAATCTTTCACGCAATAGCTACTGAACGGATTTGGATAAAATTTTGCACACATAAAGAATATGATCTGGTTTAACATAAAGAATACTTTTTATCCCAGTTAAATGTTCCTGTGGGATATATTGAATAAACTAAAGATCACGCAAGCAAAGTCACGGGCACTAGCCAGTAATGATTATTTTTATAGCTTCTAGGTATAAGTTCGAAACGTCTCTGCGCCATCCTGGACGGGGCTGAGCCGCCGTCAGATACGGAATCATCAAGCGAGTCCCCGGAGCGTTTAGAGACGATTTCGTTGGACAGCATATCGTCAGATGAAGAGATACTGAGTGAGACCAGCAGTAGAAAGAGTAAAAAGGTATTTTAATAATAATAATTCATTTTTATTTTGACCTACATAGATCAAAGTGTGTAGTTAAAAATTCTAGTGTCAATAATTTTCAGCCGTCGAACGTCCACTGCTGAACATAGGCCTTCCCCAGTGACTTCCAGATTGGCCGGTCGGAAGAGGCCTGCATCTAGCAGCTTTCTGTAACCTTTACCTTTATCAAATCAGAAATGAGGAGAGAGATTTGTGAACAAACAAAAGCTACTGCATGTCATAAGGTAAATGAGAATGTATATTCTATATATTCTAACACAATGTCATACCATTTATTTCCCAGCACAAACGTCATCGTCGCGACTCAAAAACCAAATCCAAGAAGAAGAAGAACAAACAGAGTGTAGAAGAAGACAATCCAGCAGAAGCGGATCTATCTCGAGCCTCCCGCGCTGGGCTCACTGTGCTCGAGCTACTTGAGCTACAAGCGCGAGCTAGAGCTATACGAGCTCAACTACAGCAGGAGCAAGCGGCGAGTAAGTAATAAATTTGCTAACTAAGCTTAAGCTACTCGAGCTAAAAGCACGAACTAGAACTATACGAGTTTAACTACAGCAAAAGCAAGCGACTAGTAAGTCCATTATATAAGTTTACAAAGCTTGAGCTACAAGCGCGAGCTAGGGCTATACGAGCTCAACTACAGAAGGAGCAAGCGGCTAGTGAGTACATTATATTAGCTTACTAAGCTTGAGCTACTCGAGCTACAAGCACGAGCTAGGGCTATACGAGCTACAAGCACGAGCTAGGGCTATACGAGCTTAACAACAGCAGGAGCAAGTTGCTAGTGAGTAGTATATACTATGGTTGAGCATTGCATGGTTGAGCATATTAGCTTACTATGGTTGAGCATCTTGAGCTACAAGCGTGAGCTAGAACTGTACGAGCTCAACTAAAGCACGAACATGTGGCTAGTAAGTATCTAACAAACAAGTAACATAAGCTCATTGTGCTCGAGCTACTTAAGCTACAAGCGTGAGCTAGGGCTTTATGAGCTAAACTACTTTACAGCTAAAACAGGCGGCTAGTGAGAACATTATATTAGTTTATTATTATGCTTGAGCTTCTAGCGTGAGCTAGAGCTATACGAGCTCAACTACAGCAGGGACAGCTGAGTAGTGACTACATTACATTAGCTCTTATGCTTGAGCCACAAGCGCGAGCTAAGTATATGAGCTCAATGAGGGAGTGTTCAAGCCACGTTTCTTTATAATACACAAGGAATTTAGGATTTCAAAAGTGACGGTAAAATCAGGTTCATATAAAAGCGAAAAAAAATTTTTTTTCTCTAAATATTTTTTTTAATGGTTTCCTTGAATTTATTACATTTTGGCGGTGGGTCCAAAATATTTAAACCATGTATAAATATTAAATATTTCCCGTTAGAGCAAGCGACAGAGCCCGCGGCGGCGGCGGCCGGGCACTCCTCCGACAACGAAGTCGAGATCAAGGAGGAGCCCGCAGAGGTCGTCGAGATCAGCAGCGACGACGAGAAGCCCAAGATCGAGGAGCTGGGGGGTGAGAACATTGCTGCATTATCATAAATCATCATCTCAGCCTATTGCAGTCCACTGCTGGTCGTAAGCCGCCCCCAGAGAACGCCAAAGAGCACGATCTCGCGCTTTTTTAAGGTTCTGTACCCTATTACTATGACTTCTATTTATGTCTGTCTGTCTGTCTGTCTGTCACCAGGCTAGTTCCCATTAACCGTAATAGTTGACAGTTATACATCATCTGTGAAAATTTCAACTGTCTTATTACCACGGTTCATGAGATACAGACTGGTGACAGACGGACGGGCAGCGATGTCTTAATAATAGGTCCCATTTTACCCTTTGGTTTCGGAACCTTCAAGTGTATCGTATAGAACAGTTAGCTCATTAACCTACCGCAAAACCTGAAATTTCTCATTTGGTATTGTAATCTAGGTGTTGAGCTTAAATTCAAACCCTTGAAGCTTCCTGCCTTCTTTCAAAGGTCTCATGGATCATTGTGGCCATGCAAATAAAGAATTCAATTTAACTAACTACAGAACTACAAGCAATGCTATTACTTGGTAAAACTTGGAACCACTCGTTATAATTGATCTTTCTTTCCAGAAAAAACTGTACCCAAAGCAAAGGAGCCTGAGAAACCTCCGGACACTACAGGGCCGCAGACTGTCACAAAGAGGATCAACGACCTGGTCATCACTGTGCCTCAAGTACAAAAGTCGAGGAAGATCAAACTCAACCGCACTAAAGTCACTGCTCCCGTTCCAAATACCGAAACTAGTAAAAATGTCGTTACTGAAGCCCCGAAATCTAATAAAGAAATAAATAATCAGAGCACAACTCAATCGAAAAATAAAGAAGTTAAAGAAAAGATTAAAGAAGCAAAAACAAAAGAAACACAAGTTAAAATCAAAGAAAAAGTAACGAAAACTAAAGAAAAGAAGAAAAAACAAAAGAAAGTCAGTAACAACCAAGATAGCGATCACGACGAGATAACTTTACAATTGTCCGATACAGAGAAAATGGATTTGTTAGAAGATTTGGATAGAAAGAACTTTGAGAAATTATCGAGTTCAGATTCAGAAGATACTGAAAGTAGCAGCTCAGACAGTGAGACTCAGGAAAGCGATGAAGAACCAGCTAAAAATAGTTCAGTGCAACAAAATAATAAAGTTGATATCCTTGATACTGAAGAAGATCTCAAAGTCTCAGATCAGAATAATACATTAGACGAAGATAAAGAGTCAAAATATGAAATTATTGATAAAAATGGTGATTTAAATCAAACATGTTGCACGAATGTAGACATAACTGCTGAAAAGTCTAATGAAATAGAAATGCAATCTCCTGTTGAAAAATCTCACGACGAATCTGTGTTAATTGAGAATGATATAGTTGAAAGTGAACAGACACAAAAAAACGATGATAATACTGAATCTGTAAATATTGATAGTATTAAAAAACTAAGTGAAGAACATACGAACACTAATGATGATGAAATAGAAATAACTTCTATATCAGACATTCCTATTATTGAGGATGAACAAAAAAATGAAGAAATTAGCGTATCTAGTTCTGCTGAAGTAGAAACGGAAACTATACAAGATTGTTCAAAAATAGATACTAATAATAAGTTAAATTCTCCAGAAACTCAAACGAGTCATGAGATAAATTCTCCAAGAGATGAAACTCAGATTAGTCCTAATTCTTCCAATAAAGATGCACAGTTGAGGCAAAATTCTTCAGACAAAAACGGAGATAAACAAACTACGCGAATTACGATCTCAGTCGGGAATAATCCGACTTCTTCAGACCAAGCTGAACTTACAGAACAGCGAGTTGTTCAAGTTGTAAATATTGACAAAAGTCTAGAGACTTGTGAAGCTGCTAGTGAAAAAAATAACGAAAAAGATTTTTCAGACGGAGAACTGTCTGACAGAGCAAGTTCCGAAATCGAAGCAGTAGATCTTAAACCAGAAGTCGTGTGCATCTCCGACGATGAAACGGATAAGAAGTCTCAAAAAAAGAAGAAGAAAAAAGAAAAAAAGAGTAAAAGCAAGAAGTCGAAAAAATCGAAGCAGGATTTTCGGGAGGAAGGTGATCAAAACTTCTATAAAGAAACAGAACAAAATGAAGGAACCGATCAAGATGTAATGGAGAACATAGACGAAGTTATAAAAGTTGAAGAAGATTCTATATCTGTAGATGACGAAGATTACGATGACGTATACGAAATATTAGAGTTATCTGATGATTCTTCATGCTACGAAGTCGAAGGAACTGTATTATCAAAAGAACCAACAGCTATAGAAATAGAAGCGCTGTCAGCTAAAATCGACGAAATAGAAAGAGAGGACGTAGTCACTGAAGAAGAAATCAGAGAACACGAACGACGTCATGCAAAGGACACTGAGAATATAGACGAATTGGAGAATATTTCGTGGAAAGACAGATATTTAGAAAGTAAGAAAGTAAAAAAAGTGCTTAGCACTTCTAATATATTCAACGCTTTAAGAAAGAAAAACAGGGAGTTAAAAAAAAAGTTGGAACATTCTAAGAGGAAAGCAGAGGTTGTACAGGAAGAAAAAGAAGAGACTATCGAAAAGATGGAAGTACCCATTGAAGAAGGATCGATTAAACAATATAATACCCTTGAAGGTTTGACAAAATATGTGGATCCTATGGCAGAAATTACGGAGAAAACAGATGCAGAAAACGGTAAAATTGAAAACGGAGAAGACGAGCAAAATGGAGAAACTGCAAATGGGGAAGTGCCTAAAATTGGAGAAAGTGAACTAACAGTAAAATCTCCTGGAGTAGGCAAAGAAATAAGAAAAGATGCCAAACAGCTGCTAAAAATGTATAAAAGATTGTTGAAGTACAACGATATGAATAAACAAAAGAATCCGAATAAGCAGAAAGATCCGAACAAAAAGAAGAAGAAAAAGAGTAAAAAGAAAAATAATGATGCTGTGAATGATGTTAGCACGACCTAGTAACTGTTTAAATGGTGTCTTGATAAATAATACTAGATGTATTCGATTCTTAGAAATTATATAAAAATCTTTAATTTTGTCAAGACAATTTTCTTAATTTTCATGAACTGTTATAATTACATAAAACGAAACTGCGGGAGGTCTATGTTCAGCAGTGGACTGCTATATGGCTGAAAATTGTAATTAAGTCAATAATGAAACTATTTTTTTAAATCTCTTTTTGACGCTATAGAGACATATTTTTGAAGCATTCGAATTCCAATTCGCACATGAAATCCTTAAAATTGTGTACGATTTCATAGAGAAATGTATACGGTTTAATCGATTTCGTATGCAAATTTAAATTCGAATTATTAAAAAATATGACTTGCGCATATTCAGCACATTGCATACCTAACAAATGACAAATAAAGACAGATGATATATTTTTTATAATTAATATTAAATTGGACATCCAACATCATATACATTGCTCTGATCCTAAGCTTAAACACTTGTGTTAAAGAAATCAAATCAACCGTGGTACCACATACCCAGACTCGAGCCGTGCCAATGTAGAAAAGTTCGTTTTCCACATTGACCCGACCGGGATTTGAACCCGTGACCTCAGAGATGGCGACGCCAAGTCCGGCGTGCTCGCCTCTCGGCTACGGAGGTCGTCGAATATAAATAAAATTAGATAATATAATTTATATAATAAGTCTAAAAAATAAATAATTGGGACACGACATGAATAAAATATAATGTCAAAAACCCTAAGTGAAATATTATGAAAATAAAAATCGATTGATACTATTATACGTGCATAGCTCACTGAAATCGCTCAGTTTTTAACAATTAGTGCATTCGTATCACAAGTGAGCTCAGTCATAAAAAGTAAAAATGTCAAAACAGCAAAATGTCAAAATTGATAAAAGCGACGCTTTAGTTTACGTTTCACCTGAAAAACATTAGAAATCCTAAAAAGTGTAGAATAATAATGTGTTCTTGTGTTTAATTATGATTGTTCTGACTACTTAAAAGCTGTAATAACTCAAAATGGACGACTTGTGTACCGCATGTCTGTGCACAGGCCGGAATTTATATTTCATCGGTGAAACGGGGTCTTACCACTTGTATTCACAAATATTGAATGAAATTCCTGTAAGTATCACATTTAATATAAACTAAATTGTACAATTACTCACTTAGTTTCGATATCACATGACGCATTTGGTTAGTAACTGCTTTTGTGACGATTTTCAATCAAAATGTGTTGGGACTGAATAACAGCTTATTCCAACAAAATCTGAAGAATTTTTTGTGTTTTCTTATGTGTTTTTCCTTGTTCTTCAGTACAACCGAGTCTCACGAGCTTCCCTTATTGCATTTCACTTAATGTTAATTTTTCGATCTTTCCAGTTTTGACAGAAACATTTTCACTACACAATCTGCCACAATTTTTATCTTAGCCAAAAATCCAAATTCACTTCTATGGATAGTCTAGAGACTGTTTTTTCTATGTAGACTTCAGAATTATGCCAAAAATGAATTCAATGATAGATCTTGTCTTAATCTAAATCAATATCTCAGTATATCAAATTTTACCAATAGGCTAGTTGACACCACTAATAAATAAATTGACATACTCTTCTTGTGCCTTCAGAACGCATCTCTGCCTTATAATTTGTATGGCGATAGCAAGTTTTGACATCATTGTTAACCAGACTCGACTGCCTAACTTTTAATTGGTTTTGAAGCAAACAAAAATCTGATTTTTTTAAATAAATTATAATGTACCAGGTTGTCGTGCCTGAAATAAGGAATCACATAATTTCAAGTAATTGTTTATAATTGGTGTCCACAACTCAATTCTGTTCAGCTCTTAAAATGAATAGACTTGACATTTAAAAAAATATACCTATAATAATAATTGACGAAGATTATTGACAATAAAAAAGTTAAAACACTACCAACTTGGTTATTAGTTTTATTAAAGCTTGGAAGCATACACCAGAGAAAATTTAAATAAGTAATCCAACTTCTATGAACACGACTTAGGAGACCTTTTTACATTTAACATTTTAATTCTACAAATATTACAGTACAGTTGGTATTTGATGTCTATTCAGCCTGTTGCAGTCCACTGCTGGAAGTAAGCCTCCCCCAAAGAGTGCCAAATAGCACAATCTCCCGCTCTATTTATTCATCCACTGCCAGCCATCATCCTAAGGTTGTCGTTCCATCAGGTTGTAGGGCGTCCAACACTATGTTTGTCAAGGTGTGGCCCCCACTCAAGAACCCGTTTACTCCACTTTTCATCAGTTCTCATATTATTATTATTTGGTTTTGATGTAATTAGGGCAAATCATCTTCATTTCTGACCAACATTTCCACAAAACATGCTAAATTGCTATACTAGGTACATCCCAACTTTTATAAGCTATGATTGTTTTGAGACAATAGACTTGCTTAAGTTATGAAACTCTTTTCAGCAATACTGCTAAAATGCTCCCCTCAATGACTTCCATAATAGTTTGTTGATGTGGCTAGCATCCAGCGGCTCACTTCAAACTTTACAAGGTAGTCTCTCCTTGTGAGTGGACGCCCTATGCTTCGCTTTCTAGAACATGATGTCCATTCTAGAACCTATCACTCACTTCACCCACTGTTGGGTTTTCTATGTGCTATGTTCACCCATTGCCACTTTAGCTTGCTACTGTGTTGGGCAATGTCAGCCACAATTGAATAAACAATAATATTGGACAACATCACATACATTTGATTGCTCTGATTCTAAGGCTAGTAGCACTTTGTTAAAGAAATCAGAAATAAAAATGGTACCTCAGCGGTTCAGCGGTAGAGGTCGTCAACATTACATAGCATACTTATTAGTGATGGGCGGAATTATTAATTTTATTTAATTTGCTATGCGCCGATTATAATCGGCATATTTTGACTACTCGCCGACTAAAACGATGCCTAATAGTCAGCTTTCCTCACCAGTCGGCCCATCTCTAATACTACTGATGCATTATTTAAAACTCAATGAAATGGGAATTAACGCGATCATAATTTAAGTACAAAATGTTAGTGTGCAGAATAGGGACACATTGAGTGTAGTGTGTGACGGTACTTGGCGTGAAAATAATATTATGAGGGTAGATGAAAAATCTGCCTCTCATACGGAGTGAAGACGCTGTTCCAGTCAGCCTGTGACCACAGTGATCGAAACGTCAGGCAAAAGAGGTAACATTTTGTACCTAAATTATGATCGCGTTAATTCCCGTTTCATTGAGTTTTAAATTATGCAACGCGAAAGTTTAAAAGTAATTACTGATGCATTGCACCCAGGTGTACGACTTCTCGGACGTGTGCGTGCGCGTGTGCTGGGAGTGCCGCGCGCTGCTGCGGCGCTTCGGCGACTTCAAGGCGCGCGTCAAGCGCTCCTACACCGAGCTGCTGCAGCAGCTGCATCAGGTATCATCATCATATCAGTCTGTTGCAGTCCACTGCTGGACATAGGCCTCCCCCAAGGAGCGCCACAGCGCACGATCTCCCGCCCTTTGCATCCAGTCGCTGCCAGCTGCCTTCTTCAGGTCATCGGTCCATCTAGCCGGGGGGCGTCCTACACTACGTTTGCCTAAGCGTAAGAACCTTCCTGCTCCACCTCTCGTCGGTTCTGCGACAGACATGGCCAACCTACTGCCACTTCAGCTTGCTACATTCTTGGACAATATCAGTCACCTTAGTCTTATGTCGTATGACCTCGTTCTGGATCTTATCCCTTAATGAGATCCCCAACATAGACCTTTCCATAGCACGCTGAGTGACGTGTAGTCGGTGGGCCAACTTGACTGTCATGTTCCACGTTATATCAGCTTGTTTTTATTAAAAAGCCAACTCGCCCATTACGGGACGACCTCCGTGGCCGAGAGGCGAGCATGCCGGACTTTAAATAGCGCCGCAATCCCTGAGGTTCCTGGTTCGATCCCCGGTCGGGTCAATGTAGAAAACGAACTTTTCTATATTGGCTCGGGTCTGGGTGTTGTGGTACCGTCGTTGTTTCTGATTTCTATAACACAAGTGCTTTAGCTACTTACCTTAGGATCAGAGCAATGTACGTTCTGTTGTCCAATATTTATTTATTTATTTATATTTATTCGCACCCTGGAATCTTGCGCTCAAACGCTTTACCAATTAAGCTACAGCAACGAAATTGCCCTGTTTAATCGATTATTACCACACTAACGCCATCTAGGAAATGCATCACGCATTATTCCTTTCGTTTATCGAGCCAGTTATCCTACTAATATTATAAATGCGAAAGTTTGTAAGTATAGAGGGATGTTTGTTACTCTTTCACGCAAAAACTACTGAACGAATTTGGATGCAATTTTGCATACTTAAAGAATATGATCTGGATTAACATATAGGATACTTTATATCTCCGATAAATGATCCTGTAAGATACATTGAATAAACTAAAAACCACGCGAGCGAAGTCGCGGGCAACAGCTAGTAATCAAATAAAACAAGGTAGATTTTTTTCGTTGAAAAGGCGAGCAAGATGACTACTTCTAATCATTGACAAGTCAAACATCATCTAAGATGTTGACGGTAGTATACTACTCAGCTATACATATAGCTACAACATTGATCAGAATACGCTGGCTTTGACAGCGAGAAAAAACACTTGAGGAATTTCATCTTGTCACGTGACGTCCTCGGTAGCTTAGTGGTCAAAGCACTCGCCCGGTTTGCGATGGGACGTGGGTTCGAGTCCCACCTGAGGTCTATGATTTTTTTCAAGTGTTATTTATCATCATCTAAGATATTTAGATTCTGAATGATATTAATGTCTTAATCCGCCATAATGCATTGCAATATAATTTGTTGAGTATTGCAATGTAAATATGTAAATATAGGACAACATCACATACTTGTGTTATAGAAATCAAAAACAACGACGGTACCTCAACACCCAGACCAGAGACAATATAGAAAGGTTCACTTGACCCGACCGGGAATCGAACCTGGAACGTCAGAGATGGCGGCGCCATATATAGTCCGGTGTGCTCGCCTCTCGGTTATGGAGGTCATCGAATATAATATTTTTAAAGTTTTATCATTCCAAATTTTAAGTAAGAACTTTTACTAACTGTTACTAAGATTCCGCCGTCCGTCTGTCACCAGGCTGTATCTCATGAACCGTGATAGTTGAAATTTTCACAGATGATGTATTTCTGTTGCCGCTATAAAAACAAATACCTACTAAAAAACAATATAATAAATATTTAAGCGGGCTCCCATACAACAAACATGATTTTTTTTGCCGTTTTTATAGATAATGGTGCGGAACCCTTCGTGCGCGAGTCCGACTCGCACTTGGCTGGTTTTTCAGTAGCAGGTAGCGAGTGCAGTAAAGAATACGTAATCTATCCGTTTCAGAACATTCCCCCATGTAAGTCGTCGCTGGTGCGCCAGCCGAGATTACAAGCGGCGACCCCTGAAACCTTCGCGTGGCCGGAGACCAGGGTCAAGGAGGAGGTGGAAGACGGGGATACTCTGCCTAACGAGGTTAGTATAAAGTTGATAAGTATAAGGAAAGGGCTATGCTCTGTGTTTATTTGCGAGATCAAATCGGAAATGAGTAGGTCCGTGAACGAAGAATAGTCGCTGACATAGCCCGGCGGAATAGCAAGCTGAAGTGGCAGGAGCGGGACACATAGCACGTAGAACTGACGGCCGATGGGGCAGAAAGGTTCTGGAATGGATGCCACGTACCGGCAAGCGCAGCGTGGGACTTACTCACTCCCATAAGGTAGACAGACGACCTGGTAAAGGTTGCAGGAAGCCGCTGGATGCAGGCCGCTTCCAACCGACCGATCTGGAAGTCACTGAGGGAGGCCTATGTTTATTGTCATGTGTCCTAAATGATGATGATGATAAAATGAAGTATTTTTTTATAAAACCTTAGTTTCAAAAAATAACCTTAAAATTGACAACCTCCGTAGCCGAAAGGTGAGTACGCCATACTTGGCGCTGCCATTTCTGAGGTCCCGGCTTCGATTCCCGGTCGGGTCATATCAGTGGCGTGCGGTGCATATAGGCAATTAGGCAGTGCCTACCTGGTAAATGAAATGAGGTAGGCAGAAGGTACTTAAATATGTGTTATTGACGAAAACGACTGATTTTCACCACTAAAACACATTTGTAAGTATCTACTGCCTATCTCGAAATAAAAAAATGTGTGTTATTGATGAAAACCGCAGATTGTCATCAGTAAAACTCATTTCTAAATATATACTGCCTACCTCGAAATAAAACCAATGCCCGCCACTGGGTCATATAGAAAACGTACCGTTTTTGTTTCTTATTTCTTTAACACAATTTGCTTTCGCTACCTACCCCAGGATCAGAGCACTGTATGTTGTGTTCTCCAATTTTACACCACATTGGGCGCCAATTTCGTTTAGTGGCGCCCAACATGGTGATCATACAAGATGTGTTTAAAGTCTAAAAGCGTCTTCTAAACAGCTATAATGTTATTAGAAACTGTTTTAAAAATAAAACAATTCGTTAAAATCGCTTTATACATTCGGTACCCACACATGCAAAAACAAGTACCAGCGTCGTGCTTTGCACTGGCCGTGGCTCAATCTGAAAGTGGTGTTTTTATCATATCACAGCTACAGGCATGAAGTGATTGACATCGATGTCCGTCTGTCTGTTTAGTTTAGCTATGTTTGATGAAAATCGGTCCAAGATGGCCGCCGTAGCAAAATGGCGGATTACATATTTATTTAAACTCCCTCAATATGGGTATCAAATGAAAGGGCTTGACTAGAAAAATACTATACACTATGACAAACTTCAAATCCAAGATGGCCGCCGTAACAAAATGGCGAATTATATATATTTCTTAAATTAAAAGTATTAAATAAAAATAAAAAAAATAAAAACCCCCGACTTAAAAGGCAACATAAAAAAGTAAAAAATAATATGTAAACTATTTGTTAACTCTTTGGCTCTTCAACTTTATTACAAGAAATGTTGCCTAGTTATGTTTTGATGCAAGCGTCATCGTGTCGGGGTTTCATGGTATTAAGCTGTTCCCTTTGATGTCTTCAGCTAGAAGAAGACATCAAACCTCTAAAAGAGGAGCAACTGGAAGAGTTCCCGCACAGCGAGCCGGAAACTTTCGTGGAAGACGTCGCCGTGGTCCAGAGGGGGAGGAAGAAGAAGGGCGCCAAGAAGGTAAGTTTATGGTGGAATGCTTTGTTTATGGGCTACCCTTTGAGCACGTAAAATTTTGTAGGTCACTTTTATACACTCCCCTCTTTGTGGTCAAGAGGAAACGATCCCTCTTCTCCTCCGGAAGAAAAAGGTTGGTGTGGCCCTTTGAACATGTAAAATTTTGTAGGTCACTTATACACTTTCCCTTTTTGGGGCAACACGTTTTGGTCAAGAGCTGGAGGAAGAAGAAGGGTGCGAAGAAGGTGAGCTTATGATGGGGTGGCCCTGATTTATTTAGCTATCCTTTAAACACGTAAAATATTGTTGACCAGTTTTATACTCCTCTAATTTTTGGGGCTAAGACGTTGTAGTGTAGAGAGAAGGAAGAAGGTACCAAGAAGGTAATTTTATGGCGGAATGCTTTTTAGGGGCTACCCTTTGAACACGTAAAATTTTGTAGGCCACTTTTATAAACCCCCCCTTTTTGGGGCCAAGATGTTGTGATCAAGACAGAAGGAAAAAGAAGGGCGCCAAGAAGGTAAGTTTATGGTGGAACCATGCTTTGTTTAAACACGTCAAATTTTGTAGTCAAGAGGGAGAGGAAGAAAAAGGGGGAAAAAAAAAACTAAAGAAGGTAAGGTGGGGTTTTGTAGGCCACTTATATTAAATCCCTCCATTAAACCATTTAAACCAATTTATTTCTGTAAATAGGCTTAAACTAAGCGCTTTTACACGTCCAAATTATTATTTTTTCCCCTACCACTGCTTCGGGACAATTTCGGGCAAAATTTTGGGCCTCGGAAGTTTATTGTGCTCGGTACCCTTATTCCCTTAAGCAGGCCGCAGACGTATGCTTCCCACATAGGTTTTTTAACGTCGTAGCCAGGTTTTGTTAAAAAAAGCCCACAATCTGTCAAAATCTAATCACAAATAGATACTCTATGGTTCCAAATTTCGAAACTTGGTGTATCTGAACGTATGTTACATTGACAGCCACTTGAATTGTTAACTACCGGTAAAGAGGTGGTTTTAAGCAACTGTGCAAGTTTTTTTCCGATTATGCCGAAACAAAGGAAGGTAAGTCGGGCAAATTTTTAATATGTTTTAGATTTTGAGTATATCTAGAATAGAATAGAATAGAATAGAAAAAGATTTATTTGACACACACAGAATACAAAAGGAAAAAACAATATGTGTCAAAAAGGCCCCTGCTCAGCATTTGTCGTGACAGTCAGGGACGTATCACGACGCTGGTTTTAGGTTTCAGTTTATCTAACAAGATTTTCATTATTTCTAGATGATTTCTTGCAAAATTGTATAAAAATAAGGTAAACTAACATGTGGGGAACATATGACCATAACCTGTTGAATTGTTAAATTTGTGGAAACTGTATTTCATATAAAAATTAGCATTTGTTACTGTTTTTTACAAGCTTTTATTTAGTTTCACCTGTCCCGTTGTCTGTAATCAAATCTTGCAAGTTTAATTTTATCCACTTCCCGGTTACCGATTGAGCTGAAATTATGCATGCATGTGTAAACCGCGTGACAATGCAATATTATGATGAAATGGTGGTGATCTGATGATGGAGCTGGAAGGTGGCCACAGGAACTTCACAATGAAACGAAACAACCTCATCGAGTTTGGGCTCGTTTGAATCGTCTTGAAGAGTAGTTTGTCTTTCAATGGTAACCAGGGTCTGGTGATGGAGCTGAAAGGTGGTCATAGGAACTCTGTACTAAAACGACGAAACTCTATCGAGTTTCGGCTCGTTTGATTCATCTTGACGAGTACTTTGTTTTAAGATGGTTACCAGGGTCTGATCTGATGAGGGAGCTGGAAGGTGGCCAAAGGAACATTGTAATAAAACGACGAAACTCCATCGAGTTTCGGCTCGTTTGATTTGTCTAAACGAGTACTTTGTTTTAAGATGGTTACAAGGGTCTGATCTGATGATGGAGCTGGAAGGTGGCCATAGGAACTTCACAATGAAACGAAACAACCTCAACGAGTTCGGGCTCGTTTAAATCGTCTTAATGAGTAGTTTGTCTTTCAATGGTAGCCAGGGTCTGATGATGGAGCTGGAAGGTGGTCATAGGAACTCTATAATGCAACGACGAAACCCCATCGAGTTTCAGCTCGTTTGATTCGTCTTGACGAGTACTTTGGTGCAACATGGTAACCAGGGTCTGATGATGGAGCCGGAAGTTGGCCATACAAGCTTTTATTTTTTAGTTTCACCTGTGCCGTTGTCTGTAATCAAATCTTGCAAGTTAAATTTGATCCACTTCCCGGTTACCGACTAAGCTGAAATTTTGCATATAGTTATGTGTAAACCACGTGAAAATGCAATATTATGATGTCATGGTGCTGATCTGATAATGGAGCTGGAACGTGGCCATAGAAACTCCGCAATTAAACGACACAACCTCATTGAGTTTGGGCTCGTTTGATTCGTCTTGACATGTACTTTGATACTATATGGTAACCAGGGTCTGATGATGGAGCTGGAACGTGGCCATAGGAACTCCGCAATTAAACGACGAAACCCCATCGAGTTTGGCTCGTTTGATTCGTCTTGACATGTACTTTGATAATATATGGTAACCAGGGTCTGATGATGGATCTGAAACGTGGTCATAGGAACTCCGCAATTAAACGACGCAACCCCATCGAGTTTTGCTCGTTTGATTCGTCTTGACATGTACTTTGATACTATATGGTAACCAGGGTCTGATGATGGAGCTGGAAGGTGGCTCTCTCCGTCATTAAAACTCCGTCCGTCATTAAACGACGCTACCCCATCAAGTTTGAGCTTGTTTAATTCGTCTTGACGAGTACTTTGATAATATATGGTAAACAAGGTCTGATGACGGAGCTGAAATGTGGCCATAGGAGCTCCGTAATTAAACGACACAACCCCATTGAGTTTGGGCTCGTTTAATTCGTCTTGACATGTGCTTTGATACTATATGATAACCAGGGTCTGATGATAGAGCTAGAAGGTGGCCATAATAACTCCGTAATTAAACGACGCAACCCCATCGAGTTTGGGCTCGTTTAATTCGTCTTGACATGTGCTTTGATACTATATGATAACCAGGGTCTGATGATAGAGCTAGAAGGTGGCCATAATAACTCCGTAATTAAACGACGCAACCCCATCGAGTTTGGGCTCGTTTAATTCGTCTTGACATGTGCTTTGATACTATATGATAACCAGGGTCTGATGATAGAGCTAGAAGGTGGCCATAATAACTCCGTAATTAAACGACACAACCCCATCGAGTTTGGGCTCGTTTAATTCGTCTTGACATGTGCTTTGATACTATATGATAACCAGGGTCTGATGATAGAGCTAGAAGGTGGCCATAATAACTCCGTAATTAAACGACGCAACCCTATCGAGTTTGGGCTCATTTGATTCGTCTTGACGAGTATCTTGGTTTGCGTGAATATGCATCTCCAACAAAGTTTAACTGGCATTTTGTTCGGACCAGTGACCCACCAGCGACCACTAACGAAACTAGTTGGAGTATGTTAAAGACCATGAATACTACCCAATGAGATAAGTCGCATTCCTCAAAAGCATGGGAAAGTTTTTTTTTAGCAAAACAAGAATCAATATATAAAAAACTAATTTTCGTATCCAAATATGCTTTTGAATGTATAAAATGCTTACAAAAATGTACAATATTTTCCTAAAAGGTTACACGAATGCTTAAGTGCTTTTCTATCTTGTTACAAAGCCTGGCGATCGCGGGTTCGAGTCCCGCAAGGACAAATGTTAGTGTGATGAGCACGAGCGTTTGTACCTAAGTAAGGATGTTTAAAAACCTATTTAAGTATATTAATCTGTTATCTAGTCGACATAGCACAAGCATTGCTTAGTTTTCATCTAGCTAATCGGTGCGATTATGGAAACAATTTATAAATTTATTTCATTATTATTGGTATACCGTGGTAAAATAGGGGCCTCTTAACTCTTTATTGTAATGTAGATTGCGCCACGTATCACAGTAATAAAGCAATAATTAGGCAAAATATACGTTTTGCGTTGAAGCACATAACTTTTTTCTCCTATGCATTAGGATCAAAATAAAAACATTCCGCGAAATGTTAAGCCTAAACCTTCAAGAAAAACCCTACTACCCTACCCCTACCCTTTCAATACTGGTCGTGAACTTTGAGGTACCGGGTCAAAAATGCCCAATATGACCTTTGGGAAAAAAGTTCGTTCCGTTTGTTATGAATGTGAATTATGTCTGATTGATTAGATGGATGACCCAATGCCAAGGTGAGCACGTGCCAAGGGCTGAATGTATGTATAAACATATACTAAAAAGTGACAAATAAAATTAAAGAAAAAAAAAACTTTTTTAAAAACAAGCTTTTATTATTTGTTACTGAAATGAACTAAAAAGTTATAAATAAATTTATCTGATGAGAAAAATACCATTATATAGGTGGCATTTTTTTATTAATAAAAGCGTGTTACATTTTGATTGCAGAAGAAAAATAAGTACCTAATAAACTAAATGTTCTTTAATGTTTCTACAAAATGTAACACGTTTTTAATATAAAAAATGCCACCTATATAATGGTATTTTTCTCATCAGATAAATTTATTTATAACTTTTTAGTTCATTTCAGTAACAAATAATAAAAGCTTGTTTTTAAAAAAGTTTTTTTTTTCTTTAATTTTATTATACAGGGACCGTTTAAAGACAAAGATATAGAAGCTATTCTAGAATAATAGAACTCATCAGAAGATGAAGAGGATGAAGAGTGTGCAGCTGTAGACTATATACCTAAATCAACAGATATGTTGTTGGATCAAATGCAAGGTCTATCAGCCAACCAGTTGTTACAAATATTAGAAGATCCCGATGAAGGGATACTAACCCATGCATCTGCTGCCAATGAGATGCTGCCGCCTTTACCTTGTCCTTCTCAAACCAGTGATTCTGCTGCCGATGAAGAGATGCTGCCATATATGCCTGCTCATGCTGATGTTGCAGTACATGATATTACTGTCTTTCCGACATATTCTCAGCTACAATCCCGAAATAGAATATGGATAACTAAAAAAGAACATTGGATAGAACCTAAATTCAGTGAAGGTATGCAGCCAACAAAAGAATACAGTTATAACTGTACTCCGATACAGTATTTCAAGTATGCAAGATTAAAGCGGACCAATTTTTGGAAAGATACTAACGTAAATGAAGTCAAAGCATTCCCTGCCATCGCGATTCTCATGGGCCTAAACCCTATACCAGACTGAACTATATTGGAGTTCAGATCCATTTTACAACAATATAGAAATAAGTAGTACCATGACTTGCAGAAGATTTTAAAGAACTTCTGGAGAACATACACGCATGTGATACTACAACTCATTTAGCTCGTGACCACAGTGACCACGATGAATTACAAAAATAAGACCTATGCTAACTATACTAAACAGGACGTTTCAAGAGAATGCAACCGATTCGCAAACTCGGTCAATAGACGAGAGTATGATAAAATTTAAGGTTCGAGATAGTAAAAAGCAGTACATTTATTACTTAATTTACGTATATATATTGTTATTTAATTTTTCTTTCTTTAACTCTTCACCGCCTTCCCCTCTCGACTTTGTAAACTGTCCTCTACCTGAAGGTTGTCTGGAAGAGATCGCTTCTAGCGATAAGACCGCCTAAATTGTACCATTCTAAATGTATTTTCTTTTTTTGTACTGTTTGTTTTGTGTGGTGTGCAATAAAGAGTATCTATCTATCTATCTATCTACATGCCAATGAAGCCAATTAAAAGGGGGTTTAAAGCATGGTGCCGCTGTGACTCTGAATGTGGATATCTCTATCAGTGTTACATATGCAAAGATAATGAAGCCAACGAAGAAGGACTGGGTTACAGAGTTGTAAACGAATTGACTCAAAGTCTACCAAGGAATACTCTATTGACCTTTAATAGCTGTTTTACTTCTGTGGCTCTCATGGAAAGCCTTCATAACAGAGGAATTTACGCTACTGCAACTGTTCGAAAGCAAAGAAGAGGTCTTCCTAAAGATTTAGCTATTCAAAAAGCTCGAACTCCGGAAGAGCGACAACTGATCAAGGAAAACAAACTGCAACCAGGTGAGTTTACTTTCCGCGTTTGCCCTCCTTCAGCTGTAATAAAATGGAAAGACTCAAAAGATGTTTACGTAATTACTACTGCTATTGACCCTAAAAGAACTGAAATAATACAAAGAACAGGACAAAAAAGGATATGCTGTGCCCATCTGCAATAGCAGAATATACGAAACATATGGGTGGAGTAGATCATTTCGATCACTTCCGAAGTTCTTATTCCGTCGGTCGCCGATCTAATAAATCCTGGTTTAGGATTTTCTGGTTTTTATTTGAGAGCGCTGTGATTAATTCGTATATTTTGTATAAACACAAAAATGGAATCCGTCAAAACGTACACAGGGATTTTAGATTGCAATTAGCCCGAAGTTTGAAGTCTCAACACCTGACACTACAAAAACAAAATCCAGTGATTGAAGATAAATAACACTTGAAAAAAAAAAACATCGACCTCAGGTAGGACTCGAACCCACGTCCCATCGCATACCGGGCGAGTGCTTTGACCACTAAGCTACCGAGGACGTCACGTGACAAGATGAAATTCCTCAAGTGTTTTTTTCTCGCTGTCAAAGCCAGCGTATTCTGATCAATGTTGTAGCTTAGTGGTCAAAGCACTCGCCCGGTATGCGATGGGACGTGGGTTCGAGTCCCACGAGACCTGAGGTCGATGGTTTTTTTCAAGTGTTATTTATCTGCAATGGAGTAGATCATTTCGATCACTTCCGAAGTTCTTATTCCATCGGTCGCCGATCTTTAAAATCCTGGTTTAGGATTTTCTGGTTTCTATTTGAGAGCGCTGTGATTAATTCGTATGTTTTGTATAAACACAAAAATGGAATCCGTCAAAACGTACACAGGGATTTTAGATTGCGATTGGCCAGAAGTTTGAAGTCTCAATACCTGATACTACAAAAACAAAATCCAGTGATTGAAGATAAATAACACTTGAAAAAAAAATCATCGACCTCAGGTGGGACTCGAACCCACGTCCTATCGCATACCGGGCGAGTACTTTGACCACTAAGCTACCGAGGACGTCACGTGACAAGATGAAATTCCTCAAGTGTTTTTTTCTCGCTGTCAAAAAATTTACAATGTTTAAGCATTTCTGATCTTAACCAATAGTCAAATATTTGTAAAAATATTTCTATAGGGTGTTGACGGTAGTATACTCAGCTATACGTATAGCTACAACATTGATTGAGATACGCTGGCTTTGACAGCGAGAAAAAAACACTTGATTTCATCTTGTCACGTGACGTCCTCGGTAGCTAAGTGGTCAAAGCACTCGCCCGGCATGCGATGGGACGTGGGTTCGAGTCCCACCTGAGGTCGATGATTTTTTCAAGTGTTATTTAACTTCAATTAAACCTTGCATGGAATTGCTAAAAACAAAAATTTACAATATTTACATGTTATGTTGTTCTTTTTGTTTACTAACCATAGTTATGTCTGATTGTATACTAACATTATATGGGCTATGCCTGAAATAAATAAAATGAATTGAATTGAATATAGATTTAAGAAAAAGTTCACATTGTGAAAAAGCTCGTTAAATATATATTAAAAAAACCGGCCAAGTGCGAGTCGGAATCGCGCACGAAGGGTTCCGCACCATTATCTATAAAAACGAGCAAAAAAAAAATTACGTTTGTTGTATGGGAGCCCCCTTAAATATTTATTTTTTTCTATTTTTTTAGAATTTGTTGTTGTAGCGGCATCAGAAATACATCATCTGTGAAAATTTCAACTATCTAACTATCACGTGTAATGAGATGCAGCCTGGTGATGGACAGTAGGATCTTAGTAATAGGGTCATGTTTTTACCTTTTGGGTACGGAACCCTAAAGGAGTGGTAGTGTGTAATAACTTAACTCTTTGACCGGTATATACATTTTAAATTTTCATCGATTTTCAATCCTAACTCAAGGGCATAAAGTTCAAAATATGATGGCAGCTATTTGGCCACCACTGGTTAAGGTTTAACAAATTTTGTTTTTCTTGTAAATTTATCTATCTACTATATAAAATTCTAAACTGACTGTTGGTCTATCAACGCACAGCCCAGATCGCTGAACCTAGAGACTTGAAATTTTGCACATAGATACCTTATACAGTGTAGGCATCCACTAAGAAAGGATTTTCGAAAATTCCACCCTTAAGGGGGTAAAAAATGGGACTTAATTTCGTATTTGAAGTAGAAGTAAATTTCGAAAAATTAAAATCACTGAATTTATTATTAATTATTTAGGCTTATGGTTAGAGTCTTATTTAATTAAAGTTTTCTGAATTACAATACTTAAAATGGGTTTCAATATTGTATTTGTAATAAATATGTATTGTCACGTGTTTCGTGCTATTACTAATTCTCTACTAAAACGCGGTATATTTTTATGTTATCAGACTAATAAAAAGTGCGTCGATGTCTTGCGCTACAACCTATCCAATACGTACGTAATAAAAGTTTAGCGATTTGCTTAAAAAACATTATTTTTTACGGTTTAGTTGTGTGTGTCAAGTTTTATTTTAATATTGTAATTGGATAACGTTTAAAGTTAATATTGTCCCTTATTTTTAAACCTAGATTAGCGCGAGCGTAGCCGCGGTCAAATGCTAGTTTATTGTTTAAATTGAATAATCTACGCACAAATTAATAGCTAGTCATAAAACATGTACACCTTACGATAACAGCTGACGCGCAGTCGTAGTGTATTTACATAGCCTTTCTTTTATACTTCAGGCTAAAACCCAGCGATTGGAGCAAAAGCGATTGGAGAAGAAACGCTTAGCAGAGAAGAGAAGGAGAGAACGAATAAAAGACAATACAGAATTACACGACATAGTTAAAGCTAAAGCAAGAGCGAGATACTATAAAAGGAAAGCGGAATCCAAAATCGATCCGATCAGTGAAATGAGCGGTCGCCAAAAAATGACGGTAAGAGAGCGGAACCGCGTGAAAGGGAAACTTTTCCAAAGACAAAAGGAACGAAAAAACCTTACTATACAAGAAGATGTTATAATTGATCCTGTATTGCCAGTTCCCATAGCCACAGACCCACTCTGTTTGGTAACTTTGTCGCCTCTTCAACCAGTGTAAGAAACACATAAACTCCAAGATTATCCCACTGTCTAACCATTACTAAGTCACTTAAAAATTGGTTGCTTGTAAAGTCGGTTTACGGACGATAATTTTAAGAAGAAAAGAGATAGATGCGTCACACACACAAGCTGAACGCTTAGGCCGATCGTGCCTCTCTATTGCTTGTTCCGCGCTCTCGCTTGCACACTCGGCTCATGCGGAACGTGACACTCTTTCGTGCGTGCAGCCGGTCATCGATTTATAAGACGTTATCACGTTATAAAGAAACAAACAAAATTTTTTTCTGAAGTATTGGGTTTTGCTCCACTTCAATCAAAAGAACTAACGGATACAGCGAATATTTTTCTGTCTGGGAATAACCTGCTTCCGAACAAAATGTATAATTAAACCCCCTTTGAACAAATAAGAAAATTGAGAAAAAAACTGAAAATGTAAAAATAAATATGGACAGACGACCTGGTAAAGGTTGCTGGAAGCCGCTGGCTGCAGCCGCGCGCAACCGGACAAGCTGGGAGTCACTGGGGTAGGCCTATGTTCAGCAGTGGACGTCCGCCGGCTGAAATGATGATGATAAAACTAGAGAGGTAAAACCCACTGTAAAAATTGAAAAAAAAAACTGATACAGTACGAGAACAGCATACGCATTTATGCAACACCGGTGTTGTAAACTCATAATAATTTACTCGAAACTGTGTAAAGCGCCATCTATGGGTTTTACACAACCTAATAAGCATAGGTTACGCTCAAAGCATATCTGTTATAGCCTATAAAGTAGTTCTAGGTTCTACCAAAGTACCATAGATGGCGCTACAACTCTAGGAACTGCTTTGTAATAAGATATCTATGGTAAAACAGAACTGTTATCGATCTCTTTCGACTCTTGCGTTCCTACAATCAACATCTACAGAAAATTCTTCTGTTGTCTTTCTTCTCAACAATTTTAATGGCAATAGACTTAAAATAAATAAGGACAGTACGGCTATTTACGTGACGTAAGGATCTCACATTTCGACACAACGCCTATTTAATTAAATATATTTTTGCATATTATTTGCCTTTAACTCAATGGGGAGAAAAACTAACTTTTTATCACGCCAGGGGCGCCTATTGGCTTGTACCTAGATCTGACATAACATCTGTCAGATTGTATGGAAATTTGCAATCATTTCTGTTTGTTTACCTTATTTTCGAGGATTAAAGTCGCAATGCAACAGTGTGGTGCTTTAAACTGTAAAATTGAAGTAGTTCATTTATTCCCTAAGGACTATAAACGCAGAAATCAGTGGGAATCTGCTTTACGGTTTAAAAATTGCACGATTACTCACAGCATATTTCATAGAAGAAGACTATATTGGAAAAAGTATAATATACTAAACGGGTATCAGTTTAGTGAATTCACTGGCACTGAAACAAAAGTACAGAAACCTAAAAAGCACAAATCATGACAAGCTTCATGGAGCAGTTTTAAACATACTAATACATTGAAAATATTAGTAAGTGCTTTACCCTGTCTTCTTCTTGAATTTATGAAGGACTCCACTACTTGCCTGTCTCTCTACTGTAGAGTGCTGTGAACTTTTAACTAAATGACAAAGCGGAGGCAATATACTCGCTGATAATGGACTTACAAAAGAGACAGAAAGAAATGTAATAGTTAGAACAGGTACCTCCTTTTCATAAAGGAAAATCTCAATTACTTACTAGGCCTCACTATTATGAAGAACTGAGAAACTTTCAAGTGCTGCAATTTTAGGGAATCTATTTATAAAAAAAAATCAACAAAAGTCTAGGAAGTAATATCTGTTTTTTTATTATTATTTTCAAATAACCTTCAAACATACTATTACTTCATAATGATGATTATAATGTGAGTATCGTACTTATTAATAAAGAAATAGTATCACGACTACATGCTATGCATCAATCAAATTGTAGAATTTCCTACCAGTACAAAATAAATATCTATGTGTTTGTGTGTAGTACGGAATTTTCTTTTTAAAGGACAACTCTAACACTAATATTTAACTAAGACACAGTAATTTCATATATCAAGCTTTTTTTTAGCTTTATACGGGTGCTTAATTTAATTATTGTATCTTTGCTTAGAAGTTTATCAAGACTCCTTAGAAATTGACAATCTAATCCACGCTTGTCCACCACATATCCTAAATACACTTTCCATAATCTGGAGAACTTTCATGACCTCTGGTATTGAATTAGAGATACATGTTTACATCATGCATACATGCCACTACCCGCAGCGCTCACAATGGTATAAAATTAACTTTCTCCATCCTTGCTTTACATTATCCTTTCATGTATGTGATATCACCAGCAGAGTAGAGGTAAACAGTTAGGAGATGACATGCTTCATACAGAACTTTTTGTTGCTTGCTGTTGTAATCTGTGAAACAAAAAGCATCAGATGATGAATACTTATTATTTAAAAAGTGTATTGAATAACAATCAGGAAATTATTTGAATATAAGTTCATACTTCATACCTTTTTAAATAAAGATGTATTTCATGTTTCCTTAAGCTAGGAAGTGGAAAATAGGCATCAATGTCTCTGAATTTTTCTATCGCCAGAGAGGCATATGCAAGATCATCTGTAATGTTGTGACGAGGATCCGGCGGATCGACATCCCTAGCACGCGAGTCATCGTATCGACTACCGACATCACTAGCACGCGAGTCATCGTATCGACTACCGACATCCCTACGCCCGACGCACCGCGGCGCCCGCGCCCCGACCGCGACGACGCTATATCAAGCGCGGCGGGGGGGAGCTCAGCAGCAGTCGTCCGTACTCTGCAACCGTGGCAAGACGTTCTCGCGCGCGCATACGTCACCCGTTCACCATTGCCTCGGAACATCAGAGTACTGGCGATCAGCTGTCCCGTCTTCCCTACTAACCTAGTTAAGCACCCGACCCACATCCTAATCCGAGGTTTCGCTGTCGTGCGGCGTGTTCGTTGATACGAAACCTCACTCCTGAACCTTGACCGCACTCCTGCGGTGAACCCATCCCCGGCCCGGGTGGTCTCGCGGCGTGATCGTGACGACACCGCATGCCAGCCTTCATCTCCCGTAGAAATATATTAGATTACTAACTAAAACCCGCCACGCACCGCGCCGAAGTGTAGTCCGCGACACCGTCCCGCGGGAATCGCGTCGATCCCCGTCACCCTGCCTCCCGCGATACAAGTGTAACGATAGTAAGACAGTAGTCACAGATCTAGATAGTTTAAGGAGTGTATTAGCTGTAAGGAACAAGTGTATCGACAAGTAAGACAGTAGTCACAGACCTAAGAAGTGAACTAGCTTTAAGGAATAGTGTGTGTTGTTAAATACAGAGTGTGCAAACGTCCCGTTGGTTTCCTTGATCGATTCCCTGTAGGATCCTAAAATTAGGTACGCATCCCCTCGCCGCTCGCCCCGCGGGCTGGGGCCAGTACATATGCTGACGAGGAACTCAGGCCTGAGCTAGCCGAAAGGGTTCTTCGTCACATTGGCGCCCAACGAAAAAACCCATACAATCCCCAGGGAAGGGTACTGACCGAGCCGTCGCACCCAGAAAAAAATAATTCCGAAAGAGAGCGACGCCTTGGTAGTAACCGCCATCCGCCATCGACAAGGAAGCCAAATCTAATGCCCACATCCTGGATATACAACCTGAAAAAACAAGAACTTGAAGAAGAGTGCAAGAAAAGAAGCATAGAAACCAAAAACCAGACAGTGCGAGACTTGAGGCAAAACCTCGCACAAGTGGTAAGGGAAGAAACCACGGACACACCGAATAACCGATCTGACCAACCTGACCAGTCCTCCAGTGAAAAAGAAGAATTCACCGATAACTCCGACACCGAATTTCAAGACACAGAGATGTCGCAAGAAGAGAAAAACGTCGATCAATCGAAAAATAGCAAGACACACAGTGCTAACACAAGTGAGTGCATAGTATCGAGGTGGAACCTGCATTTCGACACGTACGACGACCCCGTGGAGTTCCTCGAGAGGCTGGACGAGCTAACCGAAACAGGCGAAATAGAAAAGGAAAACCTACTAAAAGTAATACCAAGACTTCTAAAAGGTAAGGCTGTGTTGTGGTACCGTAATAACAGAGACTCGTGGACGACATGGGAAGAGTTCATTGAATGTTTCATCGTAACGTTTATGCCAAACAATTACGAAACCGAACTTCTCAGAAAGATAGTAA
The DNA here is from genome assembly GCA_950371115.1 of Anania fuscalis. NCBI lineage: Eukaryota > Metazoa > Arthropoda > Insecta > Lepidoptera > Crambidae > Anania > Anania fuscalis. The sequence continues at coordinate 336,651 of OX493354.1, forward strand.
CATCGAGGCAGAATTACACTCAAAAATTTACCGATTACTTGATTGATTTACAAACATTAATGCGCAGATATGCAAAAATGACAAAAGAAGAAAAGTTAAACAGAATTTATGAAAATATGAACCCGAAATACAAGTTTTACATAAAAAGAACCGAATTTAACACCGTAAATCAACTGATACAACTAGCAAAAGACTACGAAAGCATCACAGATGATCGTCAGATGAGTTTCGACAGACATTTTAATAACAGAAGCAGTATAAACGCCCAAACCGAAACGAAAAACTACCGAGAAACGCACTTCACACAAGTAAAACAAGTACCCAGAGAAACGACAAAATACATCTCCAATTACGACCCGAACACATGCTGCTGGAGTTGCGGTGAACCCGGGCATACATCCAGAGAATGCAGGGGAAGTAAAATATTGTTTTGTGGAGGATGCGGCAAAATCGGCGTTTTAAGCATCAAATGTTGCAAGGCAAAGAGCAACATAGTGCAGTCCATGATATTGGAAACACTGACGAAAAATGGAGACAACCGCCCGTACATAAAAATAGCAGTTTTAGGCACAGAATACCAAGCACTAGTCGACACAGGATCGACCAGGTCGTACATAAACAAGGAAATATACGAAGAATACTTAAAGAAAAACCTTAAGCCTAAAACCGTGTCAGAAACGGCAAGCACAGCCAGTGGAGCAACCCTAAGAATCACACAAGCGCTGCCACTAGAAATTAAAACAAGAGGAAGGCATATAAGCCATCAAATGTTGTATCACCCGCAAATCACTAAAATAATAATTGGAATGGACCTACTTAGTAGAATAGGGGCAAAAATAAAGTGGACCGATGAAACCGACACACATAACCAAGGAGAACAAACAAACCCGATCTGTGCAATCGAAAAAGACATCACAGATTGGACAGAGAGAAAATTAAAAGAACTAAACCAAAAATTAAGCACCGATTATAAAACCGAAAACCAGAACCTGTACCGAAAAATAACTAATTACGCCTACGGTCCAAAACTAGAACCGACATCTGAGTGGAAGTTATGTGTGCCCGAACGAGATAAACACGACGTGTTGAAAGAAAACCACTTCACACCGACAGCAGGCCACCTAGGGACGGCAAAAACACTAAATAGAATATCACAACGATATTACTGGCCAGGCATGTATAAAGACGTCGCAAAGTACGTCAAGACTTGCAAGACTTGCCAAGTTCATAGGAAAACACGACAAAAAGAAATACTAGTAAACGCCCACGATGATAGAACCCGAAATAAGACCAGCAACCCCGGCCAACATGCACCTACGAGAACCAATACTGGGACCGCCTACGAGACCGGACAACCGCGAGGAGAACCTGAAGGATCTGGAGGGCTAGTCAGAGTGGTTAGGAGTGGACCACACAACACAAGAAAGAAGAAGAGGCGCTCCAGAAAACCCAGAACATTGATACAGAACATCAAGATGCGAGAACAAGCCGAAAACGCCGAAAACAACTAGGTCGTATCTCTTCCTTTTTTTAACGTAAATTTAAACAACACTTAGGCACCGTTATCCATAGTATATTTAAACAGTAAATCATAGATACCATATTAGTATATCGATTTTTTTTCATTAATATAACAATTGATAATAACTAAATTAAATTATCAAAAACGCCGTACGTCAGATATGATTTTTAAACAGTAAATTATATATACCATATTAACATAACTAATAGTGTTCAACACGTTACCCGTAGAATATTACATTTAAACAGTAAACTATATTATCCGTAGCACCTACATAAATAAGTACACATTGTAATAATTAATTAACAAGTCATTAGACTATTAAACTGACTTCTAGAAAGAAGCACATTACAAAATGTACGCGTAATAAGTAAATAAATGTAGTGAATATCATACCACCGCCAGCGCATACCAATCGTAAATATCATAGTTAAACCTTAACGCGTAATTGTACAAACGCTAGGTATGTACGCGAACAATAGAACGCAAGCGCATCCACCGACCGCTCGACAGGCGGAGGCAGTGGAAATCGACCCGCGACGGCGAATGCACGCTCAATTTTTCATCCGCGCACAACACGCGACCATCGCGATGTCCGCGTTCGTAAATCAAATACCGTTTTCTTATGTATCATCATTTTAAAGTTATAATTATTTAGTATAAAGTATAAGAAACGTTTATTATCGGCAAATAAACGGACTTCTCAATAATCCGAACCCTGATAAGAACAGTATGAATTTCACCAAAAAGGTAACAAAACATTATTGTATTAATTAGCAATTAGGTAAATTGTTAAACCAATAAACATGTATGTTTAACCGACTTCTATAAAGAAGTATATTACAAACGTACGTAAAGAAGTACAATTGTAAAAGTTAGTACATAATTAGATAGATTACATAACTAATTAAACAATCACGTTTAACTGACTTCTAAAAAAGAAGTATATTAAAAATGTATGTAATTAAATAATTATATTACTAAACCGATAAACATATGTTTAACCGACTTCTAAAAAAGAAGTATATTTAAAATATATGTAATTAAATAGTTATATTACTAAACCGATAAACATATGTTTAACCGACTTCTAAATAAAAGAAGTATATTAAAAATGTATGTAATTAAATAATTATACCACTAAACCGATAAACATATGTTTAACCGACTTCTAAAAAAAAAGAAGTATATTAAAAATGTATGTAATTAAATAATTATACCACTAAACCGATAAACATATGTTTAACCGACTTCTAAAAAAAAAGAAGTATACTAAAAATGTATGTAAGTAAATAGTTGTATTACTAATCCGATAAACATATGTTTAACCAACTTCCATAAAGAAGTGTGAAACAAATGTACGTAAATAAGTACACATTGTAAATGTTTAGTAGATAGATTGCCTAACTAATTAATCAAAGAGGTTTGGCCGATCTAGTAGAAATAGATATTTGTGAAACTTTGTAAATGAATACCAGTAATTTTAACCGAGTAACAAACATTGTTTTACCACCGAAATTAAATTAGTCAAATAATACATTAAATACCTAGTATAATATAAAGATTTAACCCACCTGTAAAGACAGCAAATTATAATATTGGTCAAATCTTAATTAGATCTTGTAAGCATATTTTGTATACTAAAGAAATCTAGCAGTTTGTTGTACCTAGCCAGAAATTTTGACTTTCTAGTATATGGATTATATACCGGACCTTGTGATTTTTACAGGTAAAAATCTCCAAAAGCGGGGAGGAGGTGTGACGAGGATCCGGCGGATCGACATCCCTAGCACGCGAGTCATCGTATCGACTACCGACATCACTAGCACGCGAGTCATCGTATCGACTACCGACATCCCTACGCCCGACGCACCGCGGCGCCCGCGCCCCGACCGCGACGACGCTATATCAAGCGCGGCGGGGGGGAGCTCAGCAGCAGTCGTCCGTACTCTGCAACCGTGGCAAGACGTTCTCGCGCGCGCATACGTCACCCGTTCACCATTGCCTCGGAACATCAGAGTACTGGCGATCAGCTGTCCCGTCTTCCCTACTAACCTAGTTAAGCACCCGACCCACATCCTAATCCGAGGTTTCGCTGTCGTGCGGCGTGTTCGTTGATACGAAACCTCACTCCTGAACCTTGACCGCACTCCTGCGGTGAACCCATCCCCGGCCCGGGTGGTCTCGCGGCGTGATCGTGACGACACCGCATGCCAGCCTTCATCTTCCGTAGAAATATATTAGATTACTAACTAAAACCCGCCACGCACCGCGCCGAAGTGTAGTCCGCGACACCGTCCCGCGGGAATCGCGTCGATCCCCGTCACCCTGCCTCCCGCGATACAAGTGTAACGATAGTAAGACAGTAGTCACAGATCTAGATAGTTTAAGGAGTGTATTAGCTGTAAGGAACAAGTGTATCGACAAGTAAGACAGTAGTCACAGACCTAAGAAGTGAACTAGCTTTAAGGAATAGTGTGTGTTGTTAAATACAGAGTGTGCAAACGTCCCGTTGGTTTCCTTGATCGATTCCCTGTAGGATCCTAAAATTAGGTACGCATCCCCTCGCCGCTCGCCCCGCGGGCTGGGGCCAGTACATATGCTGACGAGGAACTCAGGCCTGAGCTAGCCGAAAGGGTTCTTCGTCACAATGTGATAGTCGGCGCCAAAGTTTCGGTTCCGCTTTTAAGCCTCCAATCTAGAAGAAATAACAGATATAGTCCAAATTAACCAGAATTATGCACAGGAAATAGAATGTAACCTTCAATATTTTCAATGCCCACCTCTCTATCAAATCACAACGTTTCCGTTAATTGTTCTGGTCCTTTTACGAAGTCCGCTTTGAAGCTCAGAAAAAGACATTAATAAATACATTTTAAACGCTGAAAAACATTAAATGCGAAAAAATCGCAAATACACACTTGACACTAGCAGTCAACAGGGTACAAGCGCCGATCGCGCCATCTACAAAAAGCTTTGCGTGTTCCTCCCCATTGAATTCTCATCTCAACTTGATATCATTTTGTGGCCTGATGTGATGTTGACTGTGCGATATTAAATTATTTTACAATATTAGAAAAACGTATACAATGTGATATGGTTCTTCTTACCCGTTAAGGCTGTTAGATGTTTAATTGTATCGACAAAAACAATAATTTGGTGGTCAAACCCTCATGAATCGCGGCCATTTTGTTTTTTGAACACTTAAGGCAATAAAAAAGGTTTCATACATACAAAAAAAAAAAAAAAAACAACAACATTCAGACGAATTGAGAACCTCCTCCTTTAATAACAGAGTATCTGACTAACAACATTATATCTGATGTTTAGGGTTTTGGTCGGCTAAGAAAAAAACAATTCATTGAATATATTTCGAAAAAAAAAACACTTAATTTCGTATTTTTTCAGATTTGCTTTCAATCTAATTTTTTTTCGATAAAATTAGCTATCGAACTTAGCCTTAACGGGTTAGTAGTACCGCCCAGATATAAATATTGGAGCTAAAGAAAGGTGAAGTTAGTTTTTTTGTCAGTAAGCGTTATTTAATTTTATTAAAATAAATAATTTTGGTAGGAGTTTCTAAATATTTTAATTAAATGCAATTTTTAATTTTAATTGTAATAATATAGATAAGTAACTTAATTGTTAGTTTTAACTGTTTCATAGCGCAATTAAAAAAGTTAATTGCAATTATTTTATTGTCCAGTCACAATTAACTTATTAATCTAAACAATTTAATTGCAACATGCAAATTAAAGTAAGCTTTAATTTGCATGTTGCAATTGCAATTGCAATTATTTTTTATTTTTTTTTGTCAATTAGGAAGTTGATTTGCCAACATATACCAAAATTTTTCCTTTAAAGATAGTTTGTAGTTGAAAATTTATATTGTAAGTGTACATCCTACTTGTTAAATAATTTATCGGTGTAAACAGATCTTAAAATGTTATGTTTTAGTTTTAAAGTGTGTATGAAACAGATTTGTTCTAATAAATAGCCAAAAATTTATGAAAAATATGTGTTGTTTTATTTATACATTCTAACAAGTATGTATTATACAAGGTGCTAGGTGAATAGTATACCAAGCCGAAACTAGCCTAAATAAACATATACATATAAATAGTATGGTGAATCGTCGAAAGATTTCTCTTAATTTTAATGTTTATTAAATTCCAAGAAAATCTGTAAACTACTTAATTTTCCGGTAAAAGTGATTAATTTTTATTAACATAATTGTGATTTGAGCGAAAACTAAGATTAACTATCGATAATAAACAAATGTATTTCGTAACTTTCGTGGCGTGATGGCATCATAAGTAACTTTCGTTGGTGTATGATTATGTAACGGTTTTTTTTATATTTTATAGAATTCACCTTACCTTTACACTTTCATTATTTTTATATTTTTTCTTGTGAAAAAACACATAATTAAATTTCGCCACGAAGGTGACGTCAAGAATGGGTTCTGAAGAATAAATATAAATATTGGACAACATCACATACATTGCTCTGATCCTAACAAAATTTAGTAGCTAAAACACTTGTGTTATGGAAATCAGAAACAATGACGGTACCACAACACCCAGACCCGAGACAGTATAGAATAGTCCGTTTTCTACATTGATCCGACCGGGGATCGGATCCGGAACCTCAGAGATGGCGACGCCAAGTCCGGCGTGCTCGCCTCTCGGCTACGGAGGTCGTCAATATTATTCACATAATTTATAAACAGACAGTAAAATTTTTTAAGATTTACAAATTACCTACAAAAAATTGATTTTAGCACAGAAAGAGCCAGCACATTTAAAAATAGGTATGCTTTAAGTCTCGGCCAAACTAACGCGTTAAACCTGCGTGCGCGTTGGCGTTCAGATCGTGCAATAGCATTTGTAGCACAGAGTTCACACCGGTGCGTCCTGCAGCTTATCTTACAGCGTTCGCACGCGCGATCATGGGCGGCCGAGTTCATTTGACCTGACAGTCTCACAGACAGATGATGCGCTACTATGTTAATATAAATAACTAGCAGCCCGTCCCGGCTTCGCACGGGGTAGACAATTATCGCTAATAGTTTCGGCAGCGCATTCGACGAAAGACATTTTAAGACTCATTTTTCTACACCTTCGGTTACATTGTTCAAATTTTACCAAGGATCCCTAATTTTTTTCAAAATGAAATGTAGCCTATGTCAAATTGGAAGAATGTAGCATTCTATTGGTGAAAGAATTTTTTAAATCGGCCCAGTACTTTTTGAGCTTATTTATTACAAACATACAATAATAGGTACAAATCTTTCCTCTTTATAATATTAGTATAGATTACTCCGATAAGCAATGAGTAAAGCTAACTAGCTTTTTTTCTTTCCTTCATCTTCAAATAGCTTCGCTCGGATATTCGCATTGGAATTAAATAATTTAAATCAGTATATAAATAAATAAAAAACTCTACAAAAAATCTTTGTTTATTTAGTAAAAGGGTCGAGCTTTTATATTAGTAGTATATCTGGAAATAATCTGATAAACATTTGTTAAATTATAATTTCTACAACATCATTAGATACATTTATTATGACTAAAATTTTTAAATCTTCGTTGACTTTATTCATGACTAATCTCTTTCTTGTTAGGTTTATACATCCGAGCGAAAGATACATTTTCGTGTTAGGCCTCCTGAACGCGTAGTGTCCGCGTGTTTGGTGTGAACTGGCCTGCACGCCCACGCCCACGCGTTGGTTTGGCCGAAGCTTTAATGTCAATGTAGGGCATTACTAAACAAATTGATAAAGGTGACTTGCGCACATACGTATAAGTTTAGTACGAGATTACTTAAGACATCATTCTGTCTCTGTCATTGTCATACAAACGGCCACTATAAAATAATGTTTAGACCGTGTCACGGGATTAAATTCGCTAATCCTGAGATGCGCGAGTGGGCCTTATCTTCTAATTAACCCCCGACGCAAAAAAAGAGGGGTGTTATGAGTTTAACGTGTCTGTCTGTGGTATCGTAGCTCCTAAACGGATGAACCAATTTTCATTTAGTTTTTTTTTTGTGTCAGAGATAATTTTATCTCGAGTGTTCTTAGCCTTAGTTTGAAGATTATCAGCTCTTTTCTAGTAGATGAGGGGAACTGACTCACTTCGTTATGTCCAATCGATTCGAAATTTGGTACCGTGTTATTTCAATGATATTGAAAGTATATGATAAGGTAACCATGACCTGATCAGCCGTTGAAGATCATCAGCTCTTTAATAGTTGAGAGGATCTTCAAGTCGGTGTTTTTTTTAAATTTAAATTTTATTTTATTATAGGGATTAGTTTTACAAACGGTGATGGTGATCTACATCAGATATAATATCGTTTAGTGTGTTTGATCGTTCTCTTATTACTATAAATAGACAAAATGAAGTAGAATAGAATAGAATAGAAAAAGATTTATTTGACACACAGAATACAAAAGGAAAAAAACATTTACAGGATAATAAAAAGCAATATGTGTCAAAAAGGCCCCCGCTCAGCATTTGTCGTGACAGTCAGGGACGTATCACGACGCTGGTTTTCAGCAGGGACCCTGACAGTACCTACTAAAATCTCTCCTGTATTTTTCCCTTCCAAAAATTAATATGTAACGTACCTATAATGTCCTTTACAGACAGCGAAAGAGAAGAAAAAGAAGGTGAAATCGAAAAAGAAGTTGGAAGAAAAGAAGATAAACAGCAAGAAGAAAGAAGACGCCCGGTCGGTCTCGTCGGCGGACTCCCGGCTGTTCATATGCGAGGAGCTGAGCGACGCGGGCGCCGGTGAGACAGACAGACCGACATACAGGTTGACTTTTTTATCACCGTCCAAACCTTCTGAGAAGACTCCCGTGTTACAAACTAACTACTCTTTCTATTGGACCAACTCTCTAACTCAAAAATAAAATTCAACTGGTCCATACATTTTGGTCGAATGAATATTGATGTTTTGCATGGAACAGCTGATTTATTTTGCAGTTAGAAAGTTGGTACAAATAGTACTTTATCGTTTGTATCACGAGAGTCAGTCATCTCAGAAGGTTTGGACGGTTATAAAAAGTCACCTTGTATACATAACATACATAGTTACACGGCAAAGGGGTGCCAAATTAAAAAAAAATCTATTGGTGCACTACTTATGGTATTGGTAATTTAAACCTCTGGTATGCGCGGGCGCTCTTGCTGTTAGAAATGTACCTTAAATCGAAAAGGCTATGGTTTGTTTTCGCGCGCCATTGTGACTATTATTGCATTGAACTTTGCGGTTCTAGGTTACACAGAGATAGTGCGTGCGTATTTTTTATGAATGAGACAAGATTACGCGTACTATCTCTGAACAGCGGATAGTAAAAAAAAATAAAAAATAAGTTTGTTTTTTAGGTCGCTTATATCGTAGATCGATTTAGTTACTGATTCTGAGTAGTTCCTGAAAATTTGGCACTACCTTGCAATGTAACCCTGTATACAGGGTTACCCTGTATACAGGGTTACTATTGGACCTCCCGCCAAAATTAAGTATAATTTAAGGAAAAAATTTTTAGAAATGAAAATTTTTTTTTTTATTTATAGAACCGGATTTTACGGTCACTTTTTAAATCCTAGGCGCGTTTGATCACCCTTGACACGCCGCGGCTCCTACGCGCGACTCGTTACTCGTCGCAGAACGTACCTAGCTCATACGAACAAACGAGAGGCAACAAGTTTGTTTTGTATTTGAAGAAATAGGAAAAAAAGTTTTTTATTTCATTTTAATGTGCTGCTTCTACAGGATGACGTGAAAAAATATTGCGGGACGTCCAAAAGTAACCCTGTATAATATTAAACGACATCGTTCGTACTAGTTTTTAGGGCCGTAGTCCGAATGAGAATATCCCAGTTTCCTGCATCCACTGAGCCATAGACCATTTTGTCTTATAGAAAAGTTTGACAAAATCAAATACATTGCTCTGATCCTAAGGTAAGTAGCTCAAGCACTTGTGTTATCGAAATCAGAAACAACGACGGTACCACAACACCCAGACCCGAGACAATATAGAAAAGTACGTTTTCCACATTGACCCGACCGGGGATCGAACCCGGAACCTCAGAGATGGCGGCGCCATATACAGTCCGGCGTGCTCGCCTCTCGGCTACGGAGTTCGTATTATGTTGTATCTGTAATTTACAATATAATACATTGTACCTATTCTATTATATGTAGGATCAATCGTGTGTTTATTTATTTTTCAACCGACGAAAAAAAACGTAGGAGGTTCTTAAGTCGACGCGTATATTTGACCACGCATAACTTTTTACAGAGTAGTCCGATTTTGATAATTCTTTTTTATTAGATAGAGTATACCTCGAAATTGGTCGAATATAAATTTGAAATAATATAACTTACCCTAAGGGTGGGAAAATAGGGGTGATTTATTGTTCACTCTCAGATTTTAATGATCTTATATCCACAAAAAATCAATAAATAAAAACTTTTTAACAAAAAAATTAAACCGCCGAAAAACTGAAAAGCAAAAAATAATAAACTTTTTTTCATTTAACCTTAATAACTAAGTTCCTTAACTATAACTATAACTAATGTAAGTATACCTAATCAGTTCTTTTTGGAGTCGGTTTAATTGAACACACTTTAACTCACAATGGCTAGCATTTTAATTTTTATATTAAATAGTTTTTTTTAACCAGTCTGTTCTAAATAAACACCTCTATTTTTTTTCCTAGTGTGTAATAAAAAAATAAATTTTGTTACAGTTGACGATGAAGTTCACATTGAGATAGTGACCAAGAAAGAAGAAGAATTAAAAGAGAAGAACAAAGAAGCGCTAAGAAGTAAAGAGAATGAAGCGTTGGTGACTGAAGAAGTACCTGTTGAACATGATCAAATCGAAGAACGAACACATAAGGTATTTAGACAAGAATACTGATACAAACACACACTTACAGCCACTCACAATCACACACGTTCACCCACTTACACACACACACACACACACACACACACACACAACACACATACATAGGTACACGTCACAAGTTGAACGCTTTGGCCGATCGTGCCTCTATCCCACGTTCGTTTCGCGCTCAATAAAGAGGCACGATCGCTTGTCCCGCGCTCTCGCTCGCACGCGAAACGTGACACTTTCGTGCGTGTGGTCATTGATTTACAAGACGTTATCACGTCAAAAAACCTTGTTTTTTCTGTTTTTTCAGTCCAAATCGCAGCAGAACGGAGCCCTAAGCCCCGCGCCCCGGCTGGTAGGCGACAAGCCGCAGTGCGCCGAGTGCGGGAAGGTGTTCAGCTCCAAGAAGACTTACCGCTACCATCTCAAGTGGGTGCAAGATTAATAGAGATTCTGAAGAATTCTTACAACTGTTTTTAGCGTACCCAAAGGGTAAAAGACTCTATCACTAAGGCTCCGCTGTCCATCTGTCTGTCTGTCTGACACCAGGCTGTATCTTGTGAACCGTGATAGTAAGACAGTTGAAATTTTCACAGATGATGTATTTCTGTTGCCGCCATAACAACAAATACTAAAAAAAACAGAATACAATAAATATTTAAGGGGGCTCTCATACAACAAACGTGTTTTTTTGCCGTTTTTATAGAAAATGGTACGGAACTCTTCGTGCGCGAGTCCGATTCGCACTTGGCCAGTTTTATTCATTCGCTCACTCATTCTCATATTCATTCGTTCGTTAATTCGACCAATCTCATACCATAGTGCTACAACAGTGGGAACGGCATACATTTTGTTCCATTGTTCTTTGCCATAAACCGCCCGCACAGGGTAGAGTAGCGTAGTATGGCTCTAAACACCTTCTAGTTGAGGACATGCCTGTGCCCAACTGTGGGAAGCACTACAGGTGTAACCCAGGTAGCGCACATCCCTTTAAGCCGTGATTCTGGTGCTCAAATCAACTTTTTGCTGTTGTAACTTGTATATGAGTGTTGAAATGTAGTAACTTTAAAATAGGAGTGTATTTAGTTACTTTTCAGTTTTATCAAGACTACATTAGTAGCAGCTCATTGAAGCTTATTCAGATTGTTATAAAAAGAAAAACGAGTCAAATGTTAGGTGTGGGCCCAGAAACCAGTTAAAAATATTTACATTGTAAGAAAATTTTAGACTGAAACGACAACAGATTAACGGATTTATAATTTAAATGAAAATCTTTTTGTTATTAATTTTGTAATTAACAAATATTTCAATAAAATAGATGGAGAATGGATTCTCTGTACACATAACTCGTTTCTTACATTACGAAAACTTCTTTTAAAATTCTGTACAGTAAAAAAAAAATATTTTTACTGAATTACAGACTTCATTATGAACCACCGCAAAAATTTTGCTCTTAATTTTGAACAGTCAGGTAATACTTTAAGTGAATTACTATAGGTAATGTTTCCTCCTTTCTCCTTGCAGCGTGTTGCACAAGGGCCAGAATCGGTACCCTTGCCCGCGCTGCGGGAAGGTGTACCAGTGGAAATCGAACCTGGGAAGGCACATGAGGACGCACAAGGTATGTCCAACAATCTGTCGCGAGTATACACTAGCTGGAAGAGATAATATCACTTGTTTTCATGACTTTGATGATGTAATGTTGTATAAGTTGCTTAAATGATCACTTAAAAAGTGTTTAAGATTACAAGTTACGGGTAGTTCACAAGTTGTGGTCGTCTATTCTATTTCCAATCAATTAGATTTTAATTGATGCTGCAAGTACCTACTGATTTTTATGAAGATCTAAGCAGATATATGACGTTCGAATCTAGAAGATAAGATAATTAGATCATCCAAGTAAGCTAGCAGCTTAAAATCTTCTAGACTAATGCGTAATCTGTCCATTAATCTTCGAAATGTGACGGGAGCATTCGGCAACCAGAACTGAACCTTGATAAACTTATAATAATACCAAAAGTTGAAATAAGCGCATTTTTTTCTGATCCTTACCCCTTGCCTTTACTTGGTAATAACCAGCCTTTAAATCTAATGCAACTGCATAAGAGGATTTTTTTTATTACTTTTTAAGTGTTTTTTTTGTCATTTTATCTGATTTTGTTTTGCTGCAAAATAATCTTTTGTGAGACAATAGTACATTGTACGACAAGTGCATGAAACGCACCATCTTACCCGAGATGATACCCTAGCCGCAGGCATAAATTACCATAATAATAGATACCTAAGATACAAGCTACTATTGCTTAGTTTAGGTATCGACTTTAGAATTATTAGATTTAACTGAATATCTTAAGTTTCAAGTATTTATGCTAAGTTTTTATACAGAAATAAATGTATCTTGTGTTATCTTATAAATGATTGTAATTTTTACCCATGAAAGGTACGGTATACCATCTGTATATGCGTTTGGTTGGGGTGAGAAGAATTTGTGGAATCCAATGTTGCCAGCTATCTCCTAAATTACTGGTCCGATTTTGGTGCGGTTTTCAGTGATGGGTTCAGTTTTGATTGATGCATGTTCTTTTATAGGTGTTACGGTGACATCTCACCAGGGGGAGCTGCAGTAAACATTTGTTTTGCCTATACAGGCGCGGGACAGCGGCGAGCTGTACTGCGCGCTGTGCGACAAGCGCTTCGCGTCCGTCGCGACGTACCGCCAGCACCTGCGCGTGTCGCGCCGCCACGTCGCCGAGAGCGAGTTCAGGTGCGCACTCAGGGGGGGCAGGGCCGTACTCAGGGGGGCAGGGGGGGGCACGTCGCGACGTACCGCCAGCACCTGCGCGTGTCGCGCCGCCACGTCGCCGAGAGCGAGTTCAGGTGCGCACTCAGGGGGGGCAGGGCCGTACTCAGGGGGGCAGGGGGGGCACGTCGCGACGTACCGCCAGCACCTGCGCGTGTCGCGCCGCCACGTCGCCGAGAGTGAGTTTAGGTGCGCACTCAGGGGGGGCAGGGCCGTACTCAGGGGGGCACGGGGGCACGTCGCGACGTACCGCCAGCACATGCGCGTGTCGCGTCGCCACGTCGCCGAGAGCGAGTTCAGGTGCGCACTCAGGGGGGGCAGGGCCGTACTCAGGGGGGCAGGGGGGGCACGTCGCTCGTTTAATATAAATTGTAAAAGATCCTAATGAAAAAAGGATATTACAAATTAGAAGATTATTTAAACGACAAAGTGTATTGGACTTTATAACCTGCCTAGCTCGCACTTACATTATGTCTTGTAAAATGTATTTCCTGTAAAATCAGGCTGACAGAGTTTGATGCGCTGCTAATTCTAATCATCAGCCGATATGTAGTCCCGAAGCGGTGGTAGGGCTAAGTTATATTTTGGGACGTGATCGCTTTTTATAAAGTGGTGAAACATTAACAGAACTTCTAATTATTTAAGAGAAACCGAGCCATATCATTTTCTTAAAAAACGGGCTAGTTTTAATTTCTATTTCTCCGGACAAAAAAAAATTAAGAGCATCCTGTCTAGTCTGAGACATCCCTACGTCATCGCTTCTGTCTCTCTTATTTCAATCGTGCCCCACTCTTCCCTCATTTCATTCAACAAGCAGCACAGGGTGTTTTATTTTACGTTGAAATCAAAATAGTTTTTGGCGTTTTTCTCGAAAACTAGCGTATATATTTTTTTTAATTTTTACAAAAATTATTTATTTATGTTTTTATAATTGCCCTTTTCACCAGTTTATAAAAAGCGACCTTTTATATGTGCCCGGAAGAGAGCCTACAGAATAAAGCATTTCATTGAATGTATATTCCAGTTTCATGTGCAACGAGTGCGGCAAGAAGTTTGTGAATAAAACGCGTCTGCGCGACCACGTGGACTGGGAGCATCTGCAGAAGATCAAGTTTAGATGCCAGCTCTGCAATAAGGTAGGGGGGGGGGGGGCAACTTTAAATTAGGGATTGTAATGAAACATTTTGAATTTATAGGTGACAGGGCTATACTTTAATGGGTTGCTATTCCTACACCCATACTCGCAGTGGCGGGCATTAGTTTTATCTCGAGGTAGGCAGTAGATACTTATTTAGGTGTTATAATGATGAAAATCGGTGATTTTCATCAATGACACACATTTTGAAGTACTTTCTGGCTACCTTATTTTATTTACCAGGTAGGCACTGCCTAATTGCCTATATGCACCGCACGCCCCTGCATACTCGGCAAAACCGTACCCTGATTCCGTATCTTGCAAAAGAAATGCGATAGCGAAAATTGACCAATTCTGGCTTTAAAATCGCGAATTGACAGCAAAAAACAAAAACAATGCAATCTACTGTCAGTGCTGCCCATAGATTTTGACACTAACCATCAATCGGGCGATGACTGCGCGATTATTCACATCACATCACATCACCAGCCTATATCAGTCCACTGCTGGACACAGGCTTCTCCAAAAGGAGGATTTTGCCATAATCGCCACGCTTGGCAGGCGGGTTGGCGATCGCAGTTTGGCCAATGGTGGAGAGGAGACGCTGCTGCCCGTCGTCTTGTGGCGGTTCTCCTGTAGTCGCCTCTTACGACACCCATAGGGAGAGAAGGGGTGGTGCTATTCTTTTAACGTGCCGGCACCACACGACACGGCACGGCGCGATTATAGCTGATTGCAAATTTTTAGGGAATTATAAGGGTCACAAATAATCGGCAAAACCGAATGTGTAGATGTACAATTGGATTTTTTAAATGATTATTACGTTATAAATAATGGCATACTATTTTTTCTGTATACTATTTATGTATCACGGTTATTTGTAAAATATCAACAACCGCGCAAGAATAGGTAGCTAACATCATAAACAACAACATTTGTTCTACGAGTTTTGATTATTTGACACATTTTACTTTCATACCAAAATAAATATCAATTTAATTTTACATCTGAATGTTTTTATCTCTGTGCGCTATGCATCGCACGCGCCGCGCGCGTCTCCTTTTCGTATGTAAATTGAACATAGACTTACAAATGTCACGACAGTGCAATAAAAAATTGGAAAAATATTTTTAATTAATGTTATTTAATTTTTAGTTATTGAGTTATGATAAAACTCTTAGTACAAATGTTGTTTATGATGTTAGCTACCTAGCTGTGAGAAGTTGTTGATGTTTTTCAAATAACACTGTATAAATTTGAATGTATGTTTGTTTGCAGCCGTTCAAATGCCACACATCTCTGTACGTGCACATGCAGAACGTACACCGCAACAAGCAGAAGGACAATCTGTGCCACATCTGCGGGAAGTCCTACCAGGTCTGTACTAGTGCCACATCTGCGGGAAGTGCTACCAGGTCTGTACTAGTGCCACATCTGCGGGAAGTGCTACCAGGTCTGTACTAGTGCCACATCTGCGGGAAGTCCTACCAGGTCTGTACTAGTGCCACATCTGCGGGAAGTGCTACCAGGTCTGTACTAGTGCCACATCTGCGGGAAGTCCTACCAGGTCTGTACTAGTGCCACATCTGCGGGAAGTGCTACCAGGTCTGTACTAGTGCCACATCTGCGGGAAGTGCTACCAGGTCTGTACTAGTGCCACATCTGCGGGAAGTGCTACCAGGTCTGTACTAGTGCCACATCTGCGGCAAGTCCTACCAGGTCTGTACCAGTGCCACATCTGCGGGAAGTCCTACCAGGTCTGTACTAGTGCCACATCTGCGGCAAGTCCTACCAGGTCTGTACTAGTGCCACATCTGCGGGAAGTGCTACCAGGTCTGTACTAGTGCCACATCTGCGGGAAGTGCTACCAGGTCTGTACTAGTGCCACATCTGCGGCAAGTGCTACCAGGTCTGTACCAGTGCCACATCTGCGGGAAGTGCTACCAGGTCTGTACTAGTGCCACATCTGCCGGAAGTGCTACCAGGTCTGTACTAGTGCCACATCTGCGGCAAGTCCTACCAGGTCTGTACCAGTGCCACATCTGCGGGAAGTGCTACCAGGTCTGTCTGTACTAGTGCCACATCTGCGGGAAGGTCTGTACCAAGCTACGGAAAAGATTGGTTTGAAAATGTTTGCAGGAATAAGTTCAACTCTCTAACTATCACGGTTCATGAGATACAGCCTTGTGACAGACGGACAGACAGTGGAGCCTAGTAATAGGATCCCGTTTTACCCTCTGGGTACGGAACCCTAATAATAAATAACCTCCTGTTCGCAGAACGCAGCGAAACTGAAGTACCACATAGTAGCCATGCATACAAGCGAGACGCCGTACCAGTGTCCGCAGTGCGCCGCCGCCTTCGGCTGGTACTCCAGCCTCTACCGCCACGTGCGCGAGGTGCACTACAAGGTCCGCACTGCACTACTACGCACTAGGGAGTGCAATCTCGGTATTCCGAGATCTCGATATACCGAGATCTTGCACCCAAAATCGCGCGCGATCTCGCAAGATTGCACAGCAGCACATTCCATAACCAATCAGGACCAACGTGCAGTGTGGGGAAGGCCGTAAAGAATACACTTCCCCACCGCCAACAGGAGGCGTGTCGTAAGAGGCGACTAAATCCTGTAGCACGAGACGGGGAGCAGCGTGTGCGTGCGAAATAATAAAAAAACTGCGCTCGCCAACCCGCCTGCCAAGCGTGGCGAGTATGGCAACAACCCCCCCGATGACAGAAGTCACTGGGGGAGGCCTATGTTCAGCAGTGGACGTCCGCCGGCTGAAATGATGAATGACATTCCATAACCAATCAGGACCGCGGCTGTGTTGGTCACTGCTTGTTATCATCATGATGTTATCATTGTCTGCTAGGTCTCTCTTGATGAAGAATAAAAATGTATTTTGAAAGCCCGCCCACAATAACGTGCAACTGGTTCTTTATTAATTAAACTTAGTAGACTCCGCTGCTGCAGCAGCGGAGTTTACTGTAGCAGCGGAGTCCCTCAAACGTCGCAAGTATGCAGGTATTAGTAGTACCTACATATTTGAGCCATTTGGGGTAGAGACGCTGGGACCGTGGGGACCTAGTGCACATCGGCTGTACAGTCAGTTAGCCAAGCGGCTGATTGATTGTACGGGCGACCGGAGGGCTGGCGCATTTCTAGGCCAACGCATCAGTTTGGCTATTCAGCGTGGAAATGCGGCTAGCCTTCTGGGCACTTTGTCGTTGCCTTTGGACAACGATCTGGGGCCCATTTTTTATTTGTGATATATTTTGTAAATATTATTATTTTTTCTCTTAAGGTTTAGTTTTAAGTTTAGCTTAGTTTTGTTTTATCAAAAGTTGTATGTTTTGCATAAAAGACATCAATAAATTAAACAATAAATAAAAAAAAAACTTAGTAGACAAGAATTAATTTAGCAGGCGGTACACGATACTCGCACTATATACTTACACATGAGATACATTGTCCATCACTAGCTGTGCCCGCAACTTCGTTTGCGTGGACTACATAATATTTAGCATAATACATGACATTTTTGGGACGTATATAAATGCCCGAAAGAGGGCTCGTACACCGAAATGACGCCATAAATTAATATTTATTCCATCTCTATTTTTCTACTCTCAAATTTTGTTGTACGGACAACGGCAGGTCAAACTACTACTATAAAAAAATCAAGGTCATACAACTGATTTTCGACTAAGTCTGAGAAATAAAGATCAATTGAGAATTAATTGACGTTTTGTGGGTTAACGAGCTGTTGTCTTCAACGGCCTGTTTCAAAATGTACGGATAAGTTCTGAATCAGCTATTTTCTACTTATATGAATTATAAACACTATTTTTGCGTTTCATCACCGTCAAATAGCGCTATATGACACATAAATGAAAGTACTTTTATCCTCTACACATCTTTATCTCTTACATAACTATTTGGCACTTTATCCGTACATTGTGAAACAGGCCCCAAATATTAAAAAAAATATCACCACCCCACGTTGGGCGCCAAAACACTAAGTGGCGCCCAACATGGTGGAAGACTAAAGATAGAATTATTTATGAAATTGATAACTGTAACGTTCCAGATGAAACTGCAGCCCAAGAAGATGCGCAAGACGAAGCGCGCAGCCTCCCCCCCACCCCTCGCGCAACCACTACTCCCTCACGTGTGAACAAGGGCACACGTTCGATGACCGCTCAGGACGAAACATGTCTACACGGATTGTATAGCACTATAGCTCAATAATGTAAGCTCCTATGTCATCTACTACTCAAATACAAGCAGTAGATTTGCCCCTAGACGGGAGATAACTAATTATGTTATTAAGACCTTACATAGGGATGGTTTTGAACAGCCTGAGTTGACAAGAACAACAATGGCCACGAACTCGAAAAAGGATTTTAAATAATATTATTGTTTCGAGGTCCCAGATTTTTAGACCGTGTCCCAGAACACCCAGAGCTTATTTACAAAACTAAAAAACTTAGTTTTCCAAACTGACTCCACCGGGAATCAAACCACTTGAGTCTGCTAAACAACTTAATTTAAATAACTTTTTTATTTACAGAGATTTTTAAGTTACCAGACATACAATGAATTTGTATAAAACTGACTGAGATATAGCATAGTATTATCTGAGATTGTGACTAGAATTTAAATTATAGAAATAAAATTGATGAATCGATGGACGCTTCGGTTCGGTCTATACGCTGTCGGAATCCGTTAGCATCCACAAGACTCCGTTCAAAAAAATTGACCTTACTGGTCTATGTTTAGGTTTCTTAGTTTCTTAGTTTTATAATTGTTCATTTTGTTTTTTTTTTGCTTTCTGATCGTTCGATTCGTATTGTTATTGTAATTGTGCTTGTTGTCTCTGTTCGTCTCCTGTTCTGTAAAAATATGTGTGCAGCGGTGTATCGGCCCTCCGGAGCCTGCTGCCTGAATTCGAGCCGGAGTCGACCAGAGGGATTTGGGGTTCTCTGGTGGTCCGATAGACCGCTGTCACTACTCGTCCCACGTCCGAGTCGGGGTTGCCGCTGAAAACCAGCGTCGTTACGGCTTCGGCTGTAACGACAAATGCTGAGCGGGGACCTTTTTGACACTCTTTTTGTATGTTCAATGTAATCCTGTTTGTAACTATGCCTATGTGTGTCAAATAAACGTTTTCTATTCTATTCTATTCTATTCTAAAATCAATTTGTATCGAAGTTATAGTTTTATTTAATATCACATTTTTTGAATAAAACAAAAAAATAAGAAAATTTATACAAGTCAACTTATTATTTCAACAACTATACTATAATAGTAAAATTAAGAGAGACATGGTGTTAAAGAGAATAACACACTTTTTAAAACCATGTAGTCGATGCGTCATACAATATAATTAAGGCCTTAACACCACCCAAGTGCCTAAAATCTCGAATATGAAAATCAAATTGTCAGAATACCTGTTAATTTAATCTAAAAATTTAAAATACGATATGCTAGAAGAGGATTTAATTAACATCTTGAATTGAATAATATTGATTTTCCGTTAAGTCCCTTGAATTAAAACATGCGCAAAAAAGTGTCTATTTTTCATAAATTGCAAACGTTCTCTTAAACGGCACAAGCTTTTTCATTACTGTGTTCACACAAAACAAGATTTTGGAAATATACATGTTTTGAATTGAGAGTTTTATTTGAAAATTCTCGTTGAAGCCATTATTTTTATAAACAACATGTTTTTCCGATTGTTAGAGATCATCCGCACGCGCGAAATTGTATGGGCGCGACGCGTCAAGGTCATTCAAGCGTGTTAAGGCCTTAAGGTAGCTTATTATATATATTTTGTATGAGGTATCGAAAAAAAGGTACTACAAAAGTATGGTTTTCTAACTTTCCTTTACTTGTTGTATAAAAACATTGCTTCTTGCTAGATGTATGTATGTTAAAACTCACTTTTAATTAGAAGATTTGCAAATTTTTTCCGAGATGGTATACATTACATACTCATTTGCAAGGAGAAGAGGTTTACTCTAGTTTTTGAACTACCCAGAAGATTTGTTGACACAATAATTTATATATTTTTAACAAGACCACAAGGCAGAATAAATATATATGTGTCATTTAACTGCAAAACATTCATATCAATCATTTCGAAATCCTAAGTATTCAGTTAAAATTACTAATACCCTTCCAAAATACGATATTTTTTTACATTTCTAATTTCACCCCTCGCCGTCATCATACATCTTCCTCACAACCCTCAGCAACTCCCTCAAATTGAGTCCTGTCTTCGCAGAAATTCCTATAACGTTCATTTCCCTCTTCATCCTCTCAAAGTTCCTCCTCCCCTCCGGCAAATCGATCTTGTTCACCACAACGCAGTGTGGCCTCTTGCTCAGTTCCTGTTTGTACTGGGTTATCTCGTAGGATAGACTTTCGTATTGCTCTATGGGGTCTGCGGACCCATCGAGCAGGAATATAAGGCCTCTACACCGCTCTATGTGTTGAAGGAACTGGATTCCTGTCGGTAGAATATAGGGTGAGTATATAAATTAGTAAAAGCAATGGGGCAAGATAGAAAAATAGAATTAAGTAAAATAAAAACAAAGCAAATGTATTAAAGATAAATAACACTTGAAAAAAATCATCGACCTCAGGTGGGACTCGAACCCACGTCCCATCTCATGACCGCCCGGCATGCGATGGTAAGTGGGTTCGAGTCTCACCTGAGGTCGATAATTTTTTTCAAGTGTTTTATCTTTAATAAAACCTTGCATGGAAATGCTAAAAACAAAAATTTACAATGCAAATGTAATTTCGTATTGGTGTATCTTTTTTGTTATTTAAAAATATATCGAAATACGTCGTAAATCTGTAGTTTTATTCCGATTATCGGAATCAATTAAAACCAGGGATATTTCGTATAATCGAAAATCCGGATAATCGATTTCAAAGCTAAATCAAACAATCTTTAGTAATTTATTTCATGCCCTTTTTATTAATATTTACAATTCCGTAGAGTTCACGCTTTTACCAACATACATAGACACAATATTTCAAATTGGTTTCTTAGAAAAATCGAAGGCGGGTATAAATTTATCGTAACATGTCTCGTTGCACTGTCAAATCATTTCTAAGTAAGTATTTTAGGACCGTGAAGAATGAGTCCGGATATTCGGATAATCGATATTCGGACAATCGAGATTCTACTGTACATCTATAAATAAGGAAAAAATTAAGGAAGTTTATATTTTTGTTACGAGATACCTCATAAATTTTGCATTCACAGACCTGAGACAATTTAGAATTGTATGGATATTGTAACTTACCTAAGCCATGATTTTTGTGTGAACCCGGAATCAAACCCGGCAAGTCTGCTATCGCTACCTGCTCGTAGTCGTCGTACGGCACCATGCCTATGCGAAAAAAATAGTTTATTTATGAACCATGAGATGTTATGTTTTTGTCCAGCAGGGGAAATTCAAAGGTTGGTAATTGTAAACAAAATAAATTGTCTTTAGTATAAGTAGCTA
The DNA here is from genome assembly GCA_950371115.1 of Anania fuscalis. NCBI lineage: Eukaryota > Metazoa > Arthropoda > Insecta > Lepidoptera > Crambidae > Anania > Anania fuscalis. Next base: position 358,549 of record OX493354.1, read on the forward strand.
TCATAATCAGTTCACGTCAGCAGATTAGTAGGTCATCATATCAGCCTGTTGCAGTCCACTGCTGGACATAGGCCTCCCCCAAGGAGCGCCACAGCGCACGATCTCCCGCCCTTTGCATCCAGTCGCTGCCAGCTGCCTGCTTCAGGTCATCGGTCCATCTAGCCGGGGGGCGTCCTACACTACGTTTGCCTAAGCGTGGTTTCTGATTAGTAGATACTTTAAACAAATCTATTACAAATCGTCTAAATAAGAACTAAGATTACCTATATGCGCGGATGCAGTCTAGTAAAGGGGCGTAAGTCATATATACAGTAATATTACCCGTTTCCGCGCCAAATTGTTTCGTTGACTTGTAACTGGCTGTTCGGCTGCCCCATTTCAAAACCTAGTAAAGTCTCCAGGATGCAATTTAGATATTTTTGGCTAAATATCATTTTCTAGTCAGCCCCTTATTAATATTACAAAAACATCCAGATCTATAAATAAAAAGTTACACTCAAGTAAGTGGATGGACCTTTTCAGTTTGAGCCGACTTGACCATTTCTAAACATAGCTAAGAACAGTTCTTATAGCAAATAAAGTATTCTATCCTGTAGGCCAGCGGTCGTCACACTTTACTGGCCAAGGGCCACACAAGACAATGTGAGTACCAGCGCCGGGCCGCAGGGTTATGTGAAAGTGCTCCAAGTAGGGTTGCCAGGTGAGTCGCGAAAAATACCGGACAATATACGGACGCGTGCGGCAGACTATCGTCAGTCGGCCGCGGGCCGCAGTTTGACGACCACGACTGTAGGCTGTCCAATCCAAACAAGTAGTAATGTTACCTATATGCGGATGCAGGGTAGTAAACGGGTACGGGGCCACGGTCGGGCGCGCGCGCGTCACCGCCCTCAGCAGCGTGCTCTTCCCCGCGTTGGGCGCGCCGAGCAGCCCCACGTGCGCCATCGAGCGCACCTCTAGTGCGTATATGAACGACTCGCCCGACGCGCCTAGCTCCGCGATGTCCGGCGCCTACGGGGTATATCGATCGTTTCATACGTTAGCGCAGCTGGGTAGCGGAGGGATTCAGGCCACTTTTAAATGCTAGTACTAGCTGTGTTTTCATTATACAGGGTTATTTGAAAATCAAGAACCTCTCACGACGAGATGGCTAAAATCATAAACAACATTTGTTTTACGAGTTTTATCACAACTCAGTATACTAATTTAAAATGTTTTTCCAAGCTTTTATTTTTACTGTCGTGACGTTTGTAAATCTATGTTAGGCGACGCGCGCGCCCCGCCCGCCCCCACCCCGACCGATGTGAAGCGCACAGAGATAAGAACATTTAGACGTAAAATTAAATTGATATTTATTTTTGTCAAATTATTTAAAGTCGTAGAACAAAATGTTGTTGTGTATGATCTATCTAGCCGTGCGAGGTTGTTGATTTTTCACGAATAACCTTGTATAGTGCCTTGTAACATTGGGGGTGACCTGGTGACCTGTAATACGGGTCTCTGAACCCACACAGGCACCAGTCTCAAACACTGTTAAATTTTATAAATAGAGATCCGTGATAACATGAAACAGTATGTCATTGTCATAAGCCTACCAGAGACAAAGCTTGTCTCGATCACTTTTTCGTAAAAAACGCAAACCAGGCGGTGGGTTTAGTTTGTCTCTCCGACATAACAGATCACGATGCTTGTTTATTGGGCATGGCTTTGGAACCGACCAAACCCAAATACACACGCTGTAAGACTAAAACGGACAATGAAGCGATTGTAAACGTAGTTTCTTCGGCAGATTGGTCAGCAGTCACTAATTGTCAAGATGTTAACAAAGCAGTAGCTTCATTCAACGCCATCATCGACACTGCTATACTAAACAATACAACTCAAGTTAAAGTCAGCCGCTCTAAATTTAATCTGAAGCCGTGGATAACTCCTGGGTTAATTAAGTGTCAAAGGCACAGAGACCGCCTACACCTCAAAGCCAAACAAAACCCGGATAATATAATAATTCAGACAACATACAAAAGATACCGTAACTTTCTAAATAGCATCCTTCATAAAACAAAATCTAATTACGAGAATCAAGTATTAGCAGCCCACAAAAAGGACCCAAAAAAACTCTGGAATACGATAAAGAACATATGCCACCTTAACAAAGCCCACAAAGATCCCTCTGACCTATTAAATATTACTTCTGACCCGTTTAATTCTCTAAGCCACTGCAATGCTTACTTTGTGAATGTTGGAAAGGATCAAGAATCACAAGCCGCTTCAGTAAAGCTTAAAAAATCGTCGTGCAAATCATTCTTTATGAATCCCACGGATACTAATGAAGTTGACGATATAATCAGTGATCTAAAACTAGACAGCTCCCCAGGTATCGACAAGTGTTCGCCGCTCATTATTAAACTACTTAGGAAATTCATATTAAAGCCACTAACACACATTTTTAACCTTAGTCTAGCATCAGGAATCTTTCCAGAGAGTTGGAAACTAGCCATTATAACACCAATCCACAAAAATGGAGATAAAAACTGCCCATCAAACTACCGTCCTATTTCGTTGCTAATCATATTTTCAAAAATGCTTGAGAAATTGGTGAACAGAAGAATAGTTACATTCCTTGAAAGCAATAACCTAATTCCCGATAGACAGTTCGGATTCAGGCAAGATCGATCCACCGAAGACGCATTAATGTTACTGACGGAGACGGTTGCTAACGCCCTAGATCAAAACAAAGCCTGTCTAGGTGTGTTTCTCGATCTTGCGAAGGCTTTTGACACAGTTTCCATCCCAATTTTACTGCAAAAGCTAAGATCAGTAGGAATCAGAGGAGTCGCTCACGACTGGTTTTCTAGTTATCTCTCAAACCACAGACAGTGCGTTCGCGTAGGTACTGTAATAAGCAACCAGCTCCAGGTCGAGTATGGGGTTCCCCAGGGCAGCATACTTGGCCTTACGCTATTTCTAGTATACATGAGCGACATTTTGGAGATTCCTATGAATGGTGCTGTTGATGTTGAAACGGCAAGATTAGTGTATTTTAGTTATTTTCACAGTTTAATGTCATACGGCATACTTTTATGGGGCTCAGCTGCAGATATTGAAACTATATTTGTCCTGCAAAAGAGAGCTGTTCGGGCTATTTACAATCTTAGACCCCGAGATTCGCTAAGAGAGCTATTTAAAGAAATTAACGTACTTACAGTAGCTTCACAATATATTTTTGAAAATATTATGTATGTTCGCAAAAATCTGCACTTGTTTACTAAGAAAAATGACATACATAAGTATAATACCAGGCATAAAGATAAACTTGCCGTTCCAATGTTTAGATTGCACAAGGTAGGAAGTTCTTTCATGGGCAATTGTATTCGTTTTTTTAATAAATTACCACAATCCATTGTTGAAATGCCTGTATATGAATTCAAATTGCATGTTAAAAGGACTCTAATGAAAAAGGGCTATTACACCGTTAGTGATTATATAAATGATAAAAATGTGTGGATTTAAAACTGCTTAGCTCACAACAAATCTTGTAAAATATTTATTTATTTTTAAAAGAGGCTGACAATAGTGACCGAGTTTCTTGCGCTGCTTCTTCTCGGCACTAGCCCACAATAGTCCCGAAGCAGTGGTAGGTAAAAAAATTGGGACATGTAAAAGTGCCTTTTATGGCCAATTTACAGAAATAAATGATTTTGATTTTTTGATTTTTGATTTTGCTGACGTTTTATGCTATGCTGACGACACAGTGATACTGTTCAAAGGCACATCTTGGGAAAACGCTTATGAAAAGGCAGAACTGCACTTGTCGCGAACTGGCTAAAAAACAATCTTTTAACCTTAAATCTCCAAAAGACAAAATACATCGCCTTCCACAAGACAGTGCGGACACAGCCACCCCTTGCAAAAGCACTTCTTTTACACCTTTGCACTGCATCACCCCAGGGTTCTCACAACTGCAACTGTCAAGTAATAGGCCGAACGGACAAAATAAAATACCTTGGAATCATAATGGACGAAAACCTGACGTTTAAACATCATATCACAAACTTAGCAGCTCGCACCCGTAAGACTATATTTATCATGAAGAACTTAAGATACTCCGCAACTAAGGGTACACTTATGCTAGTTTACAAAGCCCTATGCCAATCCCTTCTTATGTACTGCATTCGAGTCTGGGGAGGTGCCGCAAAATCGTTTATGATCGAGCTCGAAAGAGCTCAACGTGCGGTACTAAAAGTTATGCTCCGGAAACCTTATTTATTTAACACCAATCAACTCTACGAAGAAGCAAGAGTATTAAGAGTACGACAGTTATTTATACTTAAAGCTGCCACAAGTATGCACGCACAGCTTTACCCTCAAGTCTTCTGAATATGATGATTTAGTGAAGAAACGCATATTCAGAATTTCAGTTCCGACTGTTAACACTACTTTTGCCAAACGTCACCCCACTTTTTTGTTACCACATATTTACAATAAAATCTGCCGCACCATCAAAATTAAAACACTACCGACCCGAAGTGCCAAACATTTCATTGAATCCTGGCTTTATAACCTTGATTATTCGGACACAGAAGATATTCTGACTTAGGTGACCTCTAACACACATGCAAATTCACGCACCAACAAACACCCACGCACACACGCACACACACACACTCACACTCACACACACACACACACACACACACACACACACACACACACACACACACACACACACACACACACACACACACACACACACACACACACACACACACACACACACACACACACACACACACATACACACTTTTTAAATTAACCTAGTATTATTATCCTCATGTAAAATATTTTATATAGGTCTTCTTAAGTTTTATAATTTTAAGAAGAATACAAATGTTGATTTAAAACAGCTTACATTGTGCAATACAAATTTATGAAAAAATCCTTTATGAACCGGTTGCTGTTAACAAATAAAAGTTTTGTTTCTTTGCTAATGTTTAAAGCCGTGTGTCCAAATTATGTAATTATTAGCCTTGGAAAATAAAAGGCATTATTATTACTCTAACAAACCTCCATCGCCGAGAGAAGAGAATGTCAGACTTGACGTCGCCAGTTCTAAAGTCCTGGGTTCGATTCCCTGTCGGGTCAATATAGAAAATGTACTTATAACGGTACAGTCTAGGTGATGTGGTGATACCGTCGTTGTTCCTGATTTCGTTAACACGGTGCTTTAGCCACTTGAAGAACAGAGCAATGTATGTGAAATATCATTTTTGGCCATTGTATAGCTGAAATGATGATGGTGATTAAAGTTAAAATTGAGATTGACTAATGTTGAAAAACCGGCCAAGTGTGAGTCGGACCTGCGCACGAAGGGTTCCGCACCATTATTTATAAAAACGCGCAAAAAAAATCACGTTTGTTGTATGGGAGCCCCCCAAAATAATTACTTTATTGATTTTTAGTATTTGTTGTTATACCGGCAACAGAAATACATCAACTGTGTAAATTTCAACTGTCCAACTATCACGGCTCATGATATACAGCCTGGTGACAGACCGAAGGACAGCGGAGTCTTAGTAATAGGGTTCCGTTCCGGGTCCCGTTTTGCCCTTGAAATGAAATGAAATGAAATTCTTTATTCTGTATATAGGCCCTCTTCCGGGCACTTATACCTTAGTTTGGGTACCGAAACCTAAACAGCAAGATCTGTAGTTTAGTCATTTTTACAATTCAATTCCAAATCCATTGTATAATTTGACTGTAAAAATGTCAAAAATCCGTAAAAATCTGTAATTAAATGTCCGTGTGGCCCCCGTTCACGACGGCCTTAAGTTAAGGCCGTCGTGAATGAGCCCTTAACCCTGTTCCGTACCTGATCAGTGTCGGTGAGGAAGAACTTGTTCCCGCGGCCGCCCGCGCCGCCGCGCGCTGCCACGAACATCGCGCCCTCGGCGGACAGGTCGGCCAGCACGCGGCCCGATGCGTCCTTTATTATCGTACCTGCAACGAACACCATTTTAACTACAAGCTACAAGGCAATTAAGACCATGTGGTCTAATAAGTAAGTAAAGCACTTGTGTTATAGAAATCAGAAACAACGACGGTACCACAACACCCAGACCCGAGCCAATATAGAAAAGTTAGTTTTCTACATTGACCCGACCGGGGATCGAACCTGGAACCTCAGAGATGGCGAAGCCATATACAGTCCGGCGTATTTTACTTCATGCATTTTGTTTTTGAATATTTTATCATATTGTTACCTACTAGTTTTTGCAGTTCACAGCATCATAGCATTTTTGTATGCCTATTATTAAAATGGTTTAAAACTTATAGAAAAGGACACTAAATAAACTTACCTAACGGTACAGTGACAATGGCATGGTCAGCGTTCTTCCCGTTGCAGTCCTTATTGAAGCCCCTCTCGCCGTGCTTAGCCTGCACCACCGAGCGGCAGTGGTTTAAGCTCTTTACAGTGTGGGTCGCCTGGAAATTACAATATTGCCTCACTGGAATCTTTTTGCTAACCTCCTTCATAGTTGAGATTTGTACATATTCATGGACTTTAACAATTTTGTAAACCAGATACCACAGCTCAGTCCTCACTGGAATATTTTTCATAGCTTCCTTTATGGTTGAGATTTGTTGGTATTCATGTACTTTAAAGATTTGGTAAACCAGATACCACAGCACAGTCTTTCTTTAGTAAGAAAAGATATTTATTTATTATAATAAAACATTTTTTTTTACATTTCTAATACATATAACAGTGCTGAATAAACCAAAATGGGTTTTACCGAACACTGATATCCATCATCAAGTACAATACAGAAGTATACAAAACTATAAAATCTTTAAAGTTAATTTTACGCTAAATAGCAATAGCCAAATATATTTTTGGGATGTGCATAAGTGCCCAGAAAAGAGAATGTGAACTAAATTACAATGAATTTGAGTGCTTTATTGTGTAAAGATGCCCTTGCTAAGTTTAGCACGGTATAAAGAGATTGTAATCACAAACTTGTTTCATAACCTAACCTATTTCTACTTTATGGTGTAACATCCTTACCTGGAATATCACGTGTCCCCCATGGCCCCCGTCGCCTCCGTCAGGCCCCGCATGATCCTTACACCACGCACTGAGGAAGGATATACACCCATCACCACCGTTACCAGCCACTGTTCGGACTCTACAAGAATCCACATAATATTGCACTGTATTTCGCGTCGACTTCCCTTTAAGACTCCTCAGCGGCTTAGGTGCGTATTCTTGAGCGAAATACCGCGCAGTTTGTTTTAAAGGAGCTATTTGTAACCGCTTAATAAGGTTTAGAAGCCGCATTTCGTATTTTGTTTACTTACTTTTATAGAGAGGTTATATTTTGTTCACCAACTAATTTGACATTAGTGATGAACGATTTCAGGTTGTTTTTTTAAATGTATCGATAAATCATCTTGGAACTTGAGATCTTGCGAGTCTTACAAAATCCACATTTTACTGGTTAACTGAACCACCTAGCTAGTGAATCAGAATAACCTTTGTTTTTTACATTAAAAGTTCTTATGTATAAAAATATTAAAAATTATTTATTACTTTCTTCGTGTTATTTAATGTATAGTCTAAAGGTTGTAAATAATTAGCTTTATTCCTATCTATTAAAATAACTTAAATTCGAGTTTATTTATTAATGTTAGTATGAACTTTTATATTTATGACATCATTTACGTATAAAATATTTTGCTTAAAAACAGACCTGATGCTCAATCGATTTATCGAAATACTACTGTGTAACTGCAATTCGATGCCTTTTGTTTTAATATGCGTAGAAGAAAGTTAAAACTATTATCACTTTTGCAGTCGACATTCCAATCTTTTCGATGGACTACCAGCATCACTATTTAGTATTTAACGTCAATTTGAAAGAGTAGAAGTAGTCGTAGTATTTAACTACGAAAGGAAAGGCGATGGTACAGAGAGCCATACAGCCCAATCTTAAGTTCAATTTAAAAGATTCTTAATTCTTTTGGTTGACACACTATTTTACCGCTTGGTGTGTGATTCCTGTACAATAACGTTATCGCAACGACAGCGTTATTGAATATTTAATGGAATAGTGAAGGGAATACCATCTTCATAGTAACAAGCTGTTATTCTACCTACAGTAAGTATGTATAGATTCTGCTCTGAACTTTTGAGTACACACACCTACACAGATAACACAGAGTAACAGCGGCAGTACTATTGATCGATTTTACTTACTAGATAGATGCAAAGTAGAAAGAAATAATGAACGAGACTATTGAATCGAGTTTTGTGGTAGAAGCACTGCATACATTTCTTCACGAATTGATAATCGCTACTGTGTATGATAATCTGTTCGTTTTGCTATTTGTTGTGATATTCATTGAACAGTTTAATGTCCCGTTTTTGAGTAGATTCTTGTTTTCTTATTTATTTTAGTAAAATAAATAATTACACAAATAATTGCAAGGGAATAATCAGTGTCTTCGGAATTGATTGGTAAGTTTTTAATATACCTAATGCAAATCTCAAAAAAAATGTGGCATTCCTATGAAATTCCTAAAAAATATTTTTACAGTCCCCTTCTTAGGGTTCCGTATCCGTACCCAAAGGGTAAAACGGGACCCTAATACTAAGACTCCGCTGTCCGTCTGTCTGTCCTTCTGTCATCAGGCTGTATATCATGCACCGTGATAGTTAGACAGTTGAAATTTTCACAAAAGATGTATTTCTGTTGCCGGTATAACAACAAATAGTAAAAATCTGAATAAAATAAATATTTAAGGGGGCTCCCATAGAACAGACCTGTTTTTTTGTTGATGATGGTGACCGGTTTTTCATATACCTACTTACATATCTCCTTTCTAATACTTACTGTTTTTTCCTTAACACGTTTGGGAAAAATACAGGGTTACAGAGCATACTTCTACGAATTAACCTTATAACTATCCAGAAAATTCAAAGTTTATTAAAGTTAAATCTTAATATTATAGCAACGTAATAACTTATTCATTTTTAATTTTATATTTAGTAAATCCTTCCTTCACCTGTCGATAATGAAAAAACAAAAGAGAAAAACTATTGTGTAGCCCCGCAGCTGGTTTCTTGTCAGAGTATAAAACCGACAGGTGGACGGTGCCCGTCCATTTTACTTTTTGAATTATCACTCTTATTGCCTCGCCATAAGGTTGTTTTTCGTTCAATTTAATTCATTTAATTAAGTTGTGGTTATGTAATTTTTGTTCATGTAATGTGAATCTTGTTGCTAAGTACTAGGGTTCAAAATCTTTTAAAAAAATCATCGACCTCAGGTGGGACTCGAACCCACGTCCCTTAAACCTTGCATGGAATTGCTAAAAACATTTAAAAAAACCTTTTTTTTTGCCCAAGGATTCGGTTGAACAATGATCTTAAGGTGTACAGTTAAGACATAGTTTAAGGGCTAACCCAGCAACAAAATAATAATAAAATAATTTGTTCTTTTCAGAAAAAGCAGAGGCTTCAAGGATCTTCATCGATCTGTGAATGCAATGGAGCTACACACTGAATATCTTCATACGATGAAATGTCTGTCTCAATATTTAACTGCAAAATGCTACACGAAATATATTATTGTTTTGTTTCTAATTGTGTTTTTCTTGAGCCTAGTTTATTTTCGTCACAATAAGCAGTTATATTGGAGAACATACGCAATAGTAAATAAGTATCTAGTTTATTTTGTTCCACGAAAATTCTCAGTTATCTGAGTGCTGTTTTTGAATAGTCGAGAGTAGTGTAGAACGCCTCCCAGCCCGATGGACCGACGACCTTAGGAAGATGGCTGGCAGTGGCTAGATGAAAAAAGCGGGAGATCGTGTTCTTTGCGGGAGGCTTACGTCTAGCAGTGGACTGCAATAGGCTAAATAGAGCATCGACAAGACTTGTCAGTTCATACAAATATGTGGAAAATAAATATAATTTTGGAGATAGGTAAATTGTTTGTTCGTATTGTTATTCTATAGGGTGGGTATGTACTGGATGGTAGTGATATAGAAAATAAATATTATAAAGAGGAAAGATTTGTACCTATTTTTGTATGTTTGTAATGAAAAGGCTCAAAAAGTACTGGGCCGATTTAAAAAATTCTTTCACCAATAGAATGCTACATTCTTCCAATTTGACATAGGCTACATTTCATTTTGAAAAAAAATAGGGATCCTTAGTAAAATTTGAACAATGTAACCGAAGGTGTAGAAAAATGAGTCTTAAAATGTCTTTCGTCGAATGCGCTGCCGAAACTATTAGCGATAATTGTCTACCCCGTGCGAAGCCGGGACGGGCTGCTATAGAAAATAAACGGGGTGACGTAAATAAAAACGAGGAAATTACTTTAAAAAGATATCTTAAATAATGAAAGCTTTTACTATCGAGTTAACGTAGTAACACGAAAAACAACTGAAACATTATCAGTGGTGAGACTTTGTATCGAAAGGTGATTTTTCATCCTGATTTCTACATCGGAAGTGATATTGATCGGAAAGTTTGTGTGTAGTGTTTATTATAATGGGTATAACAAGCTGGTAAAGCCATCTCCCCGTCTAACTAGTCACTCTGTAAAATTTGCATATAATATACCGTAACGTATGCAGATGACACCCAAATAGTGTTATTTTTATTGGCGCTGTGTACAAATAATTAAGTCTAACGGTTAGCTAGGTAGGTACTTTTAAACTTTCGAGTTGCATAATCCTGTCAGCCTGTGACCACGGTCGGTGTAACCCGATCGAAACGTCAGGCAAAAGAGGTAACATTTTGTACCTAAATTATGATCGCATTAATTTCCGTTTCATTGAGTTTAAATAATAATTAGCTGTTTGTTCAGCCTATTAGATTAACAGCATCGCCACACGGCACGACTAACATACCACAGTGACACAAGTGATCGTTTAGGCAAAAGTTAAACTGTAGATAATAAATAAAATAAATTATTTATTTAAGTAAGGTACGGACAACAGCTCGTCGACCTACCACAAATTGTCAAATTGTCTTATTTGAAAATGATCTTTATATGTCAGGCTTAAAGTTGAAAATCTATTGGAGAATTTTTGACTTTTTGGGTAGGTCGACGTGCTGTTGACTGTAATTACAAGGGTTGGTACAGCTTCTTTTAAGTTTAGAAAAAAACCTGTATTAGAAGAGTACCCTCTCACTGTAGTCCCAAATACTTTACAATAAGGAAGACTGTACATGAATAGATTTCATAGCGTTGAAACTAAACTAATTACCTTAACTGAAATAAAAGGCAAGCTAAATGTCAAGCTGTTGTTCCACTGGCTGCCACACAGTCGTTTGGACACGATCAGAGGTCACCTTGTCCAATATGAGTGTGCAGTTTATTTTATTTATTAAAAGTATTCTTTTCATTTAATATTTTATTCTTCTTCTTTGCTCGTCGACGCAGGCTTTTGCGTGAGGACTAAAACTCAGCCACTGATATAGCACTATCGGCCGCCATATTTTTTTTATTTTATTTGCCACACGGCTGACTGAACAGGCGTAACACTGAGACATTGGCTAAGATTTGCACCGTTATCTTCTTCACTTATTATAAAAATTGTTGTTGCCCGCGTGTACGAGCTACGTTCGTACATTTGTCTGCTTTTGCATTTGTCGTCAGCGATCTAGAAACCAGCGCGACCCGTGGACCCTGAACATGCACCGTCGGCACTCTACATCGACGGCACACGACGATAAACCTATACATGTTAATACGCTGTAACTTTTAAAGCATTTCCAATAATAAATCAGATATCAACCGTCCGTGTTGGTTCTCATTTCCCTCCGCTGCGGCCAAGACACCCTTAGCCGTCAATATGATCAGTCTGGTGAGTCTGCCAGACTGGCAGCGGGTCCACACCACCTACCTACCGTCCTAACGCTGCTACCCTGGGCGACCTGGGAGCAGCTATCACTTCCCTCTTATTATCCTTATTATATTAAAGTTAGCTGGGGCTAAGGGACTTAGTGTCTTGGAGTAAAGGGACTCTACGCTCACTAGGGAGTTAGTTCTCGTCTGACCTTATATTCTGGACGTCAGGGGCGGTGCCCTATAAGCACTTGCTTCCCGCCCGTTCACCGCGACTTCGTTCGCGTGGTCTTCAGTTTATTCAATATATCCCACGGGAACATTTAACCGCGATAAAAAGTATCCTTTTCTTTAATCCAGATCCTATTCTATGTATATGCAAAGTTTTATCTAAATTAGTTCAGTAGTTTTTGTGTGAAAGAGTAAAAAACATCCATACTCACAAACTTCCGCATTAAAAATATTAGTAGAATGAATATAGTACGAAAGGATTAAAAGATATTTACAAAGCAAATATTCGGTTAAATGATACACATTAGAAAAATAATGCAATTTTTTTTTTTAAATTTTAACATATCCAGAGAAGCAACTTTCGACAAGGTGACCTTGTTGACTGTGACTAACATCTTGGGAGTATAAATTAAAATGCATAACTTACTTAAAATATATATTTATTAATTAAATATTGATGCTGATAAAATATCTTAGGAGACCTAATTCTTGGTTAAAACATCTGTTATTTTATACTGGTTTTCAAACGTATGCCACGTGAATAAGGTTCAAATTATGGTAGGACCAGTGTCATAAACCACAGCTTTTCTTGTTTTTACAACTGAGGGTTACAATAAATGTTATTGACTTTTATCGAGCCGATGAGGGAGAACGCGTCCGGCGCGCCACCTTGCAGGGGAGGGGGTGGGGGCGAGGGAGAGGGAGGGGGCGCGGGGGCGCGGGGGACGGAGGGGCGCACGTTCCTGATGCTGCCCGAAGACTGCTCGCCAGTGGCTTTCTGTAAAAACGCAATGACATCAGGTCAATGAAATTAACTTTTTGACATAATTTCTTTAAGAAAACTGTCAACATGCCAAACTTATTAGTCGTACAAACGTTTTCTCTGGCTATTGAAAAATCGGCCCTACGAGAAATAGTTTTGTAGTTAGTAGCCTTAAACTAAATTTGACCACCAACAAGAACCATAACATACAGTTTGAAGCATTACCACAGTCTACACTTCAGTATAGCTCTTGAAAAAACAGCACCATGTTGGGCGCCACTTGTCACTGCTGCATCAAGTTCTGATAAAGTTACCGCAGCACCGTAACTTCTGAGCGTCAGTCGGTAATCCATCGCACACGCATCTTTATCACGTGTAATTTACTTGGTAATCTCTGTTCGCTTTGTCTTCGTTTGTGTATAACAGATTGTTATGATTATAAACACAAATAATTTCGTTTGACATACAGTTTGAAGCAGTAAAGTCGTCTACACTTCATCATAGCCCTTGAAAAAATAGCACCATGTTGGGCGCCAACTAAGCAAAGTGACAAGTGGCGCCCAACATCAAGTTCTAATACAGTAACTACAGCACCGTGACTTTAAGGCGCCAACCAAGTGACGCCCCACATATTGCATCAAGTTCCGACATACGGTAAGCGCAGTACCTACCAGCAGTTAGCTTTAATATGGACGAGCTTATTGTGGTTAAAAACACACTTGGTTTCCTACGACATATAGTTTTAAGCAGTAGCATAGCAGTATGTCCTCAAAAATATACCGCATTGGGGGCCAACTAAGCAATGTGGCGCCCAACATGTTTTTAATATATACAGCGTGAGCTCAGTACCCTAGCTTTAAGGTGGACAAGCTTGTTGTGGTTTTAAACACACTTGTTTTCCTATGACATACAGTTTGAAGCAATATTGGTCCTTAATAAAACAGAACCACGTTGGGCGCCAACTAAGCAAAGTGGCGCCCAACATGTTGTTTTTTTATCTGATACAGGTTGAGCACAGTACCTTAGCTTTAAGGTGGACGAGCTTTTTGTGGTTATAAACACACTTGGTTTTTTACGACACAGTTTGAAACAGTAGCATAGCAGTATAGTCCTTAAAAATACACCATGGCGCCCAACATGGTGTACATGCAACATGGTATGAGCACAGTACCTTAGCTTTAAGGTGTACGAGCTTGTTGTGGTTGTAGAGCGCGGCCTCGTACGCGAAGGTGGAGGCGCACTTGCTACAAGCGAAAGGTCGCTCACCGGAGTGCGCGCGCATGTGGCCTTCCAAAGACGTCTTCGTCTGCGGGGAAAAAAAATATAAAAAAGGTGTATTCGTGCCTTAAGCAACGTTTGGTACCGTGAAAGTTGTAAACCCCTTTTCAAAAAGTTTCGATTGCTTACGCTTCCATGTTTATATATTAAAGAAGCTTGCTTCTTTGTAAAGGCCTTCCCCAGTTTTTATAAAACACGAGAGAAAGTTACAACTAGGCAAATTAGGAAACAATATGCAAACTTAATGCATCAACCTCCCTGTCGCAAAGACATCTATAAAAGAAATGCCTTTAACATGAGCATTGTAATATATAACTTGCTCCCTGAAGAAATTAACGGAACTGCTCTTGGACAAATGTTTTTATAGTTTAAGGGAATATTATGACTGGCGACACTAGTATTAGTATTATATAATTACAATTAGCGACATTATATTAATTTATTTCATAATAATTTTATTTTATTTTATTTAAATCTACATTTATGACATTCTTTTGTATTAATTATAATTTTATTTCGTTAATTTAGGTCACTGTAAAATTATTATGAATTTTTGCACGTCTGCGAGCAGACTAAACTCACGCACTGTATAATTTTTTTGTCAACTTGTCTTTACTGTGTTTTAGCAAATAAACGATTGAACTTGAACTCTGGAGGATTTACAATGGATTAACGTTTTTTAATAAGCAGTAAAATCTATATTTAGCAGGAACACCTGCTGCACCGCTGAGTATAGATACATAGCAGTAAAGACTACATTGCAACTTTTTATCCCGCAAAAACCAGGATGTCGCTGTTTCGATAAAAGTTCAAGGTGGCGGCTATGTATATCTATATGTATTTGTATATATTTTGACAGTTGGGTGTCGTTGGATCTGTCTATCATATCATGTTTTGTTGGTCACGCAGGGGGGCAGGATGATTTGACGCAACTTCCCAAATACTGGCCAGCCTCGGCCATACCTGCCGCAGAATCTATGAAAAGTGAAATTAACGGGTTCTCGTGTGGAGACTACGTAACGTAGTTTAGGACGCCCTCCGGCTCAATGGACCGGCAACCTTAAAAAGATGGTTGGCTCTCTGGCTTACACCTAGCAGTGGACTGCAATAAGCTGACATGATGATTTGCTTAAGTACAAGCTTAGATTTAGGCCGGATGTTTTTGTAACTGTTGAAAGAATGTATTGATGAACAGATCCCAGTTACCAGGCCCACAAGGTTGTACAGTTTCCGCAGGTGTGACAGTAGAAGTCATCGGACGAGGCCTATTTTCAGCAGTGGACGTCTTATGGTTGAAATGATGATGATGATCACCTTGTAATCCTTAGAATAGTTTTTTACGAGATTGCTACCATGTACCTTATTTTTGAGTTCCCGATATTTCGGCACTGTTGCAAGCGCCATGATCACGGAGTAACTGAAGATTTTGCGGGTAAGTTGTTAAGGGTAAACATATCGGTCTACCCTCTTTCGTTGTCTTTTATTGCGCGCGCCGGTACCATTGTCTACAAACTCACTATTTTCTCGCACCTGTTCTCGACACACAACACTAACAGTATCTGACGGCGAAACAGAAGCTGAACAGATCTTCAGTTACTCCGTGATCATGGCGCTTGCAACAGTGCCGAAATATCGGGAACTCAAAAATAAGGTACATGGTAGCAATCTCGTAAAAAACTATTCTAATGTTAGTGACCATGAAAGTTTAAAACAATACCTTGTAATCCTTCCCGTAGGTGTAACAGAAGTCACTGGGGGAGTCTTATGTTCATCAGCGGACGTTCTATAGCTGAAATGATGATGATGATGACTTAGCTTGTAAGCTTTTCAGCAGGCGTAACAGAAGTCATTTTGAGGGGCATATGTTCAGCAATTCATCCTGTGGCTAAAATGATGATGATGATGATGAGTCACCTTGTAAGCTTTCCCGCAGGTGTGGCAGACGTGGTTCTTGACGTCGCGCGCGTTGCGGTGCAGCATGCGCGTGTGCGTGCGCAGCACCGTGCGCGACGAGCACGCCTGGGGAACCGATACTTACGATGACAATCACAAACAGAAATATACAGGGTGTACAAGAGGATATGACACTCCTTCAAACCACGTGACAAGCTGGTCTTGTACTATCGTGGGCTCCGACGCCTTACCGCTTTGTAGAAATATTCCTGTGCAAGCGCATCGCGCCGGACACCCCCAACCCGCCCTGATTGGTTATGCATTTTAATACGTTTTACTACAACCAATTAGATACATAGAAGCTTGCTTGCTTGTGCCTAAACACCTATTGTCTTGATTGAACCCGAAACATAAATGAACGAAGGGCGTGGCTTAAAGTGAGTGGCATTGAGGTGCTTGCAAGCGGTTTTAGCTTTAAAACTGGTCAGGCATCGGAGCCCGCGATAGTAAAAGAACTTTTTTAAAATTGAGTTTTTTTTCAGATGCTTGTTACACTATCATCGAGGTATGCGAGTAAGTTTGTATGGAGCAGATAAAAAACACGTAAAGTATATTTTTACAAAAAAAAATTTGCCATTCATACGACAACTAATCACGGAGAAGCTTACATCTGACGTCACAGAGTTTGATGTGTTTCGTGTCTGTGCATGAAAAATTCCACAGATTTGAATTACAGCAATTGTCAAATGTGAATGAATGAGTGAAGATACATTCACTGATGAAGTAATCACTTTGTGCAAGCATACAAAGTATTACAAACTACGTTATCAAGTCAAAAATTTTAAAAAGAAATAAAAAAATAACGATTTTTTTTTAAATTCAAATTAGTTATAAATACCCTCAAAATCGGATAAAGTTACGTAAAAGATAAAAATATGTAGAGGATAAAAGTGCTTGACAATCGTGTTTATCCTTCAGGTAAGTAAAATATAGCTCATTCAGAACTAACGCAGAACTTATCCGTACATTGTGAAAAAGGCACTTAACATACTGAAAACAGGAGGCCTAGTACGAAAGCGCATCGTTCGTTCGGTCGTATTATCCGATCAAATTAAAACATCCATTCACCCGTATCAAAGGTTTGACAATTTATGAACAATTGAAAACGGTCGGGTTTTTTACACGGCTAGATTGAATTGGTCATATTTAATCAAAGGATTGACACATGAGACTGGCCATTTTAATTTGTTAGGTTTCTACGTCCGAACGAAAGATACACTTTTGTGCTGGGCCTCCTGGCCCTTAACATACTGAATTTTGTGTGTGGTACCGAATTTTGTGTGTGATACCGAATTTTGTGTGTGATACCGAATTCTGTGTGTGATACCGAATTTTGTGTGTGGTATTTGTGTATGTATTGTGTAATGCAGTCGGTCAGTACTCACAAACTGGCAGTCGGTCACCGGACAGTGTACGGGCGTCGCCCTGAGATGCACGGCGGTGGTGTGCTCCGCGAGGCGCGCCGCCTTGCTGAAGCGCTTGCCGCACATGGAGCAGCAGTGTCTACGCATTCATTTTGCGTTTATTCAGAATCAGAATTAAGCGCTTGAATCAGAATTAAACGCTTGAATCAGAATTAAACGCTTGAATCAGAATTAAACGCTTGAATAAGAGCTAAGCGCTTAAATCAGAGCCAGAATTAGGCATATGAATCAGAATTATGCCCTTGAATCAGAAATAAACGCTCGAATCAGAATCAGAATTAAGCGCTTGAATATGAATCAGAATCTTTATCTGCATAAAACATGTTATATGAGGATGTTTCATAATAAAAGAAAGCACATTTTTCGCTATTACAAATAGCTTGCAAAATTACATTAAATAGTTATCTTTTAATATATTACATAACACTTTTATTATCAAATAAATAATATGCCAAACTTTGTGTCTCATTACAATCAATTAAATTAAAATCAAGATAATTAAAATATGTCAAATAAATAAAATGTATTAGATGTCAAATAAAATCTTTCATGGCAAATATTTTATTAATAATTAAGAATACAGTTCAAGAGATATCTTTGCCTGAACTAGATACAACCTGAATACTACTAATTCATGTTTAATGGGTAAAAATGCAGTTAAAAGTTTTCCATACTGCCAATCTATACTATTTGCATACTTAAATTAACGTAAATTTTGTGTCACCATAAGACAAAGTTAGTTAATATTAATAAGTATTTTATTTAATCGATTGTAAAAAAAATACCCGGAAAATTGAAAAGCAATTTCAAAATTCCAATGAAATAAATTATTTATTCTGTATGTAGGCCCTCCTCCGGGCACTTATACACGTCCCAAAATATAACTTAGCCCTACCACCGCTTCGGGACTACATATAGGCTGGTGATGAGAAGAAACGCGCAACAAACTCAGTCACCTTTGTCAGCCTGATTTTACAGGAAATACATTTTACAAGACAATAGTAAGTGCGAGCTAGGCAGTTTAAGTCCATACACTCTTGTCGTTTAAATAATCTTCTAATTTGTAATATCCTTTTGTCATAAGGACTTTTTTAATGTTGATTTTGAACTCATGGATCGGTAGTTCAACAAGAGTTTGTGGTAATTTATTAAAATAATTTATTGAATTGAATAAAAAATAGGTATATACAGGGTTATTTAAAAAACATCAACAACCTCGCACGACTAGATAGCTTACAATTTGTTCTTAGAGTTTTATCATACTTCTAAGCTTTTAAGCTTTTATTGTACTGTCGTAAGATTTGTAAGTCTATGTTCCATTCTCACGAAAAGGCAACGTGCGCGATGCGCGGGATGCGATGCACACAGAGATAAGAACATTCAGATGTCAAGTTAATAAATAAATAAATAATCAATAAATATTGGACAACATCACATACATTGCTCTGATTCTAAAGTAAGTAGCTAAAGCACTTGTGTTATAGGAATCAGAAACAACGACGGTACCACAACACCCAGACCCGAGCCAATATAGAAAAGTTCGTTTTCTACATTCAGATAAAACGATATTTTGTTTTGTATGGAAATAAATGTGTCAAATTATCAAAAGTCGTAGAACAAATGGTGTTGTTTATGATGTTAGCTACCTAGTCTTGCGAGGTTGTTTTACAAAAAAACATAACCCTCGTTTGGCAGTCGGGTAATAACTCTGTATTTAAATGTTTTAGCGTACTTACTTCAGTTTAGCGGGGTCTATGTGCTTCAAGTTGTACTTCATGTGTTGGTAGTAAGTCATTTTGTTCTTGAACGTGACGTCACACTGAAATAAATTATAATATTTTATTTTATTTATTTATTTAAGGACAACCAATTGATACCTATATGATCAATATATGATAATTTCAGCCTAAATAAATACCCTGCGGCCTAAGAATGATTAAAATATGAAATAGAAGCTATTTTAAAAACAAAACTCAAGTGTTTTTATAAATCAAATAGGTTTATGTTACAATCCATGTTGAACTGTAAAAATTAATAAGCTTTCCACTTTTGATGTGTCATTTGTTGACAATTCAAATCATTTTAGAAAGAAATATTTACAAAGTTTAAATAGAACTATGTTAAAGTCGAAGAAGGTTCAATAAAAGATAAATAACACTTGAAAAAATCATCGACCTCAGGTGGGCGTCGAACCCGCGTCCCATCGCACCATCGGTTCGAGTCCCATCTGAGGTCGATGATTTTTTCAAGTGTTATATATCTTTAATTAAACCTTGCATGGAATTGCTAAAAACAAAAATTTACAAGGTTCAATAAGTTGTGGCAGTCATAGTCCTCCACTCCCAAGTTCAAATAATCCCAAATGAACACCACAGAATAACACTATTACACTACTGACTTAATGCAACAAGTTGATTATGAAGTTGATAAAAGCAAGCGAAAATGGATCTTGCAGTTTCATATGGGCCAGTGATATTTAACCATTTTTTTCGTCGAGTATACATAACGCGAACGCTGCAAGCTGAAGCTAATGAGGGCTATCGCGTGTGAATTATAATATAAATAATAAATATTGGACAACATCACATACATTGCTCTGATCCTAAGGTAAGTAGCTAAAGCTCTTGTGTTATAGAAATCAGAAACAACGACGGTACCACAACACACAGACAATATAGAAAGTTCGTTTTCAGCCCCGATCGTGGATCGAACCCGATGGATGGTAAATAAATGAATATAATTGTGTATTCAGGACCTCTCGATAGTGGCACAACTGGTGAGCACAAACCGGTAGCCCCATTGGAAGATAAAGGTTAACCTAAGATTTTTAATTCTTAAAAAAAATCGTCTGCCTCAGGTCGGATCCGAACCCACGTTCATCGCATACCGGGCGAGTGCTTTACCACTAAGCTACCGAGACGTTAGCCGACTCGACGAAATCTTTCAATTATTCTTATATTATTATATCAATTGTTGTCTTGTTTCCCGAGCATACAGGTTAAATATCTCTTAAGTATACCGTCTGTGCTTAGATATAATTGCTCATATTTTGATATTTTTGTATGCTTATGTATAACTAATCTTAAGTACCTATTTAGAATGTGAGTGTAATAAAGGAGCGGGGTTGCCTGCCACAAGTATATATAAGGTCCGATTTTATTAGTGTACATCCTGTTAACCTGTGACTATATAGGTGAAAAGCAATCGTAAAAACCAATTGTCAAATGTGTACCATAAAAACTAAAAAAGTTAAAAATCAACAACATTGACTTCATGTTGCATAAACTCGTCCTATCTTTGCTACGTTTAACCATCTGATTATCCGTCTTATTTCTTCCCCAGAGCAGAGCTGTACAGAGCGAGAAAGAGTTGAAGATAGGACGAGTTTATGCAATATGAAGTCAATGTTGTTATTTTGTAATGTATTTTTAACTTTTTTAGATTTTATGATAGACATTTGAAAGTTGGTTTTTACGATTGCTTTTCACCTATATAGTCACAGGTTAACAGGATGAACACTAATAAAATCGGACCTTATATGTATACTTACTGGGTAACCTCGAATGTAAACCACCTACATGTACATGATGTTTTTTATAAAGAAAGAAATATTATTTTATTTTATTTATTTTTTAGTGTCTTTTTTTTCAAGTATTAAAAATCTTAGATAAACTTAGCATGGTAATTGTTAAAAACAAAATTTGAATAAAGCTTAATTCCATAGTGGCACGTACTTGGTGGCAGTAGAGATGCGCGTGCGCGTCGTGCGTGGCGCGGTGCAGCTGCATCGCCTTCTTGAACAGAAAGCGTTTCCCGCACGCGGTGCAAGCGTGCTCCTTCTCGCCCGCGTGGATACTACGCAAGTTTGTACATTAGATAAATAGTTTTTTTTTATATTAATTTTTTTCCACAATCACACCAATTATTTAGCCCCAAACTAAGCAACTATGACGACTTGATGACGGATAAACATACTTAAATACGTTTATAAACATCCATGACTTAGGTACAAGTGCTCGTGCTCATCACACTAACATTTGCCCCTCGCGGGATTCGAACCCGCAACCGCCAGGCTTTGTAGTCCGGAGCGCGAACCACTACACCAGAAGGTCATCAAAATATTGGACAACATCACGTACTATCGCGGGCTCCGACGCCTGACAAGTCTTAAAGCTAAAATCGCTTGCAAGCACCTCTGCCACTCACTTCAAGCCACGCCCTACGTTCATTTATGTTTCGGGTTCAATCGTAACTATCGGTGTTTAGGCACAAGCAAGCAAGCTTCTATTTGTATCTAATTAGTTGTAGTAAAACGTAGTAAAATGCATAACCAATCAGGGTGGGTTGGGGCGTGTCCGGCGCAATGCGCTTACACAGGAATATTTCTACAAAGCGGTAAGGCGTCGCAGCCCGCGATAGTACATTGCTCTGATCCTAAGGTAAGTAGCTAAAGCACGCGTGTTATAGAAATCAGAAACAACGACGGTACCACATAGATAGATAGATACTCTTCATTGCACACCAAGAAGTTACAGTTGATGTTTACAGAGAGATGTACAATTTAGGCGGTCTTATCGCTAAGAGCGATCTTCCTTCAGTTTATAAAAGCTCAAGGAAATGAAAGTTCGGAAAGACAACCGATAAAAAATTACGGTGTATGTGTCAGAAGACTTTGTGATTGTGATTTGTTTGTTTAAAAAAAAAACTTAATGTAATGCTTATTTATTTATTATTAAGTTGCTATGCCCTGCCAGGGTTACAGTTACATGTTACGGGACTTATGAAAATGTAAAACATCTCTCCAACCACATGTGTGCAATAAGCAATTTGAATTTGAATTTGTTTTAGAGGTCACAATAATTAAGAGTAGGTAACATAATTCGATTAAGTAATAAATAAGTAGTTAAAGAAAGTATTCGTTGTAAAGTCATACTATGATTTAAATAATTTAAGGACAAAATTTAAATTACATTTCTTGACATATTATAATCTCAATCCTATTTTGACCATCATTTGATTCTTATCTTGACATTTTAAATATTGACATTTAAGATTTGTATTTTGACATTGACGTAATTGCCATTTATCAATGTATTAGCATGTGATATACTGAACAATTAAATGAGATTTTAATATAATAAATTGAGTGAAGAAATGTAATGTTAATCTGTCTTTAATTTGAATAAATGTTTAAGTTTAGTTAGATATATAGATAGGAAGTTCATTTTATCTATCGATACCTGAGAATTATTTATAAATATTGGACATCTCATACATTGCTCTGATTTTAGGATAAACCAAGACCCGAGCCAATATAGAAAAGTTCGTTTTCTACCTTGACCCGACCGGGGATCGAACCCGGAACCTCGGAGATGGCGGCGTACTCGCCTCTCGGCTACGGAGGTCGTCATATATCATCGGTCATCATATACATAAATGGATATTGTAATTGACAAGCTGTAATGCATGTATGTAAATTAGTAATGCTATTACATTATGAAGTGATTATATGCCTGTAAATACAAGTACATACAGGGTGTAAAAAAAAGCTTAACGAAGCCTTAAACCACATATTCTATACACTAAAGCAAGTAGAATGCAAAAAAAAAATAATTGCTGGGAAATGACTTTTATTTTTGGATATCAAAAAAAAATAACTTATTTCTAACCCGCAATGTATAGCGCGCACGCCACAGACTATGCCTGTGTGTGTAAGCGGATCATGTTTCTTTGTAAAAAAGTTAAGTATAATCAGGCAGAAGTCAATTTTGTAAAACTCTTTGAAAAAAAAATGAAACTTTGACTGTCAATAACTCGGTAACCCGTCATTTCCCAGGTATAGTGTAAAAGAAAAAAATGATCGTAATAATACGTAGTATATGTGGTATTCGGCTTCGTTAAGCCTTTTTTTACACCCGATATACAAGGCAACTTCGGTACTATACAATAGAACATTATTCCGTTTTCTTAGTTATTATACTTACAATAAATGTGTTCTAAGCGACGCTTTGTCTCTAAACGTCTTCTCGCACAGATCACACTTGGGCCTCTCTGAATGGTTCTTCATGTGGTTCCGTAGTTTGCCTAGAGTCCTGGAAACATTAAAAAAATGCATACAGAAATAGAAAATGATTTATTTGACACACACAGAATACAAAAGAAATACATAACTGGATTTAAGAAAATGAAATGTGTCAAAAATCTAAACAATGCAATGAACTCCAAATAACCTTATGATTGAACACCATGTTGGGCGCCAATTAAGATCAATGGCGCCCAACGTGATGGAGACAAAAAATCCATATAAAATTGAATTATGTTGTACGTGCTTGAGTCTGGAAAGTGGCAAATATTTGTAGGATGCATAGATTGGACTAGATTAGAGGGAAATAAAAGAACAATAAAAAATGACGTCAGACAAAACCAATTTGGCTTAAGCGTATCCGAGGTATTACGTATAGATAGGGTTCAGATTCGCTTGTAGTGAACGGTAGTTGGAAGTTAAATCAGTTAAGTAGGCGTGCAGGTGCAAATTATTTTAGACCTTATTGTCGCGTTGAAACGATTGATAATTTATTGCAACTGTTTTGGAAGCGAGCCTTCTGTACCTTTATGTAATAACAATAAATAATAATAAATATTGGACAACATCACATACATTGCTCTGATCCTAAGGTAAGTAGCTAAAACACTTGTGTTATAGAAATCAGAAACAACGACGGTACCGCAACACCAAGACCCGAGCCAATATAGAAAAGTTAATTGAAGATAAATAACACTTGAAAAAAAATCATTGACCTCAGGTAGAAAAGTTAGTTTTCTATATTGACCCGACCGGGGATCGAATCCGGAACCTCAGAGATGGCGGCGCCATATACAGTCCGGCGTGCTCGCCTCTCGGTACGAAGGTCGCGAAATGATTGATAATTTATTGCAACTGTTTCGGAAGTGAGCCTTCTGTACCTTTATACAGGGTTAAATTGTAAAGGGGTGCCAAATTTTCAAAACAAGATCTAGAGGTGCACTGCTTATGGTATTTGTTGTCAATTTGAACCTCTGGTATGCGCGGACGCTCCTGCTGTTAGAAATGTACCTTACATCGAAAAGGCTAAGGTTTGTTTTCGCGCGCCATTGTGACTATTATTGCATTGAACTTTGCAGTTCTAGGTTGCACAGAGATAGTGCGTGCGTATTTTTTATGAATGAGGCAAGATTATCCACGCGTAATATTTAATTAAAAAAAATAATTAAAAATAATATGGTTTATGTTTAGGTATCCTATTTTTTACTGGTTTTATAATTGTTTATTTTGTTTCTTTTTAATCTTGAATCTCGATTCGTATTGTTATTGTAATTGTGCTTGTTGTCTTTGTTTCGTCTCCTGTTCTGTAAAGGTATGTGTGCAGCGGTGTATCGGCCCCCCGGCGCCTGCCTGCCTGAATCCGAGCCGGAGTCGGCCGGAGGGATTTGGGGTTCTCTGGTGGTCCGATAAACCGCTGTCACTACTCGTCCCACGTCCGAGTCGGGGTTGCCGCTGAAAACCAGCGTCGTTACGGGTTCGGCTGTAACGACAAATGCTGAGCGGGGACCTTTTTGACACTCTTTTTGTATGTTCAATGTAATTGTGTTTGTAACTATGCCTATGTATGTCAAATAAACGTTTTCTATTCTATTCTAATCTAATAGTAATATTTAAAAAAAAATGTTTGTTTTTAGATCGTTTATATCGTAGATCGATTTATTTACTGATTCTGAGTGGTCCCTGAAAATTTGGCAACCCTTTGCAATGTAACCCTGTATTGTTCTGTGCTATTAGTATGCGTGTATACGTGTAGCGTGTATGTGTGTGTGTGTGTGTGTGACTCACGGCGCCGTGTGTCCGCAGAGCGCGCAGGCGTGCGTGGGCGCGTCGGCGGCGTGCGCGCGCGCGCGGTGGTCCGCCGCCACGGCCGCGCGGGACGACAGCCAGCCGCAGAGAGCGCAGCGCCATCTGCGACGTGACTTGTGCATAGACTTGCGTAGCTGAAGCACGCTTCAAACTCGTGCCGCGAATCGCGAGTGTAAAGTTTTAAACTCAATGAAACAGTAATTAACGCGATCATTATTTAGGTACAAAATGTTACCTCTTTTGCTTGACAAGTTCTTTCCACGGATCGCCACTATTATTCAAGAGTTGTGCGTGAAGCTATTGAAATCAAAAAAGTATAAAAATATCAATCGGGAAGACGGTTTCCAATTGTCCGCGACATGGAATCCAGTGATTAAAAATAGACAATCTCGTTTTGTTTCGCAATCGAGTGCTCACCTGAATACGGACGCGGCGGTTAGTTGCAGAATAGGGACACAGTGAGTGTAGTGTGTGACGGTACTTGGCGTGAAAATAATATTATGAGGGTAGATGAAGAATCTGCCTTCATACGGAGTGAAGGCATCGCTGTTCCAGTCAGCCTGTGTGTAACCCGACCGAAACGTCAGGCAAAAGAAGTAACATTTTGTACCTAAATTATGATCGCGTTAATTCCCGTTTCATTGAGTTTGAAATAATGCAACAAAAGTCTAAAAGTAATTAGTGTAAAGTTTGGCAGTGAAGCCGGCTCCAGACTTGTGCGCGAACGCGAAGGTCCCACGAACGCTTGCGCAATCGGCTCCACACCTTGCGTTCGCGGACCTTCGCGGGGTTTGCGCGCGATTCGCGCACTAAGTCTGGAGCGCGCATAAGAGAAAGCGCCGGTTTTTTGACGTGATAATAATATAATAATAATAAATTGTTTCCAAAATCACACCAATTATCTAGCCCCAGACTAAGCAAAGCTTGTACTTGACTAGATAACGGATAAACATACTTAAATACGTTTATAAACATCCATAACTTAGGTGCAAATGCTCGTGTTCATCACACTAACATTTGCCCCTCGCGGGATTCGAACCCGCAACCGCCAGGCATTGTAGTCCGGTGCGCGAACCACTACACCAGACGGTCGTCGAATAACGTCTTATAAATTGATGAAGACCAACTGCACGCAAGGAAAATGATCACGTTCCGCGTACGAACGTGAGCGCACGCGCAAGCGTTCAAAGATTATTTATTCACCGAGACAAGGTAATACAGTAGTGATGTCATAATAATTTAGTCCAGCTTATCTCACCAGCGTTTTGCTTGTGACGCATATATCTCTCTTCCACTCCATCGGCCGATGCGTCCGAGTAGCATACATTTTTTCTTATCCTATCAAGCTTCAATTACCCACCGGTGGCCGCGTAACAATAAAATTTTCATTGTGTCTCTTTGCAATGGCCTGACGGTTAAGACGTTATCACGTAAATTATCGTCCAAAAAATTGACTTTTCAGACAACCACTTTTTGGATTTATACAAAGGGTTCTGTTCGGTCGGATAGTTGCGATTCGCAGCGTTCACGGGCGGGCTTAAAATATAGACACTCACGATTCGCGGCGCAGGTGTAGAGCGGCCTTTACGAGTGTAAAAACGATTTTACAAGAGATTTTATTTTGCAAAACAGACAGACACAAACTATAAGACAAAAAATATAAAATTCTTATTTTACCTATACATTTCAAGAGCAATCTTTATTTATAAAAGGATTTATCAGTTTTCGCACTCTATGAAATTCATGGTAATTACTTAGATTATATACATGTCTAGATTCCCTGTTCAAGTCGTTTAAGAGAACAATCAATCAAATAATCAAGGGTGAAACCTTGTTATAAAACACAATTGTTTCCCTTTCTTATTTTTTGGACATTGTTAGTTGTTATCTTGCATTACTGCCCGTTTCAATGTCTGTGATACTATTTAATATGTGGACAACGGGGCTGATTACACTTTTAGTAATACGTTATTGTGAAAGTGTAAAGTAAATTGTAAGTGTAATTGTTTGTTGTTCCTAAAATAAATTAAAAAAAAAGTGTCATAAACGTCAAAAAATATATACGCCAACTGTCGGCGCCAAAGTTTGTTTCACCCGCTCAGTGGCGCGCTTGTTACCATAGCAACCCATAATTGTTACCATAATAGCCATAGTTGTTACTCACTCAAATCTGGCCTGTTCTTTTGGTGACAATTGAAGCACCACACTCTATCTAGACATGTTTATAATCAACGGCTAATGACTATTTTTTACGTAGGTAATAATAATTCCTTCAAGAGCGAGGCCTTGCTATGTTGCGTCGCTCGCCATCTTCTATGGTTGCCACTGTGCTTGATTCACAGTGGAGGCCTAGAGGCTGTTATTGATAATGATGTGCTGTCTCTCTCTCTCTTCCTAGCTATCCATCCCACATGGTGGTGGGGTCAGCTTTCCGTGTTTTTCTCCTCCACTTCGCCCTGTCCTCGACATCGTCCTCGGAAACCTCGCACTCTCTCATGTCCTTCAGCACTACACTCTTCCATCGTGTTTTGGGTCTTCCTCTGGATCTTCGACCGATAATGATGTGCTGTCTGTATAATAAGATATGGCTGGCACCGTGTTCGGCAGTGTATTCCTAGAGGCTGATAATGATGTTATCATCATCATTTCAGCCACAGGAGGTCCACTGCTGAACATAGGCCTTCCTCAGTGACTTCCAGTTTATCCGGCTGCGCGCGGCCTTCATCCAGCGGCTTCCTGCAACCTTTACCAGGTCGTCTGTCCACCTTGTGGGTGTGAGTCGCACGCTGCGCTTGCCGGTACGCGGCCTCCATTCCAGAACCTTTCTGCCCCATCGGTCGTCAGTTCTACGTGCTATGTGTCCCGCCCACTACCACTTCAGCTTGTTAATCTGTCGGGCTACGTCAGCGAGTTTTGTTCTTTCACGGATCTCCTCATTTCTGATTTCATCTCGCAAGGAAACAGCGAGCATTGCCCCTTCATAGCTGTGCAATCTTGAGCTTCCTTAAGCCCAAAGTAAGAGGCCCCGTTTCTGTTCCGTATGTCATCATTGTGTCGTGTGGTGCCGGCACGTTAAAAGAATTGCACCACCCCGACTTCCTATGGAAGTCGTAAGAGGCGACTACAGGAGAACCGCCACAAGAAGACGGGCAGCAGCGTCTCCTCTCCACCATTGGCCAAACTGTGATCGCCAACCCGCCTGCCAAGCGTGGCGATTATGGCAAAATCCTCCTTTTGGAGAGGCCTGTGTGCAGCAGTGGACTGATATAGGCTGGTGATGTGATGATGATGTCATCACTGGTAAACACACGCTGATCCCTGCAATGTGCAACGTGTGGTAGTCTACTCACCGGACGCGGTGCCGGCGGCGGTGCGCGGCGAGCGCGTGCGCGTCGCGGCAGCGCGTGCCGCACGCGCCGCACTCGAACGCGCCGGACGCCTGACGGAGAAATCAAAATCAAATCAAAGGACATCATTCACGGCCCGTACAAAAAGTACCAAAAATTTAAAATGCCGGCCAAAAAGATAAGTGTGATCCAAAACGATATTCAGACGTAAAAATATTGGAGTGCCACAACCTTACCATTTTTACAATTTATAAAGAGAAATTGTACAATTATGAAATTTATTGTAATTTTAATATGTAAAATAACTATAACAGAATTAGTAAAAATGTGTCGTGATCATGGTGGTTGTAACAGCGTCGAAATATTTCATAATTAACACTAAATTGACATTTAACCAGTTAGCTGAACGTCGTCCAGCTGTACTGGTGAACGTTGCGTTTAACCACTCGGCTAATCGACGTTGCGACGATGACGTGGCTGATCGAGGTAGGCGTGTAATTGAATGGCGTTGTTCAAAAACTTTTTATTTAATGATTTTCTGTGAATCAGCATTGAAATCAGAGAGTGAACAATAAATCACCCCTATTTTCCCACCCTAAGGAAAGGTTTTTTTTTCAAATTTATATGGGATCAATTTCGAGGTAACCTCCCTCCTCGCGTCGTTTTCTCATTACTGAGGGTCGTGACTCCCCCGCTGCATCAGTTTCTCTCGTACGATTTCCCTCCATCTGCTGCGATAATTTCGAGGTATATATACGCTATCTAATAAAAAAATGAATTATCGAAATCGGACTACTCTGTAAAAAGTTACGCGTGGTCAAACATTACAATCAGTGTGTGAACAATCAATCATCCCCTGTTTTCGTACCCTTTGGGTTGTTTTTTTTTCCAAATTTTATGGGACCAAGTTCGGGCTATACCCTTTCTAATAAAAAAAGAATTATCAAAATCGGACAACTCTGTAAAAAGTTATGCGTGATCATACATAAAAAAAAAAACCAAAAAAATATACGCGTCGACTTGAGAACCTCTTCCGTTTATTTTCGTCGGTTAATAAAAGGCTAGCCGTCCAATTAAATGGCTATTTCAATATACAAGGTGTTAATTTATTAGTTAATTATCTTCTAGGGGGTTATTCTGTTGCTCAAATACTACAACTTTCTCTATGAGATCATCTTCCAAATCCTAACTGTTTATGGTTATGCAAGAACGCGGACTCACCGGGTCATGTTTCTTCATATGGTTGTCGAGCTTGAACCGGTGGTTGAACCCGACGGCACAGCGCTCGCAGCGATGCTCGTGCCGCAAGTACGCTGCGGCCTCTAGCGCCCTCTGTCGCTCCCCCTCCACCTGTGTGTGAGTGAGTGAGTGAGTGAGTGTGTGCAGCGCTCGCAGCGATGCTCGTGCCGCAAGTACGCTGCGGCCTCTAGCGCCCTCTGTCGCTCCCCCTCCACCTGTGTGTGAGTGAGTGAGTGAGTGAGTGTGTGCAGCGCTCGCAGCGATGCTCGTGCCGCAAGTACGCTGCGGCCTCTAGCGCCCTCTGTCGCTCCCCCTCCACCTGTGTGTGAGTGAGTGAGTGAGTGAGTGTGTGCAGCGCTCGCAGCGATGCTCGTGCCGCAAGTACGCTGCGGCCTCTAGCGCCCTCTGTCGCTCCCCCTCCACCTGTGTGTGAGTGAGTGAGTGAGTGAGTGTGTGCAGCGCTCGCAGCGATGCTCGTGCCGCAAGTACGCTGCGGCCTCTAGCGCCCTCTGTCGCTCCGCCTCCACCTGTGTGTGAGTGAGTGAGTGAGTGAGTGTGTGCAGCGCTCGCAGCGATGCTCGTGCCGCAAGTACGCTGCGGCCTCTAGCGCCCTCTGTCACTCCGCCTCCACCTGTGTGTGAGTGAGTGAGTGAGTGAGTGTGTGCAGCGCTCGCAGCGATGCTCGTGCCGCAAGTACGCTGCGGCCTCTAGCGCCCTCTGTCGCTCCGCCTCCACCTGTGTGTGAGTGAGTGAGTGAGTGAGTGTGTGCAGCGCTCGCAGCGATGCTCGTGCCGCAAGTACGCTGCGGCCTCTAGCGCCCTCTGTCGCTCCGCCTCCACCTGTGTGTGAGTGAGTGAGTGAGTGAGTGTGTGCAGCGCTCGCAGCGATGCTCGTGCCGCAAGTACGCTGCGGCCTCTAGCGCCCTCTGTCGCTCCGCCTCCACCTGTGTGTGAGTGAGTGAGTGAGTGAGTGAGTGAGTGTGTGCAGCGCTCGCAGCGATGCTCGTGCCGCAAGTACGCTGCGGCCTCTAGCGCCCTCTGTCGCTCCGCCTCCACCTGTGTGTGAGTGAGTGAGTGAGTGAGTGAGTGTGTGCAGCGCTCGCAGCGATGCTCGTGCCGCAAGTACGCTGCGGCCTCTAGCGCCCTCTGTCGCTCCGCCTCCACCTGTGAGTGAGTGAGTGAGTGAGTGAGTGTGTGCAGCGCTCGCAGCGATGCTCGTGCCGCAAGTACGCTGCGGCCTCTAGCGCCCTCTGTCGCTCCCCTCCACCTGTGTGTGAGTGAGTGAGTGAGTGAGTGAGTGAGTGAGTGTGTGCAGCGCTCGCAGCGATGCTCGTGCCGCAAGTACGCTGCGGCCTCTAGCGCCCTCTGTCGCTCCGCCTCCACCTGTGTGTGAGTGAGTGAGTGAGTGAGTGTGTGCAGCGCTCGCAGCGATGCTCGTGCCGCAAGTACGCTGCGGCCTCTAGCGCCCTCTGTCGCTCCCCCTCCACCTGTGTGTGAGTGAGTGAGTGAGTGAGTGAGTGAGTGAGTGTGTGCAGCGCTCGCAGCGATGCTCGTGCCGCAAGTACGCTGCGGCCTCTAGCGCCCTCTGTCGCTCCGCCTCCACCTGTGTGTGAGTGAGTGAGTGAGTGAGTGTGTGCAGCGCTCGCAGCGATGCTCGTGCCGCAAGTACGCTGCGGCCTCTAGCGCCCTCTGTCGCTCCGCCTCCACCTGTGTGTGAGTGAGTGAGTGAGTGAGTGAGTGTGTGCAGCGCTCGCAGCGATGCTCGTGCCGCAAGTACGCTGCGGCCT
This sequence comes from Anania fuscalis, assembly GCA_950371115.1. Taxonomy (NCBI): domain Eukaryota; kingdom Metazoa; phylum Arthropoda; class Insecta; order Lepidoptera; family Crambidae; genus Anania; species Anania fuscalis. The sequence goes on from OX493354.1 coordinate 390,322, forward strand.
CTAGCGCCCTCTGTCGCTCCGCCTCCACCTGTGTGTGAGTGAGTGAGTGAGTGAGTGAGTGTGTGCAGCGCTCGCAGCGATGCTCGTGCCGCAAGTACGCTGCGGCCTCTAGCGCCCTCTGTCGCTCCGCCTCCACCTGTGTGTGAGTGAGTGAGTGAGTGAGTGAGTGTGTGCAGCGCTCGCAGCGATGCTCGTGCCGCAAGTACGCTGCGGCCTCTAGCGCCCTCTGTCGCTCCGCCTCCACCTGTGTGTGAGTGAGTGAGTGAGTGAGTGTGTGCAGCGCTCGCAGCGATGCTCGTGCCGCAAGTACGCTGCGGCCTCTAGCGCCCTCTGTCGCTCCCCCTCCACCTGTGTGTGAGTGAGTGAGTGAGTGAGTGAGTGTGTGCAGCGCTCGCAGCGATGCTCGTGCCGCAAGTACGCTGCGGCCTCTAGCGCCCTCTGTCGCTCCGCCTCCACCTGTGAGTGAGTGAGTGAGTGAGTGAGTGAGTGTGTGCAGCGCTCGCAGCGATGCTCGTGCCGCAAGTACGCTGCGGCCTCTAGCGCCCTCTGTCGCTCCGCCTCCACCTGTGTGTGAGTGAGTGAGTGAGTGAGTGTGTGCAGCGCTCGCAGCGATGCTCGTGCCGCAAGTACGCTGCGGCCTCTAGCGCCCTCTGTCGCTCCGCCTCCACCTGTGTGTGAGTGAGTGAGTGAGTGAGTGTGTGCAGCGCTCGCAGCGATGCTCGTGCCGCAAGTACGCTGCGGCCTCTAGCGCCCTCTGTCGCTCCGCCTCCACCTGTGTGTGAGTGAGTGAGTGAGTGAGTGAGTGAGTGTGTGCAGCGCTCGCAGCGATGCTCGTGCCGCAAGTACGCTGCGGCCTCTAGCGCCCTCTGTCGCTCCGCCTCCACCTGTGTGTGAGTGAGTGAGTGAGTGAGTGAGTGTGTGCAGCGCTCGCAGCGATGCTCGTGCCGCAAGTACGCTGCGGCCTCTAGCGCCCTCTGTCGCTCCGCCTCCACCTGTGTGTGAGTGAGTGAGTGAGTGAGTGAGTGTGTGCAGCGCTCGCAGCGATGCTCGTGCCGCAAGTACGCTGCGGCCTCTAGCGCCCTCTGTCGCTCCGCCTCCACCTGTGAGTGAGTGAGTGAGTGAGTGAGTGTGTGCAGCGCTCGCAGCGATGCTCGTGCCGCAAGTACGCTGCGGCCTCTAGCGCCCTCTGTCGCTCCGCCTCCACCTGTGTGTGAGTGAGTGAGTGAGTGAGTGAGTGAGTGTGTGCAGCGCTCGCAGCGATGCTCGTGCCGCAAGTACGCTGCGGCCTCTAGCGCCCTCTGTCGCTCCGCCTCCACCTGTGTGTGAGTGAGTGAGTGAGTGAGTGTGTGCAGCGCTCGCAGCGATGCTCGTGCCGCAAGTACGCTGCGGCCTCTAGCGCCCTCTGTCGCTCCCCCTCCACCTGTGTGTGAGTGAGTGAGTGAGTGAGTGAGTGAGTGAGTGTGTGCAGCGCTCGCAGCGATGCTCGTGCCGCAAGTACGCTGCGGCCTCTAGCGCCCTCTGTCGCTCCGCCTCCACCTGTGTGTGAGTGAGTGAGTGAGTGAGTGTGTGCAGCGCTCGCAGCGATGCTCGTGCCGCAAGTACGCTGCGGCCTCTAGCGCCCTCTGTCGCTCCGCCTCCACCTGTGTGTGAGTGAGTGAGTGAGTGAGTGAGTGTGTGCAGCGCTCGCAGCGATGCTCGTGCCGCAAGTACGCTGCGGCCTCTAGCGCCCTCTGTCGCTCCGCCTCCACCTGTGTGTGAGTGAGTGAGTGAGTGAGTGAGTGTGTGCAGCGCTCGCAGCGATGCTCGTGCCGCAAGTACGCTGCGGCCTCTAGCGCCCTCTGTCGCTCCGCCTCCACCTGTGTGTGAGTGAGTGAGTGAGTGAGTGAGTGTGTGCAGCGCTCGCAGCGATGCTCGTGCCGCAAGTACGCTGCGGCCTCTAGCGCCCTCTGTCGCTCCGCCTCCACCTGTGTGTGAGTGAGTGAGTGAGTGAGTGTGTGCAGCGCTCGCAGCGATGCTCGTGCCGCAAGTACGCTGCGGCCTCTAGCGCCCTCTGTCGCTCCGCCTCCACCTGTGTGTGAGTGAGTGAGTGAGTGAGTGAGTGTGTGCAGCGCTCGCAGCGATGCTCGTGCCGCAAGTACGCTGCGGCCTCTAGCGCCCTCTGTCGCTCCGCCTCCACCTGTGAGTGAGTGAGTGAGTGAGTGAGTGAGTGTGTGCAGCGCTCGCAGCGATGCTCGTGCCGCAAGTACGCTGCGGCCTCTAGCGCCCTCTGTCGCTCCGCCTCCACCTGTGTGTGAGTGAGTGAGTGAGTGAGTGAGTGTGTGCAGCGCTCGCAGCGATGCTCGTGCCGCAAGTACGCTGCGGCCTCTAGCGCCCTCTGTCGCTCCGCCTCCACCTGTGTGTGAGTGAGTGAGTGAGTGAGTGTGTGCAGCGCTCGCAGCGATGCTCGTGCCGCAAGTACGCTGCGGCCTCTAGCGCCCTCTGTCGCTCCGCCTCCACCTGTGTGTGAGTGAGTGAGTGAGTGAGTGAGTGAGTGTGTGCAGCGCTCGCAGCGATGCTCGTGCCGCAAGTACGCTGCGGCCTCTAGCGCCCTCTGTCGCTCCGCCTCCACCTGTGTGTGAGTGAGTGAGTGAGTGAGTGAGTGTGTGCAGCGCTCGCAGCGATGCTCGTGCCGCAAGTACGCTGCGGCCTCTAGCGCCCTCTGTCGCTCCGCCTCCACCTGTGTGTGAGTGAGTGAGTGAGTGAGTGTGTGCAGCGCTCGCAGCGATGCTCGTGCCGCAAGTACGCTGCGGCCTCTAGCGCCCTCTGTCGCTCCGCCTCCACCTGTGTGTGAGTGAGTGAGTGAGTGAGTGTGTGCAGCGCTCGCAGCGATGCTCGTGCCGCAAGTACGCTGCGGCCTCTAGCGCCCTCTGTCGCTCCGCCTCCACCTGTGTGTGAGTGAGTGAGTGAGTGAGTGAGTGAGTGAGTGAGTGAGTGAGTGTGTGCAGCGCTCGCAGCGATGCTCTTGCCGCAAGTACGCTGCGGCCTCTAGCGCCCTCTGTCGCTCCGCCTCCACCTGTGTGTGAGTGAGTGAGTGAGTGAGTGAGTGTGTGCAGCGCTCGCAGCGATGCTCGTGCCGCAAGTACGCTGCGGCCTCTAGCGCCCTCTGTCGCTCCGCCTCCACCTGTGTGTGAGTGAGTGAGTGAGTGAGTGAGTGTGTGCAGCGCTCGCAGCGATGCTCGTGCCGCAAGTACGCTGCGGCCTCTAGCGCCCTCTGTCGCTCCGCCTCCACCTGTGTGTGAGTGAGTGAGTGAGTGAGTGTGTGCAGCGCTCGCAGCGATGCTCGTGCCGCAAGTACGCTGCGGCCTCTAGCGCCCTCTGTCGCTCCGCCTCCACCTGTGTGTGAGTGAGTGAGTGAGTGAGTGAGTGTGTGCAGCGCTCGCAGCGATGCTCGTGCCGCAAGTACGCTGCGGCCTCTAGCGCCCTCTGTCGCTCCGCCTCCACCTGTGTGTGAGTGAGTGAGTGAGTGAGTGTGTGCAGCGCTCGCAGCGATGCTCGTGCCGCAAGTACGCTGCGGCCTCTAGCGCCCTCTGTCACTCCGCCTCCACCTGTGTGTGAGTGAGTGAGTGAGTGAGTGTGTGCAGCGCTCGCAGCGATGCTCGTGCCGCAAGTACGCTGCGGCCTCTAGCGCCCTCTGTCGCTCCGCCTCCACCTGTGTGTGAGTGAGTGAGTGAGTGAGTGTGTGCAGCGCTCGCAGCGATGCTCGTGCCGCAAGTACGCTGCGGCCTCTAGCGCCCTCTGTCGCTCCGCCTCCACCTGTGTGTGAGTGAGTGAGTGAGTGAGTGAGTGAGTGTGTGCAGCGCTCGCAGCGATGCTCGTGCCGCAAGTACGCTGCGGCCTCTAGCGCCCTCTGTCGCTCCGCCTCCACCTGTGTGTGAGTGAGTGAGTGAGTGAGTGAGTGAGTGTGTGCAGCGCTCGCAGCGATGCTCGTGCCGCAAGTACGCTGCGGCCTCTAGCGCCCTCTGTCGCTCCGCCTCCACCTGTGTGTGAGTGAGTGAGTGAGTGAGTGTGTGCAGCGCTCGCAGCGATGCTCGTGCCGCAAGTACGCTGCGGCCTCTAGCGCCCTCTGTCGCTCCGCCTCCACCTGTGTGTGAGTGAGTGAGTGAGTGAGTGTGTGCAGCGCTCGCAGCGATGCTCGTGCCGCAAGTACGCTGCGGCCTCTAGCGCCCTCTGTCGCTCCGCCTCCACCTGTGTGTGAGTGAGTGAGTGAGTGAGTGTGTGCAGCGCTCGCAGCGATGCTCGTGCCGCAAGTACGCTGCGGCCTCTAGCGCCCTCTGTCGCTCCGCCTCCACCTGTGTGTGAGTGAGTGAGTGAGTGAGTGTGTGCAGCGCTCGCAGCGATGCTCGTGCCGCAAGTACGCTGCGGCCTCTAGCGCCCTCTGTCGCTCCGCCTCCACCTGTGTGTGAGTGAGTGAGTGAGTGAGTGTGTGCAGCGCTCGCAGCGATGCTCGTGCCGCAAGTACGCTGCGGCCTCTAGCGCCCTCTGTCGCTCCGCCTCCACCTGTGTGTGAGTGAGTGAGTGAGTGAGTGTGTGCAGCGCTCGCAGCGATGCTCGTGCCGCAAGTACGCTGCGGCCTCTAGCGCCCTCTGTCGCTCCGCCTCCACCTGTGTGTGAGTGAGTGAGTGAGTGAGTGTGTGCAGCGCTCGCAGCGATGCTCGTGCCGCAAGTACGCTGCGGCCTCTAGCGCCCTCTGTCGCTCCGCCTCCACCTGTGTGTGAGTGAGTGAGTGAGTGAGTGAGTGTGTGCAGCGCTCGCAGCGATGCTCGTGCCGCAAGTACGCTGCGGCCTCTAGCGCCCTCTGTCGCTCCGCCTCCACCTGTGTGTGAGTGAGTGAGTGAGTGAGTGAGTGTGTGCAGCGCTCGCAGCGATGCTCGTGCCGCAAGTACGCTGCGGCCTCTAGCGCCCTCTGTCGCTCCGCCTCCACCTGTGTGTGAGTGAGTGAGTGAGTGAGTGAGTGTGTGCAGCGCTCGCAGCGATGCTCGTGCCGCAAGTACGCTGCGGCCTCTAGCGCCCTCTGTCGCTCCGCCTCCACCTGTGTGTGAGTGAGTGAGTGAGTGAGTGTGTGCAGCGCTCGCAGCGATGCTCGTGCCGCAAGTACGCTGCGGCCGCTAGCGCCCTCTGTCGCTCCGCCTCCACCTGTGTGTGAGTGAGTGAGTGAGTGAGTGTGTGCAGCGCTCGCAGCGATGCTCGTGCCGCAAGTACGCTGCGGCCTCTAGCGCCCTCTGTCGCTCCGCCTCCACCTGTGTGTGAGTGAGTGAGTGAGTGAGTGAGTGTGTGCAGCGCTCGCAGCGATGCTCGTGCCGCAAGTACGCTGCGGCCTCTAGCGCCCTCTGTCGCTCCGCCTCCACCTGTGTGTGAGTGAGTGAGTGAGTGAGTGAGTGTGTGCAGCGCTCGCAGCGATGCTCGTGCCGCAAGTACGCTGCGGCCTCTAGCGCCCTCTGTCGCTCCGCCTCCACCTGTGTGTGAGTGAGTGAGTGAGTGAGTGAGTGTGTGCAGCGCTCGCAGCGATGCTCGTGCCGCAAGTACGCTGCGGCCTCTAGCGCCCTCTGTCGCTCCGCCTCCACCTGTGTGTGAGTGAGTGAGTGAGTGAGTGAGTGAGTGTGTGCAGCGCTCGCAGCGATGCTCGTGCCGCAAGTACGCTGCGGCCTCTAGCGCCCTCTGTCGCTCCGCCTCCACCTGTGTGTGAGTGAGTGAGTGAGTGAGTGTGTGCAGCGCTCGCAGCGATGCTCGTGCCGCAAGTACGCTGCGGCCTCTAGCGCCCTCTGTCGCTCCGCCTCCACCTGTGTGTGAGTGAGTGAGTGAGTGAGTGAGTGTGTGCAGCGCTCGCAGCGATGCTCGTGCCGCAAGTACGCTGCGGCCTCTAGCGCCCTCTGTCGCTCCGCCTCCACCTGTGTGTGAGTGAGTGAGTGAGTGAGTGAGTGAGTGTGTGCAGCGCTCGCAGCGATGCTCGTGCCGCAAGTACGCTGCGGCCTCTAGCGCCCTCTGTCGCTCCGCCTCCACCTGTGTGTGAGTGAGTGAGTGAGTGAGTGTGTGCAGCGCTCGCAGCGATGCTCGTGCCGCAAGTACGCTGCGGCCTCTAGCGCCCTCTGTCGCTCCGCCTCCACCTGTGTGTGAGTGAGTGAGTGAGTGAGTGTGTGCAGCGCTCGCAGCGATGCTCGTGCCGCAAGTACGCTGCGGCCTCTAGCGCCCTCTGTCGCTCCGCCTCCACCTGTGTGTGAGTGAGTGAGTGAGTGAGTGTGTGCAGCGCTCGCAGCGATGCTCGTGCCGCAAGTACGCTGCGGCCTCTAGCGCCCTCTGTCGCTCCGCCTCCACCTGTGTGTGAGTGAGTGAGTGAGTGAGTGAGTGTGTGCAGCGCTCGCAGCGATGCTCGTGCCGCAAGTACGCTGCGGCCTCTAGCGCCCTCTGTCGCTCCGCCTCCACCTGTGTGTGAGTGAGTGAGTGAGTGAGTGTGTGCAGCGCTCGCAGCGATGCTCGTGCCGCAAGTACGCTGCGGCCTCTAGCGCCCTCTGTCGCTCCGCCTCCACCTGTGTGTGAGTGAGTGAGTGAGTGAGTGAGTGAGTGAGTGTGTGCAGCGCTCGCAGCGATGCTCGTGCCGCAAGTACGCTGCGGCCTCTAGCGCCCTCTGTCACTCCGCCTCCACCTGTGTGTGAGTGAGTGAGTGAGTGAGTGTGTGCAGCGCTCGCAACGATGCTCGTGCCGCAAGTACGCTGCGGCCTCTAGCGCCCTCTGTCACTCCGCCTCCACCTGTGTGTGAGTGAGTGAGTGAGTGAGTGTGTGCAGCGCTCGCAGCGATGCTCGTGCCGCAAGTACGCTGCGGCCTCTAGCGCCCTCTGTCGCTCCGCCTCCACCTGTGTGTGAGTGAGTGAGTGAGTGAGTGAGTGTGTGCAGCGCTCGCAGCGATGCTCGTGCCGCAAGTACGCTGCGGCCTCTAGCGCCCTCTGTCGCTCCGCCTCCACCTGTGTGTGAGTGAGTGAGTGAGTGAGTGTGTGCAGCGCTCGCAGCGATGCTCGTGCCGCAAGTACGCTGCGGCCTCTAGCGCCCTCTGTCGCTCCGCCTCCACCTGTGTGTGAGTGAGTGAGTGAGTGAGTGAGTGCAGCGCTCGCAACGATGCTCGTGCCGCAAGTACGCTGCGGCCTCTAGCGCCCTCTGTCGCTCCGCCTCCACCTGTGTGTGAGTGAGTGAGTGAGTGAGTGTGTGCAGCGCTCGCAGCGATGCTCGTGCCGCAAGTACGCTGCGGCCTCTAGCGCCCTCTGTCGCTCCGCCTCCACCTGTGTGTGAGTGAGTGAGTGAGTGAGTGTGTGCAGCGCTCGCAGCGATGCTCGTGCCGCAAGTACGCTGCGGCCTCTAGCGCCCTCTGTCGCTCCGCCTCCACCTGTGAGTGAGTGAGTGAGTGAGTGAGTGAGTGTGTGCAGCGCTCGCAGCGATGCTCGTGCCGCAAGTACGCTGCGGCCTCTAGCGCCCTCTGTCGCTCCGCCTCCACCTGTGTGTGAGTGAGTGAGTGAGTGAGTGTGTGCAGCGCTTGCAGCGATGCTCGTGCCGCAAGTACGCTGCGGCCTCTAGCGCCCTCTGTCGCTCCGCCTCCACCTGTGTGTGAGTGAGTGAGTGAGTGAGTGAGTGTGTGCAGCGCTCGCAGCGATGCTCGTGCCGCAAGTACGCTGCGGCCTCTAGCGCCCTCTGTCACTCCGCCTCCACCTGTGTGTGAGTGAGTGAGTGAGTGAGTGTGTGCAGCGCTCGCAGCGATGCTCGTGCCGCAAGTACGCTGCGGCCTCTAGCGCCCTCTGTCGCTCCGCCTCCACCTGTGTGTGAGTGAGTGAGTGAGTGAGTGAGTGAGTGTGTGCAGCGCTCGCAGCGATGCTCGTGCCGCAAGTACGCTGCGGCCTCTAGCGCCCTCTGTCGCTCCGCCTCCACCTGTGTGTGAGTGAGTGAGTGAGTGAGTGAGTGTGTGCAGCGCTCGCAGCGATGCTCGTGCCGCAAGTACGCTGCGGCCTCTAGCGCCCTCTGTCGCTCCGCCTCCACCTGTGAGTGAGTGAGTGTGTGAATGAGTGAGTGAGTGAGTACACCTTACCCTCATTTTTTTCCTTTGCCGTTTCATCTCGTATTCACCCAGACGCGAGCCAATTTGGTAAGTTTAGTCAACTTTCTTCTTCCTAGCTTTGTACAATCCATTTTTTAGGTCAGAGCCTTTGTAGAATCCGTTTTATATATCAGGGCCGTCGCCCAGCACACCCAGCCACTATATTTAGGCCTCACCTCATCCCAGCTGAGCACGACCATCTCCACTTGTCCCTCGGGCACGTTCAGTTGCTCCAGTTTCCTGGCTACTCGCGGGTGCTCCACTACTCCTGGGGGCTTCTCGCGCTTGCCTTTGCTCTTCGGCTTGCGTTTTATATCCTCTGTAAATAAGTTGTGATTGTACGAACAAGGCATTTTTCAACACAGTTGCTCGTAAATTGACTCTTATAACACCGTTTTTAGTTTCATAATTCATCATATTACGCACTTGTGCTGTAATAACATTATCGCACTAGTGCGGTAATGTAAACTTTTTTTTAAATTTCAGCAAAATTTTATGTTTAAGAACATTTAATATTTTACCAATATTAAATTATTTTAGGGTTAAGATGACAAATAAAAATTTCATTTTATCAAATTGTATATTAATAAACACAAATTAATTAGGGTAGCTCCCATACAAGTTACGTTTGGATGATTTTTTTTATTGTCTACTTCATTGTGTGGGGTATTGTTGAATAGATCCTTTAAAATGACTGAGAGGTTGCTAAGACTACTTTTAGATTTAGGGATCCGTTTGCGAAATATTAAACTTTAAAGTGCTAATTTTAAAGTTAACTACGGGCAACTACGGAACCCTACATTGCGCGCGGCCACGACACGCACTTGGCCGGGTTTTTTTAAAGGGCTAATGCAATATAAAGACCTAAAAACATAACCCTCGTTTGGCGGTCGGGTAAAAGGGGAAGGATCTGTCTAATAGAATACAGGTTTACTAACATAAGCTAGGATGCAGAATAACATTATTAGCATTAAAAGGCAGGTCGCCTTAAAATCTGTGTTCCTAAAGAATTATTAGATTTTTAAGGTAAATCAGAAAAAATAATAATTTGAATTTATCGAATAGAAAACGCGACGAAATTTTCCTCGGTCCAGTTGCAATTTTGTAGCGTTTTCTGTTCGATAAATTTTGATTTGATAAATGTATTTAACCGATCTTCGTGGAAATCCTTGGGGGAGGCCTATGTCCAGCAGTGGACGTCATTCGGCTGATGGATGGAAATGTATTTAAAATAGTTGTCTAGATACAAAACATAATTTATTTACCTCAATCATAGTTCGTTTATATGTAGTTTAAGATTGATTACCCTAACGATGATAAAGAATAGATAAAAAATAAAACATTATAATAGTAGTAAAATCCATTAAATTTGGACTATAAATAAGGAAACTAAAGCATTTCGTTAAAAAGAAGCCTGATAAGATGAATGCAGGATTTAAGAATAAGTCTATCTGATTACATTTCTTGTTCCGGTCAGATTTTTTTTCATATATTTAATGAAAGATATAACTTTTAAAAGTAACCTAATAGATTTGATAAAGTAACTTTGGCCGCAAAATATTTTCTAACATACCAGATTTAGTCTTCCTTTTCCTCCGTCCCCTATTTTTCAACTTCTTGCTGTCTTCTCCCTCTGTTCTCTTCTTTAGCGGCTCTTCGTCCGACTCCCCAAACCCTTCTAAATCTGTGTTAGACTCTTTTAGAGTGGTTTGAGCAATTGCTCTATGATTTTCTGTCCTTGATTCTAGTGGTGTCTGAAATTGATTTAAACACATTGAATTACATCCATCATTGACTTATTGTAATTCCATTCCAGATTCGCGCTCCAGACTACAAAGGTTAGGGGTTCGAATCCCGTAAGGATCAAATGTTTTTGTGATGAGCTCGAGTATTTGTAGATAGATAAATAATAGTGAATTATACATATTTTTAAAGAGACAGAAATTCGTCTGTGTTATTAAGATTTAATATTAATCAACATCACATACATTGCTCTGATCCTAAGGTAAGTTGCTAAAGCACGCGTGTTATAGAAATCAGGAAGAACGACGGTACCACAACACCCAGACCTGAGACAATATAGAAAAAAAAGAGTAAAGTTCGTTTTCTACATTGACCTGACCGAGAATCGAACCCGAACCCTTAGAGATGGCGGCCGGCGCGCTCGCCTCTCAGCTACGGAGGTCGTCGTCTTATGCATGACTTAGTTCATATGCGATATAAGCTAAGTCATGAAATTCAAATTCAAATTGTTTATTGCACTCATGTGGTTGGAGAGATGTTTTACATTTTCATAAGTCCCGTAACATGTAACTGTAACCCTGGCAGGGCATAGCAACTTTATAATAAATAAATAAGCATTACATTAAGTTTTTTTTTAAACAAACAAATCGCAATGTCATCCATGTATTAATCAATCTGGGATCTCCTCGAAAAACTCTTGCAGATTATAGTAGCACTTATGAATAATGTGTTCTTTTAATGTTTGGTTGAATTTGTGTAAGTTTTCAATTTGTTTTACTTGACTTGAATGTTTAGAAATGTTTTAAGGTTTGTTTGTTCGTTGTCTAGTTGCCATTCCACAAGCTTTACTTAATACTTAGTAATAAGTGGTTGGAACAATTAATTAAATCATTACAACAAATCTTTTTTTTTATTTTTTAACCATCATCATCGTCATCATTATTATCAGCATGTTAGCCTATTACAGTCCACTGCTGGATGTGACAACGTCAAAAAAACCCCCAGATTCTTTCATCCAACCACAGCCAGCCATCTTCCTAAGGTTGTTGAATCTTTAATAACTTTTTTATTTTTTTATTGGTAACTTTGTATAAAGCTTAATTCTAATACAATTTAATTGAAGATAAATAACACTTGAAAAAATTCATCGACCTCAGGTAGGACTCGAACCCCCGTCCCATCGCATGCCGGGCGAGTGCTTTACCAACTAAGCTACCGAGGACGTCACGTGATGAGATGAAATTCTTCAAGTGTTTTTTCTCGCTGTCAAAGACAGCGTATTCTGATCAATGTTGTAGCTATATTATTTATCTTCAATTAAACCTTGCATGGAATTGCTAAAAAAAAAAAATTACAATTTAATTATTCTTAACTATCGTCAGGGTCACGACAAATGCTGAGCGGGGGCTTTTTGACACTTTTTTTATTTTCTTAAATCCTGTTAAGTATTTCTTTTGTTTTCTGTGTGTGTCAAATAAATCCTTTTCTATTCTATTCTAAACTCAACATTGGTAGTCAACATATATATTTGAGAATTACAAATGGCGAACCTGTTTAAGCAGGAGCTTTAAATAATGTAGGATAAGTACTTAATATGAAACTTACCTCAAAATCTTTATTGTCCACATCATTTTCAATGTAATACCCTTCAAAGTCTCCGTACTCAGTCTCATCATCTTTTTCCTCTACTTTTAGGAACGGTAGTGTTTCAACTGTGTTACTATTTATCGGTTGCTCAGTTTTACTGTCCAATGGTGATGCAGTCCGGAGTTTTTGTACAGGATTTGAGATTCCATGTTTATTATCGTCCGAGTAGATAATTTCGGGACGACTGGTGCAGATTGTGAGGTTAGAGAGATTCGGTGGTGAGGTTATGTGGCGAAGCTGAAATAAATAAATAAAATTTTCAATGAAATAAAAGGTTTTTGACGTGACATTCTTATAAATTGGTTTGCCGGGTGACACTTCAAGAAACTGCGTTACGCTCCGCTCGCGTTATGCGCTCACAATGAGAGCGAGTGAGAGGCACGCGTCCCTTCCACTCGGGCATGGTTAGCCCGCCTAAGAGCGAGAGAGACAGACATAAAAAGTGAAAGGCACGCGTCCCTTCCACTCGAGCACAGTTAGCCCGCCTAAGAGCGTAAGTCGTTGTCACGTAAAACTTTCGCCCGTATACCGACTTTACAGGCAACCAATTTTTTATATGTGTTTTTGGCAAATAAACTTTTGAATTTAAACTACAACACATTATTTTTATTGCTCTGTTTCTTATTTCAGAAGCTCCTAAAAAACAATAATAAAACCAGACCAACCAGAAAGGTTTGTTTTCTATATTGACCTGACCAGGAATCAAACCCTGGTCTTCAGAGATTGCGACGCCAAATCCGGCGTCTGGCATCCTCGCCTCTCGGATATGGATTTTGTATTCCCGTTGAATAATTATTTATTAGGCTCTCTGTTCCAGTGTGGGGAAGTCAGTAAATAAAGGTTATCTCTTACCATGTACTGAACGAGGTGACCGTGTGCACGTTGCACCTGCTTCTTGTACTTGAGCGTCCGTTTTATGAGCCCCATACACTCCCAGCATAGGGCGGAGGGGTGGTTCAGGTGATCCTGGTACGAGTGAGAAGTTATTAACATGTTAAACGCCATAGGGGTAAATAATTTCTATTGTATCTAGTTTTGTGGCAGTCAAATGCTTAAAATGTAGCTCTCACAGAAGTGAAATGTTAGGATGAGCTAAGCAGAAGATACATATTTGGTATTATTTGGTACGTAATAGGCTAGTTGACACCACCAATCAATTGACATACTTTTTATGAGCTGTCAAAACAGATATCTTCCTTATAATTTGTATGGCGATATCGGAATATGACGTCACTATTCGATAAACTCAACTGCCTTACTTTTTCAAGATTTTAAAGCAATCAAAAATCAGTTTGTCTCTTAAATGAAATTGTACTGAGTTATTAGGCCTAAAATAAAGTGTCTGTTTTAATAAATGATGCCTTAGAATTTTTTTATGAATGAGGTCAACATCCCTATTTGTGACAAAAATTAACATTCAACCAATATAGTATGAATTTGTAAATTTAAATTAAATCTAGCTTCGCAACTTGCTTATAATGGGGGCCCATTATGATCATTGCGGTAAAGAGAATGGTATGTGACCGTGGTCAAACCATTTTTTTAAAGTTTAGTAAAATGCTTAGTAGTTTATCTCACCAGCACTGTTAAACTTCTTACAGATTTAGAATTAATTGAGCAAGGTGCTTAAACAAAATTTATTATGCTACATAATGTACAGAGCATTTAATTAAGTTACGATACTTACGATATCCGAGTAACAAACAAGTGGGTCTACCAACTCTTTGAAAAACTTTCTTATTTCGAGGTCGCAGACAGGAGTAAGCTTTCTGTCCGCGCTCAAGCATCCTTCACAAATAGGTTTTAAAGAAGTAGAAATGAATTCTAAATCCATTTTCACAGTAGGAAGTATTTTAAAATTATATTTTGTGGCAATTGTGGCATCGTCTTGTCTGGTTGTTGTTACTGTAAATGACAGTGACAAGTATATTTTGACGGTTGACTGTCAAAAATCTTTTTAAATAGAATATTCTCTGATATAACGGTATACCGTTATACCGTTATTCTATTTTTTTTTTTGGGATAAAATCGATTTATGGGATTTTATTTCAAGTTATTATTTTTTGAATCCCCCTGCTTTGGTATGGTTTATATTATTTGTATTGTTGAGGACTGCTGGGCTGCATCATGACAAAGTTGATGATAGTGCTCAATACTTTAGTTTTCTTTACTCTTATAGCTTTCATTGGTGCTCTAAGTCTAAAGGCGAGAGACGTGCAACCTGAAAACCAGCTGCCGATAAATAACGCCTCGATAACGAATTAATAACCGGAAAACACGCCACAAGTAGTTTTTCGGTCAACGATATCAAACGAAATAAGTGTCGGGAGCCGGTTCTGCATCGGTTATTTAATGATTTTAAAATTCCTATTGAAATAGGTTCCTAATTTTTGCAAGCGTTTAAGTTACTCTAATAAAAAATACTGTATATCTCACTCAATCAACTGTATGCATCTAACCACGCTGTGGTAAGCACCAATTAATGTGAAATTAAACCATGTTCAGTCATTTGAGTATTACCTATTTAGATGGTTTTATTATCTACTAGCTGTTGCCCGCGACTTCGTTCCCGTTGTCTTTAGATTTGTATTTTTTTTTAATTTTTCGCGCCTTTTTCTTATATTTTTATTTCATAAGAACCTTCTCCTGTCAATAACAAACACAACAAAAAAAGAATGAGCGAAATCGGTCCAGCCGTTCACGCGTGATGCCGTGACAACGGAAAACGGGTTTCATTTTTATATATATAGACTAAGGCGAGTGAAGGCGCGGGCACAGGCACAGCTATAGCACTAACATAAGTATTATGTACTTACATCAAAATTAAGTAGGTACCAGAACACACTGTTAATTTACGAAAAATCAGAAACAACGACGGTACCACACACATGACACAACACCTAGACTAGACAATGTAGAATAGAAAAACTCCTTTTCGATGACCTACCGGCAATCGAACCCGATACCTCAGAGATAGCGACGCCAAGTCTCGCTCCAGAGGTAGAATTTAATAAAAGACCTCTCTTCATCAGCTTGTGGTTACTGTTCGCTAATCTGGCGTTTAATTTTAAATGAACTCCTTTTTCTAGTCAATAATTTTTAAGTCTAACTAAGATAGCATCTAACACTTAATTTAAAATGGGAAAAGGGAATTAAAAGCAACAACAAAATATTTTATATACATTTTTATTCGATCGCTAAATACAATCGTTAAACTTAATTAAACATTGTACTAAAATTGTACATACAACAATCCACTCGAATCACCAGAAATAAATAAAACCAGACAACCAAACATCGGAGAACTTATTCTAATGTTAATGGTATAAATATTTAATTAAATAACGTTACGTTACGTTAAACGTTTAATTTAATTTGAAATGCGTCCAGCGAAGTGGTGTGATCTATTACCATAGATCAGTCACTGTGGACGTATCTCAAATCGTCGACAGATGGCGGTATGTAAATTCTCTTGGAAGAAAAGAGGCCAAACATTTTAAAACACCTCTTTTTAAGAAACAAAATGGCGCCAGTGAGCTCGTTACCATGATATTTTTGAGACCATTAAATAGCCTTCGTATCTGAATTAACATTATTCATCGCGTTTTAGATTTTAATTTAAATTTCTTTTGAGGTTCTTTCTATTTTATTAGTCAACTAAGTAAAGTGCCCTTAACCCACTTTCTTTATTTAAGAAACCAACATTAGAATCGTAAAATCACTTATGCCTGATTAGTAATCGTCTTTAAAAAGTATTTTTTTTAATTAATTTATAATAAGCTTCTCAAAAGTCAGCTTTGCCTTGACATGCCTACTTCTGTAGATTAATAAAATTGGTCATACGTCTCGTGTCCCTGAGCTCACTGGTTTTATCAGACTAGATTCCCAAAAACGCTACCATCTCATGATTTATTGATCTTGTCCCCAAACTCTTTCTTGCCGTATTCCTCTACATTCTCGCTTATGCTAGTAGCCACAGATATTTCTGTAACTGGCTCACTTTTTTCTTCTTTAGAGTCTCCAAAGAATATCGCAACATCATTGTCTTCTACTTCGTCAACTGAATGTACATTTTCAATATTAGGAGGGGCGACTACAATCGTGTGTGTCACGGAATTATCAGGCTTCAAATCACATTCAGAGTGGGGTATATCTCCTCTGTGGCCATGAATTATTTCGCTGTTAAGAATCTTCTTAATATCTTTGTTAGTGCTTTGGACTTCTTGATCATTCGTCTGTTTTTCCTTCGTTCTGTCAATGGGCTCATACCCATCTGGTAGGACTAGCCCTCCAGCGTCAATGTTAGATAAGTCTAATGAACTCGATTGTTCAAAGTTAATTTTCGCGTTTGACTGGTCAAAGTTGAAATTTTGGGTTTGTGGTTTAAAATTCGGAGGCTGTTGTTGAGATGGTTGCTCTATTGCCTGTAAAATACTCTGTAAAAGGCCTTCAGAGAGCAACTGATCATGCGGTATCGATGGAGGACCAGCCTTGCCTCTTAACCCATCGTCAGCAGATTGGATTTGTACAGAATAGCTAGTATGTTTCCCTCTGACAGGAATTTCCGTCTGTCCAAACTGTGATTGCGACTGTTGGTTCAAATTTTGACTGTTTGACACTATCTTCTGCTGCAGTTGCTTGGTCTCCTCACTTAAGTTACGAATCTTCTCAGATGTCTGTAATATCTGTTGAGACACATACTGTAATCTGTCATCCTGTTTGTAGCTATGTTTTCCAGATTCGTTTTTGATAGATTTGCCTTTTTGTATACTGTTCTTTTCAGTCTTCTCCTTCTTGATTTCATTGCTTGGAAGAATTGTCTGGACGAGAGTATGAGAAGCGGTGGCAAGGTCTTTTGTATTGTAAGAGACTGATTCGCTACCGGGCACAGGAGTGTTGAAGCCGTTCTGAGGAGAAATCAACGTCTGCTGATTCTTGGATAGTGTCGACCCTAAAGAACTGAGACTGGCGACGTAGCTTGATGCTAGTTCTGATGGGATTTTCTCTCCAAATTGGGCAGCTTTTAATATAGCTTCGTGGTAAGGACAGTGTTTCAAAATGGCCGCTGCTTCAAGGCTAGATAAGTTCAGGTTAGCTAAGACAGCGCCGTCCACTGTAGCTGTGACTGAATTTTGATTTGAAGATGACGCGCTGTGATCTCCAACTGTTAGGAGTGGCACGGAGTAGGAGTCGATCGGTGAACCATACAAGTTGCTTGGTTGTTGCTGCAAAGACTGGAAGTTGATCGGACTACCTGCATGAGGTAAGCTGTATAAGTTAGACGGTTCAATGGACAAAGATACTCCAGCTCCATGGTTTCCAGTTTGCTGGTTCACATCTTTCACGTCACGGATGGGTGGAGGCAAGTACGCGGGGCCTTGTTGCAAGTGGTTCGATCCTAAAAAGTCTTTCTGGTGTGTCGTTTGACCTATTTGCTGGAAAAGACCTTCAGGCACCGACTCCCTAAACTTGATTGGATGTCTCGGGCTGTGGCCTCCTGTGTGAATGGAGTGGCCACCCCCTGAGAATGTTCCGTGGGGTATAGGTAAGTGAGAAGGAGGGTGTCTTGGTGGTGCGCCATATTGGCCTCCGGGTGGGACTCCGTATACTCCAGAAGGTGGGATCAGACCTTTAGCTCCTTGTTGTCGTAAAGACGGTGGGTACGGGCCGTTGGATAATGACTCTAAAGGCGGCGCTCCATAGGAATCGCTTGGTTTTGCCGGCCCTGTAGTATGAGACGAAGATTGGATGAACTGAACATCATTCTGAGGTCCATGTTCAGTGTAGTGTGCTTCGAATACAGTCTTCGACTGATCAATGTGGTTTGAGTCTCCTCCAACAATCGCGTTCAAGTCAATATTTGCTAAAGCGTCTTGGTGGACACTGGAGTAGCCGGTGGTGATTTGAGCTCCAGCAAAGTTAGGGGGTCCGTGAACATCAGGCAGTGAGTTACCATCCAGATTCAAATGAATCTCTTGTACTTGAGGTGGAGGCGGTGGTGGGCCATACTGGTCTCCTATGTGCTGCTCTCCGTGGACAAATATAGGCTTTGACACTCCAGGGATTGGTTTCCAACCGTCATAGAGTACATGAGGAGGCGTGGGGGGCGCTGGTATGCCTGGGTGTGGTGGGCGAGGATTGGGATCTGGCTGAGGTGGTCCATAATGCCCAATATCACTTCCGTGGACTACTACTTGGTCGTTGGGACCGACTGGTCCAAGGGAGTGTCCAGGTGGACCGTAAGTTTCCGCTGGAATTGGGAAGTTTGGTTTCAAGTCTCCAGGAATCGGTGTGCCGTAAATCGGTGCTGGTAGATTCTGTCCAAGGTCAATATTGTTGTCTATAGCTCCAAAGTTGGCTCCGACTCCAATAGTATGAGGGAACGATGGCAAGGAGATGGAAGGCAGTTCAGGTATAGACGGCAGTGAAGGGAAGTTTAGTGGGGGTCCGTATGTAGCTTTGGGGGGTCCATAGACCGGCTTGGGTGGGCCATAGATCTGCTTTTGCTTAGGAACTCCGTATACAGGTTTAGGAAAAGAAATCTTCGGTGGTTTGAATGGAGCTCCATACGTTGGTTTTGGGAGATTTTGCTTTGGTGGTCCATAATTTTTCTTTGGGGGTCCATAGATAGGTTTAGGGGGTCCATAACTGGATTTTGGTGGTCCATAATGTTTTGGTGGACCGTAAATGGGTTTGGGCTTAAATATGGGCGGTGGGGGTCCTTCGTAGTTCTGGCTGGGGAACACTACGGGTGAGGGAGGTCCGTAGGCGCCTGGAGGGGGTTCCTGCTGGAAGATGTTGTTGTTCTGAAGATCAGGAACTCCGTATACTGGCGCGGGGAGTGGTAGTTCTGGAACTAGAAATACAATCAATTAGGTGGTTGCATTTCAAATAGATAAGCAGATTCCTTGCATTATTTAATATATTCGGAAAAAAAAGTGAAGTCATGACTAGTTAAATGCTCTAAGACTAGATGGCTGTATATTCATTTTGGTTGACATTATTCGACCTTGGTCCTACACTTTCCCCTGCGCTCAACTTTCGAGTTCCGTTCCGCTAGTTGTAGGCAGGCTCCGAGGGTCGGTCTACACGCTGCCGGAATCCGTAAGCATCCGCAGGAATCCTTTCAAAAAACGACCTTATTGCATATGCGATGGATTGAATCCGCGTTGACCCAGTCCGGTTTCCGGCTGGGTATAGACCGAGCCTAAGTGCTCTAAGTACTCACTGTTATTATGATTAATCTGCGGCGGCCCGTACGCGTCCGAAGGCAGCGGCTCGCCGTACGAGTTGGACAGCCCCGCCTCACGCTTCTGCGCCTGCGCACCTGGAAGATAGAAGGGAAAACATTAACACTTTATTTACACTCGCCACACACATCTGCCTCATGATCTGACTGCTTAATTGTTTACAATAGATTTTTTGGCGTGATAAGTAATGTCTTATAAATCGATGACCGTGTTATGCCGTGTGGGGATGGCCGTAAAGAATACACTTTCCCACCGCCGACAGGAGGCGTGTCGTGTCAATTCTTAACGATTTTTTCGAAAACTTTTTGCATGCCAGTGTCTGGTGAAATGTGAGGAACCACCATTTAAATTATCACCTGTATGTGTACCACATTTAAAGCAAAATAAAGATATTTCATTTCATTTCATAGAAGGCGACTAAATCCTGTAGCACGAGACGGGGAGCAGCGTCTGCGTGCGAAATAATATAAAAACTGCGCTCGCCATTGTTCAGCAGTGGACGTACTATGGTTGAAATGATGATGATGAAATCGATGACCGGAAGAGCGCGGAACAAGCGACAGAGAGGCACGATCGGCCTAAGCGTTCGGCTTGTGACGCATTTATCTCTCTTCCACTCCATCGGCCGATTTATCCGAGTAACGTCAATGTATTCTTAGCTTAGAGCATCCAACCAACAGGAGACGACAAGCTCGCTAATTTCTATACGAAAAAGTCTGTCATTTCTTGCGGGGGGCAGGGAGTAACGCACACATAGTAAATTAACACTAACGCATTTTGGATGTCATTGCTACGCTCGCACACAACAAAAAATATCTAACACTAGCTTAAACTAGACTCACACAAATATATTCACACACAAGGACAACTTATCCATGCACGAGTGTGACGTCAGTTTTAAATAAACGAAGATAGTGCTTAACACTATCGATAAATTTTATCGATGAGTTCTGCCAGTATTATGATAAGGTTTTATTCAATTCAGACTCTTTATTATGTGTAAGATAGAAACATGACTTTTGGCTTTCATTAACATCTACAGGGTTATTTATTAATATACGTCAGTATGGTTGAGTCTAAGGCCCGAACTATACCCAGCCGGAAATCCGGGTAAGTACGGTTTCAATCCATCGCTTAAGCAATAAGGTCGTTTTTGAACGAATTCTAGCGGATTCTAACAGATTCCGGCTGGTTAAAGTCCAAGCCTAAAACTGCAAGAAATACCTGTATAATTTGGTTTTCAGGTGAATTGTCTTAAATTATGATAAAAAAATACTGGGCTATAACCCGCAAAAATCGTAAATATAATTGAGGGAAAGTTAGAAGGTTGAATTTTGTAAAGGACAAAGGAAAAACATTTTCTTTTTGCATAAGAAAAAGTTAACAAATATTAGTGCTATCATGAAATAAGAATAACATAATACCTATTTTTTTGCTTGCTAAGACATAAAGTTTCAAATGAATTCAAATAGGTATTATTGGTCTGGGTCTGTCTGTGGTGGTGACTGGAGATGGTTGGCTCGGATACTTTATAATATAAAGTTATGTTTCTTTGGAATGGATTCATTTTTATGACTTAATTAGTAATTGAGAAGGTGATAAATAATAATTAATAAAAATCATTATCCGAAACATTATCAAATCCGCGAGAATCCGTTCAAAACACGACCCTATTGTTTAAGCGATGGATTAAAACCGTACTTACCCGGACCGGTTTCCGAATGGTTATAGTCAGAGCCATAAAATACGCTTAAATAATAAATAATCTGTTACAAAGCACACGTTTGTCTAGAGTTTAAGGCTCGGTCTATACGCTGCCGGAATCCGTAAGCATCCGCAAGAATCCGTTCAAAAAACGACCTTATTGCTTAAGCGATGGATTGAATCCGCGTTGACCCGGTCCTGTTTCCGACTGGCTTATGACGTTATCACGTAAAATTAACGTCCGTAAACCCACTTAGACAGAAACCGTTTTTTATTTTTTCTGGCTTTGGCTTAGTGTTAACATGGTCCAGTGCGAATGGCCTGCTGTTACGTGGTAAGGACAGTGTCACCTGTGTTACTGGCTTCAGCTACGAGGTCCTGTTCGGCTTCCTGCTGCCCCGTCGGCTCCTCGGCCGCTACCACCAGGAGACAGCACAGCACCACCCACTGAAAAAGATAAGAGTTTTTTATATTTAAAATATTGGTGTTGTCCAACATTGCTACATACATTGCTCTGCTGATCCTAAGGTAAGTAGCTAAAGCACTTGTGTTATAGAAATCAGAAACAACGACGGTACCACAACACCCAGATCCTAGACAATCCTTTTAAGCTTCTTTGACAATATAGAAAAGTTTGTTTTCTACATTAACCCGACCGGGGATCGAACCCGGAACCTCAGAGATGGTGACGCCATATAGTCCGGTGTGCTCGCCTCTCGGCTCCGGAGGTCGTCGAACGAAGTTACATCTTCTGTATCAAAAACTAGCTTAATATATAAATATGCTGGTCAGGTGTACAGTACAGTAGTACATTATTTTGATTTATCTCGTAGGGTTTAGCCAGCGTTTGCAATGTGTGCAGAAAAATGTGTTTATTTACGACATCACACTAGAAACATGCATGCATAATACATATAAACCTTCCTCTTCAATCACTCTATCTATTTAAAAAAACCGCATCAAAATCCGTTGCATAGTTTTAAAGATTTAAGCATACATAGGGATATAGGGACAGAGAAAGCGACTTTGTTTTATACTATGTAGTAATATATGTATATGACGACCTCCGTAGCCGAGAGGCGAGCACGCCGGACTTTAAATGGCGCCGCCATCTCTGAGGTTCCGGGTTCGATCCCCGGTCGGGTCAATGTAGAAAACGAACTTTTCTATATTGGCTCGGGTCTGGGTGTTGTGGTACCGTCGTTGTTTTTGATTTCTATAACACAAGTGCTTTAGCTACTTACCTTAGGATCAGAGCAATGTATGTGATGTTGTCCAATATTTATTTATTTATTTAATATATGTATAAAATGAATGAATTCTAAATTGACCCGATCAAGATTCGAACCCGGGTCGTCTCGTATTAATTAGCTAGCGACCCAGTGTCATTACCAGGGACACGGTTAGTGGTGCACTCTCACTGCCCCGCATCTGATGAAAGCCGCAAACTAGATTACGGCGGCTAGGGAGGGGACACTGTCGATAAATGTATCGATGGTTGCAGTATGCACATGTTGACAGAGTCGATAATATTTAAAATTATCATGGTGTTTAAGGGGATGGAAAAACATACGTATACATGGGATATACTATTTTTGTGACAATATTCCGTACCATAAATAGTACCATAAAGTATAATCATGGCGGTAGTTCAAAATAGAGCATCCAAAGAGGTTTTAAAGTAATGTTCCGCAATTTTTGTAGTTTTGTATAGTTTAGGGAGGAAAATCTAGAAACGAGAGGACTAAACAAGCTGTTTTTATAAGATTCCTTATTTAACGACACACGCTGGCCAAAGGATTATTTATTATTTTTCCTGCTAATAAATAACTTATTGCGTATAACGTACCCTTATTATAATTTCAGGGTTTACTGCATATAACTGCGTCATTCTTTTTGTCTGAATCACCCATGTTCTGAGAAAACGCTGGGTAAATTATGGTTCAACAGAAGATAATGTTATTCAGAAAATGTATCAACTATCCAACAATTCAATAACTTTGATGGGTCTGTGCCTCTGTGGCTTTAACTATGATATTACTAACATGGTTATTGTTTTTTTCCGAAATTATTTTTAGTATTTAAACGAACTACTTTAAAGCTAATTTATCAACTGAGACAGTAATTAAATTGAAGTAACATAATTAGGCTATATCAATTATTGTAAATCTCAACTCCAAGTTAGAAAGGAAGTATAAATATATAATATAAATATTGGACAACATCACATACATTGCTCTGATCCTAAGGTAAGTAGCTAAAGCACTTGTGTTATAGAAATCAGAAACAACGACGGTACCACAACACCCAGACCCAAGTCAATATAGAAAAGTTCGTTTTCTACATTGACCCGACCGGGGATCGAACCCGGAACCTCAGAGATGGCGGCGCCATTTAAAGTCCAGCATGCTCGCCGCTCGGGCACGGAGGTCGTCATCTAGTCAGTAAATTCCTAGCACCATGACATTCGTTGTGTTGTCAGACGCAAAAACCTATCGATATCAAACCCTGCACATCACTACTACAATACAGATTTTTTCCCCATTGTCTAGTATTACGCCACTGCCACCTATAATCCAATCGTCGGAAGCTCGCACAGCTTTTTATAAGCTTGGGAACATCGGAAGTTGTTAAATGTCAGTCACACGGTGATAAGTACAGGGTATCTGATCTTGATAAAGAAGTTAAGGTTCCGGGTTCAAATCAGGGTCTGGGTGTTGTAGTACATCGTTGTTTTTAGGGTTCCGTACCCAAAGGGTAAAACGGAACCCTATTACTAAGACTCCGCTGTCTGTCTGTCTGTCTGTCCGTCTGTCACCAGGCCGTATCTCATGAACCGTGATAGTTAGACAGTTGAAATTTTCACAGATGATGTATTTCTGTTGCCGCTATAACAACAAATACTAAAAATCAGAATAAAATAAATATTTATGGGGGCTCCAATACAAAAAACATGTTTTTTTTGCTCGTTTCATAGATAATAGCACGGAACCCTTCGTTCGCGAGCCTGACTCGCACTTGGCCGGTTTTTGATTTTATAACATAAGTGCTTTAGCTTTTTACCTCGGAAGTAATGGATGGCGATGTATGTGATGTTGTCCAATATTTATTTCTAACTTCTCTACAAGGTGTAAACTGGTGTAATACCTAAAAACATTCTATAATATAAAAGAATTTATTGAATTTTGTAAAAAGTGAAAAAGTTGACATTATAGATATTAATGACTAATTATTAAATATCAATGCCAAAATTACTAACAATATTAATTGAATATTTGCGCGTCTGCTTGCAGGCAGAATACTAATGACTTACCAAAATATAATAAGACCTTAGTATAAAACTGTGTTCTTGTAAATAAATATTTGATTTGATTTGATTTGAAAACATCTTAGGGCCTTGTTCAGGAGGCCTAGCACGAGAGTGTATCTTTCGTTCGGACGCATAAACCTAACAAATTAAAATCACTAGTCTCACTTGTCAATCCTTTGATAAAATATGACCAACTCAATTTACTCGTGTAAAAAACCAGACCGTTTTCAATTGTTCATAATATTGTGAACTTGTCAATTCTAGGGTTTGATACAAGTATACTTGGTGTCACGTAAAAAGAGCGGTGGCCAAAATAGGAACTAACATTTTCAGTACTGCTATAAGTGTTCGGTGGAGACAAGTAGCGCCACCCTCCAGCGTTCTTTTTATTTGACGAAAATTATAAATGTTTAACGGAAACACTTTAATACTAGGCCCCCTAATTGCTAGAAACGACAACACTACTTAGTAATATTTAATAATAACTTTAAAATAAAAAAAGCAACATTTTATTTGTGATCACATTAAACAGCCGAGACAGCTCCAACAGCCTCCTTGCGGCGATTGGGAGTCGCTATTGCTGTCCTATATTAAGGCACTGGAACAGAGTCCATGTAGGCGCGAGACCTGCTCTGGTAAATGTAAAATAAAAATAAAATTAAAAAAATTAAAAAATGTTTTATACACTAACCCTAGATTATAAGTACTTTCTGTTACCACTAACCCTTACTATGGAAAGCAATTTTTGAAATAAAAATTTATTATTATTATTATTAAAAGGAAAACCATTGCATTACCTATTTTAAGTTTACCAATAACCCTCGTTTGGCAGTCGGGAAAAAACACTGATGGCGTTACTACAAAAAAGATAGACTGGGGTTAATCCATGTCTAAAAATAGGCAACCTATTTGAAATGTTATCACAATATCAGCATATACATATATACATTCGAGACATATTATTAACAAACAATCTTAATTGGTTGACTAATCTTTAGACAAGTGTTTAAACCTAGTCTATCTTTTTATATGTATACCTACTAGCAGCCCGTCCCGGCTTCGCACGGGGTAGTCAATTATTATTTTCATTAATGTTTAAAATGAAAAAAGCTGTTGTAGTGACATAACTACAATAGTTGGACATATGCTACCGTGGAGTTTTTTGTAAACAATATGATGTTCTTCAATATTGTTGTACATTATATTGTTCTATCGCTAATAGTTTCGGCAGCGCATTCGACGAAAGACATTTTAAGACTCATTTTTCTACACCTTCGGTTACATTGTTCAAATTTTACCAAGGATCCCTATTTTTTTTCAAAATGAAATGTAACCTATGTCAAATTGGAAGAATGTAGCATTCTATTGGTGAAAGATTTTTTTTAAATCGGGCCAGTACTTTTTGAGCCTATTCATTACAAACATACAAAAATAGGTACAAATCTTTCCTCTTTATAATATTAGTATAGAAGTAGGCCGAGAACACCAAAGAGTCTCCAGTCAAATCTAAGCTTTCTTATACAAAATTCTTGTCTTAATAATCGTTATAGAAAGCGCAATTCCATTCAAAGCACGACTTCCTCTTGTAATATCGTTATTATCACGGAAGATAATAAGGAATGTGATTAATGATGGCTTCGACAGAGCGACAATTAGTGTCGTAATGTTTGAGATTCGATTCCGAGGTGGTATGGCCGAAAGAAGAATGAAAAACATTAAGAAATAAATTATACAATAAACGCAATAAAGGTGTTATTTTATCCACAGACAAGACTTTTGTCTTCGACGATAATTTTGTCGTTTCCCCTAACCTAACGGATCACAGACGTCTCGAATCCTTTTTCTTAATATTTTCAGGGTCTCCCGTTATTCGTAGCCACTTATTTTTACGGTATAACACGGCATTGCCATGATATTTTGGTTTTTTCTTTGATGACGTCGAAGACAAAACGACATATTTACGTCAAAAGTCGATAAAACGCCGCGATAAAATTTTATCGTGTTGCGCATGCTAGCCCTGCTGGTAAAGGTTGCTCGAAGCTGCTGGATGCAGCGGGTCTAAAATGGCCGCATTGGATGTTTCATATTTCGTTCATATGTTTCATTTAGCAAATCTTAAGATGAAAAGTTATTTGATGAATCATAAAATGAACCTCGAAAATTTCATTTTTGCAGTTCATCTAATTTAACAGTTTTGTATCGAAAACCGTAAAGTAAGATTGGACGCGTAGGTAACTATATTTTTTTAACGTAGTAACATCGTCATCAAATATGATCCATTTGATGAAATGAATTGCATATGATTCATTTATAAATGTGGCTTTTTAGGGTTTGCAAAGCATTTCTGCTACATTTCACTAAATGGATCAGATTAAAAATGAAACATCCAATGCGGCCGTTTTAGACCCGCAGGTCGCTTCCAACCGGCCGGAGTAACTGGGGGAGGCCTATGTCCAGCAATGGACTGCAATAGGCTGAATAGAAATATAGAAAGATTTATTCTATTATGTCGCCTTATCTCACGAAATAGAAAACACTTATATTTTCGTTCTAACCGCAGAGCGTGTCCTCGGAAACAGTGAAAGTACAAAACAGATGTAATTCTATACTATTACCGCTGTGCGGTTTTGCTTGCCTTTGAGTGAATTAAAACTCCGTACTTCCGCACTATTGATGTATTATTGTGGTGACCTTAATGGTACTGTTTTTATACTTATTTTCGTATGTCATAATATGACATGAGAAATGTACTTAATTTATTTTGTTCGACAAAAAGTCCAATGTTACTATTGTCATCAATGACGATGAGATCTAAGCAGGCTTGCTTTTTAGGGTTCCGTACCACAAAAGGAAAAAACGGAACCCTTATAGGATCACTTAGATGTCCGTCCGTCCGTCCGACAGGGCCCAAGTGATGGAGTATGGCCCTGGATGGAGGTATAGTTTAGATAAGGCCTGTGCCTGAAGTGGGACGGTTACATTGAGGTATAATGTAGTAGCGTACTAGAGAACACATCTCGAACTAAATGTTTCAGCCAAGCTTTGTAGTCCGGTGGACTACAAAGCTTCAGTCAGTGTCAATAATTGAAGTTGTCAAAACTGCTTCTGGATTGTTCAAATACTACAATGCTTGGCTAAACATTTAGTTCGAGATGTGTTCTCTAGTACGCTACTACATTATACCTCAAAGGGAATACCTCGTGTTTGTTTCTTAAAAAAAAGTGATTATTTTATCTTAATAGTTTTTTTTTTAATATTCGGTGAATGTCAAATAATAGACATTGTTCTTCGGTATTCGACGAATAACAAAAAAATGACGAGTAATGCCGAATACCGAATAATAGCGAGTATTCGCGGCAACACTACTTTGTACTATGGTGACTAAATAATGGATTGAACACACTTAAATACCTATTAAACATCCATGACTTAGGTACAAATGCTCGAGCTCATCACACAAACATTTGCCCCTTGCGGGATTCGAACCCGCAACCGCCAGGCTTTGTAGTCTTCAGCTACACCAGACGGTTATAGTTATAGGCTAACTTAACTAACATAATTAAATTAATATTGGATATCTTCACATACATTCCTCTGATTCTCAGGTAATTGTTAGTTCCGAGTATGACACACAATGTTTATTTGCGTTAAAATTATTAAAAACCGGTCAAGTGCGATTCGGACTCGCGCACGAAGGGTTCCGTACGTTAAACGGCGAAAAAATCACGTTTGCTGTATGGGTGCCCCCTTAAATATTTATTTTATTCGGGTTTTTAGTATTTGTTGTTGTAGCGGCAACAGAATACATCATCTGTGAAAATTTTAACTGTCTAACTATCACGGTTCATGAGATACAGCCTGGTGACAGACGGACAGCGAAGCCTTAGTTATAGGGTCCCGTTTTACCCTTTGGGTACGGAACCCTAAAAACTAGCTAATAAGGTACTCTATAACCAACAAGTAAATAGCTTAAGCACTTGTGCTATAGAAATCAGAAACAACGATGGTAACACAACAAATAACCAGATCCGAGACAATATAGAAATGTTTGTTTTTATTCCTTGACCGACCTCGAATCGAATCCAGGACCTCAGAGATTGCAACAGACCTCTCGGCTATGGAGGTCCTAAAAAGGTGAGTTGTTCGTAAATCCGTAAAACATCAACCTGTCGATTCTGTAAACAAAACCGCGCTCACTTCGTCGCTGCACTCGCTCATCAACGATAAATAATATGAACCTTCTTACTAACAAGATAGAGGCTATGTTCGTTTGTACGGCTAGGTCGAGTTTTAGAGCGAGTCCGTTGCGTTTTTCTTAGAGAATCGACCGGCAGGTGCCATAGGCGAAAACTTAACCTATGTTATGTCTTACCGCTCCCCGCCTCGGGAACTGAAACAAAACAGAAAAAAATAAATAAACATTTCAGGAAACACACTGAATAATTTAATTATGCAGTACGATAAAACTTAAATTCGCTAGCGCAGCATTTTAAGGGTTCCGTACCCAAAGGGTAAAACGGGACCCTATTACTAAGGCTCCGCTGTCCGTCTGTCTGTCCGTCTGTCACCAGGCTGTATCTCATGAACCGTGATAGCTAGAGAGTTGAAATTTTCACAGATGATGTATTTCTGTTGCCGCTATAACAGCAAAAACTAAAAGACAGAATACAATAAATATTTAAGGGGGCTCCCATACAACAAACGTGATTTTTTTAAGCCGTTTTTACAGAACATGGTACGGAACCCGTCGTGCGCGAGTCCGACTCGTACCTACTTGGCCGGTTTTGGCATTTACGAGTTTATTTAAACTCCTAAGTAATTTTAAATCTGAATGACAATACAATGATTGATCTGATACCATAGAGCTGTTCTGATGATGAGGGTGTTTCAGGACACTACAAGTAAAACCTTAAAGTTTATACAGGGTGTTATGTAAACGGTATATCAAGCCAAAACTAGCATTTGTTAACATAATAATATGCATAAAAATAATATGGCGATTATTTAATTAAAATAAAAAAATATTGGACAACATCACATACATTGCTCTGATCCTAAGCTAAAGCACTTGTGTTATAGAAATCAGAAACAACGACGGTACCACAACACCCAGACCCGAGCCAATATAGAAAAGATCCTTTTCCATTCCGGAACCTGTTTTCTGTTGATGTACCTTTTGAAATAAATAAAAAAATAAACCTCAGAGATGGCGGCGCCATTTAAAGTCCGACGTGCTCGCCTCTCGGCTACGGAGGTCGCCAAAACTAACCAAAAAATTAAAATTATTATCCTTATCTATATCTATACTAATATTATAAAGAGGAAAGATTTGATTTTTGTATGTTTGTAATGAATAGGCTCAAAAAGTACTCGGCCGATTTAAAAAATTCTCTCACCAATAGAATGCTACATTCTTCCAATTTGACATAGGCTACATTTCATTTTGAAAAAAATTAGGGATCCATGGAAAAATTTGAACAATGTAACCGAAGGTGTAGAAAAATGAGTCTTAAAATGTCTTTCTTCGAATGCGCTGCCGAAACTATATTAGCGATAATTGTCTACCCCGTGCGAAGCCGGGACGGGCTGCTAGTAAATAATATTTGATTATTATAAGATAAATTTGCACACCGGTACAATTCCCGGTAGAATATTATAAAAACTGACTCTTACTAAATACCTGAATAACCTAACAATATTCGGCAATTAGGTATAGATTTTGACTTTGACTTTGGCAAAATCAAGTTTGATATCATCATTTATGAAAAAAAAAAATCATACATATCGGATTTAATACTCATTTTTAAGTTGATAATTGCATAGGTTGGTAATGTTTTGCTTTAAGTAGTTTTTTTAAATTTTCTATTAAAACATTTTGTATCTGGCACCAAAGATAGAAAAGTATTTTATTTACACAACTGTTGATAGCGACCATGTTACAAAGAAAATTCCGACAAAGGTCAACCCAACAACACAATATACAATTAATTACTTTTAAACTTTCACGTTGCATAATTTAAAACTCAATGAAACGGGAATTAACGCGATCATAATTTAGGTACAGCTGGCTGACTCCAGTCAGCCTGTGACCACGGTCGGTGTAACCCGATCGAAACGTCAGGTAAAAGAGGTAACATTTTGTACCTAAATTATGCTCGCGTTAATTCCCGTTTCATTGAGTTTTACAATATATAATTTTTTAAAGCCACCAAGTCAATTAATTTAAAAATTAAAAAAAAAGTGTTAAACACCTTTAACTCAAAATAAGAAAAAACGTAAAACATACTGGGGGGTTAAATCGATAGGTGTGGTCCAGTAGAGGGCATTAGTTTTATTTGCAGGTGGGCAGTAGATACTTATAATGTGTTTTATTGATGAAAATCAGTAGTTTTCATCAATTGTAAACTTTTGTTTTTAGCAATTCCATGCAAGGTTTTATTAAAGATAAATAAAGTACTACGGTAACTAATGAGTTTACAATTTCTTTTGTAATTGAAGATAAAAAACACTTGAAAAAAAATCATCGACCTCAGGTGGGACTCGAACCCACGTCCCATCGCATGCCGGGCGAGTTCTTTACCAACTAAGCTACCGAGGACGTCACGTGACACGATGAAATTTCTCAAGTGTTTCTTCTCGCTGTCGAAGCCAGCGTATCTCTGATCAATGTTGTAGCTATATGTATAGCTGAGTAGTATACTACCGTCAACACCCGATAGAAATATTTTTACAAATATTTGACTATTGGTTAAGATCATAAATGCTTAAACATTGTAAATTTTTGTTTTTAGCAATTCCATGCAAGGTTTTATTAAAGATAAATAACACTACTGCCTACCTCATTTAGGCAATTATCAGGTAGGCACTGCTTAGTTGCCTATAAGCACCGCACGTCCTTTCACCTATCACCTCACACTGGCTTGACAGCTTAAAAGAAACAACCTGTATAATAAGTATTTTATTTTAAGCTTTTAATTTGGTAATCATCATCATCATATCAGCCTGTAGCAGTCCACTGCTGGACGAAGGCCTCCCCCAAGGAGCGCCACAGCGCACGATCTCTCGCCCTTTGCATCCAGTCGCTGCCAGCTGCCTTCTTCAGGTCATCGGTCCATCTAGCCGGGGGGCGTCCTACACTACTTTGCCTAAGCGTGGTCTCCATTCGAGAACCTTCCTGCTCCACCTCTCGTCGGTTCTGCGACAGACATGGCCAGCCCACTGCCACTTCAGCTTGCTACATTTGTGGACAATATCAGTCACCTTAGTCTTATGTCGTATGACCTCGTTCCGGATCTTATCCCTTAATGAGATCCCCATACATCAAAACAATTCTAACAAAAACCTCCTTCTTTGCTTATTAAGCAAATTATACTTAAACTACGTTACGCGCGTCCAAAATTCATTTGTGCCGAAACTTATTCACCGAAGCATGTAATATTAACACAAAGATATGTAAATACATTTTTAATGGTTGTTTCACGACTGACGTCATCCGCAAACCGGTTGAAGTCGAGAAACCTCCAACTTTCCTTCTCAATATCCTTGTTACAAAACCTTTGTTTGTTTGTTTGTCTGTGACTAATTCCGTTCTTGTGACCCGGATCTAAGTCCGTGATCTAAAGAATCTATTCATACCTTTTTAGGATTTTGTAAGTTTCAAATTAATCGAAAACAAGTGCGAGTCGGACTCGCGCACGAAGGGTTCCGTACCATTTTATATAAAAACGGAAAAATACGTTTGTTGTATGGGAGCCCCCTTAAATATTTATTGTATTCTATTTTTTAGTATTTGTTGTTATAGCGGCAACAGAAATACATCATCTGTAAAAATTTCAACTCTCTAGCTATCACGGTTCATGAGATACAGCCTGGTGACAGACGGACAGACAGACAGACAGACAAACAGCCGGACAGCGGAGCCTTAGTAATAGGGTCCCGTTTTACCCTTTGGGGACGGAACCCTAAAAAGGTTTGCTAGCTGTATCTAGTATTGTAGGTATCTGTAAATGAAATGGCCATCTTTTTATTTTAAAAGAAATAGTTTACGAATTGACTTGATTATCTACATAAAGCTTGTTTAAAATAGAATAGAATAGAATGTATTTATTTGTCTTAAGGCAAACTTAATGCTATAAGACAAAATGGTCTATGGCTCAGTGGATGCAGGAAACCCGCAAACTCTGTTATTCTGCCATAGCCTCTTTTATGGTACCCAAGTAATACAAATTGATAAAAAAAATACATGAATTCTTTACTTACATCTAAATTTTCTGAGTTTTTGTGGCATTGAAAATAAAATAAATATACTGTGAATTTTTGTAAATGCAACCTAAAATAGACGGGAACACACACTACAAAACAAAACAGTATGTAATTGTAAATAATGTAAATTGTAGTTTTTTTTTGTAAAACAATAATTAGTATCACTGCACTGGCACCCAATGTATACGACGTTAGGTAATAAACATATCGTGGTGATTATAATCATATTTTCGACATCGCCCGACCTTGGTATCAAGTACCTTAACTTTCCCCACTGGAATGCAGTCCCACTGCTGTGCTGTGACGTCACCTCCGGCCTGTGGGGATAGGCGGAACAGGAATGCTCAATAAAAATACTTTTTATGAGCTGACTATACAGGGTGTACAAGAGAATAGGACACTCCTCTAGTAGATAGTACTACAACTTTTTCTATGGGAGCAACATCGAAATCGATAAAAAAATTTCAGCTTCCATACAAACCTATTCGCATTCGAACATAAAATCACGATTACGATGTTGCTCCCATAGGAAAAGTTGTTTGTATATGACCAGCAGATCACGTGGTTGTAAGGAGTGTCCCATTCTTTTGTACACCCTGTATTATATTATTTTTCATATGACTTGACATATGATTTTATATTTGTCTGAGGCGGAAATCACTTAATGACCGATTTCCTTTTTTCCTTTTGTACGTATTGCATGCATTTTTCTTTTCTTCTCTTTTCGTCATTTGGATATACGACTTTTGTGGGCAAGAAACGGAGTACCTCATAAACTGCGATGAGTTTTGGTTGTTTTTGAGAATGACAATCAACGTCAATATCTATCGGTATTGCATGTTTAAATGTAAATTTAATAATATTATTGATAGTATATGAACAATATTTGTCTATTTCAAAATTACCTTCAAGTCACAGTGCTTATAGGTAGTATTCTTTCATAAACCTTTAAAGTATTATATAGATATATGTAATATTTTATACATACTTTATAAATTTATTATATTTTCTTTATTATCTATATACTTATTTTATTTTAATCAATAACTGCTGCCAAACCAATTTGAAATAACTGTAACCTACCTAAGTACCTGTACACCTCGTAAATATAAGTACCATGTTGTGAGACTCTGTTATTGGCTAAGTGTATTATTGTAAGTTTATTTAAGCATCATTGTTATAAAATAGCTGTTGAGTTTCCAAACAATTAAAATAAAATAAAATAAATGACCATAGATAATAATTAGAAATGACAATAATAGCTCTTCGAATAGCAAAGGTAAAGTGGCAATAGGAAGGCCACCATTACTCACAGAAATGACATTACGCACAAAGGTGCTCGAGGGGTGACGACTCGATGGACTGATGTCCTTGTCAAGAAAAGTCATTACCAACGGCCCGCAACGAATTTATTTTAATGTACTTAACAATAAAATATGAGTTTTTCCTTGTCTTGTGAAACAACAAAACTGGGCACTATTAAGTTTAAAATTGTCTTTAAAAAGTAAGTTTAGGTTTTAATTAAAGACTCTTTAGAGCCGAAACAAAACTTAATTAGGTACACAGTCCCGACACCTATAAAAAAAAAAGTCAAGTTTTTTAACATAAAAAGTATTTCTATAATAATAAAAAAAGATAACATCATCCTGAAAAGGTCACCGACCTTAATCCTATTAATATTATTTTTCAACAAAATTGGATAAATTATAGAAGGAACTGAAACCTAAGATTTAGAAAACGTATGCAAGCTTAT
Organism: Anania fuscalis; assembly: GCA_950371115.1. Lineage (NCBI taxonomy): Eukaryota > Metazoa > Arthropoda > Insecta > Lepidoptera > Crambidae > Anania > Anania fuscalis. The sequence goes on from OX493354.1 coordinate 424,101, forward strand.
AAAGCTTCGTGCGCTTTCTTGAATGAACGAACGTTCACTTTATCTGTCAAAAGGTCATTGACCGATCTCACTGAGCGGGAAACTAACCTATGAAATTGTAAGTTACGAGACTGTAGTTTATATTTAAAGGTCAAATGTTGGGAAGGTCATTGTCTTGATGTACAGTGCTATTTGAAACCAATTTAAAGTATTAGAGTATAAAATAAGGTCTTAATTTATTGATATATGACATGCAATAAACGTTTGAATAACTTTTTGTATCGAAGAACTCCTAAATATCATTGAGCATAGAACCCTAAAAGGTTGTACCGAGCTAATAGGTACCACGGACGTAAAAAAAAATAGGTACGTATACTTTTTAGGAGCTTATTGGTACATTTTAAACCTGTCAAGATTTTATTTTGTGTATCACACGTATTTTATTGTAAATAGAGAGTTTATTAACTACTTATACCAGATGAATACGTGAATTGTTTGACAAGCTTCTGTGAAAAAACGAATCTCACGCTAGCTTGCTTTTATTATCTATCACTAAACATAAACACACAATAATAAACTTTACGACAAACGTTTATTTTAACGTCGTATCAAAACCCGAAGCAAAAACAATTGACGAAATGACTGTCATTTCAGCATGCGTGGTCACGGTTTTATGATTAGGTACCAGAGGTCAATAAACCTTTAATAGTTTTTCATTTGTTTTTTTATCGCTTTTGAATGTGACTTTAGGTCAATGAACTTTTTGCAAATAGTTTTCAATTGTTTTTTATCGCCGCCAAAATAATTCAGGAGTTTTTCAAAACGCCTCACGATGAATGAAATCACGAGAATCTTTATGGAAGTTAACTAGTAAATTGAGACCGGTATACATATACATGTATACATATAAGTATAGGTACAATTTATAAATGGGCATTTAATAGAATACACACTAAATTGACATAAATATAGTATTTCACTGACATTAATTTATATTTACTGGTATTGACGATCACTGATATGGAATTTTATTATTTTTGACTATTGAATATAATAATGAACTAAATTGATATTGTAGCACTAATATTTTTTACCAACTGCATGTACAATAAATACTCATGTCTTACAAATAAAAAATATTTATTAACCGACTTCAAAAAGAAGAAGAGGTTCTCAATTCAACTGATTTTCTTTCTTTACAGGTTTCAGCAATAGATCAATTAATCTTTAGCGGGTATAATATAATATTTTACTACAGGTATAATACGTCAAATAGGTACGTCATCTCGCCAGCATCCGTGACATCTCTGCCAGTGCTTTCACACACCTATGAAAGTAAAACTGGTCCCGTTGGCAAAGAGCAACGCGCTCCGCAGAGCGGGCAGTTCATTGATACGTTCAATAAATTCTTAGTGTTCATAGATTGTGTGTAGCTGTACTTGAAGAAGTATTCTTAAGTATTGTGTGACTAATTTAGTACATTTAATAATAAACATATGATAATCATACTCTATTTAAAGACGTTACATCGTTACTCTGTAAAAATAAAAGATTCAGTTACAAAAAATTATAGATAGAAAGATAGATAGATACTCTTTATTGCACACCACACAAAACAAACAGTACAAAGAAAAAAAAATACATTTAGAATGGTACAATAGGGATGTTGACCCCATTCATAAATAATTGTAAGGCATCATTTATTAAAACAGACACTTTATTTTAGGCCTAATAACTCAGTACAATTTCATTTAAGAGGCAAACTAATTTTTGATTGCTTTAAAATCGTAAAAAAAGTAATGCAGTTGAGTTTATCGGATAGTGACGTCATAATCCGATATCGCCATACAAATTATTAGGAAGATATCTGTTTTGACAGCTCATAAAAAGTATGTCAATTGATTGGTGGTGTCAACTAGCCTATTAAGGCGGTCTTATCGCTAATTTACATTAAACCAATTTCATTTTTTTGTTACCATAAGATTTACTCGCCAGGAAAAACAAAATAATAAATTGATTGGTAATCTGCGTATCGAAAGTCCAAGCTACATCATGTAAGAGTGTAAGTTACCTCATAATGGTAAATGTAAAAGTTCAATGTTACCTCAAAATGGTAAATATAAAGGTGAATTGCAATGACATTTTGAATAAATTACTTTAATCTTTTAAATGAATTGCCACAATTAATCTGAACTTACTCGTACCTTCAACAGTGTATTTTTATTTATTGTTATATAATTAATTAAGAAGTTTGTAAAGTGTTTTTATCACCGACAGTTATTATGATTGGGTATGAAAACATAAGTCAGATGTATTCGAAAATTATTTCTAAAATAATTAGGTAGTATGTAGTAGGTATAGATTAAAAAATAATTATGGGTATCAGAAGTTTAAATTATTTTATTGTTATTTGTTATCTTAATACAATACGCGATTAAGCTAACTGTCAGAGTGTTCCGTAAAAGGAACTTAACTTCTGTGATACTCATAACTGCTATTTGTTCTGTGCTATGACCAAGAAAGTCGTTTCGTTTACTAGGATTAACATGATTTAAAAGAATTATCATTTTCAAAATGATGTTTGAGCAAATCAATGTAGCTTTAAAGAGATAAACAAAACAGAGTTAATGAATGTTAAGTAAACTTGTGTTGTCTTGTAATATTTATTAATAATACAAATGGACGAAATTAAATAAATCGAATAATATAATTTTGGTGAAAAAATATGTTTTAAAATAAACTTGTAATTAAGCTTGTAACTAATAAACTAAAAATGTTACCCAAATCATAAACCATTGGAAATATTTTAAAACATTCCGTCATTGTTAAGCACAAAAATATTCGCAAAACGTGCCTCAAAAGCAGTAAGTGTACAACTGTTCCCATAGTTACGAAATAACAGAGATTATACAACAAGCACTTGAATAAACTTACATACACACACAAGTTAGTAATAATTCACATTTTGTCACACTCTTGTTTTCAAGAATGATGTCAATGACTGGCAGTAAGTAAATACAAGCTTGTAATTGGGCTGTTTCACGATTGCAGTGTAATTCTTTGAGCATTACGTAATAGGTTGCGGAGGCAATGAATTTTATTGACACTAAAGGCGGTTGGTTGGGTTTGCAGACCCACGAGACTGTTTATAACATCGCTAATCTGATGATGGACTTAGGATGTAGATAATGTAACTCTTTATTGAATCCTTTGTTTATGGGCTTAATTAATTTCTTTTTATGAGTCGCTTAAAATTATAGTTTTTATTCAACAATATTCACAAAAGAAATAAAGAAGAATCACAGTCTTACAACCTAGAATTAACATCAAAATATGAATTTACATTTTATAATAAAGATTAACACGGTGTAAGACATTACTGAAGCATAGATAGTAGAGCATTTGCGTGTTTTATGATTATAATAAAACGTTTTTACTATTACACACAAATGTAAATAGAAATAAATTTAAATAGATAAATATTTTTTAAACAGGTGCTTGAATTTTTGTGATAATTTCATTTCTTCAAAATGAATGGGAGACACATGACACTCTTGTATTTTTTATATCCTTATTTATTTATATAATAATTTGTTTTTATTTTCTTTATCGCACAAAACTCGGACGCTAGGCACAAACGTCGCGCACATCGCTTACATACTCTATGGCGGGTCATCTGAACATCTCTGAGTTTGCCGACTTTCTCCGCTTTCTACGTTTTCGGGTGCGGCGCTTACGCAACCATACTTCAGTTTTTATCCTGCGAGTTGTGTAACCGTGTAATGAACGTAACCGCCTACTTATAAAACAATTGCGATTTTGGAGACTCAAAAGTCATTCATCTTCTTGAGTGTATGTGCCTCAGTGTACCTCAGTTGGTAACAAAAACGGACCAATCAGCGATCGCTCTGATAATCTAACGGCATTCTTAAACCAGTGTTATTGTCAAAATATCACTGCCTTACAATTTCACGGTATATCGGGTGTAAAAAAAGGCTTAACGAAGCCGAATACTACATATTCTACGTATTATTACGATCATTTTTTTCTTTTACACTATACCTGGGAAATGACGGGTTACCGAGTTATTGACAGTCAAAGTTACAATTTTTTTTTCAAAGATTTTTATAAAATTGACTTCTGTTTGATAAAACTAAACTTGATCCGCTTACACACACAGGCATAGTCTGTGGCGTGCGCGCTATACATTGCGGGTTAGAAATAAGTTACTTTTTTTGATACCCAAAAATAAAAGTCATTTCCCAGCAATTACTTTTATTGCATTCTACTTGGTTTTATGTATAGAATTCGAGGTTTAAGGCTTCGTTAAGCCTTTTTTTTACATCCTGTATAGTTAAATTATAATGGCACTGAAACTAGCCCGTTAAATTGTAAGTAATGCAAACGATTGACAATAATCAGTGTAATTATAATGTCACTAGTGAAATTATAATATCACGGCTTTAATAATATCCCTGCAACATATAAAGATGAAAAAGAGGATAGGATAGGACACTCCTTCCAATCACGTGATCAGCTGGTCATATACAACGAATTTTCTATGGGAACAAAGTCGAAATTGAGAATGTTCATGTAGCTACTCCATACAAACTGACTCGCTTACCTCGATGATCTGAAAGTAAAATTACGATTTCAATGTTGCTCCGATTGGAAAAGATGTTGTATATGACCAGCAGATCACGTGGTTTTAAGGAGTGATATATTCTCTTGATACTCTGTATAAAAGGCAACCGTTACATATTGACTAATCTATCAACCCACAGCTCAAACCATATTATTTTATTTTATTCTATAAATATACATATATAGGTATATAAATAGCTCAAGGCACTGAACGGATGGCGCTGAAATTTGGCACACATTACAGCTATTATGACGTACCTAGGCGTGCGTTATGAAAGGGTTTTCCAAAACTCACCTAAAGGGTTCAAACGGAGGTTTAAAGTATATATGGAGCATTAAGGACAAAACGAGGCTTTAAATTTTCTATGGAGCACCAAGATCGTGAGGTTAATCCTTTTTAATGAAAAAAGGATATTATACTGTAAATGATTATATAAATGATAAAAATATTTGGTAATAAATACTGCCCTGCTCGCACAGGTACATTTATCTTGTAATGTAAACTTTATACTATTTAAAAAGAGGCTGACAATAGTGACCGAGTTTCTTGCGCTACTTCTTCTCGGCGCTAGCCCAAAATTGCCCCGAAGTAGTGGTAGGGAAAACAATATTGGGACGTGTAAAAGCGCTTAGTTTAAGCCTATTTACAGAAATAAATTGGTTTTATTGGTTTATTGGTTTTAACTGAATAAGCATTACCGCTCACTTATACGCATCCCAAAAATATAACTCTGTCCTACCACCGCACATGACACATGAGACTGGCCATTTTAATTTGTAAGGATTATACGACCGAACGAAAGATACACTTTCGCGATAGGCCTCCTGGACTACATATCGGCTGGTGATGAGACATTTCTCATCACCAGCATTGCGCCGTTGCGCAATAAACTCAGTCACTTTTGTCAGCCTGATTTTATAACAGGAAATACACTTACAAATTAGAAGATTATTTAAACGACAAGAGTGTATGGACTTAAACTGCCTAGCTCGCACTTACTATTGTCTTGTAAAATGTATTTCCTGTAAAATCAGGCTGACAAAGGTGACTGAGTTTGTTGCGCGTTTCTTCTCATCACCAGCCTATATGTAGTCCCGAAGCGGTGGTAGGGCTAAGTTATATTTTGGGACGTGTATAAGTACCCGGAGGAGGGCCTACATACAGAATAAATAATTTCATTTCATTTCATTACAACTCTTACAAGACATTTGACAACTTCCGTAGCCGAGAGGCGAGCACGCCGGACTATATGGCGCGCCATCTCTGAGGTTCCAATGTGATGTCCAATATTGATAAGAAGACATGTAGCTAGTGAGAGCTAGGCAAGTTCAATAACTCATCATCATCATCATCATCTCAGCCTATTGTAGTCCACTGCAGAACGTAAACCTCCCACAAAGAGCGCCAAAGAAAACGATCGCCCGTTTTTTAGGGTTTCGTACCCAAACGGTAAAACGGTCCGTCTGTCTGCCTGTCCGTCTGTATGTCTGTCACTAGGCTGTATCTCATGAACCGTAGTAGTTAGGTAGTTGAAATTTTCACAGATGATGTATTACTAAATACTAAAAAACAGAAAACAATAAATATTTAAGGGGGCTCCCATACAACAAACGTGAAATTTTGCTGGTTTTAAAGATAATGGTACGGAACCCTTCGTACGCGCGTCCAACTTGCACTTGGCCGGTTTTTTCATCCAGCCACTGCCAGCCATCTAACTAACTAATATTACGCTTTCTGGACTAAGAATCCAAGGATTTACGACCTTCGCAAAGTGGCGAGACCGCCAGACTTGGCGTCGCCATCTTGAGCCAAGTTTAACTCGGTCACAGGTGATCAATATCTCAGTTTTTTTAATCGAGGTTAGAATCTGAGGTTTTAATTCCGTCATAAAAACATTTTTATAGTCTATGTCACCCGGGCCGTTATCTATATCTATACTAATATTATAAAGAGGAAAGATTTGTACCTATTTTTGTATGTTTGTATGTTTGTAATGAATAGGCTCAAAAAGTACTGGGCCGATTTAAAAAAATCTTTCACCAATAGAATGCTACATTCTTCCAATTTGACATAGGCTACATTTCATTTTGAAAAAAATTAGGGATCCTTGGTAAAATTTGAACAATGTAACCGAAGGTGTAGAAAAATGAGTCTTAAAATGTCTTTCGTCGAATGCGCTGCCGAAACTATTAGCGATAATTGTCTACCCCGTGCAAAGCCGGGACGGGCTGATAGTTAGGAATATATTGACATCTTAATCATTGAAATCGGTTCAGTAGTTTAGGCGCTACGATGGAACATACATGGACATTGACTGCCAAAATCATTACCCTTCCTTTAGGCTTCGCCGTTTTCGGGTAAAAGAGTATTTAACTAACCAACATTCAAGTGGCGTTTATGGATATGTTTTAATCACTGCTTTTGGCTTAAACTTTTACTCAATATTTTAATTACGGCTTTTGACAGAACTTTTACTCGGGTAAATAAAGCTTGAAGTTGTTCAGCAGCTTTTTCTGAATACTGTAGATACGATGAGTAGGTAAACGTTTATTTAAACACGTTTCTGCTTAAAAGCAAACCGTCGTAACCATTCAAGTGCAAATGAGTTTAGTCTAGAAATTAGAAAGTGCTAAGTCGGAAGTATTTAGTAAGTATTACGCAATATGCTAAACGAATAACCTCTGAGTATATGAGGAAATATTATTTACTAGCTATGCCGGCAACTTCGTTTGCTGAACTATGGGATATCACATCCCGCAGGAACATTTTACCAGCATATAAAGTATCCTATACGTTAATCCAGATCATATTCTATTTGTATGCAAAATTTCATCCAAATCCGTTCAGTTGTTTACGCGTGATTGAGTCACAAACATACAAACATCCTCACAAACTACCGCATTTATAATATTAGTGGGAAGTGGGATAGTGAGATGAACTGGGAGCTATGTTGAGCGCTGGGCGAAAGATGCGCACAAGACCATTGAGATTATGTGACTGGCTAGTCGGGCGCCGCGTCTGCACCGCGGCCGTGATTGGTTTTAAGCTCTCGTAAGATGCGCAAAGCGATTCCTACTCTTTGCCCCACCCAACGCTCAACATCGGTGCCGCTTTTCGCAAGTCAGTCCAAAAGGTTGAATTCCTGTCCATGCTGTATTTTCAACTGACGAAAAAAAACGGAGGTGGTTATCAATTCGACGCGTATTTTTTTTTTTATGTATGATCACGCATAACTTTTTACAGAGCAGTCCGATTTTGATAATTCTTTTTTTATTAGAAAGGGTAAGGGGGTCCAATATAAATTTGGAAAAAAAATCAACCCCAAGGGTAGGAAAACAGGGAATGATTGATTGTTTACTCACTGATTGTTATGTTTGACCACGCATAACTTTTTACAGAGTAGTCCGATTTTGATAATTCTTTTTTTTTATTAGATAGGGTATACCTCGAAATTTGTCGCATATAAATTTGAAATAATATAACTTACCCTAAGGGTGGGAAAATAGGGGTGATTTATTGTTCACTCTCAGATTTTAATGCTGATCTTATATCCACAGAAATTCATTAAATAAAAGCTTTTTAACAAATAAGAAATAACCATTGCCAGCAATTGTGAGTTAAAATGTGTTCATTCACACCGACTCCAAAAAGAACTGATTAGGTATACTTACATTAGTTAAGGAACTTAGTTATATAGGTTTAATGGAAAAAGTTTATTATTTTTTGCTTTTCAGTTTTTCGGCAGTTAATTTTTTTTTTGTTAAAAAGCTTTTTAGTAGACTGTAGACCTTAGTATATAGTTTAATTTCAAATCGATACCTCTACGCGTTCCCTACCCGAGATGAAGGGTCTCGATAGACGGACGGACGCACTACAAAGTGATCCTATAAGGGTTCCGTTTTTTCCTTTTGAGGTACGTAACCAAAAAACCGGCCAAGTGCGATTCGGACTCGCGCACGAAGGGTTCCGTTATCTATAAAACGGCAAAAAATCACGTTTGTTGTATGGGAGTCCCCTTAAATATTTATTGTATTCTATTTGTAGAATAGAATAGAATAGAAAATTATTTATTTGACACACACACAGAATACAAAAGAAATACATAGGTAACAGGACTTTAAGAAAATAAAAAATGTGTCAAAAAGTATTTTAGTATTTGTTGTTATAGCGGCAACAGAAATACATCATCATCTGTGAACTGTCAAACTATCACTGTTCATGAGATACAGCCTGGTGACAGACGGACAGACAGACAGACAGACGGACAGCGGAGCTTTAGTTATAGGGTCCTGTTTTACCCTTTGGGAATTGGGTACGGAACCCAAAAAATTGGCCCATATGGAGAAATAACAACGATTGTCACTTACCAACTAAAATGTTCAAACTTTAGTAACTTAGATGTTTAACACTTGAAAAAAAATCGTCCGCCTCAATTTGGATCCGAACGCACGTCCATCGCATACCGGACGAGTGCTTACCAACTTGTGCGATATGATTTTCGACTCCCCAAGCTTTCCTCGCAGGCGTGACGTCACCGACGCTTACCCAAAACGAACAATAATGCGAAATATTCCAACAATGGCGTGTTTGAATTAGTTAACTTTTACTTTTTACCGCGAATATGACTATTGGTTGGCACAGTTCCGTTAACAGTTGCGATACGAGCAGTAGGTTTGCCGTAAGTTTTGCAATGTTTCGAAAAAAATACTTCACCGAGGCCTCGGTACAATTTATAGAATAGCATGACAGAAAAAAACACGATATGATATGATGATATGATATTATGATATGATATGATATGATGATATGTCTCAACAACCAACTATCATATCAAATCGTGTTTGTTGTTCATGCTAGGGGCTGGTGGGAATCAATTTTTTGTGTTCACTAAAACATGACATAATCTGCAAATAAATAAAATAAATAAATAAATATTGGACAACATCACATACATTGCTCTGATCCTATGCTAAGTAGCTAAAGCACTTGTGTTATAGAAATCAGAAACAACGACGGTACCTACTACAACATCAGACCCGAGACAATATAGAAAAGTTCGTTTTCTACATTGACCCGACCGGGGATCGAACCCGGAACCTCAGAGATGGCGGCGCCATTTACAGTCCGGCGTGCTCGCCTCTCGGCTACGGAGGTCGTCAAAATTAAGCATTGAGCATAAATCATTGAGTCTACTGGTATGTATTTTTACTGTGCCAACTACAGAGACGGTATATTGAATATGGTACAGTCAACAGCACGTCGACCTACCCCAAAAGTCAAAAATTTTCCAATAGATTTTCAACTTTAAGCCTGACATATAGAGTTCATTTTCAAATGAGAAAATTTGACATTTTGTGGTAGGTCGACGTGCTGTTGTCCGTACATAAGAAATGTGATTTTAGATTTTAGAACAGTTCCTTAAATATTTGGAGCAGTGGTTCTGTGTTTTGACGGCGTAAGCGCACTATGGCAATCATATGGCAACTAGATAGGCGAAATCGAATCTTAGATCTTCGTTGCGCCACTAACGAAGATCTAAGATTCGATTTCGGGAAAGATTTAAATAACCCTATTTTTTTTAAAAATAAATTACGTTTATTGTTTTTCCTTTTGATGTTGGCCTCATAGTAAACGTTTTTGTACATGAGCAGTAAAATAAAGAAGCCGGGACGGGCTGCTAGTTTAGTATATTTTTATGAATACTTATTAACCATAATATTCTTACAAAGCATAGTATATAGTACACAGCATATAATATTCTTCTTAATATATAAAACAAAGTCGTGTTTGTTTCAACAGTTATAACTCGAGACTGGCTGGACCGATTTTCATGGTTTATAATTTGTTGGATTTGTCTCCGCCCCGAATAGCAGAATAAATAATAAAAACATTGGAAAAGCGAACGAAAAAGAACTGTTAGGCGGTACGAAGTTCGCCGGGACAGCTAGTTATATATAACCAATGATAAACCATAAATAATAAAAACTAATAAAACCAATTATAGCGTTTTTAGTGTCCCAATTTTTATTGCCACTTTACCACTGCTTCGGTTCGGGACAAATTTCTTGAGAAGAAACAGGAATGGTTTATACATCATGCACTTGTTAAGAAAAATACAGTTTTCGTCAAAACTTTGTACTAATAAGTACTTGAAAGTTAGGATCACTGATTTGTAAACATCTATGTTTAGTTTAGTGATATAACATATAAATTGCCTAAATATTTACGACCATTTCGGTACTTTAAAGGCCCTTGTTATTTGTCAATAAAACGACTATTTATACCTCTGTAACTTTCCCATGGCGAGCCATGGGTCATTGAAAAGAATGACTAAATAATGGTGGGAATAGGAAATTATCATGGGAAGATCTTAGAAGTTTAAACTTTGGTCTACAGTACGGGTTGATGGAGTGGTGTTGTAAGGCCAGGGACTAAACCTTACGGTCAGATTATCAAGCCGCCTTAAGGCCTCTGACTAGGCTTCACGACTAGTATCAAGTGATATTACCCGGGACCATCTTTTAACGTTCCTTTCGAAGTCAGATGTTTGTGCTAAATGTAACTTAATATGATCTGAATGGTCACCCATCCACTCACAACCATAGCGTAGGTTGCTTAACTTTGGTAGTTACTACCAAAGCGCTGCTGTCACTGAGCTCAAATGTAATTACAAATGACGATGTTTAACACATCATAACATGGCGCCATAAGAGGTAGTTTAATCAATGTAGGCAGGTATTGAGGATATGTGAAATAAAATTTTTAATTAATCAAGTGTAATTTAAACCTTAATAGCATAAAGGTCATTAAATCAAAAAAACGAAAGTATTTCGCGATGTAAAAGACAACCAACGCCATCTATGATTACATTTAAGAACTAACAAAACAAATGCATATTAAAATACTTGTTTAACAACAACGGAGATTCGTATCATTTTATCGTGTCGCAGAGCGTAAAACAATTGTTTATTTATACAAACCGCATCGTTTTCCAAGCAGCTATACTGTAATTAGGGTAAGTATGAATAATTATGTGGTTTACGAGTGAATGTGGTTCGGTGCTTGAGCGTTGAACTCTTTTGTACCGGCTGGTAGATTGATTTATTTTTGATTTTAAGTTAAAACATTTTAAGGCTTCTTAAATCGTGTTTAGACTTTATTTATTTCTTTATTTAGAAAACAAACAGTTATCAATGTAACATTTAGTTTACAAATGTATGATCTAATAAAATTCATTAATTTAAAAAATCAAAAAGCCCGACTGCGTAACAAGTGAACTTAAAACATGAAAACAAGATTTAAAGAATACAGTTTGCAGTCTGAGGCATCAAATCCATGTTACTTGATTTTTCTACACGGATTTAAATTACTTAATTAGGTACTAACGCAGTGCATACCAAGTCAATCATCATTATGCTGTTAATGGATTTGATGCCTCCGACTGCAAATTGATTCTTTAAATCTTTTTTTCATCTAACCCTTGTCACTCCCACAATTGAGACGAATCTATCGATATATTATACTTGAATATCCGTTAAACGGTTAAGGCTGTAGGGCGTGCCAAAGAAATAGACATACTTACATACATACATACACTCGAAAAACATTACCCCTCGTTTGGCAGTCGGGTAAAAAAGCATTACAAGTTTCCACCAGAAGATATAAAGTAACATGTTGAGAAGATAAATATGGGTTTTAACTTATACTAAACAATATTACAAACCCTAAATTTCTAGTTGGTATATACAATACCCGGCATCGATGTTGAGCGTTGGGGCAAAGAGTGGGGATCGCTTTGCGCATCTTACGAGTCGAGCACCTTATCAGAGATGCGCGCGCGGATCTAATAAGATGCTCCAAGCTACGCACTTGGCCGGTTTTGCATAAACAATTGTTTTTGATTAATATGAGTGTACCTTTTCTGTCCGACAATGAGAGTTTCCGGCATTCTAAGGCGAAGACATTTTAAAAATCTGTAATTTTGGGAAAAGTTGATTTTGGTATTTGTTCAATAATCAATACTCAATCGTTTATAGCTTCCATAAAGAACTTAAAACTAGATGACTAAAGCTATAAGACATTATGGGCCCTGTAGGGCACTGCAATTAGAAGAGGGGAGGAACATACGAATTTATTACATAGGTAGGTATTATTGGTTAATAAGTTTTTATAATTTGTCGTTTAGGTATTCACTTACAGCATAGTAAAGTATGCCTATACTCGTCCCACTGTGGGGCACAGGCCTCACCTTAACTATGAGGTGGTTTGTGCCATACTCCACCACGCGGGCCCGGTGCGGTGCGGTGGAGGGGTGTTGTAAGGCCAGTGACTAAACCTTACTGTCAGATGTTATCAAGCCGCCTTTAGGCCTCTGACTTGGCTTTACGACCAATATCAAGCAATATTGGCCGGGACCAACTTTAAACATGCCTTCCGAAGCACGGAGAAGCTCTTGATAAATGTCACTAAATATGGTCGTAATGGTCACCCATCCACTCACGACCGCGACGTTGGTTGCTTAACTTTAGTAATCGATACCAAAGCGCTGCCGCCACTGAGCTACGAGCACCTCATTACAGCAAAGTTATGTTCTGAAATTAACGATTCTTTGTATTGTTTTATGAAAATGGTTTCTATGTTAATATTTTGTTTAATATGAGATGAGTACAATTTAGGAATCGGTCCTAACTAATAGACCGGAGGGAAATTCATCCCGGCTGGCGCTGTATTTATAGGTACATAGTCGTATTATGGATACATAGTCGTATCGAGATATTTTTAATAGAATTTAGGACAATCCGTTATTGGAGAAAGTACATTTACTTGGCGTTATGTAAATCTCTAAACTTTTTTGTTTCTGACAATATTATCATTCAATTTTGATGGCATAATATTAGTAAAATATTGAGTCAATTTAGATAGTAAAAACCGGCCAAATGCGAGTCTGACTAGCGCATGTAGGTTTCCGTACCATTTTCCATAAAAACGGCAAAAAAATCACGTTTGTTGTATGGGAGCCCCCTTAAATATTTCTTGTATTCTGTTTCTTAGTATTTGTTGTTATAGCGGCAACAGAAATACATCATTTGTGAATTTGAATTGTGAAATGAAATGAATTTCAAATCTCTAGCTATCACGGTTCATGAGATACAGCCTGGTGACAGACGAGCAGACAGACAGATGGACAGCGAAGCCTTAGTAATAGAATCCCGTTTTACCCTTTGGGTACGGAACCCTGAAAAACAACAAGTACCTACCAACATTTTAGCGCGTAGCGTTTCTGATTAATATCGTATCTACTTAAATAAACATTGGACAACATCCCATACATTGCTCTGATTCTAAGGTAAGTAGCTAAAGCACTTGTGTTATAGAAATTAGAAACAACGGCGGTACCACATCACCAAGACCCAAGCAAATATAGAAAAGTTTGTTTTCTACATTGACCCGACCGATGATCGAACCCGGAACCTCAGAGTTGGCGGCACCATTTAAAGTCCGGCGTGCTCGCCTCTCGGCAACGGAGGTCACCACACATAGATGCCATTACATGTATTGCTCCATTTGGGGCTAGATAGTTTTAGCGATAGTTTGACTATATGTTAGATTTGAATGAGTGAAAGTCATACATTATGTAACGTAACCTTACCCGTGAACGATGAACAGGTTACCGTTCACTTGAATGAGAGATTATCTCGGTCTTGAGTTTGGCGCCTCGGGGCATCGAACTAGTTGTGAAACTAGAGAAATGCTGTTTATTACATTACAATTAATGGTTAATACTTATAACAGGTACCGGAAGGATATCATACTTTTTACGTGACGATTAATTATTTTATATAGAAGGAAATAATGCGGTGGCGTTCTATCAATAAATAATTATTGGACAATATCATTATAGTTCAATTTAATTATTCAATTTGTTTATCAACTCACTCTTAAAACAGTACATCTTAATATATAAAACAAAGTCGAGTTTGTTACAACACTTATAACTCGAGAACGGCTAGACCAATTTTCATGGTTTATAATTTGGTTAGATTTGTCTCTGCCCCAAATAGCAGAATAAATAATAAAAACATTGGAAAAGCTGACAAAAAAAAAAACTGTAAGGCGGCACGAAGTGGGCACGAAGTTCACCGGGTCCGCTAGTTTACAAATACAAATAAAATAATGACGGATTTTTGTTGTACAAAATTAATGTCATTTCAAATATTAATATATTTCGTTCTTTATGTCTTGGATTATGAATCGCGTGGAAGTTTTCCCACAAGCAACGGATATCCACATAAGTGGAAATACTTTAAACCTCAACAACCATCTTCCTTTCATTGAATACTGGCCGGAAGCTGTTTTCTCGACGGATGTCGGCTTGTTTGTGGTCTAGTCTATGGTCTCTATGCTCTATGGCGAAATGTCTTTGTGCGCTGAAGGTTGGCGCCATTGTATTTCAAATTGATGGACGGAACGTCAACAATATTAGTTTCTGCTGGGAATATACAGGCTGTCCAAAAAAAAAACAGTTTCAGAATCATTATTTATTTTTAAGTTGTTATGACTGTGGGTAGGGCATACTATTAACCCATTTCAGAAAACAGCAAGCATGGATATAAAAAATAATGTCTCTTTGATAATGTATCGTAAAAAAAAATTAAATTTGGAAAAAACACTAAAAAAAACAAAATTGCTGTCTCTACGCTGGGGGGAGGGGGAGTTTGATTTAAGGTACCTCTAACCTCTAGGGTATACTCCTTCCCTAAACTCTATTTTTGACAATGCCTTTTGATCATTCTGACTGTTATATTTTCGAGTAGGTCGTCATCTCGACGTTCATTGAGGTATAATGTACTAGCGTACTCGAGAACACATCTCTAACTAAATGTTTCAGCCAAGCATTGTAGTATTGAACAATCAAGAAGCAGTTTTGACAACTTCGATTGTTGACACTGACTGAAGCTTTGTAGTACAATTCTTGGCTGAAACATTTAGTTCGAGATGTGTTCTCGAGTACGCTAGTACATTATACCTCAATGTTGACGTTACACATAATTCTTCTACCTTGGATTGGTAAAATAGAATTACTTACATAATGTTCGTTTGTTTGTTTGTCCCGTAAAAAGGGTTTACCAACGCATATAAACGTTTTACCCATTTCTTCGTTCAAAATCAAATTATTGTGAACGTAACAATGATTTTTATTGAAGAGTTTAGGAGAGCCTTTAGCCCAGTAGTGGGATACCATAGGTAAAAGATCTGGCTTTTCTTTATTTTTTACCAAAAATGAGGCCAGCTCCAATATGAAGTATTCTGGCCGTTATTGTTTTAATGGCCGTCAATTATCACTAATTAAAGCCATTTATTAACTTTCACGGAGATAATCATATTTTTAATTAATCTGTAGTTATTTTTACATTCTATTACGGGAAAGGATTTACAAATAGATTTGGTATTAAGTCATTACTGACATAATTATAAACTAGCTGTACCTGTGGCTACGCTCGTTTCAAATAAGTAGTATTTTACAAAATATTTTTGTTTTAAAACTTAACATTTTAAACTGAATCAACATACCTAGTCAATAATGACATATTTACAACGGATTATGTGATTTTATTCGTATTAAAATATAGTCCATGTTTTTCCTGAACACCTAATAACTCCGAAATAAACTATGCTATAGGAATGGTACGTTTTTCATATAGGTGTACAAAAAACAGCCCACGGCAGTCCACAGCTGGCCGTAGGCCTCACCCAAAGCACAGTCAGTGAACAAACAGTGAAAAATATCAATGAATTACGTTTTAAAGAGTACATTTTCCTTTAATTGTCCAGTTTTTTTTAAATATTAATAAGCTAAGGGACCTACGCCCCCTTTGTAACAGGGCCCCTAGGCCCCCAGGTAAGTCCGGCCCTGGCCAATGTGATCACTAGACGAGAAATTGATGTGTCATCTTCTAATTAGAAACAACACACTTCCCTAGATCTTTCCTTTTTGGTATTCCGAACTCGGAGCAAGTAATCGGTTTGTAAATAGCTTTAAAATTACGTATTCTAGACACTTGATAGTTTAGTCTTAGTTTAATGTGAAGATAAATAACACTTGAAAAAAAATCATCGACCTCAGGTGGGATGATTTTTTTCAAGTGTTATTTATCTTCAATTAAACCTTGCATGGAATTGCTAAAAACAAAAATTTACAATTAGTTTAATGTATTTAAATATAAATTATTACGAGAAGCGAGCACTAGACTTAGCGTCGCGTCGCCATCTTTGAGGTACCTTGTTCGATTACAGATCGGATTGATATAAGAACTAACTTTTCTACAGGGTGTTAGGAAAATAGTCTTTTCAAGTCGAAACTAGACTATGTTCACATATGCATATAAATAAATACTATGTTTAATAGAATAGAATATAATGTATTTATTTGTCTCAAGGCAGATTACAGATAAGTAAAACATAATATGCAAACTTAATGCTATAAGACAAAATGGTCTATGGCTCAGTGGATGCAGGAAACCCGCAAACTCTGTTATTCTGCCATAGCCTCTTTTAAGTTAAGTCACACATTCTTAGAATTCGATTTACATAATTACATAAAACCTATAAGATAAGCAAAACTCTGAATGATTGTAATGTACTCCAGAGCAAGATGCCGGACCTGGATATATTCAATGACAGTCACACTAAATAAATAAAAAATACTTAAGTACCTGTGTCCCCGGTAACAATTACTTTACTTACTTACTTGTTACCGTTTTGAATTGTAATTGTTAGTTTTATTTGTAATTATAAGACCGAAGCCTTGTAGTAATAAGAATGTTGTGGTCACCTGTAAGTGACATATATTACACACTTAATTCACAACACATGCTTAGAGACATTTCTGATATAGAAATGTCTCTAAGCATGTGTTGTGAATTAAGTGTGTAATAGTATGTTGTTGGTGTGCCCTATTAAATAAATAAAAATAAAATAAATACATGTTTTTTAAAAAAAAATGATGATAATAAGTCTCTGACTTCACCATATAATAGTACTAGCAGCCCGTCCCGGCTTCGCACGGGGTAGACAATTATTGCTAATAGTTTCGGCAGCGCATTCGACGAAAGACATTTTAAGACTCATTTTTCTACACCTTCGGTTACATTGTTCAAATTTTACCAAGGATCCCTAATTTTTTTCAAAATGAAATGTAGCCTATGTCAAATTGGAAGAATGTAGCATTCTATTGGTGAAAGAATTTTTTAAATCGGCCCAGTACTTTTTGAGCCTATTCATTACAAACATACAAAAATAGGTACAAATCTTTCCTCTTTATAATATTAGTATAGATTTACACAGTAATATTATATGCTATGGTAACTTATGCTAGCTTTGGCTTGATATACTATTTACCTAACATCTTGTATATTGTCTCGTCTAGTAAGGGGTTGTGTTATGTACAGTCAACAGCACGTCGATCTACCCCAAAAGTCAAAAATTCTCCAATAGATTTTCAACTTCAAGCCTGACATATAGAGATCATTTTCAAATGAGAAAATCTGACATTTTGTGGTAGGTCGACGAGCTGTTGTCCGTACTACCGACGCGATGTTATTTCAGCGGGGTTAACCATGAACTCTTAAATAATCTCAAATATGTCAATTTCATACGTCATTACCTAAGAAATTTGACAGATTTGAGATTGTTTAAAGAGTTCATGGTTACCCCCCTGATTTCTATAACATGGTTATAAAACATAATATAGGAACGGTGTTTTTTGACGGGAATAATACTGGGTTTGTCATTCTTGTCTTGTCTAAGCAAAAATGCTGTCTATCCCTTGCTCTGTGAAAAACAGAAAGTTTTTCCGTGTTAAAAAGTAACCTATGTTAAACCGTGTTAAAAACTGAAATGTTTATAACATTTCAGTTTTGTTTACAGATTTCGACATTGGTCCTATGATAGGTTAAGTTCTATTGAAGTATATTTGACGACGTCCGTAGCCGAGAGGCGAGCACGCCGGACTTAGCGTCTCCATCTCTGAGATTCCGGTTTCGATTCCCAGTCGGGTCATTGTAGAAAACGACCTTTTCTATATTTTCTCAGGTCTAGGTGTTGTGGTACCGTCGTTGTTTCTGATTTCTATAACACAAGTGCTTACGCTACTTACCTTAGGATCATAGCAATGTATGTGATGTTGTCCAATATTTATAGAATAGAATAGAATAGAATAGAAAAAGATTTATTTAACACACACAGAATATAAAAAAGAAAATACATTTACAGGATAATAAAAAGCAATATGTGTCAAAAAGGCCCCCGCTCAGCATTTGTCGTGACAGTCAGGGACGTATCACGACGCTGGTTTTCAGCAGGGACCCTGACTTTATTTATTTTTACTTTAGATAACTTGAATTTATAATCTAGTTTCAGTTTTACGTAATCAAAAATATTTATTGGTATGTGAAAGCCAACGTCTTGGGTAACCACAAACTGAAATTCAGTTTATATAACATACTTGTATTTAATTAAAACTGTGTGTTTTATTTAAAGTGAAAGTTTGTCGCGTTGTGTCGTAGCATAATACAATAAATAAATACCTTTTATTTTATACATATATGTATACAGGGTGTACAAGAGAATAGGACACTCCTTTAAACCACGTGATCAGCTGGTCATATATAACAAATTTTTCTATGGGAGCAACATTGAAATGGATTATTTTTTTTCAGCTTCCCCATACAAACTTACTCGCATACCTTGATGATAATGTATGGAGCAACTGTAAATAAAATCACGATTTCGATTGTTGCTCCCATAGGAAAAGTTGTTGTATATGACCTGCTGATCGTGGTTTTAAAGAGTGTCCCATTCTTTTGTACACCCTGTATATGCAATGAGACAACATATAAGGAAGTAAGGAATAAACTAGTGATGCATCCGATACCAATATGTCGATACTTCGGGTTGCCGATACATCGGGCTTATCGGCGATTTTTTCCGCGATTTAAAAATCTATTTTATACCAATGAATCCCTATTTTCCTGGTCACGGCGTCAAGTGTAACGACTTGACCGATTTCGCTAATTCTTTTTTGTTGTGTTTGTTATCGTCAGGAGAAGGTTCTTCTTCTTATGAAAGAAACATTTAAGAAATATCCGCGGAAAATTAGAAAACTTAGGATAACTAAAGACAACGGAATCGAAGTCGCGAGCAACAGCTAGTTTTAGAATAGTTTGTTACGGGATTGCTACCATGTACCTTATTTTTGAGTTCCCGATATTTCGGCACTGTTGCAAGCGCCATGATCACGGAGTAACTCCGTGTAACGGACACGGAGTAACACGGAGTAATTCTAATGTTAGTGACCATGAAAGTTTAAGACAATATAAACAGCTAGTTTTTGTTGTTAACGCGCATTTTATCTCGTCTATTTTGTTAACGACAACTATAGTGACAACACCCACAACCGAAACACTATAAAAAGGTCGTTTTCCACATTGACCCTACCGGGAACCGAACCCGGAACCTCAGAGGTGGCGACGCCAAGTCCGGCGAGCTCGAATTAAGTGTGAATAACTTGACTAAAAGCTACCAATTTATTACTATCAATCATAATGGTAAAGTAACTATTATCCGGACAAACGGCTGAATGGAATTAAATGAAATCTGGCAAGCACATAGACTAATAAGTGTTTGCCTGACATTAACCTGATTAACTTATCGGCTACATTAATATTTCCCTAATGTGAGATATCTCTCTGACAAGAATTCCAGTAAGTGATTACTCGTAAAATTACTGAAGACTAAAGACTATGTCAGCTTTAATGAAAGCACCTAATATTTTTTTTATTTATGTTGTGGGTTACATATAGGGTATTCAACCTTTTTTTGCAAACACAATAGGGGTTAAAAAGGTGGGTTTCAAATTTTAAACTCTATCAGAGCAGTTGAAAACCTAGTTGTAAACCTAATGATTTGATTTGATTTGATTGAAAATAGTAGTACCTACCTTTGTTAATTAATAGTAAATTAATCACTATTAAAATATTGGATTTGCAACTAAATTCAAAGTAAGTTAAACGCCTAATTAATAATTGTTATACAAAAACGTATTAGTGAGCAGTAGTCGACGATTTTTCAGGTCAAAACTGAAAGCGGTTTTAATATTCACAAGTTATTTTCATACACAGTTTTAAAGTAGGTTTGCATTTCGTAAAAGTAAATATTTTTTAAGTAAGAGACCTACTTATTATCTTTTTTTTAAATAACGAAAAAAAAATACTAACCATTCTTCCCAGCAGAAAAAAAATATCCAAAGCACAAAAAAGTTTCTTCGCGAACCACCACACGGTCTAGTTTAAAAAAAAGTCGAAAAAAAACACAAACGTCACTGTCACTTTTTGGCGGGAACTTATTTTTTTTCACCCACCAACGCCAAGGTCCATTTTTTCAACGTCCAAATGATTGGGACGTAAGCTCGAGACTGAATACTAGAGATGGTATCCGAAGAAAGTGGGGTGCCAGTTCCCATATGGCAGTGTGTCGTCGGAACCTGTAGGCCGTTCTCTCGTGAGAACACTGCGATTCATATTCGACCTTATTTCTTAGGTACTAAGCATTGTAATTAAAACTTTTTGGTCATAAGTTTGTTTTCATTCGACATTAAGTCAATGGCAGCATCTTATACAGCCAGTGCGTTCCGATTTAGACTCAACTTAGTCGAGAATAAAGACTTTTTTTTCTTGTAAGGTGTAGAAGACAAGCAGGATATTAATACATGTTTAAGGCATTTCTCTTTTATTTTGTCGCTGGCTAGGCGTGGCGGAAGTGTTGAGAATTTGGCAAATCGAACATTTGCATACTGACAACAATATTTTGGTATGCGACGGAGTTTTCACTTGTTTGTCAATGGTTTCAAGATGTCTTTATGCCCTAGTGGCTGACTTTTCTTTTTATTTGCATATTAAATTAATTAATGGTTTTCATTAATGCGGATCATTAAATGGTTTTCTGTTAATTATATGTGTTAATTGTATGGATCTTAATAAATATGCATGTTCTAGTTTTTCCAGATTCCTAATATTTCATATTCATGAATTAGTGTTTTTAGATTTAAAAAACCGGACAAGTGCGAGTCGGACTCGCGCACGAAGGGCACCGCTGACCGCACTATTATCTATAAAAACGAGCAAAAAAAATCACGGTTGTGGTATGGGAGCCCTCTTAAATATTTATTTTTTCTGGTTTTTAGTAGGTATTTGTTTTTATAGCGGCAACAGAAATACATCATCTGTCAAAATTTCAACTCTCTAAGTATCACGGTTCATGAGATACAGCCTGGTGACAGACGGACAGCGAAGTCTTAGTAATAGGGTCCCGTTTTACCCTTTGGGGAAGGAACCCTGAAAACCGACTTTAACAAAAAATGGTCTAGCAAAGTGCTAATTAATATTCTATAGACCAGTGGCTTGCAACCTTGCAACTCGGAATACAACTACCTATCCGTTCCCGGGTTCGAATCCCGTACGAGTCAAATATTATTCACGATACTCAAAACTATTTGCGATATTTTGTAGGTAGTTCGAGAAATGCCAATACCTTTTATAAAGTTTCAGATTGAAATTAAATCTACTCTAATATTGTCAGGTTGAGCCCGGTTTATAATTTTAACCGCCTCCTGCGAAACAAGCAGCTTGCTTAGTGCAGAAGTCGCCAGATACTGTATTACACTTATTAAATGTTTAACTGGTAATAAAGGCAATTAGTGCCGTGTGGTGCCGGCACGTTAAAAGAATGGCACCACCCCTTCTCTTCCTATGGGTGTCGTAAGAGGCGACTACAGGAGAACCGCCACAAGAAGACGGGCAGCAGCGTCTCCTCTCCACCATTGGCCAAACTGCGATCGCCAACCCGCCTGCCAAGCGTGGCGATTATGGCAAAATCCTCCTTTTGGAGAGGCCTGTGTCCAGCAGTGGACTGATATAGGCTGGTGATGATGATGATGAAAGGCAATAAAATACTTGTGTAATGTACCTTAGTCGTTGGTGAGTAATGTAATTAATAGGAAAGCTATGTTAATGATACAAGCACGATGACGACGAGAAAAGAGGGTAATGTAGCGAAGTAGCGGAGGTGACCCCATAGTACGGCTAAGCACCTCGTTTGACGAGAGTATGGTTTCATTAATTATGACGACAAGGCTTAGTAGCTGGACTAGCTGGGTTAGTACTTCAAACACATGGGGTCCTAGTTTCGATTTCCAGTTAGGGTAACATTTGAAAACGATCTTTTTTATATTAGGTTGGCTCTGGGTGTACTGGAACTGAAAGCATATACAGGGTGTACAAAGGAATGGGAGACTTTCTAAAACCACGTGAACAGCTGGTCATATACAACAACTTTTCCTATGGGAGCAACATCGTAATCGTAATTTTTTTTCAGATGCTCGCTCCATATATTATCATCGAGTAAGTTTGTATGGAGCAGCTAAAAAAAAGTTTTTTTAACTCTTTTAATAACGAGTAAAAACAAAATCACGGTCTCGATGTTGCTTCCATAGGAAAAGTTGTTGTATATGACCAGCTGATCACGTGGTTTTAAAGAGTGTACCATTCTTTCGTACAACCTGTATACTAAATATTAAATTGGTAACTATTTAATCATTATCTGATCTTCATCACACATAGCTAAGATCCACGCCTGATAAATTTAAACGTGTATTTTGAAAGATCCTTAAAAAAAACGAAAAGTGCAGACTTAATGACACAAAGCATTCTCTTTTTCCTATTCATCACCAGCCTATATCAGTCCACTGCTGGACACAGGCCTCTCCAAAAGGAATATTTTGCCATAATGGCCACGCTTGGCAGGCGGGTTGGCGATCGCAGTTTGGCCAATGGTGGAGAGGAGACGCTGCTGCCCGTCTTCTTGTGGCGGTTCTCCTGCAGTCGCCTCTTACGATACCCATAGGAAGAGAAGGAGTGGTGCTATTCTTTTAACGTGCCGGCACCACACGACACCTATTACCCCACACTTATCTTCAATGACGTCTGGGACGCCTATCTTAATGGCGATGACGAATTAAGCAGCAATTATCGAATAATTACATTTCCCAGTAGAAAGTTGGTGGCATTGCTTCTCACCATTAAATTACGCGCTTCCTGCGGAAGGGTGCTGCTAGTACGCTGTTTATTTCTCGATTATTAATTCGATAGATAAATCGAGACATAGCACGATAATGTATCTTTCATTCGGACGTTAGTATAAATAAAAGTACCATATTAAAATAACCAATCTTATGTGTCAATCTTTTCATAAAATATGACCAACTCAACCTAGCCGTGTTTTCAAACCCGACCGTTTTCAAATATTGTTTATAAATTATCAAACCTTTGAATACAAGTGAATGGATATTTTAATTTTATCGGATAATACGACCGAACGAACGATACGCTTTCGTATTAGGCATCCTGTATCGAAAGTGGGTATCAGAAGGAAACCATTTCTTTCAAAAAATAATATATACATATAAGGTCCGATTTTATTAGTGTTCATCCTGTTAACCTGCGACTATATAGGTGAAAAGCAATCGTAAAAACCAATTTTCAAATGTGTACCATAAAAACTAAAAAAGTTAAAAATCAACAACAAACGTATCTTTGCTACGTTTAACCATCTGATTATCCGTCTTATTCCTTCCCCTTGTACAGAGCAAGAAAGAGTTGAAGATAGGTAGTTTATGCAATATGAAGTCGATGTTGTTATTTTGTAATTTATTTTTAACTTTTTTAGTTTTTATGATAGACATTTGAAAGTTGGTTTTTACGATTGCTTTTCACCTATATAGTCACAGGTTAACAGGATGTACACTAATAAAATCGGACCTTATATAATCAGTTCCGTTTGGAGTCAGTGCGAATGAACATATTTTAACTCCAAATTGTTGCCACTGACCAATTCTCCAAACAGAACTTTAGGTATGTTTTAGTAAATTAAATATTACTTCTCGTTTTTTAAGTTTAAATTTGAAGTCTTATTGTCCAAAAATTAGCTAGCAGCAATAATCGCGCCGTCATCACCCGTACCCTGATGCCGTATCTTGCAAAAGCAATGCGATCGCGAAAATTGACTAATTCTGTAAATTTTTGTTTTTAGCAATTCCATGCAAGGTTTGGTTAAAGATAAATAACACTTGAAAAAAAAAACATTCAACCTCAGGTGGGACTCGAACCCGCGATGGGACGTGGGTTCGAGTCCCACCTGAGCTCGATGATTTTTTTCAAGTGTTATTTATCTTTGACTAATTCTGGCTTTAAAATCGCTAATTGACAGCAAAAAACAAAAACAAAGCAATCTACTGTCCGTGCTGCCAATAGGTTTTGACACTAACGACGACTGCACGATTATTGCTGATTGCTATTTTTTTAAGGAATAAGAGGGCCGTTTTTTGGGTTCTGTACAACGGGTAAAACGGGACCCTATTACTAAGGCTCCGCTGTCCGTCTGTCTGTCTGTCCGTCTGGCACCAGGCTGTATCTCATGAACCGTGATAGTTAGACAGTTGAAATTTTTACAGATGATATTATATTTCTGTTGCCGCTATAACAACAAATACTAAAAAGCAGAATAAAATAAATATTTAAGGGGGCTCCAATACAACAAACGTGATTTTTTTGCCGTTTTTATAGATAATGGTACGGAACCCTTTGTGCGCGAGTCCGACTCGCACTTAGCCGGCTATTTTTAGTTTTTTGTTTTTTAAAAAACTTTAATTTATTTTGCAATGTTTAGTGTTAAAAACTTAACAAAATGTTATCACTAATAATCTATCATTATAGAAGAATTTAAAAAGATACGACGTATACAGTAGGTACATTAAATAAACCCTTTATTAAATGTATTAGGCAGAAACACCAAAACATTTTGTCACTTAATTAAGTAAATAAGTTCTTATTATTATAGCCTTTATTCAGATAATTACAATTAATATCATTACATCTATTTGGTACAAGATTAAATTTAAATTGTATCGTTATTACTACATTAAATTATGTCACTTTTTACATTGATTTTTATTTCTTAGTCAGTTGAAGATAAATAACACTTGAAAAAAAATCATCGACCTCAGGTGGGACTCGAACCCACGTCCCATCGCATACCGATTTTTTTCAAGTGTTATTTATCTTCAATTAAACCTTGCATGGAATTGCTAAAAACAAAAATTTACAATCTTAGTCAGTTCTTGGTCAGTTATATTCTTAGTCAACATTTTATTTAAATTATTAGTCAATTCTTAGTCAACATTGTGTTTGAATTATTAGTCAGTTTCGTCTAGGTTATTGTACCGGGTCCGTTTCTGATTGCTTTTTAGAGAAGGCCTCCCCCAACACCTTCCAAGTGAAAGGTGTTGGGGGAGGCAACACCTTCCAAGTTCCTCTCTCTCCAGCTCTTCTGGTCCAAAGTTTTCCCGCAGTTCTCTTAATTTCGTCTGACCATCTCCTGTGTTGTCCACCTCTATTTCTTGTTCCATTCTTGGGATACCAGCTATAAATAAGATCTTAAATGTTTATCGAATAGGCTATGTATATGTGTAAAGCCCCTGTTCCGTATGCCAAACATGTCTTAACCCATTGTGTGTTTAGTAAGAAATACAAGACGGACCTTACGCTTTTCACAATTATTTAATACTCAAGTGTAATATTGAATTTGTATGACCATAACTGACAAGTGACACCCTATTTTGTTCGCAAACAAGCGGAGAAACTTGTTACATAACTCTGCGTAAGTATATCGGCATTTTTGAAAGCGGTTCCGATGCGTAAGCCGACGAGGTCCTTATATAATAAATATTTGCGCTCAAAAATTGCGATGCGAAATTATAATTGTAGGAAAAGAATGCGTGAAATTAATGGAAACGGATTCTTTGCGCATATCACAACATATAATACGAGTACGTGTTCGATACAGCCACTTTGAAGAAGCTTGAAAAAATAATCCTTAATTCTCCTTCTCCAATGAATCCTTAAGTTTTTAATCGCTCGGAAAATAGGAAATGTATTATTATACAGGGTTAAATTGTAAAGGGGTGCCAAATTTTCAAAATAAGATCTAGAGGTGCACTGCTTATGGTATTTGTTGTCAATTTGAACCTCTGGTATGCGCGGACGCTCCTGCTGTTAGAAATGTACCTTACATCGAAAAGGCTAAGGTTTGTTTTCACGCGCCATTGTGACTATTATTGCATTGAACTTTGCAGTTCTAGGTTGCACAGAGATAGTGCGTGCGTATTTTTTATGAATGAGACAAGATTATCCACGCGTAGCATCCTTCAACAGCATATAGCAATTAAAAAAATAAGTTTGTTTTTTAGGTCGTTTATATCGTAGATCGATTTAGTTACTGATTCTGAGTGGTCCCTGAAAATTTGGCACCCCTTTGCAATGTAACCCTGTATACATTTTTTAGGATATATTGTATTAAATAATGTTTGAAACAACATTTTACAGTTTCCTAAATAGCCTCGAAATTGTATACATTTTCCAGGAATTGTATATACATCGAATTCCTAGGTTTCATACATTTCCTGTATTACATTAGTCATGTCAAAAGACCTCTTTAAATCATGAAAATAAGAGCAAATGCGTAAAAAAAACTAATGCTCTATCTATACTATACATTGTCATCGAGGTACAAAACCGGCTAAGTGTGAGTCGAGCTTGGGTCCTAAAAGTAGCGTTCTTTGTAGCTTTTTAGAAAAGTGCGAGAAAAGTTCGTGCTCTCGTTAATTTATACTTAAATTTTTTGTCCCTGCATTAGCACTTAAATTACATATAGGCATGTAAGTATGTCATTACTTAAGCAAATTACTCTTTGTGGTACCTAATACTAACTATATAATAACTGTACACATTATTGGTTTTCTAAATAAAGGAAATTAAAAAAAACCGGCCAAGTGCGAGTCGGACTCGCGCACGAAGGGTTCCGTACTATTATCTATGAAAACGGCAAAAAAATCACGTTTGTTGTATTGGAGCCCTCTTAAATATTTATTGTATTATGTTTTTTAGTGTTTGTTGTTATAGCGGCAACAGAAATACATCATCTGTGAAAATTTCAACTGTCTAACTATCACGGTTCATGAGATACAGCCTGGTGACAGACGGACAGACGGACGCCTTAGTAATAGGGTCCCGTTTTACCCTTTGGGTACAAAAACCCTAGAAAAAGGTAAAATCAGTTAGGATGTCTGATTTTGTGTGGTCAAGATATTGGTAAGCCCAATAGCTTATTGGTAAAAAGTCTGCGCGCTACGCGCGAGTTCAGGGTTCAAGACCAAGCGACATGACTTTTAAATTAGTCTTTTTACATAATATACTACCGGAATGAGCAAGATGGAAGTCATCCAAATGTGTGTCAACGTAAACTACCATATAAAGGAAAGTGATTTCCATAGCCGGATGCTTTCTATGTTTTAAAAAGCAGATATTTTGTGGAGTGACGCCATTTTGTCGATTTGCAAAAATGGATGATGACGTGAGTAAAGAAAATACAAAACGCTTGAAGTGTGGGTGTGAATGATTAACTTAAAAAGATGACTTTTTAGGGTTCCGTACCCAAAGGGTAAAACGGGACCCTATTACTGAGGCTCGGCTGTTTGTCTGTTTGTCTGTCCGTATGTCACCAGGCTGTACCTCATGAACCATGATAGTTAGACAGTTGAAATTTTCACAGATGATGTATTTCTGTTGCTGCTACAACAACAAATACTGAAAAACAGAATATAATAAATATTTAAGGGAGCTCCCATACAACGTGTTTTTTTATAGAAAAAAACACGTTTGTTTTATTATCTATGTAATGGTACGGAACCCTTGCCTTCGTGCGCGAGTCCAACTCGCACTTGGCCGGTTTTCTGAGGCCATGTCAATTTAATAATCGTGAGTCCACCGGCATACTTGCATCAATTATCACTGTATAAGTAGCCATGGTCCAAAATTGATAGAACCAGGCGTTACTTTGCGGAAATCCATAACTAAATAATTATGAAAATGTAATTATTTTGCTTACAACTTCCGCTCAGTTACGCCGGCATAGAAACCCCAATTACACCACCTGTAACCCACAATCTGAGGACAAACACAGGCACATGCAAAGAGCACCGCCCTCCCTCCCTCAAATGGCATGCGAAACAGACTCACACCAACACCTCGGCTAGCAGCCGAGGCGACAATATCTCTCCTGATGATGCCACGTGAAGTGGCAAAACGCGCGTCGAGGTTTTTATGTCGGTGTTGGGTACTAACTCTTGCATTCGTCTGTTTCGCATGCGATTTGAGGGAGGGAGGCTGGTGCTCTTTCCATGTGCCTGTGTTTGTCCTCAGATTGTGGGTTACAGGTGGTGTAATTGGGGTTCCTATGCCGGCGTAACTGAGCGGAAGTTGTAAGCAAAATAATTACATTTTCATAATTATTTATATGGTCCAAAATATTTTGGTTTCTTTGTGAAAGAGTTACGGATAAGATAACTCGACTTAAGCCCGGTTCCTATATCCGAGAAACGGTTGGTTTTGCTAACGGATGGTAGGAATTGTCAACTTGACATACTCAAAAGCGTTCCTATAAATGACGCTTCGTTAAATTTTATAGGAACGACTATAACGGCTCGATACTTTTGACACCAATACGATCAGTTGCTGATGTACACTTACGCATAGTACAATATAGGAACCCGGTGTCACTCATGTTCAGGCGGAACTAGGAAAAAAACGAAACACAGCCATTGTCTAGAGGCACAAGAACAAAAAGATACATTCTAATGAACTTAGAATCAAAAGTCAGCTGTTGGATGGACGCCATTTTGTTGATTAAGTATCACATGACAGGAGCGGTTGTTTAACTTTACATGTATTTAAGTAAAATCTTAATCTGTTGAATGGCTATAAATAGCTTTAATGAATACAAAATTTGTTAACATAATTTAAACGGTTTCTGAAAGTTATTTTATAATGAATATGGATGTTCGTTTAAAACTTTGTCAATGCTTTCGTTGTCGTTAGTGAGAGTGCTCTCCCATACAATGCAAGACATCGCTTTGAAATAAGTCAAATTAGGGTCAAGTTAATACTTAGAAAAGGAACTTTCTTAAATTACGGCCAGAGTTACCCGAAAGTAAAAAGTAAAACGCGAAATTCTTTTTTAATTCGAATCAAAAAGCTTGCCATTAAAAAAAGTATTTAAATTTAAATTCATTCATGTAATATCTTCTTAATTAAAACAAAGTCGTGTTTGTTACAACACTTATAACTCGAGAACGGCTGGACCGATTTTCATGGTTTATAATTTGTTGGATTTGTCTCCCCGCCCCGGATAGGAGAATAAATAATAAAAACATAGGAAAAGCTTTACAAAAAAAATATTGTTAGGCGGTACGAAGTTCGCCGTGTCAGCTAGTACTCGTAAATATAATAAATAAAAACCGGCCAAGTGCGAGTCGGACTCGCGCACGAAGGATTCCGCACCATTATCTATAAAAACGAGCAAAAAAAAAAAAACATGTTTGTTGTATGGAAGCCCCCTTAAATATTTATTGTATTCTGGTTTTTAGTATTTGTTGTTATAGCGGCAACAGAAATACATCATCTGAGAAAATTTCAACTGTCTAGCTACCACGGTTCATGAGATACAGCCTGGTGACAGACGGACAGGTAGACAGACGGACAGCGGGTCCCAATAAAACCAATTAATTTCTGTAAATAGGCTTAAACTAAGTGCTTTTACACGTCCCAATATTTTTTTTTCCGTTTTACTCTTTGGGTACGGAACCCTAAAAACCTACATTGCTGTACGAAGGTTGTCAAAATGACTTTATACAAACATTGTTAGTTTTCCCTTGTTCAATGGCGTCTTTTTGTATGTAATTTATTTATACCTATTTTGTATGTAATATACAGGGTGTAAAAAAAGGCTTAACGAAACCTTAAACCACGAATTCTATATATGTATACGTAATATATATATATATATATATGTAAACCAAGTAGAATGCAAATAAAATAATTGCTGGCAAATGACTTTTATTTTTGGGTATCAAAAAAAATAACTTATTTCTAACCCGCAATGTATAGCGCGCACGCCACAGAAGAAAGATGTACTCAAAATGTTTACCATGTTTCTTTGTAAAAAAGTTTAGTATTATCATAGAGAAAGAATAATACTAGTATTATCAAACGGAAGTCAATTTTGTAAAAATCTTTGAAAAATAAAATAAGTTTAAAAAAAACTAAAAACCGACTTCAAAATGAAACTAAAAAGCGAAAAATAATATTGACTAAAATATACGTAATCAGTTCTTTTGGGAGTCGGTGCCAGCCATCGAGAGTTAAAATGTGTTCATTCGCACCGACTCCAAAAAGACCTGATTACGTATATTTTAGTCAATATTATTTTTCGCTTTTTAGTTTCATTTTGAAGACGGTTTTTAGTTTTTTATTAAACTTATTTTATTTTACAATTTTAAGTGTTAAGTCTTCTATTTTTCCCCTCCTAACTCCGCCAAAAATGACATTACAGCAAAGTGACCTAGACAAATGTTGGTCTTCTGTGGACCACCCACCCAATGGTATAATAAAAATAGGGTGCTATTAATGATCAATTTTTCGATGAAATTTATTACAAGTCCCAGACGCCTTTAAAATAAGCTTCAGTTTTCACCTTCCAACTCCGCCAAAAATGACTTGACAGCAAAGTAACCTTAACTAATGTCGGTCCTCTATGGACCCCCCATCCAATGGTATGATAAAAATAAGGTGTTATATTGGGTCAATATTTCGACGAAAATTTGTAAATCTTAAGGAAAGGGTTTTCCAACACTCCAACCAGAACGGCGGCTTTTTTGGTGTCGTAACCATAGGATATGGTCTTGCATTAAATACCAAGTCAATTTAAGAGAGGAACTTTTAATTTTTTTTTTCGGTTCTGGGTGTGCGGGTACGCCCCCAGTAAATAAAAATTGGCGGTCTGGTACCCCATAAGCTCCACATATGCTCAACACACTGCGAAATACGTTCTGTCGACAAAAAGTATTATCTTCTAACTCCTATCCGTTAAGGAGTTCTGTGGCTTCCATCATCAGGTCAGCAAAATGACATGATGATTACCAGACCCAAAAATCAGCATTGAGTCAGAAAATATATGCAAAACATTATGGGTGCCTATAAAAATTGAGGGTTGCCCTCGATTTCCCAGGGATCCCATCATCAGAATCTGACTTGGTGTAAATGGGACCACCTCGGGAGTATACCCTTTCAAACTAAAAAATAAATTTTGAAATCGGTCCATAATTGACGGCTTAACCGCGTAACAAACATACAAAAAAAAAAAAAAAAACATTCAGACGAATTGAGAACCTCCTCCTTTTTTTGAAGTCGGTTAAAAAATGTAACTTTGACTGTCAATAACTCGGTAACCCGTCATTTCCCAGGTATAGTTTAAAAGTAAAAAATGATCGTAATAATACGTAGAATATGTGGTGTTCGGCTTCGTTAAGCCTTTTTTTACACCCGATATCTAATTATTGAGTTGTGGAGACTAACACCGGTATTCGTAAACTGTTCAAGGCCGCTAAACATTGAAATAGCATTAATTTTTTTTTTTTAATACTTAAAAAAAATCGTCCGCGGGATCCGAAGTATCCGAACCCACGTCCATCGCATACCGGGCGAGTGCTTTGACCACTAAGCTACCGAGACGTTAGTCAACTCGACGAAATCTTTCAAGTGGTTCTCGCTGTCAAAGCCAGCGTAGTTGGTAGTAGTTTTTCAAGTATTAAAAATCTTAGATAAACCTAGCATGGTAATTGCTAAAAACAAAAATTTAAAGCATTAATTTCATTATGAATTCATATTATAGCTGTCAGATAGAAACCTCTAAAATTATCGAACGGCTTGTGATTAGCATCCATATTGAATTTTACGATGTTTTCTAACAACGATAGGTGAAAGTGTTCGACGTGTTCATTCGATCGTCAATTTGCCAATAATATCGACTTGTACTACGTTTGTGAGTTCATAAACCACATTTAAAGATTCTTATAAAAAAACCGGCCAAGTGCGAGTCGGACTAGCGCACGAAGGGTTTCGCACCATTAATATATAAAAACGCGCAAAAAAAAAACACGTTTGTTGTATGGGATATTTATTTGATTCTGCTTTTCAGTTGTTACAGCGGCAACAGAAATACATTATCTGTGAAAATTTCAACTCTTTAGCTACCGCGGCTCATGCGATACAGCCTGGTGACAAACGGACGGACAGACAGACAGACAGACAGACGGACAGCGGAGCCTCAGTAATAAGGTCCCGTTTTACCCTTTGTGTACGGAACCCTAAAAAGGATATTACAAAGTAGACTATTATTTATTTAGTATTTGTGGATTATGTATTATGTGTATGTGATCAGATTTAATTTTACATATTATATACAAAATCTGAAAGTCATTGGAGAAGGCTTACGTTAAACATCTCCAATTTTCTTATGACTGAAATGTTGTTGACTATCCCAAACCCACTGTGCAAACCAGTCATCAGCTATCAGTCTACTAACCTGGCGTTTCCACGAAAGCTTAATCAAACAGAATTAAAATCGGAAAGCCTTGACACGGCGATGCAAATACCGGCGCCTGACCGGACTTTCACAAGGCCGTAGGCCGTAGGGCCACACTTTCACCGTGCGAGAAAATTGTAAGAACACCATGACGTGGGATGCTGTGGGACAGGAGAAGTATTTTTAAAGCATTCGAAATGAATCTTGAATTCGAACACGAATACGATTCGTGTGTGAACTTTATTTCTATTGCTCCAGATTATACGCATTTTTGAATGATTCGAATTATGTGTTGCTAGCTATGATAGTAAAATTCTTGTAACTATTTTAGTTTCACGAAGAAAATATTAAAAACCGAAATGCAAAAACTTATTGATTTTAAAAACTGTCAATAAATCGCATAGAACGGAACGAAAAAAAAAGTTTTTAATCTGTGAACCATATGTTTACTTGTCAAAGTCATACTTCCGAACTTTCTACTAGTAGAATCGAAATACGGGTGGGTCCAACCATTTGTTGCAGAATTCACGGAATAAATTTTCAAAAATTGGGATTTTAGTCATTCGCATGCGAATCTAGCCATTTCTTATTCGAATTGGAATTCGCATGATTCAAAAATTCGTCTCCAAGACCATGAAACCTAGCTATCAAATCATATAGGTTATTTGTAATTGTAATACATAGTTATTACACAGAAACAGGGCCTAGCGCGAAAGTGTATCGTTCAGTCGGTCGTATTTACCGATCAATTTAAAACACCCATTTCCCGTATCAAGGGTAAGACAATTTATAAATAATTTAAAATGGTCGGGTTTTTACACGGCTAGATTCAGTTGGTCATATTTTATCAAAGGATTGAAACATGAGACTGACCATTTTAATTTGATAGGTTTATACAACAGAAGGAAAGATACACTTTTGCGCTAGGCCCCCTGGGTATTATGCAAGTGTAAGCTAACAAATCAAATCGGTAATCATTTATTAACCGACTTCAAAAAAAAGGAGGAGGTTCTCAATTCGTCTGAATGTTGTTTTTTTTTTGTATATTTATTACGCGATTACGCCGTCAATTATGGACCGAATTCAAAATTTATTTTTTAGTTTGAAAGGGTATACTCCCGAGGTGGTCCCATTTCCACCAAGTCAGATTCTGATGATAGGATCCCTGGGAAATCGAGGGCAACCCTCAATTTTTATAGGCACCCATAATGTTTTGCATATATTTTCTGACTCGATGCTGATTTTTGGGTCTGGTAATCATCATGTCATGTTGCTGACCTGATGATGGAAGCCACAGAACTCCTTAACGGATAGGAGTTAGAAGATAATACTGCAATTTGTCGACAGAACGTATTTCGCAGTGTGTTGAGCAGACGTGGAGCTTATGAGGTACCAGACCGCGAATTTTTATTTACTGGGGGCGTACCCGCACACCCAGTAACGAAAAAAAATTTGAAAGTTCCTTTCTTAATTTAACTTGTTATTTAACGCGAGACCTTATCCTATGGTTACGACACCAAAATAGCCGCCGTTCTGGTTGGAGTGTAGGTAAACCCTTAAGACTTAAAAATTTTCGTCGAAAAATTAACCCTATGTAACACCTTATTTTTATCATACCATTGGATGGGATGGATCCATAGAGGACCGATATTAGTTAAGGTTACTTTGCTGTAAAGTAATTTTTGGCGAAGTTAGGAGGGAAAAAATAGAGGACTTAACACTTAAAATTGTAAAATAAAAAAAGTTTAATAAAAAACTAAAAACCGACTTCAAAGTGAAACTAAAAAGCGAAAAATAATATTGACTAAAACATACCTAATCAGTTCTTTTTGGAGTCGGTGCGAATGAACACATTTTAACTCTCGATGGCTGGCACCGACTCCAAAAAGAACTGATTAGGTATGTTTTAGTCAATATTATTTTTCGCTATTTAGTTTTACTTTGAAGTCGGTTTTTAGTTTTTTATTAAACTTTTTTTATTTTTGATACAAAGGAAAATAGTTATTAAATTAAAGAAACAAGTAGCTGGATGAAAAAAGCGAGACATCGTGCTCTATAGCGTTCTTTGGGGAAGGCTTAAGTCCAGCAGTGGACTGCAAGAGGCTGACATGATAATGATGATGATTATAGAAACAAGAGCGCTGTGATCAGCCTTCCCGGCATACAAATGTAGAGTTCTTAAGCGATAATAAGAAAACATCTTGACAGAAAAGTAATTAATTTTGAAATTGACGGCACTAAATAGCGTAATAAAGTCGCTATAAACAAAGACGACCTGGTAAAGGTTGCAGGAAGCCGCTGGATGCAGGCCGCTTCCAACCGGCCGATCTGGAAGTCACTGGGGGAGGCCTAATGCTCAGCAGTGGACGTTCGTCGGCTGAAATTATGATGATGATGGTGATGAAACAAAGACTATTACTGAATGAACAAAAAGGCGTTTTGCAGATGGCGGGGCGGGCCGGTCCGGTCAATTTCACCGCGAAGGATAGCGCAAAGGGAATCGTATACTACCAACGCATGAACGCACACGGAGGACAAAAAGACCGCGCCGCAGGTGCCCGGCGGACACTGGCGGCGCGGCGGTGTGCTTTGTGTTCGCGGCGAGGGCAGCCGCGGGCTTCGGCGGGCAGACGCGGTCTTTATTGCTTCGCGGTCAGACCGGCCCGGCCCGCCCCGCCGTCTGCAAAGCGCCAAATGTTACTTTATTTTTATTTGACGTCTCTTACAGGGGCGTGCGGTGAATATAAACAAATAGGAAGTGCATACCTGGTAAATGGTTTTATTTTGAGGTAGGCAGTAGGTACTTAAAATGTGTGTCATTGATGAAAAACACTTATTTTCATCATGAAAACACTTAAGTATCAACTGCCTACCTCAAAATAAAACCAATGCCCGCTACTTGTCTCAGTACGGCAGTCAGTCTGTCCACCTGTCCGTCGAATCCTACGACACCGAAACGTGTGGTGTCCCTACAAAACTTTTTAGCGTTACGTAATCTATAATTGTTGATGTTCGAAGCTCGGCATTCCAACGATAACGACTAGCTTAGCTATATGGCTTCCATTACATCGTTATGTAACCGCCAGTGAGACGTTGGGTAAGTTTTAATTGACTTTTTGTTTCTGATGACCGAGGCCGAAAAGTTATGCAAAGGCATCGATAGAGTTAGGCTTCTACAAAAGAGGTTCAAGTTCATAAGTTTGTTTGTAAAAAATCATTTGATGGCCTTACAAAAAAGATGGACTAGGCTTAAACACTCTCTAAAAATAAGTCAACGAATTGAAAATGTTAGTTAATGTACAAGCTACGTTCGTACATCTGCTGCGCCGTCAGCGACCTACAAACCAGCGCGACCTATGGACCCTGGCTAGGGCTCTAGGGACTTAGTGTCTTGGGGTAAAGGGACTTTACGCTCACTAGGGAGCTAGGTTCCCGTCTGACCTTATATTCTGGACGGCGGGAGCGGTGCTATACAAGCGCCCGTTCAGTTAATAATATGTCTCAAATGTCAGATATAAGAACATTTAAAATTGGTTGGCTAAAACTCAAAAGTCAAAATCTTTATTTGCAGAATAAAATGTAAGGCAATAGGTACAGATATTTAGTATAAAAGATATTCTTTAGACATGGCTTAAACCTTGTCTATCTTTTTTGCAGTAAGGCCAAAAGTTTTTATGATCATAGTTAACTTTTGCCCACGACTTCGCTTGCCTAGGGATGGAACGAAACAATAAATATAAGTACTAACTCAATACTTTTTTCCGATAGTCAGTAGGACTATCAACTCGTTTTATACATGTTTGCGTTTTTAAAAGTCGGTTTTAGTTTTATTTATTACATTACAACATTACAAAAGAAATTGTAAACTCATTGGTTACCGTAGCAAGCGAGCTTGCAATGCTCTACCACGAGCAGTTTCTGAGAAATTATTTAATTTGCTGGTTGAAGCCACTAGGATAATTATATGTTTGTTTATCAAAACATTAGCACTGGTAATAACAATGTATTAATATATTAATTATCATGATTTTGTAGTATTTACATGCTTGTTAAATGTACACTGTTATTTGGTTTTTATTTTTAAGTATTGCGATACATGTTTCATCGATCTATCGATATACAAATGTAATAATATTGTCGTCGTGGGTTAATATGATATGATAACATACAATATACAAATTCAATAAAGGTAAGTCATACACTTTAAATTAGCCATACATAAGCCATTCAGCGACGAAACGCTGTAAGCATTCTCGCCTGCTAGCCTAATGGACGTGACGCGTTCATTTTTGAATAGGTAGGTACTTAGTTTATTTTGTTTGTTTATTTTTTATTAGCTATTATATTTAATAAAGACTACATGAAACTAAATTAACCTGGTAAAGATTGCAGGACGACGTTGGATCCGATCTGAAAGTCACTGGGGGAGGCCTATGTTCAGCAGTGGACGTCCTGTGGCTGAAATGATGATGAAATAAAATTCTAAAGTACAAGAATGTCAAGTTATATTTAAAATAAAAAAGTGGGATTTCTCGTAGGTAGCTATTTAATTTGGCATGTTAAACCGAACAAGTTAATTCATGGCTATTAATTACCACAGTATAAAGTGAACTTTAATCAAATTTTTCAGTAGATATTGGTATGTCTTGAAATGTCAAGCGAGTTTTTTCTTAAAATGTCGTCCTTAAAGATTTCACCGACGAAAACGAACAGGTTTTACTTTCGTTGAAAGCAGTTGCTCGACGAGTCGTCGGACGGGTTGGGTACTTGTTAGAATTTATTGACTCGTTTGTAGTGATGTTCGTTTGATTTGTAACTATCGATAAGTTACCGATGACCTTGAAATAGGTCTGTAACTTTGATAGCGATGTACGAGGCAAATTGCCAAGTTAAGTTTAAACACAGCTTCGTGATCATAATTTCAGACAAAAAACGTGCACTGCTTTACATAGGCCTCCCCAATGACTTCCAGATTAGCTTATACAGGATATTTGGTACATGGTATATCAAGCCTGAACTAAGCCTATGTTTTTAACATAGGCTTAGTTTCGGCTTACAATTATTCATATTTATGAATACTATAAATACTACGGTGAAGTTAGAAATATGATATCATTTTTAATTTTTTTATGTTCATACAAACATAATTTTAAGAATCCGATTTGTATGTTTTTAGGGTTCCGTACCCAAAGGGTAAAACGGGACCCTATTACTAAGGCTCCGCTGTCCGTCTGTCTGTCTGTCTGTCTGTCACCAGGCTGTATCACATGAACCGTGATAGTTAGAAAATTGAAATTTTCACAGATGACAGTTGCCGCTATAACAACAAATACTAAAAAACAGAATACAATAAATATTTAAGGGGGCTCCAATACAACAAAAATTTTTTTTGGCGTTTTTATAGATAATACGGAACCATTCGTGCGCGCGTCCGACTCGCACTTGGCCGGTTTTTTTTTTAAATGATGATAATAAATCTCTGTCTTCACCATATCATAGTATTTTACTCGTAGTATGCATATTTTAGGCACACATACATATGCATGCATCATATATATGCATATTCTGAACACAGGCCTCCCCCAGTGACTTTCAGATTGTGTCCGGTTGAGCGGCCTGCATTCAGCAACCTTTACCAGCTCTTCTGTCCTTGTAGGTAGACAATACCTATCGATATCGTTTATCGATCATTGTACATCACTAATACAACACTACTAGTTAGTTGAGTGGTTTTGGGTGATATTGAATTTGTTATTGGGAATTTGAATAAAAATCGTTTGACTTTCTTTGAACTCATTCAAAGAATTAGACGAACATTGAGACAGTATTCTACACTCATTGTTGTCAAAAAATACTTATACATGTATACACTAATAGGCATGATAATCTATACTATATAATATTATAAAGAGGAAAGATTTGTACCTATTTTTGTATGTTTGTATGTTTGTAATGAATAGGCTCAAAAAGTACTGGGCCGATTAAAAAAATTCTTTCACCAATAGAATGCTACATTCTTCCAATTTGACATAGGCTACATTTCATTTTGAAAAAAATTAGGGATCCTTGGTAAAATTTGAACAATAAATAAATAAATATAAATATTGGACAACATCACATACATTGCTCTGATCCTAAGGTAAGTAGCTAAAGCACTTGTGTTATAGAAATCAGAAACAACGACGGTACCACAACACCCAGACCCAAGCCCATATAGAAAAGTTCGTTTTCTACATTGACCTGACCGGGGATCGAACCCGGAACCTCAGAGATGGCGGCGCCATTTAAAGTCCGGCGTGCTCGCCTCTCGGCTACGGAGGTCGTCAATATAATAACCGTCGTCGTCAATATAATAATAACAATGTAACCGAAGGTGTAGAAAAATGAGTCTTAAAATGTCTTTCGTCGAATGCGCTGCCGAAACTATTAGCGATAATTGTCTACCCCGTGCAAAGCCGGGACGCGCTGCTAGTAGGTACATAAATAAATATGAAGACGAACAGAGACTAGAAGAGATCAAGAAGATGATTGCTATCTGAACAAGATAACCGATGGGGGACGCGTGTTTTAAGTGACTCAATGGAGATCACGACTTGGCAAATGCAGCATAAGTAGCCCTCCGACAACAAGAAGCGATGACATACGCTGATGCCGGCAGTAGGTGGATATGGTTCGGTAGTCTACTGGTTCGCGGTCTGGACTACAAGTCAAGCGTTTGGGGGTTCGAATCCGGTGAGGGGCAAGTCATAGATTAAATGTTTATCCGTTATCTACAAGCACCACACTATAAAGCTTTACCTACTTAGTTTAAATTTATTTATTTCTATTTAAATATTGGAAAACATCACATACATTGCTCTGATCCTAAGGTAAGTAGCTAAAGCACGCGTGTTATAGAAACCAGAGACAACGACGGTACCACAACACCCAGACCCGAGCCAATATAAAAAAGTTCGTTTAGTAAATTAGTACTTCTTCCAACGATTACACCAAGCATCCACCCTTAAACTTGATACGACCTCCGTAGCCGAGAGGCGAGCACGCCGGACTATATACGGCGCCGCCATCTCTGAGGTTCCGGGTTAGATTCCCAGTCGGGTCAATGTAGAAAAACTAACTGTCCTATATTGTCTCGAGTCTGTGTTTTGTGGTACCGTCGTTGTTTCTGATTTCTATAACACAAGTGCTTTAGCTACTTACCTTAGGATCAGAGCAATGTCTGTCATGTTGTCCAATATTTATTTATTATCAAATTACTAGCTGACCCGGCGGACTTCGTACCGCCTCAGAATTAAACTTAATATATTTAAAGATAAATAACACTTGAAAAAAATCATCGACCTCAAGTGGGACTCGAACCCACGTCCCATCGCATGCCGGGCGAGTGCTTTACCAACTAAGCTACCAAGGACGTCACGTGACACGACGAAATTTTTCAAGTGTTTCTTCTCGCTGTCGAAGCCAGCGTATCTCTGATCAATGTTGCAGCTATAAATTTATAGCTAAATATTTTTATTAGATAGATATTATTAAATCATTCTAAGGATTTTTGGTTGAAGCCTAAACGGTTACTATGATAGTACATTATACAATGTGATATGGGCGGTACTTCTAACCCGTTAAGGCTAAGTGCGATATCTGAATTTATCGACAAAAATAATAATTTGGGGGATCAAACCCTCACCCCCTATGAATAGCGGCCATTTTGGTTTTTTAACATTTTAGGCAATAACAAAGGTTTTATGTGTCGTAGAAACATGAAAGAAATATAGCAAGATAGCTAAAAGAACAGAGTAACTGACCATAAACCTTATTTCTGGTGTTAAGGGTTTTGGCTAAAAAAAAAATTTTTAACTAAATGATTTTCGAAAAAAAAAGTTCATTTTTACAGATTATATTTGACCCCAAATTCCTTTTTTTGTCAATAAAATTAGATACCGAACTAAGCCCTAACAGGTTAGAAGTACCATCCATTTTAAATTGTATTTTTGTGCTGTGCTGTTATTTTGAAAGCAAAAGCGTATCAATGAAACTATAGCATGCGTGTTTTTGGCAAATTACTTTCTATGACCAAGATGAAGATGAGATCGCCATACGTTTTAAATATCAGCTATTTATTAAAACACATTTGATCCGCTTTCGAAAACCTCGGACCTTGTACAATAAGGGTTTCCGTGCTTTTTGACCGTTTAGGACTCGCCGAGGTTTCATTACAAATGAATGTTTGGAATGACACAAAAATAACATCTCTTTATATAAAAACCGGCTAAGTGCGAATCGGACTCGCGCACGAAGGGTTCCGTACCATTATCTATTAAAACGCTGAAAAAATTGCGTTGTTGTACGGGAGCCCCCTTAAATATTTATTGTATTTTTTTAGTATTTGTTGTTATAGCGGCAACAGAAATACATCATCTGTAAAAAAATCAACTCTGTAACTATCACGGTTCATGAGATACAGCCTGGTGACAGACGGACCGACAGACAGACAGACAAACAGACAGAAGGACACCCTTTGGGTACGGAACCCTAAAAATTATCCTAGGCTACCCTGTTAGATTCTAATATTACCTAAATGCTTCAAGTACCAGGTACCCGCGTGGGCTGTGTCAAATCGGTCAGCTCAAAGTGGGCACACTCCACTGCTCCCAGACAGGGTCGTGGACAGAGGTGCGGTGGAGAGGCCTTCAATCAATGTTTAGAAGTTATGACGTTTTTAATTAACACATATTTTTGAGCATAACTTTTAACAGCTAGTTATTTAAACCTTTTGTTCTTTTTCACTCACATTAAAGGTGAACATAGCACGTAGAGCTAGCAGCCGATGGGGCAGAAAGGTTCTGAAATGGAGGCCACGTACCGGCAAGCGCAGCGTGGGACTCACACCCACAAGGTGGACCGACGACCTGGTAAAGGTTGTAGGAAGACGCTGGATGCACGCAACTGGACAAGCTGGAAGTTACTGGAGGAGGCCTGTGTTCAGCAGTGGACGTCAGTCGGCTGAAATGATGATGATGAGGTTCAGGCAGCGGCCTGATCGATCGATAGTACGGAGCGCCGTACTGCTATCTAGAATTTATTGGGGGAGGCCTACGTTCCGCACACGTCCATAGCTAAAATGATAGTAATATAAGCTTAAATCTGTGCCAAACAAAAATAAATAAAGATTTACAAAAAAAACTTATTTATTTTCAGTTTAAATGTCAACACGTCGACTCCTACCCACCTGTTGCATGCGCGAGTGCGCAGCGTACCACCCTTAATTAAGGGTGCGGGCAAAGACACGAGCGGAGCGTGCAGCGGAGCGGGGAGCTGGTTTAGGTAGATGATTAAATCTGAGTAATTAGTTGTAGAAATGGAGTGTTAAACAGTTGTTTTAATCTTCTTTTATTTTTTTATTTTTATTGGACAACATCAAATAGTACTGATTTGATAGCTATAGGTAAGTACTTAGCGTTCCGGCCCGCGGCCGCCATTCAAGGACCTTCCTGCCCCACCGGCCATCAGTCCTGCGAGCAATTTGCCCCGCCCACTGCCACTTAAGGTTTGCGTTCCTGAGAGATAGTCGGTAACTTTGGTTCGCCTCCGGATCGTCTCATTTCTGATTCGATCGCGAAGGTAAACTCCGAGTATAGCTCTCTCCATCGCCCTTTGAGTGACCTTGAGCTTTCTTATGATGCCCATCGTTAGCGGCCACGTCTCAGCAGATCCCTATGTCATCACTGGCAACACAAATTGATTCCATACCTAATATTAATCTATTTATAATCAAAACGACTAAAGTATCGATTATGAATTTGACAAAGGATAGTAAGGTTAGTCAGCAAGGCGCAAGCAAGCGCTCAGTATTCCAGCTTGCGCCAAGCTTTACACTACATAGAGCTATTACGAAAGCCGTCTGGTGAAGCGAGCGTCGGATTATTAAAGAAAAGATTGACTTTAAACCTTTGAGTAGGTAGGACATGTTACAAATTAAGTATTTTATTTATATTAAAAATAGTAGGTTTGCATAAACAGTGTTGGAAGCTAAAAGTTGTTTTTTGCTTTTTTGTTTTTGAATTCGGTTTTTTGAAACGCAGTTTTTTTTATTTGTTTAGAAGTTAAGATCACGCCTCTTCCGTAGCCGATTCCGCTCCGTCGTCCAGGGTCCCTGGAGGCCTTATACGAAAGCACTCGTTCGTTCGGTCGTATTATCCGATCAAATTAAAACATCCGTTCACCAGTAGCAAAGGTTTGACAATTTATGAACAGTTAAAAACGGTCGGGTTTTTTACACCCGACCGTTTTTAACCGTTTTTACTT
Source organism: Anania fuscalis (assembly GCA_950371115.1). Taxonomy (NCBI): domain Eukaryota; kingdom Metazoa; phylum Arthropoda; class Insecta; order Lepidoptera; family Crambidae; genus Anania; species Anania fuscalis. The sequence goes on from OX493354.1 coordinate 467,614, forward strand.
TAGTATAAACCTAACAAATTAAAGTGGCCAGCCACTTTAATTTGTTAGGTTTATACTAAAGTTTAAAGATTCACTTTCGTGCTAGGCCTCCTGGTTCCTGGTCCTGGAAAATGTACCCTTTCTTTATGTATCGGGTTTGGGTGGTGTGCATTGGCGTGTTTCTGATTTCTATAAAACAATTTAATATGGCACTAAGGTAAATAAAATCAGAGCTATTAAGTTTGTGATATTGTCCAATATACAGGGTGCACAACAGAATAAGACACTCCTTAAAACCACGTGATCAGAAGGTGATGAACAACAACATTATTTTGGCATAACTTCATTAATTAGCTGGTGTATGATTAAATTATTTTTAAGCTAAATAAAATATTGTAAAATTGTTTGTTTCTTGAATAAAGAAAAATAAATAAAATTTATTATTGTGTGTGTTTTATTTCACACAATCGCGCCTCTCATCAACATAGCCGCACTCTTCTCAATCCATGCATGTCACAAAATTGCCCCGATCCAGCGGGTGTGTGTGTGAGCCGACCTGTGAGATACAGTAGGGCACGGGGCGCACTCCCTTCGCCCATATAGGCTAAAGTGTGTTATTGGTTCCACGGTCCTAGAGAGGAGAGTCACTCTTTCACTTACTGGCTGAAATCTAATTGAAAACCTAACTTAAGTATCTGGACTTAATACCCTCATAAAGTGAAGAAAAGTTGCAGAGAATTTAACAAAATATGTAACGGTGTGCAGTTTTAGTTACTGAAGGGGTGTTTTTAGTATTTAAAAGTGTTAGTATAGTTGTTAATCGGTTTTTATTGATGTATTTTTGCAGGTAAATATTTATTTCATTTTTAACGCCTACAAGAAAAACATAGCAATTTCTACGAATATGGCATCGCTGGTGTAATTTGTTAAGGAATTCTGTTCAAGTTTTCCACTCCATCGGCATCGTAAAATTAACGTCCGTAAACCGACTTTACAGACAACCAATTTTTTTGTAACTCAATGAAACTTGGCTTCAGGAACCATGCAACGTAACGATCGCTGGCCAGAGGACTACGATCCCGACGGGACCAAGAGCCGCTCTAGTTCTAGAAGGAACTCCGCCTCTCTGTCTAGAAGGAGCAGCATTAAGAAGGAGAAAGAATCTAAAAAGAAGTCCCCCTTGAACACGACTCCTAACTCCGCCACGTCAACGCCGAAGAAAGTGGGTAAACCACAGAACTTGGAGTTTGTTGTCACTGGGAAGCAGTGTTTGAAGAAGTAAGTACCTTATTGTTCTTAGCAATTACCACGCTAGGTTTATCTAAGATTTTTAATACTTGAAAAAAATCGTCCGCCTCAGGTGGGATCCGAAACCACGTCCATCGCATACCGGGCGAGTGCTTTGACCACTAAGCTACCGAGACGTTAGTCAACTCGACGAAATCTTTCAAGTGGTTCTCGCTGTCAAAGCCAGCATATTTTCTAATCAATGTTGCGGTATATACTACTACCGTCAACACCCGATAGAAATATTTTTACAAATATTTAACTATTGGTAAAGATCAGAAAATAATTTTTTTCAAGTATTAAAAGTCTTAAGTAAGTACCTGCCACTAACACTTTCCTCTTTTCTTTAGACAAGGTGTAACATAATGAACGCATATCCTCATAAGGGCTGATTCTGGTGCTCAAATATAACAACTTTTACTATGGGACCAACATTGAAATCTCAAGCTGCACAGCCTGGCTCACCGCCGCAAGGTTGCTTGCCTATCGGTCTTCTATAGATTGTACTTCGGAGAGTGTGCTCATGAGCTGCATGAGCTCATACCACCGTCACCTTTCTTCCATCGGACATCCAGACGCACGGCCGGCTACCATCCGTTCTTAGTTGATATACCCTTAATCCGCACTAAGCGCTTCTCATCATCTTTTATAATGCGCACAGCTAAAGAGTAGAATTCCCTGCCTGCGTCTGTATTTCCGAGTGCATATAACCTGACTCTCTTTAAGTCCAGAGTGAATAGGCATCTTCTGGGCAAGCTCGCTCCATCGTAGATCCCATCTATGCTCTAGAGCAAAATTGGGGTCAAGAGCAAGCCCATCTCAAATTAAAAAAAAACTAAAAAAAACCGGTCTAGCGCGACTCGGACTCGCACACGAAGGGTTCCGTACCAATATCTATAAGAACGGCAAAAAAAAAACACGTCTGTTGTATGGGAGCCCCCTTAAATATTTATTGTATTTAAGGGGGCTCTTACAGCCTGGTGACAGACGGACAGGCAGACGGACAGACGGACAGACAGACAGACAGACAGACGGACAGTGGAGCCTTAGTAATAGGGTCCCGTTTTACCCTAAGGGTACGGTACCCTAAAAATCAACTCCCCATACAAAATCGCCGTTCGGCTGACATCAGTTTGTATGGAGAAGTCTTTTTTTTGAGATTTCGATGTTGATCCCGTAATAAAAGTTGATGTATTTGAGCACCAGAATCTTATGAGGATTTGTTACAACTTGTAGTTGTCCTACGTGAAGGTGGTCGGAAAGAGATTGCTCTTAGCGATAAGACCGCCTGAACCACTATCCCACTAATATAATAAGTGCGAAGGTTTGTGAGGATGTTTGGATGTTGTGACTGAGTCGGTAATCGGAAATGTAAACGGATGAATGGATTTGGATTAAATTGCACACAAATACACAATATGAGCTGGATTAACATTTATGATACTTGTTATCCCGGTCCCTGCGGTATATTTGGTAAACCAAACATCCTTTATTTCACACAAACGAATTTGCAAACCGATACATCGACGATGTATCATAAAAACATCGATGTTTATCAACGATATATCGATGTTTGCATCCCTATTCCGTGAGCGATATCTAGGTAATGTTGTGCGTTGCTGGATCGTGCATTGTATGATTATTATTATAACTTCTGATACCCATAAATAATATTTATTTTTCTGTGCTAAACATTTTATTTACATCGTCAGATGTGACCGCGCCAACTCCTTACCTGGATACAGCCGTCGGCCGGGGAGTGATACCAAGACGAAGAAGCTGTTCGAGTCCCCGAAGAGGACCGAGAGGACCGAGAGGGTGGAGAAGACCAACGCCTCCCAGTCTTCAAAGAGCAGGGAAACATCGCTAGAAGATGATATGTCGTTGGACTTATCACAGGTACATATTCTTTGAAGTTAACGCCCTGAAGGCTTTAAAAATTTTAGAAATTGCCCCGTACGGGAACTAAACCCGTAACCCTTTATAATTTATATACCTTAGTCTAGTTGTCTTTCTTATTCATTTATTTCAGACCAATAAAAGTTCAGGAGTTAAAAATTTTTGAAGGCAACTTCTGATAAAAAGAAATTGCCTTCAAAATTTAACAGGAGCTTGGGACTATTAAACTTTAAAAGAGAATATCAGGTGTATTACCAGCGGCGGGCATTGGTTTTATTTCGAGATAATCAGTAGATGCTTACTAATGTGTTTTGTTGATGAAAATCAGTGGTTTTCATCAATAACACACATTTTTAAGTACCTTCTGCCTACATCATTTAATTTATCAGGCAGGCACTGCCTAATTGCCTATATATGCACCGCACGCCCCTGTGTATTGCTGAAATATCAAGCAAGTCACTGATTTGATTATTTCAACCTTAAAGCAGTCTCTTCACCAAGTCTCCGTGATCTCCGTCACTTGGTACATTAGTGATTTCAACCAATAATAATCTCTACTCCCAGGTCTCCGATTTCGAAGACACAAACTCCAAATACGGTATCAAAACGAAGTTCTCGGCGCTCGCCACGTCAACGCCGAAGGTTCAGAAGACCAAGCCTCGCAGTGGCTCGCTCCAGACCCAGGTGAAGGATACGAGGAAGCCCAGGTTTGAGAGAGACAACACGTTCTCGTGCAGCAGAGACAGCGTGTTTAAATCGTCATCTTCGGCCAGTCCTTATAGGTAAGGTTGAGTAACGTAAGGGTTATTTGAAAAAAAAAGACTTTTTTTTCAAGTATTTAAAATCTTAGATAAATCTAGCATGGTAATTGCTAAAAACAAAAATTTAAATTGTTTAAGCTTTTCTGATCTTTACCAATACTTAAATTTTGTAAAAAAAAATCTATCGGGTGTTAACGGTAGTAGTATATACCGCAACATTGATTAGAAAATACGCTGGCTTTGACAGCGAGAAGCACTTAAAGGTTTCGTCGAGTTTACTAACGTCTCGGTAGCTTAGTGGTCAAAGCACTCGCCCGGTATGCGATGGACGTGGGTTCGGATCCCACCTGAGGCGGACGATTTTTTTCAAGTATTTAAAATCTTAGATAAACCTAGCATGGTAATTGCTAAAAACAAAAATTTAAATAAATTAGTGTAGCCCTCGCACTAGAGAATATAATACAAAAACTAACAAAACTTTCATATTTGGGCTCATTTGATTCGTTTTGAAGATTCCAATACGTTATTCAGTTAGTGTTTAATAGCTTTTTAACTAATCATTTTTTAAGTGTTAATTATATCATATCCCCAGCAGATACGGTCCCCAAACCACGACAGAGCTGGACTACTCGTCCGTGTCTCCGGAGTACTCGGGGCAGTCGTCCGCAGACGCGTCGCCCCGCGTGGGGGGCGAGGTGGCCACGCCGAGGAGTCTGGAGCCGCAGCTGTCCAGGTATACTTCACATCATCACATTACCAGCCTAAGATATCAGTCTACTGCTGGACACAGGCCTCTCCAAAAGGAGGATTTTCCCATTATCGCCACGCTTGGCAGGCGGGTTGGCGATCGCAGTTTGGCCAATGGTGGAGAGGAGACGCTGCTGCCCGTCTTCTTATGGTGGTTCTCCTGTAGTCGCCTCTTACGACACCCATAGGGAGAGAAGGGGTGGTGCAATTCTTTTAACGTGCCGGCACCACACGACACAGGTATACTTGGCGTCACGTAAAAAGAGCGGTGGCCAAAATAGGAACTGACAGTTTCAGTACTGCTGTAAGTGTTCGGAGGAGACAAGTAGCGCCACCCTTCAGCGGTCATTTTGATTGACGAAAATTATACTTATTACGCAATCGTCTATAACGACCGTCTGGTTTTATTTTCTGATGCTCCATACATTATCATCAAGGTATGCGAGTAAGTTTGTATGGGGAAGCTGAAAAAAAAATATCGATTTCGATGTTGCTCCTGTAGCGATAAACGCCAGTCAAACAGCAGATCTTCCTTTTTAATATTTTATTACCTGCACTTCGATAGGTACACTTTTACCCCGACACTACTGTCCGTTACCACTGATCGACACTGAATGCCCAACACGCCGAGTGAGTCGGTCCCCGCCACCGTTACCGGAAGTCCCCTTCAAGTCGCTCATTTGACTACTCGGAAATGAAATTCCGTGTTGCCAGCAAAGAAAATTATTATTCTATTTTTAAATTATTGTTTTAAAAGATATTTAATACTATTTAGTGTAAAATATTATATTCAAGATTAATAAATAAGACCAGACCTTACACTCGACCGTCCTGACAACGTGTATGACCCCATACACGCACCTATGGTAGACCTTACACTCGGCAAGTTGTGTCATTCATTACAATTTACAAAAGAGATCACATATAAATCATTTGTCTTACACTAAGTTTACGCTTGTTCCGATCCTAGCCGGCCCAAACCGAGTAAAAGAACAAGCAAGAAACCTCTCGGTGGGTTTTATTCTTTTCGCGATTTTCTACCTAGTGATCTCAAATCTAACTTATTCTAGGAAACAAAACTTTTACAACTTAGCCATTGAATATACTTCAGTTAAAATAAAAATTATAAAATATTCAATTATAATTATTAAAACAATGTACACTATCAATGCATTTTCTTTTTTTTATATATGTATACAAAGGGAAAAAAAAAAATATTTATAATTTAGTAGGTATATAAAACCAATAATCCAGCAATATTTAGGCATTATTAAGGAAGTAAAAAAATATAATTTATAATAATAGACAACCATAAAATTAAAATATCAATAAAATTACTCTGCTAACTCGCTCGCTCACGAGTCTCACAGCTAAAACTTTTGCAAAATGGAGAATTCTCTATATAATTCTACCATTCCTCTCTAAACTGCCAAATCACGAACCCGCTCGCTCACGAAGTCTCGTGGCTGGCACTCGCTTATTCAAGGGTAAGCTTTTCATGGAGTTGGACACGAACCCGTTCGCTCGCGGAGTCTCGTGCCCTTCTCCCTCTTCATATACCATGTAATAACAAAGTCAAACCACGAACCCGCTCGCTCACGTGTCTCGCGTCTGACCTGTAACACAAATACAACTTTCTCTGTAGCATATAATATAACACAACTTCATTAACTTATTTTGACATAATCGAACTATTACATTTTGTCTATTCTTTAATCGGCTAATTACTTTATTTCATTGACTGCAAATAAATTTGATTAAAATTATTAAAATGATCTCTTTTTTTATTTTATTCATATGTATCTTCGTCACTTGTCTCATCCAAAATCTCAGCGCTATCATTGCCTAATTCTAGGGCAGCTAAATGTATCCATGGCAGCATCCGATCTGCCGCAACAGTAGTTTTTCGCCTATTTTTCATCCCTTCAAACCCGGCTATGGGCGCCACCTTATAGCGATCGTTTCCTAATATCTTAACAACCCTAAACGGACCTTCGTATGAGGGCAGGAGTTTGGTACTTTTGCCATCATTTTGAAAGGCAGTTTTTACGATTTTAACGAGGTCGCCGTTTTTGTAGGCCCTAGCTGGTTTTCGTCCCTTATCATAGTACTGCTTTTGCTTTTCTTGCTCCTTGTCAATTTTATCCTTCACTTCCTTACGAATCGATGATAGCGAACACGATTTGCGCGTAAGTCCTGCTATTTCATTGAATGCCGGATTACTTTCGCTATCCATCGAAGGGCCAAACATAACTTCAGCGGGTGCTCTACCTATGGTTTTTTGTGTCGTGTTATTTAGGCCCCACTGTATTTTTCCTAGATTAGTATCCCAATCTCTTTCGTCCCCCTTAAGATTTTGTGCCGTTAGCGAGTCCAAGATAGTACGATTATATCGTTCCACTTGTCCATTGGACCTTGGACTCGCTACTGCATTAAGTATGTGGCGAATACCCCTATCGAGGCAAAACTTTTTGAAAGCGTGCGAAGTGAAACAGCTGCCACGATCACTGATCAAGCGATCAGGGTTTCTAAAAGTATCGAAAATATCCCCCAAGGCCTTAATTACATTTTGAGTATTAGTATTTTTAACTGGTTTAATAAAGACGAATTTAGTAAAAGAATCTACAGTCACGAGTAGATGTGTATTGCCCCTTTTTGATCTCACGAAAGGCCCGAGGTGGTCTGTATGTAGGGTGTGAAACGGAACTTCAACTTTTGGAATAGGATGCAATAACCCTTCGTTTTTATTAGCAGTCTTTTTTGAATACGCACAGTCAACACAAGCGTTCACGTATTTTTTTATAAATTTAATCATCTTTGGGAACCAGTAATATCTTTTGATCCGCTCTATTGTCTTCTCAGAACCTACATGCCCTATATCGTCATGGTTCATCCTACATACCTGCCACCTCGCACCCTTCGGCACCACCCATCTAACATTATTTTTGTCCCCATCGAGATATCTGAATAATTTATTATCTTTAATTGTATAATTGTCTTTTATATAGTCTAACCCTTTTGAATCAAGATCACTATTTACAATGTCCCTAATTCTGTTCAATTCCATATCACCTAGTTGCAGTGTGAGAAGCCAATCGTCACTACTTATCGCTAAAATAGTAGGAAAATGTTCTGTATCTTGCGTCTCTGGAGCACAAACCGGGTTTCTTGACAACGCGTCTGCATGTGCCATTTTTGCACCGGCCCTATACTCCACTGTACAGTCAAACTCTTGAAAGGCGAGCCACCATCTAGCCACACGGGGTATAAGGTCCCGCTTTTGGAAAGTGGAGCGCAGCGCACTGCAGTCGGTAACAATTTTAAATTCTCTCCCTAAGAGGTATACCCGAAACTTTTTTAATGCACAAACCACGGCTAATGTTTCTAGCTCATAGGAATGGAAGTTTTTCTCCTCCGGAGTCGTCTGCCGACTGTAGTACGCTACGGGTTTCAAGGAAACATTTTCTCCCTGCGGACACTGCAGCAGAATCCCACCAATACCAAGTTTGCTGGCGTCGGTATGAAGCTCAGTGACCGCAGAGTGATTATAAATGGCGAGGACTGGTCTTGTCACTAATCTGGTTTTTAGATCTTCAAACGCCTGCTGTTGAGCATCCGTCCACTCCCACCGTGCGTCTTTTTTTAGTAGTCGCGTGAGTGGAGAGGCTAGCTCAGCAAACCCCCTTATAAACTTTCTGAAATAGCTCACAAGCCCCAGAAACTGACGCACCCCGTGAACATTTTCAGGCAATGGAAACTCTTGGACACATCGAATCTTAGTCTCACCTGGCCTCATTCCCTCTGAACTGATCTCATACCCTAAGTACTCTATTTTGTTCTGTAGAAAACTACACTTCGCCAAGTTTAATTTTAGGTTGGCATCATCAAGAAGCTGCAAAATATCATCTAGTCTTGTAAGGGCCTCATCAGGGTCCTTGCCGTATACTAACACGTCGTCGATATAAACTGTAGCTTTACCGAACCGCGCAGGTCCCAGAACATGGTTCATCATCCTCTGGAACACCGCCGGAGCGTTTGCCAACCCGAACGGCACACGATTGAACTCGTACTGCCCGTCCGGGGTGACAAACGCCGTAAGGTGTTTACATTCTTCTGCAATTGGCACCTGATAGTAACCTGACATCAAATCCAATGTGATGAACCACGCCTGGCCCGCCAGTCGACTAACTTCATCATCGATAATCGGCAGCGGATACCTTTCTTTGATAGTAATGGAATTCAACATCCTGTAATCTATGCACATTCTAATATTTCCATCCTTTTTTCTAACCAATATTACAGGGCTGGCATAATTTGATACGGATTCTCTGATAATGCCTGCCTCTAGCATATCACCTACCATACCCCGTACCCTTTCACGTTCACTATAGGAAAGCCTATAAGGTCTATAAACTACTGGTCGGTCACTGTTTAATTCGATTTTCATTTGAGTAACATCGGTGCAGCCTAGATCATTTAAACTAAATGCAAAACAACGTTGATAACGGTTCAATATTTCAAAAAGCCTATGTTTATCAGTTTCAGATATTGAATCACCAAGTTTGATATGTTGCTCATCAATAAAAATGCTGTCAATCACTTTGTTAGTGTTTATTTCGGGGGCAGTTACCGTTACTAATCTATCAACTACTTCTATTTTCTCGGCCCGGGAGAACACAAAGTTTTCTTGTAACTGGCAGGGAATCGAGCATGGAGAGATCATTACATTTAATATGCCATTTTGGACTTTGTATATCCCACCAATAACGACATATTGCTGATTGGGTTTTCCGACTACCTTTGTGTTAATTAGGACATTTCCACTAATCACCACCTCTGTCGCAGCCCTAACACTAGCAATGCCATGTAATATAGTACCTACTGTCATTCTTATCCTAATAGACTGTCCTTCATCTTCATAAATATTTGAGGGAACTTCTTCACCTACATCTAAAAACTTCAAACTAATCGCATCCTTATAAACTATGATATGAGGCTGCTCGGAGTACGTTTGACCAACGAGCATTGGTTTGTCGAGCAGGTTATCATCAACGATCTTACAATTAACGGTAGCGATAACCCCATCAATAGATAACTTAACTGTCGCCGAACCTAGAGACCTCACAAAACCATTACCAAACCCTTTCATCAGCGTTGACTCCTCATCACTCACAATTCCTATCATAGTAGCATTCGTTTTCCTGATTAAAGTAACTTCGCTTCCAAAGTCTACGAATGCTTGGAGGGGCACATCATTGACCAAAACTTCTTTAATAAATTTGTCGTTAGGATTCGAACTTGAAATTATCATTGTTTTAGGGACAACGGTAGTTTTTGTAGACTCCTGCTTAAAACGACAATCCTCAACTTTATGCCCTATTTTGTTGCAATACTCGCATTTAAGTAGAGGTTTTGTGCATTTAACAAATAAGTGACCCCTCTCCCTACAATTATAACAATATACCCCCCCCGTACTATGTATATTTGATTTATCATTAATTCTACTCTGTTGATTTTCGTTGGAGCTCGTAGGCAAAAAGAAATTACGATTTTTAACGGTTGGATGAAAACTAGAATCTTTATTACTTAATAAAAACTGTAAGAGTTGATCGGGCTCCGTACATCGCAATGCAATGGCACTTGATTTAGTAGTTTTATCGCTGAGACCGTGGATGATACAGTCAACAGCACGTTTTCCAGTTATTTCGCACTGGTTAATAAGAGCAAGCTTTTCGTAAAAATAATTTTCAATTGGTTCATTAAACCTGCTTCTACGCTTGAGCATCTCCTCCAAGGACTGGCCATAATTTTGTTCACTGGGAAAAGCTTTTAGTAGCTTTGCTTGCCACTCGGGCCACGTAAAAAGAATAGTATTTAAGCTTTGATACCAAACTTTGGCCAGTCCTTGCAGTTTCTGCATTGAAAAGTGGATGGTTGTTTTGTCGTCCCAACCGTAGACAGATGCACATTCATTCACTTTCCTAATCCATATATCCATGCGCTGACTTTTAATAGATGGATCAAATTCCGGTAAGATATTTTTATAATCAAGTTTATTAAGTAAAGGTGCACTCTGTTCCACTGGTTGCGACGCCGAATTATCTTTAAACGATTGAATTATTTTAATAACATCTTTAGAGGAAAATAAAGGACTACGTGACCTTGAACGATGACCGGTACGGTCATCGTGTTTTCCTTGGCTGCTCCGGCGATCTTCGCAGCGACGCTCGATGTCCAGACGACTTCGGCGATACTCGTAGCGGCGGTGGTTGTCGAGGTAGCTCCGGCGTTCCTCACGGCGACGCTCACTGCTTCGACGACTCCAGGGTTCCTCGCAGCGGCGCTCGCTGTCTCGACGGCTCCGACGTCCCTCGTTCACATCCAGCGCCTCGTTGCGCTGAGCACGTTGCTCGTAGTCACGATCTTCTCGGATTTCACGTTCCAAACGACGAAGACGTTCACGCTCCCGTTTCAGGTCACGTTCTCGCTCATGCAGGCTTGGTCCATCACAAGCCCTGGCTTCGTGGTGTCGGCTGCGTGGTCGGCTTCGTCGCGAGGGCTCACGTGCAGCAGGCGACTCCCGCTCTTGAGTCTGGAGGATGGGGCTGCGGCCACGTTCACTCCGGCGGAGAGGGCTTTCGGAGTGATGGCTTCGGCTTCGGGTTGGGGTGCCCAACCGACGACCCACACCACGGTCGTTAACGCTTGCTTCTTCCATTGTACCTCGAGCGAGACAATAAAGACATGTAGTTAGTGTTTTATAAAGAAAAATGGTTTCCCTGGTAAACACTCTAGAAAACACCTTACATTTTGAAATATTTTTGTTATAAATAAAATAAGACTATCGTGATTCGGATTGCGATATGGATAGGATATATACATGTATATATATTTATGTTTTTTTTCATTCATATTGAACAATACTAGTATAAAATGTGAGTAATTTCAAAAATAATACCATATTTTTTTTTGCAGACCACAGCTTAAAACACGTGACCACGTTTAATCAAGAATATCTAATGGATTGCCAAGATAACTCTGGATGCATGTGTATATTAAAAACAATAATTTCATAAAAACAAAAATATGCCATTATTCTTTAGCAGTTCACATTCTACAACACGTGGCTGAGGTCATTCTCTAATTTTCCAAAGGATTGCCAAGATAAAGATAGATACAAATACGTAAAATCGAAGAAAAGTTATATTTCCTTGCAAAACATAGAAATATGTTCTCGTAATCAAAGATCTGCTTACGTTATTTGGTGATCAGTGCATATTCCAAAGGTAAAACTAAAGATTGCAATGATTTTATCGGATAAGAAAAGAAAAATTATATATTACCTTTAATTTATTATAATAAAAACGAATTGTATCACGCCTGTTTTTTTATTTATTTTACCGTCGCAATTAGCCACATAAATTAAGGTCCGACTGCTTTTTATTTTAAAATTACAATCTAAATAGGAAAACTGTTGGCTTATCTATCTGAATCTTGGCAATTATAAAGTTTAAATAAGATGTACTCACGCTTAGACGCCGAGTGATCCCACTTCTGACTTGTAGCGATAAACGCCAGTCAAACAGCAGATCTTCCTTTTTAATATTTTATTACCTGCACTTCGATAGGTACACTTTTACCCCGACACTACTGTCCGTTACCACTGATCGACACTGAATGCCCAACACGCCGAGTGAGTCGGTCCCCGCCACCGTTACCGGAAGTCCCCTTCAAGTCGCTCATTTGACTACTCGGAAATGAAATTCCGTGTTGCCAGCAAAGAAAATTATTATTCTATTTTTAAATTATTGTTTTAAAAGATATTTAATACTATTTAGTGTAAAATATTATATTCAAGATTAATAAATAAGACCAGACCTTACACTCCCGTAAAAAAGTTGTTGTATATGACCAGCTGATCACGTGGTTTTAAGGAGAGTCCTATTTATTCTCTTGTATACCCTGTAGACTGCCAAAATCATTACCTCCTTTTAGCTTCGCTGTAGTCGGGTAAAAAACTTGTAATTGCTGCACTTCTTTCGTCTCCCCCTCAGTTGCTGCGGCAGCAGCTGGCAGGACTGCAGCGAGGCGCACACGGCAGTAGACCAGAGCGGCGAGTGGTCCGAGTGGTCCGAGTTCTGGGCGCGGTACAACCGCTCACCCCGAGGGCTGAAGAGCTACTACGACCAGTGCCCCACGCCGTACCGAACAGAGAACATCGACCTGGCTGATCTGGGTGGGTATTCGATTTGAATTTTCATGTTCATCTTGTCAGTTGCAGTTTTTTAGGTCTCCGTACCCAAAGGGTAAAACTGGACCCTATTACTGAGGCTCCGTTGTCCGTCTGTTTGTCTATCTGTCTGTCCGTCTGTCACCAGGCTGTATCTCATGAACCGTGATATCTAGAGAGTTGAAATTTTCACAGATGATGTATTTCTGTTGCCGCTATAACAAAAAATGCTGAAAAACAGAATACATTTAACAGGTATTTATTTAAGGGGGCTCCCATACAACAAACGTGATTTTTTTCCGTTTTTATAGATGATGGTACGGAACCCTTTGTGCGCGAGTCCGACTCGCACTTGGCCGGTTTTTTAATATTAGAAAACATAACTTCCATTGCACTGATCCTTATGTAACTAGCTAAAGCACTTGTGTTATAGTAATCAGAAACAACGACGGTACCACGACACCCAGACCCGTGACAATATAGAAAAGTTCGTATTTTACATTGACCCGACCGGGGATCGAACCCGGAACCTCAGAGATGGCGAAAGACGAGTGTAGGGGTAGCCTTAGGGAAAGGGACTCCCTTGTCTATAATTTTGAAATGCAGAAAGACACCTTGTTACGCCAGTTCAATAATACTTACTCTGCAATGCTCCTACAGTGTCTAACAAGTTTGACGACCTCCGTAGCCGAGAGGCGAGCACGCCGGACTTTAAATGGCGCCGCCATCTCTGAGGTTCCAGGTTCGATCCCCGGTCGGGTCAATGCAGAAAACGAACTTTTCTATATTGGCTCGGGTCTGGGTGTTGTAGTAGCGTCGTTGTTTCTGATTTCTATAACGCAAGTGCTTTACCTGCTTATCTTAGGATCAGAGCAATGTATGTGATGTTGTCCAATATTTGATTATCGTCCAAACTTCTGACCTTACTTTTTCTCATTACAGAATTCTCAGCTGACGGCTCCCGCAAGCGCTCCCCAGATAACATAGACAACATAAACTCCGTAATCCGAAACGAGGGGTTACATTTAACCCCTCGCGAAACCCAAAACATCATCAAATGCGCCCACATCCTCGGCAATGTACTCACAAAAGCCATTGAGAGGCGTTGCAAAGAAAAAGATGACATCGAAGATCGCGTCAAAGAGGTTAAACCAGAAACGGAACTACCAGAAGATCCGGAGCTAGATTTAAAAAAGAAAACTTTAACTCTCGATCTGAAAGAGACAAACGAACCGGCAGTGGTTGAAGAGGAAAAAAGATGTGAGACGGTCACAACGCAGACTGACATATCGCTGCCGAATACGAAAAGCGCGCCAAGAATCTTCGAGAAGATTCTGAGACAGCTGTCAAAGAGTTCGCTTGAAGAAGGGATAAAAGCCATGAATATTAGTGAGAATATCAGTGAGAATGAAATCAAAGTTGAAAAGGAGGTTAAAGGAGAAAATAATGAAGTTAAGAAAGAAAAATAGCTGTTGAGTTTTTAATAGTTTAAGGAAGTGAATGTCTAGTCCTTTTGCTAAGTTGATGTAGAAGAAAGAAAGGATGCAGGGGCGTGCGTTGCATATAGGCAAATAGGCAGTGCCTACTAGGTAAATGAAAAGAGGTAGGCAGTAGGTACTTGCAAATGTGTGTCATTGATGAAAAACACTGATTTTTATCATTAAAACACCTAAGTATCTACTGCCTACCTCAAAATAATATGAATGCCCGCCAGTGAAAGGATGGTATTCATATTAAATGATTTGGATGCTACTTGGAGAAGAATGCGTAATAGCTCACATTCTCCAACAGAATTCGGTAACATCTATCACAAAAAAGTGGTGACTTAATAGGGTAATCTCGCTTGCATTTGCTGATACAGGCACTAGTGTAGTTTGAGTCTCTAAAAACATAACCCTCGTTTGGCAGTCGGGTAAAAAAGACTAGTCATTGAACGTTAACTGTTTTCGGACTTTTTAGCGCAGATTTAGACTAGTTTTGATTGTTGTAAAGATTAATTCATCATCAAAAGTTAGTAGTTTAAATACCTGTTTTCTGATCACTTTAAATCAATGATAGAAATAACCAATAGTTTTGTCTAGGGTTATGAATTATTTGTGTGGATGTGATCAGTGACGGTATTTTTGAAGCATTTAAAAATTTAAATGCTTCAAAAATACGCTCCTAAATGATACAAAATCACACAAAAATCTGTACAATTTCCTAGAAATTCGAATACAAATTAAGCCCCGCCCATAAACGGGACTCATTTTAGCCGGAATATATGTGGAAAAGTCTTAAAAATAAAGTCACATACCTCGATGATAATGTTTGAACGAAGAAGCTTTTTTTTAATGTAAAGAATATCGTATTAAATTTAATCTTCGTTAACTAATCTGTCACCGTGTATTATTACAAAAACCGGCCAAGTGCGAGTCGGACTCGCGCACGAAGGATTCCGCACCATTATCTATAAAAACAAGCAAAAAAAAAAAAACACGTTTGTTGTATGGGAGCCCCCTTAAATATTTATTTTATCCTGGTTTTTAGTATTTGTTTTTATAGTGGCAACAGAAATACATCATATGTGAAAATTTCAACTCTCTATCACGATCACGGTTCATGAGATACAGCCTTGTGACAGACGGACGGACAGACAGACAGATGGACGGCGGAGCCTTAGTAATGGGGTTCCGTTATACCCTTTGGGTACAGAACACTCAAAATGTTATAGCTAAGGTTTTATAGTATTATTTATGAGTTACTACCAAATCTTACCTCATGTTTAACAGAAATTATATTTATTGTAATTATTGTGACATTTTATTAATCGATTAAACGTTAAAATATTTGTGTACTGTTTATTTTGCCCTAAAAATTGTACTTGTTGTCTAGAAGTATAGAATCCTACATGAAATTATCACGCTCATCACCATCATCACCAGCCTATATCAGTCCACTGCTGGACACAGGCCTCTCCAAAAGGAGGATTTGCCATAATCGCCACGCTTGGCAGGCGGGTTGGCGATCGCAGTTTGGCCAATGGTGGAGAGGAGACGCTGCTGCCCGTCTTCTTGTGGCGGTTCTCCTGTAGTCGCCTCTTACGACACCCATAAGGAGAGAAGGGGTGGTGCTATTCTTTTAACGAAATTGTCACGCTCATACAGTGACAATTACACCTAGAATCATTCGTGTTATGTGTGTAGTTAGGAAGTCCATGAAATCAAAGAAATATGTATATTTTCATAATTTATTTCAACTTAAAATACTAAATCCACAATTTTATTCTCAACTTACACAATTATCTATAATTACGCATAATAATATATTAGAAAATCTCCAAAATTTCGCCCAAAAATAGAAATTTATTTCCAAAGACATACTAACCTCTACAACGCAACAAATAAAACGAATTTCATCAAACCATTATCCAAATAAACGATTGCATATTCCGTCTTTGTCTTACTTACGAATTTTGAAACAGTGCGAAAGGGACAGATGCTAATATTTTACAAACCAATAGAATTGACATAATTATCACTATATTTTTATATTAATCAGATAGCTACATTTCACTACACATATCTTGTATAAGCTGAGCATTATTGTATTATATGTATCTACTGGATGACTTTTTTTAACGTCAAGAAAATAAACGTGTGAGATAGGTAAACGATATAGGTGATGATAACATGATAATTTTAAAAAAAGTTTAATTTTGTATTTCATCAACTATTTATCCTCATAGCCATCTAATTCTAAGTTAATTTTGACTAACTGAACATTAATAAAAGAATATTGGTAGAATAATAATAAAAATATGAAACCGACCAAAACTCGAAACGCATATTCACTGATGTATTCTATGTTTATGCATTTTTTTGGACATTCCAAAATTTATAAAATCAATTGTATTTTAAAAAACACACTCACATAATATCACATAGTTTTACGTACAGAATACACAGTTATTTTTTCCTGACAGTAAAAAGTCATCCAGTATATAGCCAGCTCAGCTTATGTCAGACATATTTAGCTGTTAAGTATAATATAAGAATTGTTTTTTAAGACATGATATTCAATGTATAGTACAGATAGTTTTAAGACTTAAAACTGCTGAAAATCGGCTATATTCGCTTTCTTAGAGAGCCGTCTTTGTACAATTAAAATGAGGAAAAGTCGTTACTTTATGAAATAATAAATCTATAGAAGAAAAAACCCTCAAAAGCGCTTACAAATGTTGTCACACTATAGTCGATAATTTAGCAGTCTTACCAGGGTGAAACAAGCGTATACAAAACATTCTGAAAGTCATAATCTACCAAGCACCGCCCACAAAATACAGTTAATAGACAAGACATTGTCAAAATCAAAATAGTCTATGGTATTTTTAGTCTGTGGTGCAAGCAGTTGTGATTGGTCAGTGGGGCTTGAAGCAAGATGAGAAATTAACAGTCAAGAAAGAACATACAATACAGTTTTTCTTATTAAAACAATTTGGACCGAATATATACCCAAATATAGTTATCGTAATAAAATTAATATCAAACTTATGTACTTAAATATTTACAAAACTTAAATCAATGTCTAGTAAGCGTAAGTTTTAAGAAAATCTAGTTTTTTTTAGATAATTTCGAGTGCTTCTAGCTGTGCTATGCATGTGACACTCACAAAGATTTTTAGTCATTGAACCATAGACAGAATCATTTATGAGCCTATTACAAAATTTTGTCAAATTTGCGGTTTTAGATGTTTACTGGTTATTTAAAAGATAAATCGAAAATCGGAGGCCGCTACGAACTACAAAATAACGAAAGTCAAACATATTAATAAGTCATAACTGCTAAAGCGGTATAAATTTCTAGGAACGTGCAAAAATAGTAAAATTAGTTTTTTGCTTTGTCCAAATAGGTTATAATGATTTAATAAAAATACTTATTGATACTTGTAGGTTTCCCTTTTTTGTAATACGTAGCGGCCTCCGATTTCCGATTTATCTTTTAAATGACCAGGGCCATAACCATGAACTCTTAAAACAATCTCAAAGTTGTCAAATCTGTCAATTTTGGTATGTCATTTCATACAAAATTTGACAGAAATGATAATGTTTGACAGATTTGTGATTGTTTTAACAGTTTATGGTTAGGGCCCAGTAAACATAAAAAACCGCAAAATAGTCAAAATTTTGTCTCCTCTTAAATCTTTCAAAATAATCCAAGTTGCATACAAACATTATTAATTGAAAATGAACTCTGCGTGTTTAAGTATTCTCTTCAATGAATGAAATAATCAGTAGAATTGAGCTACTTTAAGAATTTGACAAGAGGAAGTTTGTCTAGAATATTTGTTACCTTTAGAATAAGACTAGATTACAGATCGTAATGTATGACCTAAAACTAAAAATAGTTTCTGTCTGTCTGTCTGTTTCACACAGCACGGATAAAGTTATGTAAAAGATAAAAATATGTAGTTGATAAAAGTGCTTGAAAATCGTGTCAAAAATCGTGTTTATCCTTCAGATAAGTAAAATATAGATTAACCTGTCAGGCCAAGGTCAAAGACACAATAAATTTTTTTTTGTTACTGACGGCCGCCCGGTCTTTTCCGCTTGATATGTTAGTAAGAACTAATGCAGAACTTATCCGTACATCGTGGAACTGGCTCTAAGTTTAAGAATGCATAGAGTTAGAGAACGCTCGTTATTATCACTTTGCCAACGAGAAATATTTGACAAAATACGTCATTAGAATTTGACTTTTATGTAGTGTGTAATAAGGTCCCATTTTACCCGGCACCGATGTTGAGCGTTGGGACAAAGAGTGGGGATCGCTTTGCGCATCTTACGAGACGATCATCGTATCAGAGACGCGTGTGCGCGGAGCTAACAACCAATGACAGCCGTCGATGCAGGCGCGTCGTGACTAGCCAATCACGTAATCGTAATGGTCTTTTGCGCATCTTTCGCCCAGCGCTCAACATCTGTGCCGCTAGTATTACTGCTCAATTACAGCCCTAACTATAAGACCAACATTAAAAACGCCAATCGATTTTCAACCTTAATACAAATCTATAAAGTTCAATATCGCTTGAAAATTTGCAAGTCTTATTTGTATTTGAAAAACATTTCCCTATTACTACTCTTGAAGGAAAATCTCAATTAATTCCCTAATAAAAATATAGACTATATTAAAAACACGACAACACATAGCCAACCATTTTGAAATGTTGTCAAAGTAGACATGTCTTGATAATAATGACTTACATCATAAATTGGTTGGATAATATTTAGTCCTGGTTTAAATATTAATCTATAGTTTTAAAAAGGGGTAAGTATTGTGTACGTCCGATACAGCTCATCATTAAATATTTATATAGGGTGTTGTTTTATAAGATATTGATCCTAATAATATTTAAAATGCGAAAGTTTGTAAGTATGTATGTATGTTACTTTTTCACGCAAAAACTACTGAATGGATTTGAATGAAAATTTGCACACATATAGAATATGATCTGGATTAACATATAGAATACTTTTTATTCTGGTGAAATGTTCGGATATATTTCTATTATTGGTCTTTATTTTAAAGTTTTTATTACAACATATCATTCCAAACATCCTGTATTCCACGCAAACGAAATTGCGGGCACAGTTAGTCGTAATTATTTAAAAAACCCGTTGAATTTTAACTGTTTATTAAAAAACATAACCCTCGTTTGGCAGTCGGGTAATAAAATGCCAGAGCATCGGACGTTAAACTTAAAATTTCTAAATATTTACAAGAAACTAACTTAACGAATAAAATATGTTTATTAAAAATGAAAATGTGACGTCATAATTTTTTAATAAAAATATGCTTTTCTTCACTAAAGGAATTAGCAAGCGTATGATTAGTATTGCCTTATGTTTTATCGTTATTAACGAAACTTTGGGTCGCGGCACTCGTGGAAACCAATTTATAGTCTGATTTTTAATTCCCTGCTTTATCCGACCAAATTCTGTGGTACTATTTGTCAAATATGTCAAAACATTAGTTCCGTATTTAGCCACGTTATTTTTCGACCTTTTAAAAGACACCAAAGGCCAATTTTTAACTTTAATTTGGCACTATATTCTTAGTTGTATATTTCGCGCCAAATCTAGTTGTATTGACATGTGACAATGTCAGTTTGACAGCTGTCAGTGTCACTCTGACAAATTGCCTTGGTAAGTATTTATGTATTTTCGAATGTTGTTGATTAGTAGCAATGACAGAGGCAAAATGTATACTACTTTTTATTTAATCGTAGAAAATTGACATAAAAATAAATATGAAATAAAAATCAGACTACACAGTGCGGCGTAGTAACTTAGGTTTCAAAGACTAATCTATTTCTAGAACACTAAATACGCTAGACTTAGTATATATTTACATAATTTGGGTGTAACACGGCACTTAAATTATATTTAAAGCTTATATCACCTTGACAACATAAGATTACTGCTAAAATGTATACAGGGTAGCAAGGAAAGTGGATTGTTTCTGCTTTGTTCTAGAAAAGCTTTTAAGTTCGCTTTTAATTTCGTCCTGTATAGCATCAAATTGTTTACTTTTTCTAGGATGACGTTTCTGACTTAAAGTTAACCAAACCAAAAATCTGTCAATTTCAGCAAGCCAACCAGACGAGAAATATTACAATTTTAGCAGCATGCTTTTTTATGTTTTTAAATCAATTGATTTCAAATTTCATATTTTGAAATGATTTTAGCAGTAAAATCAATATCGTGAAGGCAAGTCGACATTTATTTCGTGAAGAAAATAATATCTTAAAGATGGAAATAATTACAGCTGTAATTTATTTTCTACGCAAAATAAATGATTGTTAGTAAAAAGATATGTGTAATATTCATTTTTATTAATTTTATGTGTAATAATAATCATAAACTTTGAATTCTTATTTAAAATCTTAAACAGAAGTGTCACTAATTAAAAAATTGTCACATGATCTAATTTATGCTCAGTTTCGTGCAAAATTTTACTAAAGAAAATGACAGTTTTTTGTTTAAATTTTGATTTCAAATCAAGAATCTAACTTTTAGCCGTCGGAAGTTTAATATGACATTAGTTTCGCCTTTTCTTCGTCTACCCTCAGAGAAGAAAAACGACTCCGAGATTTCAATAAAAATAAACATTACACAATCTCTTTTGAAATATAAATTATTTATCAACAGTTTAACGCTACTCCATACACAGCTAATTGCGATAATGTTGCTATTTTTGTGAGTATATAATCTGTGTCAGAGTAGAATTAAAATAGGAACACGCTTGACTAAAAACAAGGTGTACCAACTGTTAGTTTTTAATTTCCCATGAATTTAACCACCTTACCAACATAAAAAAAAAATTATCGACTTCTCAAGCGTTCACTGTGAATTATCAAACAATTATTATTAAAATTTCCCATAGAATTATAAAGTTTCTTATCCAACATCAAAAAAATAATTTCTAAGAGTTTTTTTTTGTCTCTCTAGATATATTGCAAGTCAATAATAAACTTAAAATAAATGGCATAATAATAAAGGTGGGATAAATGTATTTACTACACGTATTTGTACTAATAACTTAATTTTAAAATAATATGGCATAGAATTTCTTTGTATTTACACTATAAACTAACTATATTCGATGTTTTTCAGTACTTGTTATAGTTTTACCGACGGTCTACTGAGTAGACCGCTTTTATATCGACATTCAAAAAATATTTTACAATAAAAACTACGATCTTTTCGACAGACCACAAAAGACTGCAGTAGACCACCACATTCAGATATGTGTCTGGTATTTTAAACAATTATTAGATTTGACCAAAAGACTCAAGTCTCTTCCAAAAAGACCGTGGTCTACTCAAAAGACCGAACTAATTCTTAATCTTTTCATCAATTTAGTTTTTTTTTCAAAAAGCCGAATTACTTTCGAGAAGACCGTAGTTTACTTAAAAGACCGAACCAATTCTAAATCTTTCAATCAATTTAAATTATTTTTTCAAAAAGACAAGTCATTTCCGAAAAGACCGTGTCTACTCAAAAGACCAAACCAATTCTAGACCTTTCAATCACTTTAGCTTATTTTTTTAAAGACTCGTCTTTTCCGAAAAGATGGTCTACTCAAAAGACCGTAACTTCATCATTTTTTAATCCCAGTCTACTCCAAAAGACGGTATTTCAACTTACAACAGTAGTCGTTGCTTCCTATGATGAGTAGAAGAAGACGGCTGAGACATAGATCTGTGTTTCCTTAATAGATGTTTGTGGCGGGGATCCAGCATGGCGGTGTACCCGGCAGGGGAGCACAGGTCGGGGTACAGTCGGTAGAACCCGCGGTACCCCTCGTGCAGGAGGTAGATTTCAGGGTAGTTTAGATGCGGGTAGTTCTCCCTGTTTGTGGCGCGGTCGGTGGAGCGGAGGAGACGGGATCTGGAAAGATGAAGAGAAGATTTTAGTAATATATTCAAATAAATAGTAAAAGCGAACTGAAATATAAATATGAGCTAGACAAGAGACTAATTGGCATTTTGTTAAGTCGACAACCTTTTAACTTTTTATTTTGATCTAAAGTATATTTTTTGGAAATTTTTACGGTTTTAAATAGTTTTTTTGGGTCCAAATTGTAAATTTTTCTTTTATTATTTTCGCAAATTGTACAAAAATAAAGAAAAATCATTTGCCAAAATAAATGACAGGAAAGTGTATTAAGAAAATTTGCAATTGAAGTAGATGTTTAGATTTACATAGTTTTCTATAAATAGTTTACTTTTC
The DNA here is from genome assembly GCA_950371115.1 of Anania fuscalis. NCBI lineage: Eukaryota > Metazoa > Arthropoda > Insecta > Lepidoptera > Crambidae > Anania > Anania fuscalis. The sequence continues at coordinate 490,289 of OX493354.1, forward strand.
ACTCTTATATTAGTTTTATTATGCAAAGTAAAACAAAATAAATTGCAGAAATTGGTAAAAAAAAAACTTTTTGTTCTTTCCAATTTTTTTGTAATTTTTTGTGGGGTTTTTTATAATTTTTATTTTAAAAAAAGGCATTTTTTTTTTGTATAAATAGCCTACCTAAAGGTGCAAAAAAATGTTTTTAATTAATTAATAAATAGTGTATGCTACTCACAGATTAGGCCCCCGCTCCCTCGAGAATTCGCAGTGGAACACCAACACCCTCCGTCCTGCCTGCTGTTCAGTTTGTTCGTGTTGTTCGTGCAAGAGCGCTCGCACTAGCGCCGGAGTATACAGGTTCGATGCCCCGGCGATGTGGCCGCCTTCGTATTCGTACGGGTAGCGGCAGTCGATCACCTGGGGGGGGGGGGGGGGGGAAGGAGAGTTAGATAAGGCATTTAGAACTTAGAAGGGGGGTCTTTTTAGGTAGTATACCTAACTTAACGCTAGGGGGTTTTGTTAGGTAACGTAAAGTAAAATAAAGTTTATCACTACATAGTATAAAACAAAGTCGCTTTCTCTGTCCCTATATTCTGTATGCTTAAATCTTTAAAACTATGCAAGGGATTTTGATGCGGTTTTTTTTAATAGATAGAGTGATTGAAGAGGAAGGTTTAAATGTAGTAGTGTATTTAATACCAGCATTGCACCCGTGCGAAGCCGGGGCGGGTCGCTAGTTTGATATAAATCTTAAGCTAGTATACACTAATATTCAAAATCATAATCATTTGATTTCTGCAAACTGACCATTACACGTCCCAATTGCACTGCCTCGGGACAATTTTGGGCTCATTTTCTACTATCGGGAATCAAACTCTAAACCTCAAAGATGGCGACCGCAAGTCAGACCAATAATTCTGCTGTAAGTAAGAGATAGTTACCTGGTAGTGTGCTATGACGTCACTGTACTCCCCCCTCAGCAGTTTGGCGAGCGTGTCGGGCGCGATGCTGTGCAGGTCGCTGTGCTCGCCCGACATTAAGGGAAGCGCGAACGAACGACTGAAGTCGCCGATTAGATCGGGCTCCGCCGCCGCTGGGGAGAAAGGATATAACTGTTAATATATATATAAAACATATACAGGGTGTACAAAAGAACGGGACCCTGCTTAAAACCAAGTGTTTAGCAGGTCATATACAACAATTTTTTCTATGGGAGCAACATCTAAATCGATCATTTTTTTTCAATTTCTCCATACAAACTTACTCGCATGCCTCGATGATAATGTATAGAGCATCGGAAAATAAAATCAGGATTTCGATGTTGCTCCCATAGGAAAAGTTGTTGTTTATGACCAGCTGATCACGTGGTTTTAAGGATTGTCCCTTTCTTTTGTACAACCTGTATAATACATAAAACAAAGTCATGTTTGTTACAACACTTATAACTCGAGAACGGCTGGACCGATTTTCATGGTTTATAATTTGTTGGATTTGTCTCCGCCCCGGATAGGAGAATAAATAATAAAAACATTGAAACAGCAAAGGAAAAAAAACAAGTGGTACGAAGTTCGACGGATCAGTTAAGGATATAGAAGGGAAAAAATTGTCATTTAACTATTATGTCTCAATATATTATAACTAACGATCTTTTAGAGAATAATTCTACTGATCAATTTCAATATTGCTTTTTATAAACTGGTGAAATTGAAAGGGCAATTATAAAAACATGAATTAATCATTTAAGTTAAAAAAAGGAAAAAAATTACATGCTAGTTTAAAAAAAAGGCCAAAAACTATTTTGTTTCCAACGTAAAATAAAATAACCTGTCCTGCTTGCGGAATGAAATGAGGGAAGAGTGGGGCACGATTGAAATAAGAGAGACAGAGGCGATGACGTAGGGATGTCTCAGACTAGACAGGATGCTCTTAAAAATATATTTCAAAATTAAATTTAGCATTGAAATCACAAAAATACGTATAAACGTATGTATTATGTTAGGTTTATCAAGATGGATAAAAAATGCACCGTCAATATTAGTCTTTATATATGATATAATAAGCTTTAGATGCCATATAAATAATAAATAAATATTGGAAAACATCACATACATTGCTCTGATCCTAAGGTAAGTAGCTAAAGCACGCGTGTTATAGAAATCAGAAACGACGACGGTACCACAACACCCAGACCCGAGACAATATAGAAAAGTTCGTTTTCGACATTGACCCGACCGGTGATCGAACCCGGAACCTCAGAGATGGCGACGTCAATACAGTTTTATATGATTTTGATTTTTTGGCTAGTGCTTTATCTGGATAAAATACTGCAAGTAACTTAACACTATTATCAGCCTCTGATATTTTATTTTATTAGGAAAAAATTGTTCGAGCAATGGCAACATTGTAAATTTTTGTTTTTAGCAATTCCATGCAAAGTTTTATTGGAGACTAAAGGTAAAGCACTCGCCCGGCATGCGATGGGACGTGGGTTCGTGTCCCACCTGAGGTCGATGATTTTTTTCAGGTGTTATTTATCTTCAATGGCAACATCCTATATAATTGTGCCAACATAAAATTTATAAACCTGAATCATAGATAAATTAATAGAATAAGATTGAATACTTACATCTTGCCAAGGCAGACATGATAGAGGCGTTGTTCTCAGAAAACGCTCTTTGCAGAACCGGCCTCTGAATCCTCTGCAGCTCCGGAGCAGCCAGGTTCGATTTTCTCCTCTTATTCGCTACATCTTCTTCATCCCCTCGTTCCGTTCTCTTCTGAGATTTCTTCTCCTGTGGATTCTCTAAAATTGACAACAAAGATACTCTTGCTTTAGAACTCTCCGGGTTAAAACTCAGACTCCTGTGCAAAGGTGGTCGCCTCAAGAAGTCCCCAGCGATGTTATCTTTAATCTGTCCGGAGAGGAGGTCGTTGAAATTGGCCATTTTTGGAGAGTTTGAAGCCTCTTCGATGTCCAAAAATGGTTCTTCCAATTCAGATATGAAACCGCTCTCCATAGATGTTGTGGACTCCGATGTGAATATTCTTAGTTTGCTCGAAGCTGGGGACGAGAAGGAACTCATTGATCCAATGCTGGAATCACTCCGTTCGTGCCTCAAAGGATTTTTGGTTGGTGTTTCGGTGAATTTTAGAGACTTTTTCACTGACATATTGTTTGTTGAAGGCCTTTTAGCCGCTGGCGAAGTGAATTCGAAGTTTTCGTCTTCGAAATTTAACATTCGATTAGCGTTCGCATTTGGTCGGTTGAAGGAAGTAGATTGTTCGCTCTCAGCGATCGGGGCACCGAACACAAAGTTTCTAGAATCAACTTTTCTATACGTAGATGTTCTCCCTCTAGAAATAATGTTCGGGCTGTCCGTAGAAATTATTTCGTACTTGGTGCATTCGTCAAAATTGTCGTTTTCGAATTCTTCTTCCAGATCGTGGAGAGTCTCGAAGTCGGGTTCCATATCGGCGTCCTTTTCTGGCACGTAGATGTCTTCTTCTTTCTTTTGGATGTCGTACACACTGGATTGGAGGGCGTCGGTGAAATTCAACTGGAATATGAAAAGAATTAGGTGGTAAATTCGGTTTGCGGACGCAAATTTTACGTGATAACGTCATATTAAAAAGAGATAGATGATAAATTGATTCGACCTGGAATCGAACCCGGGACGGCTCACGGCTACGCACATCGTCTCTTAGTCGCTTGTCAAATGGAAACAAGTTTCAGTAAATGATTACCATTTGTATAATAAATAATTGTCCTACGGGGTAACCATAAACTCTTAAAACAATCTCAAAGCTGTCAAATCTGTCAATTTTGGTACGTCATTACATACAAAATTTGACTGATTTGATAATGTTTGACAGATTTGAGATTGTTTTAAGAGTTCGTGTGTGACATACTTGTTATAAACTTATAACAGTATTTTTATTATGTAATTTTAATTATTACCTTAGTAGTTGACCAGTTCATAGTTTTGGTAGATTGGAAGCTCTCTCCAAAAGAGCAGTCTCTGGTCTCCTCCTCAACGTCCAATTTCACAAACGTCTCACTGATGAACGACTCGTTCTCTTTATTCGACATCTTGAACTTTGACCGTTCCTCGAATATCCTAGAAATCTTACTCGTACTCTTCTTAAAACTCCTGCTCGTCAACGGAGAAAGTGAATTTCTGTCTATTAACGGTGAATTCTTCAACCGTTCTATTGACGGTGAGATTTTCCTGAACAACGGTGAGATGTTTGTGTTTTGGATCTCTCCGAGTATTCTGCGTTTGGACGGTGTGGCTATGGGTGAGGGGGTCTGGTTGAAGTTCAAAGAGTGTGGGTTCATTTTAATTTTGTAGTTGTGGGTCGAAGCTTCCTCTTGCTTCCGTTTTGTTGCGCTGTTCCCAGAGTTGATTTTGAAGCTCTCTGTTATCAACCTGGAAAGATAGAAAAAGATGTTCAGTAAAGTACTACTACAACATAAAACATCCTACTAATATTATAAATGCGAAAGTTTGTATGTATGGATGTATGTTTGTTACTCTTTCACCCAAAAACTACTGAACGGATTTGGATGAAATTTTGCATACATATAGAATATGACTATACTTTTTATCTCCGATAAATGATCCTGTGAGATACATTGAATTAACTCAAGATAACCCGAGTGAAGTCACGGGCAACCGCTAGTACAACATAAAATTGAGGTAAAAAAGAATTTATAATATATTATAAGTTGTCTATAGAAATAGACTACTTATAATATATTATAAATTAATTTTCATAAAAGTAATGTAAATAAAAATAATTAATTGTGTCTCCGTTATAGAATATCATCATGACATCTATATAATATCGATGTGACTGTAGGGTAATGTTGATAATTATGGTCAGAGTTAAGACAATTTCTTTCGTCACATTAATTATTACAGAATATCTGAATCTGTACTAGTTGACTACTAGTTGCTAAATAAATAACAAACGTTATAATTATTTATTAAAGTAAGAATTCCACGCAAGTAAGTGTTATTCATGTCAATCATGCAAACATTTTTTTATTTCAAAATGTTAAAGCACAAACTTGTTTATGAATGCTTATTTAATGCTTAAAAATTATCTGCAGGTCAACCTTTGTCATTTTTAATTTATCCTTTATCTATAGTAAATTAATTAACTAACTTGAACATAAAAACGTGTGAAAATGTTGACTAAACAGATTTAAAGAATTGATTGGGGTTTGATCCATTTTAACCCTACTATTTTTTTTTTCGCTCAATGAGAATAGGGAAACGCAGATAACAATGATAACCCTTCTTGAAGCCGAGAAGGGACTTTAACACGTTCACTGACACAAAGATGATTTTAATTTTTAGGATATGACACATAAAGTTTTCATACAAACTCATACCCCGCCTGTGGGCGGATTGTCATATAAAATGGGTCTAGATATCTGTGATATGACAGTCCGCACACAGGCGGTACCGCCTATAGCCGGACTGTCGTATTAAATTGATCTATATACATGTGATACGACAGTCCGCCTATAGGCGGTACCGCCTATAGGCGGACTGTCGTATTGAATGGATCAAGATACTTGTGATATGACGGCCCGCCGACTGGTGGTACCGCCTTTAGCCAAACTGTCTTATCAAATGGATCTAGATACCTGCGATATGATCTGCGGCGTAAAAACGAGATCAAATATTTCTTGCACTAACGTATTTTCGTTGATATTAATACGCGGACCGATTGTCGACTCATCAAAATTAAACTTTGGTATATTAGTAGTGTCCTCCCAACACTCACTTTCTGAAGCTGGTGTGCTTGGTATTGGATGGTCAGCTGTACTACGGCGTGGGCTACAGCGCCGTTCTGAAGCGCGGGGTTGATGACAAGACTCAGTATTATCAGGATGAGCTGCGGTGTTCCTTAGAGGTCTGTCGTGAACGAAAAGACCTGGTGACATCAGTAGATGAGCTTCGGCGCTCCTCTGAGGTGTGGCGTGAACGTGAACAGCTGGCATCAGTAGAAGGGCTGCGGCGCTCCTCTGAGGCGTGGCGTAAACACGAAGACCTAGTGGCATCAATAGAAAGGCTGTCGCGCTTCTCTAGGGCGTGATGTAAACGTGAAAACCAGGTGGCATCAGCAGGAAAGCTGCGGCGCTCCTCTGAGACAAGACGTGAACGTGAAGACCCGGCGGCATCAGTAGGAGGGCTACAGCGCTCCTCTGTGTGTGAACCCTTGGTGGCATTAATAGAAGGACTGCAGCACTCCTCTGATACCTGTCGTGACAGAGAATACCCAGTGGGATCAGTAGGAGGGCTGCGGCGCTCCTCTTTGGCGTGTCGGATACGTAAAGACCAGGCGCTCCTCTGAGTGGCAGCGAGGATTTAGCACTTTAGCAGGACTTTCCAGTATTTCTTTGTCTTTACCATCGTTTTCCTCTGTAGTACTGCTGTCATTTTCACTTTCTGAAGAAATGTGCCTAGTTTTTTTTGGCATAGGGAATATTTCAAGGCTATCATATCTATCATTGCTCGCATTCTTGCCGTCTACGTCGCTGTATGGGTGGCCCTCTTCCAAGGCTGATGTACTGAAATGAATGAAATGAAACCTCCACGAAAAACAATAAAATGTGTTTTATATGTATTTATTTGCCCGTTTCACATACCAAAATTAATGATGAATACATCACCAGACATGCAGAAACAATATAAACTAAAAATATAAAAAGAAATCTACCTTCTACACCTTCCGATAATATTAACTACGTGCACTGGTTTAGCAAACAACAAAAAATAACACAACCGCACTCCACTGTGACACTGCGCAAGTTGCACAACTGACTGTATGGGTAGGTTACGGCCTCAGGCGTGTCGTCTTACTACGAAGTCTTTCTATGTGTGTGTGAGGGATGCAGGGGGCTCTTCCGAAAATTTGCTCTAGACTTGTTTCCTACGACACTAAATAAATGTGAGTAAGTGCAATACGACACAAGATCACGTGACTCCATAGTAATCTATACAAATTTAAGCGCCTTCGGCCGGTTTGTCGGTTGTAACATGCTACAGTTCACCGCCTGTAGGCGTGGCGCCGTATCGTACGCGAAAAAAAACCGGCTCTCGACGGCGCTTCAGTGAATGTGTTAAAAGCGTTTTTTTAACTTTGTTACAACAAAATCGGAAAGGGTACGAAATGTCCCGATATATCGTATCACAAGTCGTAAATAAATCGAAAAACTGGTTCCACGTACCTCCGCGCCCTTTCTCAGACCCGACAAGACACATTGTTCACTTTATATCAAGAAATTCACAATAGACGCACGTAAAGGTTATGATACCGCACCAATCGAAATTCTGTACTAATTTCCCATGTGAACAGTTAACAAGACTCGAAATAAACGTCAAACATGATTTTCGTAACTTTAGAACTAGATTGCAAGTTTATACATATAAAAATTGAGGTAGAAATACTTTTTTTGTGATTCATCGACTGAAACATGTTTCGCGCGCTTTGTATTTTTTTTACGACATGCGAAACGTCAAGCTGTGTACGTTCGGAAACCGAATCAGCTGATCTTTAGGGTTGATTGGAAAATAGTACCAAGTTCATTTATTGCGGTTTAGTTATATAAAATTTATTAATTAAATAATAAAGATTTGTTTCAGAAGTAATTATTGTACGCGTTAACCATTAACCGTTATCTATGCATTCAAAATATTATTGATTATTTATTTTATAAATTATTGAAATTTAATTGCAATAACCGTCAACTCTCATTGTTAATAGACTAATAGATCATTCTCAATATTCATTCAGCATCTTCCGATTCATAGCAATTACTTGCATCATCATGACAATGGCAGCGCAAGAGTCGCGATCGTTAGACGATCAATATTCAACGCTTTTCTACGTGGGGTGTCGGTCGGGCGTGTTATTATTTTGAATAACTTTAGTCAACACAGTTATGTACTGGTTTTAACGGATTTTAAAGATATTCATTTTTTTATTAGATTTTTGCAATTTAATGTTTTCCATTTACTACTTTAATTCAAATTCTACATCTTTTAAAAATCCTTTTTTCAACGTTCTTCTTACACATGCAGAAATAATTTTTACTCACTTATCTACAATTATATTTCCAAACTAACTTTTAAAGGTATATTCGGCGCTCAAAACCGGCAATTTCGCCTTCTTTCTTAGCCCGTGCCCATTCCTTGTCAACAATAGTCAATAGCTGCAGTGGCTGCTGCAGTCTTATCAGACTGGGGTGTTTTTTGTCGACATAACGGCGAGATGTGGGGTCGAGGAGAAATGGCAACGTCTCAGCCCTTTTTTTAACGGTCCGTGACGTCAGACTTAATAAGAGGTGTGATTTGTACAGCGCATGCCACGGAAATAATGGAGTCAAGTTTCTGGTGAATGTCGAAACAATGGCATGCTGATTATCCGTTTTGAAAATAGAAGAACAGATGTATATTAGTTAAAAATGAAAAATTATATTAATAATTGTAAGTGTACGAACTAAATGAATATAATAAATAAATTCAATATAAGAATCTATGGTTTTTTTTAAACGTTTTTCGAGGCATCTTTTTGTCATCTTTTTATGAGAGGTATTCAACATAAAATCATACTTTTACAATTGCACGATTCGGAAAGCTTCAAAAAGTGTAATTTTCGTTTTCGTGCTCTCACCGTGCGTAATTAGCTACATTACCTCGTCAAAATACTTTTGTTTAGTAAAAAAACCGTTTCAAAACCGTCAAGACGGCCACGAAACACGCTTTTCGGCTGAATGCCGACAAAGACGATGCACCACTTGTGTCTCACACAAAGGGACATAACGAACGCTGATTTACATAAACATTTTCGAAAACCCTTCCGAAACGTACCCTTACTTGATGCACTTCTGTCAGTTACTGATTATCGTTTAATATAACAGGTTTTATTGTTCGCTAATAAAGCAACTCTTCCCTAGTATTGTAAAGAAGCCCCAGAAAATAAACTCAAGAAGTGAACAAAATTTATGAACGATTAAAGTAATATTCATTCGTTTGCTTTTGAATACTTAAAATCTCAGACTGCAAGCCTTAGATATAATGTATTATCGTATTCATAATGTAAAACTTTTCTGTTAAGAACAATACACCGTACCCAATTATTAAATTCGTTAAAATTCTCAAGTTCCAAATCCAAATCACTTTGAGACATCCCGAAAAACCGTTGGAGCAAACCAAATATATCACTTATGACATTGCTTCAGCAAAAAGAACAAGACATCTGCTGTAACTAAATATAGACGAAACCGCGCAAGGTTGCAGGATATCAGCTCAAATGAAGCGAGTATCCTGTTTACAGTTTGCAGGAAATGTACATTTGTTTTACGAGGAATATGTTTCAATATGTTAGATAAAGGAATTGTAGGTATGTTTTAGAGGTATACATAGAGATCTAGGAAGGAAGCTTATTTGCCTATTGGCTTATAAAAGCTAAAAACTGGCATCATTATTGTAGCATGTTTATTTATATCTGAATAAAGTCATACTCAGTCTACAATTTTTCAAAAGAAACATCATTGTTGTTTTTTTTCATAAGAAAATTAATTTTGCTTTGATTAACCCTTAAGAACATTGCCTGAACGTTGGACCGAAACTAGTTGTAAAAGATAGTTAAGTAAATAACATATTACACTAGATATAATTCATTTTAATCAAGAAGATAAGAATAGTTTAATTAAATGTCTATTCTAACTGACCATCAAAATGTCCAACTAAGCTTAAATGCTTCACACTACACTATTTACACTATGTTATCACATAGAACCCCATCAAAATCAAACTTTAAAAAAAAGCGATTAAACGATATTTGCTAAACCAAACAGTAAATCCCCGATCCCCTATCGAAGCCGCAAAAAATAGTTCGTTAACGGTTAACCGTTGGCGCTACGGGCGCAGGCGCAGTAACGCTAGTCGGTGCAATTATTGTCGCTGTTGCACCATGACGACAACAACCATTAGAAGCATTATTTAGTATGCTACGAGACGGTTATCAACCGATTCTAAGGACGAAAGTTTAAACTTTTCAAGACCACCCATTATGCTTTTGCAGCCTGCTAGATCTGGAAAAATCAAATTGAATGGAAATATTGTGGGTTAAAGGTTCTCAAAAATTTTGGATTGATAACCAGGTTGTTGAATAATCTTGAAGCTGATTAAAGCAATCCAGGGTGATCTACATGGGATTAGAGAATAGAGCTTGGTGGTAAAAAGGAACCGGAAATTAGATAACATAGGCTGTGATCCAATGTTATAAACGTACTATAATCGCTAACAGTATTTTTTGATTAATAAAGAACAATACCCGAAAAAAAATAAACGAAAGAAATATTTTTAACTGTTTTTGTTAGCAATAAAAAATAACACCCAAAATTGCGTAACAGTTTTTTCGTTTCAATAAGTGTAGGTACTTATAATTTTTATCACACGTGCAATATGGCACGCGACAAACACCCACGTATTGCATTGACAATTATCGGAATTTAGACTTTAGTTCTATAGAAATAAAGAATTATTGCGTAGGCGCCGGTTTCCTATGGGGGAGCGTATCAATGGGGCTTCAACAGATGGCTGTATGGTTGAAATAGCACGATAACGTGATACAGTTTGACAATTGTAATAACAGTTATTTTACTTAATAAAATACTCGTGTGTTTAATTGGAGCACTTTTAATGTCACGCGGCTCATCATTTTTAATCGAATGATTGAATTATAATTGATTCGGCATTAATGAAAATTAAGATTTGACTAATCCTACTACTATTATAAAGGCGAAAGTTTGTAAGTATGGATGTATGGATGTATGGATGTTTGTTACTCTTTCACGTAAAAACTACTGAATAGATTTGAATGAAACTTTACCACAATATAGCTTATACATCAGAATAACATATAGACTACAATTTTTGAGGTTTCTAATGTGAGGTCGTAAAAAAACACATTTTATGCGCTTACATTGCAAACGCTGACTGAATCCTACAAGATAGATCAAAACAATGTACTACAGTATTGTACAACTTAAAAAGGTCTCCAAAAAAGTCCGTGATGGTATATGTTTATCTCTTAGGAATAACCCACAATAACCATTTTTTATCCTTTACTTTGTACGAGAAATAATGGCTTATTTACGAAGCGATTTTAAGCAATACAGTATTAATCCTTATCCAATTAAGTATCTTAAATACATTGTGCGTTTAATTAAGATCAATATGGCTTTTTACAGCATGTAAATTAAATAAATATTTTCGAAGATATCACAGATTTAAAATGCAGAGTCATAGCAATTTCGGCGATAAATACCGTTTCGGTGATAAATACCGGCAGCGGTGCCAGGCGAACGGGGCGTGGGGGGAGCGGGGTAGGTGCGGTGGGGAAGAAGTGGCTCATCGCTGAGTGCGCGACCCGAACGCAGGCAGACGCGTGAGGGCAGACGTCGTTGGCAGTTGTGTCCGTTTTGCGAATTTTCAAGGCACTAGCGATTTGATAAAAACGTATGGTCGCCCACTTTAAGTAATATAGGCCTAAGGTTAGTTATTGCCAGGTTTCTTTTTGGTTAGGAGTTACACGTACAAAAAGATACTTCATTTTTACGAATTACTTCATTGATAATTCAATTACTATATAGATAGGTTACTTACAGTTAATTATAACAAATTATATAAATAGGTTAATTATAACGAATTACTTCATTGATAATTCAATTACTATATAGATAGGTTAATTAAATAGGCAAGGATTGCATTAAAGTACAATCATAACAATAACTACCGTACTGTATTTTTTGTAAGTATAGAAACAACACGTACTTAAGAATTATGCCGCGAAAGCGTAAGTCTAATCTTTCCCAAAGCTCTAATAAAGCTCGAACTATGAAAGTAGCTAGACTTAACGAGACGTTTCCACAAGCCGAACTGCGAAGGTTTAAACAAGCAGAGCGTGAGGCAGCTCAAAGAGCTGTGCTTAGTTACCGTATTTCTTACTTATTACTAGACTAGACGGGACGAACCTGAAGTCCACGCGAACGAAGTCGCGGGCAAAAGCTATAGTTCATAAGTAAACGTTTAGCTGGTGTAAAAAACGTTAGTTTGTTGTTATACCAATATAATATTGTTTGTTATGTCTCAATAATTGATTTGACACTTTCAAAAGCTCTCAAGTACATAATGTTTTGGGCAAAACAGGTCAAATACATGTATTTTTGAGTAACACCTGTAATACCATGTTTAAATGCAAGTAAATAAATGATTTAGTCTCCTGTCCTGCAAATCATGGATGACAGATTAGATATTAGACCTTCTGCAGAATGTTTGCCGCAAGAATTTGTTTTAAATTACTTAAAACTTTTTATAAAAAACGATATCGACAACAACGTGTGTTATTTGAGTATTCCTACTACTTAAATCAAAGCCGAAAATCGATTGATTATTAAAAAACAGTTATAGTTATGTATCAAACTTGAAATCCGTTGCAACTGTCAAAAAAATCCAACAATACCGGTAGCCACCGTTAAATCGGGTCAAAGGTAATAGAAGATATCTTAAAGATAACTCCGGCGCGTGCGGGGGTGGCAGCTGGGAGTCTACAATGAAACATGTAACAAGTGCAATTTCTAACGCAGCTGGATATTTTTTTCTTTCTAATCCGTATGGAGAAGGAATAGGGATTGATACAATAGTAAGGCGTAGGGGATATCCCCATAAAATGGGGCTTCGGAAATCAAAGTTAATTTTCTTGGGTAACGGTTTCTTTAAGTTTTGCTAAGTTAGCAAATAAATTATAGTTACAAATTTTTGATAACTTCAATTTGGCAGTTGGTAGTACCACTGTGAAATTTACAAATTACAATACTTAATTGAATATAAATAATATCACTGAAAACGATTGTTTCAATAAATTATATGCCTTTGAAATTATGGATACAAAAGAAACGCATTTACGTTTACCGTGGCATTATTTACTTATTGTTCCTTTATTCTGCATACATTCTTTGGTAAGCAACAAACCGCAAGAACAAGACTCATTTTACGATGCACACGGTATTGAAAATGCACCTTTAATAACGATTGTTAGCCTCGATCCATTTAACCTCAAAAGGCTTTCCAATTATCAAAAAAAAAGAAACTAGGCCAATCTCACATCTGGCCAATCAGAATCAATTAATCAAACTTCCAAAATCATGGTTAGAAACTCAGAACGTCTACAAGTATAGCGCGTGCCATGACAGCTGCTGTTACAATAGAAATCACGACAAGTGCATTTAACGCAGATGTAAGAAGGCAGCTGTCTTGAGATGCAACTTTACAATTATTGGCCTATTTACAAAAAAAAAATCATCTTTTTTTTGCGAACATTGACCTTTATCGGAAGGAAGGCAGATGTAAGGGGAAGATAAGATTACGGTTATAAGCAACAATAGTGTTGTATATGAAATACCGCCTCGGGTCAGCTGTATCAAGGCAATTAATAATGATAGAAATTGGTTATAAATCACATGTAGTAATCGAAGTATTAAATATGTATAGAAAATAATATTTTTTTGTTAAAATGCGATTAAGGTTTTAATTTACAATACTTTAATTATGTACTATATTATATTTTATAAATATAGTAAATTGAAACTTACGAATTACAAGCAAAATAAAATTTAATCATTAAAACTAGAAAAAAAAGGAATTTGAATAAAAGATGATATTATTATTATAAGGTCATTAAACCAAGATCAAAGCACTGCATTCTACCAGACTACCAGTCCAAAGGATTCTAAATAAAATGAGAGTACCAGTAACAAAAAAAAAATGGTTTTTGACAAAAAAAAACGGATCCGGAAGTGCACGTGCGCGTGCTTACAGATAATGGATTGTTCAATTGAGACCATCCAATTGAGCCATTCATATTGAAATAGCTGGCATAATGGTGTTTTGACTATTATCGGTAAGAGGTTTGACATTGGAGAAAGTGGATTGTGCGACTGATAAAGTTCGTAGACGGAAAAGACTATGAAAAACTTTTTACACACGATATATATTTTTTTTTAAGTTCGATTGGAGTAAGGTTTTAGTTAGATTTGTAATTTTAAAGGAATAGGAACTATAAATCTAAAAACTCTTATACAAATGTTTCGGACATAACGACACTGGCTGGTATTATAAAATCCGTTTATACACAAAAAATGCATTTTTAGGACTTCACACATTCTACGCCTCAATCTGCATGTCATGACATTAGAAATTAAAATTCATTTCCGAACGAAGCCATAAATAACAGCAAATTGTTAAAGCAAAGGCATCGACGATCGTGCAGGCCACGACCGTTACCGATCGATGATGATGGCGGTATATTGTTCGTTCATTGTCAGGGGGTGGCCGCGGGGTATAAAAAAAAGTATGCAAGTTTTTGATTTCATTCGTAATTATAGCTATAAAATGTATCATTTAAGTACATTGAACATTCATTTTGAAGATTCGATAGGCATTGTTTGTTGTTTATTAATATTGTCCCCTAGGAAGTAAGGGTCAATAACTTTATATAATTCAATTTTTTACTTACTCCCGAGTGTAAGTATGAACACACAAAATATTAACATTACAATAAATTAGATAGCACGACGGTAAGTAAAAACCTGGAATAAACATTTAAATATCATAAGACCAAGACCATCCCTTTTCTCAAAGTAGCAAGATAATAAATTGTTTGAAATTAAAAACAAAATGACAGTCTTACAGCAAAAAGGTATAAAATTACGCATTTTGATCTCGCAACCGCAACCACAGTGAACAACATATACATTTTCTCTGACCCTACGAATTACAATCAAGACAAGGTTACTCGAGCGTGAATCCTTTTCCGCAGGACGTAGGACGCGGGTGTCTTTTGTTTTGAAACTTGTGATTGTCTGATAAAATTGTACAAAGATTTTTATGACACTTTATGACTTAGTATATTTAACCCTTACAATCTATTACTCGTTACTCGTAATGAATCCCTATTTTCCTTGGTCACGGCATCACGCGTGAACGGCTGGAACAATTTCGATATTTTTTATTGTTGTTTTTTATTGTCAGAAAAAGTTTTGAAGAAAGAAAAAAATAAAAAAAATGTGCATAAAAATTAGAATAACTAAAGACCATGGGAACGATGTCGCGGTCAACAGCTAATATCTTTGATAAATATGCGTCGACACTCGACACACCCATTTATCATTGATTGAAGCAAACCTATCCTTGTGTTTCGTGGTAAAGACAATTAGGTAATTTTGGTGTACAATAGATTTTCATTACTACGAAAATGCTAGGAGAAAGATATTCAACCTTACCAGTTCCCCAGATCTGAGAGTGAATTAAACTATTACTCTGGGTGGCATACTGGCATAGATCTACATAAAGTTTAAAGGTTTTATTTCAAACTACTCAAGCAAGTGTAAGTCTTGGAAATCAATGAGCCGAGTAATGAGCACATTATACATTTAGTATCAGGTCAGAAAATACTTTATACATGGTGTTTAACTCTAAAGGGTTCCTTACCCTTATCTATAAAAACGGCAAAAAAACACGTTTGTTGTATGGAAGCCCCCTTGAATATTTATTGTATCCTTTTTTTAGTATTTGTTGTTATATCGGCAACAGAAATACATCGTCTGTGAAAATCTCAACTGTCTAACTAACACGGTTTATGAGATACAGCCTGGTGACAGACGGACAGACAGACAGACAGACAGACAGACAGACAGACGGACAGCGAAGCCTTAGTAATAGGGTCCCGTTTTACCCAAAGCTACGGAACCCTAACAATTAGCAGTCATTACTATACAACAGGCCATTCAGGTATATATTTAGGTCAGTGTTTTACGCCCTGTATAGACTGTTTTGCGCAATATGGCGTCAAAGCATGCACTTTGCATGATTCGCCGCGCACGCCATCTGGTGCCCGAGGGCGAATGCGGGAGGTCTGTGCGATATACGTTATAATTATAAATAGAGATTATTAAATACACTTTTATTGCGCTCTGGGAGATATCCTGATGTGGTCAAAACATCGATCACATCGCATAAGGTAGAAGTATGGACATTTTTTCTCTGAAACTTTAACTGTCTTATTCAGAGTGCATTTGCTATTCCGGGACTAAGGTTAAACCACTGTTTTAACGTACAAAAATCAGTGGTTTAACCTTAGTCTGGACTAGTAAATGCACTCTGAATAAGATAGTGATTTCTCATTAACAGCTAACTATGAAATGAAAAGTTCTGTCAATTCTTGCCTTAAAATAAAACATGTTAAATAATGGTGGTTTTGGTTTCGACGATCTCCGTATCCCAGAGGCGAGCACGCTGGACTTGGCGTCTCCATCTCTGAGGTCTCGGGTTCGATTCCCGTTCGGATCAATGCAGAAAACGAACTTTTTATTGTCCCGGATCTGGGTGTTGTGGTACCGTAGTTTTTTTCTGATTTCTATATATCTCATGTTCTTGGCTCTTTTGATCAGAGCAAGCAATGTATGTGACGATGTCAAATTAATTATTTATTTAATTAGTGACGAATAAAATAAGGTATCACCAAAGAGCGATCAGATTCAGACTGTCTACTTTAGTTCCAGTTCCAACTTAACTTAGTTTGTCAGTCAAGATAACCAGACATTTTGAAACTTCACTCAATTCGGCTCTAACGATGAAACAACGCCAAAGATATTTGCTTAGCGTCTCAAAAAAAAAACAAACACCACATGCCTTAGAAAAGCTTGTCTAATCAAACGTTTAAACTTAGAACGTGGCTAAGTGCACGTGTTTGGCTGCCAGTGCTAACGGTTACAGAACGAATTTGAAATTTTGAAAATAGAAGCATGGAACCGTTTACAGCCGCTGTTTTAAGAAGCATAATCATATTTGCAGCCAGTTTTTACAGACAAAGAGCACATGTAAGCATCTGTATTTCACAAAAGAATGGTCAACTGACCGGAAGAGAGGCGAAACCATGGCCAACCAATATCCGGTTGTTTGTGTAAAAAATATACACTTGTAAATGACTTCAGAAAAGGAAGAGCTTTGTCATCTTAATTTAGTTTTTACTACTTCTCACTTCAAACTCTTAAATGATTTTGGGCTAGCAGTTTAAAACATTATTTGAACTTAAGACTCGTAAACTAAATCCGTAGACCCGTAGGCACAACCAAAAGTGGGGCATATGTTTGCAATAGAACAATAATAATACTGTTTACAGATAACCAGACGAGATGTCATCATCATTCAGCGTTAGATATCGGAAGCCTTGGCCCAATTCGATGATTGTCCTATTTGCGACTGTGTTAGCTCGCTTCCGCCACACAAGTGACTCGAATTGTTCTTAGTTTGGAGAACAAATTAATGTTCTTTTGGGGGTTTGTTTTATCTTTCTTCAGATCTGGAATAATGCTGCCGAAGGTCACTGACATGAGCCACGTGACTATGCCGTTAAAAATTGAATTTAGAACCTTAAAATCTATAAAGAATTTATAACCAATTTTCTTTTTTTGTTGTCTACAACAAGCAGTCGTTCCAATTCTAATTTCAAATCCCAATCTGCTAAGACAAACCTCGAAAAATCCCGCACAAGTGTCCCACATCCTGTTTTCGAACGATTAGTAAAATGGCGGGGCCTTTGACAGCTCAAAAAAGGCGGCAAAAACTGAAACACCTTTTGAAGAATTTACTTTGATTTATAGTTTTAGCAGTGTGTTTATGGTTTTATAGAACCGCAGCGCTTAGTTGTTAAACGTGAATGTGTATATTTTTAGGGCTAACTGGCACATTTTTTAAAATAGAACTAGTTTGATTTGAATGATGGAATATATCTTTAAGTTATTAACTTGACTTCCAAAACCTTCAAAAGGCCTTAAGAAACATCTCTAAAGGAATATGAACGCACAACACAAAAAATAAACTTTGCCCCAAAGATAATGCAAGCAAAATTGGACTAATTTCAAAATTCGTTATCGGAGTATGGCTATCATCTGTACCAAACTGACTTTAATGATGTCATTCATCATTTTAGAGCTTTATCCAAGGTCAGAATGAACCAGTTATTGTTTAGTTAAAAAATATTTGGCCTCTTACCGACTGATACGAAAGTTACACCAAATTGAGTCAACCTTGCTGATCTGGAAGTCACTGTGGGAGGCCTATGTTCAGCAGTAGACGTCCTGTGGCTGAGATGATGATGATGATGATGATGATGGGTCAACCTTGCAGCCATTTAATCAATAAAACTTAAATTATGTTCACTTGTCACTTTCTGGCATTATAGAATTAAAGAAAAAAGTTTACATAGGTTTTTGAAACAAAGGTGAACTAAAATATCATGACAATAGCCTATTCTTTTAATATTTTGTAAAGATTTGGAAAAGAGTCTTTATTAAGTACTTTATTTCCCTTAAAATGACAAATGTAACGAACTTTTTGACCTACAATGACCTGTATAACTTTATCACTGCTAACTCTAAACAAGTGTTGCAAATTAAGCTTGAACTTAGCAAGTTAAATTAAATCTTATTTTCTAAGCGGTAAAGCACAAACTAGAAAATTAACGACAGTGATCACTGTTCATATTATGGAGCGCATGCGTGCAACGAAAACCGTTAGTGACGTCACCCACTAGTTAAAACAATACTGGCTTGTTATAAAATTAGATCAGTACGAATTCGAAATAAATCTGCGCGTTCTAAAAAAAAGCGGCCAAGTGCGAGTCGGACTCGCGCACGAAGGGTTCCGTACCATTATCTGTAAAAACGGAAAAAAATATGTTTGTTGTATGGGAGCCCCTTTAAATATTTGTTTTATTCAATTATTTGTATTTGTTGTTATAGCGGCAACAGAAATACATAATCTGTGAAAATGTCAACTGTCTAACTATCACGGTTCATGAGATACAGCCTGGTGACAGACGGACAGACAGACAGACAGACGGACAGCGGAGCCTTAGTAATAGGGTCCCGTTTTACCCTTTGGGTACGGAACCCTAAACAAAATTAAAAACAAGAAAAATAGAGTGGCCACCAAACTTCTGTTACTTTAGGACAAGCCAGGAAAGTTAAAATTATTACTTTTAGTGTTTTTTTCTTATTTACTTAAGTCTTATTACTATAAGTTGCTAATTTGATTATCTGTAAACAAGTTCCAACTATAAAAAGAAAACATTTACGCGAATAAAGTGTAGATAATTAATGCGATTTTAATTTATACGCATAATAATTCGCTAAACCCGTGAGAAAAGTGCAAGAAGAAGAATAATTGTATCTATTTTGAATAAATTTACATAATTTTTGCTTGTTTTTAAATATTTTGTGGATCTACACCGGATATTGAGAAATCAAATTGTTAATTAAGGTACAAATTACATTATTTTGTTTAATCCTACTAAATGAGTACTGATCCAATCAATTGATATTTCACTGTATTCGTCCTATTTTAAGCTGAAAATCGGTTGAGGATATTGGATACATTTTGATAAATGTGGTTTGCTAAATAAATACATAAATACAGCGTGTACAAAAAAACACACTCCTTCAAACCACGTGATCAGCTGGTAATATACAACAACTTTTCCTATGGGAGCAACATCGAAATCGTGAATTTATTTTCAGATGCTCCATACATTATCATCGAGGTAAGCGAATAAGTTTGTATGGAGCAGCTAAAAAATTCTTGATTTAAAATGTTGCTCCCTTAGAAAAAGTTGTTGTATATGACCAGCTGATCACGAGGTTTAAAGGAGTGTCCCATTCTCTTGCACATCCTGTATATATATAGCTGTACTTATATAAGGTGTAAGTGAATTAGTGTCAGATATTTTTAGGAGTAACTTAGACTATAACATGGATCACATATAAGATAAATTTAAAATTACACCTTATATAATATACCACCATAATTATAGAAAAACAAAGTCGGGTTAGTGTCATTTACTCAACAATAACTGCTTAGGGCGATTTTATTATAAATCATATGTTTATACATACATTTTCCGTTACACTATCAGTTGGTTATTGAATATTATTACATACAATTTGCGACCTTGTACGAGAATTACGAGATAAGGCAAGCCGTTACATACAATGTATGCAAAATAATAATATTTACTAAAGGAAAAATGATTGTATAAATAACAAACTTTGCTGCAAATTTTTCGATCTGTATTTATAGCAATAACTAGTCCTAAACTAGCTTGTACTATTTTAATATCCATGTAGAAATAGAAATGTCTATACAAACGCTTGTGCTCGTGATTCAAACCCGCAACCGTCTGGTTTTGTTCTCGGGAGCATGGACCACTAAACCAGTCGTGAATTAAGAAAAAAAAAAACTATAAGTCGAAATCTAAGTTCGCCCACGCAAATAAATGACCGTGAAGTTGTTTTAAGAAGGATTTAAAAATAAATTAAGTTTTTTTTTTCTCTAACCTAAATTAATCACTAAACCTAACAATCCGTTTATCGTTAATGTAGACCTATCAGCTGTTACGATATTACGTTTTTTTTGTAATTATGATCTTGTCAACCAAAAGTCATTTCATCATCATCATCATCTCAGCCACAGGACGTCCACTGCTGAACATAGGCCTCCCCCAGTGACTTCCAGATCGGCCGATTGGAAGCGGCCTGCATCCAGCGTCGTCCTGCAACCTTTACCAGGTCGTCTCCGTCGTGCCCACCCACAAGGTGGGCACCTTGTGGGTGGGCGTCCTACGCTGCGCTTGCCGATACGCGGCCTCCATTCCAGAACCTTTCTGCCCCATCGGCCGTCAGTTCTACGTGCTATGTGCCCCGCCCACTGCCACTTCAGCCGGCTAATCCGTCGGGCTATGTCAGCGACTTTGGTTCGTTCACGGATCTCCTCATTTCTGATTTGATCTCGCAAAGAAACACCGAGCATAGCCCTTTCCATAGCGCGCTGTGCAACTTTAAGCTTCTTAATAAGGCCCATAGTAAAAGTCATTTAAGAACAGCATAAGAGCAGTATTGATGACTTTAAAAAATCGTAGCAGTTGTAGAATAAAGATTGACAATCAAAGCGATTATTAGACAAGAATGTAACCTCGATGAACAAAAGCTTTAAGCCCTTGCTCACTTACATTTATAATTTGCATAGAAAACAGAATACAAGTTATTTCTCAAAAGAAAAAAAAACAATGATAATTTAAACCCTTTTTGCATATTAGCTACCTGACGACTTTTTCAGTTTTTAGCAGATAAAAAATGTGGGAAGTTTATTTGTCTTTTTTTATTATTATAATACTCTTATTTAAAATAATATTTAAATAATATAGAGGTTTACCTTACCAACTTTTACTGAACGAAAAAAGCTTTTGCAAAATGAAAAGCTTTTTTCGTTCATAACAGTTTTCACAATGTCCGCGGCATGTTGTTATTGTAAATTATAGCAGACCTACTTGCACAAAATAAAATGCAATATTTAAATACGTAAAAACACAGGAAAATCGTTATCGTCTTATCACATCCGTCAAGTTCATGACCCCATGCTGGTAAACATAACGGCCGATTTAAAAATGGATTTTTTAACGTCTACTTCTTAATTAAAGAACCTTCCATTTAGGGAATGGTCTTGATTGCAGCATAATAGACGTGAAATGGTAACCGTAAGAAATGTCGTAGGGTGGATGACATTTTTTGAGAGATGTGTAAAAGTTGTGACAAATAAAAATAAGAAGAAGCGGGATTTAATAAACAAAATTTTAAGATGCCATAAGAAGAAAACCGGACTAAATAAAAAAAAACGATGTCAAAAATTATCCTGCAAAATGTCAATCAATCTTTTTTTTCTCGCTAGCCAGTACCGATATCTTGATACGAAAACGTTAAAAATTACAAACTGCAAACAATTGTTTGATTTCCAAAAGCAGAGTTGAGAGTTGCAACAGCTGGCGCGAACCTTTTCGGTAACAGGTCACGACCTCTAGTTCCCTTGCGAATCTGGATCATCTGATTGTCTATTGTATTTTAGGCGAAGGAATCGCATTGTTCGGTCCATCTTCCCAGTTCCCATGCTTCCGCAATAAGGGTGCAAAATTAAATTAGGGTAACATCTTAAAATTAAGTAACGGACCGTCTTGATATATTTATTCCCACAAGTATTGATGTATCGACATATGGACCGTGGTCAAATACTGAATTCTTGTGGGAATATCATGTTGAATATCCTACGCCATTCTGTAACTGCATTCATATTTTACGAAGAAATATTAGTCTATAGGATATAAAATGAAGATGTTCTCGTGGATTCCTTAGATAAGTGTAGCTAAGTTGGTGAATTGATACAACTGTTGTTAAATAGTTCAATTAAGACTGTAGTGTGAAGTAACGGAAGACTCAATTGTTTTGACGAGCATGTGCAGCCTTAACGGGCTTTACATCACATTCTATTTCACAGTGTTTTAAAAGATTCTAGAGTTTAAATAAGTAATTAGTTCAAGTTACTAAACCCGAAAATTCCCAGTATTCGTCTCAAAAAAAGTGTTCCAAGAGAATTTGACAAGGACAGACCTTTCCTAATCTTTTGCCTAAAAACAAAACACAGCCTAAGTACGTTTTATTTTCTAAATAAACATAACTTAATCTCAACCTGTCTCATGCACTAGGGTCGTCGCCCGACTCTGTTTGCGTTCTATCAACAGGATGCGAGCAATAAACCACAATGGGTACACTTGGAGCGACATCACTTGATGTGGTTTCATTTGTTTTTATTTATTTTCGTAAAAACTGTTCTTATAAGTAAAATTACAAAAAACTCCACAATATTGCTAACAGTTTCTATAATAAATGAAGTACGATACGCTTGAATACTAAAAGGATGTTTAACTCTCCGTCACAAGTTGCCAATATCACACTAATTCAATTTAACCAATTTCGAATATTGTGCTGGACAAGGTTAGAAGTCAGAATAATAATATTAAGTAGCCTTGCGGATTTGTCGTGATATCTGGAGAAATAGCAGTACCGTTTTAAATTCTGTATCATATCTTAGTTTCGTATCATTGCGTAAATGTATTAAAAGCAAGCTACTTAATTAAAAACTTAACTTGGTAATAATTATTAGGAATTACAGAATACAGAGTAGTAAAAAGTTTAAACAATAAATTAAAAGTTTCTTCGAATTTACGCCTCTAAATTCGAAGAAACTTTTAATTTATTGTTTAAACTTTTTACTACTCTGTAGATATTTAGATATCTAAGACTAACATCAAAAATATCTAATTTTATCTATAAGATAATGAAAATAATTAAGCCAGAAACAGACAAGTAAGTAAGAAGCTGTACATGATTGTACTCGCATCATTAGATTAGACCTGTTACAGCAGATGTTCCTTGGAGTAGAAATTAGAAAAAATAAAATAAAAAACGCACCGAGGCATAGACAACAAAATCAGAGCCGAGAAAAAAACTCGCATCGCGATGGAACAGGATCCGTGGTAGGGCGACAAGGCAGCAAGATGCGTAGATAGAGATTGATGGGATAAGATAAACGTAGGTTGTACACGTTTTATACTTGGATTTTAAAAGCTATCGCGAATTGGAAGTTTTAGTGCAAAAATTTGTTTGACATGGTATATTTCTAATACTATACGTGTGTCGCAAAACACTTCAAAAAATATTTGTTGGACTAGTATTGGACAATTATTTCTATATCACAGTCGGATAATCTCAGTATTTCCAAACAAAGAAATATTTATTTATTCAATTTAAACAGCGGAAGAAACAGCATTTGAGTTAAATATGTTTAATTTCTAAACAAAACTTTAAATGATAAATTAATATATTTTGCGTGTAATGTTAATTTCTACGTAATTTTTACTCGGGAAGAGTTCCGAAACTGTCTTGTTTTTACAGATAGTGTGGTTACCCTGACTAAACGGCCGTTGGAGGACTATCTCCTTCCAATAGCGCCGCCCTCTCACTCTCTCGCTAACGACCGATCTATTTGAAAATGGAAAATGTCTTTCCGAGAAAATGATATTTAAAAAATGTACTTGAAAATATGTAGTCAAATGGATAAAGCTAATGAAAAAGAATTGGCAATATGCAATTTATTTATAAAAGATAATAATTTTTAGTAAAAAAAAAGATTTTGATTCAATCTTATTTTAATAAAAATTAATCTTTTTACACTGAAAAAAAAAAACCAACCGTTCTGTCGACGAATTTTTAAATGCTGTCGACGCTATCATCCCAAGCTTAACGATTTCTTCGTCCGTTACCTTTGAAAATCTAACGGGCCGGTTTTCGAAATTCAAATAGAAAGTCAGTTTGCTTTTCCGACTCTATAAAAGACTTTACGGATGAGTTTACACGCTATGATGAAACTTCTTGGTGCAACATCCAATACTTTTTAGTGAGGAGGTGTTAGAATTAATTATTTGTTGATTTAGTCATTTAGTGCTCAAATTTTGAGTTAGTTTACGTTTCTTGATTATTAAGAAATTACACAATATATTCTTAAAACTTTGCACTAAATATCCTGTTCTAGCTTTGAATTGCATTTGTATATTCGTGGAACTAAAAAAATATATCCTTCTATTTTCAATAAAACCACCATGTTTATAAAAGAACTGGCTATTTTAAAATCCTATTTTTTTTTGTACGAGCACTAAATCGATTTTTAAAACCTATTAACTATGCTTGTTTTTTGTGCACAAAACTTGTCCGTTGGCACTTACTATGTCAATAAATTAGCGAGTCGTTGATATGCGCACGCGTTCCTATGATGTAATAGGAAGTGACGTCATCAGGAATAAGTATACCTTGTGAAGGAATTTAGTATGAGCCTTATCTTGTTTTGCAATGATAATTTGAGACTAAACAAAAGCTAAATTGTATTTGATATTCAAAGTTTGAATTTATTACTTTTAGAAGTGCTGGAGCTGCTCAACCAATTATAATTATTTAGCTCTGGGAGATAACTCGGGAAAAATACCTTGTCTGGGACCTGAGTACACGCCTCTGGATATGCTGACAGCATTGGCTTAAAATGTAATAATTTGTCGTCATAGTCAAGCTTCTCGACTAGGAATGGGACATAGCTTAAAGTAAGAAGATAAGTATAGCTTGTAAGGCAACTCGGTAGACCGCAACTTACTGGTTTGATGATAGTAGACAAAAGAAAAGGTTTATCAGCGGGCAAGCTAGATCTGATCAAGGCTAAGGCTTGTATTGAATCCATGGCGTTTAAACTCCTTTTTTTCGTGGTCAACCACTTCTATCCATCACGATTTCCTGCGCTATCCACTGCTTTGGAAGGCAGAGCCGCTAATGCGTTCGGAGCGCAGCAATTTGTGAAGAAACGCAATTTGAGATCGGGTTGCTGTCACGTTTGAGATTATGCCTCGCCAGGATCAAGATGGACGCTCACAGGTTAGTATACAGGGTGTTGGATCCTACATTTAAAATTTAGTATGTTCTATTATAAACATCAGTACCAATAATAAGTGTAGATAAATCAATCAGATCCGAAGAAGAAAGTATACTGGATTTTTATTTATGGAAATTGATTACGCCATCTTTGTATCTTTTAAAGTATAATAGTAACAATTTATTTACTATGATTTAGCTCTGATGATACATGGCAAATTATGTTATAGCTTTCACTTAGTTGGCATTATTAAGAATTTTCCTGTGCAAGAAGTAGAACAAAAAACTTTTTTTTACAACTAAATGACCTCTCCTAATCAGAAAATAAGTTACATTTGGCTCATGATTTAAATCACATCACAAAATTGTCTAAAAGTTTGTCCAGAAAGAACCACGAAGGTCACAGTTAAAACTCATTAAAATCTTTTATCCGCTGTTAAAAATCTAAATAAAAAAAATCTCCTACCCAAAAGGCATAACAAATTGCTTTCAAACCTCATAGAAAAATCTAAGCGCAACATCCTGTACTAAACTACTCAACCTCGTAGGTACGTGAAAGAACAAAATCACGTTCTTGTAAAAAAAGACCTGTGACGAAAACAGGCTCCATTGATTATCCAACGGTTATTCGCTGTCTCGCTCGTGTGTATACGCGGGTCTCGCTCGCGCACATTCCGTGATGGCTGGTTACGTCATGAAGATTATGGTTTGTGATGTTATTATTGTAGTCTTAAAACAAAATGTTACTTTTCTAGTAGGAAGGTGGAAGTAGTTGTTATTTTTTAGGGGTTTTTTACGTTGTATTTAAAATATTATTACAGGCTTTTACCGCAGTGATGACAAATAGTTTATAATACTAAACATGAATGTGATATAAATGTGAAATACAACTGGGAAATGATAGATTTTTTTTTTTTAAATTTCGAAAAATTTTATTTTTATATAAAATTTTCTACATTTAAGTTAATTAAGTCATTAGGAAATACTATTTTATAAAAAAGAAAGTGTTTTTATTTTTTGTATTTTTTACATTAAAAAAAACTTGTCCCGAAAATATTCTCAAACGCTTGGAGTATTCCCAATTTCACCCATTTCCCGCGCTGTCAAAAAGCTGCCAGAATTGCTAAAACTTTTTAAATTTTATTACCTACCTACTAACACCACGGAGGTTCGGTCAAAAAGTTTTACAACAGAGGTTCAATGCCAGTTCCCAGGATGTTTTTATTTTCACCGGAGCACAATAGACAACCATAGACAGCGGATGCGGCGAAAAGAAATGAAACCGAGAGTTTAGAAAGGGAGAGTCAAACAGCTATTGCTTTTTAACTGTAAATAATGTAATGTAATAAGTTTTTGTAGCCGTTACGATCCATTGAACAATAATATTGACGACCGTCTGGTGTAGTGGTTCGCGCTCCGGACTACAATGCCTGGCGGTTGCGGGTTCGAATCCCGCGAGGGGCAAATGTTAGTGTGATGAGCACGAGCACTTGCACCGAAGTCATGGATGTTTGTAAACGTATTTAAGTATATTTATCCGTTATCTAGGCTCCATAGCACAAGCTTTGCTTAGTTTGGGGCTAGATAATTGGTGTGATTGTGGTTGTAGGTAGCTGGATTTCTAACAATTGTACCATATTTTGACGACATGAGTAGTGGCTCGGTAATTCGTTTTAAACGCCAAGGGTCGCGGGTTCGACAACAGGTTGATCTTTTTTTTTAAATAAGCTCGGGTCTGCTTTGACTAGGTCTCTTCTATTTCGTGGTATAATGACATTCATTCCCTTATATATATCGAGAGAAATGCTATAATTGACGTGTCATTAATACATTTGTATAATTATAATTTATACGAATGGAAATGGTTCTAATAAATTAAGGTATGTCACTTCAAAATAATTTAAAGCCTTATTAAAGTTAAAAGAAAAAAAAACAATAAAAATGTTATCTGACGGGATTTATCAAAGTATCTTTTAACTGAATTTATTTTAACAGAGTTCCGAGTGGTTTTAACAAAAAGTTTGTATCAAACTTAAGCTTCATCATACTATCGATCGATTGACCAACAATCCGCAATTAAGACTAGCCACTCTAAAAGATACCTTTCAACAATGGAACAAGGTTCAAAGCCCGTTGACCACAATCAAAACATCCCTCTAAATGAACGCAGGTGGTATCAACACCCCGATCAAAATGCACGCTATTTATTTCGCAACCCTCACCCCAATCTAATTTACTCCCATTGTAATAAATAAACAATCGAAAATTTTATTTAGCAGTCACAGATAACCTATCTAGCAATAGAACCTCTTTGGAGTGCAACCTTATCGAGATGTTTGTATTAAAAAGTAATTTCGTTACAGCTTTATTCCTTTGCTCGTAAATAAGGAATCGATAAAAATCAATTAACAGTTCAGCCGAATTTTTGGGTTCTTTTCTTGAATACAAAAAAAAACTCAGTGGACATGGTAAAAGACCTAAAGTTAATTTACAAAAAGTGTGTTAGCAATAAAATTATCAAAGATATTATACTTAAACTCAAACCCGATTATAACAAAAAGGTGGAAATTTTCAAAATAACCAAATAACCGCAATTTGGTTCAAAGCACAATAAGGATTCTGAAAAGAAAATTTACTCAATTAGGTTGCAAATTAAGTTCAATGCGCAAAATACAATCGTTTACCTCCCAAAAGATCTTTTTAACTCAATTCCTTTTTGTGTTTCAAAAAAATAAAGGACAATACAAGTATGTACAAAAGGTTTTGTTAATTTTTTTTTTTTGGTTTTGATTGAAGTCAAAGAAAGCTGTGCATGAAATATACAATTACAGTTACATTATAGTTATGTGCAATTACTTAAACCTGAAAATTTTGTAAAACTTTTTTTAAATAGTATTTAAAAAAAGAAAGTTCGTTTTGTGAGTCAGTCGAGACTTCACTAAAAAAAATATTGATCATTTTAAATTTAAAAAACAATTTTATCCCGTATTTGAGATCCCTTGAGATAATTAGCCACTTTATTTTTTTAATTTTAAGTGTAATAAAACAAAATTGCGGGCAAAGGTATTTAATTAACCTGTATGCTCGGAAAAAAAAACAAATGGAACTACCAGCGCAAACATTTGTGCGCGACCCGAGCTTACTAAAGAAAACTGTCTAACACCAACGATACTAGATCGATCGTAGTTCGTTGAACCCAACAGATGCGCCCGCGCACCCTCGCTAGTTCAAGAGGGGTAGCGTCGATTTGCTGTACGGGAACTTCCTACATTGGTAACTGTACTTTAGTTTACTACTTTGTTTCATTAATGGACTAAGGTCTTTTTGAGAAATTAATAAATACGAGTAAATATTGGACGAAATCCCTTAATAAGCTCAGCCCCTCTAACATAAGCAACAAAACAAGATATGATACGATATGATACAGCGTTTTCATGCTTGTGTCGTGCTAGAGAGGCAGAAGGCGTACTACGAAAATGTTTCGTATAAATCTTGCTAACAGATTAGAATTACCATCTTTGTATCAATCCTTGGACAAAAATGACCAACTCAAACTTGGCGTGTAAAAAACACAACGGTTTTTAATAGTTCACAAACTGTCAAAGGTTTGATACCAAGTGAAGTTATGTCCAATACTTAGTGGATTTCCAAAGGCTTGAGAATGACTTTGTTTTTTTTAAGAGATGTTGTTAAGATCATCATCATTTCAGCCGGCGGTCCACTGCTGAACATAGGCCGCCCCTAGTGACTTCCAGAGATTGGCCGGTTGGAAGCGGCCTGTACCATTTTAATAAAAGTGATAAATTATTATGCAAGAGTGCAATGACTCAAAAAGCCACTCCTTAGTCTAAACTAAATCACTAAGAAAATGGTATCAAATTCCATTCAACCTAAAAAATGGCACAAAAAATGTCAAATCCCAATTTAAATTCTGTCTAGTCTAGGAAAAAATCAATTTGATATTAAAAGGCTAATTTATGCAGAGGCCAATGGCCGTGGCGAATCGCGTAAGTGAAATGTCAGCAGTCACCGTGCATCGTCTATGGTCAGCGTAAAAGTCTATGGTCCAAGATGGAGGCGAATACGCACGCGGGCGGGAAAATCGTTAAATCCTAAAATTAAAATTAATACATTTAATTGCATTTTTTTATAAAAATTGTTTCTTCGAACTAAGTAAACATTTGTATTCTTTACTTGTTTGCTGCACCATTTTGACGTTATTTTGTCGTCCAATCCTTGTCTTTGATTATTGATACAAACAATACTGCGACCAAACGTTTGCATTTATTTGATATTTAGTCCCATTTTTTTTAACAAGATTGTTTTTTTTACCCCAGAAAAAATATGTATCTTTTAATAAAAAAAAAATACAAAAGGTAGCAATTTTTGTAAATATTTGATATTATGTACTTTATTAAGAAATTATTTGCTACAATTATATTCATTTGCAGACTGGGTCTTCTAATACATAAATGAATATGAAAAAAGAAATCCTTTTTATCTATAATTTTAATTATAAATAAAATTTACTTAGTTGCGTGTTACAGACAGTTGAACTAGACAACCACCGCTGAACCTCTTCGCTCGCGCCAAACGGTTGCCCAGCTACCATGACGCACCGTTAACGTCTCGTAACGAACGCTACGGCTACGTTTACCAGATGTCAGTCACTGAACACCTTTTGACCTTCTAAATTTTGGAGGTCAGTAAGTAAGGGCGCAAAAGAAAAGTACATAAGCCCTTACAACTAAACTGTGTGGTCTGGGTCATCCATCATACTTTCAAACTCCACCATGCGGGTTGATGAAGTGTTTAAACAAGTGACTAACCTTATTGTCAGATGTCAGCAACCTGTTATAAGGCTGGAATAGGCTAAGCCGCTAATTTATAGCCTATACAAAGAGATATGAAGGGATTTTCACTACGAAGATTAGGTGAAAGGCAACGCTTCTAAGA
Organism: Anania fuscalis; assembly: GCA_950371115.1. Classification (NCBI taxonomy): domain Eukaryota; kingdom Metazoa; phylum Arthropoda; class Insecta; order Lepidoptera; family Crambidae; genus Anania; species Anania fuscalis. Next base: position 520,665 of record OX493354.1, read on the forward strand.
AAATAAGACAATTGTTATCTCATTTTCAACCGCTTTGATAGGCGAGGTTTCTTTCAAAAGTAACAGATTACATTTATTTTAAGTACTTAAAACCTTAGCGCATTCAACCAACATGCTCTAAGCTTAAAACCGTAGAGAAACGATGAAAATTGTGATGGTTTAAAAACCTTAATAAAAAAAGCTAAGGCCGATTTGAAAAAAGAATTTCGAATAAACGCTTTGAATTAGGAACGTTCTTTTTGAAGGTCTGAAAAAGAAACTATATTTGGATTTAGGCGGCCAACAGTTAATATTAAACTCGCCATATGCGATTAGTAGATACTATCAACGGGCCATTTGTCCGTACTTCACGGGTGGGTTGCTGGGGTACCCACCCTTGGGGGGGTCGAGGTCGTCGTCAAGTATTACAATACATTTACATTGAATTACTAGAGGCCCTGCAAGGAGAAAATTCAAATTGTTTAAGCTTTTCTGATCTTTACTTACCAATAGTTAAATATTTGTAACAATATTTCTATCGGGTGTTGACGGTAGTATACCGCAACATTGATCAGAAAAAACATTATCAATTGTTCATAAATTTTCAAGGTTTGATACAAGTGAATGGATATTTTAATTTGATAGGTTAATTCCGAACGAAACACTTTCATAGTAATAGACCTTCTCGAGTCTATGGACGTCGTTATTTAACCTACCAACTATCCAGTCGCCCGCCATAGTAGTTTGTACAGCCTACTAGGGCCGCAATCGGAATTGCGCTAACAGCTCTGTCAGCGCGAAACCGACCAAATTTAATAGTCACAAATATTACACAAAATTGGGTGTTCTAACCTAACTTCTGTTCTGCATCTAAATGGATTCGTGCTAATAGTGTTTTTAGCGCAATTCGGAACGAGGGGTAGCTCTACTTTTATTATTTTGGCTAGTTAGGTTTTTTGTAAAAAAAACACGTATAGGCACTACTAGAGGATACTGTATCATCTATGGTTGAATAACAAAAAGGCATTGACAAGGATTTAGACATAAACGTTATACGGTCAAAAAAGACAAGTGGGTAAAAAAAGTCATAGACGAGGGTGCTTTATGGTTTGTGGTTGTCTATGCCTGAACAATGGGCCCGTATCAGATTCTATTGTCTGTGCCCACCTCCTAAACTTAATGTGTCGTAAAATACTTTATCTTCTTGGAAAAAGCTATGGTTGTTGTATAAGGTAGATGTAAAGGCGATTTTTGACTGAACTTGGGAAATATAAGTATTGCAAAGTCAAATTATGTAAAATCAATAAAATATTTTGAATTCTTCAAATAATCACAGGAAATAACTAAACCATAACATACTTAAATACACCTAAACTTAAACATTTGAAACCTTCGAATCCACAACAACCGAACAACACCTTCGAATCCACAACCGACTGGCTGTCCGGAGCACAAACCGCCAGTCCAAGACGGCCGTCAACGATTGCATTGCGAACAAGTCACCAATTTACAAGATTTTAATACGACCGAACTAGAGTGTATTCGTTCGGTCGTCTCACACGAGTCAATCCTTTGATAAAATATGACCAACTCAATCTAGCCGTGTAAAAACCCGACCGTTTTCAACTGTTCATAAATTGTCAAACCTTTGATACTGGGAATGTATGTTTTAATTTGATCGGATAATACGACCGACCGAACGATGCGCTTTCGTATTAGGCTTCCTGTCATGAATCGAGTGTGATTATGAATGAAACAATGATAAAGAGGCCACTCGACTTATCGCGTCCATTTATCATCAAATTCATTATTTGACGTGTTTATTGCAGCAAATATGGGTCGTTTTGATTACGAACGGCATTTAGGTATATAGCTGTATGTCTTAATTTATGTCATTTATAGCTGTTACCCGCGACTTCGCTCGCGTGATCTTTAGTTTATTCAATGTATCTTACAGGATCATTTATCGGAGATAGAAAGTATCCTATATGTTAATCCAGTCCAGATCATATTCATTATATGTATGCAAAATTTCATCCAAATCCGTTCAGTAGTTTTTGCGTGAAAGAGTAACAAACATGCATCCATACTTACAAACTTTCGCATTTATAATATTAGTAGCATTATGGATCATATTATATTGGCTACTTTATTCAAGCATTTTATGTAAGGACCAGGCTAGCTACTTTTTAAAATAATCTAACCTATATTTTTTTCCGGAATGATGATTTGAAACTTTTTTTGATAGGATAAACAATAATGTTAAGATTTAAAATTAATTTTGTAATTATGTGCATATAGTTTAGTCTGATATTCGGTTTTTCATAGTTTTTAAAGTCCTAGACTTACAAATATAAACACAGTAAAGAAAGGTTGAACTTTAAATACTTCAAACTTCCATAAACAAAAATAAAGGATCATCATAATAATTTATCTAAATAGATTTTCTACTAAGTATAACAAAACGTAGGTCAGCCCTTTTTAATTAAAAACTCATAACATCCCATATTACAATAGCAGTAAGATCTATATTCGAATGCCACACCCAACATCTTTATTGTACTGAATTAAAAAAAGATTGGAACAAGTTCTCTTCATTTCCATATTCCTGTCTCCCTCTAACACGGGGATTGCGGTACGTGCGAGCGAGTTGCCGATATAAACATCAGTCACTCAGCATCTCCGCCCGGATAAGATGTTTTTAAATGGACGTTCGTCTACCAATGTTACATACAAATCTACTTTAATGGCATAACTTAGCGAAGTTTATATATCTATAACTTAGGATTTTTTGTACAAATAGATTTAAGTATATTTTATTTTAATCTTAAGATGTAGTTACCAAAAAAGAATCGTTTTCATTTTTGTTAGAGAATATTATAAGTACATTGAAGGTTATGTAATTAGCAAAAAAACATTTTTTTAAAGTCTAGATTTTGCATCAAAATTAAGGGACACCGTAGTGTCTACGAGAAAGCCGCCACTATCTTCCCTTTCATTCAAAACGAAATGGAAACTTTCGCGGGTTTTCGCGACCATAGACAAAGATCCGAAAAAGGTCAACGCCCCGAATTCGCGCCAAGGCTAATCTATGAATGATGTAAGATAGATAACTCGATTTTTGAACCAAGAAGTTTATGTTCGGAATTCGGATTTTTAGCTGCCAGTGTTTTAGAGGTCGAATGTTTTTGACGTTGAATAAAAAAAACATGGCAGCCAACTCCTGAAATTAAAGCCAAAAGTTCCGCACATAATATTTTTGATTGACTTTTTTGGCAAGTTCTTAGGTAAGAACTCAATTGATTATTTCAAGTTCATCTAACGGTTTTGCATTTGATAAGCTCACATTGTTTTGATACGAAAATCCGAGCTATTTCTATCATGTTCTTGTATTACTACGAAGAACTGCGAACATGATAGCCACGCAATAAGATCAGCCGTTCCCACGGAACCAGTAAAATCACTCTGTTAGATATCTAGCTATAATAGCTAGACGTTGTTTTACCCTTATCTAGCTAGGCAGGTACCCTGGGATTAAATTCCTGTATTTTTCTTGACGTGAGACGAGCAAGTCGAGTTTGGTTGAGTTTGTCACCTATTTATGAGCTATCGGTTTAATCAATTATTAATGGTCCTGCCGGACGTTTTACGAATTATTGAGTGAGATCTATGAAAATCTATTGCTGAGAGTTACTAATAATATAAACTAAAGATGTTATGAAAATGTTGCTGTATGTATGAGTAATTATTTGTTTTAAAAACAAATACTTATGTACTTAATTAATGTTAGATGAAGCAAGAAATAGGCACAATATAATATTATGATAAGGAATATTTATAAATAACGAGAGAACGTTAGCTTACGGACTAAAAATAGTTGATAGAGAATATTTAAAATAATTTCATATTTTCCTCTAATAAACTTTACCTTAAAAGTTATTACGACAAAATAAATAATAACACCTTTTAAAAATAGAACACTTGAAACTTTATTGACGAAACAAACGAAAAATGTTACGGTCCAAGAGTTTCATTCACCAACCACCACAAACAACCCTAAAAAAAGAACTCACCCTGAGCACTGGCAGTTGTTTTCACAATTTTTGCTGCTTTCCCCCCACATTTTGATAAGAAAACACAGTTCGTAACACAAAATAGTATTTAACACAATCACAAGTCCATTTTTATAGGCTTTATCAGTCTTGGGATCTCTCTCAGCTGTTTTCACACGCAAGCCGACGTGCGTACTTCACGGCGGCCGGCAAACGACTAATTTTCGGGCCCCAAGCCCAACGCATGCATCCCGAAGGCGCGAATTCTCGTCCTGCCGGTTGCCACCCCTGTGGTCCTGGTGGGAGGCGTTCGGAAAAATCTACCATTTTAGTAGTTTTGTTAGAAGTTTTGGACTTTTGCTCACTGAAGGGTTTTATATTTTTATTTTAAAATACATTTTGTAACTGTTGAATTAGAATATTTGATAAAAGCAATTAAATTGTTTAGCGTTAGATATGAATATGATTAATGATGTACTGCTTGATATTTGCTTGTATGTATAGACTTCAAAAATGATAGGTAACAATAAATAATTAATCTTTACTAGGTTTGGTTCTATCATGACTGTATGCACCTATTTATATACATATAAAAACATTATGTGTATGCAATGGTGTCATAAGTTTCACTACATCAAATTTTTATAAAAATAAAAATAGATTTGGATCTATTATTAGACGTGATAATACACTTGTATTTAAAACTGACCACTGTATATCGATTGGAATTGGATTTTTAATATTGATTGATAGGGGAAATTTCAAGATAAATGTTGTTGTGTTGCTTCAATCATGATTGTAGTAATTTAGGTAATCGTTTATTACTTTTTCTTTCAATAATTTTTATTTAAGAAATCATTAATTTATGTTATTAGGAAGCCACAACCTCAAAGAGATTTTTTAATTAAGCTGCAATAAATTGCAGCTTAAAAATTTTATGTTACATAATAATATTTATAAGGCTTGCTTGCTTGCTTTAATACCAAAGTTTTTTTTTGTTTCTAGGTCAAGTTTTTCTTTAGATCACCAACTGTTTAGTGTTTTAGTAGTATGACCATCTTAAATTACCATGACATTCAAAAACAAAAAGTGCAACAGTTGAATTCAAATTTCAAGTGACGTTGGTAAGATTTCCGTAGAACTACCTGGCTACAAAGCGAACCGTCTGACCCAACCTAACTAGATCGACTCGTTCAATATTGTTAACACCCAAAAATGAACCTTATTGACTAAACCTCAAGCCTGAAAAGCTGTAAGCAGGATTGCTAAGGAATGTCATACAAAAATCATATGGGAAGCAAATCCTGTTTTCACGCACACAAATCACTTCTCCAATCCAATATTACTTCTATATCTATGTCATAGAGTTCAAAATAAGGTTTTGATAAGAAAAAGCCGGTACTTCACACACAGTCAACTCAGTCGATTCAAAGTTAAATCATATGGTTGCTCTTAGGCTGTTTTTCAATTCTATACCTTCGTGGTTTAAACTTAAAGTCTATGATTACATAGCTGGGTCGTTAGAAGTAAATCGCCGACCATATGATGGGCAAAGGATATTATGAATTCAAGGATCGAATGACAAGAGTCTAAGGACGTACACTTAAGGTCGTCGTTCGTCTTACGTATGTTTACTAAGTGTTAAAGATATATTTGCCTCGTCAGATGATTTCAGGCAATCATATGGTGTAAGGAATGCTTTTTCTCGCCGCCTCATCACGCTTTTGGGCTCAGCAGTATAATTTGCGTTTGGATATATGTTGTCATTGGCATTTTGTCATTCATCCATGTATATCTTTATCAGCGCATCACTATAATCAATAAAGACTATAATTTTAACTGGAGGGCAACTTTCAAAGTCACCTTTGAAATATGAATATGCAAGGAATCATACTTTCTTTTAATCAAACCTTAATTGGATGATTTGTCGTTAGTACACCTGACACAGTAGGTAGTATGGATAAATTATATTTTTGACAAAAAGGCAAAGTTCGTTTTAAACCTAAAACATGGTTTCGTAGTCCTGACTTAACTAAAAAATAAACCTACAAAAGATTTTGGCGGTCGCTTATTACTTGCAACATAATTTCCAAAAAAATCTACGAGAGAATGCAATCAAATGACTCTGGCGTTCGGATTTTGACAGATAGACAAACTGGACTAATTATAAATGTACCTTTTTTGCCATTTTAGCTGCAAAATCCCAAAATTGGAATAGAAGAGGAATTCTGGGTAGATTTTCTTCTTATAACAAGTGTTTGGGACAGGATACTCGATGGGAGGTCTGAATGGGCGCTAACTTAATAGCTACAGTCACTTATCTGACAATCGACTATAATCTTTGACGGTTATATCATGAGTATGGAACGTATCGATCGTTTATATCACAGGATTAATCTATTCTGTGTTTTATAGGCTGTGCATAATCTAAAGAAACAATTGTAAGACTATATGATCACTGATCAGTTATGATAAAAACAGAAACAAAAGCCACTCTAAGATAACACGTTCACATTCTTCCAACACATCAATCATCAAAGTAGTTCCAAACAAAGCAAAATGTTTTACCAACAAAAACAACACGTGTTCATTAAAAGTCATTTTGCACTTTTATTATCATGCTAGCAGCGTAACAATAGATTGGAAGTTATCCCCTACCTAGGGCTTATCTCTCTTTAGGATTATCTATGAGTGGGTGTCTTTTCCCAGTCATATTCATTAAGCTTATTTTGACTTAGAAAATTGGAAACAAAAGCAAAATTTGGGTCTTTTATTATCGCATTTTAATAAGCACTATTTTTTTATTTAGAGTTTAAGTTTTTTTTTATTCTGCTTAGCTAAAGTCGTTCAAGTTGCGAGGTCCAAAGTGATTTTTTTTTTGGAACAGAAAACGATAAATTATTCAGTTTTAACCTCGCCCAGATTTATTTGTCCGTATTTATAGCTTGCTATAACCTCGGAAGGCTTTAACACCATTGTCAAACATTCTTTCTAATGATTCAATCCAACATAATAGTATTCATACCAAACCCACGTATATCCTTTACGATCCTGGCGGGCCTCTCGCTCATATAAAAAAACCTCGTCCACGGCTCTATCTCGCTTTTTTTCTCCAATAAACGTGCTTGAATTTTTTTATTCAGTAACCATTCGGATTGTCCGGAGTCGAGCTTGGGCGTTTCTTTGAGATGGTTTAAATGTGGTGAGGCTACGAAGAAAGGGATTTTGATCATAATCAAACTATACCAATTTGTGGCATGACATAGCTTAAGACTACGAATTCAAACAATAATAGCTAGAACTTATGATTGTAATAAAACAATACGAATTGATGACATAAAATAGGACTATGAAAAATCTATCAATAGCAAAATGACGCATAATTTGAATTTCAGAAATTAAATTTCAATTTAAATGCATGGAACGTTTTAGTTAATTGTAAGTTCTTGAATACCAAGGTATTAGTATTAAAATACATAAGGAATTTATTTTTAAAGTACAGAATAAGATAAAATACAATGGCATAATAATGTTGTTCTGTTCAATATGATTAAAACCATTTATTGGGTAATCTCAGAGATTTCTTACAGCTTACCTACTTATTGTAATGCTTATATTTTAGGAAATGACCCAACCAATGCCATAATTTACATACAAGCTCACATCACGTCATAGATGCTGCGAGTTCGGATGACATTGAAATCACCGAGCATCATGTATTCGGAGAAGTATGTCTCAGCCCAACGGTTGTATGTAGTCTTTTTGAATTCCATTCCATTGAGGATGTTGAAGGTTAACTCAAAGACGGGAATGAAATACACCACGTCATGGCGGGCGATGGCTGAGAAGGCTCTAAGGCATAAATGAAAAAACAAAACCGCCACAAGTGAAATAAATAAAGATTTGAAATGGATGATTGAAGCGAGTTAACAAGACAAGTATGGCATTGATCGAATTGATTTATTGCCATTGAGACAAATGTTTTTGTTGTATTAGGTGTTTTAGGTTTATGCAGCAAAGTGGCGAATTAAATTAACTTTAAACTGTAACTGAAAATTTGTATTAAAATGATTTAAAGACTAAATGATGGGATTAAAGTTAAACCCCATCATTTAGTCTTTACAGTTTTTTAAAGTCAATTAAAATTATTAAGAAAATACTCAAAAAACATCTCACCACTTCTCTTTTATTGTTCGTAAGCAAAGAAAAGTGCTGTAAAGATTGCTAATCCCAACAAGACGTCATAAATAGTAGCTGAACCTCATAAAAAGATCTTTTCAAAGTGAAACAGTTGAACACCTGAGTCTATAGAAGGAAGCAAAACACTTAACGCATTGTTTTCGAGTTGCCTTCATTTTTATCTACTTTGCAGTTAGGTTATGAAAAGAAACAGAGTTAATAAAATTGACTTTTGCACGTGCAATAATGAGGGCCCTTTATAACCAAAAAGTTTTACTTCTTTCTTGAAAATGCGTTCTGTAAGTACTTCAAAGTGCCGAATGCCGATACCTTGTGTTTAGAAGAGAGACGGATAGTAACAGTAAGTGACGCCACAATCGGCGCTTAGTTTATTCCAACTTTATGACTGTACCTCCCAAGTGTGAAATATTCATAGCACATACCAACAGTTAGACATAAAATTATATAGCTAGCTTCTTAGAAATCTTGCTGACATCGCGCGCTCCGAAGAAATAAAGTTATTGACATGTTTTCGTTAATTCTCCCATGATACATACTTACATTCGTCTGTTGCGGTTCGCTTGCTACCTATTTACATAGATCAAACATACCGTACGTTATACTTGGCAAAGATGACAAAAGTGAATCAATTTGTACGATTTTAACCTGTTCAAAAAAGTTTAATTCTCATCACCAGCCGATATGCAGTCTCGAATTGGTGGTAGAGAAAAGCTATGTTTGGGACGTGTATGAGTGCCCGTAAGAGGGCATATAGACTGGAAACATGACCATTAAAACTAGCAATTTAAACTTAAAACAATAAGTACTCTGTCAAATTAGCAGACAGAAACGATTGGTTCGTTTACAAACGTAGATAAATATAAGACGTAATCCCACTAGCATTATAAATGCGAAAGTTTGTGAGGATGTTAAGATGTTTGTAACTCAATCACGCGTAAACAGCTGATTAGATTTGAATGTAATTTTGCACACATATAGAAAAATATAGGATACTTTTTTTATCCAGGTTTAATGTTCCTTCGATATATATGTGATATACCAAACATCCTCCAGTTCACGCAAACGAAGTTGCGGACACAGCTAGTTATGTAAATAAATCTATGAAGTAGTGACGGAATTGCGATTATGCCCATACCAGGCAGTTATTTGTATTATTCTATCTAGTACCAACGCAGGTGTACGTATAGATAAAAATACCTGTTGCTCGCGACTTTGCTCGCGTGGTCATTAGTTTATTCAATATATCCCACAGGAACATTTAACTGGGATAAAAAGTGTCCTATATGTCAATTCAGATCATATTCTATATATGTAAAAATATTCATACAAATCCGTTCAGTACTTTTTGCCTGAAAGAGTAACAAACATTCATACATACATACCTACAAACTTTCGCATTTATAATATTTAGTAGGATTGTGATGATTTTGAAAAAGGAACGCTATCATCCATCATATTATTTTGAAATGTCATTAAAATCCATTTTGGTAGAAAGTGATTTCCTAAATACGGCAACTTTATTGTGCCAAATAAAATTGATTAGTCGTGCGTGCATAGTTTGTTTAATTGTTTTAAAGTTTTGTTTGTTAATACTATAATCGAGGTAAATAATAAATTATTTGGCCGACAGATGATGTTTGACCTATTGTTACTTTTGTGTTGTTGTTGAAAATGAGGTAAGTATTTTTGGAATGTTTTTCTTGTTTCTTTTTGTAAATTAGGTAGGTAACTTTATTAATTAAATACACAAAACACGCAAATAATCAATCAAATCAGTATAAAAGCCGACAAAGTCAGTGATGAGCTTCCGCAAGTACGCAACACGCAATTTTTAAAAGAATGGTGCCCATTGCCCGAATTAAAAAAACAAACGACAGTCAAAAGAAACCAACATCTACAACCTAAGTGTTCCACTTTTAAATGTTGTACTTTATAGTATTGTATGAAAGTGGCCAGTTCCGGAAATTTTCAGCTTATTATATTCTGTGCTTTCTGTTATTATATTCACAAGTTATGTATGGATGGATTTATGCATATTTCTATATGAACTAGACTTGCGAACGAAGTCCGTTACGTTGCTACGTCACGTCGCGTATCGGATGCTACTGATAGCGTGATATATATCCCCGCGTACCCACGGGAATTGAGATTAAACAACGGAAGTCGCGTTATCTATGGCTAGGTAATCTAGATCAACAGCTGAGTCTATGGTATCCAAAAAAACGAAACATAACTTAGGTCTAAACGATCACTATGCAATTCAGCGTCCATTAGTTAGGTTATTAAATAAATAATATATATTGGACAACATCACATACATTGCTCTGATCCTAAGGAAAGTAGCTAAAGCACTTGTGTTAAAGAAATCAGGAACAACGACGGTACCACAACACCCAGACCCGAGCCAATATAGAAAAGTTCGTTTTCTACATTGACCCGACCGGGGATCGAACCCGGAACCTCAGAGATGGCGGCGCCATTTAAAGTCCGGCGTGCTTGCCTCTCGGCTACGGAGGTCGTCAAACGAGCAAATAAGCATTCACGTCAAAATGTAATGTGTGTTTTCCTAGGACGGTCCCTCTGCCCTCATCTAGTCGTACAGTACCCGAAACCGATGTTCAGCGCTGGGTCAAAGAGTGGGGATCGCTTTGCGCATCCTACGAGTCGATCGTCGTATCAGAGACGCGTGTGCGCGGAGCTAACAACCAATCACAGCCGGCGGTGAAGTCGCGTCGCACGACTAAGCCAATCACGTAATCGTAATGGTTTCTTAAGCATCTTTCGCCCAGCGCTCAACATTAAAATTTGTGCCGCTAGTTGTAAACTTTACGGGTATACTTTCCTATTTTATAGCGAATTGATTTTCGCAAAGTTTCAGTCTAATTGCATAGGTATTAGAGGTAGGACTAGCCCTGCCCTAGGTTGCATTAATACCCGTGATTCGTGACGTGAAACGTGAAGTGTATCATGTAAATAATTATGAAAATGTAATTATTTTGCTTACAACTTCCGCTCAGTTACGCCGGCATAGAAACCCCAATTACACCACCTGTAACCCACAATCTGAGGACAAACACAGGCACATGCAAAGAGCACCGCCCTCCATCCCTCAAATGCGAAATAGACGAATACAAAAGTTAGTATCCAACGCCATCATGTTTAATGTATCATAAATCTCGCTCCACCTGCTTTTAATGTCGTTAATTAGTGTGCTATTTGATTAGTACGAAGGTGTGGCCGGTCTTAGTGCGCTAATGACGTTAGGCGATAGCTCGGACGGCGCGGCGGTAGCTTTCGACACATCAAAGGGATTTAGCGGGCGTCTTGTTCGTTGTTGTGGCTACACCTACTACACTAAACATGTTAAAACACGGTCACATTTAAAAACTCTGTGAATTAAATGTTAAAGTGTATAGTTATTAAGTAAGGATGGAGTAGACAAAATGAAAAAATATTGAGTTCTTGGACGCGTTTTTTTATTTATTTTAATGCCTAGTATCCGCAGATCACACGCTAACTAAGCCGCTAGACGCTAGAATCAAACGTCAAATAAGTTTGGACACACATTTAGCGCGTAGTTTTGTGCATTAATTAATGAACGCGAATCGTGCCGTTATTTAAATAAACGTTAGGCGTCACGCAGGTGAAGCACCAGCATTAGGGATTATTAAGATGTAATTCAGGGTTATGTCATGCTAAGTACTTATATATTCATACTAAGCAAGAATTTTCTATTTGCAATATACTTGAAACTGTTTTATTATATTTGTAGAGCGATTCAGTGCGGCGCCCGCGCCGGCGCCATACATGGAGATAGTAATGTATGTAAGTAATAATTTTATCTTATTTTTTTATAATATAAATATAACACACCACACTCACTTTGCCATGATCGTGAAGTTTACAGACAAAACAATTTTCCAGGGTGTCAGAATAATAAATGTAACAACAACTTATCTTTGTAAGGAAAAATCCAAGAATTAGCAGTGAATTCTCGAAGCACTAGGCCAGCCGGTATTCGAAAGGGGACTACCGACCAAGCTAATCTAGTTCTTATTTTCTGATTTTACCTAAATCGGAATTCGAACCCGAGAGTTTTAGAGAAAATGCTAACGGTTTAATACGCCAATCGGGAAAAAACCGGCCAAGTGCGAGTCGAACTCACGCACGAAGGTTTGCCGTACCATTATCAATAAAAACGGCAAAAAAATCAAGTCTTGTATGGGAGCCCCCTTAAATATTTATATAATTCTGTTTTTCGTATTTTTTGTTATAATACCGGCAAAAGAAATACATCATCTGTAAAAATTTCAACTCTCTAACTATCACGGTTTATGAGATACAGCCTAGTTGGTGACAGACGGACGGACAGCAGTCTTAATAATATAGGGTCCCGTTTTACTGGGCACGGAACCCTAAAAATAGACTGAAACTGCTACAGGTGTGAAATCATAATGCTATTTCGTTCTAACAACGATTAAAACCATTTAACAGACATAATATATCCCGCAGCCCGCAGAGCACCACCAATCCACGATACATACTTACATAAAAAGCGTGCTATCAACATTATTACATCATCATGTTGCTATTTTTAGAAAGGAATTACCTAGGAAGGGACATTTTTTATTATTACTTAAGAGTATACGATAACTTAAATGTAATATTAATCTTTGCATCTGTCTAAGAGATTTTGAATGCTATTATTGGTAGAGTTTTGGCCTAAGAAAAACAAAAAATTCAAATTCAGCACCGAATGCTCATGTTCTTTTTTTCAAATTACTTAACTTTTTCCTTAAAATGGCTAACGCTGGCCATATCACATCATTCCATTTGAATAAAATAATGATAACGACGACTGCAAACAACTTGGTCACATCAGCTGAGCGCGCTTTTTGCATTTGGCGAATTTAGTTCTTATGTCTGTTGAAATAGAGTTGGATTCGATTATGGCTTTTTCGATCGTAGTCTCGGCGGGAGTCGGGCTCCAGAGCCAGCCAGCACTACATTCCAGATTTAAAAAGTTACTCAACGCCCCGCAACGGTACCGTAACCGACGCTATGGTTTCGCGCGCTTTTGCATCCTGCCACAGATGTTTACCGGTGCAACAACCTCTATGTCTTAGCACTAAGGCTTGTTTTTAAGTGTTCTTTAAAAGTCTTTTTGGTCGTTCGGCACACTTGACAGATAAGGTTTTTTTCAATGGAGGCCCGATATCGTTCTGGGAAACATGTGATCGTTTATCGATCTCGCCGGCCATCCATCAATTTATTATTATTAAAAGATGATTTGCAATTTGTAGATAGTTAGGGATTTGCGGAAATACGATGCCTTTTTGTTTGTTACCGCTTCTGATGTTTCCGAAAAAGGAATTAAAAAGTTTCGGGTGTTAGTTGTTTTACGTAGGCACCTAAATAAGTACGTAGGTTTTACTATTGCTTCTATAGCAAAATTAAACGTATGTTACTAAGCATTGTTTTAAGTTTATTGTCTTTTAAAATTCCAGTCTCCAAAGAACAGGCTTAAGTAACCTAAAACTGTTTAAAGACACATGGCAAATAACGGAATTTCATTTTTATAGCCAAAGTTAAAACAAATTACTTACAATTTTGTTATAATACAAAGCAAATATTAATTTACAAGTAAGAACTCACAATATAATTATATTTTTGAAAGCAATTTCGCCTCTATGAGCAAAAATAATATTTCCTAAAACATACCTAATCTAAAAAGCTTAGCTGCCACGACCACAATTACTGCTGAGTACCTATTGCTGAGCCGTGGCACAGAATCTATACTTCTATACTAGTCTATACTAATATTATAAAGAGGAAAGATTTGTACCTATTTTTGTATGTTTGTATGTTTGTAATGAATAGGCTCAAAAAGTACTGGGCCGATTTAAAAAATTCTTTCACCAATAGAATGCTACATTCTTCCAATTTGACATAGGCTACATTTCATTTTGAAAAAAATTAGGGATCCTTGGTAAAATTTGAACAATGTAACCGAAGGTGTAGAAAAATGAGTCTTAAAATGTCTTTCGTCGAATGCGCTGCCGAAACTATTAGCGATAATTGTCTACCCCGTGCGAAGCCGGGACGGGCTGCTATATTTAATAAAGCCGTGGACCCTTTTGGCTTAATATTTTCATATTCTAAATTTTTGTTTTTAGCAATTCCATGCAAGGTTTAATTGAATTGCATATAGCTACAACATTGATCAGAGATACGCTGGCTTTGACAGCGAGAAAAAACACTTGAGGAATTTCATCTTGTCACGTGACGTCCACGGTAGCTTGTTGGTAAAGCACTCGCCCGGCATGCGAAGGGACGTGGGTTCGTGTCCCACCTAAAGTCGATGATTTTTTTTCAAGTGTTATTTATCTTCAATTTTCATATTCATTATTATTTTGATATTCACCAATGTAATGTTATATACTATTCGTGCCAAATAAATAATGATTATATGTATTATTATTATTACCAAAAACACCACGTTCAACAATCGCCCACTTGCCGGACAATGGGCGTGGCCACGAATTCGCGGGAGGTCTTGGGTTCGCATACACTTGGGTCAATTAGATAAAGAAATCTATTATTGGCTCGTTTCGGGTATTCTTAAACTGTCTATGTTAGTTTTTATAGGCATTATAAATTAATATTACAGACATAAGTGCATTAGATCGAAAAAAAAACATTATTTAAAAAAAAACACCATAAAAACTCAGTAAGGAACAGATTAATTTATAATTACTGTTTACGAATCTAGGCATAAAAAGTATTACGATGACGAAAAACATGCTAGGAAATTTTATATAATTTCCTTAAAATACATATTCGATGCTTCTGAACTACCTCGATGATAATGTTTAAGGAGCATTGAGATGTTGCTCCCATTCGTAATTAAAGTTACTACAACTTATCAGCTGCTGATAAAGTGTTATTATGGATGTCCTATTCTTGCACACTTATGTATGATACATACTTACGATATGTAGAGCCAAAGGCTGTAGACATGGGATGGGATCATGGTAGGACATTCGCGATGACATAGCCTCCATCTCAATAATAGACTTAAAAGTCATGTAGGTATTCAGTAAACATAATTACAGGTATAAAAGCTTGTAGCTATCTTGCAGAGGAACGCGAACGCCAAACATAGCTCTCTTTTATGAAATAAAATGTTTTTAAAGTTTTGAACTTGTTTATGAGGCGGACTGTTGACCTCTTAATTTTTCTAAACGAATTCCTGAATTCAAAATAATCCTCATTCTCTCTACGCACTAACTGTTTCCAAAAACGACCTTTAAAAGCACCTACCAGTGCCGCCAACGTTATAAAACCACAAAGCTGCGCCGGAACGATTCCTTGGACCCCACAGGCTATAACGACCGTACTCCTTCGAAATAAGATCTATGGAATTGTGAAAAGTTAAACGGTTAACTATAAAATCGCGAATGTTTCCTGCTCAAATGGATACGTGACCGAGAGTTAGTTCGCTTTAAATAGACATATTGTTCCTTGTGAAGAGAATTTAGAGTATTTATGGCTCTATGTAGGCGTTCAACGGATATTCCTTTGACAAGGAAAAAAAAAAAATCCTGGTACAAATTCTGTTTATTTGGGTAGTTAGGTACTCAATATGTGAAGTTTACCAAATTCCCCTAAATAGTAAGTACTTATTTAATTTTATTCAGCGTATTAACTGATCTACAGCGACAGAGTTACGTTATACCTAATTCATTACCAAAGTATGGCAAAGTATTACTTAATTTACATCGCAATACCCTACACATTATTGCCTTTCCTGCCTTGAATTGGCGAAAATTGTAAACCATCGAATTTAAACTATGATTTCTACGTAATAATTATTCCTAAATATTGTTTAAATCACACGTTTTAAGTTCTTTAATCACAAAACGATCTGGAAATTTTGTGAACAAATAGTACGTACAGGTTGCACCAAAACTAGGAAAACTAAATTGTTTACATAATCACATCAATTAGCTAGCCCCAAACCAAGCAGAGATCCCATCTATGCTCTAGAGCAAGATTGGGGTCAAGAGTAAGCCCATCTTAAGTAAAAAAAAAAAAAAAAAAAACTTGTACTATGGCGCCGAAATAACAAATAAACAAACTTAAATACGTAAACTGTGTAATAAACGAAAATATCCCTCAAACTATGCCCTGTCCCCAGCTACAAAACCAAACAAGTACTCCACCAAGTTGTAATTTTAACTAATTTTAGCAGGAAACGCCGAGTCCACAAGAATAGCATGTACTTAACTATGTTACCGTCAGAGGATGTTTAACTAAGAGTTTGCACTTACACTTTGAAGTAGCGAGTTCGCGAAACTCGAGTTATCTTTTTCTAGGCTGTCGCACGAAAGGTTCCGTACCATTCTCTATAAAAACTGCAAAAAAAACACGTTTGTTGTATGGGAGCCCCCTTAAATATTTATTGTATTCTGTTTTTAAGTATTTGTTGTTATAGTGGCAACAGAAATACATCATCTGTGAAAATTTCAACTCTCTAACTATCACGGTTCATGAGATACAGCCTGGTGACAGTAAGACAGACAGACGGACAGCGGAGTAAAGGTAAAGGTTGCATGGAGCCGCTGAATGCAAACGGCCAGAGCTGCTCGCTGTAACATCCTATTAGGAAGATTTATGTCCAGCAGTAATCTTTCTGGTGCTGATAATGAAGCAAATGATTATGATGAAGCACCAAACTACACAACTTAGTTATTCGAACACGCAGAGCATGACAGAAGATATGTCCATTGTCTGGGGGGAAATACCACATGGATGCGTTTCCCTATACCTGCACTCGCGAGGATCTTTACACTGGATCAGGCCACCGATAGTGCTATATCGGTGGCTGAGTTTTGGTCCTCATATGAAAGCCTGAGTCGACATGCAAAGAAGAAGAGATAGGTATTTGGACACAGCCGTCTACTAAAATACGCGTCTAGTCTGACGAAAGAGACTTTATAGATATTTATCATCATCATTTCAGCCACAGGACATAGATAGGCCTCCCCCAGTGACTTCCATATTGGCCGGTTGGAAGCGGCCTGCATCCAGCGGCTTCCTGCAACCTTTACCAGGTCGTCTGTCCACCTTGTGGGTGGACGTCCCACGCTACGCTTGCCGGTACGTGGCGTCCATTCCAGAACCTTTCTGCCCCATCGGCCGTCAGTTCTACGTGCTATTGCCCCGCCCACTGCCACTTCAGCTTGCTAATCCGTCGGGCTATGTCAGCGAATTTTGTACGTTCGCGGATCTTCTCATTTTTGATTCGATCTCGCAAAGTAACACCTAAGATAGCCCTTTCTATGACGCGTTGTGCAACCTTGAGCTTCCTTAAAGGCCCATAGTAATACGCCATGTTCTGTTCCATATGTCATCACTGGTAACACACACTGGTTGTAGACAAAAGTCTACAACATTAGATATTAAAACATTTCTTTACTAACCAACCGTTTTGAAAGGCACCCTGAAAATTCTATTCGTATTATTTCTGTCCATTTGCATCAGTGATCAGCTAACACCAAGCATGACCCTTGCTTAGCAGTATAGCACAATGTTTGCCGCAAACAAACCCAGCCATCACACAGCTTTCCCACTAAAGCTTTTGTGTGAAGCTTTTAACGCTTTCTTAGCTATTAGTGACAGAGTAGAGTCCAACAATACATCAGCTTACTACACTTACTACAATCAAAAAATTTCTTATTTCTTGATTAACTTTAACCTCTCTTATTAAATTCGGTTTATCCTCGATAGTGGTGACACACATTATAAATTGGTTGGCTTATTTTTGGTTAAGGTTTAATCAATTTGTTTATTTTTTTGAATACAATCTACTACAAAACGTCAAACTTTCCCGATTGATATGGAACTCTATGTGTCGGCCTTAAAGTTGAAAATCAGTTGGATGACCTTTAACATTTTGGGTAGGTTGACTTGCCGTTGACTGTACATGTAAAAAGTTGAACATAGGTTGAGGAAGTTAGTATTTTTTTTAGATTGAAAACTGACAAATATGCCATTGTTTGACAACCTTCTATAATTGAAGATAAATAACACTTGAAAAAAATCATCGACCTCAGGTGGGACTCGAACCCACGTCCCATCGCATACCGGGCGAGTGCTTTGACCACTAAGCTACCGAGGACGTCACGTGACAAGATGAAATTCCTCTAGTGTTTTTCTCGCTGTCAAAGCCAGCGTATTCTGATCAATGTTGTAGCTATATGTATAGCTGAGTAGTATACTACCGTCAACACCCTATAGAAATATTTTTACAAATATTTGACTATTGGTTAAGATCAGAAATGCTTAAACATTGTAAATTTTTGTATTTAGCAATTCCATGCAAGGTTTAATTGAAGATAAATAACACTTGAAAAAAATCATCGACCTCAGGTGGGACTCGAACCCACGTCCCATCGCATACCGGGCGAGTGCTTTGACCACTAAGCTACCGAGGACGTCACGTGACAAGATGAAATTCCTCTAGTGTTTTTTCTCGCTGTCAAAGCCAGCGTATTCTGATCAATGTTGTAGCTATATGTATAGCCGAGTAGTATACTACCGTCAACACCCTATAGAAATATTTTTACAAATATTTGACTATTGGTTAAGATCAGAAATGCTTAAACATTGTAAATTTTTGTATTTAGCAATTCCATGCATTAGAGGAATTTCATCTTGTCACGTGACGTCCTCGGTAGCTTAGTGGTCAAAGCACTCGCCCGGTATGCGATGGGACGTGGGTTCGAGTCCCACCTGAGGTCGATGATTTTTTTCAAGTGTTATTTATCTTCAATTAAACCTTGCATGGAATTGCTAAATACAAAAATTTACAACCTTCTATAATCTTGCGAGATTTTTACGTCCTTCACAAAATATCTGTAAAATAAGTAGAGCGAGCGACTTTGAGGCTAACTGAGCTTTGCGACAAAATTTTTAAACGAAATACTGCATATTATTTTCATATTACTACTTCATATTATTAGGTCATAAGCCGTACCGTACCGTATCGTAGGTAGGTACGGCCTATGTACATGAGATTTCGAATCATACGAATTTAATTCTTAGCCATCGCATACGAAATGCTAAGAATCTGATATAATTTCCTAGGAGCTGAACTATGCGATTCTTGTGAATTCCATTTGACCATAACTTGAAAAATTAGGGAGTAGTAGGTACTAAACCGATACACCACACTGAAATAAACGTCCGAATCCATAACATTCCAAATTCCAATCATTCCGTTCCAATACAGGTGATTTAATTAATTCTGCCGCCGTAGTCTGCATACTTAATTACTCTTTAAACGACCATCCATTAAAATAATATAGAACTCAATTCCGATGCACGAATATCACTTTTTTATACTTTAATTGAAAACGGAACATTTTACAGGATTGCTTTTGTCATCCATATTTGAATGACTGGTTATTACGTCATGAAATTCATACAACTACAAACCAAACTTTATTCTAACCTGCTAACTTTAAAGTGCAAATTTAATTGGCAATTCTTAGCAGAATATTTCAAAAAGGACTTTCAAACGGCGAAATTCAGAACTAACCTTTTTCATACAAATTTTGACAGTTCGCGAAGACATTAGCGCCGCTCTCGACTGCAAAGTTAAAATTGTCGTTCCGTTTCCCTCGCTTTTTCACGAGGTCATTGTCGGTCAAGAAACAGGTATTTAATAGTGTCGCGATTGATTTTGAATATTAAAACAGTCGTGGTAAAGTGTATTTTTGATCGGTGGGCGAATTTTCTCACGATCGACATTATTCGGTGCAGGTTTTTTGTAGCTCTAAATGCGTACAGTATAAAGTCGGTTTTTGAGTAGCCCAACTCGAGCTTACACGTGTAGATTTGACATTCGATGTTTGCTATCGATACGGTTCCCTTGAACATGAAAGTTTGTGAAAGACCTGCGATATCGCAAACCGAAGATAGCAACACCTTTTTTCTTGATCTTTTTTATCATAATTCGTTTTTTTTAATCTCGATTATCATTGCCAGTATGTTTTCAATTGAACTAAAGATTCCAAAGATAGATACGGCTTTGGTTTCGGCCATTGTGGAACAAAAGTTAAGGCCTTGATATAAAAAAGGTACTTAACCAACGCTCATCTTGACTCTAGCTAATAATAATTATTGTATTACACGATGTAGCAAGACATGATTGGTATCAATTAAAAGTGAGGTACGTATCTAAAATAGCCCATTTAATTTGAAATTTATTTAAAATTGATTCCTCTACTCGTTTTGCCTCTGAGGAGGCGTGGAACTTATGGACGGTGGGGACTGAGAGTCTTCAAGGTGTATCGAGAGATATATTTTAAGGCTTATGCCTTTGGCCTAGCCAAAGATAACCCCCGGATGAGCCCAGCAATCGGCCTAAAAGGCCGGCCATATTTCCCTGCTGGATTGCTGAGTTATAAAATAACTAATCTTTCTATTATAAATTCCCGTTTTCAGATAATAATTGTAAAAATGATTGAAAAAATAAACTATATATATTATTATTAATCTTTCGAAAGAAAAGACTTAAGGAACTTGAGTTTTCTCATCGACTTCCAATATCGGCGTAACAGTTTTAAGTTTGTCTTTTAGATATATTTGATTATAATATTCATAATAGTAAATCAATGAGATAAATAAGACAGAGAAGGCAATACGTCCTATGGTAAGGTAAGGCATGTTTATTTATTTATTTTATTGAAACAGGATTCACCAGCTACACATCAATAAACATTATAATAAATAAATAAATATTGGACAACATCACATACATTGCTCTGATCCTAAGGTAAGTAGCTAAAGCACTTGTGTTATAAAAATCAAAAACAACGACGGTACCACAACACCCAGACCCGAGACAATATAGAAAAGTTGGTTTTCCACATTGACCCGACCGGGGATCGAACCCGGAACCTCAGAGATGGCGGCGCCATATACAATCCGGCGTGCTCGCCTCTCGGCTACGGAGGTCGTCAAATAGTATATATTAGTAAAAGATGTTGTTCAGCTGTGGATTTTTTAAGATTTTGATCAAAGACAAGACAATACTATACTTCATAAGATAAGTTTTATCTGCAAAAGAAATTGTTTTTGTATGTTTTTTTTTTTAATAAAAAATAAATGACCACTAGCCCCCGACAAACAGCAGGTCCCTCAGGATTAGTAGACCGTGGCAAGAACAGTCAGCTGATTTAGAAAA
Organism: Anania fuscalis; assembly: GCA_950371115.1. NCBI lineage: Eukaryota > Metazoa > Arthropoda > Insecta > Lepidoptera > Crambidae > Anania > Anania fuscalis. The sequence goes on from OX493354.1 coordinate 542,151, forward strand.
AATGGCCGACCGCCATAGCCTAGTACCTGCTCCAGCGAAAAAAGGCAACGTTCTCAGAAGGCGCAGGAATGCAGGACCTGTTTAGTAGTTGTAGGGCTGGCAACACTGCTGTGTGCTATTTAAAAAATCGAACGCCCCGTGCAAAAAAATCAAAAAAAGTTTTTTTTTAAATACACTTTTTTACTTTACTTTTATGTAATTACGTTGATGGTTCGATTAGTCGTTCGTTGGAAGATCCGTCTGCGTTCTTTAAATTCGACTAAGAAATATTACGGTCTTAATAAGTTTATTAGTTAATTTATGTCGTTAATTAGTGCTCTATTTGACGTAATACGCAGGTGTGGCCGGTCTTTGTGCGCTTATTTGCTTCAATAACATTAGACGTTAGGCGATAGCTCGGACGGCGGTAACTTTTGACACATCAAAGGGATTAAGCGGGCGTTTGTGCGTTGTTGTGGCTACACCTACTACACTAAACATGTTAAAACACGGTCACATTCAAAAACTCTTTGTGAAATAAATGTTAAAGTGCATAGTTGTTAAGTTAGGATGGAGTAGACAAAATAAGAAATGTATTGAGTTCTTGGAAGCGTTTTATTTTATTTTAAAGACACACTCACCGATCACACGCTAACTAAGTCGCTAGACGCTAGAATCAAACGTCAAATAAGTGTGGCCACGCACTTAGCGCGTAGCTTAATGCTTTAATTTAGTTAACGCTAATCATGCATTTATTTGAACGTTAGGCGTCACGCAGGTGAAGCCCCAGCATAAGAGGTAATTCTACTGCTCAAATGCAGTAACTTTTTATATCGGATTAACATTATAATCGCAAAAAAAACATTTCCCATACTAAACTCTCATTTAATTTGTTAAAACGATTCGTTTGTAAAGTAATATTGCGTTATTGAAGTTTAAAAAAAACTATTAAACATGCATGTTTAATAGTTGGAACTGTCAATGAATGGAGCCAGTCCATTAAAATAAGCTCAATGGTATCAAATGTATCACATACAAAGCTTTATAAATACCTCTTTATTACATACTGATACGTAAGTTAAAAACGTCTTCCGAGATTTGATTAAATTACATAGTTAGTTGGTCTCATTATCATCTCAGGCTTTTCGTTTCACTGCTTGACGAACCGAAACCCCCCGAAAAGACTGCCAATTATAAGTAACGCTAACAAAATAATACCTTTTAATAGAGTAAGACCTTTTAAAAAAGATACTTACTTATTTTTTTTGAAAAAAAATTACGTAATAAAACAAGTATGTATTTAATCTGCGTTCCCTTTTGTAGCCGTCGACAACCCTAGCATGATAAATGAAGCAAAAACGGCGCGCTGCGGCGAAAAAGCGCGCCTCTCAGCTGATCTCGCCATTTTGAGGCGCCCGCGTACCACGGCAACTCAGATTCAACTTCTATCGCTAAATGTGTCGCCAATTTTACCTTTCAAATTGCTGTTTAAGCGGCTATTATTAATATATTATGGTGATGGTTGCTTAGTTCTTTGACCTCTCTTGTGATAGACAAAGCAGTTAAAACTGAATCGTAGATGGATTAATAAATAAAATTGTAAAGGTTTATTAATAAATTAATAAAATTTTAAAGATTTATTTATACCGGTAATATGAAAACATGGTTTGACTGAGCTGAATTGACTTATGATATCCTCGGAGTTATGATCACTAGACGGAAAGAAACTACGAAAAAGTATCGCTCTCGTTTACACAATTTTGGCAAACATTATTGATTTAACTAGTTTGATAAAACTACTTAATATTTTAATCACTGGATTTGAAATATTCGTCTGCAGATTTCTCCGATTCTCTGCTACTGAATAAGTTCGCAACCTCGTGCTCGTGTGTCCTAACGTCGGAATTCCCACCGAAAATCAACGTCGTTAGAAGTCCTTGCAGTTACGACACGATAAATTTGTAGAGTGGGAATCTTTTTGACACATTAGATACCGCGGAGTTTGGTTAACAAAACCCGTCATAAAAACTTTGATTATAAACATGTCTAGAATGAGTGTGGTGCTGCAATTGTCACCAAAAGAACAGGTCAGATTTGAGTGAGTAACAGCTATGGTTAATAAGGTAACAATTATGGGTTGCTATGGTAACAAGTGCGCCACTGAGCCGGCGAAACAAACTTTGACGCCAACTGTTGGCTTATATATTTTTTTACGTTTATGACAGTCGAACAGGAAATCTAGACATGTTTAAAATCAAAGCATAAAACTTGCAAAGGAAATTCAACATCAACATCATCATTTCAGCCAGGACCTTCAATGACTTTCAGACTGATAGTTTGGCGGCCTTTATCCAGCTTTCTACAACCTTTACCGGGTCATCTTACCAGCTTGTTGGGTGGACGAGACGTTATGTGAAAAGGAAATTGCTGGTGGCTAAAACTCTAGCAACTAGCAATGAAATTCAACAACTTTGTAAGCGCCTATTCAAGTAGCGCGAAATATTCGAAATTGCTGTAAGTCAAAATAATGCATTTTGAAATAAATAAGAATGACAATTTTTCAACAGAATCCCAGGCTTTACTTTCGCAGTTCTAGCTCATAATTGGGCAGCTGCAGGTGTTTATAATCCTGACCAGCCACCACTTATAATATTAAGATCATAAAAACTGCACTTCTGTGAAGTTTATCTAAGTAATACCCTCATAAACCATGCCACCCAGGGCTCAGAGATAGTGCTGTCTCTTTTCTCCAGAACGGCCAACGGATTCGTTTTTTTTGGTTTTCGAACAGGTTCCAAAGATCGTGTAGGTACGCAGTAATAATACCATTTCCAATATGTCTGTACGTTTCTGCCTTTAAAGTAATGTTTAGTCAAATAAAGGAGACATAGAGATCCATTTCGAAGGGATTCCCTATAAACGCGAAGTACTCTTATGTTGAGGTAAAGTGGAGGTTGCATGTCAGGCATACTTTACTTTATTCATAACTAGCGACCCGCCCCGGCTTCGCACGGGTGCAATCATCAGTGTTTCACTACTATATGCATGTATTATACATATAAACCTTCCTCTTGAATCACTCTAACTATTTAAAAAAACCGCATCAAAATCCGTTGCGTAGTTTTAAAGATTTAAGCATACATATATAGGGACAGAGAAAGCGACTTTGTTTTATACTATGTAGTGATAATAAAAAATATATAAATTAATGGTTCAAGGTGCCTGCCTAGTGCGAGAACCACAAAACAAAGAAGTCACTTTTATCATCGTTGTCATCTTTTCAGCCGGAGGAAGTCCACTGCTGGTCATAGGCCTCCCCTAGTGACCTTCAGATTGGCCGGTTAGAAGCGTCCTGCATCTAGCCGCAAGTAATATAATAATATAATTTTTAGATTAACTTTTAATAATAATATTATATTAATAGTTTTAGATTTAGAAGATTGCAGCACCTGAAAAAGGTAATTAAGTACTTTTAAGCTCCATGATATAGTTTAAGATCTCTGTATACACTTAATTTGCAATAAACGAATTTGAATTTTGAATTTTGAATTTTGAAAGTCACTTTATCGAGTGAAAATAATGGTGCTAATTAATACAAATTAACATTGACTTTCCGATCGAAATAAGTGAAGCGATTATTTTGTGACACTTGCACTGGCACTAAGTTCTCTCTTTGGAGGGCTAGCATACGCGCATCGGTTATTTTATCGATAGACAAGACAAATTTTGTCTTCGACGATAATTTTGTCGTTTTCCCTAACCTAACGGATCAGACGTCTCGAATCATTGATATATACATTTAACTCAATGTCTCGAATCCTTTATCTTAATATTTTCAGGGTCTCCTGTTGATCACAGCCACCTTTATTTTTACGTTATAACACGGAATTGCCATGATATTTTGGTTTTTTCTTTGTTATCGTCGAAGACAAAACGACATATTTACGTCAAAAGTCGATAAAATGCCACGACAAAATTTTATCGTGTTGCGCATGCTAGCCCTGATGGTCATCTTTTATAATTGGTATCCGGTCTGGGTGAGCTGCTGGCATATTTGTACAGTTCTTGTTATATCCTGGTGTTAATTACTTGCTTCGAGAGCATGACAATCTAAATTGCAGTTGTCGTGTGCATATTATATTTATTTATCAAAGTTGGTTGGTAATAAGACTGAGATAATTTCTGAAACTCATCTGTAGCGATTTTGATAAGGTTTTTACTAACTGTATTTGTGTCGCTATTCGACTACGATACGACTCAACTTACTAATTCGCTACGCTAGTAATAAGTTCTTCCATCAAACACACCAATTATCTACTAGCCCCAAACTTAGCAGAGCTCAATGCCTATAAAACTTAACATGAACATTTTGAAAACTCAATTCTCAACATGAAATACAAATTCAAATTCTTGTATTCCGAAAAAACAAACATCCTCCATGCCCGCTGTATCGTATAGACTAAAGATAAAACTATATTTTTAAAACGTAACTGGTTTCGTCGCAAAAAAGGATTCGTTTCATAATAAAAGACCCAGTCTGGGCAGTCAGCTGATTCCCGCCAAGCTCGGCGTCAGTGGGCACAAAACTCCTTTATAATTGCTATTGTCCGAAATATCTTGTTAAATATTGTATTTCGGGGCAACAATAAGCTTTTTGTCATAGCCCAGACGCGTTTTCTCACGTATTTCGTCTACAAAAAGGTTAACTAAACAGTCGAGGGCGCCACTGTCTCTGTAACTTTGTTTCGATGGAAGGAGGTCGGGCGTGGTGCCTCATTTCGCCGGCCGCAAACGGTATGTTGTAGTCTGTGGTGAGTTGACCAGCTGATTTTGGCGCGCTTTGCACCGGCAACCATCTTGGGAGATTTTGACGAAACAGGTTCGTTGCTATGCGTGCGTTGGGTTGGGATCACAAACTGGTAAGTTATTCTTGTAGCGTTCGACATAAGATGTTTATCAATTACCCGTTATTCTTATTTTTAACAGATCGAATGAACGATTTTGTGCTTAATGTTTTTGGTTTAAGTTTTTTATAAAAAAAAACCTGTTACTTAATATTTTATAAGTTATTATTAGATTTATTTTTTAAATAAAATAATCGCATAATTTTTCAGAACTTCAAACGATCCAAGCGTTCTTAAGACAGTGTCCATTCTTTTTACCTCTAAAAGCATAATTTGTTACTCTTATCTAGCCCACCGCTACCTCTAAATACTGGTGCAAATTACTCCTAAAACTATTCTAACAGCCAAACACAAAAAAACGTATTGTTCACAAACACGTAGCCATTGTTTGGGCTTCATTTGTCGGCGCATTTGAGAAGCGACCACTTTCTATTCTAATATTTTTAATCTTATTTTAGGTGAAGGTCTTCAAAAAAATTAAAACTAACTTCTCGGAGTATAAAAGTTAAATTATGGGGCTCATTTTTTCGTAATAAGAAAAGTTAAGGGCTACTATTTGTTAAACTTTAAACTAATCCGTAGTAATGTCTTCTTGGTAGCTGTTCGTTTGTTAAAACTTACAAGGAACTGTGTGAAAATTCTATTAAGATTTGTTTTGTCTCTTTTTATTTACTTACACGCGTATTACCTATGCATGTCTATTTTATTAAATGTATTTATTTATTATACGTACAGACTGTGGGGTGTACCATATGTATGTATTGTATTGATTATAACATATTTGTTCCTTTTTTTTATTTAAATTGTAAATCTCGATCCTTTTCTTTTACCAAGCTATGTACACATGTCTGTGGTATTACAGCCTATCGTTGTTTAATGTTAGAATTTTCTAACTTGTCTTGTAATTGTTGAATTTCTGTTTTGTGTACTTTCTAAATAAAAATTAAATAAATATAGATAAAATTATAAAGAGAAGTAAAAGCAAAAAGAAAAATGTGTTTTTTGGCGCGATATTAGCCCTAATTAAGTGTTAAGTTCCTGTTCCTGGGTTATTTTCTCTATCGGGTAAGTTAAAAGAATAAAAAATACTAAATCGCTCATAATTACTACTCACAACCCCACTCTATTACATCGAAAATTTGTGAGATTTCGTGAGTTAATAACACCGAAAGCTTATGAAATTGCAAGTTAAATAACGTTTATGAGATCGAAGCGTTAGCAAATCGACGTAACATGACAATGAGTTTTATTATATATAGAAAGGGTAGATCTATTGACTGGTTAAGTAAAAAAACTAACTTAAAAAAATTGTGTTAACCAATTTTTTAAAAGTTCTAATTTTTAACTTTCGATTTCATAAGCTTTCGGTGTCATGAACGACCAATTCAATAAACTTTCGATGTGTTATACGATCGATAAAATGAGCTATCGATGTAAAGTTTTCGATCTCATGAGCTTCGTGTGTAATTCGATGTGGCGCACCCGACGTGGTGGAAGGATACGCAAGTTTTCGATCACCAGGCGACCTGGTAAAGGTTGCAGGAAGCCGCTGGATGTAGGTCGCTTCCAACCGGCCAATCTGTAAGTCACTGGGGAAGGCCTATGTCCAACAGTAGACGTCATGTGGCTGAAATGATGATGAGCTTCGATGTGGTGGGCGCGCAAGACCCAGTGGACCACGCACCTAGCCGAAAAACGAATTGTATTGTCTATTACCTTTTATAGTAATACAAGCACTGTATGCATAGTCAATAACCGTTTTACGAAGAAGTGAATTTGATAAAACTTTGTAGTTACCAGACATTACAGTAGGAGATTCGTATGAAGTAATGCTAACCGACTCGAACTTAGCCGGCTTTTATAAATGCTCGCTTCTATAAACCTGCGAAGTTCGCGTACCGAAGATTCCGAAACGTTCACGGCCTTGCTACAAAAAGATAGACTAGGTTTGAACCATAGAAATATTTCTCTGATCTGAGGTTTGAACACTTGTCTAAAGATTAGTCAACCAATTAAAAATGTTTGTTAATAATATGTCTCGAATGTCTGATGTGTCAACATTTCAAATTGGATGACAAATTATGAACAATTGTTTAACACTAGTCTATCTTTTTTGTAGTAAGGCCATCAGGATCGGTGGTAGCTTGATCCTGATTCACACTAAGCCGGTATTTTTTATCACCATCATCACCAGCCTATATCAGTCCACTGCTGGACACAGGCCTCTCCAAAAGGAGGATATTGCCATAATCGCCACGCTTGGCAGGCGGGTTGGCGATCGCAGTTTGGCCAATGGTTAAGAGAAGACGCTGCTGCCCGTTTTCTTATGGTATTTTTTATCATTATTTAAATATTGTACGATAATCAAATCATATAAAGACGATTATAAGTAATATGAATTGACGAGTTTAATTATGTAAGTATATGAAAAAAAAACAAATAATTATACCGTTTTATCTAAGTTCTTGTAGTCGAGCGACTTAAGAATAAACCCTTGCGTACTGATTTAATGCGAAACTATATAAAACATTACGTAAGTTGAGACAGGAGTATTGACGTCTCATTTTTACTGTTATCGGATAGCTTTGTAATTGCGAACACGTGGTTTTTTACGAATAAAAAAATAACTTTAGTTCCTTGGACAGCACACATGATACTACCCTATTAATTTATAGGATTCTTAAAAAACATTATAAAAGTAATCCAGTTTGGGCGGGGTACATAGCACGTAGAAGTGACGACCGATGAGGCAGAAAGGTTCTGGAATGGAGGCCACGTACTGGCAAGCGCAGCGTGGGATAGTTTAGGTTAAATTTAACATACATTATCCTTTTAACTGGATGTCTGGACTGCTGGACGTCCTATGGCTGAAATGATGATGACGATGATGATTTACAATTATACATATGGTATCTAAATCGTACAATCTATCAATTGTATATAACCATACAATCGTAAGTCCCAAAATACAGCTGTATTAATGGCGCCACTCACTATTTACTACCAGAATGTTCGCGGTATTCGTACGAAAACTGTAGATATTTATATTAACTCATCTTTATCTGAGTTCGACATTATAGTTTTAAGTGAAACTTGGTTGCGTTATGACATATTAGACTCTGAACTTTTTAGTAATGATTATTTTGTCTATAGGAGGGATAGGGAGTCCAGTGGCTTTCATTGTAAAAAATCAGGAGGGGGAGTTTTGATAGCTGTGTCAAAGAAATATAATTCGTATAGATTATCTAATTTTGAAAGCATGTGTGAGGATGTTTGGGTTGGTGTAGACGTACGTTTGGATAACAGGACCGTTGCGCTAAAGATCTGCGGGGTATACCTGCCGTCGCCTATTCAAGAAAATATTTTAAAAACTTTTATCAATAATACGTGTGCAGTGTTGGAGAACGAAGGGTCATTTATTGTTTTAGGAGATTTTAATCTAGGTAATATAACATGGAAGGCATCTGACTCATCTCCGTCGTCTTATTTAAAGGGCACTTCCAACTCTAACAGTAAATTGAATAATATTCTCTTGGACTTCATATCGTTCTCAAACTTAAAACAGTTTAATTGTGTTAGCAATCACAATGATAAAATGCTTGACTTAGTGCTTTCCAACTTGCCGTTAAGCGACCTAAAGCGATGCGATGCTCCTTTTTGTGGTATAGACTTGCATCACCCGCCACTGCAATTCACACTTTACAGTGACACTGGACCCTCTACCCCTTCCAGCGTAGGGATTAAAAGATACAACTTTTTTAAAGCAGACTATACTAGTATTATTAATTCTCTAAATCATATAAACTGGCATGACAAATTCTTTGAAATCGATAACACTGATGAAATGGTTAACATATTTTATAGCATCCTAAAAGACATAATTAAAGCTCACGTACCTATGTCCTTTCCTCGCAGTTATAGATGTCCAGTTTGGTTTAATCGTGATTTAAAAAGACTTTTAAAGGAAAAAAATAAATATAGAATTCTATATAATAAATATAAAAACCCTCTCGATAGAATTTCTTATAATATAACTAAACAGAGATCTTCACATTTAATCAAATCTTGCTACCAATCATACATATCACTTATTGAATCCAAAAATTTTTTGGTCGTTTACAAAACAAAAGAGAAAGTCTATTAGTTCATATCCTTCTAAGATGTCTTATAATAATGCCACTGGAACTAGTAATGATGAAATATGTAATCTTTTCGCATCATGTTTTTCTTTAAGTTTCGATAACATTAGCACTGGCTGTGTGCCCAGCATCTCTGTTACTCACAATCTTGCTGCCACTCTGCACGACATTCATCTGTCAGAAAGTGAAGTCGAAAGAGTATTGAAGGGTTTGGATTGGAGGAAGGGTGCGGGGTCGGACGGTATCCCAGCCATTTTCGTGTTAAGGAGCGCTGTCGCTTTGGCAATACCTCTTACCTTAATCTATAACAAGAGCCTATCCAAGGGTCAATTCCCGTCAGCTTGGAAGGAGGCCCTCATCTTACCCTTATTTAAGGATGGCAATAGATCTGACGTTGGAAATTATAGGCCGATCTCAATCCTTCCTATCTTTGGGAAGGTTTTTGAGTCGCTTATATATCCAGTAATAAACTGGCACGTCAAACCGTATCTTATACCCCAGCAACACGGCTTCATCAACTCTCGCTCCACTACTACCAATCTGGCTTGCTATGTAACAGATCTAGTTTCCGCGGTAGACTCTCGCGCCTGTGCTGATGTCATTTACACCGACTTCAGCAAGGCATTTGATAAGGTTGACCACAACATTCTTATTTATAAACTTTCATCGCAATTTGGCTTCCATGGCAACGTTCTTAAGTGGTGTCAATCCTATCTTGTCAATCGCAAATTCAAAGTTGTAAGCAATGGGCAGTCCTCTCATGTATTTGATATTTCTTCGGGTGTGCCCCAAGGATCTCACTTGGGACCTCTCTTTTTTAATTTATTTATTAACGATGTGGCGCATTGTTTCAGGCATTGTACGTTTTATTTATATGCAGATGATTTGAAAATTGTTAAGCGTATAGATAACATTTTAGACTGTAAATTTCTGCAGGATGATATTGATCGTTTTGTCGATTGGTCCAACGACAATCGTATGTTTTTAAACATTAAAAAATGCAACTTTATTCGTTTTACCAGAAAAAAGGAACCTCCTACATTCACGTACAAAATTCAAAACCAACATTTAAACGAAGTTACAGAAATTGGGATCGTGATCTTGGGATCTATTTCGATAAAAAATTAACGTTTAACATTCATATAGATAAACTCGTAAGCAAATGTTTCAAAATGCTAGGTTTTGTTACTAGAAACACGAAAACATTTAACAGTCCTCATAGTAAAATTCTTGTTTACAATGCTTTAATACGCTCCTCTTTGGAGTACTGTAGCCTAATATGGTCCCCTCGCTATAAGGTAAAGCGTGTCGAATCTGTTCAAAAAAGATTTCTTTGGCACTTGGCCTTTCAGCATAAGATAGCTAAAAAACTACCATCATATAATGATCGTTTGTCACACTTCAAGATTCAGAATCTGCAGATGAGAAGACAGCTAATGGATCAGTATTTCTTATACAAAATTATTCATACTTCGATTGATTGTTCTTTTCTTTTGCAACAAATTAACTTTACTGTTTTACGTAAGCATGTAAGAAGCTCGCGCTTCATTAAACCTTTTTCGTCAAAATCTTTTAGAAGTAATCTGGGGCATTTCTCACCTATGAACAGAATTCAGAGTCAGTTCGGAGTCTTTGCTAAGCACTCAGATTTAGATATTTTTTCAAAGTTTAGTATTTTTAAAACATGTTTAAACCGAGTTATCGACCATAATTCTGGTAATTCATAATTTTAATATTATTCTTACATATTCTTTAGTTACTGTAACGATTTTGTTCATCCACTTACTGGTACACACTTGTGGAGTATATTATTTTGTTATTTTCTCTATGCTTGTGGGTATTATCCGCATTCATCTTCGTCATTATCCTCCGCACGTTATTGTTTGCAGATAAATATTGTAGATGCGAATAGTATGCACATTTTTCATTTTTCAATTTGCAATTTTCAATGTGTGATGTTTTTTTTTTGTTTTCTTTTTATATCTGTTATATGTCTGATTTCGGGCACTAATCTGATATCTAACCAGCATTACATTTGTAACAGAGATAAGTAATTTCCAGAGATAAATACTCGTGGGTTGGCGGGATGTTGGATTGCTGGCCGGTGCTCGACACTTGTTTTGAATTTTTGCATACCTTCGTCGCTTCCACGCAAATAATTATTCATGTCGTGGCAGCTTTTAATTAAGGCAACACTGTAAACTAGTTAATAATCAATGTTTCTGTGCTACTTAATGTGTATGTCTTGTTAGCTGTCAATAAATAAAAATAAAATAAAAATAAAAATAAATAGTAAAAACAGTACTGACATAAATTGATATGACGAGCTTCGTAGCCGGGAGGCGAGTACGCCGGATATGGCGTTACCAAGTTCCAGGTTCAATCCCTGGTCGGGTAAATGTAGAAAACAAACTTTTCTATATTGTCTTGGGTCTGGGTGTTGTGGTTCTGTCGTTGTTTCTGATTTCTATGACAGAAGTGTTTTAGCTATAATTTTCGTCAAATAAAAAGAACGCTGGAGGGTGGCGCTACTTGTCTTCACCGAACACATAGCAGTACTGAAAATGTTAGTTCCTATTTTGGCCACCGCTCTTTTTACGTGATCAGAAGTCCGCCAAACAATGTAATGTGATGTTGTCCAATATTTATTCATTTAATTTATTTTAGTCGTTTTTATGTGACTGTATCAACAGACAGACGGATAGGACGCTAGCCAAAACCGTCACGAACCGGAAACCACCAATTTTTCTTTAGGCGTAAAATCAACAGCAGTCTGTTGTAATAGTATTTTTCTACCAACACTGATACCCACTAGCTGCTAATGTACCTTGAACTATAAGACTAGAAAATGGGTGCGGCGCGCGGCGTCAACGGAATCTAGATAATAATATTTGGGGAAAAAAACTTAGGACGGATGGGTATTTTTTGCTAAAGTTTTTGTTAGCTAGGCCAGACCAACAAGGTAGGCCTAGAATCGGGTCTTTGACCTTCGTGTAAATGTTATGAGCGTAAATACCTAATATTAGGTACCATTTTAGCAATATATTAGCTTCAATTGTAGCTAGATATCTATGTTATCAAATCTTCTTAAATGTATTTTACTTTCAACTGATATAAAAACTTATTATGAGATAAACTTAACTGTCAACATTTTGGCGCCAACTTTACGGATGCGCTCAACTTTTTTTTCAAACATTGAGGCTTCGATTCCGAATCGTATTACAACCTTTTTAATTGTCAAGAGGCATGTTTTTGTGTGTTTATTTGTAGAATTCCTCTATTATGGGAATGGGAACGTACTTGCTAAGGTAGGTACTTGTCGGCAAAGCGATTCGCGTGTTCGCAGAATCCTTTAAGTCTTTTTTGTAATCTGTGAATGAACATCCGGCATTTCTGGCGCGCGTGGTTGACCGATTTGTTCGAATATTTGAATTTGGAAGCTATTTTTCTTTTGTAGGATTGCCACCTACGATCTTTATTGAGATAGTGTTCTGTATTTTGATAGTCTTTTTTTTTATTTTTAACAAAAGGAATATTGTTATAGTGCCATTTTGTCGGCATGTTAAAGAGGGACAAATACCAAATATTTTGGGAAATTCCCATGGATATAAATATAATTCTGAAACGTTTCCAAGGCGATTACTATGTATTTTCTATAGTCAGCGATATTCTATAGGTAAGCACACTGCATCAACCGTATATTTAGTTTAATTTAAAAGGTTTAATTTGATTAAATTGGACTATATAGCGTCGCCATCTCTGAGGTTCCGGGTTCGATCCACGGTCGGGTCAATGTAGAAAACGAACTTTTCTATATTGGTTCGGGTCTGGGTGTTGTGGTACCGTCGTTGTTTCTGATTTCTACAACGCAAGTGCTTTAGCTACTTACCTTAGGATCAGAACAATGTGATGTTGTCCAATATTATTTATTTATATTATTTATTAATAATTAATTAGTTGACCAGATGTGCAGAAATAAACTCTGTCCTTAGATTTTAGGGCAATGGTAGTGAGATCATTAGTTTTGTCTAGTCCGTCTGTCTGTACTTTTGTAGGTAAAAAAAAGATAAATCGTAAAAAAATTAAAACTTTTTTCAACTATTGTCGTACGTACCCAGTGTTTTAAACGCAAATGATACCGGGTTTGATTCTCTTTCGAACCATTTAAGCAAGTTTCTAAATTAGCTCGTGTATTGGTGTGAAAAGTAATAATACGGCAACTTTTTAAACTTATAAGTTTTTTAAATATTTTTACTTAATGATTTATTTAGTTCTACCTTGAATTTGTTATATTATTTATTTTAATGAACATTGTATGTAACATGTATGTTGTTTTGATGGTTATATTTGACAAGTTGGACATAAGATTTAATTCTTTATTTGCATACCAAGTGTACACAGTTCCTCATATTGTAGGTAGGTACATAATTGTGCTTTTTTATATTTGAGATGGGCTTGCTCTTGATTCCAATCTTGCTCTAGAGCATAGATGCTTATGCTTAGTAACCTTATATCTTCTACTTAGTTGTGTAAACAATGTTTTTTTTGCCGTTTTTAAAAGATAATTATACGGAACCACGGAGCGTAGCGAGTCTTACTTGTTCTGTGTGCGGAACCCTTCGTGCGCGAGTCCGACTCGCACTTGGCCGGTTTTCTTTTCTTAGCACAACGATCAATAGGTCCCAAATAGTCCCAATACAGGAAATTGTTCAATTTCGACGAAATATACCAATTTGATCCCATAAAGCGATGTCCCAGGGTGAAATGACACGGTGCGGTCACGGAGGCTTAGTGTCGATTAATATACGTTTTTTCATTGAGAAGGCAAAGACCTATACTAACAGACAGCCTAGCAGTTTAGACGCCGCTTATAAAAAAATATCCATGACCGGGACTTGAACCCAGATCTCCTTAGTAGCGCAGGTGTTGTACCACTTAACTTTACGTGACGACCTCTGCAGCCGAGAGGCGAACACGCCGGACTATATGGCGTCGCCAATTCGCCATGCATCTCTTATGGTTCCGAGTTCGATCCCCGGTCGGGTCAATGTAAAAAACTAACTTTTCTATATTGTCTCAAAATACAAAATACTTTATTTGCCATTAAATAGGGTGAGTGCAAAATGCAGACGTCACCAATATGTCAAAGATCCTTAGCCTATTTTGCTATTTCCATTTATAGCATGCAAAATAACACTAAATAAATAAAATTGCGTCTGTATTTCCGAGTGCATATAACCTGACTCTCTTTAAGTCCAGAGTGAATAGGCATCTGCTGGGCAAGCTCGCTCCATCGTAGATCCCATCTATGCTCTAGAGCAAGATTGGGGTCAAGAGTAAGCCCATCTCAAGTAAAAAAAAAAAAAAAATTAAATGTGTCAAAAGCCCCTACTCGGGGTTGTCTTGGGACTTCGTGATTCGTCGGTGGCAAGGGTGGTACCGACGACTTCGTCCGGGTACACGACGCGTGGAAGGTGTGGCAATAAGACAGGAAAGCTTCTTGTAGTAACTTTATGTGTATTCTCAAAAAACGTGGATACAGTGGTGCAGTCACGTGGCTCCATGTATGTACGAGGGGGGGGCGGGGGGCGGGGGGGTCGAATACGAAATACCGCGCGAGAGGCACGGGTAGGGACACCACGAAGTCTCAAGACTTGGGAGCTAAGGGCGTACCACTACCTTACGCACACTCACTCAGTGAGATCGGAATCCCGGAATCAAACCAGAAATAACTTACAAATGTATCGCGGGTGTCTTATACTATTGAAAGACCGTAGGTGTTTGCGCGGGTCAAACGACAGCCAGCGCCATCTAGTGTATAGTAGTGGTAGTAGTAACCTGGGTCTTCTTCTGTTCGAAGACTGTAGGTTATTGCGCGAGTCAATCGGCAGTCAGCGCCATCTAGTGCGTAGTAGTAGTAGAATGATTCGATACTTGACTACCAGACCAGAGTTATAAGTTAATGTTTGCTTTATGACATTATGAGGTGGTGTTACAGTCTCCCCCATCAGGTTCCGACGTGTCGCCCCGACGAGGAAGATGGTTTTCAATTTTTCTTTGGGCGGCTCAGGCCTCGACGTGCGGTGTTCCCATTGTCAGTGAAAACAGTTTCATAATTTTGGATTAGACTATCTTGTTGCTCGACTGTGAGATCGCTTTGTGGTAAATAACAGCTATGAACACAGATATCGATGGAACATATTTTAATATCAGTCTCGTGAAGATCAATACCGGGGAACAATTTCTTCGAATGAGATGACAGCTCTACGTCTAGTCGGTGCGCATTAAGCTGTACATCCCTCATTATGAAGTCGGCGTACGGTGAGTACCATAAAAGATAGTTTCCTTATGTTTGCCAGTATTGTTGTTTAAGTCGATAGAAGACAATTTGTATTTTGCACTCTGGGGCCGTTCAAGTATTACGTAAGCACTATAGGGGGGCGGGGGGGTCTCTGCTTTGCTTATTTTTGATGACATGAGGGGTGGGGGGGTCTAGATGGTGATTACGTCAGCAGTAGTTATTTACTTTTTACCCGACTGCCAAACGAGGAATATGGCATATGGCAGCCCACATATTGTCTATGCTATAAAACGAAATGCACTATCGGGGATTCCCACAAATAAATGAACACGTTTAGGTAATCGCTTAGTAGCGAGTAGGGGAATTACTGCGCGCATTAATTATTGTTTAATTTCGGTACGATTGATGATTTGACGTGTTTATTTATTTTTTATTTAAACTTTATTGCACGGACAAAATATATGTAGTTAAAATGGCGGACTTAATGGCAAAGGTAGGTTTAGGTTTAGGTTTAGGTTTCCCTTTTCTGTAGTACGTAGCGGCCTCCGATTTTCGATTTAACTTTTAAATGATCAGTAATCACCAAGCAACCGAAAAACTGACATAAATTTGTAAGGAAAAGTAAAAACAAAAACTAGCCTGTTTTTTAAGGTGGTTGTCTCTGCTTTCTCTGATATTTGACAGTTAACGCAGTCATTTTTTTACTCCCGACGCAAAAAGAGAGGGGTGTTACGAGTTTAACGTGTCTGTCTGTGGTATCATAGCTACCGAACGGATGAACCGATTTTCGTTTAGTATTTTTTGTGTCATTGATAATTTTATTATAAGTGTTCTTAGCCATGTTTCATGAAAATCTGTTCAGCTATTTGATGATTATCAGCTCTTTTCTAGTTGATGAGGGGAACTGACTCGCTTCGTTATGTCTGATCGATTCGAAATTCTGTACCGTGTTAATTCAATGATTTAAAAGTGTAAACAAGGTAACCATAACCTGATCAGCCGTTTGAAGATCATCAGCACTTTAATAGTTGATGAGAAGATTTTCAAGTCGGGGGTTTTTAAAATTTTTATTTGTACTGTAAACGCATTGCATCTATTAATAAGTATAGTAAAGTATGCCTATATACGTCCCACTGCAGGGCACAGGCCTCACCTCAACTATGAGCTGGTTTGAGCCATACTCCACCACGCGGGCCCGGTGCGGTGCGGTGGAGGGGTGTTGTAAGGCCAGTGACTAAACATTACTGTCAGATGTTATCAAGCCGCCTTAAGGCCTCTGACTAGGCTTCACGACCAATATCAAGCGATATTGGCCGGGACCAACTTTTAACGTGCCTTCCGAAGCACGGAGATGCTCGTGATAAATGTCACTAAATATGGTCGGAATGGTCATCCATCCACTCACGACCGCGGTGTTGGTTGCTTAACTTTAGTGATCGATACCAAAGCTCTGCCGCCACCGTGCTACGAGCACCTCGCATCTATTAATAATAGTGGTCTATCTCATACCTGTGTCAAATACTTACGATTTGTGAACGACGCCGTCAGAACAGGTAGGTTTGAGTTATGGCGGCAAGAGAGAAAAATGGCCTCGTTTTTACAATGTTTTTTCGACAGGCCTTTAGTTTGTGGGCTTGCGATATTTTTTAGTGACCGCGAATTGTTGGCTACCCCTGAAAAATGATGCCTTTATTGTATTTTTAGGGTTCCGTACCCAAAGGGTAAGGTGACCCTATTACTAAGGCTCCGCTGTCTGTTTGTCTGTGTGTCTGTCTGTCTGTCTCTCTGTCTGTATGTCACCAGGCTGTATCTCATGAACCGTGATAGTTAGAGTTTTGAAATTTTCACAGATGATGTATTTCTGTTGCCGATATAACAACAAATACTGAAAAACAGAATACAATAAATATGTATGGGGGCTCCCATACAACAAACGTGATTTTTTTGCCGTTTTTAAAGAAAAAGGTACGGAACCCTTCGTGCACGAGTCCGATTCGCACTTGGCCGGTTTTTTTATAACCATGCAACAATCGTGATTGTGGATTGTGGATCGCCACCCTCTGAGTAAATCCACCATTATAAATTGACCAGTATCTCTATTGTCAAAGATTTTGAATTAAATTGAATGAAATAAATTGTTTCTACAATCACACCAATTATCTAGCCCCAAACTAAGACTATGGCGACTAGATAACGGATAAACATACTTAAATACGTTTATAAACGTCAATGACTTAGGTGCAACTGCTCGTGCTCATCACACTTAACATTTGCCCCTTGCGGGATTAGAACCCGCAACCGCTAGGCTTTCAGGAACCACTACACCAGACGGTCGTAGATTTGTGGGGTTAATTAAACATTAACAGCGGAAATTCATAAAAAGTTGCTAATCAAATTATGTCTAGCAATATTAGGTCTCCAGGTTCGATCCCCGGTCGGGTCAATGTAGAAAACGAACTTTTCTATATTGGCTCGGGTCTGAGTGTTGTGGTACCGTCGTTGTTTCTGATAGTTTCGTTTCAACCCTGTTTACGGTTCTTCTAAACATTAAAGGCTCTTTTGTGCACTTCCAGAGAACAGTGCCATTGTGTGCCAATATGCTAAGTGGCGTGTTCGATGCTCGGCGGGAGCGGAAGTGACACAAAAGGTTTGTTAGGAGGCTTGTACAGTGGCAGCGAAGATAAAAGAAGCATCCTACTAATATTGTAAATGCGAAAGTTTGTAAGTATGAATGTATGTTAAATTATTATGAAAATGTAATTATATTGCTTACAACTTCCGCTTAGTAACGCCGGCATAGGAGCCCTAATTACAACACCTGTAACCCACAATCTGAGGACAATCACAGGCACATTCGACGATCGAAGCGCAGCCGAGGCGACAACATCTCTCCTGATGATGCCACGTGAAGTGGCGAAACGCGCGTCGAGGTTTTTATGTCGGTGTTGGGTACTAACATTTGCATTCGTCTGTTTCGCATGCAATTTGAGGGAGGGAGGGCGGTGCTCTTTGCATGTGCCTGTGATTGTCCTCAGATTGTGGGTTACAGGTGGTGTAATTGGGGTTCCTATGCCGGCGTAACTAAGCGGAAGTTGTAAGCATAATAATTACATTTTCATAATTATTTAGTTATGGATTTGTGCAAAGTAACGCCTGATTCTATCAATTTTATGAATTTATGTTACTCTTTCACGCAAAAACTACTGAACAAATTTGGATGAAATTTTGCACACGCTTTTTTTGTCCGTTTACTAGATTGGGTTTAGTGACTTAGAATATTCGACATTTACCGTCAAATACAAGGTGTAGTCACCAAATAACGTACATCCTCTTAATAAAATCGAAAAAAAACTTGATCTCCATTCTAAATTTACAGTCAGTTGTTGCAATTTGTGTGTGATTAAACACTGATACTTTAAGCGATTGAGGTATAATGTACAAGCGTACTAGAGAACACATCTCGAACTAAATGTTTCAGCCAAGAATACAATTCTGGGCTGCCAAGTTTCAGCCAAGAATTGTAGTCCAGTGGACTACAAAGCTTCAGTCAGTGTCAATAATTGAAGTTGTCAAAACTGCTTCTTGATTGTTTAATACTGCAATGCTTGGCTGAAACATTTAGTTCGAGATGTGTTCTCTAGTACGCTAGTACATTATACCTCAATGCTTGAAGGCCCAGGCGGCAAAAGAAATGTTGTAGACCTGTTAGCTAAGCGGTGGTCCGATGTCATTTTAAAAATAGCAGGGAAAGATTGGATGACGATAGGAAAAGACGAAAGATGGGATCCAAAACTAAATGATAGATTAATTTAAATTGCATTGAATTGCTAAAAACAAAAATTTACAATGTTTAAGCATTTCTGATCTTAACCAATAGTCAAATATTTGTAAAAATATTTCTATAGGGTGTTGACGGTAGTATACTACTCAGCTATACATATAGCTACAACATTGATCAGAATACGCTGGCTTTGACAGCGAGAAAAAAACACTTGAAGAATTTCATCTTGTCACGTGACGTCCTCGGTAGCTTAGTGGTCGGGGCACTCGCTCGGTATGCGATGGGGCGTGGGTTCGAGTCCCACCTGAGGTCGATGATTTTTTTTTCAAGTGTTATTTATCTTCAATTAAACCTTGCATGGAATTGCTAAAAACAAATATTTACTAATTAGCACGTTCTAAAACGTTCTTAGCATGAGCAACAAAACACGATATGATATGATATGATATTTTTTGTCAAAATATATAGGATGACCGTGATGTCGCCGGCATGGACATGCTCACTGTTTCGATAAAAGTTCAAGATGGCGGCTATGTTAACATATTTTGAAAGTTGGGTGTCGATAAATCGCTTTATCGTATCAAATCGTATCGCGTTTTGTTGCACATGCTAGAGGGGCAGGTCTTTTATACGAGTAGTAACCGATTTTGTTACTTTTGTAGCCACCATCTTGTCGCCCAGTATTAGCATAGCCTCGCTCTACACTGCAAGGCAGCCATTACAAAGGTCTCGAAGGACAGCTAAGTTAGTCCTAACAATATTCTATTGTAGTGCAGTTTACTTGACTCTGTCGTTACAGGCGTCACAAATATAAACACAAACGGTTAGTGAGCTTCCGCCGAATAATGAAATAATAAACATGTTTCCTTTGTGTATCGGCCTGTCCGTTTGTTGTCTGTCAAATAATTTATCATTATTAATTTTGACCTGAAATCATGTTGTAAATGTAAATTTCGTAGTAAGACTGAAAGTCTAACAAAATGTATCGTTCGTACGTTCGTTCGAACTTAAATAATAAATAATCTAATCAAATTTAAATAAATAAATATTGGACAACATCACATACATTGCTCTGATCCTAAGGTAAGTAGTTAAAGCACTTGTGTTATAGAAATCGGAAACAACGACGGTACCACAACACCCATACCCGAGGCCCGAGCCAATATAGAAAAGTTCGTTTTCTACATTGACCCGACCGGGGATCGAACCTGGAACCTCAGAGATGGAGGCGCCATTTAAAACCAGCGTGCTCGCCTCTCGGCTACGGAGGTCGTCAAACGAGTAAATAAGCATTCAGTTGTTTCAAACCTTTGAGAATTTTGGAGAATTTATGAACAATTGAAAACGGTCGTGTTTTTACCCGACTGCCAAACGAGGGTTATGTTTTTCGAGCGTATGTAAGTATGTCTATTTCTTTGGCACGCCCTACAGCCTAAACCGCTTAACGAATATAAAAGTATAATATATCAATAGATTCGTCTCAATTGTGAAAGTGACAAGGGGTATGTTATTTCCCGAAATTCCCGCGGGAACAGAACTTACGCGGGAAAAACGGATTACAATACTGATAAACCGATTTAGAAACTTTCCTTTATTAACTATGGGTCACATATTTTCAGTGCTAATAGTATTCAATACTTTATTTTCCAATATTCCTACGGGAACAGGAAAAAAAATACAGTGAAAAAATAGGAAGGAAAAACCGTTTAATGGATTTCAACATAATGATATTGTCATCAGATTCGTCTCAGTTGTGGGAGTGACATAGGCTATGTTATTACCCGGAATTCCTATTGGTACATGAATTAAACGGGAAAAACCGATTTCAGATACTACTTACTCGAGTTAAAACCTTTTTTTTTCAATGAAGAGTTACAAATAAGGCTTTATAGTTCATTGAAAATTAGTAGTAGAACACTACACAACTTAAAAGTCAAAAATATATAAAATTAATTAATAAAAAAAAAACAAAAAACCCGACCGTAAAAAGTGAACTTAAAAGATAAAAAGATTTAAAGAATCAATTTGCAGTCGGAGGCATCAAATCCATTAACAGCATAATGATGATTGACTTGGTATGCACTGCCTAATTAAGTAATTTAAATCCGTGTAGAAAAAGTCGAATCAAGTAACATAGATTTGATGCCTCAGACTGCAAGTCTGCAAATTGATTCTTTAAATCTTGTTTTCATCTTTTAAGTTCACTTTTTACGCAGTCGGGTTTAATGATTTTTTTAATTAATTAATTTTTTACACGGATAGTTTGAGTTGGTCATATTTTGTCAAAGGATAGATATAAGTGACTTTTTATTTTAATTTGTATATTTATACGTCCGAAGAACGAACGATACATTTTCGTCGGAACCGATTGGCGTACTTAGCCGATTTGTCGTGATTCGTCTTTGGATAAGAATCATGGTTTGAGAAAACATTATTTTTTCAGATTTTAAGTATCTAAACGTAAATTTTTGCTAAAGGTGTAATTGAGAACCCGAATCTTTAAGAAAACACTTGTACACCGTGAATTTTGAGATACCCGAGAAAATTAACTGACATACTCAGATATCGATATACATCGAATTTGGCGAATAAAAAAAACGGAACGGCGTACGGCGTTGGCGTACGGAAGGAATAACTATGAATGAAAAACAAAATCATTCATAGTTATTCCTTCCGTACGCCAATATTACGCGACTAAATTAGGTGGATTTTGGTTCCGTTAATGTTTTATAGTTTTATAGTGCATATTTTTAAAGGAATGTTAGGGACCTATTAAAAAAATTTCTCATAAAAATTTTTTTTTTATTCGCCGAATTCGTTGTATAATCGATATCTGAGTATGTTAGTTAATTTTCTCGGGTATCTCAAAATTCACGGTGTATAAATTCTCATTTTCATCAAAAGCAAACGAGTTGAACTCGAAATGAACTTATAAAATATAACCACCGTAGTGGCAGAATTAAATAATTAACGAAACCATAGTTTTGAGATATTCTCGTGTCTACGCCTTCACGGTGAATTTAGATGTAAATCAAACTTAGTTAATGTAGAAATAATTGTATAATTGGCGAATGAGGCGATGCTTGAAGATCGGAATTCGGAGTCCGAATGAGAAGTGATTTGACACTACGATGCAAATGTAGTTATACAATTAAACCTAATGAAATGTAATAGCAATTTCGTTGAACTGTGAAATTGCGGTAAAAATGGTGGTAGGCGCTGTAGGCGTCAAAATCTTACGATTTAAAATGGTGACAACTTTTGAAAGTTGTGAAAATATTTAATTCATCTTCTGAGTTCGGTATATTATAAAATCTTCTTTCATTTAATTGCCACTTCTACTAAGTGAAATGTTTAATTTTAAAATAAAAATAGTTAGTAGTATTGTTCGCCATAAATATAATTTACAGTTAAGTTACATTTGTTTAGATTTTTTGTGTTAGCTATGTATAAAGTTATACAGTTAATAAAAACCAGATAGAAATATACAGAAAGGAAAAAAAAAGTATTTTATTTGACGACCTCCGTAGCCGAGAGGCGAGTACGCCGGACTATATGGCGTCGCCATCTCTGAGGTTCCGGGTTCGATCCCCGGGCGGGTCAATGTAGAAAACGAACTTTTCTATGTATATTGGCTCGAGTCTGGGTGTTGTGGTACCGGCTTTGTTTCCGATTTCTATAACACAAGTGCTATAGCTATATACCTTAGGATCAGAGCAATTTATGTGATGTTGTCCAATATTAAAAAAAAAGTAACAAACTTTAATAGACGAAAAACCAGAAAAAGCATACTTTCTTAAATGGCGCCGCCATCTCTGAGGTTCCGGGTTCGATCCCCGGTCGGGTCAATGTAGAAAACGAACTTTTCTATATTGGCTCCGGTCTGGGTGTTGTGGTACCGTCGTTGTTTCTGATTTCTATAACACAAGTGCTTTCGCTACTTACCTTAGGATCAGAGCAATGTATGTGATGTTGTCCAATATTTAAAAAATAATAATTAAGTAACAAACTTTAAATAATAGACGAAAAATCCAGAATAAACATACTTTCTTAAAGAAAATAATATGCAACTAGTTTCATTGGACTGTAATTAGATTATTGTACATTATCCAATTTCTAATTCTAATAATAAAGGTCTTAAAATTGAACCTTGTAGGACTCCATATTATTCAAACCAAATAATTATTGTTTGTTCAATTTATATTTATTCCTATACATCTAAGTGATCACAGAGTTCGTTAAATACGAGTATTAGTTTGTAAACTATGACTACCGTTGTAAATTATTTATAAATTTCTCTTTAATATTATCAAAGGCCTTTGAAAATCCCAAATTAAATCTCAAATTAAGTATTTTCATTAATTAACAAATACAGTTTGTGTCATAACCGTAATTTTAACTTTTGTTTCAAAATATCTTCGGCGTCACCACTGGAACTTGTCATTTCAGTAGCAACTCATATTTTCTTCTAAAAGCCAATTTCTTCGTCTTTTCTTTACTATTATTTTTGATGATACCGCTAAAGTTAGCTCTTCTGTTATATTTGTTGAATCCCATTGCTTTATAAATATTAGATTTTAGTACAACCTCTTCACTACTATAGCTTGAAAATGTACGTAGCTTGTGGTAATTACTTTTGGCCTTTATAGCCCGTCTTTGTGGTTTGATATCAACTTTATCATGTCGCATTGCGTCGTACAAATTGAATTTTAGTTCTTTTTCGTCATCACTATAGCTACTATGTTTATTTATATTGACTTTAGGGATGCTAGTTTCACCAATCTCAGAAACTTCGAGGGTGTCAGAATGTAGCACGGATCGATCATTTGCAAAATTCTCAAACCTCGCATTATTAAGTATACGGTCATTTTGATTGAACTTATGTGCTTTGGGTAAAAATGGGTTATCAAACCAATCTTTCAAATTGTCATTTTCTGGAAGACTAGCTTCTTTTAATGGTGTTTCGAATTCAAAATTTGGTGTGGTCATAACATTGAGTTTTATATCTTTAGATATTTCTTTCTCAATGCTTTTAAATGAATCGTACAGAAATGAATATTCATTGGTATCATTTTGATCATTGAGAATGTCTTTGTTTTCCTCAGATTTTTTTTCTTTGCTTTTGATTCTCTTTTTGCGATGAGATTTTCTAAGTATATATTGCCTCAGCAAACGTTCATAATGGTGTTCTATGTTCTTGAGTTTTCTGGATATCTTATTCCTTTTCTTTTTCTTGGAATGATGACTATTCTTTTTGTGGCGATTACTATGACCTTTTTTATGTTTCTTGCCATGTTTACTTTTCTTTAAATGTTTCAAGAGAGTCTCATAAATTTCTGGGTGCTTTTGTCGTAGATGTCTGACTTCTTTTTTATTCAAATGTGATGCACTTAAAAATGCGTATTTTTTGTCTTTTATATCTTTAATTTGTTTTGTTGTTTTGAAACTTTCTTTTAAAGAAGGCGCAGTAATTGTTGTTTCTGAAAAAGGAATGGGAGTTAAAAGAGAAGAAATTTACTATAGAATTGAAAATAAACCAAATTCTTGGACAATAAGTTGGTAAGTAAGTAACAATTAGGTATTAATTCTTCTACAGCCAGCTATACGCCTCGCATGCATCTCAACCTGATCCCGAAAATGAGGATTCCAGAGCCATATTGACCCGCCACTTTACCGAAGACTTGCCAGAAGTCAGCCTAGGCGAAATTGAGATGGCTCTTAAACAGCTCAAAAACGGAAAAGCCCCTGGTGAGGACGGTGTTACATCTGAGCTCCTGAAAGCAGGCGGTAAACCTGTGTTGAAGGAACTCCAACACATCTTTAACACTGTTCTCTCTGATGGGAGAACTCCGGAGGCGTGGAGTAGGAGTGTTGTCGTGTGGTTCTTCAAAAAAGGAGACAAGACCCTATTGAAGAACTACCGACCCATTTCGCTCCTAAGCCACGTCTACAAGCTGTTTTCTAGAGTCATCACAAACCGCCTTGCGCGAAGACTCGACGAATTTCAACCACCAGAGCAGGCCGGGTTTCGAGGAGGATACGGCACCATAGACCACATCTTCACAATGCGGCAGATTATACAGAAGTCCGAAGAGTACAATCGACCCCTGTGCTTAGCATTTGTGGACTATGAGAAGGCATTTGACTCTGTCGAGACCTGGGCTGTTCTAGAATCCCTGCAGCGATGCCAAGTCGACTGGCGATATATCCAAGTGTTGAGGTGTCTCTACAATGCAGCCACAATGGCCGTCCAAGTACAGAACCAGCAGACTAAACATATCCCCTTACATCGAGGTGTGAGACAAGGGGATGTTATATCCCCCAAATTGTTCACAAATGCCTTGGAGGATGTGTTTAAAATGCTGGACTGGAAAGGACAAGGCATCAACATCAACGGTGAATACATCTCACACTTGCGATTTGCGGACGACATCGTCATCGTGGCCGAAACGTTGCAGGATCTACAATCCATGCTGAACGGCCTTGCTGATTCTTCTCAACGCATCGGTCTGCGGATGAACCTGGACAAAACCAAGGTTATGTTCAACGACCACATCATTCCGGAACCCATTTCAGTGCAAGGCAGTGATCTCGAGGTTGTTAAGGAATATGTCTACCTCGGGCAAATTTTGCAGTTGGGCAGAAACAACTTCGAGAGAGAGGCCAGTAGAAGAATACAGCTAGGCTGGGCAGCATATGGAAAATTACGTCGAGTATTTACGTCGCCCATTCCACAAAGTCTTAAGACGAAAGTTTTCAATCAGTGCGTCCTACCCGTCATGACATACGGAGCCGAAACGTGGACACTCACGATAGGGCTGGTCCACAGATTTAAAGTCGCTCAGCGAGCTATGGAAAGGGCTATGCTCGGAGTTTCTCTGAGGGATCGGATCCGAAATGAGGTAATCCGACAGAAAACTAAAGTCATCGACATAGCCCATCGAATAAGCAAGCTGAAGTGGCAGTGGGCCGGCCATATTTGTCGCAGAACCGATAACCGCTGGGG
This sequence comes from Anania fuscalis, assembly GCA_950371115.1. Lineage (NCBI taxonomy): Eukaryota > Metazoa > Arthropoda > Insecta > Lepidoptera > Crambidae > Anania > Anania fuscalis. Next base: position 568,261 of record OX493354.1, read on the forward strand.
TAAACGAGTTCTTGAGTGGAGACCGCGTGTCGGCAAGCGTAGTGTGGGACGCCCTCAGACTAGATGGAGTGACGATCTTCGCAAGGTTGCTGGCAGGAGCTGGATGAGAGTAGCCGTGGATCGTGCAGAGTGGCGTGCAATTGGAGAGGCCTATGTCCAGCAGTGGACTAGTGTGGGCTGATGATGAGGTATTAATTCTTCGCCAAAAATTCTGCTCAGAAAATATTTTAACTAACCTGTTTCTGAAACCTCTGTTGGTGTCATTGTTTCTTCTTCTTTTTCTTCATCATATTCCTCAGGTTCAACCTCTTCAACGTAAGAATGATTAAAAATAGACCTTATAGTATTATTCGTTTCCGTATTTAAATTATAATTATTAGCTTCTCCTTTCATAAGTTGGTCTGCGATCATTTCATTAAATATATCAAATTTGTCATTAACAGAGTCAGCTTTTTCCGTAAATATATTATCAGTAGATCGAAAGGTATTAATTTTTTTCATTGTAATTATTGCATTATTTCCTTTAGTTTCTGACATAGGTTGCCTGAAGGAAGTGTTCCTATCAAATTCTGTTTTCGATTTATTATTTATATAGCTTTTTTTCCATGTTTTTGAAAAATTCAATTCATAATGAGGAAATATTTTTGTGTTGTTTTCGTGTCTATATTTTTTGGTTCTTGTGATGACATTGGTATTTATTGTTTGAGATTTATCGGTAAATCGATGTGTATGTTTTGTATTCTTCGAAGAGGCTGTACTCTTAAGCGACTGCTTAAATATTGAATATATTTTAGTGTGTTTATTGTCAAGAAAATCTTTCCATTTATCGTTGGTAGCTTGTTGGTGTGTTTTTCTGTCATTATTGGTATTTTGTCCTTTATTAGGCTTAATGAAGTGAAATTTTAAGTTCTTGTCCAGATTGCTTCCTTGCTTCCTCGATAAGATACCTTGGGACGCTCTGCTGTGGTTTTCTATGACTTTGTTTAAGGAGTCAAATAATATTTGTCTCTTAGACGTACCGGACAACCTTCTGACTGGCTCGTAGAGTGCCTTAGATAATTCTCGGTGTAGTTGAGCGCTGAAATTGCAATAGTATATTATTATATTAAATTGTAATAGTCATCATCATCACCAGCCTATATCAGTCCACTGCTGGACACAGGCCTCTCCAAAAGGAGGATTTCGCCACAATCGCCACGCTTGGCAGGCGGGTTGGCGATCGCAGTTTCAAATTCAAATTCAAATTCAAATTCATTTATTTCAGATTACATACGATCCATATAATTAAAATAGAAACATCAATTGAAAATAAATAATATAAATAATAATAAAATGTCATACGAATTTAATAAATAATAATACAATTACAATTTTACATAACCATTACTTAGTTAATACCTTCTCACTCCCACAACTACTGGGACATGTCTGTCGCAGCAGTGCCGGAGGAGAGGACAGTCCAATCTGTCTCCTATCATTTTCAGGATAACATTGGAGCTGGCCCGCACTCTGCGCACCAGTGAAGCGCACCGCTTACGCATAATCGCGTGGAAGCAGGCAGTGCGTGCCTCTGCAAACATGCCAGATGCACTGCAGAAGCGGGGCAGCCCCAAAATCACCCTGAAAGCGTTATTGTACAGGATGCGGAGATCGCTGTAACTTCTTTTATTATAGTCTGCCCACAGGCTGGATGTATAGAGTGATGTGCAATAAGCTCTAAATAGTGTTATTTTAACCTCCTGTGAGCATCTCGCAAATCTACGGGCTATCATGTTAGCTCTAATGGACAACGATCTCCGCTCCCGCTCAATGTCCGCATTGTCCTTGAGGTCATTAGTTATTATGTGTCCCAGGTATTTAAATTGATTAACAACCTCTAAGGGCAAACCGTTCAATAATACCGGTGGCAAATCCTGGGGACACTTGGTTTGGCCAATGGTGGAGAGGAGACGCTGCTGCCCGCTTCTTGTGGCGGTTCTCCTGTAGTCGCCTCTTACGACACCCATAGGAAGGGAAGGGTGTGTTAGTATGTTATTATATTAAATTGTAATAGTATACTTAATATTTCAAGAATATTTATTAATAAAATTATAGCGGATCTTCTAAATTGTAGAGGCAGAGTTAGGGTACGTCAGGTTAAACTTGGATCCAGCACAAAAAGTTTATTTAATTTAGCCCCAATAGAAAAAGAGGGGTTTTATAAGCTTTTAGGTGTGTTTCCGTGTATCTGTGTCTGTCTGTCTGTGGTTTCGTAGTTTCCAAACGAATAGACCGATTTTGATCCCCTGACGCGAATTACGCTTGGAACAAAACATTACTAGTTAACATTGCTTGTAATAAAGTTGAAGGACCACAAATTTAACAAATGTTTACATATTTGTTGTGACTTTTTGTATGTAGCTTTTTAAAGTCGGGTTTTGTTTTAAATTTAAATTTGATGAGGGATAATAATTACCCCAAAGTTAGGGACCATGGGTCTAAGTTGTACTTACTAGTTCAGCTCCCCATCAGGGTACTGTTCAATGTGCTCCGTCACCTTGAACAGGTCCACGCCTTCCTGCTCCTCGAACAAGGAGTCTATGTAGTCTATGACCGAGTTGATGTCCTGGGTCAGGCCCTCCCGGCGGTTCACCATCGCATGGTGGAGCATGATACTGGCACCTTTAATAATAAATATTGGACAACATCACATACATTGCTCTGATCCTATGGTAAGTAGCTAAAGCACTTGTGTTATAGAAATCAGAAACAACGACGGTACCACAACACCTAGACCCGAGACAATATAGAAAAGTTCGTTTCCTACATTGACCCGGCCGGGGATCGAACCCGGAACCTCAGAGGTGGCGACACCATATTAGTCCGGCGTGCTCGCCTCTCGGCTACGGAGGTCGTCAACTATCTATTCGTCTATTCCATCAGGTCAAAGTTAGCGACGGACGGACGACCTCTGTGGTCGAGAGATGAGCACGCTGGACTTAGCGTCGCCATCTCTAAGGTCCAGAGTTAGATTCCCGGAAAAACGAACTTTTCTTTATTGTCTCGGGTCTGGGTCTTGTTGTACCGTCGTTGTTTCTGATTTCTGTAACACAAGTGCTTTCGCTACTACTATAGGATCAGATCAATGGATGTGATGTCTAATATTTTGTTTATTAAAGTCAAAGTCCTTTATTCAGTATATAGGCCCTTTTCCGGGCACTTATACACGTCCCAAAAAGGTAGGTTCGTTTTAAAAAAAATTAGGCCGTTTGTCGACTGCAGCTGTCAACGGGAAACAACATTATTCGCACCGAGTTTTAAATCGTGACGGCGACAGCGCCGAACCGATGCATGTGGCTCAGTATTAGATCTAGCTTTGTCGTGCATGCGAACCGGACAAACGGCGCGGTGCGACGGTAGTTTGAGGACAATCCCTCCACCAACCCATGGTTCTACCTGCCTTACGGCATACGAACCGAATCACGGGAGAGCGCGTGGGTACTGCGTGGGCTCTTTTCCCCAACATGCGCGTCTTCGCTCCCTACAAGATCTAATTCTGTCCCTTCTGTTTAACAACTCTCCCCCTTCTGGGGCTTGACACCACGGTAGTTTGAGGACAAGAACAAACGTGTTAATTTTGTATTGTTACGTGTTTGACGACCTCAGTAGCCGAGAGGCGAGAACGCCGGACTATTTAAGGCGTCGCCATCTCTGAGGTTTCGGGTTCGATCACCGGTCGGGTCAATGTGGAAAACGAACTTTTCTATATTGTCTCGGGTCTGGGTGTTGCGGTACCGTCGTTGTTTCTGATTTCTATAACACAAGTGCTTTAGCTACTTACCTTAGGATCAGAGCAATGTCTGTGATGTTGTGCAATATTTATTTATATATTATTTGTATTGCTCGTGTGCAGCCGGAACACCGGTTTACTCGCAATCTCGGCGGCCGGGATGACGGCGCTCGGGTGACGGACGTTCGGTGGACACGCGGCTATAGTAAATGTATGTATCGCTACGTCATCTCGTTCTCACTGCCGTCACGGCGACGGCTGCAGTGGACAAACGGCCTTATACACGTTGAACAGTGATCTTAGTTCGGGCAAATTCACCCCAGTAACAGGTGGACAGAGTATCTTTTAAAGAGGCCGTTCCGTTGGCACCAATCCAACTCTAAATACGTACTTTGTACAAAATCTGTGCTCATGATATCCAGGTGATAGGCGAGGCTCTGCAGGCTGGACACGAAGGGTTCTCCGAACTGTACGAGGAGATGCTCTCGTTCAATCCTGCAGAGGAACGATCAGCTAAGTAAACGTCCCAATTATAGCACGCCGAACTCACACTGACGAATAAAGAGATATAAAAGCACCTAGCTATTATTTTTTATAAATCATTAGTAATTTATTTCTTTTGTAATAATTTTAAAGTTTAAAGGGTACGAGCGTCACGCGCGTCGTCTAACGTAGACTTACAAATGTCACGACAGTACAATAAAAGCTTGGAAAATCATTTTAAATTAATGTTTTGAGTTTTGATAAAACTCATAGAACAAATGTTGTTGTTTATGATGTTAGCTATCTAGCCGTGCCAGGTTGATGATTTTTTTCAAATAACTCTGTATATTAAAGATTTATCAAAGCGAGTTAACTTGCGTTTTCTTACGAAATCGACAGGCTGGTCAATCATGCTGCATGAAGCGGTGACTCTCAGTCATAAGGATTCCAAATCATCATCATCATTTCAACCACTGGACTTCCCCTGCTGAACATAGGCCACCCTCAGTGACTTCCAGATCGGCCGATCGGAAGCGACCTGCATCCAGCTGCTTCCTGCAACCTTTACCAGGTCGTCTGTCCACCTTGTGAATGGACGTTCCGTACGCCGCGCTTGCCGGTACGTGGCCTCCATTCCAGAACCTGTCTGCCCTATCGCTAGTCAGTTCTACGTGCTATGTGCCCCGCCCTTTGCCACGCCACGCTCACTTGCTAATCCGTCGGGCTATGTCAGCGACTTTTTTTCGTTTACGGATCTCCTCATTTCTGATTTGATCTCGTAAAGAAACACCTAGCAGCATAGCCCTTTGCATAGCGCGCTGTGCAACCTTGGGCTTCCTTATAAGGCCTATAGTGAGTGTTGGCGACCAGCGTCACCGTCCTTTTCAAAATTCTCGTATTTTATACTGTTGTCTTTTATTTACGCGGACACGATACATTTAAATGAAACAGGTATGAACAGGTAGACAGTCTACCTGTGACTACGAACGCTGTAAGGTCAGGTCAGGTTAAATAAAATGTTAATAAATCGCGAAATAATCCGTAAAAATAGTTTCATTTAAATTCTCGTATTTTTTAAAGAACAAAATATTTACTTATTTTATTAAAAATAAATGATTATTGCTTTCTTTTACTGACTTACTAATATATTGGAGTGATAAAATAACCTGGTTTTTATTGTGCAATCCTGAACAGTGAGAGGCCACGTTTCTGTTCCGTATGTCATCACAGGGTTCGACAAAGAGGGAGAAAGAAATAGTTTAACCACTTACAAAATTGTAGCCTCGATTTGTGCTTGGTACATCAATTTGCGAAGAGGCTCCTTTTTCTTTTTTGCAATAATCTCGAAGAGTCTGATGAGGAACATGGAGAAGAAACCAACTTTGAGCTGCTTCATGTCATCTGCTAGATGACGAACGTAAGGGCTTATAGGCTCACCTAGAAAAAACAACTAGATAAACAACTGTTCTTCTTAATTTTTCGTAAATCAAGGATAGGAAGTCAAAAACATGAATGATTCTTGGAAATTGTAATGATTTATCTGTATTATTTTTCAAATATTGTGGAATACATATACTCAATAACCTACTCGCCCATGCCGGGATTTGATAAATTGTGATGCTTTCAAAATATGTAACTAAAAATATTCAAATCATAAACTAAATATCTATAGCTTAATTCTTTTGATAGTCTATGGTTCTAGTTGTAACCTTTGGTTCTGATGGTTGCTATCAGTTACAGTGTAGGATGTCCACCCACACGGTGCACAGACGTCCTGGTAAAGGTTGCAGGAAGCCGTTGGAGGCTGCGCGCAACCGGACAATCTGAAAGTCGCTGGGGAAGGCAGTTCAGCAGTGGACGTCCTGTGGTTGAAACGACAATGATGATCAGTTACTGGGCGGAGCTTAAAGCAAAGAGTTGGACCGCGATAGATCAAGCGCTATGATCGTTCGCTTCTGTGAGAATGCTTGAACATAAATCCTGTACCACTTTTTAGGGTTCCGTAGCCAAATGGCAAAAAACGGAACCCTTATGGATTCGTCATGTCTGTCTGTCCGTCCGTATGTCACAGCCACTTTTTTCCGAAACTATAAGAAGTGTACTGTTAAACTTGATAAGTAGATGTATTCTGTGAACCGCATTAAGATTTTACACAAAAATAGAAAAAAAAACCAATAAATTTTGGGGGTTCCCCATACTTAAAACTGAAACTCATTTTTTTTTCATCAAAGCAATACGTGTAAGGTATCTATGGATAGTTTAAAACACAATGAAACGGGATTTAACGCGATCATAATTTAGGTACAAAATGTTACCTCTTTTGCCTGACGTTTATATATATGGATAGGTCTTCAAAAATGATAATAAACTGAATAGTTTGCGCAAGAGACACTTCCAAAGTGGTAAAATGTGTCACACCCTCCCCCCTGTAACTTCTAAAATAAGAGAATGATAAAACTAAAAAATATATATGATGTACATTACAATGCAAACTTCCACCGAATATTGGTTTAAACGAGATCTAGTAAGTAATTTAGACCGCAATTAGATAATGGTACGGAACCCTTCGTGCGCGAGTTCGACTCGCACTTGGTCGGTTTTTTAGGGCTTTTCATTCTCTGACTCTATTTACCTATGTGAATTTGACCTTTCTTTTGATACCAAACACGTGGTGATTATTTCAGTTCTATAGTACAACACACTACGAATCTATTGGCACCTTGTTTATTAAAATCGGTTCAGTAGTTTAGGTGCTACGGTGGAACATACAAACATACATAGACTGCCAAAATCATTACCCTTCCTTTTGGCTTCTTCTAATTGAATTATGAAATGAGTCCTAAATCAAGCGCTTCTACTTCTCCCAGTTTTTTACCCTTTACTAGGAATAATGTGGACATTGTTTACAGGCTCACTAGTTTCAATGGCAGTACTGATTACTGTATTAAAATGCTTACCAGTTGGTCTTTTGGGATAAACGGTCCTGTCGTGTGGTCTCGGACCTTTCCCCGGTTCGAACGTGGACCGGGTCGATTGCACCACTTCACGAAATTCATTAGTAAGTGCTGTCGTTTCCGTGTCAAATAAATGTCCTTTAGGAGAGATTAGATCCTTTTGAAATGCTTCTATTAGAATCTCAGTTGGAATTTCATCCTGTACTGTGGTTTCAATACCTTGTCGACCGGGGATCGTACTTTTTTTGGCATTTTCTAAATTTGATGCATTAGAAGGACCTTGAATATCATGGGATATATTTTCTACGTTATCAGGGCCAGTAGGCTCTTTAGATGAAGAAAACCTCTTTGTGTTATCCAAAAAACGTCCCGGTTCGTTTTGCCCGAAATCGTTGACATAGTAAGGCCCTGGTTTACCATAATCTGGGTTTGGTGGGCCATAGGGAGGCCTCTGATTGTCAAAACCTGGACTTGGAGTGTTGAAGAAAGGACCTTGTCTATTTTGTCCTATACTTTTTGAGTCATACAACGGCCCTGGTCTGCCATAGTCTGGATTATGTGGGCCATAGAAAGGCCGTTGGTCAAAACCTGGATTTTGTGTGTTATAGGAAGGCCCCGGTCCATTTGGTCCATAGAAAGGTCCTTGTATATTATAGCCTGGATTTTGTGTGTTATAGAAGGTACCCTGTTGGGCATATGGAGGACCTTGGGCGCCATAGAAAGGTCCTTGTCTATAATAGCCTGGGTTTAGAGTGTTATAGAAAGGGCCTGGGTGGTATCCTGCACGCGGGGTGTTATAAAAAGGGCCTTGTTTATTATTTCCTGCTTGAATATTATAAAGCGCTTGGGCATCTCCTACTACAGGTCTGGGGGCAATGCTATTTTTTGGGGAATTAGGATCTATATTTCCATCATTTATTTGTGGATTTAGATTTGTCTTTTTGGTCACAGGGTCAGGTAATTCTATCCTATAAATACCATCTTTAGCTATGTTTGGAAGGATTTTACTTTGATCTGGAGCTATTAATATTTTTGTGCCAGGTACTTGCTTTTTAATACTCTCAGCTACATTGTCTGTTTGGACTACTTTAATGATTGTCTCCTTGGTTGAAGAATTATCCCGTTCATTCCAAGGTTTCTTCGGGTCACCCTCTATTACAACGTAATCGAAATCGCCTATATCTAAGTCTTTACTAATAAATATGTTATCAGTAATAGACCCGTGAATATTTGAATCGTTTTCGTTTCTCTTAACCATAAGGTTAGAATTATTTGCCACAAGGGAAAACTCGCCGTTATCATTTTTAGTAAGAATTGGATAGTAATTATTAACATAATTGAATTTTGTTATTGGATTTATAGATTCAGTCGTAAGTTTCTCCGATCTGACTAATGTTTTAGATGTTTGGGTTAGATTTTTAGAAGCTAGTTTAGTTACGTTGCTCAATGATTTGATAGTAGATTTAGTTTTATTTTGAGGTGTTTTAAGTTTAATTTTGATATTAACGGTTGTTTGATTTTCGACTTTAGGTTTAGCTTTTGTAGTGATTTTAGTAAAGGTTTTGATTTTAGTTGATTTTTTAGTTTTGTCGCCTGGATCAGGATAATAATTAGTCCAAAATATGTCTTTATAGTTGTAGTGTAAGGGTTCAGATATGTCGTCATAGCCCCAATCGTTAATATCTACTGTCGGTAAATTTCTTCTTTTATGAATTGTTTTCCTATTGCTTTTAATTTTTTGGTTAAAAGCCGTTTGAGAGTGTAATATTTTTCGAGTAGTCATTAGAGAGTTCTTAGCTTTAAAATTTTGATGTGAAACTGAAAATGACATTAATTTCTCTTTAATTTTGTCGTTACAAGTTTGTTGTAAATGTACTTTCTTAGCTTGCCATTGAATTTTTACTGGATATATTTTATTACCTTGCTTTGCCATTGAAATGGGATTGAATAATAATGCTATCCACAACACGAACAACATTTTAATAGAAAGTAACATATTGCATTTTTATTAGACCAATAAAATGAATTTTCAATCTGACTTCACTTAATATTTATTACCTGTTCAACATTACAATCACACAATTTCGGATGGTGAAGAAATCTTATCTACGACCATTTTGTGTTTCACATTTACCACCTAGTATACCTAGCTGGCAGCAACTGGGTGCAAAGGGCGGGAGATCGTGCTCTGTGGCGCTCCTTGGGGGAGGCCTATGTCCAGCAGTGGACTGCAACAGGCTGATATGATGATGATGATGATACCTATGAATGAATACTCCAGGCCCTGGGGTTGTGAGGCACTTAAGTTTTTAAGGAAATAGGACGACGATTTAGGGAAAGGGGTTTCGATCCCCGCTCTGGGTCTTGGTTGGTACAGCGGGTCTCCATTGCTATACAACGAGGCAATTCTGCCAGCATAATGGGGACCTTTGGTTCATGTGGTAGTGCAGTTTTTTGACATAGCAATAAGCATGTAGCAGATATTGTTTTAATTTAACTTATTTTATTTTTTTAATTTATAAACACTTGACGACGCTTCTTGCTGACGAAATTGTATACTTTTAATTTTGAATGTTGTATTGTTAAGAATTTGTGATTTATACAATTTAGAATAAAAAAAGTTGCAGGTACATGAAACCATCTATACTAATATTATAAAGAGGAAAGATTTGTACCTATTTTTGTATGTTTGTATGTTTGTAATGAATAGGCTCAAAAAGTACTGGGCCGATTTAAAAAATTCTTTCACCAATAGAATGCTACATTCTTCCAATTTGACATAGGCTTCATTTCATTTTGAAAAAAATTAGGGATCCTTGGTAAAATTTGAACAATGTAACCGAAGGTGTAGAAAAATGAGTCTTAAAATGTCTTTCGTCGAATGCGCTGCCGAAACTATTAGCGATAATTGTCTACCCCGTGCGAAGCCGGGACGGGCTGCTAGTATAGTATAATGAGGTTTACCTCGGTGTTCACCACGTTAGAATGAAAATAGAGTCAACATAATAAAAATTTTTAGTTAAAAAAAATACTTTAACCTTCTTATTTATGAAAACCAACCATATACATAAGTGTCATTTATTTTATCTCCATGCTTCGATTTCGAAAGGTCACGTTAAAAGTTGGCTACTGCTTATTTCTTGAAACTAGTCGTGAAAACTAAGTCATAGTTACCGGCCTTATGACATCACTCCCAGCGTCGCATCGCCCTAGCTCGCTTGGCTGGCTGAGGTGACACAAACGCCACCTCATATTTAAGGTGCTCCTTTGCTCCAGATTTGAATTTTTTTGTTGTTGTATTTATGACATTTTAATGTAATAGTTAATTCCTGGTTTAAGATTCACTGAACTGCATGAAAAAATAAAAAAGTAATCAGTCATATTCAAAAATTGTGCATCTCTGTATCGGCTTCAATCTTTTTTAATGTTTTTAGGATTTAGATAAAGATTAGCATTATCAGTATTACGAGGCATTATGTAGCCGCACTTAAGTAGATGCAGATCAGATGTAAGTGCTTAATTTGGGCATTGGCATTGGCTAATAGAACATTTTAACTCTCAATGGCTGGCACCGATTCCAAGAAGAGCTGATTAGGTATGCTTACATTAGTTATGAAACTTAGTTATTAAATTTTTTTTTGTTAAAAAGTTTTTCTCAAAACTTGATATAAAAATGAAGCATAGTCCCTGACGGTTAGACTTTTTATTTTATTCAGATTATGCCAAAAGTGGCCTAAATGTATGAAAGTGCAATTATATAAGGTGTAAGTGAATTATTGTCAGATATTTTTAGGAGTAACTTAGACTATCACATGGATCACATATAAGATAAATTTAAAATTATAGAACAAACTTTGAAAAAATCGAAAAAAATAAAAGTTTTAAAATAAAGAATCTACATTATCCTGTACATGAACCCAAACACCACAAGTAGACTACTTACACAACGCTAGCCGATTCATAATCTCTCCAGAATCACATTTATGCACTCAAATAATCATATTACACTGTTCATCATAATATCAAATTACTTGGTGCGTGAATTAAAGTTTGTTCTATAATTTTAAATTTATCTTATATGTGATCCATGTGATAGTCTAAGTTACTCCTAAAAATATCTGACACTAATTCACTTACACCTTATATAGCGCGGCTTTTATACATTCTGCGTAGACCTCAAATAGAACAATACTGCGTGCCGCTGCTTCCGTCGCATTCGACAATGCTGTCGCCGTTGCCTTCCCGTGTTCTCTTGTGCAATGTGTCTAACATCTCAATAAAAGTTTTAGCTTGCTTAGCTCGCATTTTTTATTCGGTTACATTGAAATAATACTCCAATACAATGAAATAGCAACACAATAATAATATATTAAAAGATTTAAAACCCAAAAAAATACAGTACTCGACACTGATGCTGGGGCAAAGATTGGGGATAGCTTTGCGTATCTTAAGAGACGAGCATCGTATCAGAGACGCGTGTGCGCGGAGCTAACAACCAATCCCGACCGGCGGTGCTGGCGCGGCTCGCGACTAGCCAATCACGTCGTAATGGTCTTCGCATCTTTCGTCCAGCGCTTAACATCGTCGCCGCTAGTCGTACTAGTCTGGTAAACCAACTATTCTTTTGTGAGAAGCAACCCTTCATCATCTTAGCCACAGGACGTCCACTGCTGAACATAGGCCTCCCACGGTGACTTCCAGATCGACCGGTTGGAAGCGGCCTGCATCCAGCGTCGTCCTGCAACCTTTACTAGGTCGTCTGTCCACCTTGTGGGTGGACGTCCCACACTGCGCTTGCCGGTACGTGGCCTCCATTCCAGAACCTTTCTGCCCCATCGGCTGTCAGTTTTACGTGCTATGTATGAGCCCCGCCATGTCAGCGACTTTTGTTCGTTCACGGATCTCCTCATGTCTGATTTGATCTCGCAAAGAAACACCGAGCATAGCCCTTTCCATAGCGCGCTGTGCAACTTTAAGCTTCTTAATAAGGCCCATAGTAAGAGGCCACGTTTCTGTTCCATATGTCATCACTGGTAACACACACTGGTTGTAGCAACCCTTAGTTTAACAATTTATGTTTGTTTAATATTTTTTTAAATCAGATCCACAAACTTTGACTCATCTTCTCTTCTACCCTTTGTGATCCTACAATCTGCATTTGTGAGTTATTCAAAAATAAATTCTGCAGAACAAGGATGGGTCGCGGATCACCTGTTGTTCGTCTGACTCGTCTGTATAAGTACCCAGAACTTAATGTTCACTTTCAGAGCCTTTCTAAATTCCTTAAGATACTTAGAGGTTATGACCTTATTACCTTAGTTAGATTGTGGTAAGGACCTAGTTGTTATGTTTGTTTTATTTTTATTGTAAATTTTTAACGATGTAGCGCAATGGGCTAGTTTCCTAAAAAAAATTTATTAGTCCGTCAGTTGGATTAACAGAAAATATTGGACACGTATTTTTCTTTTCTCAATCAAACAAAAAATGATCAAGATACAGCCCGTTAAAGTTCCGCGTAACGTCACACCTTGCGACACTTTTTAGCAGGCGTGACGTCACGTGCTCGCTTTGATGCTCTTTATCTTCCTCATTTTTTGTTTGATTAACAAAAGAAAAAATATGGGTCCAATATTTTTTTATATTCTAACTGACGGACTAATAGAATAATCTTTTTTTGACCCAGGAAACTAGCCTATTCTAATTAACTGTAACAAGCAATACTTTATTGTTAATATTCCATAATATTTTTAACCTACAATAAATGCATGCTGTGGTTACCTGTAATTGTAAGAGCAGCTAGCTATAAGCCCGATAATGTAATCATCTAAATGTTAAAATGCTGTTACTTATGTTGGTAATCCTATAAATAAATAAATAAATATGAGATGACCTACACAAAGCTTAGAGCATTCAACCAACAGGAGACGACAAGCTCGCTAATTTCTATGCGAAAAAGTCTGTCATTTCTTGCGGGGGGCAGGGAGTAACGCACACATAGTAAATTAACACTAACGCATTTTGGATAACATTACTACGCTCGCACACAACAAAAATTATCTAACACTAGCTTAAACTAGACGCACACAAATATATTCACACACAAGGGCAACTTATCCATGCACGAGTGTGACGTCAGTTTTAAATAAACGAAGATAGTGCTTAACACTATCGATAAAATTTATCGATGAGTTCTGCCAGTATTATGATAAGGTTTTATTCAATTCAGACTCTTTATTATGTGTAAGATAGAAGCATTCATTTTGGCTGTCATTAAGATCTACAGGTTTATTTATTAATATACGTCAGTATGGTTGAGTCTAAGGCCCGGACTATACCTAGCCGAAAATCGGTCCGGGTAAGTACGGTTTTAATCCATCGCTTAAGCAACAAGGTCGTTTTTGAACGAATTCTAGCGGATTCTAACAGATTCCAGCTGGTTATAGTCCAAGCCTAAAATTGCAAGAAATACCTGTATAATTTGGTTTTCAGGTGAATTGTCTTAAATTATAATAAAAAAAAAATACTGGGCTATAACCCGCAAAAATCGTAAATATAATTAAAGGTAAAGTTAGAAGGTTGAATTTTGTAAAGGACAAAGGTGTTAACTATTTCAGCTATATTCTCAAACATTTTCATTTTGCATAAGAAAAAGTTAACAAATATTAGTGCAATCATGAAATAAGAAAAACATAATACCTATTTTTTTGCTTGCTTAGACATAAAGTTGTAAATTAATTCAAATATTATTGGTCTGGGTCTGTTGGCTCGGAAACTTTATAATATAAAGTTGTGTTTCTTTGGAATGGATTCATTTTTATGACTTAATTAGTAGTTGAGTAGAGAGTTTAGTAATTGAAGGTGGTAAATAATAATTAATAAAAATCATTATCCGAAACATTATCAAATCCGCGAGAATCCGTTCAAAACACGATCCTATTGCTTAAGCGATGGATTGAATCCGCGTTAACCCGGTCCGGTTTCTGACTGGGTATAGACCGAGCCTAAGATAAATGATAAGATATTTTAGGTGACTCAAAGATTTTGTCGTAACCTTTTGTAATGTTATATTTGCGCAAAAATAATGAAAATTAATATTTACTAACATCTTAATATGGACACATTATAATAATGCCTATTGTAATATAAATAAGATCCGTAATCTTACAGTAAAGCAACCAAATTAAACAAAATTTATAACACCATACTGTTTTTTATTGTATGTGTAAACAAATAACAACAAAAATGCTTGTAACCTAAATCTTAAAATTATTTTTGTGTTATATAAGTTCATATAAACAATAAAATCGAATCCACCCGTTTATTCATTGTGAATGTTCCCGAATATATTCCCATTATATCGCTTGATATTAGTCGTAAAGCCTAGTCAGAGGCCTTATGGCGGCTTGATAACATCTGACGGTAAGGTTTAGTCACTGGCCTTACAACACCCCTCTACCAATCCGCACTAAGGCCCGCGTGGTGGAGTAATGGCCCAAACCACCTCATAGTTGAGGAAGTGAGGACTGTGCCCTGCAGTGGGACCATGCGGGCCTTGGTTTATTTCAAGGTAGGCAGAAGATACTTAAAATGTTTTAGTGATGAAAATCAGTGGTCTTCATCAATAACACACATTTGTAAGTACCTACTGCCTACCTGATTTCATATATCAGCGGGGTAACCATGAACTCTTAAAACATTCTCAAAGCTATCAAATCTGTCAATTTTGGTACGTCATTTCATATAAAATTTGACAGATTTGATAATGTTTGACAGATTTGAGATTGTTTTGAGTTCGTGGTTACCGCCCAGGTAGGCACTGCCTAGTTGTCTATATATGCACCGCACACCCCTGAGAGTATGCATACTTTACTTTACATCTGGAGTCAAAATTGAATAATAAATATTCAGATGGACAAATTCTATCAAAGTATAAGTAGGTGCCGGCACCACACGACACGTGTCGTGTGGTGCCGGCACGTTAAAAGAATTGCCCCACCCCATCTTTTCCTATGGGTGTCGTAAGATTCGACTACAGGAGAACCGCCACAAGAAGACAGGCAGCAGCGTCTCCTCTCCACCATTGGCCAAACTGCGATCGCCAACCCGCCTGCCAAGCGGGGCGATTATGGCAAAATTCTCCTTTTGGAGAGGCCCGTGTCCAGCAGTGGACTGATATAGGCTGGTGATGATGATGATAAGTAGGTAGCATTATTTATTTTTGACTGACAGTATTATAGTTGGACCAAAAACAGCATTAAAAATTGTACTTAATTTATTTTTAAGATATAAAAAGTAGTGAGTATTTAACATGGCCTTAAACAAAATATATTTTAAATTCTACACTTTTACCTTTCACACAAAGGACAGGTTTTGAGTGGCAGAGCCAAGGGGGGGTAGTTGAGTTCATTTCCTGACATTTTTATCCTAAAATGTGCTGTCCTAAAATTAGCCAATTTTGAGATAACTGAAATGTAACTTTAATTATTTTAAATAGCTCTATATTAATTTGCTTGCCATGATTAAGATAATGATATTTAAACGACAGGAACAGAAGTTGAAATGCGGGTAGACTTCTACTAGTAGCTGACCTTCACTAGTTAGAGATTCACTTTTAGAAGAAGAAGATACTTTATTAAAGTTTTTTCTAAATATTTTTTTAAACGTTTTCTTTACCATGAAAGCATAAAAATTTGAAATTAACTCTTCTCCCCCTTGAAAGCTCCGCTACTCAAAACCTGTCACCCTGTATAATTGCAAAAATTTTAGGAAAAATTTGAAAGTTACACGTACGATCATTCATTAAGTTTACTCTCTTCGTCACTGTAACTAGACATTTCATTAATTGGCCTAAATTTTTGTAACCTTATCTTATTAGTTTTAAAATCGTCATCATCGTTGGCTCTTCGTATCGCTTTATTTTGTGTATTAAACTTTTCAAAGCCTAATGTTTTGTAAATGTTCGATTTCAAAATAACTTCTTCACTGCTGTAACTGGTGAAATCGTTGATTCCTTTCTTTGATTTATTTGGTACATGATAAGATCTTCTAAGAGGTTTGAAGTACTCTTTATCATGTCTCATGGCGTCGGAGATTTTAAATTTTAAGAGATCTTCCTCATCGCTATAGCTTGTTTGATCTGCTATTTTATTTTTAACAGTCACACTTGTATTTTTATAACTAGGTTTTATTGTTCGTTTCTGGTTTCTGTATACATATTTTACATTTGATTCGGAAATGTCTTCGCTATGAGAAAATGTTTTAATCTTTTTATTGCTTAGTTTATTTACATTTTTATATTCTTTGATTGTTTTAACCGGTTTTCTTTTGATTATTCTTTTTGGTTCACTTCTCCTATTAATTTCAATAGTTTGATTATACGCATTAGTGGAGTTTCCAAACTGAACTTGATTTCTTACTGTTAAATCAGTTGCAATTGGTTTGTTTAAAGATTTTGCAATTTTGCCATCATTTGAACTGTTTGAATTTTTAGCACGACTCAAATTGATTTTGGAAGTCGTCGACATTTCTGCTGAAACTGCACTATCATCTGAATCATAGTCGGAATAATATTCAGTTTCGTTACTGACAGTTACGTCATCAGTTTCAGATAAATTGGAAAGAAGCTTGTTTTCAAATTTTTCTGCTTTTGTTTTTGAATCTTTGTCATCATGGCCGTTCATTTTCACGAATGCTTTGTATTTAGCGTGATACCTATTTTTAAATTCTCTCAATATTTCCTGTTCTCTTTGTTTTTTCTGAACATCATTTTTCAGTTTAATGGTTTTATTGTGATGTGATGGTCTTATTTGGATATGATTTTGTTTAACTTCGTCTCTTGAATGGTCCTTTTGACGGTTGGTGGGATATTTCATGGTCGGTGGAAACCGCGTTACTGTAAATATAAAACAATGATAGGTAGGTATAGGTACGAGAGGGAGAGAGAGAGTTATTTTATTAGATGCACAACAAAACAATACAGAGGTAAAATAAGTACAAAACAGAAGAAAGGAAGAATATAAAACATGTGAAAAGAATATAAACAAAAACATAAACAAAAAAAGACTGCATAAAATCATTTGTCAGCATATTGATGTGGTGTCTTATGAGAACCAGCTCAGCGTGTGCTACAAATAATTGCGTCTCTGATTTCGAGCTGAAAAAATGGAGTTAACTGTCTACTGGCTACCTGGGTTTCTAGCTAGAAACCCAGGTAGCACAGGTCTTAAAGAAGCTCGAAAATTCAAATCTTTCAAATCCTGTAAATCTATATGGATAAACAATACCTGCTTGTTTCTTAGAAACCCTTTTCATATTATTCACATGTTTAGTAACAAATGTTAAATCTTTCACTTCGCTAGTGTCCGTTATTTTATTAATATCTTTATATTTGGTGTTTCTTTTTTCAAGACAACTCTTATCAAAACAATTGGCAAAGCGTTCAGTTGTTTTCTGGAGTCTTAAATTGTTTTTGAGTTTAACTTTCGCTTTTATTTTGTTATCTCTGTTAACAATTGTAAATCTCGTTCTATTATTGAACCGTCTTCGAACATGCTTCATATGATTGAAATGTTCAAATTCTGTTTCATTGCGAGACTTTAGGTGATTGTGAAATGAGCGCAGGTAATCGTTTATAGATTCTGTTAGAATTTGTATTTCGACAGTACCAGATAGTCTCTTATATGGTGCAAATACAGCTGAAGACATAGCTCTCAACACTCCGTAAGAGTCTTCTGTGGTGTTTGGGTAGTTAGTGAGTAGTTCAACGACTTTGAAGAGAGCTAACCCTTCATCCTCTTTAAATAAACTGTCTATATCTAAAATTATTCTGTAGAGTACGTCAGTCAATGCCTTATATTCTATAATGAAGTGTAAGAGCATGGCTCGGTCTGAAAAGAATTTTTTATTATTTCCTTGGATTTTTAACTCGCGTGACATTATGTGTAGTAAACATTCCTCAAAAATTTCGAAAATCAAATACTCTATACTTAATGTCTTTAATATTCAGTAGGTATCTATCTATTTAGCCTATTGCAGTCCACTGCTGGACGTAAGCCTCTCCCAAAGAGCGCCATAGCGCACGATCTCCCGCTTTTTTCATCCAGCCACTGCCAGCCATCTTCCTAAGGTCATCGTCCATCGGGCTGGGGGGTGGCCTACACTACGTTTGCCAAGGCGTGGTCTCCACTCGAGAACCTGTTTACTTCACCTTTCGTCTTTCATTTTAAGTAATCGTGCAAATATCTAGTAAACTACTACTTAAGTAGGTAAACGTTCTAGAAATCGCAATTTTCTTAGCGAGATAGTGACGACTTACGTTTTATGTAGTTCGGAGGTAATTTAGCAACTTTAGTTGTAAATGCTTCCAGCGTGGATAGGAACGGTTGCCCGAAACTGAGAATATACTTGTCTTGGTTGATCCTGGAAACATCATGATTGTTATAATTTTTGTGCTACTTAAAGTGGTGTGTGGACTGTGGAGGTTAGTAGCGCATGTACAGAAGTCCAATTCCCGAAATTTGAACACAGTCACAATCCAATTTTGATCTAGTCCCTGTACATAAGTATCAAAAACCGGCCAAGTGCGTGGCGTGCCACGCGCAGTGTAGGGTTCCGTAGTTGCTCGTCGTTCCTACAATATATTTGAGCAATTACTTACTCTTGGCTTGTAGAGGGGGGGGGGGGGGCTACTCGAACAAAATTGACACTTTAAAGTTATTTTTCGCAAACGGATCCCTAAATCGCAAAATAGTGTTAGCAATCCCTAAGTCATTTTAAATGACCTATTCAATGATACCCCACCCTGTTGGGTAGACGATGAAAAAAAATCATCCCCAGGTTACATGTATGGGAGCTACCCTAAAAAAAAATTTTTCTCAAAATTTTATTCTACCACTTTATCGGCGTGATTGACATACTCCAATTTTTAAATCTAAAAATAAAACAAATATAAACCTAAACTATTTATGTACATAAGATCAGATATTTTATTTATAGGACAAAAACCTATATTTACCTTACCTTATAAATAAAATATCTGATTGAGGTCGCTGCCTTAGGGAAAGGTTCCCAAAAGGCTGGCAACATTGCCACGCTGTATAGCTAAGCTAATACGTTGGGCCAAATATAAGCCAGCCTTTGTATTGTGGGATGTCTCAGCTACACGCTTAGACATCTCACGATAGAGTTTATGGGCACTTGGTCCCCACGGGCCCAGAGATTCGACCCCAAACGGGTCAAATCCACAAAATTACAGCTCTCTGGGGTCAACAGTTTCTAAGCAAAACTTCGGACGGACAGACAGACAGACGGACATGACTAAACTATAAGTGTCCCTTGTCTGGACTACAGAACCCTAAAAAGGGTATTATCGTTCACATTTAATAGTTGTTACAAAATTCGTGAAGTCGAAAATAGGACAAAAATGTAGTTTTAGTTTTCAGTTGCATTTCCTTTAATTGCGTTTCCTGAGTTCACGAGGACATCGTTTCAGATCTTAATTTTGCTGGAACTGAATCGTAACTGAATTGCGATACGTTTAAATTGGTTGAATTAGGCTTCTATTTGAACCACGTAACGTGAGAATGCAGCGTATTCGCCAGATCTGAACACCCCTTAAAATAAATGAATTCTTTTTTTCAATCATACCAATTAGGAGAAAACCGGGATTAACGCCCCAGTGGTATAGATGCCCCGATTGTAATTACTCTAGTTTCGAAAATACATAGCGTTTTATTTTATTTATCCATCGAGAGACTTTCTAACTACCACCAAATGGATCGTGTCTCATGTCTCTGTGCGATTGCATGGGACGGCTAAGTGCGATCAAAGTTTTTTCGGGATAGATGCCCTATTCCTCAGTGGGTCGTCTATCCTTAATGTTATACAATAAATGAACTTGGCAACTATCCCCTATATGAGATAGATGTCTCAAAATTTAGAGGTCCGCAATAATAGGTAATACTCTGGAAATGACAAAGGTATAATTTTTTTGCTTTCATAAATCCATAGATAAAAGACCAAAGTACTTGCCAGTTTTTACAATTAGAAGAATGAAATAATTGTACAGGGAGATATAACATATTTTTAAAAAGTGTGGCATCTATCCCGCTTTTACCCTATCTAGCCCCAAACTAAGCATAGCTTCCTGTCGATTCTCTAACTAAAATCGCGCTCACTTCGACGTCACTTCACAAATCGGCGACTTACATTGTGAACCAACTCTGTAACAACACAGAGTCAATGTTTGTTTACACTGCTTAGGTGATACTGAAGAATTAGGGCGATTCTTGAATGCGGTGATTAGTAACTTTAGCACGATTATTGCCTTAGCGTAAATCTTGCTTGTTTAATGATTGGTATTTAATATTAACGAGTCACTCATCAACAATAGTATTTTAACCAACTTAGCGAAATAGCGGCTATGTTTGTTTATATCGCTTATGCTGGGGCTTCACCGTCGTGACGCCTTACGTTCAAATTACGGCATGATTAGCGTTAACTAAATTAAAGAATTAAGCTACGCGCTAAGTGCGTGGCCACACTTACTTGACGTTTGATTCTAGCGTCTAGCGACTTAGTTAGCGTGTGATTAGTGAGTGTGTTTTTAAAATAAAATAAAAACGCTTCCAAGAACTCAATACTTTTCTCATTTTGTCTACTCCATCCTAACTTAATAGCTATGCACTTTAAAATTTATTTCACAAAGGGTTTTTTAATGTGATCGTGTTTTAACATGTTTAGTGTAGTAGGTGTAGCCACAACAACCCACTAAACGCCCGCTTAATCCCTTTGATGTGTCAAAAGTTACCGCCGTCCGAGCTCTCGCCTAACGTCTAATGTTATTGAAGCAAATTAGCGCACAAAGACCGGCCACACCTGCGTACTACGTCAAATAGAGCATTAATAAACGACATTAGACGCAGGTGAAGCTTCAGCGTAAGGTGATATTTTACTTGCGTTGTTTTAGAAGACAATCGACCTCTAGCTAACAGTGGACGAAACGGAAAGGAAAGTAAACTTACAGAACATGATATTCCTTCTCCAAGGCCAATGCCAGCAATCGGACCTCGCCGTCGGACTTCTCCGGGATGACTAGTGCGCACTGATTGAGGAACATTGAGAAATAGCCAGCTCCCGACTCGTTCTTCTGCCGCTTGAGATCTTCTATTACATTGGCCGGACGCGCTGGAAGAACAAACGAT
Organism: Anania fuscalis; assembly: GCA_950371115.1. Lineage (NCBI taxonomy): Eukaryota > Metazoa > Arthropoda > Insecta > Lepidoptera > Crambidae > Anania > Anania fuscalis. The sequence continues at coordinate 589,668 of OX493354.1, forward strand.
ACTTAATATTCATATCAGCCTGTTGCAGTCCACTGCTGGACATAGGCCTCCCCCAAGGAGCGCCACAGCGCACGATCTCCCGCCCTTTGCATCCAGTCGCTGCCAGCTAACTTCTTCAGGTCATCGGTCCATCTAGGCGGGGGGCATCCTACACTACGTTTGCCTAAGCGTGGTCGCCATTCGAGAACCTTCCTGCTCCACCTCTCGTCGGTTCTGCGACAGACATGGCCAGCCCACTGCCACTTCAGCTTGCTAATTATTAAAATGTTATTATTTTGCTTACGATTTCCGCGGAAACTACGAGTTTATCTTTATTTCAACTGCATGTAAAATACTTAAGTCTTCCAAATAAAAGTTCTTTATCTTTGTCAGCCTGCGACCACGGTCGGTGTAGCCGGTCGGTGTAACCCGGTCGAAACGTCAGGGAAATAAAAGGTAACATTTTACCTAATTTAATGATCGCGTTAATTCCCGTTGCAAGCAAATGCAAAGAGCAACGCTCTCCTTCCCTCAAATTGCATGCGAAACAGATGAATACAAAAGTTAGTACCCAACACCGGCATAAAAACCTCGACGCGCGTTTCTCCACTTCACGTGGCATTCTCAGGAGAGATGTTGTCGCCTCGGCGGCGCTTCGACGACTAATTTAGACTAGTCAATCTAAAACGATATCACCCTTGACATGGATGTTGAGAGCCGGGGCAAAGAGTGGGGAGTTTGTGCATCTTACGACGCGGTCATCGTATCAGAGACGCGTGTGTGCGCGCAAACAACCAATTACGAACGGCGGTGCATTCACATAATCGTAATGGTCTTTTGCGCATCTTAAGTCAATTGTAATAGAGCGACATCATCATCATTTCAGCCACTTTAATCCAGAGCCGTAAGGCGTTGCCACTCGTTGCCGAGGCACAAGCCGCAGGAAGACTGGCGATGTAGTCAACAGCACGTCGACCTACTCCAAAAGTCCAATAGATTTTCAACTTTAAGCCTGACCTATAGAGATCATTTTCAAATGAGAAAATTTGTCATTTTGTGGTAGGTCGACGAGCTGTTGTCCGGACGGCGCGTCGGCCCAAGCGTGATGATGAATATTCACCCACCCGCATTTCTTGATTATTTGTGACGGCAGTACCGTCAGTCGGACAAACTATGCTCAGTTTTGCGGGTTTGTTTGGGACGGAGTAGTTCCATCCAGTCATTGACAAACATGCCCCAAAATCCTCTCAAAATATTATTAAAAAGAGGTATAAATTCTTGCAGTTATACCAGCATTCCGATAGCACAAAATATGTGTATAGTTCAAAACTCAATGAAACGGGAATTAACGCGATCATAATTTAGGTACAAAATGTTACCTCTTTTGCCTGACGTTTCGTTCCCGTTTCATTGAGTTTTAAATTATGCAACGCGAAAGTTTAAAAGTAATTATGTGTATAGTGTTATAATTATGAAATCCTTTGGTCAAGGAAGCCTTTGATTGCAAACGGCCCTAGAGTCGCATGCTTTCACATACAACAGGTGAAGCTTATATCCAGCTGTGGACATTAAAAGTCTGATGCTGACGATGATTTCACTAGCACAGTATAAGCTCGCCAAACTAGCAGTAGGATGCCACTAAGGCCCTGACAGGGGCGTGCAGTGCATATAGGCAATTAGGCAGTGCCTACCATGTCAATGAAATGAGGTAGGCAGTAGGTACTTACAAATGTGTGACATCGATGAAAACCACTGATTTTCATCAATATAACACTTTAGTAAGTACCTACCGCCTACCTCAAAATAAAACTAATGCACACCACTGGGCCCTGACCTCTTTCTCATTCGCGGCCACCATTCGTTCAAAGATTTGCTATAGCTGCCTTAGCGATATCTATCCTTTTAGTCGACAGAGCTCAAAGGCAGAGTTATATTTTTGGGACGTGTATAAGTGCCCGAAAGAGGGCCTATCCCAGTAATCACATCACGAGCCTATAACAGTCCACTGCTGGACACAGGCCTCTCCAAAAGGAGGATTTTCCCATAATCGCCACGCTTGGCAGGCGGGTTGGCGATCGCAGTTTGGCCAATGGTGGAGAGGAGACGCTGCTGCCCGTCTTCTTGTCGCGGTTCTCCTGTAGTCGCCTCTCACGACACCCATAGGAAGAGAAGGGGTCCTCCCTATCCCACTGATACTACGAGTATAAAAGCGAAAGTTTGTGGGGATGTTTGTGACTCAATCACGCGTAAACGGCTGAATGAATTTGGATGAAATTTTGCACACATGTAGAATATGGTCTGGATTAATATTTAGAATACTTTTAATCCCGGTTAAATGTTCATGTGGGATAGTTTTTTTATTCTAAACATCCTGTAGTTCATGCAAACGAAGTTGCGAGCATTGCTAGCTCAGACTAAATGACTGACTTTGAAGGAGAGAAGTAAAATACCGAACCATATTAAGGAACTTCCATTCCATAGTTTTAAGAGATCGTTGCGTAGATGGCTTTTGGACAAGTCATTCTACTCAATTGATGAATTTTTAAAATATAAAGAAACTTAAACAATATAGTCGATGCATGGTATGAGCCACAAATAAATGGAAATGTTTCTTCTGTACTTGACATTTTATGAATTGACATTATTAATATATTTGAGTCTGTTTACAATTATTAATTTATATAATTTTCTTTAATATTTGCATGCAAAAAATTTTGGCTAAGTTAAGGTTAATGCACATTTTTATTTAAAATTTAATATCACATGCTATGTCCTGTACCCTACTTAATAGCAAATAAAAATATCTGTGCTTACCTGTAGTGGTGATCCACCAGTACTCTTGTTTCACGGGGGCCTCCGGAGGGTGCTCCTCTGGTTCAGGGCCCTCTGTAACTGACTCATTGGCGGTCGTCCTAGGCGGGCTGCCTTGTCTGTCCACTGGGCTTAACATTCCCACCTCCAACACTTTGTCTGTCATCTTGCTTGGACTTGGATGATAAGTTACTAAAAATCCCATCCCAGTTATACAGGGTGTACAAGAGAACGGGACACTTCTTAAAACCACGTGATCAGCTGGTCATATACAACAACTTTTACTATGACAGCATAATCGAATTCGATAATTTTTTTTCATCTTCTCCATACAAACTTATACGCATACGGAGCATCTGAAAATAATATCTCGATTTCGATGTTGCTCCCATAGGAAAAGTTGTTGTATAAGACCAGCTGAACACGTGATTTAAAGGAGTGTCCCATTCTTTTGTACAACCTGTATTATACATGCGAAAGGTTGTGAAATTGTGAGGTAATTAAGATGTTTGTATTTATGGATATTTATGATTCTATCACGCGTAATCGGCAATATTTAATCTGGGTAAACATATAGCAGTAGTTAACACAAACGAAGTTAAGGACACAGCTAGTAATTGAAGATAAATAACACTTTAAAATCATCGACCTCAGGTGGGACTCGAACCTACGTCCCGTCGCATACCGGGCGAGTGCTTTGACCACTAAGCTACCGAGGACGTCACGAGACAAGATGAAATTCCTCAAGTGTTTTTTCTCGCTGTCAAAGCCAGCGTATTCTGATCAATGTTGTAGCTATATGTATAGCTGAGTAGTATACTACCGTCAACACCCTATGGAATTGCTAAAAACAAAAATTTACAATGTTTAAGCATTTCTGATCTTAACCAATAGTCAAATATTTGTAAAAATATTTCTATAGGGTGTTGACGGTAGTATACTACTCAGCTATACATATAGCTACAACATTGATCAGAGATACGCTGGCTTTGACAGCGAGAAAAAACACTTGAGGAATTTCATCTTGTCACGTGACGTCCTCGGTAGCTTAGTGGTCAAAGCACTCGCCCGGTATGCGATGGGACGTGGGTTCGAGTCCCACCTGAGGTCGATGATTTTTTTCAAGTGTTATTTATCTTCAATTAAACCTTGCATGGAATTGCTAAAAACAAAAATTTACAACACAGCTAGTAAGCTTAGTATTTTTTACACTAATTAAATTAAATCTTTTTTGCTTTAAATAAAAAAAAACAACATTAGAACCTAACTCTGTATCTAGATGAAGCGAAAGATTGCCGAACAAATTTTTTTTTTTGAGATGGGCTCTTGCTCGTGCATAGATGGGATCTACGATGGAGCGAGCTTGCCCAGAAGATGCCTATTCACTCTGGACTTAAAGAGAGTCAGGTTATATGCACTCGGAAATACAGACGCAGGCAGGGAATTCCACTCTTTAGCTGTGCGCATTATAAAAGATGATGAGAAGCGCTTAGTGCGGATTAAGGGTATATCAACTAAGAACGGATGGTAGCCGGCCGTGCGTCTGGATGTCCGATGGAAGAAAGGTGATGGTGGTATGAGCTCATGCAGCTCATGAGCACACTCTCCGAAGTACAATCTATAGAAGATCGATAGGCAAGCAACCTTGCGGCGGTGCGCCAGGCTGTGCAGCTTGGACGCCACCAGTTTTTTATCGCAATAAATAAATATTCGTGTTTAGATTCAGAATTACCCACAATAAACTTACCGCCCAACCCAAATAGATTTTTAACATTATTTTCGCCAACATTGACTTGGAAGTTCTCAACGATTTTGTTGTATGTGATGTTCAAATCTCGGTTAAGTCCTAATAAAGCTGCCATCGCATTTACTTTCACGCCTGGCGCTGGTGCCGTTGTACCTGTTATAAAACCAAGAGGGAGAGGAAACGGAGGTCTTGGAAACGAATGTCGAGGATCTACTTCCTCCAACATCCTCTGTATTTGTTTGTTCCTTTTCAAAGCATTATCTAAATAACTATTTGGGTCACCTCTTTTCAAACCCTCATCAAATTTCGAAAGCAAATTAAAATTTTGTACAAAATTTGGTATGTTTTTGCCAATACGTGTCATAGAATTCTTTAGCCTGACACTGCCATCTCCTTCTTGGTTTGCGACTGTTCCATTGATGTCAGTTGAAGATTTAGTAACACGTTGTGTAGTGCGTTTCTTTTCTTTTTCATGATCGTGGCGTGATGGAGGTGGATCACTGAAGAACTTGTATGAATCTCTTATAGTGACCCACCACAAGTCTTTGTAGTCATACCGCGGGCTATCCAATAAATGTTCATCGCTTATGCTCCAATCGTAGTGAGTTATATTTGGGTTGAAGTGGATAGAAGGTTCTTGTAGTAAATTGTTTGGTGTAGTGAGGAAAAATTTGCTTGTGTTGTGCGATTCTTGAGTAGCTGAGGATGAAGATTTAGTATTTTAGTGTACAAAATAATGACACACTTCTTCAAACCACGTGATCAGCTGGTGCTACAACAACTATTCCTATGGGAGCAACATTGAAATCTTGATTTTATTTTTAGATGCTCCATATATCATTGAGGTAAGCGATTAAGTTTGTATGGAGTAGCCTAAATAAAATTCTTGATTTCGATGTGCTCCCATAGAAAAAGTTGTTGTATAAATCAAGCTAATCACGTGGTTTTAAGGAGTGGCCCATTCTCTTTTACACCCTGTAGATTGAAACTTAACACTAAATAAGTCACCCAAAGAACAAGAGTAACATCGCAAAATCATGCAATTTGAAACGTAATTTGGCAGGTTGGTAGGTTATTTATCTGTTAAATTGTTTAAACCTTTTTAGGGCGTACCAGGAAACTTTTTAGGTTTCGTCATGTCCATCTGTCTGTCTATCCGTCCAAAGTTTTGCTTAGAGACTGTAGGTATTAGAGAGATTTTTAGGGTAGTTCCGTACATGAAACGTAGGTACAATTTTTTCATCGTCTATCACATTGTGTGGGGTATCGTTAATTAGGTTCCTTTTAAATGACTTAGGGGTTGCTAAGTCTAGAATATTTGCTCCTAAATTATTTAGGGGTTGTTAAGACTATTTTTCGATTTAGGGATCCGTTTGCTGACGATTAAACAATGACGACAACGTATGAAAACTGACAATTCATTTACTTAATTAAATTATATTCATTGCCATTGTAATTTACTAAACTGAAGGACATGACTAAGTTTCTACTGAAGTGTAGGACATGTACTATCGCGGGCTCCGACGCCTGACCAGTCTTAAAGCTAAAATCGCTTGCAAGCACCTCATTGCCACTCACTTCAAGCCACGCCCTACGTTCATGTATGTTTCGGGTTCATCAAGACAATAGGTGTTTAGGCACAAGCAAGCAAGCTTCTATTAATTTGTATCTAATTGGTTGTAGTAACACGTAGTAAAATGCATAACCAATCAGGTCGGGTTGTTGCGTGTCCGGCGCGATGCGCTTACACAGAAATATTTCTACAAAGCGGTAAGGCGTCGGAGCCCGCGATAGTACCTGGATAACCGCATGTGGGGTCTAATGACCAATGAAAACGGTTCGCGAATGCGGGCTTTTAGCTTGTCTCCCGCAAGCCTCTCTCCCTCTCTCTCTCTCTCATGCAAGCATGCATGTGCTAACGTAATAAAATAAGCTGTAAATAATTAATTTATAACATTCTTCTCAACGAAGTACATAACAATGTTTTTAGTAGAGCCAGAAACGTGGGTGTTAGAAGTTTTATTACATTAAGTGATGTTAATAAATGTTTTAGTGATTATTTAATTTACCTTTTTTTTCTAATTTATACAAATTATACTTATATTTTATGACTTCAGTGTATAATTTCAAATAAACGGTGCAATATTTTCTGAATTCGGTGGATAGGTACTGCATTCGGTGTCATCATCATCATATCAACTTGTTGCAGTTTCGACATAGGCCTTCCCCAAGGAGCGCCACAGCGCACGATCTCCCGCCCTTTGCATCCAGTCGCTGCCAGCTGCCTTCTTCAGGTCATCGGTCCATCTAGCCGGGAGGCGTCCTACACTACGTTTGCCTAAGCGTGGTCTCCATTCGAGAACCTTCCTGCTCCACCTCTCGTCGGTTCTGCGACAGACATAGCCAGCCCACTGCCACTTCAGCTTGCTACGTTTAATTATAAGATTATTATTGCATTCGGTGTGAATTAATTATAAGAGTAATTGTTAGGAACCCAGTTGCTCAATTCACAGTCTTTATTTAAAATGTATTTATTTACAATCTTTCTACATTACCTAGACTAAACCTTTGAAAAAAAAACGACCACCGAAATCATTCAAAATTGTCCTATTTGAAGAAATGCCTTATAACATTCTTCTTTACGAAGTACGGACAACAGCTCGTCGACCTACCACAAAATGTCAAATTTTCTCATTTGAAAATGATCTCTATATGTCAGGCTTAAAGTTGAAAATCTATTGGAGAATTGTTGACTTTTTGGGTAGGTCGACGTGCTGTTGACTGTACATGACAATGTTTAACTAGCTTACCTAGACTTACTGCTACTATTCTAGCTTAACTAGAATCGAGAATATTTTGTTTGATTTAATACGGGGCTTAACATAATTTAACCGGGAACCGAACCTGGAACGCTAAAACGCTATTATTAAGGAATTGAAGTGATGCTATGAAATCGTGTTAAAAGATTTTTAGCACTTACCATATGTTCGTAACAACGCCAAAAACACAAGAACTCTCATTTTGCAAAAACAATAGCTTTCTGTAAAAAGACTTATTTATCAAACACTTCGAAGTTATGGGCCATAAAAATGCAGATCGAATCTGAAATGTACTTTAGACTTACGAAATCATGTTATTATTTTTATTTGTTTTATATAGTTGGAGTTCAGTAATAAGGCTGAATCTTATTATGTACGTACATAATATGCCAACATACTTTCCTACCTAACCTAATATTTACGTTTTAAGCGAATTGTCGTACCAATTGGTTTGTCAGAAAAGGAAAAAAAAGTTGTCATTTATTTTTTGTTGATTCTTTATATTTTCAGCTTGCACTTGTAAACCATGGTACTCTAAGGCGCTTTGCAGACGGCGAGGCGGTCCGGGCCGGTCTGACCGCGAAGCAATAAAGACCGCGTCTGCCCGCTGATGTCCGCGGCTGCCCTCGCCGCGAACACAAAGCACACCGCCACGCTGCCAGCGTCCGCCGGATACCTGCGACGTGGTTTTTTTGCCCTCCGTGTGCGTTGGTAGTATAGGAATCCCTTTGCGCTATCCTTCGTGGTGAAATTGACCGGCCCGGCCCGCCCCGCCGTCTGCAAAACGCCTAAAGGAATCGTCTATAAAGCACCGACCTCATAATTGGGACAACCAAGTAATTGCGTCAAGCGACAGCACGAGGCGCTGAGTCGACTGCATTTTCGGCGTCACTTTGGTTTTAACATTGAACATTGTCATACGTAATTAGAAATAATTAAATTGTAATTTCTATATTTTAAATAAATTAGCTTTAATTAAATTGTTTTTTTTGTAACCACCGCTGTGGCCGTTCGTAATTCACTTCTCTGACAAGACTTTGAGCGTCTATTTTGCTCCAGAAACAATCGTAGAATTCAATAACTATGATAAATCAGCCGATATACAGATAAAAGACAAAGAGTTTCCTTGGCCACGTCAAAAATCGTAGGTAATAGATGAAAATAGAAAAAGAATACTCTAAAAAGAAAGGAGCTTGGCAAAAAGTGGCAAATTGAAATTCAAAGATTTGCCTCAACATGCAGTAGGTGTCCTACGTTCCTATGAAGACAGCGACCTCATCATCGCGAAGATATCATCATCATTATGTCAAGTATTGTAATATCCTGCTGGATGTAAGCCTCTGCCAAGGACCACAAAATCCCGTTCCGCGATTATAAAATAAGAAAGTAAAATTATAAACACTGCAGATTTCACAAGCTAGTGGAGAATTCATTTTGGGATGGTTCATGGTTAAGAATTCAGAAAAGATTAAGAACGTTCCAGTAATGATAGTGAAAGTAGACGAAGGAAAAGAATTTCAGCTTAATTTAGAAATTGATAATGGACTATAAAAACCTCCTTGGACGGTGTCAAATCTAAAGGCTTTAGGGCCCTTTTGTAAATACCAGCTTCGTATGGAAGCAGAACGACAAGATCTAACTATAATTTAGTCAAAGTGGTGAGAAACCGAATCTGATCCGTTATTTTAGACTATTACAGCGGACTTAGCTACAAAACACGTCGGTTTCCGATGCTTAAGTTAGAAATATTGAAGCAAGATGACGGCCGTGTTGATCAAAAAAATCAAAATCATTTATTTCTTAGAAAGTGGTACATACAAGATCTTAAAAAATACAGTAGATTCAGCATATTCTGCCACTAGTGGCGTAGAAATATTTACATTATTTATAATTTAATAGGTATACATTTTAATACTTGCACATTATTTAGTCAATATTTATAGTTTACTGACAATTTAAATTTAAATTTATTTTTTTAATGTAGCTATCCTCGTTAGTCGTCGATTAATTATTTGAAGTCATCTTTAATATTCATTAATTGTAAAATGTCATTAACAGTATAGAAACATTCATTCATAACCAATTCTTCAGATTGTATTTAAATTTACATAATATCATATTTCTAATAGTGGGAGGGAGCTTGTTGAATATTTTAATTGCATTGGAATAAACATTATTTGAACATATATCGAGTGAAATAATAGTAGTCTTTTTGGCTATAGAAGCCAGTATTTTTAGCCCGTAAATACCATCGTTGGCTAGTTTTGGGAGTAATTAATGCAACCCCATACAGCTTGTGTCAAGCTGTATGTGTGTGGCGACACCTCGGACCCCGATTCTCCGGAGGGCTCTTACTTTGGCCGTCTATATGCTTGTATGCATTCATGAAGGTTAGTGTACCAAACTTAACAATAATGTGTATATTCTAAATGTTTTACACAATATTAATTACTCACTAGAAAATAATAAATAAATAAAATATATTCTCATATTTCAGTTTTTATTTTAGTTTGTATTTCAGTAAGCCACAATACCACTAATCCCACATATTAAACATAATACAGGGTTACCGCCGCAAACCAGAGGTTCAAATTGCCAACAAATACCTTATGCAGTGCACCTCAATAACTAATTTTAAAAATTTGGCACTACCTTGCCATGAAGGTAACCCTGTCTACATGTGAAAGTTTGTGAGGATGTTTGGATGTTTAACTGAATAATAAAATAACTTTCAAATACGATAACAAACACTACACAACTGTCTACCTGTTTAATTTACTAAATATTTCAAACAACTAAATATTTTCAAGCTATTTTGCCTAAACGGTCTAGAATAACTACGTATTTAAGTCTCAAGGCAAACCTTGCTTACGTTTAATATTTTAAATTTAATAATAGAACTATTATTTTCTTTCAATAGAGATTCGTGCTTTTCTAGCTTTCTTTCCTTCCTGTTTTTGTCAATTATCATAAAATCATAATTAATAGAAAATTACTTATAAATCTTATAATTAAGCCGACTTCTTGACTTATAATTATGGTACTTTCCGCTGACTTAAAATTATGAAAGTCGCGTTTTTGAAAAAAAATAAAAAACACAACCAGCGTGTTACAAATGATGACATACGGAACAGAAACGTGGTCTTTTACGGGCCCTATAAGTAAGCTCAAAGTTCTCAGTTCGGTGTTTAGTTTTTAAGATTCAGTCAGAAATGAGGAGATCAGGAGATATTTATTGATGTACCTAAACGAACAAAAGTCGCAGACATAGTCAGACTGATAAGCAAGCTACAGAAACAGCGGGCACGAAGAACTAACAGATGAAATTGCAGCCGTCTCAGATGTTTTTAAAGTAGCTTGTAGACAAATTACAAATCTCTGTAGAAATTTACATTTTATTATTGTTTTTTGACATAATATTATTATGATTAAAAACTATTTCCTTTAACTGAACTCCAACTGAACAAAACAAAGGAAAATAATAATATAATTTCATATAAGCTATCTTAAAGCATATTTCATATTAGATGCATTTTTATGGCCCATAAATTTGAAGTATTCGACAAATATTTGTACAGAAAACTATTGCAAAATGCGAGCTCTCGTGTTTATGGCTTTAGTACAAACATATTATGGTATTGGTCCGTTAATTAATATTTTAAAGCCTTTTTCACACGCGTTCTGGGTTCGACGGTGACGATAAGATTTTTAGCATGGAGAGGTGGTTTCTTTCTCTGACTATGCCTTAAATATCCTTGATAAAACTACACATTTAAGTGTCAATCACTAACACACGTCAATCTTGGTAACCGCTTCCTTCGTCCGTCCGTCGTATTCTCTAAAAAAACGCAAGTATACTTACTCTAAATATCACCTAACAAGCGATACAAAAAACATAACCTCTATTTCGCTAAGAAGTGGGTTCCTCGATGAGTCACTTCAGTGTTACAGTGACAGCGCGTATCACCTAATCAGTACAACAAACAAACATAGAGAGTCTATTTTGTTACAGAGTTGCTATTAATTGTCGATTGGTGTAGTGATCGCGGTTTTGTTTTGTAGGGAATCGACAGGCTCGGCAGCTATTGACAATAGTAATTTGACCTGACTTCTTAGCGAAATACAGGCTATTTTTGTTTGTGTCGCTTAGATGAAATTTAGAGCGAGCTAACTTGCTTTTTTCTAGTGTTAAAGTTGCAGTAATTACTAAACCTGTTTCGTCTGTAGCTACTCAAAAAGCTCTCAGCACAAACAAATTTATCGTAACTACAGAAAATTCGAGAAGAAATAAAAAGGTTATTTCACCAGAAGTAAACCACATAGACTCCCTACCAACTTTAACTCATTACGACTGGAGCCTTGACGTCGAGCATGAAACAGAAAAATCAAAGTACTACTATAATAATTTGTGGTTGGTCACTTTAAGGGATTACTTTACGATCGACACTAGTCCATCTCCAACCACACGTACATTAAGACACTTAAAGAAATATAAAAATAATAAAAAAGATCTTGTACATTCTACAAAACGAGTTACTAAATCTTCAACTGATTTTAATAAATCTGTCGCAAACAAAAATGAAAAAGAATATACAGATCATAAGGTAAACAATAACAGGGGAAGGCTAAAACATTTTGGCATGCCACGAATAAGCGTAAACAGACCAAATGTTGCAAATAACAACTTCCATTCGAAAATTGGTAAAGATTTCAAAAGAGGTGGCACAAAAAATTATTTGACTGGTGTCAGAGCTAGAGCTAATGCTGTGAAAAACAAACAAATACACAGAAAGTTCGATGAAATAGCTCATCGCGATAATGTTAAAACGATTACTGCCGCTAAATTAGCATCAGTAGGCGTGAAGCTAGATGCGATTCCGGGAAGGTCTCCATTAAATGTTGGTGAAAAAAAAGTTGAAGAGCTATCCAAGTCAGGTGGTAAGTTATCTGTTAATATTACTTACTATACCTAGGTCTGGGCCTAAATGAAAAACAAAATATTATCATGTATGGTTAAATGGTCTTTATTTATTCAGGTTTTGCACAACCTTAAGCAGGCAGGTTATGCAGGCACCTTACAGCATGACTTGTAACTGTATTTCATGTAATATTGGGTATTAATAAAAAAAAATCGTAGAATTATTGATTTTACCACTTCATGCCGTGACCACGGCCTATTCCACTAACCCGAACGCCGGGAAAATTAAGGAGAAAAAAGTGTAACTACACTTAGTCACCTGTATTTATTTTTACATTACGGTAATTAAGATACTACTATGCCTACACAACTTCGTGGTTCCAGGACTATATAATTCAACCGGAATGAAAATGGAAAAGTTGAAACTCGATAGACAAACCATCCAGCCTGAGAGAATCCCATCAGTGAGAGGGAGATCCACAAGGGTCCCCGTTCCAGAGGACAACCTCCATTGGTTGGGCATTGCCACTGGTAAGTTTATTCTTGTGCGCACACCACACAACCCACAGCTGGATGCTGTGGGTTGTGTGGTGTGCGCACACGCAACGGCTTCCCGCAATTTTGACTAGGTAGTCAGTCCGCTGGGTGAAAGACCTGGATCATTACCTCAACGGTGCACATTTAATCCTTTCAGTCAGTGCCATAAAGAATAACAGCCGTATCTCTGCATTGCATATAGCGTCGTGGAGCTTTTGTCTATATCCATGATTATAAACAAGGTTGAACCAAATATACTGCCTTGCGGAACACCAAATCAATTGCGAGGCACCCTAACTTTCCCAAATTATAATATGTTGCTTTCTATTTGTAAACTAGCTGCCAAAAAGGCAAGTACCCCTAAAATCAATGTTATGTAACTGCTTTAGAAGAATTGATGCAGAAACTGTGTCAAATACCATGGCTAAGCCGAGATTTTATTTATCATTAAATAAAACGGCGATTTTAAAATTTCTTTGTCTGCAGCGGAAAAAACAATATCCTTTAGTAGTTTAGCGGATTTATTAGTGGATTTTCTAACTTTAACCCAAACTGTCGCTTTAAAAGCAAGTTGTGTTCTTCGGATAATTTTACAAGACAAATGTTTCCAATTTTTTTCAATATTTTTGATAGTCTATTTTAGGCCATTTTTATTTATTGACGTGACAACTCCTGTTTTTTAGCTACTTCGAATCAGGTGGGATCCGAACCCACGTCCATCGCATACCGGGCGAGTGCTTTACCACTAAGCTACCGAGACGTTAGCCGACTCGACGAACGATTTTTTTCAAGTATTTAAAATCTTAGATAAAAACCTAGCAAGGTAATTGCTAAAAACAAAAATTTTGAATTACTTCGAATCACCCCTGATTTTATTCTTAGATTACAGATGTGAGCCAGCTACTATGCTGGATTATAGTGTTCTTTCTTCCAGTGCGTCCGGTCAATCTAGTGCAACAGCTGAAGAGTCAGATGGGCGTTTCCCGGGCTGGCTACTTTTCACTTTTCGTCAGTCAGTGCGCACGCATCATCGCGGAAAAACCTGAAAGTGAGATCCGGCTGTTAGCACTGTCCTTGGAAAGGGCTTTTTATGCGCTGTAAGTTTAACTATCTTTCTATCCCTTTGAGAGCTGAGTAGTGAGTTTTTTAAGGTAATAATCGTGAATTTGTACGGACTACAATTTCACGTTTACGTTCCTGTCAAAAGATACCTAATGTTTTGGGTAGTTATGCTTTAATTGTGAGTAAACTTTCAATTGCTTTCTGCATAACCCCAAAGGTAGGCTGGTAGAGAATGCTTGTGGCATTAAGACCTCCCTTTATATATTTTTAGTTTGTGAAATCAAGCTTTATTCCCGTATTCGTAAAAAAACTAATTTCATGATAAGACTAGCCTTTCACTAGCACGGACGGCGACGTCGAATTCTCGTTATTTTTACGTAGCCACAATCCAGTTCCGATTCGGTTCCAGTAACACCTAAAACGAGTTTGTGTAAACTCACAAAATGCAATAGTTCGTGATGCATCTGAAAATGGTATAAACCATAAAGATATTTTTGAATCATTTCAATAACATACAACACCAGTCATATAAGTTTAAGAGAATACCATTCCCGATAATAATATTATGGGAACGGATTAAAAGTGTATACGTTCTAAACATACATACATCACTAAATTTCGTTCAAAAACAGTGACAATAATGGTGTTTTTTCAGGTCCCACCAAACCAAGTACATGCTCAGTTTTGGGCAACCGTTCCTTAAGGTGCTGGAAGCATTTGCAACTCATTTACCACTATATCCTTACGACTATGTTAAATGTAAGTCGCCACTTCATCGTTCAGTTAAAGACTATTGCTTGAAAATACTTTGTAATAACAGTCATTTGCACGAATATACATAATATTATAAACATTGCACAATTGGAGAAAACTACAATTTGCGTGTTCGAAATCATTGAGGAAAATTATTACACAAATGACAAACAATTTAAAATCCAAAGAGATAATAAGAATTTATTTTCAGCCCAAGCTATGATCTTACACCTCACAGCGCTTTATAGACGGGAACAAATAAATGATGAATTAAACTCAATAATAGATTACATAGACGACTTATTTGAGGAGGACGAAGGACTAGCACTATTCAAAGCCGTCGAGCTACTTAACAACTTTCCAATCACTGAAGAAATCTCATTTGAAGTCTTGAAAGCTATTTTCGCAGCTGTATTTGCACCGTATGGAAGACTATCTGGAGCTCAAAGACAATTTGTAATAGAATCCATAAATAATTACTTGGCCAAATTCGACTCTCCCTTACCGTTCACGAAGCAAAATCGAAGGAGATTTAATAATGTAACAATAGTAGTAGGTAGCAGAAACAATAAAAAGAAAGTGAAGGTTAAACATATTAACAATATAGAAACTAGGAAAACGACTAAACTAAATAAAATATCGCATACTAGTAAAGTAAAAGATATTAGGTATGTTAATATACATTTAGAAAGAATTAACGGACTCCCTAAAAAACAAGCAGGTAATCATAGCATAGCCCTTATATAATTTCAGCAATTTAATCTTAATTAGAGCTTCTTTATAATTTTACAATGTGTTATATTTTCAGTAGCGCGCTTTCGATCGATCAACTCCCGGCCAAAACAACATACAAAAGAAGACTTCAATCAAAATAATCTTCAATTTTACATCAAATTCATTAATCTGAAAAAAATAATTTCTGAAAAACGCGAAGAATTGAGAAAATTTAAAAACAGGTATGACGGTAAATTTAAAACATTTGCCCATGAGATTGTTTTAGAAAAGTTAAAAGACAATTTCCCTGAAACTGATGATGTAACTGTCAGTGGTGAAACTAAATATTATTTCGACTATGATATTCTTTATAGTGTACTTCCTGCAGCAAAGACGACTTTAGAAACCGAATCGAGTCCCGCTGAATTTTTTATCAGTTCACAGAAAAACTATAGGAGAATTGATGAAACTTCGGAAAAACCCATCGCAACTGCAGCATGGACTATTGGGTTCTTTTTCTAATAACTACCTGTATAGTTCAGGTTTTGGATTTTAAAAAAAAACTTGTCTTGTCCGTAAAGTCGGTTTACGGCCGATAATTTGGATGGAGTGGAAGAGAGATAGATGCGTCACAAGCCGAACGTTCAGGCCGATAGTGCCTGCATCGCTTGTTCCGAAACTCTTTCTTGCGCGCAGCTGTTGTTCATCGATTTATACGTTATCACGTCAAAATGTCGGGAAATCGTCGTGGTCGCTACTCAAGTATTCTTTCCCAACGATGTGCCTGCCTATTACCATGTGACCTTGGCAATTAAAAAAAGGTTGGTTTGGTGATTTTGGTTCCTATACAGCACGGCAACAGCAGTAAAGAAATTATTTTAAAATATAATATTTACAAAACATTATGCTTCAAAGAATTTGATACCCCTCATAAGCTCCCCTCATAATATTCTAATTCAAATATCTCTGCCTTACCTTATAAGGCATGACGGTGATTTTAAAGTTAGTGAGACAAGGCTTAGAATATTTTAACCAATCAATGGATGTAGAGAATATTATTTCACTATTTCTTACACTCTAATAATAAATTATTGTTGAAAATTATGTTTTGCATAATTTTTTATTTCATAATTGTACAAAATTTGACTACATTACCTAAGTGATAAGATGGGCAAATAAAAATGTGTAAAAAGTAGAATATTCTTACGGAAGGGGATTGGAAGGATACAAAAGTTCTTCCCAAAAAGAGATAAGCTATTTGCTTTTCAGCCACAAGCCACACAGACGCAGTCCCGACAGAGTTTTGACGTGGCACTGAGGTAATTTTCCTGTTGACGCGGTCCTTTTGACAGACGAGAACAACGTGAACCTCTTGACTGACGTAGCTCCGACGTGGACCTCTTGATACAGCACTCGGTCCTCTTCACAGACGTACTGCACCTATACTAAACTGCACTGATCTTTTTTTACTACTTCACTTTCTTCTTCTTTCTTCTTGGTTGTTTCCGCTTCACTAGACGGTCGACAAAGTGCCACAAGGAGTGGGAGGTGATTTAAAATTTTATGACGTCACATTCCAAAATGAATTTGAATGAATGCACCGTCCCGCCATGTACAGTCAACAGCACGTCGACCTACCCCAAAAGTCAAAAATTCTCCAATATATTTTCAACTTTAAGCCTGACACAAGAGTTCATTTTCAAATGAGAAAATTTGACATTTTGTAGTAGGTCGACGTTCTGTTGTCCGTACATTCCGCAGTGTAAAATAAGGAAAATTATTACATCTTCGCATGTGAATTCGCGTGATCGTACCTATTATGTTATTCAGTTAGTGAATATTATGGTAAAGGTTGCAGGAAGCCACTCGATGCAGGCCGCTACCAACCGGCCTATCTGGTAGTCACTGGGGGAGGCATATGTTCAGCAGTGGACGTCCGCCGGCTGAAATGATGATGATGACGTAGAGGTAGGGTAGGCTTGGTGATGAAAATGCATTTTATTCATGCAATAACACAAGATTTTTTATAAAAAAATTCGTGTTGTGGATTACCCTCATTATAAATGCCATTATAAATACAGAGTAAGTTACTAAAATAAATCTTATCATAATAATATTCTAATAGTAATCTAATAAAGTACATTTAAAAACAATAATTTTACATAAGTAAAGCCAAAATCTAGGAGAAATCATTGTCCAGTTTCCTATCGTAATTTAAAGGCTAAGAACTTTTTAATAATTAATCGAAAAATAAATTTCCAAATTGCTTTCAAACAAAGTCAAAAAATAAAACGCGAAAACTAAATTACGAAAGAAGAAACTGCCTAAAATATGAAATTTATGTGTATTTAAGTAAGATTATCAGTTATGTTACTCCTCGTACAAGTTTAATTTAGTTTTAATTTAGTTCTGGAAATCACGATATGGAGGCTGGTCCTTTTGGAAGGCACTTGTGGGGATACATATTCAACAGAATAACGTTTCTCAAAGGGGCCTTTCCTTTGTAAATCTTCAATGAGTTGGCATGTACTTCTAGGGCGTACTATCTCTGCCTTCACTATTGAGAAGATATGGCCAAAGACAGAACCCGCTAGATGCAAGGACTATTGCAGCAAATATGGAAATTATACCGGGTCTATGAAAAGGCACTTGAAGGACTAATTGCCGGGATATTGAGAGACAACGGGACGCCTGCCCATCAAATATCTTATCTCGATAAAGGGCAGACGTTGACTGGCCGCTCACTAAAGGGGCTGTCCCATGAAATCCCCAGAAGGTAGTGACGGTAGCGACATCAGTGCGAGCGGCTAAGTTTGTAGAGAGGTTAGTCTATGGGGCACAAGTTTTCAGTGCTAAACACACCAGTCAGCGCCCCCGGACATTTTACACTTCTAACCTGGAGCACAGGTTCTGCTCTTGCAACTCCACTCTCGGTCGGCCAGTAACATCTTTATCTACACCTTCTCCAAATTGTTAGCCAATGCCATGAACCTTCACACATTGATATTCACCAACAGCTGGTGAAATCTGGAGCCCCTCTACTGGTACTTTCTTATTTCATCACAAACAACAGATATAATATATTTAAATTTTCATAAGAACTCAGAATACTTTTCGCATTTCTGACTAAATCTGTGAATTTCAACTTGCCATTTTGTAAGCTTCTTCTACAGTCATTATTTTTGTATTTTACAAATTTAACGTGGACCAAAAACTTCTCACTTCGTCTTTTATTTGCATATTGGCATAGTTATCATTGTTATTATATCATTGATATATTATATATCTTTGATTGTTTCATGAGCTAAATTCACGATGTTTTGATTGAGCATTGCAAGCTGAAAGCATAAAATATTAACTAATAAATATTTATGGTATTGATATTAACATTTGTTTTGAGCGCAAAAGCTCTTATTTTTATAGCACCATAATAGGTATACAGGGTGTACAAAAGAATGGGACACTCCTTAAAACCATGTTATCAGCTGGTCATATAGGTATAACAACTTTGCCTATAGGAGCAACATCGAAATCGTGATTTTATTTTCAGATGCTCCATACATTATCATTTAGGTACGCGAGTAAGTTTGTATGGAGCAGCTAAAAAAAATCTCGAAATAAAAAAAGGCTTAACGAAGCCTTAAACCACGAATTCTACACATAAAACCAAGTAGAATGCAAAAAAAAAAATGCTGGGAAATGACTTTTATTTTTGGGTAGGTATCAAAAAAAATTACTTATTTCTAACCCGCAATGTATAGCGCGCACGCCACAGACTATGCCTGTGTGTGTAAGCGGATCATGTTTCTTTGTAAAAAAGTTTAGTATTCTCAACCAAAAGTCAATTTTGTAAAAAAGTCTTTGAAAAAAAATTGAAACTTTGACTGCCATTAACTCGGTAACCCGTCATTTCCCAGGTATAGTGTAAAAGAAAAAAATAATCGTAATAATACGTAGAATATGTGGTATTCGGCTTCGTTAAGCCTTTTTTTACACCCGATATGACCAGCTGATCACGTGGTTTTAAGGAGTGTCCTATTTTTTTGTACACCCTGTATAGGAATATTATGTGCTTACCTGACAAAACGCTGGTTTAACACTGAACTCCAATAACAATTACTACCAAAAATAATAACATAATTTTAATCTAAAAGAACATTTCAGTTTCAATCTGAATATTATGGCCCATAACTTTGAATTACATTATCAATAAATGCATTTTTGTACAGAAAACTATTGTTGTTGCAAAATGAAAGTTCTTGTCGTTATGGCCTTGGTGCAAACATATGGTAATTGCATTTAAAAATTATTATTATTCTTTTAACACGCTTTCTTACCTTTACTTCGATTCTGTTATTCTCTTTGTAGAGTTCGACAATGACGATTAGCTATTAAGGATTAAAAAGTTTATATCTTAATATGCTTTTTTTAAGTATACCCAATTATTAAGCTTGCATTTTACTTCTCAAACACGAATTTCTCTAGTTTCTCCATGGGATTAATATTGAAATTGCTAAAATAACGAAATAGCCAATCAGCTGTTTTTGCAAGATTAAAAATTGTCTGTAGGTCCCAACCTTTTAGTCTCGAATGTTTCATTAGAATATGTTTATTTTTCATTTAAAAGATGTATGAAAAGACACATTCAGTGTAACACTCGTTGCTCATTAAATAATCTAGATTTAAGTTTCAACTTATGCTTAACCTGTTTCATCCGAAGCCACCGAAAATGCGCTCATCAAAAGCAATATTATCCGAAATACACCAGGAAAATTGAGTGGAAAGAACCTCTTAGACGAAGTAAATCCCACCAACCACCCAAATTTAACTCACAATGACTGGAGCTTCGGAGTCCAGCACTATACAGAAACACAAGATGTCAACAATTTTCTATGGTGGGCCACTGTTAAAGATTACCATACGATCGTCACTGATCCACGTCAAATTTCACTCACAACCCATAAAGTTAGTGAGATAAATCCTGATCTCGTAACGAAAAGTGTTACTGAATCTTCGATAGACAAGAAAAAAGTCGAAAACCAAGATGAAACGAAGGAAGTTGAAAATAACACAGCAAGACTAAATAACTTAGACGTGACTCAAATGGACAAAAGTAGATCGAATAGTGCAAAATATTTCAACTTGAATTCGATTGATGGTGAAGGTGTCTTTAAGGGTGGAGACTCAAATAGTTATTTGAACAGAATCAAATTTAATGCTATGAAAAGGAACAATCAAATCCAGAAAATGTTTGATGAAATTTCTCGCGATTATGTTAAAACAACTACTAAAGCTACTACAGTCAATAAGTTTGATGTGATTGCGAAAATTTATAGACAAAATCAAAATCATGATTTGAATACATCAATAAACAAAGTTATGGAAAGTCTCAACTCAAATATTAGTGAAAAAAATGTCGAAAAGCCATTTATATTAAGGGGTAAGTTTTTGTGAATATTTATATCGGGTGTAAAAAAAGGCTTAACCAAGCCGAATACCACATATTCTACGTATTATTACTATCATTTTTTTCTTTTACACTATACCTGGGAAATGACGGGTTACAGAGTTATTGACAGTCAAAGTTAAAAAAAAAATTCAAAGATTTTTACAAAATTGACTTCTGTTTGATAATACTAAACTTTTTTACAAAGAAACATGATAAAAATTTTCAGTCCTTCTTTCATAAAAGGCCTTTAAAGGGCACAGCCGGCAATGAATCGTGCGCAGTGCTCTCGCGCCACCCGCTCGCCCGCCGACCGCTTACACACACAGGCATAGTCTGTGGCGTGCGCGCTATACATCATCATCTCAGCCACAGGACGTCCACTGCTGAACATAGGCCTCCCCCAGTGACTTCCAGATCGGCCGATTGGAAGCGGCCTGCATCCAGCGTCGTCCTGCAACCTTTACCAGGTCGTCTGCCCACCTTGTGGGTGGGCGTCCTACGCTGCGCTTGCCGATACGCGGCCTCCATTCCAGAACCTTTCTGCCCCATCGGCCGTCAGTTCTACGTGCTATGTGCCCCGCCCACTGCCACTTCAGCCGGCTAATCCGTCGGGCTATACATTGCGGGTTAGAAATAAGTTATGTTTTTTGATACCCAAAAATTAAAGTCATTTCCCAGCAATTATTTTTTTTGCATTATACTTGGTTTTATGTATAGAATTCGTGGTTTAAGGCTTCGTTAAGCCTTTTTTTACACCCTGTATAAGTTAGAAATATGAATTGAACTACACTGGGGGTCGAAACCCGGATACGTTGCGTGTCAGACAAATTACTAGCCATGGTCAATATGTTTTTGAAACAAATTGTATTATAGAATTTTTAAAGTTTAATAGTTCAATAGCTTCAAGCTCTTAACTATGAACAGACAGACAAGCTTCGAATACACACAACATACACACGAATGCACTTTATCTCTCTCACACACAACACACAAAGTCAAAATCAAAGTTATTTCTTATATGAGCCCTCTTCCAGACACTTATAGACGTCCAAAACATATAACTTTGCCCTACCACTGCTTCGGGACTACATATCGGCTGGTAATGAGAAGAAACGGCTCAAAAAAACTCAGTAACTCTGTTAACCTGATTTTATTACAGGAAATATAATAACAAAACATGTAGTAAGCTCACTAAATAACTAGGTCGCAACCTAGGCAGGTTACACACACACGCACACACACAAACACACACACACACACGCTCGGTTTATCTATACATCATCATCATCATCATTTCAGCCACAGGACGTCTACTGCTGAACATGCCTCCCCCAGTGACTTCCATATTGTCCGGTTGCGCGCGGTCTGCATCCAGCGTCGTCCTGCAACCTTTACCAGGTCGTCTACCCACCTACTAATAATAAAACGCCCGCTAAAAAACTGATTTCTGTACATTAATTAGAAGAAAGACTTATTAATTTTATTTCACACATTTACATTTACTTATATAATTATATTAACGAATTATATGTACAATTAACCAAATAAAGAAATAAATTAACCCAAATAAAAAACACTTAAAAGAAAAACCTACCTCGGCCAAAGGATTTGCCCCGCTATTCAAAGAGGCAATGCTGCCAGCCTTTTGGGCAACATTCCTAACGGCAGCGTTGAGGCGGATATATTTTATAGTATACACGGTGTTACTTTGCATCCTTGCCATATTTAGAGGTAACTATATCACTGAGAATGATAACAAATCAGTAAAAAAAGAAAGACCTAATTCTATTTTTTTAAAATCTTGAGTAGGTATTTTATTTTATCGACAATCTATTTAACACAACACTAATTATCGAAACTCATGCACATCACTGTTCTTATTCATCGGCACAAAAGACTTTGTAGTATTACTTGATTAGTGATCGCGTACCGTTCGAGACAAAATCGGTTTATTCCTATGTGTACTGCAAAACCAATTTTACTAAAATCTTAGTGTGCTCGAGTTATGGGAGTCTCTAGTTTATCTAAACAATAGGTATTGTTCCCTACTTTTATCTCTGTAAATATCGCAAGGATGCAAAGTAACACCGTGTATATCCCCTAACCTTAAACAGGGGTAATGGAGTCCAAAGAAAACCCAACATTTCCTTCATTTGATTATCGAGCCGAGACAACAACGGAAACATCGAACCCGATCGACAGTGAAGATATGCAAATCGGGATGGCGTACGACGAGTTTCCTGAGATGAACCCCCTACAGTCAAGTACAAGAGCCAACATTCGGAATGACGAGATTACCACTAGTAAGTATAGCGATTGCTTACCTTAGCGCAGTGTTTTTCAAAGTGATTACTTCTTGTCACCCTCTCAATAAATATAATAATAATCTGGGGCGGTAAAAATAATAATAATAATAATTTATTTGCTTGTCACATGGTAAATTACAGGTGTTATTACAATCAAAAGTACATTGCACATATGACACCCCGTAGGGACACCGCAAATTAAGCGAACAAAGGGCCTCCTAACGGTTAAATACACATTGATTTAAAATATTAATTAGCAACGTTTAAAAACGCATAAAAATAGGGTGTGTTACTATGCTTGCGAAAAAATAATAGTATAATTCGGTTGTATTATCGACAGCAATCGAAATATGTTAATTTTAACTCATAAAAATGCAAAATTATTTTATTATTTGATTTTAAAGATTTGTTTTTGTTGCACAAAAACTTTATATGGTACCCGCCATCAATGTGACGTCACTACATCGTAAACAACGCCAACTGCTCTTTGCTATCGTATTTTGTCATAGTATTACAATAATCTACAGCGTAAATTATAGATACATCAGATACCACTAATCTGCCAAGAATTGATTCTTTGATGGTATTGATGTCACAAACCAAGGTATCATGGCGGCTAGCTTTTACGCGTAGGAATTCAAAATGCTAAATTAAAACGATTTTTTATGGTACTTTACTCTTTTATGAAATAAAAATAGTAGTCAACTAAATAAAGGATTAAATTACGACACATTTAAAAAATAGTGTAATACCCTATTGAGTATGGATTAAATACTACTTGCACCGGCGCGCGCGCCGGTCGGAATTGGTTGTTAGCTTCGCACACGCGTCTGATACGATGCTCGTCTCGTAAAATGCGCAAAGCGATCCCCATTTGCCCAATCGCTCAACATCGATGCCCCGTACAGTAATGTTAGTTCTTCCAGTGCTTACTACTGAGCCAGCGCAACAGGTGAAGCATCAAAAGAGCACACCCCGGACAGACTACTTCTCAGTATTCGTCACTCGGTGCGCGCGCATCATCGGGGAGAAGCCAGACAATGACGTATGGATGCTTGCATTATCTCTGGAAAGGGAATATCATGTTCTGTAAGTTTTACCTTTTCCATTCGAGAGCTGTAGGTCTAGTGTGAGTTTTAACAGGTGTCATCATCATAATTTCAGCCGGCGGACATCCACTGCTGAACATAGGCCTCCCCAGTGACTTTCAAATTGGCCGGTTGAAAGCGACCTGCATCCAGATTAAAGCGGCTTCCTGCAACCTTTCTAGGTCGTCTGTCCACCTTGTGGGTGGACGTCCACGCTGCGCTTGCCGGTACGTGGCCTCCATGCTAGAACCTTTCTACCTTTAACAGATTAATTGATCGAAAAGTCAACGCTTTGATTAGAGGTGGCAACCTGGCGGAACATCAACGTATCCATTTTTTCTTGCAAATCCGCGTTTAGTTTGTCATTATATTTGTCATTTTGAAAAACCCCCTATGATCTACCATATACTTTCAATATCATTAAAGTAACACGGTACCAAATTTTGAATTGATCGGACACATACGAAAGTTAGTCAGATCCCATCATCAACTAGAAAAGATCTGATAATCTTCAAACGGCTGAATAGATTTGCATGAAACATGGCTGAAAACACTCGAAATTAAATTATCTATGACACAAAAAAAAACTAAACGAAAATCGGTTCATCCGTAAGAGAGCTACGATACCACAGACAGATACACAGACAGACACATTAAACTTATAACACCCCTCTCTTTTTGCGTCGGGGGTTAAAAAACGTTCGGGTGTGTTCCTTGATCATCCTAACACCCGGTGCGTGGGTACCTACATTGCATATTTTGGGCGTTAGGACACAGATCTGAGAATTCCCATGCACATTTTACATTTCGTGGTGCAAACAGAAACTTCATCATCATCATCATCATTTCAGCCGGCGGACGTCCACAGCTTAACATAGGTATTGTTTTGTAATTGTAATATAAGATTGTTACCTGTTATGTATACCAATAAAGTAAAATAAAATAAAATAAATAAAAAATAAAATAGGTCCTCCAGCGACTTCCAGATCGGTCGGTTGGAAGCGACCTAACAGAAGCTTAATTCCCATAATTTTCGCAATTCAGTTTTTGCAATGATTGTCCTAATAAAATTAAAAATCCAAGTAAAGTTCGTAATGCAACTTAAAAGGAACAAACCTAAGCCAGATAATTTGTGCCATTTTTAGAAGCACCACGGTTTTTTTTACAAAGACATATCATAAAAGTCTTTTAGAAAACTGTTTCTAAAAGTAAGGTCCTGGAATCACACCGAAACTGGGTTGTAACTACATAACTTTGGGTTTCTTTGTGCGTCCTATCGGTGATGACCTATGCAGGCGAAACGTGGAACATGACAGTAAAGCTGACCTACCGACTTTACATCTCTCAGCGAGATAGGAAAAGGTCGATGCGTGGGATTCCGTTAAACGATAAAATCCGAAACGAGATCATCAGGCAGAAGACCAAAGTAATGTAGCAAACTTAAGTGGCAGTGTGCTGGCCACATCTGTCGCAGAACCGATGAAAGGTGGAGTAGACAAGTTCTCGAGGGAGATTGTGTTCTGTAGCGCCTATTTGGGGGAGGCTTACGTCTAGCAGTGGACAGCAATAGGCTGAACAGAAAAAAATATGACAACCGTGGTATGTTTCAGGTCCCACAAAAACAAGTATATCCACGGCTTTGGACAAACGTTCCTTAATGCGCTGCAATCATTTGCAACTAGTTTCCTGAAATTTCCCCCAGACTATTTAAAACGTAAGTTACTTCCTCGTTCACTTATTAAAGACTTGCTGTTGCCCGCGACTTGGCTCGCGTGGATTACCGGAATTTGGGTATGATATGTATTTTACCTTTTTCAATTAAAAGTAATTCTCTAAAAATAATAACAACAAAGATATAGGTATTACAAACAATTCAAACAACCTTAAATGTATGGGATAATAAGAATTTATTTTCAGAGCGTGCCAAGGACTTTAACGACATCATGCGCCATAGACAAAAACATCACGAACACGCTGAACTATTCGGAATAATAGATTATATTGACACCCTATTTGAACAGAACGAGGGGCAGGCACTTTTCAAAAGCCTCAAGCTCCTCAAGAACTATCCAAACACCACAGAAAGTTCTTTTGAAGTCGTAAGAGCTACATCTGATGCTGTATTTGCACCTTATAGAAGACTGAGTCTAAAACCTAAATCTACGAAACGAGAAATACTCATAGAATTTATAAATAGTTACTTGCGAAAATTAGATCTTCGATTCGACGTACCATCCGACAATGAAACAAAAATTGAACATTTAAACTCTACGAGGCAAAACAGGAGGACGTTAAATAACAAAACGAGATTTGTAATAGTTAGCAGGGACAACAAAAAGAAATGGATGGTTGAACTAAATAAAAATATGAGAACTAAAAAAAATACTAAACGATATGGTAATTGTTTTGGCAGGAGTTGCCTTGATGATGAAAAAACCAAGAATAAATATGATAATAAAGTAACACACACTAGTAAAAGTAAAGATATGACAAATGCAAGTAAAAATATTAAAAGAATAAAAGTAGTTTCTAAGAAACAAGCAGGTAAATAACAATTTATATCATTTACTTACAGATTTACTATTGAATGATTTAAATGTTTGAGCTTCTCCCGATTTCATTTGTTATTTTTTCAGTAACGCGCTTTCGTATGACCACGAATTATCCCACCACTCGGAAAATAGAACATACAAAAGAAGGATTTAAAGAAAAACATCCTAAAATTTACAAGTACATTCAACTACGAAGAAAAATTCACAAAACACTTAAGCAACTGGAAAAATTAAAACAATTTAAAAAAAGTTTTAGGGGTAAACATAAAGCATTCGTTGAAAAAAACGGTCCTAAGGAATATTCGGGAATAAAAGCAGGAAACGTAAAAGACAAGGTTCTTGACAATTTATCTAAAATTAATGACGTAAATTTCAATTATGAATCTGACTATAGTACAGACGATTCTGCAGTCTCTGCAGCTAATCCGACTTTAGGGATCAAATCGAGTCAAGCTATAACTTCAGTTAGTTCATCCAAAAATAACAGCATAGTAGCAAAAACGTTGAATAAACCTATTAAAAATAATTTAACCGGAAGAAATCAAATTCAATACTCAAACTCTATTAATAAGTCTGTTCAAACTGTTGAAATCAACATGAATAATGTAACGAAAGAGAAACCGGTTAAAGCAATATCAAACATCAAACAAAATAAGAATGCAAATAAACTAAGCAAAAACAAAATCAAAACAATTCCTCGTAACATAAACGTCTATAAAACGATTAAAAAATATGTACCAATAAATGAAAAACGAACAACTGAACCTACTAAAAGAAATACAAGTGCGATTAAAAATAAAATAACGGATCTAACAAGTTATAGCGATGAGGAAGAAACCCTTAAATTTAAAATTTCCGACGCACTAAGACATGATAAGGAGTATTTTAAACCAGTAAGAAGATCTTATCATGTACCATATAAATTAAGGAAAGGATTCAATCAGTTTTCCAGCTACAGCAGTGAAGAAGTGATTTTAAAATCCAATATATACAAAACATTAGGCTTTGAAGAATTTAATACACCAATTAAAGCAATGCCAAGAAGTTATAATGATAAATTTAAAGCTGAAAAGAATGAGGCTTCAAAATATTAATAATAAAATGTCTAGTTACAATGAAGAAGAAATTATTTAAAAATAAAAATTGAAAATGTAAATATAGGTACACTATTAATTCTATTTTAAATCTCTACTGTCAAGATTTTGGGAAAAGGTTAAAGTGTAAGTTCGTGCAACATTCCGGGAATAAATTACTGTTTCAGTACTGGTTGTAGTATCATTAACTTAATTTTTAATATAAATATCTGATAATCGGGTCTAATATTCATAATTTCATGTTGCTGAGCTGACGATGAAAGCCACAGATTTCCGTACTTAACGGTTAGAAGTTAGAAAGGTGATAATACCGAGAGAACGTATTTTATAGTGTATTGGGTGGACATGGCACTTACGAGGTACCAGACAGCAATTTTACTACTGGGGGCGTAAACCAGCACTTCCAGAAACTTAATAAGTTCGTTTCTCAAATTGATGTAGTAGGTAAGTATTGAACGCAAGACCTTCATCATCATCATTTCAGTCACAGGTCGTCCACTGCTGAACATAGGCCTCACCCAGTGACTTCCAGGTTGACCAGTTGCGCGAGGCCTGTATCCAGCGGCTTCCTGCAACCTTTACAAGGTCATCTGATTACCTTATGGGATGGAGTCCACGTCCCACGCTACGCTTGCCGGAACGTGGCCTCCATTCTAGAACCTTTCTGCCTCATCGGCCTCCAGTTCTATGTGATATGGGCCTGCCCACTGCCACCTTAGCTTGCTAATCCGTCGGGCTATGTAAGCTATTAAAATACCAGGATAAAGTAGCATTTCTTTTTTATCCCTTTGTGGGACTTGTTTGATATAAACCAATGAAAATGTT
Source organism: Anania fuscalis (assembly GCA_950371115.1). NCBI lineage: Eukaryota > Metazoa > Arthropoda > Insecta > Lepidoptera > Crambidae > Anania > Anania fuscalis. The sequence continues at coordinate 618,322 of OX493354.1, forward strand.
TAAAATGCTCTGCCCCATAGAGGGTTAACTAGACCCGGCTTCTGTTAATAATTTAACTTTTTAAATGCCTTCCACCGTATATGGAATTTGTCTATTATCTGCATATTCGCTAAGTTATCATAAATCTATTTCTACGATTGTTTTGCTTGACGAGCTAACGCTGCGTGCTCTTTTTGCTTCATTATTGCTGAAAACATAATATATCAACTAATTTAATAGTGGCTTATAGCTTCTTCGTCCAAAATTCAGCTTTAAAACTGAACTATTCAACAAAAAAATATTAAAACTATAATTTTGTAAATCCATTATAATAAGAACATTTCAGATCCGATCTGCATTTTTATTGCCCATAACTTTGAAGAACCTATTTGATAAATAAGTCTTGTACAGGAAGCTATTGTTTTTGCAAAATGAGAGTTGTTGTGTTTTCAATTTTGGTACAAACTTATGGTAATTAATATTATTAGCTTATTAACACAGTTTCATTAGCTTGACTTCTGCGTGGTATTTCGTCTGAGGAACAAAGCGTTTTCATAATATTTTATTGTTGTTTTATTTGATTAAAAAACGTGGTCTTAAAAAGAATTAACAATCCAGTTAAATTCCCGGTATAATTTAGATAACGAATTCCCAATAATCTTTCTAAATTATTGATCTTGCGCAGGTGTATTAAGAGTTATTTCTGGTAAAAAATTACTGTCTTGTACTTTGTAACATTAGAATGTTATATCTTTACTTCGTCAATTTTTGCAATACGATCATATTTTTAAAATTATTCAACTCTTCATTCTTCTGCTCAAATACTATGTCTTTAAAATCCCAAAAGAAATCTACTGTTATGGGTCGAGGGGATTGATATTGAACATTGCCTGTAGTAATTACAAATATTCTCCTTATACGTAGTAAGTTTTGGTAATAAGGTTTATTTTTCACTTACAAGATTTAGGACCTAAAATGTAACAATTTTTGTCAACTTGTTATTACTGTGTTCTGGAAAATAAACGATTGATTGATTGAAGAGACATTGAGCGTTAACGCTCTTCGCTTATCGATCAAAGTCACGATTAAAACTAAACCTGTTTTATCCGCAGCTACTGAAAAAGCACACAAAACAAGCAACCTAATCGTAACTACAGAAAATTTGAGTATAGATAACCAAACAACAAAAGTGGTAGAACGAAAAGTAACTCCTTTCGACATCAACTTAAATATAAGTCATTTCTTGAGCCTCGGATCGGAACATAATTTAGAATCCCCGCAGTATGACTTCAAAGATGATTGGTGGGTTACAATAAGAGATTCCTATAAAAACTTCAGTGACCCATCTCCAACCAAAGCCTTACCAAGATACGATAAAATTTTTGAGAGAAATCCAGTTCCCGTTACGGATTCTGTAGAACGTGTTACTGAATCTCCAACTGACGAGAATGAAGCAGTCACCAACCAAAATATAACGGAATCTACTACAGATCATGGGGTTAGCAATGTCAGTGCAAGACTTAGACCTAATTATTTGGACTTGATCCGAACAGGCAAAACCAGACCAAATGTTGCTAATGTTTTCAACTTGGAGTCGATAAGTGGTAAAGGTGTTTACAAAAAAGGTTATTTAGAAAGAGTCAGAGATAATGTTTTGAAAAGGAACAAGCAAATACAGAGGATGTTAGAGGAAATAGATACTACTCATCCAAGTGCTATATTAACCTCTACTGCTGGTAAACCTGTACACGGCGTGACGTTTGATGCGAATGTGGGAATTCTTGAAGCTAATCGTGATTTGAATATCACATACAACAAAACTGCAGAGAGCCTCCAACGGAATGTTGGTGAAAAAAAAGTTGGAAATCTTTTTGCGTTGGGCGGTAAGTTTTTTGGGAATTTTATTATAGTTTTGGATCCGAATACGAATATTTAGTTCGGTAGTCTCTCTCCATCTACATATAGAATAGAATAGAATAGAAAACATTTATTTGACACATAAGCACAATTACAAACAGAATCAAATATATATAATAACATAAAAAAAAGTGTGTCAAAAAGGTCTCCGCTCAGCATTTGTCGTTACAGCCAGAGCCATAACGACGCTGGTTTTCAGCGGAGACCCCGCAGGACGCGGGACGGTCATATCTGGAGAAGGTTTTACTAAGTATTAAATAAATTGAAAAACATTTAATGAGTTATTAAAATATCTCAACAAAAAAAAGTGACGTCACACTACTGAGCGATTCGTGCTCCAGTTTTCGCCTGAAACAAGCCTGAGGGCTAATATGTATGGACAACAGCTCGTCGACCTACCACAAAATGTCAAATTGTCTCATTTGAAAATGTTCTCTATATGTCAGGCTTAAAGTTGAAAATCTATTGAAGAATTTTTGACTTTTTGGGTAGGTCGACGTGCTGTTGACTGTACAAGTGGCAATCGCTCCTTAGCGATCATCATCATCATTTCAGCCGCAGGACGTCCACTGCTGAACATAGGTAACAGTGACTTCCAGAGTGGCCGGTTGGAAGCAGCCTGCATCCAGATGGCTTACTTTTATATATATTATTTATATATATTTTATTTTCAGGAATTTCACAACCAACCGAGATGACAACAGAAGCGCCAAACCCGATCGACAGACAAGGCATCCGGCCTAAGACAAGATCTTAAAGGTTCCCCAACCCGGGGGCCCATATTCCGGGGGGGCCCTGGAACCAGGGGCACTGGTGGGGCACCACCACTGGTAAGCAATTCATTTTCCTTCTTTCTCATAGCGCTTCCACACATTTCAGGTCCGGACAGACATGATCATGATCCTAGTAGCTGCAAGTTGGGTTCATCATACGAAGTCTGTATATCTCTGCGTAATGTCTAGGGGTGCCACTGGACTCATCAGAAGGATTGATAGGTAGATAGATACTCTTTATTGCACACCAAACAAAGAAGTTACAGTTGATATTTACAGAAAGATGATATTATCAAATCCATTTTTTAAATTCTTTTCCTTATGTTATTTATATTTAATTTTAACGGGGGGTCAGAAAGTAACCCTGTAATTTTGTGTCCCAACATAATAATCGTTTTCAGCGCGTCCGGCCAATCTAGTGCAAGTGCTGAAGGATGAGATGAACTACTCCCGTTCTGGGTACTTCTCAGTGTTTGTCGCTCAGTGCGCGCGTACCATCTCGGAGAAGCCAGACAACGAAGTCCGGATGTTGGGATTGTCTTTGGCAAGGGAGTATAGTATTCTGTAAGTTTTATTATCTTTTCCATCCTATTGAGGACCTGGTTTGACTCTTTTAAAGTATAAAAAACGTGAATTTTATACGGAATTTGAGGTTGCGCCACTGAATCCGTATTTTTAGGGTTCCGTAGCAAAATGGCACTGTCATGTCTGTCTGTCTTTCCGTCGGTATGTCACAGCCAATTTTTTCCGAAGCTATAAGAACTATACTGTTGAAACTTGGTAAGTAGATGTATTCTGTGAACCGCATTAAGATTTTCACGCAAAAATAGAAAAAAACAATACGTTTTGGGGGTTCCCATAATATTTAATATTTATCTCTAAAAAAAACTAAAATATCGAAGTTGATGCTAAGGATAAGGTTAACTTTTCTAATTGTCTTATGTTCCGAAGAGCTATCGTTCTATTCCGCACGCTAATCTCTACACATACCGCCTAAGGCCTTAAGGCCTCCCCTACACTAGCGTCTTTCGAGCGTCGCGTCGTGCCGTGTGGTGCCGGCACTTTAAAAGAATTGCACCACCCCTTCTCTTCCTATGGGTGTCGTAAGAGGCGACTACAGGAGAACCGCCACAAGAAGACGGGCAGCAGCGTCTCCTCTCCACCATTGGCCAAACTGCGATCGCCAACCCGCCTGCCAAGCGTGGCGATTATGGCAAAATCCTCCTTTTGGAGAGGCCTGTGTCCAGCAGTGGACTGATATAGGCTGGTGATGTGATAATGTGATGTCGTGGCAGTGTCCAATCAGCTTTAAGTAAATGCCGTTGCGCAAGCGTTGCGTCAACACTGATTGGACGTTCCCATACGTCGACGTTTGAAAGACGCTACTATGGAAGGTTCCTAAAGTGGCACAATAATTTTAATAACCATGTTTTTCCAGGTCCCGCAACAATTACATGCTTAGTTTCGGACCAAAGTTCCTTAATGCAATGAAATCATTTTCAACTTACTTCGTAAGATATCCTTTAGAACATGTAAACCGTAAGTCGTCACTTCATCGTTTACTTAAACATTATTTACTTGAAATAATACGCGATAGTGTGGTAAGTAGCTAGTGAACTTAGTTCACCTACTTTGCTCATTCCTTATATAAGATATTTGCACGAATATACCTTTATAAAAGTGTCTCTTCCTATGGGTGTCGTAAAAGGCGACTACAGGAGAACCACCACAAGAAGACAGACAGCAGCGTCTCCTTTCAACCATTGGCCAAACTGCGATCGCTAACCCGCCTGCCAAGCGTGGCGATTATGGCAAAATCCTCATTTTGGAGAGGCCTGTGTCCAGCAGTGGACTGATATAGACTGGTGAAATAAAACAATTTTCGTATTCGTAATTATTTAGGAATGTTACCACAATGCCAAACGATTTTTAATCCAATGTGTTCAAGACCGACGTTAGTACATTGACAAGTACACGTTTGCACTATTCGCGGATAGATGGCGTTATTAAGCATTGGTCCGCGGTGTTGCCAGAAATTTCCTTTTCTATATATAGTCGATGTTAACCCTTCGTTATTATACATCTTTAATACACCTTTAGACCAAGCTACACGGTGGTTTTATTTAACCTTCCCCGTAGTAGCAGTTCCAGGACAACTCAGGCCATCCTACCTTAACACAATGAAATAATATGAATTTATTTTTAGAAAAAGCCGTCATCGTGCACCTTACCATGCGCAATAGACGATCACAAATAAGTGAAGAACTAAACGCAATTATAGATTATATAAGGTCCGATTTTATTAGTGTTCATCATGTTAACCTGTGACTATATAGGATAAAAGCAATCGTAAAAACCAATTTTCAAATGTGTACCATAAAATCAAAAAAGTTAAAAATCAAAATCAACAACATATTGCTTGACTTCATATTGCATAAACTCGTCCCAACTTAGGTACGTTTAACCATCTGATTATCCGTCTTATTCCTTCCCCTTGTACAGAGCGAGAAAGAGTTGAAGATAGGACGAGTTTATGCAATATGAAGACGATGTTGTTATTTTGTAATTTATTTTTAACTTTTTTAGTTCTTATGATATACATTTAAAAGTTGGTTTTTACGATTGCTTTTATTTATTTATTTAAACTTTATTGCACAGATTTAAGAAAAATCATACAATAGGTGGACTTAATACCATGAGGCATTCTCTTCCAGTCGACCATTAGGCTAAACAGAGATGTTTTGTGGGCGGTGCGATAAAGACACACAATTAAACTTTTTTATAACTAATAAAATCATAAACTACATAAAAATGCATAAACTAAATACGATCATTTATGTATACACATAAACTAAATACTATCATACATAGACTACATAGACCTGATGATACATACATAAATAAATATGAATATGACGACGATAAGTAAGAGATTAAAAGAGAAGATTTTCACCTATATAATCACAGGTTAACAGGATGAACACTAATAAAATAAGACCTTATATAGACACTTTAATTCAAAAAGACGAAGGGTTAGCACTCTTTAAAGCCGTCGAGCTACTCAACAACTATCCAAACACTAGAGAAAACTCTTTTCAAGTCCTGAGCAGCTATGACTACTGCTGTATTTGCACCGTATAAAAGAACGGCTGGATCTTACAGAAGACAAATTCTAATAGAATCCATAAATGATTACTTGCGTAAATTCCCCACTGTCTTACAGTCACACAATGAAACAGAATTTAAACAAATCAACGATACGGAGAATATTCGAAGGCGATTCAATAAGAGCAGAAAGAAAAAATATTGGTGTGAAGGTTAATATCAATAAAAATATAAGACTAAAAAAAACAACAAAACGCTTCGCTAATTGCTTTGGTAAAAGTAGTCTTGATAATAAAAAACACCGAACGTAAAGATGATAGAAAAACAACTCAAACCACTAAAATTAAAGATTTTACGTATCATGTTACTCGACATTTTAAAACTAGAAAAAGAGTTCCTAAGATAGCAGGTAAATCATTATGTTTATCTTTACTGTTAGTCTGTATGTTTGCTACAAGTCTTTAAAAGATGACACATATTTTAAGCTTCTTCTTCAACATTGTCCCCTTTTCATTATTAATGATAAACCGCCTAAATTGTGCATCTTTCTGTATATATCAACTGTAACTTTTTTGTTTGGTGTGCAATAAAGAGTATCTATCTATCTATTTATCTATTGTCTCATATTTGCAGTGACGCGCTTTCCTTTGACCACGAAATATCTTTCCACCCAGCAAAAAGAACATTCAAGAGACGTCATTAAACAAAAACATCCTAACATGTACAACAAGTTCATTGAACTGGAAAAAGATGTTTATAAAAAACAAAAGAAACGGGAGAAAATTAGATATTACGGTAAATAAAAAACATTGGTCAAAAAGAACCATGAGAATGTTTTAAAAATAAAATCAGAAAAGTTAACAGACAAATTCCTTTACAATTTATCTAAGACTGTTAATGAAAATGTCAGTAATGATACTGAAAATTATTCCGACTATGACTCAGTTTCTGCAGCAAAGACTCAGTCAAAAATCAAATTTAGTCGTGCTAAAACTTCAATTAATTCACACAAAAATGATGCAAAGATGGCAAAAACTTTAAATAAACCCATTGCCACTAATGTAACTGTAAGAAATCTAGATCAGTTCTTAAATTTTATTAATAAAGCTAATCAAACTGTTAAAATTAATCTGAGAAATGTAAAGAAAACAAAACAGGTTAAAACAATCTCCAATATCAAACAAAATAAGAATGTAAATAACCGAAGCAATAAGAAACACGAAACATTACCTCATAGCGAATATTATAAATTTAATGAAAAATCCATAAATCAAACACGAACACTAAAACCTACTGATGGAAATAACAGAATGACTGTTAGAAATAAAATAAGAGACCTAACAAGTTATAGCGACGAGGAAGAAGTCCTTAAATTTAAAATTTCCGACGCTATGAGACAGGATAAGGAGTATTTTAATCTAATAAGAAGATCTAATGTAAGAAATAAATTAAAAAAAGAAATCAATGAATTGTCCAGCTACAGCAATGAAGAAGTAATTTTGAAAACTAACATTTATAAAACTCTGGGCTTTAAAAATTTTAATACACCAATTAAAGCGGTGTTAAGGGCTAATGATAATGATGATTTTAAAGCTAGGAAAATAAGATTCCAAAAGTATAAGTAAGTCCATGAAATATCTAGTTACAGTGATGAAGAAAGTATATTAAAATAAAAATTGTTTATTAAATAATCGAAGATAAGATAAGTTATTTATCTTCAATTAAACCTTGCATGGAATTGCTAAAAACAAAAATAATAAATAATCGTACTCTTTTAATCTTTTTCCAAAATCTTTGTATTCATAAATTACTTAATAATAATAACAACTAGTTACTAATAAGAAATAATATTTTGTGTTATTAATGCGTTGTACAATATTCACTACTTTTGTTTTCTAAATCTAAATAATTTACTGTTTAAACTTGTTTGGGATCAAATACTTTGGATTAATGAGTTACAAGTAAATCCAATAAAAGTGTGTTCAAAAGAAAAGTACCTAGGTATACCGAGCTATAGCGCCATTTTCAATCCAATGAGGGCTACCGTTTTTGTGTTCACCAGTTGGCGCCCTGTCGAGTGAGGTCCTAAATAATACTCATTTATTGAGTGTTATAGGCCCTATTTCATGCATTTACACGTTCGGAAAGTATAATTATTGATAAGTATAATAAGTACAATTATATGGGGACCCCATTGCAGCCGGGAGTCTAATGTAATTCCCATAAACCTTCTTGCACCTCTTTTTCTTAGCTCCGCTTTTGAAGCAATGACATTCATTGACTTGTAACTCATATTTTTCATACTTAATCTCAGGTATCGCAAAATATTTACAATAGTTCCAATAAACCCGCGTACGTAGCCAGCCACCCACATATTGACGTTTCATTCGGAGACCTCACTGAGAAAGTGTCGGCCAAAAATGTTTTACAGCACCCGGCGGTACCTAAATATTGCACATCGACCTTTGAAAAGAGACAATCGGCTCAGGCTTTGGCTATCCACCCACGGGTGTTTTTGAAAATTGCTTTTATTTCTACAGATCGTTAACAATTTCTTGAGTGCTATTTATAGTTTTCGGACTTCAGTGCTGTGTTGTTGAGGTAAACATCGGCAAATGCGATTATTGTCGATGTGCAATATTTATTGCCGGGTACTGTTCATACTTTTATTTGAGTTTAAAAGAGCTCTTAGAAGTAAACTTAAAGGATATTTAACACAAAATTAAAACTACTGCAATTAAAACAACGTATCGTTTATTGTCACATCAAAGTACTTAATTTGGTAGTTTTAAAGGCCTTTGACAATATCAAAAAGTTTATTGGTATTTTTTAACATAAATCTTGTTTAATTATATACTAATACTCTATCTATCGAATGCTCTGATCTCTTAGATTTGTAGGAATAAATATAAATTGAACAAACAGTATACATATTTGTTTTAATTAAAAGAGTACCACAAGGGTCAATCTTAAGACCTTTTTAATTGATATAATCGAATAATACACAATCTATTAGAGTCCAATTGGACTGAATTAGGCAACTCTTGCTCGAGCAGCCGCATCGCAGCCAGGCCCCGATTCAGAACTGTTAGATTACAAATAGTCGATCGGAAAATCAAGTGTCAGTATATGATTTGTAAATTAACTATGGAAACTCAGTGTTGTCCCATGAAACTAGTATCCTTTAAAGCTTATTATTGTTCGTTAATGCACTACTTAAATCAAATTAATTTAACTAAAAAAAAATAATGTAAATCCGGCTCAGTCCAAATTGCCAGTTAAGCAACACATACCGTGGTTGTAAGTAGATGGGTAGCAATATTAGATACCATAGACAACTTATTTAAAGAAGACAAAGAGCTAGCTGTCTTCAAAGCCGTCGAGCTACTCAATAACTACCCAAACACCACAGAAAAGTCTGATGAAACGTTAAAAACTATATCTGCCCCTGTCTGTGCACCGTATAAAAGTGTATCTGGATCCAAAAAACATATACTAATAGAATCCATAAATGATTACTTGCGAGAAGCACTTACCATCCCACAGTGAAATAGAATTTGAAAATTTCAACTGGGTATACAAATCACATTTGAAGAAGATTCAATAATAGGACGATATGTGCCGTAATCAGTATAAATAACACAAATAAAGTTAATGTTTAAAATCAATAAAAATAGTACAAATAAGAAAATAATTAACGCTTTGGTGAGCCGTCTTGATAATGAAATCACCAAATTTAAGCATGATAATAAAATAATAACGCATGCCATCGGAACTGGAGATATTAAATGCGTTAGTAATATTATTAAAAGTATTAAAGGAGGAGTCTTTTTGCAAGGCTCTCGCGGGGATACAAACCCATCGTACATATCTATATAAACAGCTAGCGGATACTATCTTTGCCTGCACTATGAGAAGATACGGCCAAAGACAGAACCAGCTAGAAGCAGTGACTATTGCAAATAATATGGAAATTATACCGGGTCTATGGAAAGGAACTTGATGGACTAGTTGCTGGGATATTGATGAGACAACGGGACGCCTGCCATATAAAATGTCTCATCTCGATAATCAGGGCAGACGGTGACTCGCCGCTTACTAAATGGGCCACCCTATTAGGCGCTTTGCAGACGGCGGGGCGGGCCGAACCGGTCAATTTCACCGCGAACGATAGCGCAAAGGGAATCCTATACTACCAACGCACACGGGGCAAAAAGACCGCGCCGCAGGTGCCCGGCGGACACTAGCGGCGCGGCGGTGTGCTTTGTGTTCGCGGCGAGGGTGGCCGCGGGCTTCGTCGGGCAGACGCGGTCTTTATTGCTTCGCGGACAGACCGGCCCGGCCCGCCCCGCCGCCTGCAAAACGCCTTACAGCCACCGGAAGGTAGCGAGGGTTGGAACATCAGTGCGAGCGGCTAAGGTTGTAGAGAGGTTAGTCTATGGCGCACCAGTCAGCGGCCCCTGGTGTTAAGACATTTTACACTTACAACCTGGAGCACAGGTTCTGCTCTTGCAACTCCACTCTTGGCCGGCCGGTTAAGGCAAGCACAAGAGGCGAGAGCCAAAGGAATACGGGCCCTCCGGAGAATCGGGGTCCGAGGTGTCGCCACACACCTACAGCTTGCCACTAGCTGCCCCTGCGAAGTATTTTGTTGTTTTTTAATGGAACTGAATTTCTCGTGTCAGAGAAAAAAAGCCCCTTTTTATTCTGAAAATATGGGGACTGCTTTACCGAATAACTACAAACACTTAGAACTAATTATTGTTATCATCCTGTTCAAACAAGTTTGTGAATTTTAAATGTTACAAACATTTAACATTGACAAGCTTGCAAATACAATCGGTAATGTCACAAATAAACTAAAAAGTCTAAAAACATGAGGTACTTGTAAAGGTAAGTAACATCATTTTTACCAACGAAACTAAACTTGTGGGAACTTGGGAGGCCTAATATGAAAGTATTTAGTTCGTTCGGACGTATAAATATAACAAAACCATCTCCTTGTATCAATCTTGTGACAAACTATGACCATCTCAAGCCGTATAAAATCACAACCGTTTATAATAGTTTACAAAATGTAAAATTTTGTTTTTAACAATTCCATGCAACGTTTAATTAAAGATAAATAACACTTGAAATGATTTTTTTCAAGTGTTATTTATCTTTAATTAATTTACAAAATGTTAAAGTTTTGATAGAAGTGAATGGTAATTTTAATTTAATAGAATAATTAATACATCCGAAAGAACACTTTCGTAGTAGGCCTCCTGACTTAATTTGCCCTCAGTTTGCCTTATTTGTTACGGTACAAGTAGTTTACATATTTCATCACTAGTTTCTGGATCAATCGAAGTTGTTTCTCTAACATCATCTTTATTATCTGCTTTACCTTTTTTACTTCCTTTACCGGAGCGTTATAGATCTTGTCTGTTTTGCTCAAATCTTCGTCCTTTATTCTCTACTAACTCATAAAATCTACAGCCTTTAATATCATCATTAACAGATAGGATAATAAAATTGATAGAATCAGGCGTTACTTTGCGGAAATCCATAACTAAATAATTATGAAAATGTAATTTCTTTGCTTACAACTTTCGCTTAGTTACGCCGGCATAGGAACCCCAATTACACCCCCTGTAACCCACAATCTGAGGACAAAAGAGAGAAGTCGAAGCGCAGCCGAGGCGACAACATCTCTCCTGATGATGCCACGTGAAGTGGCGAAACGCGCGTCGAGGTTTTTATGTCGGTGTTGGGTACTAACTTTTGCATTCGTCTGTTTCGCATGCAATTTGAGGGAGGGAGGGCGGTGCTCTTTGCATGTGCCTGTGTTTGTCCTCAGATTGTGGGTTACAGGTGGTGTAATTGGGGTTCCTATGCCGGCGTAACTGAGCGGAAGTTGTAAGCAAAGTAATTACATTTTCATAATTATTTAAGTAGAATAATATCTCATATGTCGCTATATTATATCTCTTCATCACTAAAAAACTTCCCCTTGTGTATGTTTGACAAATTGAGTGAATTTCATCTTGCTAAGTACTTTGTAAGCTTTTTCTAAAGTCTTAATTGCTTAGCATATTAATGCTGACCAGGAAACTTCTTACTTTAAAATTAATAGAATCAGGCATTACTTATTATCTATTTGGAGCGCAGCCGAGAAGACAACATCTCTTCTGAGGATTGACAAAATGTGTCGACGTTTAAGTTTTGCAAGCAATTTGAGGGAAGCCGTGCTCTTTGCATTTGCTTGTGTTTGTCCTCGGAGTGGACAGCGGAGGTAGTGCGATTAGGGTTTCTAAGCCGGCGTAACTGAGCGAAGATGGTATTCAAAATAATACCATCTTCATAATTACTTCTTACTTAGTCGTTTATCCGCTTATTGTCTGACCATTGTTCTTATTCTACTATAATTTCTACTTTTATTCACGCACGGTCTTTATGGAGCGTTGCAAGCTGAAACCATAAAATATCAACTAATCATTTAATAACGTCTTTGCTTCTCTCATCTTTACGGGCTACATGATTGGTTAAAGATACACCTCTTTGCATACGTGTCAATTATTTTATAGCACTTTATTAGGTATGTGGGAATAATGTAGCTTACTTACTTGATCAAACGGTGCGTTAACACTACTCCTACTAAATAAAACAAAGGAAAATAATAACTTTATTTCGCAATTTGAATACAACACTATATTCGATCCGAATTTTATTGCCCATAATTTTGAAGGATTCGATAAATAAGTATTTGTACAGAAAACTATTAGTTTACTGAAATGAGAGTTCTTGTATTTATTGCCTTGGTACAAACATATGGTAATTGCATGTTAATTAATATGATTATCATTTTAGGCGCTTTTATAAGTGTGGTATGCAGCTTTAAGTGTGGTATGGTAGGTAGCCTCAATTACATAGTGATCGGGCGCGATTACCGGTTCAATACAGAAAACGGGCAAGCTGGCGTGGCAGTGGGCAGGCACATAGCACGTAGAACTGACAGCCGATAGGGCAGAAAGGTTTTGGAATGGAGGCCACGTATCTACCGGCAAGCGCAGCGTGGAACTCACACCCCACAAAGGTGAACAGACGACCTGGTAAAGGTTGCAGGAAGCCGCTGGATGCAGGCCGCTTCCAATCGGCCGATCTGGAAGTCACTGGGGGAGGCCTATATTCAGCAGTGGCTAAAATGATAATGATGATAGCTAATTTAGATCATCGCAACAATCGTATAGTCTTTCCTGCGAGAGAAGCTTAGTCATTAAATGGAATTGCTTAATTATTAGTTGATACTTTATGCTTTCAGCTTGCAAGGATCTGTCCAGGCCTCGCAGCGTTAATCTGGCTCTCGAAACAGTAGTAGAATTCAATAACAATGATAACTCAGCCGATATGCATATAATAGACAAAATGAGAAATTTCCTGGATCAAGTCAAATTTGTTATAGACAAAAATAAAAACTACAGAAGGAGCTTAAGCAGCGGAAAATTAAAATTCACTGATTTTCTCAAACATGCACTCGGTATTTTAAGTTCTTATGAAGACAGTGACTTGGAAGATGTCATATCTGTCCTTGACGATGAATTAAGGAAGTACCATTATAAAGGTTGCAAATTTCATGAGCTGGTGGAGAATATCAATGTGCGAAGGTTCATGGCCAACAATCTGGAGAAGGTCAAGAATGCTCCAGTGGAGGAAGTAAAGATGCAGATGAAGAAGATGTTAAATAAGTTTGAAAATGACAATTTCGACTTGATTCAGAAAGTGGCGTTAGGCTATATAAATTCATTGTACGATGTCGGATCTGAAGACAAATTTAGGGACGTTCTAGGTAAACTAGCTACGTATAGACGTAGGACGAAAAGATCTAACTTAAATTTAGTCAAAGTTGTCAGAGATGGAATTCGATCCGTTATATTCGACCATTACAGCGGGCTAGACTACCAAACCCGTCGCGATCTAAAGCTTAAGCTGGAAACCTTTTGGCAAGACTTCAGCCATCCTGAGAGAAATCAACACCAAGTATGGAACTTCAAACCAGTGAATAAGAATATTAAGAGATCCAATGAACATTTCAAAGACAGGGACGACGTGGGCTCTACAAGTATTGAAATACACAAATCTTCTAAAAAACCGAAACGGTCCAGACAAGACCATTCGCGACATAAAGCTAAAAGGCAAAGAGTCAAACATTCAACACGTCGCCGTCATACATTTATAACTCTATACCCAGAAGAAATAACGTTATTGGAGAAACGCAAGCACAAGAAAAAATCAACGAAATCAGTTAGACAACTAGTAACGCATATGAGAATCGGAAGACAAAAAAGTAAGTCTAAAAATAAGAAAAAAAAGAAAGCACTCAGGGAGATCATTGCTGAACACGACGCCGAAATAAATGTGGAAAGACAGGTGGTAGATCAAACATTCCCGGCGTACGAGGAGTTGTTGAAAGATAAATCAAGACAAATATCACAAAAGGCTAAGAAACGCTCGAGATTTATATCAGGAAGGTAAGAAAAGTCAATGTTTGTTTTATTAATTGCCAAATGTTTATCATTACAAAGAACTTTGTCTATGAGGTCAAAATTGAAATCACGATAAGTTTTTTCTTCCACTACTGACACGGCAAACTACGTACCGCCTACGCCGTTTGCGAGATACGAACAGTTTGCATGGAAAAATAAAATGGACATTGTTAGTATTTTCCTTCCAATTATTTTATTATGTTCTCATCGTTTGAATCTTTCCTAGATTTCTACAAATATTTCAAGATCAAAATAAGTGAAATAGGTCTACCCGTCTCGAGCTTTAGCGAGGCCATGCAATAGAAGCGAGGCTAAAGAAAAGTTTTTTTTTTACTAGACACATCTATAACTGGTTAAGATGATTACAAGTTTGTTAAATTGTCATCAAACACATTCACCTTTATAGCAACTGTTTTGAAAGTAGACCTGTTCATGTTGTTCTTTCCAGCGCTTTGTCCCTTTCCTGGTCGGGGTACGGTAGTCCATGAGATAGACTAGCCACATTTGGAGCGATATCCATCATACCTCCGTTACCCTAAGAAAGAGAACCCAGGAGGCGTAATTTTGAAGCATTCGAATTCAGATTCACATATGAATGCACAAGAATCTTAAATAATTTACTACGAGATCATATTTAGACCATGGCTATAATAATAATAATATATCATTTATTTCAGGCAACAAGTATTACGATGACATTATAATAAAAGGCCCATATAATATAATATACCTTAAAGACTAACATACATACAATGATAAAAGTTACATTTTAATATTAATTTATTCCGAGGGCTTCGTTCTTGGAGCCGTTCTGGTGGAGTTAGTCGGTACTCTTCCACGGAAGCGACGGTCAACCACACCCTTTGGCCAAAATTCCTCCTTAAGGAATACATCTAGCTTGCTTGTTGGTACTAGCACAACGAAAGCTTTAAAACTCGCGTTGTGTCTCGACTCCAAAGGAGAAACTCTTAACTCGAGATTAGTCTTGACCTTTATGTGTTCTACGATATCCTGCGACTGAGTACTATAGTGCAGGCGAGACAGGTACAGGGCCGTGACAGGAGTTGCAGCGCGCAACAGAAAGATGGCTATACATCACGTTCTCTAATTGTGCTGGGTTCCTCACGATATTTACCCTCTTTGTCGAGCAAGAGGTATAAATACACCGATAGTACCAAGGCTGATCTGGTTACGTGGTACCTCAGTTCACGCTCAGCTCATTATTAATGTGTGACTAGACAGCTG
Organism: Anania fuscalis; assembly: GCA_950371115.1. Lineage (NCBI taxonomy): Eukaryota > Metazoa > Arthropoda > Insecta > Lepidoptera > Crambidae > Anania > Anania fuscalis. Next base: position 633,866 of record OX493354.1, read on the forward strand.
ACCATTGCTGTTAACTTAGATCGTTGCTTTGAACCTCAGTTTTTTAGATTCATTACATCCTGTCCTTTTAAGGGTTCCGTACTCAAAGGGTAAAACGGGACCCTATTACTAAGGCTCCGCTGTCCGTCTGTCTGTCTGTTTGTCTGTCCGTCCGTCTGTCACCATGCTGTATTTCATGAACCGTGATAGTTAGAGATTTGAAATTTTTACAGATGGCCCATATTTCTGTTGCTGCTATAACAACAAATACTAAAAAAACAGAATATAATAAATATTTAAGAGACCATCCATACAACAAACGTGTTTTTTGCCTTATTTAAAAGTATTGGTACGGAACCCTTCGTGCGCGAATCCGACTCGCACTTGACCGGGTTTTTTTATTCAGTAGCTTTTACAGTCTATAAAAAATATCGATTTTAAAGAGATTTGGAATACAGAAGTAAAAAAATATTAGTTAATTCATCATTAGGATAACTTTAAAGCATAAATCTTGTTATTTGTTACAGCTCTAATGCAGCTAGACACAAAAAGAGAGTTTACAAGAAGCATGGGAAAATAAGAAGAGAAAATGAAATAGACATAAACACTCCATCATTAGAATCTGAAGAAGGTTTATCGATAGGTTTTGAAAGCAGTAATTTGGTCAAAAAGTCATTTAGAAAGAGCAACTTAAATGACACTTTAAGTTCGAATAACGCCAGTATTGCAATGACTAATAAAACAACTGGCAATCTTACTTCCTCAAGCATTCCACCAGATGGTAATGTGATAAAAAGAATAAATGATCTGGAAAAAGAATTAAGCGTAGTAAAAGCACAAATGAAAGTCACGAAAGACTCACACGAGCGTTCTCACTATGAACCGATCGATTTTTGGGAGGGCACGACCAAAGATATGAGTACAACTACACCTAAATCAACTACAAAAACAACTACAAGTAACATTACTAGTACCACAACGCCTGTACCTACTACTAAAACAACTACAGTTGCTACAACTACAACTACTGAACTTACTACTAAAGCTGTTAGCACTGCAAATGCTCCTGTGTTCAGGTCTCAAGATACAAAGGAGAGCGAAAAATTTAAAAAAACGTCAGCGAAGAAAGACAAAAAGTTATCTCAAAACAAGATCACCGATCAAAAAGAAGATTCACAAGGAAATGTCACAGGTGTGAAATCGAAAGTGTCTGCTAATTTCGAGGTGCCACTGAAATATCCTAAAATCGATGACTATAATGATATAAAAGGACCTGAAATGAATTTTACCGGTATTGAAGATATAGAAAGGTATTTAAACGAAAGTAAGCCAATAGGTGACGAAAAAACACAACACATAGTCCGAAAGAAGATGCTAGAGCAATTGAAAGGTATATTTTCTGTGAACCATGAAGATGATCCTAAAAATGCTGAATTTTATTCGAGCACGCCATCAATTGATCTAGGTGCGACCACGGACCCGCTGAATTTTTTAGATGACGATGATATCTGATATAAACAAAATTCTGTTTTAGATTCTTAATTTCGTATCTGGTTCACGAACTGCTAGAATTACCTACTATGTATTTAATAAACTCTAAAACCTTTATTCTGTAAATTGACTGGAAATAAAAATAGACCTTCCTAAGATTGTGTAAAAGAAAATGAGTTCTAAAAAAAACTATGGGTAGGTATGTACGTTACACAATAGACTCAAAAACTACTGGGCATTTTAATCTAGATTTAATTTTCCTAATTAAATTGTAACTTAAAATCCAGTGAATATTAAATGTAATTCGTTTAGCACAACTTATATAGCTTGTCCTCTCTAAGAAGTTTTATGTAAAGTAGAGGCATGGAAGTGGTCTTGATTGAGTGAGCATTTAACCAACCGTTGACGCCATTGTCAGGCGTTCCCCTGTGCCAAAAGTACAAGACCGCCGGTCATACCGGTTATGTACTATTTGCAGGCTGCTGCAGCGTGTTTCGCCGTCATTCTGTAACTCACGGTAAGCGCGGAAGGACGTCAACTAAGGATGTAGTAAGTACATATTAATTCCTTGATTAGAGGCAAAGACATTGCTAAGTGAAATGTCTTTGAGTAGAGCTCATTAATGATATAAGAACGATGATTGCTAAATGACTAACTTCTTGGGAGTTCGTCAAAGAGGGTTTTAAATTGACTTAAATTAAAGGTCACGTAAACGAAGATGGGGCAGCTAGCTAGTATGAATACAAGGCTCGGAATATAAGCAGCCGGAAACCGGTCCGGGTAATCCCGGATTCAATCCGTCACTTCGCTATAGCAATAAGGTCGTATCTTGATTGGATTCTTGTGGATTCTACCAAAATCCGGCTACTTATAGTCCAAGGCTAAATGTGCCCGCGGCTTCGCCCAGCGTCGAATCCTCTATTTTTACCCTCTTAGGAAGTTGGCTGGCAGTGGCTGGGTGAAAAAAGTGGTAGAAAATCGTGCTCTTTCTTTGGCGCTCTTTGTGGGAGGCTTACGTCCAGCAGTGGATTGCAATAGGCTGAATATATAGATATACACATATTGACGGCCTCCGAGCCGAGAGGCGCGCACGCCGGACTTGACAGCGCCGTCTCTGAGCTGAGGTCCCGGGTTCGATTCCCGGTCGGGTCAATGTAGAAAATACTAACTTTTCCATATTGCCTCGGGTCTGGATGATGTGGTACCGTCGTTGTTTCTGATTTCTATAACACAAGTGCTTTAGCTACTTTCCTTAGGATCAGAGCAATGTAAGTATTTGATGTTGTTTGACACAGTTTAAAAAAATGCTGTATAATGACTTTAATAATCATCAGCATTTCAGCCACAAGAGGTTCACTGCTGATCAGAGGCCTCCCCGAGGGACTTTCAGATTGGCCGGTTGGAAGGGACCTGCATTTAATCAAATAAAATAATAATTTGACGACCTCCGTAGCCGAGAGGCGAGCACGCCGGACTGTATATGGCGCCGCCATGCTCTGAGGTTCCGGGTTCGATCCCCGGTCGGGTCAATGTGGAAAACGATATTTTCTATATTGTCTCGGGTCTGAGTGTTGTGGTACCGTCGTTGTTTCTAATTTCTATGAGCAATGTATGTGATGTTGTCCAATTTTTATAACATAAAAAATATATATATATTAAACATATATGGACACTTTCACGTTTATCTGGTAAGATAATGATGATATTTAAGATTTAATAAAATTACCTTGAAGTGGATCAATGATATGCATTCACTCTGTGTTATAGAGGATATATTTTTTTAGCTTTGTGACCAAATAGAAGTGGTGATATTATTATTTATTTTGTGTTTTCGTCTATGTGACTATTTGAGGACGGACACTTCAATGTCCTTGGGTGGGTTTTTTACTTAGAGCATTTAACCAACAGGAGACGACAAGCTCGCTAATTTCCATGCGAAAAAGTCTGTCATTTCTTGCGGGGGGAAAGGAAAAATGCACACATAGGGAATTAACACTAACGCATTTTCAATGACGTTGCTACGCTCGCACACAACAAAAACTATCTAACACTAGCTTAAACTAGACGCACACAAATATATACGTCAGTTTTAAATAAACGAAGATAGTGCTTAACACTATCGATAAATTGTATCGATGAGTTCTGCCAGTATTATGATAAGGTTTTATTCAATTCAGACTCTTTATTATGTGTAAGATAGAAACTTTATGTAGAGGCGACTACAGGAGAACCGCCATAAGAAGACGGGCAGCAGCGACTCCTCTCCACCATTGGCCAAACTACGATCTCCAACCCGCCTGCCAAGCGTGGCGATTATGGCAAAATCCTCCTTTTGGAGAGGCCTGTGTCCAGCAGTGGACTGATAAAGGCTGTTGGTGGTTATGATAGAAACTTTCCTTTTGGGTATCATTAAGATCTACAGGGTTATTTATTAATATACGTCAGTATGGTAGAGTCTAAGGCTTGGATTATACCCAGCCGGGAAACCGGTCCGGGTAAGTACGGTTTCAATCCATCGCTTAAGCAATAAGGTCGTCGTGAACGAATTCCAGCGGATTCTAACAGATTCCGGCTGGTTAAAGTCCAAGCCTAAAACTGCAAGAAATATCTGCAAAATTTGGTTTACACGTGAAAAGTCATAATTATAATTAAAAAAATACTGGGCTATAACCCGCAAAAATCGTAAATATAATTGAAGGTAAAGTTAGAATTTTGTTAAGTAGGATTTGCAAGATTGGGTGTTAACTATTTTTGCTGTATTCGCGTTGTATACTATTTCAAAAAGTGCGTAGGTAAGGTAGTTATATATCGTTGTGGATATGATTCTCACTCCGATATGCATGCCATCTAGCCCCTCCCTTTTCGGTTAAAGGCCTTCTCCAGATAGAAAGATAAAGATAATTAAAAAACCTGTAAATTGAATATCAATCTTGCTTTTTCCACAATTGACTGGCCCAACTCCCGGTTCAGGCAGAAGACTTTCTAAAAATATTACAAACAATTTTCATCTCTTAAATCGAAAACATGAAATTATTCTAGAGAAATCATGAAATAAGAATAACATAATACCAACTTTTTTGCTTGCTTAGAAAGACAAAGTTGTAAATGAATTCAAATATTATTGGTCTGGGTATGTCTGCGGTGGTGACTAGAGATGGTTGACTTGGAAACTTTATAATATAAAGTTAAGTTTCTTTGAAATGGATTGATTTCTATGACTTAATTAGTAATTGAGAAGCTGGTGAATAATAATGAATAAAAAACATTATCCGAAACATTATCAAATCCGCAAGAATCCGTTCAAAACTCGACCTTATTGCTAAAGCGATGGATTGAAACCGTACTTACCCGGACCGGTTTCCGAATGGGTATAGTCCGAGCCATAAAATACGCTTAAATAATAAATAATCTGTTAACCTTTAAAAACAAGACTTTTTGATACTCGTTCACCAAATATACACGAAACACACGTTTCTCTAGAGTTTAACCTATATGCTCGGAAAATAAGACAACAATTGATTAACAATGGCCCGCGCACACATGTGTGCGCGACGCGAGCTTAAAAGGCTCGGTCTATACGCTGCCGGAATCCGTTAGCATTCGCAAGAGTCCGTTCAAAAAACGACCTTATTGTTTAAGCGATGGATTGAATCCGCGTTAACCCGGTCTGGTTTCTGGCTGGTTATAGACCGTTCCTAAGATAAATGATAAGATATTTTAGGTGCCTCAAAGATTTTAACGTAACCTTTTGTAATGTTATATTTTCGCAAAAATAAAGAAAATTAATATTTACTGTCATCTTAATATGGACACATTATAATAATGCCTATTTAATATAAATAAGATCCGTAATCCGACAGTAAAGCAACCAAATTAAACAAATTTTATAACATCATACTGTTTTTTTATTGTATGTGTAAATAAATAACAACAAAAATGCTTGTAACCTAAGTCTTAACATTATTTTTGTGTTATATAAACAATAAAATCGAATCCACCCGTTTATTTTCTCAACGGGTGGGTTCATTGTGAATGTTCCTGATTGTATTCCCATTTTGGAAATACATCCAGGTGGAATCCCAAATCTAGGTGACCTAAAGGTCAATTGGTTAAGTCGATATCGATATTTTGTTTTTGTGCTATCCCATCACCAACTTTGCTGCAGGGTGGCCAGCGTATATCAATAAAAAAAATCAGAAAAAGGTGAAAAAGTTCGTAAATAAATTATTTATTGAATTAGACCGATTATATGCAAATATTTTTAGTAAATTTGATACTTTTAAAAGTAAGTATGAAGTCCAAAAAAATGCGCAAAAGTTAAACAATAATCTTAATTTGTTAACTGTGTTATATCATTAATTTAATAAACATCTATTGTAATTAATATTATTAACAATATCAAACGTGAAATACCAGTGTGATTTCAAAGTTGGGTACTTCAGTATAAAAAAATACGCTTAATAGGTTTTTTTACTTTTAACTGGTATCACTTTTTGATTGACAAATTTTATAAGGTTTTTGCAATTTTATGGCATTATTTGCTAATATTGAGACCCAATAATACTTATAGATGAAAATTTACGTTATCCTTTAGCACATATAATGATTCTGATCTTTTTTAACACGAGCACACGGCGTAATTTGGCATTTTTAGCTGCTGTCCTTCCTCGCTCACCGTGATTTGCCAATGATGGCGAAACGCGCTGCAAATAGTTTTATATAACCTCTGTGACCGACGGTCATAGACTTGTGGCAGAGGGGAATGCCTGTCAATGGCGTCTCCTGTTGGTTGAATGCTCTAAGGTTTTTTAATCATATGCTTACGAATACCAATCATCGATTTAAATATGGCAACACAGTTAATCGATTAGCACCAAACGTCAAGTCACAACCGTCAATCAAATTTATTTTTAGTCTGTGCATGTCGCGTAGTGTTTTTGACACGCCTTGGTTGTTGCAATTGCATTTTCTACAAATTTTATGTTTTATATTGTGATTTGTGACATCGAATAAGTTAATTAGTGTTTGTAGTGATTTAGTGCATCGATTTGAACTATCTTGCGTAAAGGATATCGTCGGGTTCAGCCGCTAGAACAAGTAATTTGTCCCCTTGCATTGTTTTGAAGTATAACCTTAACAAATTGAGTAGTCTCAATCTGCTTGTTTGTCCAAACAAAATAGTGACATTTCAGTTTGGTAGTATATTCGTTTACCTTTCACTGGCTAATTTGTTTATTTATTCATGAATTCATTCGATTTATAGACCAATTTTTGTCTACAAACCAAATTTTTACTACTAATGCAAGATATAAGACGTACACTACTCAATTGAATTATAAAAAAGGCGTATGAGTCACACATTCTTGTCAAGACATACCTACATTGATTTGATTACTCACAAGTACAGTTACTCTACTCTATTTTTAACTCTTTTTATGTTAAAATTGATAAGAAACAAGTCTACATGTTAACTCATGTTCTTAATGTCCAAATTGTCAGAAAAACATGGACAACATGCAAGGTGCAAACTTTCACTATTTATTACAAAGAATATGTTGAAATCTAGATAACAGTGCAAGTTCTCATGTAATCCATTCAAGATTGCATGAAAAGTCGGAATGTTTGATATTCTAAAATTTTAGCTAAACACTGTTTCATACAAGATAAATAACACTTTAAAAAAAATCATCAACCTCCGGTGGGACTCGAACTCACCCGGCATGCGATTGGACGTGGGTTTGAGTCCCACCTGAGGTCGATGATTTTTTTCAAGTGTTATTTATCTTCAATTAAACCTTGCATGGAAATGCTAAAAACAAAAATTTCCATTATTTTATAATTGTAACCCTCAAAGGAAAAAAGATTAGGTATTCTAAGTTCTCTCTATGTCTGTATGGCATGATAGTCTCTATCTTTTTAAATGTTTGGCATGTTATTTTTTGATCCCTTACGTCTTGATATATCAGACACAATAGAAACTCCATTGTTATGCGACCGCCGGTGGTCTTAAGATACTCAACCGGTTAAACCTAGGCATTTTGAATTAGTACAGACCAAATATTTTTATACATTTAAGTCTTTATATTCTGCAACTTACTAAATTCACGGTTAAAACTTTAAAATAGTTTGAGTTTTACATTTACAATGTTTTTCGATATTAGTAATTTACATATCCAATAAATACCAATTTTTTTTCAGTGGCTCTGACAGACCCCTACGGCACAACCGGGACCTTAACCCTAAAATGGGACCCGAAGAATCTGGAGATACGAACCACTTCGGTGGAACGAACCTTGGAGCCACTTGTGCTCCAAGTCACGACCCTCGTCAACAGCAAGGATAAAGCTGCCAAGAAGAAGAGACCGGGGAAGTCTAAGCGGGCTAGCGCTCTCGTAGCGACGGTTGAGAGGGCTACGGAGATTTTCATTGAGCGTGGGCAGACCATCGCTTATGAGAACCCAGAGATTACCCAGGAGATGTTGGCTGCTGTGGAAGAAGTCAGAAAGGCTGGTGAGTGACTTCTTAGACGTAAATTATTTATTTTGTAATTGCAACACGGGTCTGAGTTATTCAAATAGCGTTAAGTAGCCCATAGATAGCTGATTGAGCGGTTGTTACGTTTATCACACATATGTAGTACTTGGACTTGGTTTAATTTTTTGGTAAATCGTGTTTTTTTTTAGCCATTTCTGAGAGCCAGATTATATATATGTCGTAGCCCGATCTTAGAATTAATCATTTCATGATGTGGCTAACCATTTCATAAAATGGTCGTTTTTTATGATGCGACACAGTACCCGCTGGCCACATCATGATGGGGTTCCGCCAGATCAATGAATCAGTCAGCGTTTGACAATATGACCAACCTACTTCATGAAATGGCCAAACTTTAGTAGTTATATCGTAAAACAGTTTATTTTATCCACCGGTAGAGGCGCTGATGTCGCTTTGTTATTGTGGTACATCATGGTGGTAAATAATTATTTTATTCATAATGTGAACAATAATGTGTAAATTGAAGATTAAAGTGCAGTGAATTATCGTTAAGTCATCAAGCCAGGCGATTTTAATAAAAGTCACTCTAAAAACGGGCGCAACGTTACAAAATCATGGAGTTCGACACGTTACTTGGGAGGTTACTCAGGTTATAAACTATTTAATTTTTTTTATTTGTTAGATTCCTTTCAAAATTACGAATGTTTACGAATTTAAAATGTTACAATAATCTATTGCCCAAAATCAATTTCAAACCAATTCCAGTAACTTGTAAACGTTTTAATGATTTGGTCACACGTTTATTGACATATCATCAAACATTGACGTTTTAACGATATGGCCAGATTTAGTTGACCTTTTCAAGAAATACGACCATTTAAGGAAATGACCAGCCACATCATGAAGTGATTAATTTAAAGATCGGGCCACGACATATACAACCGATATCCGATCAGAGTGAAAATTTTGTCATCTCCAAAGTGTCATAGCTTGCCTCCTATGGGGTCAATAGAGCTGCGATTAGGCAAAAAATGCATAGTTTTGGTCCTGGAGAACAAAAAGTGAAAAAAAAGGCCAAAATTTCGAAGTTTTTCTCGATTTTCTTAGTTTCCACAGGTTTTTCGAAGATGCAAATTTGAATTAACACTACCCTAACAGACCCATACAACATTACAAAAATGTAGAACTACATCACGCTTTACTATTTTAATGTCTATTTCCGACGTCGTAGATGTATATTATTATTTCTTTGTTTGATGTAACATTCCCTTAATCCACTATTGTACCCAGGCGCAGCGATGAGCGTGGCTGCGCGTGAGTTCTCTGAACAGCCGTGCGCGTCGGCCGCCCGCTCGGCCATGGTACGCGCGGCTCGGGCGCTTCTGTCCGCGGTCACCCGACTGCTGATCCTGGCTGATCTGGTGGATGTTCATCTACTGCTGGCTCGCCTGAGGACGGTAAGGAATTTATGATTTTTAATACTTGAAAATCGTCCGCCTCAGGTGGGATCCGAACCCACGACCATCGCATACCGGGCGAGTGCTTTTCCAACTAAGCTATCGAGACGCTAGCTGACCCGACGAAATCTTTCAAGTGTTTCTCGTTGTCAAAGCCAGCGAATTTTCTGATCAATGTTGCGGTATACTACCTAAGGTAAGGAATTTGTTCGATGAAAACTAGAATTTTTTAGAGGAGTTCCACAAGGATCAACCTTTGGATCTGTGTTGTATAGTATTGTATAATGAACGTTATCAACGAAACCTTTGCTGATACTGTCTGATCTGGTGGATGTGCATCTACTGCTGGCTCGGTTGAGGACGGTAAGGAATATGTTCGCTGAAAACTAGAAATTTTAAAGGAGTTCCACAAGGATCAATCTTTGGTCCTGTGTTGTATAGTATTGTTGTCCGCGGTGACTTATCTGCTGATCCTGGCTGATCTGGTGGATGTGCATCTACTGCTGGCTCGGTTGAGGACGGTAAGGAATTTGTTCGCTGAAAACTAGAAATTTTAGAGGAGTTCACAAGGATCAATCTTCGGTTCTGTGCTGTAAATCAGTACTGCGACCTTCTATAATTTTGCAAATTTTTCAACGGAAACGCAAGGCCATTTAAGAGGCCATCACCTTAAGCTCTCCTATTACCTCAAAAAGTAATCCACATAGGCATTTCCTAAGCAAGCGAGTAGTCAGTGCGTGGAATAAACTCCCAAAGGACGTGGTCTCAGCCCAATGTATAAAAATAGACTCGACAAGCATCTGTTTAACTGCAAAAAATAATAACCACTACTAGGGGGACTAGCAAGATACAGGAACCCATCAGTTATCTTAACTGCCTGCCTGATAATATATACAATTTAAGCCGTAGGATATCAACTGCTGAACACAGCTTTTTCTTGACTTACGGGCATCTTCGGCTTTAAGCGGTCTGCACCCAGCGGCGACCCGCAAGAACTCACTAGTATTAACACCTCGACTTACGCTACCCCGTCTTACGCGAATTCGCAGATACGCGGTTTTTCTTTTTGATGATCGCGCGCATCGGCGTGTTCGGTTTACGATAAGTTCGAAGGTGTTCCGTGAGAAATAACAACTCCAATTCCGTACAACATAACGTCGTAGTATAACTGCAATTTATTTAGACTCTGGTCCGGATTACACGAACTTTATACGTGTTCTTATATGCAAGGCTGAACCCCGATTAATTGAATTCGACTTACACGGTTATTTCTTGGTAACAACTACCGCGTAAGTCCGGGGTATTACTGTTCGATCCCCGGTCGGGTCAACGAATTTTTCTCTATTGTCTCGGGTCTAGGTGTTGTGGTACCGTCGTTGTTTCTGATTCCTATAACACAAGTGCTGTAGCTACTTACCTTAGGATCAGAGCATGTATGTGATGTTGTCCAATATTTAAAACAAAACCTCAACTACCGTTTGCCCCCAGGTGGAGAACGACTTAGACAAGCTGAAGTCGGCGTCCTCCCAGTCGGAGCTGGTGGAGTCGGCGCGGCAGTTCGGCCGCTCGGCTGACGAGCTCGCCGCGCAGGCAGCTAAGCGGCAGCATGAGCTGAAGGTAAGGTGGATATTACCATGTTAAGGCCTTACGATGGGTCTATCTATCCATCCATTCAGCCTACTGCAGTCCACTGCTGCAAAATATGGTTACGCGCACTATTTACATACAAGTAACTCATTTAATAATTTAAGAACGCTGCGAAAATCAAATAAATATTGCTTCTAGAAAAAAAAAATGTCTTACGATTAAAAAAAAAACAGAAACAAGAACCGATTAAATACTTTATGCGTGAAACAACAAAGGATACCCATAGATAGAGTTTAACAGAGCTTTATCAACACTCAATCGATGAATTTTAGGGCGCATCACTAATTGTCAACAGTGATCAAAAATAAAACCAATTTATTAATGCAAATAGGCTTAAACTAAGCGCTTGTACATGTCCGAATCTCTTTTTTTACCCTACCATTGCTTCAGCAGGACAAACCGATTTGTCACAGAACTAACTAAGCACTTGTACATGTCCCAATCTCTTTTTTTACCCTACCATTGCTTCAGCAGGACAAACCGATTTATAACAGAACTAACTAAGCATTTGTACATGTCCCAATCTCTTTTTTTACCCTACCATTGCTTCAGCAGGACAAACCGATTTGTCACAGAACTAACTAAGCACTTGTACATGTCCCAATCTCTTTTTTTACCCTACCATTGCTTCAGCAGGATAAACTGATTTGTCACAAAACTAACTAAGCGCTTGTACATGTCCCAATCTCTTTTTTTACCCTACCATTGCTTCAGCAGGACAAACTGATTTGTCACAGAACTTACTAAGCGCTTGTACATGTCCCAATCTCTTTTTTTACCCTACCATTGCTTCAGCAGGACAAACTGATTTGTCACAGAACTAACTAAGCGCTTGTACATGTCCCAATCTCTTTTTTTACCCTACCATTGCTTCAGCAGGACAAACTGATTTGTCACAGAACTAACTAAGCGCTTGTACATGTCCCAATCTCTTTTTTTACCCTACCATTGCTTCAGCAGGACAAACCGATTTGTCACAGAACTAACTAAGCGCTTGTACATGTCCCAATCTCTTTTTTTACCCTACCATTGCTTCAGCAGGACAAACCGATTTGTAACAGAACTAACTAAGCGCTTGTACATGTCTCAATCTCATTTTTACCCTACCATTGTTTCGGGACAAAGCGATCTGTCACAGAAATCACGTTAAGTTGAAAACACTATAGTAATGTGATTGTGTTTGTCTCAGGAGCCGGTGATGAAGGACTCCTTGGCTGCCGCCAGGGCTGTGCTGAAGAAGCATTCCACCATGCTGCTGACTGCTTCGAAGGTAATTCATCCCGTAGCTAAGCGAACCCACATTTACTGTCACGTGGCTTTATGTCAGATACAAAGTAATTTATTTAATGCCTATTAGCACAGTATATATTCTATAAAGTAAAGAAACTACCTATAAACGGTCAAAATGACGTACACACACATGTGCACGCCCCAACAAGAAATCTCAGTAAAATAAGAGTACTGAGAGTCGGGGATGCCGAATACTGCCGATACGAGTAGAGATGCTGTCAGTTGTTACTGTCGCTGTAGAACGTTAAAAAAAAATTAAATTAATATTTAAATTCTCTTCGGTCAACGCTTTATCTTCTTTTCTATTGTTTTCAGTTCGCGCGATTTTTAATCAACATTATAGGACAACCCTAATTCTTCATTGACGTATTTGACGTATCTCGACAAACAGACCTAGTTTCCATACTGTATATACCCCTGTAGCTAAATTGGTAAAGCGCCTGCGCGCTTAGCAGGAGCATAGCGAGTTGGCTATTTTAATTTAAATATTGGATGTTTCTCATTTGGTTGTCCCGAGTACGTCTACTCTCCTCTCTAGGTGTCCGAGCCACTGAAGCCTGGCTTCTTCGGAGTTTTAAAGAACCGCCTACACCGTCTTTCGAGCATTGACGTCGTGGCAGCATCCAATCAGTGTTGACGCAACGCGCGCGCAGCGGCATTTACTTAACGCTGATTGGACACTGCCACGATGTCGACGCTCGATAGACGCTAGTTTGGGGGAGACCTAAAGTCCCGGCCATACCAACGCGTGCGCGATGGCGTGCGTGGTGGCGCGGCGTGGGCGTTCAGATCGTGCCATAGCATTTGTATCGACGCGTTCACACCGGCGGCGTGCAGCTTGACATTCAGCTTTTGCACGCGCGGACATGACATTTGATGTGACAGGCTCAACAAACAGATGGTGCGCTACTATGAAAATATAAATAATTACGTTTAAAGCTACTATAATTTTTCCGATAAGCAATGAGTGAAGCCAATCCGGGTAACCGCGTTAGAATTAATTAATGCGAAACTCGGTAAATAAACAAATAAAAAACTACAAAAATTCCTTGTTTATTTAATAAAAAGGTTGAGCTTTTATATTCGTAGTATATCTGCAAATAATCTGATAAACAATTGTTAAATCATAATTTTTACAACATCATTAGATATTGTAAATTTTTGTTTTTAGCAATTCCATGCAAAGCAAAAAAAAAACATCGACCTCATCATTAGATATTATCTTTATTTTGACTCACATTTTTAATAACTGGCCTGCACGCCCACGCCCCCGCGTTGGTTTGGCCGAAGCTTTATAACTAATGTGTTATATCCCAATGGCTCAGGTGTACGTGCGTCACCCCGAGCTGGCAGCGGCCAAAGCGAACCGCGACTACGTGCTGCGCGCCGTGTGCTCCGCCGTCGACACCATCGCCAGCGTCGCGCAGGGCCGCCCCACCCCGCCCAGCGGTACGTACCCCCCGCCCAGCGTACCCCCCGCCCAGCGTACCCCCCGCCCAGCGGTGCGTACCCCCGCCCAGTGTATCCCCCGCCTAGCGTACCCCACCCGCCCAGCGGTACGTACCCCCTCCTCCGCCCAGCTGTACGTACCCCCGCCCAGCGTACCCCACCCGCCCAGCGGTACATACCCCCGCCTCCGCCCAGCGTACCCCTCCGCCCAGCGGTACGTACTCCCCGCCCAGCGTACCCCACCCGCCCAGCGGTACGTACCCCCCGCCCAGCGGTACTTACCCCCGCCCAGTGGTACATAACTTGCCCAGCGGTATGAACCCCTCGCCCAGCGGTACTTACCCCCCCGCCCAGTGATACGTACGTATTCGGCTGAGTGATTACGAAGACGGCTCATCGTAATTTATTTTAATACAGGGTTACATGGTTAGGTGTTGCCAAATTTTGGCAAGATAGTGCCAAATTTTAAATAATACGACCTAGAGGTGCAATGCATAAGGTTCTGTTAGTAGTAATTTGAACCTCTGGTTTGCGCGGGCGCTCCTGCTGTTAGAAATGTACCTTACATCGAAAAGGCTAAGGTTTGTTTTCACGCGCCATTGTGACTATTATTGCATTGAACTTTGCAGTTCTATGTAGCACAGAGATAGTGCGTGCGTGTTTTTTTTATAATTGAGACAACATTATCCACATATATCATCTTTTAACAGCGCCTAGTAATAATTAAAAATTAAATAAAATGTGTTTGTTTTTTACGTAGATCCCAAATGGATCTACTACTTACTTTTTCTGTTCTGTTACTGATTCTGAGTGGTCGCTGAAAAATTGGCACTACCTTGCAATTTTACCCTGTATAGACGAGTGGTTGATTTATTTGAAACATATTTATTGGTGTGTCCGTTTCGCAGGAGGCAACCGTCCCCCAGTTGAAGGTCCCGGAGAGTTGGCACAGGCTCTCGACGATTTTGATGTAAGTAAATTCAAAATGTATGGGCAGTGATAACAATACAGCTTGGAGTAGATCATCATCATCATCATCAGCCCACACTAGTCCACTGCTGGAAATAGGCCTCTCCAATTGCACGCCACTCTGCACGATCCACGGCTACTCTCATCCAGCTCCTGCCAGCAACCTTGCGAAGATCGTCACTCCATCTAGTCTGAGGGCGTCCCACACTACGCTTGCCGACACGCGGTCTCCACTCAAGAACTCGTTTACCCCAGCGGTTATCGGTTCTGCGACAAATATGGCCGGCCCACTGCCACTTCAGCTTGCTTATTCGATGGGCTATGTCGATGACTTTAGTTTTCTGTCGGATTACCTCATTTCGGATCCGATCCCTCAGAGAAACTCCGAGCATAGCCCTTTCCATAGCTCGCTGAGCGACTTTAAATCTGTGGACCAGCCCTATCGTGAGTGTCCACGTTTCGGCTCCGTATGTCATGACGGGTAGGACGCACTGATTGAAATCTTTCGTCTTAAGACTGTGGAATGGATAGATAGTGTCAGTTATTCGCTTTGTTGGGTTTCCGTACTTAATCTAAGAACAAACTATATCGTTGTTGCAAAACATTATACTGCTAAACATTCCAACTGCAAACCTAAGTTTGTACTGCACAATATTGACAGATTTACTGTATAGTATAACGTCCTCTTAGGTTTTTCTTTACTCTATAAGCGAAAAAGATTAAGAGTTAGTTTTTTGCTTTTTTAGAAATAACTTTCTTTCTTTTTATAGAAAAATGAAATACCCAAAAATCGAGCTAATATGGCTTTGTGACATTCCCTTACCCATCATGAACAAACATTACTACCACTAATGTCAGATGTAAATGTCGCTGACTTAAATGACAAATGTAAACTGTCAAAATTGACATATCACAAAGGGGTTGGCTGGATGACAGTTGTCAGCAATTTCAAGAACGTCAAACAGTTGACTGACACAGACAAAAATAAGATTATTTTGTTTTTAATTCCATAAATATCTTAATACATGTTTTTTTTTCCTCTGAAATAGAACCGAACGAACCGAAAATAGAACGAATATAATTTAATCCTGGTTAAAAATTACACAGAATAAAAAAAAACAACCTCCAATATTGATGAGTGATTTTAAGTTTAAAACTTGAAGAGTAGTTTACCAAGTGTTTAATAATTGAAAAGTTTTGTTTTTAGCAATTCCATGCAAGTTTTAATCGAAGATAAAGACACTTGAAAAAAGTCATGTTTTTTTTCAAGTGTTATTTATCTTCAAGTGTTTAATAGTTTGCAAAACTATGATATTCAAAAAGGGATGACGACTGGGTAATGAAAATTAAATTATATTTAGTCCGTCAGTTAGTATATCAAAAAATAATGGACTCATATTTTTTCTTTTGTCAATCAACCAAAAAAAACAATATAAATATAAATAATATAAATATTGGACAACATCATACATTACATACATTGCTCTGATCCTAAGGTAAGTAGCGAAAGCACTTGTGTTATAGAAATCAGAAACAACGACGGTACCACAACACCCAGACCCGAGCCAATATAGAAAAGTTTGTTTTCTGCATTGACCCGACCGGGGATCGAACCCGGAACCTCAGAGATGGCGGCGCCATTTAAAGTCCGGCGTGCTCGCCTCTCGGCTACGGAGGTCGTCAAGATAAAGCTCGCCAAAGTTCGGGAAAGAGGCTCGTGACGTCACGTCAAAAAAATTGTACTTATTCGTGACGTCGTGCGACATTTCATATCAATATGTCACTTAAATATTTTGCTTATGTGAAAAAAGAAAAAATACGTGTCCAATGTTTTTTTAATAATCTACCTGTTAGAAAAAAAAAAAGTAAATCGTCATCCTTATTTTTTTTTTTTTTTTTATTTGAGATGGGCTTACTCTTGACCCCAATCTTGCTCTAGAGCATAGATGGGATCTACGATAGAGCGAGCTTGCCCAGAAGATGCCTATTCACTCTGGACTTAAAGAGAGTCAGGTTATATGCACTCGGAAATACAGACGCAGGCAGGGAATTCCAATCCTTAGCTGTGCGCATTATAAATTATATGTATTCTAGCAAAATGGTATATAAATAGCGTATAATATTGTCCCAGGAACGTATGGTCATGGAACCGTTAGCATACAGCGAGGTGCGCACGCGGCCATCGCTCGAAGAACGACTGGAGTCGATCATATCCGGCGCTGCGCTGATGGCTGACAGCGCTTGTACTAGGTGAGTATCATCATCATCATCATCATCGTCATCATCATCACCATAGTCATCATCTCCATACTCATCATCATCATCACCATAGTCATCATCATCACCATAGTCATCATCATCACCATTGTCATCATTATTATCACCATAGTCATCATCATCATCACCATAGTCATCATCATCGTCACCATAGTAATCATCATCGTCATCATCAACATCATCATCATCACCATCATCATCATCATTTCAGCCACAGGACGACCACTACTGAACATAGGCCTCCGCCAATAACTCCTGATTGTACTATGGCCAATTTTTTTAAATTTATAAACTTAAATTACATTTACAAACTTAAAATATTTTACGGTATGACAAAAGTTTTATGGCTTTACTGCATACCGCTGCCGTTGTATAAATAAAGAAAAAACAAAGATGCACTTAAGAAACAATATAAATAGACATCACAACACAACACAAATACACGAATTTGTATAAAGCGGACGGTCATAATTGTAATAAGTAAGAGAAACATTTGGTAGTCTGTGAAGTCGGTTTACGGACGATAATTTTACGTGATAACGTTATAAGAAAACTTTGATAAAAAAAATTATACTTTTATGAATTGAATTATCACACCTTGTATAATTGCATCACATTGTATATTAAAATTAGATTATTGCCCCTCTTATAATATACAGGCTGTAAAAAAAGGATTAACGAAGCCTTTAACCACGAATTCTATACATAAAACCAAGTAGAATGCAAAAAAATAATTGCTGGGAAATGACTTTCATTTTTGGGTATAAAAAAAAAATAACTTATTTCTTACCCGCAATGTATAGCGCGCACGCC
Source organism: Anania fuscalis (assembly GCA_950371115.1). NCBI lineage: Eukaryota > Metazoa > Arthropoda > Insecta > Lepidoptera > Crambidae > Anania > Anania fuscalis. The sequence continues at coordinate 651,733 of OX493354.1, forward strand.
ACAGACTATGCCTGTGTGTGTAAGCGGATCATGTTTCTTTGTAAAAAAGTTTAGTATTATCAAACAGAAGTCAATTTTGTAAAAATCTTTGAAAAAAAAATTGTAACTTTGACTGTCAATAACTCGGTAACCCGTCATTTCCCAGGTATAGTTTAAAAGAAAAAAAATGATCGTAATAATACGTAGAATATGTGGTATTCGGCTTCGTTAAGCCTTTTTTTTACACCCGATATATGCCTTCACAGAGACGAGCGTCGCGAGCGCATCGTGGCGGAGTGCAACGCAGTACGTCAAGCGTTACAGGACCTGCTGCACGAGTACATGACCAACGTGAGTATTAGCACCATGTTCCGTAACTATCAGATAACTATACTCTATTCAGGAAAGGATTATCGCTCTGACACTTCACACGTTCCGGTCCACCCATACTATAAATCTATATCTATACTAATATTATAAAGAGGAAAGATTTGTACCTATTTTTGTATGTTTGTAATGAATAGGCTCAAAAAGTACTGGGCCGATTTAAAAAATTCTTTCACCAATAGAATGCTACATTCTTCCAATTTGACATAGGCCACATTTCATTTTGAAAAAAATTAGGGATCCTTGGCAAAATTTGAACAATGTAACCGAAGGTGTAGAAAAATGAGTCTTAAAATGTCTTTCGTCGAATGCGCTGCCGAAACTATTAGCGATAATTGTCTACCCCGTGCGAAGCCGGGACGGGCTGCTAGTAATAAATATAAAAATTAAAAAAGCCCTTTATTTCTTTTAAACAGTTATTCATGTGATACTAATTTACATTGCTAATTGTTGTCTAAGAACTCCTTTCGGGTAAAGGCCTCCTCCAAATCCATCCATTGGTCTCGGCTCCCCGCTATGTCCAGCCACTGAGGCCCGGCGACACTCTTTATTTCGTCGTCCCACCTGGTCAAAGGTCGGCCCTGCCGACGTTTTCCCAGTGGGCCCTTCCACCTAGTCACTCCTCCAGTCCATCTGTCGGGTAGTCGTGCAACATGGCCTGCCCATTTCCATTTTAAAGTCTTAGAGTACTCGAGGGCATCAGTCACCCCAGTCTCGGCTCGTATTCTCGTGTCTCGATTTTTTTGTAGTTTTTTAATATTAAGCATGCTGCGCTCCATAGCTCCACCCATACTACTTACTTAATATTTTGTGAAAAACATTTTTTTTTAATTGAAGATTATTGCAAAACTCTTTAAAGCATTGCATCTAGAGATCATAGTAATTATTTAATTCATTATTAGGTTCCGGGTTCGATTCTCGGTCGGGTCAATGTAGAAAACGAACTTTTCTATACTGGCTCGGGTCTGGGTGTTGTGGTACCGTCGTTGTTTCTGATTTCTATAACACAAGTGCTTAAGCTACTTACCTTAGGATCAGAGCAATGTATGTGAAGTTGTCCAATATTTATTTATTTATTATTATTTGAAACATCATACTGTGTCTGTCAGTAATTTGACAGTGACAGAAGCAGAATGATCCTACTTTGCACTTTAAAAAAAATTGTATGTCCTTTATCGCACCGCCCACAAAACATCTCTGTTTGGACCAATGGTCGACTGGTAGAGAATGCCTCATGGCATGAAGTCCACCTATTGTATGTTTTTATAAAATCTGTGTAATAAATAAATAAATGTTGTAAATGTGTTAACTGGTAATTGCATTTAAAAAAAAAAAAAAGTTTACCAGCAGTTACATTACCGTTTCATTAAATTTAAAAACATGCCCAAATTCTTAAGTCTATGTAAATAGCTATACTAAGGTAAACATCGCAAAAACTTATTATATTCTAAAAATTCGTAATGCCAAGTGGTACTCCATTATTTAAAAACTAAATATGATAATAGATATTAAATAATAAGTTCAAATCCAAAATACTATTTAAAGGTTTTCCTTTACCGGATCGTCTGTCTACCTTGTGGGTGGACGTACCATGCTGGGCTTGACGGTACGTGGCCTCCATTCCGGAACCTTTCTGCCCTATCGGCCGTCAGTTCCACGTGCTATTGTTTAGTGAAAGAATGACTCAAAGTAGGGTATAGTGAGCGACCCCCCCTCGACTATTTGGGGGGGGGGGTCCCCCAAATAGTCGAGGCATCAAAAAATAATCTAAAATGTATCGACTTATAATAATAATAAAAAAAATCTTAATTAATCCCAAACTTGCCTTAAGCCATTTTGCTTCAGTGATGGCCTTTTTAAAGCAATGAAGCGAGCATTTAACATCATTGTGCAGTGGACCTTAGTATAGCTGTTTTACTATAGCCACCCTATATCATTGCAGGCGGGCAAGCCGGAACAATCGGAAGGTCTCGAGCGCGCTATCGAGCACATGTGCCGTAAGACTCGCGATTTGCGTCGACAGCTGAGAAAGGCGGTCGTCGACCACGTGTCTGACAGGTAAATATACAGGGTTATTTTAAAACATCAACAACATCACACGACTAGATAGCTAACATCATAAACAACAACATTTGTTCTAAGAGTTTCGATAATTTGACACATTTTACATTCATACAAAAAATAATAATTAATTTTACATCTAAATGTTTTTATCTTCGTGCGCATCGCGCCGCGCGCGTCGCCTTTTCGTATGTGAATGGAACATACACTTGCAAATGTCACGACAGTACAATAAAAACTTGGAAAATTTTATTGTACAGTCAACAGCACGTCGACCTACCCCAAAAGTCAAAAATTCTCCAATAGATTTTCAACTTTAAGCCTGACCTATAGAGTTCATTTTCAAATGAGAAAATTTGACATTTTGTGGTAGGTCGACGTGCTGTTGTCCGTACTGTGGACATTTTTATGGTTTCGTGCTAATAGTGCTTTTAGCTTAATTCGGAATACGGGAGGGATAATATTGATCAGGCTGTTTATACGTTATTCTTGTCAAATGTCACATTAATAGTATAGATTTGACACTTCAGACTGATTTAAATTGAGATTCAAAAGTCAACAGTTAGATGATTGTTGTTTGATTTAAAAGTTTCATATTCATATTCATTTAATCACTTTCATAATGTAACATAGTAACATATAACGTGTATAGTGTAACCTGTCAGGCCAAGGTCAAGAGACACAATAAAAAATCTATTATTCGCGGCCACCGGTGGGTAATTGAAGCTTGATAGGTTAATGTATTTACTAGCTCTAAATGGCGTAAAAAAAATTGTTTGAACACTTCTTAAACGATTTCTTAAAGTAAATTAACGTTTATCAATACGGCTGTATGTCTGTACCAATCCGCAAAACGAAACACTTGCGCGAGGTAACTTAGTACAGCGCCATCTATCGGTTACCGGTCACACTTAGTCTAGTTGCTATAAGCATCGTCTCGCCCCAGTTTCCTGGAGACGAACGTGCCGCTCCTGGTGCTGATGGAGGCGGCTCGCGGCGGCAACGAGAAGGAGGTGGAGGAGTACGCGCTGGTCTTCACCGAGCATGCGAACAAGCTCGTCGAGGTGAGTGGGGGTTGTTGGGGGTTTTGTGTAAAAAAATGCAAAAAGAGGGGAAAAAAGAGAAAAAAATTTGATCATTTTGATGAATAGTTTTTATTAAAAAATATTTAAAAATATGTTTTATAGAAAAAGTAAAAAAATAAATAAAAGCGGGTAAAAAATAAATACAGTCAGTGAAGGATGTTACATAGAAAAAGATTTATAAAATGCAAAAAAGAGAAAAAAAAAACACATTGATTCATTGGTAGTACACCAGACGCAAAAGAAGTCTTATTGCTATGACGCCTATAGGCGTACACTGTCTAGTACCGTGTAAAAAAAAGAAAATAGAAAAGTTTAGATGTATACTTTTTGTATAACAAAAAAAACGTGACGTGATAAATCGATGAACGCCATCTGCACGCACGAAAAAGTGTCACGTTCCGCGTGCGAGCGAGAGCGCGGAACAACCGATAGAGAGGCACGATCGGCCTAAGCGTTCGGCTTGTGACGCATCTATCTCTCTTCCACTCCATCGGCCGATGCCTCCGAGTAGCATCAATGTTTTCTTATGACGTTATTACGTAAAATTTACGTCCGTAAACCTACTTTACAGACAAACAATTTTTTCGTTAGCACTTGTAATTTTCCCGTTCGTATTAGCCAATAAATCTTTTTGTCTCTCGCAGGTAGCGAACCTGGTGTGTTCTATGTCGAACAACGAAGACGGAGTGAAGATGGTTCGCCATGCCGCCGCGCAAATTGAGGCGCTGTGTCCGCAGGTACGTCATACAGATTCATTAAGTATGATATTTATAAATAAGACGACCTGGTAAAGGTTGCATGACGACGCTGGATGCAGGCCGCTTCCCACCGGCCGATCTGGAAGTCACTGGGAGAGGTCTATTTTCAGCAGTGGACGCCCTGTGGCTAAAATGATGATGATAAAAACATCTCTTAACCACATGTGTGCAAAAAACTATTTTAATTTAAATTTATACAGGTGGCATAGACCACTCAACCTATGCAGTGTTTCTTAATCTTTTTAGGTCCCTTTAATTTAACCCAATTGCCTACAATCGGATATTTGATGCCGAATACGTCCGATACGAGACGAGGTGCTGTCAGTTGTCATTGTCGCTGTAGAACGTGAAAACGTAGGATTTAGATCCTCTATTGTCAACACTTTGTGTTCATTGTTATTGCATGCACTTCTGACAGTTTGAGCGCGAATTCCGTAGCCGAGAGGCGAGCACGCCGGACTTAAATGGCGCCGCCATCTCTAGAGGTTCCGGGTTCGATCCCCGGTCGGGTCAATGTAGAAAGCGAACTTTTCTATATTGGCTCGGGTCTGAGTGTTGTGGTACCGTCGTTGTTTCTGATTTCTATAACACAAGTGCTTTAGCTACTTACCTTAGGATCAGATCAATGTATGTGATGTTGTCCAATATTTAAAAAAAATATTAATTTTACATAAGATTAAATTTAAAAAAAAATACATTACCACAACACTAACTCTCCATTGACAACTCGATATTTACTTCGAATTTACTAAAAAGGCGTGTGATGACTTACAGAACACGATTTCAGAACCAAGGAGGTACAAAAAAAAAATAAGCGAATATTTTTTGTAAAACACTTTACTGCTGTGCCGTAAGATACTGCGATTCTTTTGTACTGCATAAGCAGGAAGCTAGCTGTCATTGATTACTTTTATTTGCCGTCCGTTATTCTTGAAGGTTAATAATTAAAAATTAAAGAAAATTTCAATAATAAAAAAAATAAAAAATAAAATAAAATAGCATTTATATCAGGCATCTTGGCCCATAACTTCAAAACCTTCACACAGATATTAAAAAAAATAAAATAAAATACATTAAAATTTAAAATGAAAAATGTTAAATGTCAATAAAATATAAATGTATCAAAAAATAAAATAAAATGGCAATAAATAAGATAAAATGTGATTAAATTATATAAAATTAATTATTATAAAAAAAAATTAAGTACAATTTTTTTTCGTGATTCGTGATCAGTTTATGGTATAGAATCACCTCTGTAAGTACTGCTCAGATTGATATCTACTTCTACACCCTGTATACACCGAGATATTTTAGTGGTTGTTTTTCCGCGGCAGAACGATTAACCTTGAGTAGTACTATCGTACCATGCGAGCTATTTCTTCTCAACTAATCAAAAAAATAATCATCAACTCGAAAGCGTGAGAAATTATAGTTTCTTTACCGAGATGTGACGTATTTGGGTACTGCCTGCCGCACAGACTAAATGTTTAAAGTAAAAGAAGCTCCCGCACAAAGTAATACAGCATAAACTGCATCGCACGCGTTGCAGGCGATTTGAATTTGAATGCCTACAGGTGATTTGAATAAAAGAAACTTCATTAATGTATTGTACTACTAAGATAGAATCATTTTACTGCGGGAATACAACCACTAAAATTTCACGGTGTAGAGACTGTACTAGATATTATGTATTGTTGTTGTTAAGTGGCAGTGGGCTGGCCATATCTGTCGCAGAACCGATGAAAGGTGGAGTAAACGGGTCCTCGAGTGGAGACCACGCCTAGCCAAACGTAGTGGACGCCCCCTAGCTCGATGGACCGACGACCTTAGGAAGATGGCTGGCAGTGGATGGATGAAAAAAGCGGAAGATCGTGCTTTTTGGCGCTCCTTGGGGGAGGCCTACGTCCAGCAGTGGACTGCAATAGGCTGAGATGATGATGATTGTTGTTTTATTTAGAAGATCCTTCTAGCATAATGAAGATGATGATGAATATTCCATGCAGGTGATAAACGCGGCGCGCGTACTAGCCGCCCGTCCGCGTTCCCGCGTCGCGCAAGAGAACGCGACCGCCTTCGCGCGCGCCTGGGAGGGGGGCGTCAAGCTGTTAACTGAGGCTGTAGACGATATCACTACGATTGACGACTTCCTGGCTGTTAGCGGTGAGTAGGGGGTGTTAACAGGAAGGGGGGTACAGACGCTTTTAACAGCACAATAACATGTCTATCGACGACCTTTTCTGGCTGAGATTCAGGGCCAGAGTAATAGTAAATATCATGATCAAAGACTTCCTTGCTGTTTGCGGTGAGTAGGATGAGGGAGGAAGTATAGAGAGGGGTGGTAGGGACATGGTCGGGGGGGGGGGACTCGTGGCTACAGGAGGGTAGAGCATAGTTACAGCGGTTTGTAGGAAAGGGGGAAACAAGCTCGGGGCAGCGGTATTGTAGAAGGGGGTGGGGGGACTGGCCATAGATGACTTTTTTCCATAGTAACCAGTAGGAGTCTATATTTAACATTACATTACTACCATTGACGACTTCCTGGCTGTTAGCGGTGAGTAGGGGGTGTTAACAGGAAAGGGGGAATACAGGTGGAAAGCGGTATGATGGGAGAGACGGGATACAAAAGCGAATATCATCATTATAGAAGACTTTCTGGCTGTTAGCGGTGAGTGGGAGGTACAGGAAGGGGGGGCTGGGGGTAGATACAGGCCGCGGTAGAAACAGGCAGTGCCGTAGATAGAAGAACGCGATGATATCACGACTATCGACCGCTTCCTGGCTGTTAGTGGTGTTTGGGGGGGAGACAGGGAGACGAATGTTTAGAGCGAGGTGGGGGGGTGTTTGATAAAGGGGCAGGGGTGAATGCTGCTGTTCAATGTCATTACTTTCTTGCGCAAGTCGTGAGTCAAACTGCTCACCACCTTTTTGGCTTTTAGCGGTAAGAGATATAACCCCCTGGTAAGTGGGGGAGGGGATACAGAGAGAGGTATTGAGAGGGTCAACAGGGGCAAGGGGTTAATAGACAGCGAGTCTCTATACAGGGTTAAATTGCAAGGCTGTGCCAAATTTTCAGGGTCCACTCTGAATCAGTAACTAAATCGATAAACGATCTAAAAACAAACTTATTTCTTTATTACTATACGCTGTTTAAAGGTGTTACACGTAGATAATTTTGTCTCATTTATAAAAAATACGCACGCACTATGTCTGTGCAACCTAGAACTGCAAAGTTCAATGCAATAATAGTTACAATGGCGCGCGAAAACAAACCTTAGCCTTTTCGATGTAAGGTACATTTCTTACAGCAAGAGCGCCCGCGCATACCAGAGGTTAAAATTGACAACAAAAACCTTAAACCTTATTTTTAAAATTTGGCACTACTTTGCAATATAACCCTGTATATCAAGATAATATCACCTCCATCGGCGACTTCCATGCCGTCAGCGGTGAGTGGAAAGAGGGGAGGAAGATTTATACCGCGTTCGCAAGGAGTAGTCTTTGAAAATTGACATTAAAAATCAGATTGTAAATATTTTAAAAATTATTGAGTTAATTTTATATGAGATGAAAGGAAAGTCTAAACAATATTTACAAATAGGGTGAGGGAGTTCCAATTCCAAATAAAATAAACAGATTTTTGAAAAATATCTTTTTATGGAAACAGCCGAATCGTACTCGACCGGTTTTAATTAGGTTTAAAGATTATTTATTCACTCCTCAATAAAGACATTACATCACTTACTTGAGAAAAAACCTTAATTAAATATTGTAACACTGTTAATTAAATACCTTCATATTGTCAGAACATATTTGTCGCGCTATAAACTTAACATTTTGTTACAGAGAACCACATCCTAGAAGACGTGAACAAGTGCGTAGTGGCTCTGCAGGAAGGGGACCCTGATTCCCTCGAGCGAACCGCCGGAGCCATCCGCGGTCGGGCCAACAGGTACAAAGTATGCCTATATACGTCTCACAGGGCACAGGCTATGAGGTGGCTTGGGCCATACTCCACCAGGAAGGAGGGGTGTTGTAATGCCAGTGACTGAACCTCACTGTCAGAGGTAATCGAGCCGCCATAAAGGCATCTGACTAGGCTTCACAATGAATATCAAGTGATATCAGCCGGGACCAACTTTTAACGTGCCTTACGCATCGCGGAGATGCTCGTGATAAATGTCACTGAATATGGTCGGAATGGTCACCCATCCACTCACGACCGCGGCGTTGGTTGCTTAACTTTAGTAATCGATACCAAAGCGCTGCCGCCACTGAGCTACGAGCACCTCGGGACAACAGGTACATACCTCTATTACTTCATCTTACCCCTTTTTACCCGGCCACAGTGAGTTGCAATGAGGGCTACCGTTTTTGTGTTTCTAATAAGGTGCTCTGTACGGAAACTAGCATTTTATATTTAGGGTAAAGCAGGGTAAAAGTCGCGTTAATCCGGGGTAAAAATAGTAAATGCTGCATTTAAATCCCATCTTTCACAAGATTGTTTCTAATAAGGTGATGCTCTGTAGTAACGGAAACTCGAATTATGTATTTAGGGTAAAACACAGGGTAAAAGTCGCATTAATCCGGGGTAAAAATAGTAAATGCTGCATTTATGCTCTATTTTAGACGAGATTGTTTCTAATAAGGTGGCGCTCTGTAGTAACGGAAACTCGCGATATATATATTTAGGGTAAAACAGGGTAAAAGTCGCGTTAATCCGGGATAAAAATGGTAAAAGCTGCATTTATGTCCCATTTTAGACGAGATTGTTTTTAATAAGGTGGCTCTCTGTAGTAACGGAAACTCGCATTATGTATTTAGGGTAAAACGCAGGGAAAAGTTGCATTAATCCGGGGTAAATGTTGCATTTAAATCTCATCTTTGACAAGATTGTTTTATAATGTGGTGCTCTGTAGTAACAGAAACTCGCATTATGTACTGAGGGTAAAACAGGGTAAAAGTCGCATTAATCCGGGGCAAAAGTAGAAAGTGCTACATTTATGTCCCATTTTAGACGAGATTGTTTCTAATAAGGTGGCGCTCTGTAGTAACGGAAAATCGCATTATGTATTTAGGATAAAACACAGGGTAAAAGTCGCATTAATCCGGGGTAAAAATAGTAAAACGCCGCATTTATGTCTCACGTTAGACGAGATTGTTTCTAATTAGGTGGCGTTCTTTAGTAACGGAAACTCGCATTATGTATTTAGGGTAAAACGTAGGGTAAAAGTCGCATTAATCCGGGGTAAAAATAGTGAGAGCTGCATTTACGTCCCATTTTAGACAAGATTGTTTCTAATTAGGTGGCGTTCTGTAGTAACGGAAACTCGCATTATGTATTTAGCGTAAAACGCAGGGTAAAAGTCGCATTAATCCGGAGTAAAAATAGTAAAAAGAGGCATTTATGTCTCATTTTAAACGAGATTGTTTCAAATAAGGTGGCGTTCTGTAGTAAGGAAACTAGCATTATATATTTAGGGTAAAACACAGGGTAAAAGTCGCACTAATTCAGGGTAAATGTAGTAAGTGCTATATTTATGTCCAATCAATGAAAATAATTATTTCTACAGGGTGTAAGTCACAATTCAAAGTCATTTATTTATTATTATTATTTATTTATGTCCCATCTCATCTAAGATAATTTCTTATACAGGGTGTGCTCAGTGGTGACTCAAGAGATGGACAACTACGAGCCGTGTATCTACACGAAGCGTGTTCTTGAAGCCGTCACAGTGCTCAGGGATCAAGGTCAGTGGCTTTGTTGAATAGGCTAGTTGACACCACCAATCAATTGACATACTTTCTATGTGCTGTCAAAACGCACCTCTGCCATGTAATTTGTATGACGATAGCAAGATATGACGTCATAGTTTACCGGACTCGACTGCCTAACTTTTTATTGGTTTTGAAGCAAACAAAAATCAGATTTGTCGAATAAATGATAATGTACCGGGTTGCGGGCCTAAAATATAGTGTCAGATTTAATAAATAATGTATTAGAATTATTAATGATTGGTATCCACTAGCCTATTTGTAGTACAACTAGCGGCATGGAAGCTGAGCGCTGGGCGAAAGTTGCGCAGAAGGCCATCACGATTATGTGATTGGCTAGTCAGGTATAGGTCGCTTCCAATCTGGAAGTCACTGGGGAGGTCCATGTTCAGCAGTGGACGTTCTGTGGCTGAAATGATGATGATTGGCTAGTCGCGCGTCTGCACCGCCGGCCGTGATTGGTTGTTAGCTCTGCGCACGCGTCTCTAATACGATGCCGGTAACGTAAGATGCGCAAAGCGATCCCTCTTAGCCCCAGTGCTAAACATCGATGCCGCATACTGTGTATTTTCTGTGTTACCTTTCAGGATTTAGGGCGTGATACTGATGTTTTTTTTTACTTGAGTATTTTTATGTATTAATGCAAGAATCTTTTACTTGAAAATATGATTGATGGCACAACGCAAAAATGTTTGATTTTCATTGAGTGTTCTAATCGTTATCTATACTAATATTATAAAGAGGAAAGATTTGTACCTATTTTTGTATGTTTGTATGTTTGTAATGAATAGGCTCAAAAAGTACTGGGCCGATTTAAAAAATTCTTTCACCAATAGAATGCTACATTCTTCCAATTTGACATAGGCTACATTTCATTTTGAAAAAAATTAGGGATCCTTGGTAAAATTTGAACAATGTAACCGAAGGTGTAGAAAATTGAGTCTTAAAATGTCTTTCGTCGAATGCGCTGCCGAAACTATTAGCGATAATTGTCTACCCCGTGCGAAGCCGGGACGGGCTGCTAGTGAACCATAAAGTTTATAGTCCATTATAGAGGACTTTCGGTCGAGAATAGTTGGTCATGTACTGAACTTTTTCCATAAAATTTGAGTACAGGAGACTTTATAAATAAAACTACTCGCATTGGCGAGTATATTGATATTTCATATTTATCTACATTTAGAAAACTCTATGAATCGATAATTTATTCTTGCAAAACTTCGTATTAAGGTCCAGATATACCCTGTGTTAAATGTAAATAAGATTCAAAATACTTATACTGTGGAACAAAGATTCGTGCGCCGATTACTTCTGTAAGCAGCACATCAAATAGCAGACTATTTATTTATTTAATTCAGGCAGCACATTATATACGGGCCCATATTATAAATACCTTATTATCTAACAAACATAAAATAATAAATTTAAAAATACACTATAAATGACACACTATTTCGACGGTGTAGTGTTGCGCTACTTGGTGTCGGGTAGCCGGCCACGGAACCGACGATACACAACACCTTTCGGCCAAAATTCCGCTTTCATGAAGGTCGACAGCTGTTCGGTCGGAACCCTTACCACAAACGAATTGAAATTCGTATTGTGACGAGATTCTGACCGTTCGACCCTTAGTGTGAATTTGGTCTTTAGTCGGATGTACTCTACAATCTCCTCGGCCTATGAAGAGCATAGAATAGAATAGAATGTATTCATTTGTCTCAAGGCAGATTACAGATAAGTAAAACATAATATGCAAACTTAATGCTATAAGACAAAATGGTCTATGGCTCAGTGGATGCAGGAAACCCGCAAACTCTGTAATTCTGCCATAGCCTTTTTTTATGGTACCTAAGTAATACAAATTGATAAAAAATTACATGAGTAATGAAGCTATTATAGCAGCTTGGCTGGGCAGCATTTGGGAAATTGCGTCATATCTTCACGTCGACACTGCCGCAGTGCCTGAAAAGCCGGTTGTTTAACCAATGCGTCCTACCAGTTTTAACCTACGGAGCCGAAACGTGGAACATGACAGTCAAGTTGGCCCACCGACTACACGTCACTCAGCGTGCTATGGAAAGGTCTATGTTGGGGATCTCATTAAGGGATAAGATCCGTAACGAGGTCATACGACAAAAGACTAAGGTGACTGATATTGTCCAAAAATGTAGCAAGCTGAAGTGGCAGTGGGCTGGCCATGTCTGTCGCAGAACCGACGAGAGGTGGAGCAGGAAGGTTCTCGAATGGAGACCACGCTTAGGCAAACGTAGTGTAGGACATCCCCCGGCTAGATGGACCGATGACCTGAAGAAGGCAGCTGGCAGCGATTGGATGCAAAGGGCGGGAGATCGTGCGCTGTGGCGCTCCTTGGGGGAGGCCTATGTCTAGCAGTGGACTGCAACAGGCTGATATGATGATGAATGAAGCTATTAAGACTATTTGGCTCAAAATGTTGACTGAATCGTCCTCTAGCTATTTAAACAATAACACCTATTTGAGAACTATCACTGATGAATCACCAACCGTTAGCAGGAAAACGCTTTTGAATCGTTCAAATGGGTTCCCGTTAAAGTGAGTTTTAATCATGGAAGTTTAAAAGTTATTAATGTTACAATATCTTGCACAACTAACTATAAAATAAACGTAAATATGTGTAATAAATGTACTTAAAAAAATATGGACACCTATTAGAACGTATTTTACAAAACTTAACTGTTTGCACGATCAAAATTGTATACACCGTGATTTTTTTATTAACCGAGAAAATTAACTAACATACTCAGATATCGATATACATCGAATTTGGAGAATAAAAAAAATTTTTTGATGAGAAATTTATTTAAAAGATCCCTAACATTCCTTAAAAAATATGCACCATAAAAGTCCTGCTAATTCAAATAGTAATCATTATCATTCCAACATTAACGGAACCAAAATCCACCTAATTTGGTCGCGTAATATTGGCGTACGGAAGGAATAACTATGAATGATTTTTTTTTTTCATTCATAGTTATTCCTTCCGTACGCCGTTCCGTTTTTTTTATTCGCCAAATTCGATGTGTATCGATATCTGAGTATGTTAGTTAATTTTCTCGGGTAATAAAAAATTCACGGTGTATAGAGGTATGTATGAAAATAAACATTGAATTCCAATGCCAAATTATTACGAATTTGGTCCAATCGGGCCTCAATAAAACAACATGAAACGTTATATTACATTTATTTTTACTCTCCTATCACAGCTAATATAAAATCTTAACTACGAGTATTATACAAGACTTTATTATGGCGGATAAGTACTTTACAATCACAGACCTGCCGGTCGATTCTCTAAGAAAAACGCAACGAACTCGCTCTAAAACTCGACTTAGCCGTACAAACGAACATAGCCTCTATCTTGTTAGTAAGAAGGTTCATATTATTTATCGTTGATGAGCGAGTGCAGCGACGAAGTGAGCGCGGTTTTGTTTACAGAATCGACAGGCTGTATGGAGCACATACGCCCATAAGTAAACATCTATTTTATTTGACAGCAATGCCGAATTATTTTGTTATGATCAGTGTCGTACTGAGAGTTAACATGACTTGGTTACTTAGTTTATGTGAAAAATCACTTTTAAGTTTCTGAGGAGAGTATGTTGCTCGAAGGTTGGTTCAAGTAGACGATATTTGCTTTAACGGTTAAAAAAGGACGGTTAAATGTTTTTGTTTTCATATCTTACCGAAGTATTATTAACCATTTTGTACTCTTCTTTATTATGTTACAAAATAAAATTAACTATAATGATATATTACTAGAATCTACTGTAATTTTGTTGTATGTAAGGTCTTACTTTTATTTATTATTATTTTGATGTAGTGTGGCGTTATTAACGGCATGGTTATGCAACTCCCCGGGCCCCAAGTATACTTATTTAAAAGTACCATAATTGAATATCAATTGGATCGCGTTGTAATTTTTTGACGCATTTGGTATTCTGCTGCCAACTTAATTCTTAAATTTAAGTCTTAAATGATTAGCAGAATACCAAATGTGTAATTGTTTGATACATTGTCAAATTTTACAGGAACGACTATAGCGGCTCGTTACTTTTGACACCAATACGATCAGTTGCTGATGTACACTTACGCATACTACAATATAGGAACCGGGGGTTAGCAGACTTGGGGACCGGGTCATGGGTCAACTGTTAAACCCTTTTTTTAAATGTTGGACAACATCACATACATTGCTCTGATCCTAAGGTAAGTAGCTAAAGCACTTGTGTTATAGGAATCAGAAACAACGACGGTACCACAACACCCAGACCCGAGCTAATATAGAAAAATTCGTTTTCTACATTGACCCGACCGGGGATCGAACCCGGAACCTCAGAGATGGCGGCGCCATTTAAAGTCCGGCGTGCTCGCCTCTCGGCTACGGAGGTCGTCAAAAACTGTTTTTAAGACGACAGTAGATTCTGTGAAAGTTAAATGTAATTTAAAGTGTAGAACTAAGAGCTAGGCTCCTGCTTGGGCGGATGCTCGGCGATGTACTGCAGCGCGCGCTGGATCGCGACCGGGATGGGGGGAGGCGTGGGAAGGTGCGAGCCCTGGAACAAATTTAATTAATAATAAATATTGGACAACATCACATACATTGCTCTGATCCTATGGTAAGTAGCTAAAGCACGCGTGTTAGGAATCAGAAACAACGACGAAAACATAGATTACTACACAGCTACAAAACTTTGGATTAATAAAAATAAATTGCCCTGTAACAAATATATTAGTTTAATTAAAAATAAAAGTACAAAACATTTTAATAAATTTAAATAAATCGCTGTAAAACACTACAGGGTGTAACAAAAAGGCAAAATAAAATTTAAAGGACGTGTAGAGTAGTAAATGTATAGTTCCTATGCAAAACCACAAAGTCGTGCGAGTATAAATTACTGAGTAAATTGATGCTAAAGTTTTAACAAAAACTTATCGGTGACAACCTTAAATATCACATCAGCATCAGCTGATCGTGCGGCGGGCGGGGATTCGCTAACGAATGACCGCAGATTCAGGGTTGTCAACACTTTCGGTAAAAAAACAATTTATTTACTTAGTATGGGAAAAAAAAGTTGTTTATTTTTAACTAAAACTTTTACTACTTAATTTTTACATTACATACATACATACCCTTAAATATTATTACGCCTTTTTGTTACACCCTGTATAATTTAGATATCACCTGAAAACGGTCCGACCGTTTTTATAACATTATTTTGTTCTGTTCGCGATTGTCAGGACATGTTTTGTATGGAGAGTTAAATTCGAAACAACTGGATATCATTTTTCTATGAGAAAAGAAATAAATGGAAAAATTTCTTAGATTTTTTGTGATTTAAAATTTAGGGAATACAACATCCTTTTTTCTTGGCATCTTATTGTCAAAAGACAAAACGTCTGTCGGAACAACTTGTCCATCTATCTATATATAAATGAATCCCTATTTTCCTTGGCCATGAACGGCTGAACCGATTTCGCTAATTCTGTTTTTGCTGTGTTTGTTATTGTCAGAAGAAGGTTCTTATGAAAGAAAAAAATAAGAAAATTGAGCGGCAAATCTGAAAATTTAAGTACCAATACCAATTAATAATGTATTCAACTTTCAAGTAAGGTAGGTACATTAGAATGGTTAGTACTACTTCTTTTAAGTTTAGAAAAAACCTGTATTAGAATAGTACCTTTTGCTCCGTGTCATCTTGTAACTTGAAGTTAAACAATACAAGAAAACGGTTTAGGCGCATAATGTCAGAAACGCAAAAAGATAGATTAGCAAAATGACAGATTCGTAAAACGACAGATTCTCAGAATGTCAGATTCGCAAATAGTCAGATTCTCAAAATGACAAATTCTTTAAAAAAACACCACAGTAAATGCCAAATCACATGTATTTTATTGTAATTAGTCGCACTGTCATATTCATTAGCAAACAGAGGCTCCTTATTGATTTAGGGTTGATGCATTACTATCATTTTGCGAATCTGTCATTTTGCGAATTTGTCATTTTGCGAATCTGTCATTTTGCAAATATGACATTTCGCGAATCTTTCATTTAGCGAATCTGGCATTTTGCGCCACCTGACATTTTGCGTTTCTGACATTTTGAGAATCTGTCATTTTGCGTTTCTGACATTATGCGCCTAAACCAACAAAATAACAAAAAAGTAATGCGTATCCCGAGGCTGGTACAAGAGAAATTATATGGATCCTGTTTTAAAGAAATCCCATGCTAGGCCCCGCACTGCCAGACCTCTAGATACAGTAAGCTCTTTTTGCGTAGATAGGAACACAAATTAATATTAACTGAGTGACGGTAGTTATATAATTTGTTCAAAATATTGTAAAGACGAATAACACCTTAGTCTACCTGTGACCACGAACGATGTAACGTGTTCGAAACGTCAGGTTAAATAAAATGTTAATAAATCGCGAAATAATCCGTAAAAGTAGTTTCATTTAAAAGAAATTATACCAATTTTAATTCAATATTCATAGTGAAGACAGGGCAACGTATATCGGGTCAGCTAGTAATAAATATATAAAATCAACGAATCGTGATAGGGCTACCGTTTTTACATACCTGAGGCTGGTACCCGTTCTCGTCGGCGATGTACTGCAACCTGATCAGCTCGCCCTCCGGGGAGGTCCACTGAGCCTCGCCTTGCACAACTTCTGCTGCGTTCTCCTGTAGGCAAACAGATTTTTATTTTATTTTGTCACATACAGACATAAAAAAAAACCGGCCAAGTGCGAGTCGGACTCGCGCATGAAAGGTTCCGTACCATTATCTAACAAGACGAGCAAAGAAATCACGTTTGTTGTATGGCAGGCCCCGTGAATATTTTTTTTATTCTGGCTTTTAGTATTTGTTGTTATAGCAGCGGCAACAGAAATACATAATCTGTGAAAATTTCAACTGTCTTACTATCACGGTTCATGATTTACAGCCTGGTGACAGAAGGACAGACAGACAGACGGACAGCGTAGTCTTTAAAATAGGGTCCCGTTTTACCTTTTGGGTACGGAACCCTAAATTATAAACAAAGAGTGCGCAAACTCTCAATCGCATAAAATGTTCGAACCTAACCAAATCACAGTCTAAAGTGAAAAACAATTAACTACATTTAACATTCAAAGGAACATGGGTAGGAGAAAGAAAACAAAAATAGACTTTTTATGTCAAAAAAGCTTTTAAAGCAGCCATATTTAACATGTGGTCTGCGAGCGTGTTAAAAAAAACGTTTTTGAAAACGTGCTACAACAAGTCGATTTACCAATAAAATATTTAAATATAATGTAAAATGATACCTCACTCGAGGCCAAAAGTCATGTCATTCATGAGCTCCTCGTAAGATTTCTAAACCTTACCCTAAGGACTTATTTACCCTAATTAGGGTCTGGGGTCCCCACGCGAGATTTTTATCCTATTATAGGTAGTTGCTCATTTATTTCACATATAGGTCGGGATAATCATTATCTCCGTGTGAGATTTTTAAACCCAATCCTAGGGGCTTATTTGCCCCATTTGAGGTCCAAAGTGTTTACCCCAATTTTACCCGAAGTTTTTATATTTTTTGAGTATTAATTCGGTCTTAATTTACAGAAATAAATCAAATTTAAAGACTAACCGATTGCGGGTTGTTCAACGCCCCACACTCCTACGCAGAGATACCGTTCTCGGTCTCGTACGCCCACTGGTAGTTGCCCGCCATGCCCACGTCCAGCTCTTGTTTAAGTATCTTGGCGTTCTGGTCAGCTTTGCCCACGACGATTTCTAAACCCTAGCTATGAGCTTACTTACCCCATATCCTCCTCCAGGTTCTAAGAAATCAATGTTTCCACGTGAGATTTTCAAGCCTATCCCTAGGTATGCGATGATCGTGGGTTCGGATCCCACCTAAGGCGGTCGATATTCTTTTTTCAAGTATTATATTTACTATCTAGGGACTTATTTACCCCACTTGAGGTCGAGTAAATCATTGTCCCCACGTAAAGTTATTAACCCCACTTGGAAGCGGAGTTATTCTGGGAAACCCTAGATATGGGTTTCTGTACCCCAATTAGAAACGGAAGAATCATAGTCCCAACTTGAGATTTTCAAACCCTAGTTAGGGACCTATTTACGCCACTCAAAGTTTTAACCCAAGGGGGGTAAATATGCCAGAAATAAAAAGACTAACCGATTGAGGGTTGTTCAACGCCCCTCGTTCCTGCGCAGATATACCGTTCTCGGTCTCGTACGCCCACTGGTAGTTGCCCTCCACGCCCACGTCCAGCTCTTGTTTTAGTATCTGGGCGTTCTGGTCCGCATTGCCGACGATGTGGGACACGTCGGCTAAGGCGCAAGCCACTGACAAGGTAAGGATGAAGAGTTTCTGTAAACAAGAAATGGGAAAATTTTAGTTTATTGTAACATCGAAAAGAACAATAGGCATTTTGTAGCATCTTGTGACCTTTATAGGTAATATACTAGCAGCCCGTCCCGGCTTCGCACGGGGTAGACAGTTAATGCTAATAGTTTCGGCAGAGCATTCGACGAAAGACATTTTAAGACTCATTTTTCTACACCTTCGGTTACATTGTTCAAATTTTACCAAGGATCCCTAATTTTTTTCAAAATGAAATGTAGCCTATGTCAAATTGAAAGAATGTAGCATTCTATTGGTGAAAGAATTTTTTAAATCGGCCCAGTACTTTTTGAGCCTATTCATTACAAACATACAAAAATAGGTACAAATCTTTCCTCTTTATAATATTAGTATAGAAAAGGCCTATAAAAATGTTACATTTTTTTCTTCGGTGAGGTACTTCTAAACGATGGTAGAAAAATACTAGGTGATGTCAAAGTATGCCTACTTGGATACATGATTTTCGACAATAATCTGTTATTACCCGACTGCCAAACGAGGGTTATTTCATTACATTATTTTCGTTTCCGTTTTGTTTCCCATAACCAATAAATAAAAACCAATTATTTCTGTAAATAGGCTTAAACTAAGCGCATTTACACGTCCCAATATTTTTTTCCCTACCACTACTTCGGGACAATTTTGGGCTAGCGCCGAGAAGTAGCGCAAGAAACTCGGTCACTATTGTCAGCCTCTTTTTAAATAGTATATAGTTTACATTACAAGATAAATGTATCTGTGCGAGCAGGGCAGTATTTATTTCCAAATATTTTTATCATTTATATAATCATTTACAGTATAATATCCTTTTTTCATTAAAGTTGTTTTAATATGCGATTTAAATTTTAACAGGGACAGTTCTACAATAGACGCTGGTAATTTATTAAAAAAGCGAATACATTTTCCCATGAACGAATTACCCACTTTATGCAGTCTGAAATTCCATTCTATCGACTCGCACTTGGCCGGTTTCTTGTGACAACCTGTATCTGTGCCAGTCTAACGACTGAGCCACCGCTCACTTAATTGCAACTTCATTGAACCAAGTCGTTTTCAAAACGTCCACAGTTTAGTAATACAACGAAACAAATTTAACAGTCTACGATCGCCAGTCCCAATAATGTATAAGCTAGTAATGTTTTAACAATCTCTGCATGTTGAGTGAGGTCAGACGGAGTTGACATTTACCGCGAATAGTATTAGGCTGAGATGCGGTCATGAGCGGAGCGGGAAGCGGTTTGCTCAAAGAATTTCCTATCACTTGTGAAAATTTTAAGATCGATAGCAAAAAAGGAGGTTTTCTCTAATACACTTATTGTTGTTTATGACTTACAAAAAAATCGAATCAAACAAGAAGTAAAAACACCATTCTAAAGCTTTGCCATCATAGTAAGCCAGTGTTGCTCACTTGTTATGTACTATATTGACTATTACTATTTTTGTAAATAGTGAAACCATTATTTAAATAAAATTATACCTATTTGACGACCGTCTGGTGTAGTGGTTCGCGCTCCGGACTACAATGCCTGGCGGTTGCGGGTTCGACTCCCGCGAGGGGCAAATGTTAGTGTGATTGATGAGCACGAGCATTTGCACCTAAGTAATGGATGTTTATAAACCTATTTATGTTTATGTTATCAGTTATCTAATCGCCATAGCACAAGCTTTGCTTAGTTTGGGGCTAGCTAATTGGTGTGATTGTGGAAATAATTTATTTATTTATTATTTATTCACCTTTCCTACTCTGGAGATATAGTTTATTTGTTCTAAGTTTGACCCGTATGTTTGTATGTATGTATTCTACTTATTAACTGTAAATATAATAGTGCGTTTGTAGTAGTATTTAAGTATGTTTGTTCGTTGTTTAGCCGAAATAGTACAAGCTTTGCTTAGTTTGTGCTAATAAAATAGGTAATCAATATTTTTCAAAGACGTGTAAATTATTTTGTCGATATTTTTCTAATTGTATTTTTGCTATTTCATTCAATTGAATTGAATTTAGTACTAAACACGGGATAGTTAGTCAGCTCCTAAACCAAAATCGCTGTATCAACGTATAATAATTTTTACATTTTACTAGTGGACCTGGCGAACTTCGTACCCCTAACAGTATATTTTTCGTTAAATTTTCTAATGTTTTTATATTTATTCTGCTATTCGGCGCAGAGACAAATCCAACAAATTATTTACCATAAAAATCGGTCCAGCCGTTCTTGAGTTATATGTGTTGTAACAAATCCGACTTTGTTTATATATTAAGAAGATTAAATTGTCTTTTTTAGAGGTTCCGTACCCAAAGGGTAAAACGGGACCCTATTACTAAGGCTCCGCTGTCCTGTCTGTCTGTCCGTCTATCACCAGGCTGTATCTCATGTACCGTGATAGTAAGAGAGCTGAAATTTTCACAGATGCTGTATTTCTGTTGCCGCTATAACAACAAATACTAAAAACAGAATACAATAAATATTTAAGGGGCTCCCATACAACAAACGTAATTTTTTTTGCCGTTTTAATAGATAATGGTACGGAACCCTTCGTGCGCGACTCCAACTCGCACTTGGGCGGTTTTTTCTCTAATTAATGCTAAAAAGAAGTTTGTTAACTTTTAGTTAATTTTTTTATATGAGATGGGCTTGCTCTTGGCCCCAATCTTGCTCTAGAGCATAGATGGCATCTACGATGGATCGAAAATCGCTATATCTCATGCACTGTACCATACGTCTGTTTAAATACCAAACGCGATGAATTACACGTTACAAGCAGTCATTACGCTGACACAACATGGCGCTTGCATGATGTCTAATGTGTTATCAAAAAGCTCAAATGCCAGCGCAGAAACCTTTGTAATGTGACAAAATATTGAGAAATAATAAGCAAAAGTGACGGTTGCGTAGTATGGAGTATGAAATAAATATTAGACAACATCACATACATTGCTCAGATCCTAAGGTAAGTAGCTAAAGCACTTGTGTTATAGAAATCAGAAACAACGACGGTACCGCAACACACAGATTAACACCACCCGAGCCAATATAGAAAAGTTCGTTTTCTACATTGACCCGACCGGGGATCGAACCCGGAACCTCAGAGATGGCGGCGCCATTTAAAGTCCGGCATGCTCACCTCTCGGCCACGGAGGTCGAGAGGTGAGCATGCCAAATATTACATATTACACTATGTATCGCCTAAAAAAATTATTTCGTCAGCTTTTCTAATGTTTTTATTATTTATTCTGCTATTCGGGGCGGAGACAAATCCAAGAAATTATATACCATAAAAATCGGTGCAGCCGTTTTCGAGTTATAAGTTTTGTAACAAACCCGACTTTGTTTTATATATTAGATAAGTAATGAAATTTTAATAATTAGTATTGAAATTTTAATAATATTTTTTTTAGTTCCATTGAAAGTAGTACTAGTTGACACCACCAATCAATTGACATACTTTTTATGAGCTGTCAAAACGCACCTTTTCCTTATAATTTGTATGGCGATAGCGATATATGACGTCATTGTTTATCTTACTCAACTGCCTAACTTTTTATTGATTTGATTTTGATTTGAAATATCCGATTTTTCTAATAAATGATAACGTACCGGGTTATCGGGGTTAAAATAGGTTATCAGTTTTAAATAATGATGGCTAAGAATAATTTAAGAATGGTGTCAACATTCCAATTGGGTCGAGTGTGGGTGTGCTGGGTAGCAAATTTTATAGTATCTCGTAACGTTTTTGACGCATAATTATGTAAATGAGAAGTATTTTAATTAATTGATCTGCTACGCATATGAAATCGTGTACGGAAGTCTCGTTATTACTATTATTAATTAACATAAAACAATAGTTACCTGTTGGTTTTATTACCAAAACAAAATCACAAATCGGTCGGACCTTGGCCTTTAAGAATTTGACCCTGCCTTCTGACCCCAAATATTAGGTAATGGCCACACGTAGCTATAAACGCATCCTAATTTTGAGACAGGTCTTGAGACGTTGTACTTAATTATTTATTATTGATTTGTTTCCACAATCACACCAATTAGCTAGCCCCAAACTAAACATAGGTTGTAATATGGCGACTAGATAACGGATAAACATACTTAAATACGTTTATAAACATCCATGGCTTAGGTACAAATGCTTGTAATCATCACACAAACCGCTGTTATTGAAACTGTTATTAAAGTTAGACTTAAGACCGTGACGATTAACAAGAGCAGCTACAGTTTCGTTTTTGACATCAATTCTGGGCGCTGATTTCATGTAATGTTATTTATTGATTATGAAAACAGTATCAAAATTAATTTAGTGTTTCAGTGATATACATCTTTGTACTACTACAAGAAAATTAACCTATTAAATAAATTAATTTATTAAAGAAAATAATTAGTATAAAACCAAATATATTTTTATCTAATTATTACAAGAAAAGGTTACGGTATTAAGGTCACAAATTTTTGTAATTAACTTCGCCCTACTTATGTGTTTGTTTTTTTTTACAATTTGTACTAGTATTGATATTGTTAAGGTTTCACAAAAAGTCCTATCTATAAATGGGGCTTTAACCATTAAGTTTTTAATCAAATCAACGTAAAAGTTCGCTTGTCCCAATAAAAAGTACCTCTATTTATACTTTACGAAAAAAAAACAATCAATAAAAAAAAACAACTCATAAAATTAAGAAAAAGAATCAAGAAGGTTTGCCTCTGATGTAAGAAAAAAAATAAATTAAAAATTAATATAAGACCGGTTTGTAAATAACGCATCTCATACATTTCGATGTATGATATTATTTTAACCTTACGTACTACAAGGTCGTTAAATGCATTCGTTAGACGCTTTTGTTTTGTTATTTTTCAATCTGTATTGCACATTTTGAAAACTAGCAGCCCGTCCCGGCTTCGCACGGGGTAGACAATTATCGCTAATAGTTTCGGCAGCGCATTCGACGAAAGACATTTTAAGACTCATTTTTCTACACCTTCGGTTACATTGTTCAAATTTTACCAAGGATTCCTAATTTTTTTCAAAATGAAATGTAGCCTATGTCAAATTGGAAGAATGTAGCATTCTATTGGTGAAAGAATTTTTTAAATCGGCCCAGTACTTTTTGAGCCTATTCATTACAAACATACAAAAATAGGTAAAAATCTTTCCTCTTTATAATATTAGTATAGATATAGATTAGCTGTGCCCGCAACTTCGTTTGCGCGAACTATAGTATGTTTGGTATATCACATATATATTGTTTTAAACTTTCATGGTCACTAACATTAGAATAGTTTGTTACGAGATTGCTACCATGTACCTTATTTTTACCAAGTTACTCCGTGATCATGGCGCTTGCAACAGTGCCGAAATATCGGGAACTCAAAAATAAGTTACATGGTAGCAATCCCGTAACAAACTATATCACATATATCCCACAGATACATTGAACCGGTATAAAAAGTATTCTATATGTTAATCCAGATCTTATTTTATATGTTTGCAAAGTTTCATCCAAATCCGCTCAGCCGTTTACGCGCCAGTGTACCGTACTGTCTAGTTAGGTACAGTAACATAAAAGGATTTAAGCTATAAAAATAAAATAAACAAAGTTAACAATACGAACTATATTAATTAAAAGGGTATGATCAGGGAAGTGGGAATCCTAAAAATTGCAACCGACGCACTACTGGTGGCTAAGAATCAAACCGCACTGTCCTCAGTAGCAGCAAGAGGAAAAGTCACAGCAGCAGTTCGAAGTTGATTTTCGCTCCAGTTCGACGTCCCGAAAAGTCAGGCAGAGATAGAGGCCAACAGGAACTTCGGTTTCTTGACCGGAACTAAGAACACAAACATCTAAACATACTCACAAACTATCGCATTTATATGTTAATAATATTAGTGGGATGAATAGCTTTCTTTTTAACTGAGTTTGTTAGATTTTGAAGTTTTAAATCTTACTTATATTATAAACTACCTAGCTGTCCCGGCGAACTTCGTACCGCCCAGTATTAAAAAGTATTTTTTAGTAAAAAAGTTATTTTTTTCGTCTACTTTTCCAATGTTTTTAAATTTATTCTGCTATTCGGGGCGGAGATAGACAAATCCAACAAATTATAGACCATGAAAATCGGTTCAGCCGGTCTCAAGTTATAAGTGTTGTAATGTACGACATTGTTTTATATTTAAAATGCAAAAGTTTTTAAGGTGGATTGTTGATTGTTACTCTTTCACGCAAAAACTACTGAATTCGATTGAAATTTTGCACACATATAGAATATGATTATAATTTGGATTAATATAGAGGATACTTTTTATTTCCAGTTAAATGTTCCTGTGGGATATTTTTCTAAATATTGATCTTTATTTGAACGTTTTTGGTTGCATATCACATCGAACATCCTGTAGTCCACGCAAACGGAGTTAATATTTTGTAATAATCAAATTAAATTGTATATAATGTCAAAAAAAATGACATTTTTGAGATTTCGAAGTTTGAACAATAGAAAAACCTTATCCGAGCAAAAAATCACCCTCTAGATAATAGTTAACTAATAATGAACACCTTGTATAAGAAATCGTACCCGACCCGAACACTTTGACAGTTAAAATGAACATGACTCACCATGATTTGGTTCGTACGTCACTGTCGGTTGGACACTGCGCTTGCGCAGCTTCGCTCGGCTTATATAAGGTCGGGAGATGAGTTGAGTCTGTCGTGAACTTGTAAGTATTGTGTTATAAAGAGAACTCGGGTTAGCGCCTTTTGAAGTATCGAGCGCACGCTCCTTATAGCAGCTATACGAACTATCTTTCTCCTAAACATATAATTGATTTTTAGGGTTCCATACCCAAAGGGTAAAACGGGACCCTATTACTGAGACTCCGCTGTCCGTCTGTCCGTCTGTCACCAGGCTGTATCTCATGAACCGTGATGGTTAGAGAGTTGAAATTTTCACAGATGATGTATTTCTGTTGCCGCTATTACAACAAATACAAAAAAACACAATACAATAAATATTTATGGGGGCTCCCATACAACAAAAGTAATTTTATTGCCGTTTTTATAGATTATGATACGGTACCCTTCGTGCGCGAGTCCGACTCGCACTTGGCTGGTTTTACAATTTGTCGTTTAGGTATTCACTTACAGCATAGTAATGTTTTGAAATCAAATTTCTTTGAGTTTATTGATGAAAGTGATTTCTTTGTCAATATTTTTTATCGTGTCTGGGAGTTACCAATAAATAATGGAGTCATATTTTTTTTCTTTTTTCCATCAACCAAAAAATTACAAAAATAAAGCGCGTCAAAGTTCGCGTGACGTCACTTCTAAGTAAAAAATGTACCTAGGCGTGACGTCATGCGACATTTTAAATCAATATCTCTGTAATAATTCGATTATGTGAAAAAAGAAAAAGTACGTATCCAATATTGTAAATTTTTGTTTTTAGCAATTCCATGCAAGGTTTTATTAAAGATAAATAACACTTGAAAAAAAAAAACTGAAAAATTTCATCGTGTCACGTGACGTCCTCGGTAGCTTAGTTGGTAAAGCACCCGCCCGGCATGCGATGGGACGTGGGTTCGAGTCCCACCTGAGGTCGATGATTTTTTTCAAGTGTTATTTATCTTTAATATCCAATACTTGTTAATAATCTACATGATAGACGAAGAAAAAAATTGTCAACCCTATTGAATCACCCAGCGCAACGGTTTAGAAAGGTCTATTGGACATAGACATACGTCTTCCTAAATTAGATTTAACTGCGCGTCCAATTGAACTAAGTCCATAGGCCTCGGCGATCGTTGTTTCCAAATGTCACGGCCGCGGGCCTGCGGACTTATGGAAATATTTGTACAGTCAACATCTTATCTATACTAATATTATAAAGAGGAAAGATTTGTACCTATTTTTGTATGTTTGTAATGAATAGGCTCAAAAAGTACTGGGCCGATTTAAAAAATTTATTCACCAATAGAATGCTACATTCTTCCAATTTGACATAGGCTACATTTCATTTTGAAAAAAATAAGGGATCCTTGGTAAAATTTGAACAATGTAACCGAAGGTGTAGAAAAATGAGTCTTAAAATGTCTTTCGTCGAATGCGCTGCCGAAACTATAAGCGATAATTGTCTACCCCGTGCGAAGCCGGGACGGGCTGCTAGTTATATATGAAGCTACAAACAAGATACACCTATTTCTCATTCTATATTTTTTTTACGAGAGGCGAGTACGCCGGACTTTGTGTTGTCATCTCCGAGGTACCGGGTTCGATTCCCGTACCCTTATTCCCTTAAAATTTGCAATCAGCAATAATCGCACAGTCATCGCCCGATTGATGGTTAGTGTCAAAATCTATGGGCGGCACTGACAGTAGCTTGCTTTGTTTTTGTTTTTTGCTGTCAATTTGCGATTTTAAAGCCAAAATCTCAATCTTCGCTATTGCATTGCTTTTGTGTGCTACAGAATTAGGGTACCGGTCGGACCAATGTGAAAAACGAGCATTTGTATAATGTCTTGGGTCTGGGTGATGTGGTACCGCTGTTGTTTTTGATTTCTATAACACAAGTTGTTTAGCTACTTACCTAAGGATCAGAGCAATGTATTTAATGTTTTCCAATATTATTTAGTACTGGACGGTATACCTCCCTTACGAAACGTCACAGGAAGTGACTCTGGGCTGTTTGTTTCCAGCAGCTTCCCACAACCTTGACTACGTTGTCAGTCCAGCGGGAGGTCCGCCAACGCTGCGTCTTCCACTTCAGAGTCACCACACCATTCGAAAACCTTTCTTCCCCAACGGTTTTTAGATCTGCGAGTAATGTGGCCTGCCTATTGTCATTTGAGCTTTGCAATATACTTTATGTCATCATCATTTCAGTCATAGGACGTTCACTGATGAACATAGGCCTCCCCCAGTGACTTCTAATACACTGTGTGTTAAAGTATAAATTCAAAATAAATTGACGAAAAATAATATTTTTAATTAGTTTTATACACGGCTGATTGTACGCTTAGAATTCCTTCGGTGACCTTTACGACCTTTATATAAACCAATTAAATTAATTCTTTAAACAAAAACACCAATAAATTATTTCTTCAAACAAAAACACCGAAAAAACAAGACCAAAGCCACAGAATAAATGGTTTTCAAGAAAAAAGTACGCCAATTCTTAAAATAGATAAATTGCACTAGATATTTGTATGTAAGTATATATATTTATAGCATATTTGTATATATAAGTATGTATTTATTAATATTTTGTTGTGTATCTATATTAAATATTAAGGTATATGTATAACATATTATGTATAGGTATTTAGCTAGAATAAGTTTGTGGAATTATTGTTGCCTTAATTAACTTTTTTTTTTTCTATAATTTAATCTTACCGCACCCTTTGCAAGCTTTCTGCATGACCCAATGGTTGACTGGCAGAGAATGCTTTTAGCATCAAGTCCACATGTGTACACTTATTGTAAGTTTGTGCAATAAAGTTTTAAATAATAAATAAAAATAATAAATAATAGTGATAGGTAACAGAAGTTTATTATCAGACAATGCGCATATATGCAACGCACACAAACATAGCCAACGGACTCGATCTCGAAACAATCTAACTTCTCGGCTGCTACTTACAATTTTCAACTAACCTAGTAAACTTTTCTTAATTTACTCGTGTCTGGGTGTTGTGGAAGATGCTAAGAACTCAAAAATCTTTGTCCCTACCTCATTATCATCAGTTAAGCCACAGGACGTCCACTGCTGAACATAGGCCTCCCCTAGTGACTACCAGATCGGCCGGTTGGAAGCGGCCTGCATCCAGCGGCCTCCTGCAACCTTTACCAGCCCCCCTAGCATGACCAACAAAACGCGATATGATATGATACGAAATAGCGATTTATCGACACCCAACTGTCATCAAAATATGATAACATAGCCGCCATCTTGAACTTTTATTGAAACAGAGAGCATGTTCGTGCCGGTGATTTCACGGTTCCTGCTCGCTGTTTCGATAAAAGTTCATATTTTGACAGTTGTGTGTTGATAAATCGCTATATCATATCATATCATTTCATATCGTGTTTTGTTGATCATGCTAGCTAGGCAGGTCGTCTGTCGACCTTATCTATATCTATACTAATATTATAAAGAGGAAAGATTTTTACCTATTTTTGTATGTTTGTAATGAATAGGCTCAAAAAGTACTGGGCCGATTTAAAAAATTCTTTCACCAATAGAATGCTACATTCTTCCAATTTGACATAGGCTACATTTCATTTTGAAAAAAATTAGGCATCCTTGGTAAAATTTGAACAATGTAACCGAAGGTGTAGAAAAATGAGTCTTAAAATGTCTTTCGTCGAATGCGCTGCCGAAACTATTAGCGATAATTGTCTACCCCGTGCGAAGCCGGGACGGGCTGCTAGTCTCATATATGAGAATGAAATTATTAACATTGACCATCTTTAATACTAATGTGTATTATTAATACTGCTGTTACATTATGAAGTGATTAAATTATTATGAATATTGATTATTTTTTCGAGACCATTGCATCACGAACATCTGTGTTATTGTCTGACATTCATTAAATTTTCCTAAATACAACTTCTAACTCCGTGGACGAAGTCACAGGACATCTTTAGTTGTTAATACCGGGTGAAAGGTTGATGTTTTGTTTCGTATTTACGTTTAGCATTTAGCAGACCGCCGTCTGGTGTAGTGGTTCGCGCCCCGGACTACAATGCCTGGCGATTGCAGGTTCGAATCCCGCAAGGGGAAAATGTTTGTGTGATGAGCACGGCGCATTTGTACCTAAGTCATATTTATCCGGTATCCAGTCGCCATAGTACAAGCTTTGCTTAGTTTGGGGCTAGCTAATTGGTGTTATTGTGGAAACAATTTATTAATTTGTTCACCCTGTATACCAAAGCCCTTGACCAATATACCAGCGTGTTATCCTACTTGTAATGTTCAGACTCGCCGTTTCTCATTGACTGAGACTTGCTCATTTGTCAACAGCTTGTAGGGTGTCGACGAATAGCGGGTCAACTCAAAAACTTAATACTTTTGGGTAATGTATGTCTTGTAGCGTTGGCAGGCTAGCTTTACTTTAAAATGCACTGTATGTTTGTAAAAACATAACTCTCGTTTGGCAGTCGGGTAAAAAAAACAATGAACGTTCGTTGGTTCCGTTTGCAACGTTTGTTTGTTGCTAATGCGTTCTTAAATTAATTATCAGATGGCGATGAAAGAGTGAAATAAGGTTTTAAGATGTCAAGGGTTTTTAGCTTGTAAACGAAATTAATTGCACTGTGTAACATCACAGTAAAAAATAATTAAAAATACAAATAAGTTAATAAGGTTAAGTGCAAGTTGGGCTCGCGCAAAATAAATAAAAAAAATGGTTGTTGGATAATTTTATTAGTATGGTGTTGAATTCGCTATCTGTACAAGAAATGTAATAGGAATTATGGTAACCACAAAAAAGCCTGCTATTGTTGACCCCAATAGTGTCTATAATTATCTGTTTAATGTACCTATACAATATATTAAATTGAATGAAAATAATTCCAACAAAAACCAATTCTTGAGTTGCCACATTATTCACCATCTGGTGTCGAAGCCGTTGACACCGCGCTTCTTTATAAGGAGAAAGCGAAATTACGGGCGCACTTATGAAATATCGCCGCATGCTTATGGGTGTCGATTACACGCAATAAATCGATGGAGGATCGATTAAATTGATATTTTTGCACAACCACCCGAAAGGAGAGTTTTGTTTTAAAGGTTTTTAAATGAATAAATACTAAGCAACATCACATCTACATTGCTCTGATAATGGTAAGTTGCTGA
Organism: Anania fuscalis; assembly: GCA_950371115.1. Lineage (NCBI taxonomy): Eukaryota > Metazoa > Arthropoda > Insecta > Lepidoptera > Crambidae > Anania > Anania fuscalis. The sequence continues at coordinate 682,071 of OX493354.1, forward strand.
ACTTATGTTATAGAAATCAGAAATAACGACGGTACCATAACACCCAGACCCGAGACAATTGAAACCGGGACCTCAGACGTGGCGACGTCGAAGTGGAGGCGACATTAAAGTTAAGTGAATCCTTTGAAAACTATACTTAGGTGATTTGGACCTCATAGTCACCTTTTTAGGGTAAAACGGGACCCTGTTACTAAGACTCCGCTGAATCTGCCTGTCTGTCCATCTGTCACCAGACTGAGATACAGTCTGGTGGGTTTTAAAAATATTTCTATAGGGTGTTGACGTTAGTATACTACTCAGCTATACATATAGCTACAACATTGATCAGAATACGCTGGCTTTGACAGCGAGAAGAAACACTTAAGGAATTTCATCTTGTCACGTGACGTCCTCGGTAGATTAGTTGGTATAGCACTCGCCCGGCATGCGATGGGACGTGGGTTCGAGTCCCACCTGCCCCTCTAGCACGATCAACAAAACACGATATGATACGATATGATACAGCGATTTATCGCCTATTTCCTTTCAAAATATAATAACATAGCCGCCATCTTGTTTTTTTTTTTTGAAACAGTAAGCATGTCCGTTCCGGCGACGTCACGGTTATGCTCGCTTTTATGAAAAAAGTTCATATTTTGACAAAAAATATGCGATAAATCGCTATATCATATCGTGTTTTGTTGCACATGCTAGAGGGGCTGAGGTCGATGATTTTTTTTCAAGTGTTATTTATCTTCAATTAAACTTTGCATGGAATTGCTAAAAACAAAAATTTACACCTCTCTTATGTTACCCAATTACTGATGTTTATTGTATAATATTAAACAATAGAGTTGATCTCAGATTAGCTTTTGGGTTGCGATGAACTATGAGATAACGTTTAGACTGTCTGGGCTACGATTGTTATAATTGACGTGATGACAAGAGGTATACAGGGTGATAAAAAACCGGCCATGTGCCGGTTTCCGTACCATTATCTATAAAAACGGCAAAAAAAATCACGTCTGTTGTATGGGAGGAACCCCTTAAATATTTGTTGTATTCTGTTTCATTCGGAACCCTTCGTGCGCGAGTCCGACTCGCACTTGGCCGGTTTTTCAACTGACCGGCGCATGCGCACACAAAACGCAAACACCTTGATCTATGACACAGTGCATTATAAACATATACTGTGTCATAATAGTTGAAGGCTCACTATTAAACTCATCGGAACGTGTATACAGGGTGACTGGAAATTCGCTTATTTCCCGTTAAGGGGCCAGCACATAAATTACGTCACACTTTTCTTAGATTTTTCACTATACTGGTAGTATAAGACGGTATTACTTGCCAAACATAGTTCTAGGTTATCGGAAAATACCCTATAAATTTTGATTCCTTTGAGAGTGTCGCAATATAGGTTTTTGCGGCGTTAATGGCCGTATCTTTTTTACCCGACTGCCAAACAAGGGTTATGTTTTTCGAGCGTATGTATGTATGTATGTCTATTTCTTTGGCACGCCCTACAGCCTAAAGTAAATCGTTTAACGGATTTTAAAGTATAATATATCAATACATTCGTCTGAATTGTGGAAGTGACAAGGGGTATGTTATTTCCCGACATTCCCGCGGGATCAGAAATTACGCGGGAAAAACGGATCTGCAATACTGATAAACCGATTTTGAAACTTTCTTTTATTAACAAAGGGTCACATATTTTTTGTGCTAATAGTATTCAATACATGTTAACTTATAAGTTTGATTTTTTCACCGCTTCAAGAAACTGTAGACCTGAGTTAAATGTAATTTTAACTCGATATCTCCACGAATTCCCGAGATAAAAGTTCTTGCAGACAGAGACAGACGGACGGACAACAAAATGACCCTATAAGGGTTCCGTTTGAAATTCGTGTGACGTAATTTAAAGATGGCTCCTAAGGAGATATACGAGGTGTAACAAAAACCCTTTCGATTCAAAAGGTGTTCGATCGATTCAAATCCAGGTACTCCAATAATACAACTTTTAAAAAACCGGCAAGTGCGAGTCGGACTCGCGCACAAAGGGTTCCGTTCCATTATCTAAGTGCGGTTTACGATTTATGACGTATTAAAAAAACGACTTACTAGATCTCGTTCAAACGAATTTTCGGTGGAAGTTTGCATGGTAATGTAGGTACCTACATCATATTTTTTATTTATTTATTCTCTTATTTTAAAAGTTACAGGGGGGGAGGGGGGACACACACATTTTACCACTTTCGAAGTGTGTTTGTCGCAAACTATATTGTTTAGAAAAAAAATATATTAGAAACCTAAGTATTTTTTAATATACTATTTGTTGCCCGCTACCTCGCTCGCGGTCTTTAGCTTATTCAATATATAAATAAATAAGTTCTATGTGCAAAATTTCGTCGAAATCCGTTCAGTAGTTTTTGCGTGAAAGAGTAACTCACAAACTTTCGCATTTATAATATTAGTAGGATAACGCTTTTTCCTTGAACTTCGTGTCTAAGTTCAAGGAAAAAGCGTTATCCTTCTAATATTATATATTTAACAAGTGAAGGTTATACACTAGTCTAGGAAGATTTTTTTTTATACTGCATAATATGGACTAGCTGCCTCTGCCCGACAGACGTCTTGTTATGAAAATTTTCCAAGAATCTTTCCCAATTTTACATTTCGTACAAAACTACAAACCTTGTCCTGCTGACAATTACGGACACAAAAGAAAAAAATCTGCTAATTTAGTCGAGTCATCTTGAGTTTTTGCAAAACTAAAGAACGGCATATATGTTTTTATATTAAAACACGGTTTTACAATCAAACTCAAGAAATTTGTTTTGTTAATTTATTAATTGAAAGTGTTTTTCATAATTAAAACAAATGAATTAGGAATTAATGATGATCTTATTGTTTGCGTAGACTACGGATTCTTTAGTATGACATGTAATAAAAAAACGTCAAAATAAAAAACAATATACAGAAAAATATTCCACAGGAACATTAGACAGTTGGACAAGTGGCGTTGTTGTCCTTGTTAAAAATAAGGATTAAAAAAGAAACAGAAATAAAACCTTAAGATGTTATGCCGCATTCTGTATTAACTTTGAATGAAGCTGTAACTTTCTAGAGTTATCTAACAGAAAAGAGCCAAGGCAAAGCGGTGAAGATATAGGTGACTAATTATGAATATTTTATTATTTTGATAAAAATTTCCACCCAATCGCGCCAGCATAGGCTCTTATTAAATTTTATTCATGATTTAGTTATGTATTTAAGGTGATACTATTATTTTTTGTTGATATAAGTTAAAAATAAGACGACCACCACGCTCCGTGGTCGGGCGCAGACTGACGCTGCGACGCGGGCTGGTGGTGGAGGTAATGTTCGTCCTTCTCGCACTTGTAATCTTTCCACACGTTGTAGTTTATCGACGGGTAGTGGGAGCAGTCGGTTATTTCGTTTCTAGAAAGAAAGACATATTTTTACTATTATATGACGGATTTGGTGTTGCCATCTCTGATAGCGCCATCCCAGGTTCGATTCCACATCAGGTAAACTCAGAAAACGAACTTTTCTATATTGTCTTGGGCCTGAGTGTTGTGTTTTCGTCGTTTTTTTATTTATTCTATAACACAAGTGGTTTAGATAGATAAATAGATACTCTTTATTGCACACCAAACAAAAGTTACAGTTGACAATTAATTACAGTTGATTTAGCTACATACCATAGGAACAGATCAATAGATGTGATATTTTATTATAATATTGTATTCGTAAAAAAAAATCTAAGAGTATTACAAGTAACCATTTAGTAGTTCACATCCTGGTTCCATCATCAGATCAGCTCGATTATAAAAAAAACACAGGTACATGCTGTGGAATGTGAGGTGAGATGCCAATACATCGACCACTGAGTTACCTGCTGTCAGTACCAAATCCAATCTCAGTTGTAAATAGGGATGACGAGTGGGTAAAAAAAATGAAATTCTATTTAGTCCATTAGAGAGTACCAAAAAATAATGGACTGTTATTATTTCGTTGTCAATCAATCCAAAAAATACAAAGATAACGCATGTCAAAGTTCGGGAGAGCTACTGCTTAGTAAAGTTATGCCTAATCCTGACGTCATGCGACATTTGAAATGAACATAACATATCTCTGTAAAATTGTGATTGTGTTGTTGTGCTGTTGATGTGAAAAAAGAAAAGAAAAACATGTCCAATACTTTATGCTAATCTACCTGAGGACTAACAAAAAAAGGTTATTGTCATCCCTTGTATCGCGTTGACTTACCCATGCCCCGGCAGATAAAAGACATTTGGCTGGATGGCTTCAACAGTATCCGCGTGATCACACATGATCTTGGACATCGTGATGCGTTTGATTTCCAGCAGTTGCTCTGTCAACAGAAATAAGGTTTAAAACTGAGCTTCTACGTCTCCTAACCAGTACGCTCCTCTTTACCAGAAAAGTTACCATAGCGCAAATGTATAGGTATTTATACACCAAAAGAGTCGTTTCAATTCGGATGACGGATTAGCAAGCTGGCGTGGCTGGGCGGGGCATATAGCATGTAGAACTGACAGCCGTGAGGCAGAAAGGTTCTGGAAGGCCACGTACCGGCAAGCGCAGCGTGGGACTCCCACCCACAAGGTGGACAAGCGACCTGATAAAGGTTGCATGAAGCCGCTGGATGCAGGCCGCGCTACCGGTCAATCTGGAAGTCACTGCCTTTGATCAGCAGTGGACGTCCTGTGGCTAAAATGACGATGATGATCAAAATACTCGTTATCCATCTTACTTCCGCTGATAAAGGACTAAGTCTAAGAACATTTAGTTACCTTTCGTAAAAGCACCAGGGTGTATGGTGTTCTCGTACCAGAACCTGTCCGCGCGTCTCCACCTCAGCAGCTGTTCCGTCATGATGCAGGCCAGGGTGGGGCCCATCACGGCTCCCGGCATCGCCTCCTCGCCCAGCAGGCCCGCCATGAGGTCCACGTCATCGACGTCCTCGTATGCTGCTGTTATTGCTTCCACTAGCTGAAAAAACGAAATAATGATTTTATGTCTTTCATCAAGTATCACCTTCTTCAGGGTGAAGGCCCCTTGGTTGACATTTCCTACGGTCTGTTCTAATGATATAAAACTACCTGACCAAGGGACTGGTCATCTGCCTGGTCAACGCTACGTCCCTTTGATGGCTATTAAATCTTACGCTTTTTGCATAGTTCATCGTCTGACTGCTTGCTTGCTTATAAGTTTCGTAAACCTTCGATTCATATCTCAGATTTTGAGGTGCTGAGCTATCCATATTTGGATCTCCTATATTTTTGAAAATACCATGGCTTAAGAATGTATTTTTGGTTCCAGAAAAGGACTTTTTGTACTGGTCAAACAATTGTATACGATTGGCTGGGTGTTATTACAAGAAACAATATTTAAAGAAAAAGAATATACGTACCTTCTAGCTGGTACAAAGGGTTTCACGAGCTGTCAACACATCCCCATTTCTTGACCTTCTCAAGTTAATCAAATAGATAACAATTACTGACCTCTTTAGGCATCCAGTCGTAAAGGTCGTGGAAGTGCTTAGCTACCGGCAGCTTGCACAGCTCCCGGTACCGGTTGTACGGAGGCAGGCCCACGTCGCGCGTCTTCATGATGTCGGCTGCCATCACGTCTGACGCCAGTTGGAGGCGGCCGAGGGAACGCTCACCCATCTGGGAATAAAGAGTATTGGGTTGAAACCAGTGTTCAATTGAGATTAGTTGGTGATAAGGCGTGTGCTAGCTAAAAGCAAGCAGGGTTCTTGATAAGTTCCATTTAGTGAAGTTGTTGTTCCACTTTTCTAAGTCGTATGATTTTGGGAGTAAACAAACTTGTTTGAACCGGTTTCTTTAGGCTATTTTGGGCATTTGGGCAGTGTGATTAAGATAGCCATACTCCATCAGTTACTTCAAGATCCATACTCTTGGACCCTTGATACTAAACTAATTCCGAGTCCCAAGAGAGTTTAGCTCGCCTGGTTTCCTTAATTAAATATTATTAACGGTCAAGACCCTAAATATTGTCTTGTAGTTAGAGTTACGTATGTATGCTAGCTCACGGCTGTCAGATCGCAACTGACAGTAGGTGCAATAGTGGCATTGTCTAGTTACCCCTGGGTCTGTTGAAACGCATCTTGCTGAATTGCATTAGTGACAATTGTCTAGTTACCTCAGGGTCTATGACGTAGTCGTTGCTAGCGCACGGCTGCCTGAAGGTGCCCTGGGTAACGCCCTCCAGAGTGTTGTTCTGGGTCAGGGCGCCGGTGCGAAGGGTCAAGTCTACCACCGATAACTGGTTGTACATCTTGCCGTGTTTGTCGTATAGGCTGGGAAATTTGTACATAAACTGTTTTAGCCCTGAACAAAGAAGCTTGTATGTACTTGATATGATACTTGATGAATACATGCGGATATTTAAACAGATTGACCAAAATGTCTCAAGCAGAAGAACACAGAACTTCTGAATACCCTAGGGGTGTCAGTATCACCAGTAAAAAATATTAGATAACCGAACAGGATTCGACTTTAAAAAAAATATCTTACGTCAAAAAAAAATCCAACTAAAAAACTACAAATACCTATATGGTGTACCGAAAGAAACTTCTTTTAAATCAGTAAATCATTTTAATATGCAAATTAGAAAAATACAAAATTTCGTAACTTTTTCGCCTCAAGATGGCACCCAACAGCCCCATTGCAAAAGTTTGGCAAAAGTCTAAAGACAATGAGCCTAGCAACTGGGTTGCCAGATCTGTCGCCAACAACCTAGTCTTCGCTTTTTAAGCAAAGCACTATATTTTTTTGCAACGAGGTACCTGACTGAGAGAAGCCTGCCCATTCAGATCAGTATACGTATGTATGGTCAGTAAATAACGTTCATGGTCTCGAGTTTATTATCACTATGCATTCTGTTGACCGATAGGAAATTTTCCGATATCTTTTTGGATCCAGGAAACTCACTTGATCCTCCCCTCCTGCAGTACGTGGAACCACCTCGTGCCCAGCACGTACTCCAGCGCCAGCCGCGGCTCCAGACGCTCGTCGTAGTCGTCCACGTGGATGTGCCCGGGGAATATCACTTTGTTCTTCTCTAAGTACTCCTGACCTGATGGAAAAAGTTACCAAGGAGATCAGTGTTAGTCAACACAACTGTTGCTCGAAGCAAAGTATCTTTCTTGGGTTACGTGGCAGCAGACAAAGATGGCGGGGCACATAGCACGTAGAACTGACGCTTTGCGTTCAAGGTGAATCGCAGCGCGGTCAATTTCAAGTATCTTTGGCGGTTCCAAAGGTACAGCCTTGAGAGACAGACAGACAGCGAAGCCCTATTGGGCCCTATGAGCAAGACCATCTCACGGATAACAACTGGCATTTTTAGATGAGATGATGAAACGGCCAAAAGCAGATCAAGTTCATACCCAGATTTGACTTGGCCGCGGCTTGCTGTGAGATAGACAAACTTACCAATAACAGCTGGCATCAGCTCATAGTACAGTATATGCTGGTACATGGCGATGTTGATGTCCTTAGCCACGGTGTACAGCTTGTGGTCGTCCCAGCACGGGTTGAGATGGTGCAGCTTGTCGGCCAAGTAGTTGTGGTTGCGGAACATCCAGAGGAAGATTAGGTTGATGCCTAAGAGAGAGTTAGCACCCGCCTCTGGAACAGAAGCAATAAATAATAGTAACAAATCCAGAAACGATACAGTTTAGGAAACAAATTTTAAATTAAATCACCAGATTTAGAAGGAAAACTTGTTGGTGGCGATTTTATGTCCTAAATAAGCTCGGCTCTCAGCTGCCCTCCTATATCCTATAAAAATGGTTTAGCTTGTCTTTCAGAGCTCCTTTGCTAAAGTCACCTCCAGTGACCTCTAGACGACCACAGTAGCCAGGAGGCGAGCTCGCCGGATTTGGCGTCGCCATCTCTTAGGCCCCTGGCTTGATTTCCGGTCGAGTCAATGTAGAAAACGAAGTTTTCTATATTGGCTCGGGTCTGGGTGTTGTGGTGCCGTCGTTGTTTCTGATTTCTATAATACAAGTGCTTAAGCTACTTATCTTAGGATCAGAGCAATATATGTGACGTTGTCAAATATTTATTTATTAGTGACTCAACAGTGCTGTGTAGCATTAAGTCTCAGTGGGTGGTCATTTCTTGTCCCGACTAGACTAGAACTTAGCGCTCCCTTATCTTTGTCCTATAAAAATGACGCAGCTCGCTTTTCTGAGCGCATCGGTAGAATTGTACCACCAGTGACTTACCAGTGCTGTGGCACCTGGTCTCATTGGGAGGCACATTGTTGACGCAGACAGAAGACCCATTGGTTGGCCACTCCTTGCCCCGAATCAGCTCAGAACTAAGCCGCCCCCCTTTACCCTTCCTGTAGCGGAGCGCGTGCACCTCCTCGATGCCGTATACGTTGGATAGCTCCAACATTGGTGGTGCTGTGTTAATCTGGATACAAGATGTAGGATTGTTTTAATTGAAATTCAACCTATTATTGTTGCTCCTAGCCATCGTTAGGAAAAACGTTAAAACAAATGTAAGTACCCAAAAATGGCAAAAGGCCACTGACTCCAAAAATTAAAAATCTGGCTCGAAGGACCAGATTTTTTGTTCAACGTTGGCGTACGTACTTAGAAATCAGTAGGAGGGCGGGCTTTGAAGACACTCGATAATTGTTTGTCACATTAATCACAGGCTTTCTTGTTGTATTTAATTTCTTATGACTTGCGACGCGTGTTTGTGCTTACGATCGGGTAAGATATGTAGGCGGGCGTTAAGAAGGAAGCTAGAAAGTCTTACTATTGCGCCATTGCATTTGTGTGTCTGACTTTAAAGCTAATACCAAATCTGCTAACAACTCATTTATTTATACATACCCTCTCTCCTGGTACGGTTCTAGGCACGCACCCCAGCGACTGGTACGTGATGGCCCTCGTCAGGTTCAAACACCTCACGTTGCTTCGCCGCAGGTGCACGTCGTCGTCAGCTACAGGGATTGGTATACATCTGCGTTTGACAATGAGATAATGTAATCAAATTGTGTCTGAAAATAGTCGTCTTCTTCTTTTGAATGGTCTAGAACTAGACTAGAATTCGACCAAAACTTGTTTGTTTTGTGACGCTCGGTTAGGTATTCCTCGTGCAGATGAGCTAAAATAGTTGATATCGTATTACGCTGGAGTGATGACAAGTTAATAATCATTTAGTGTCCAGGTTTAGATATCAGAAATGACAGACAGTCATGATAGACAGACGGAGAACTAAAGTTATCGATATAGCGCAAAGGATAAGCAAACTGAAGTAGCAGTGGGCTGTTCATATTTACCGTAAAACCTATAACCAATAGGTAGCGCTTGGCAATCACGCCTTGCGTGTACATATACACATAGTTGCTGGCAGCAGATATAAGGACCTCCGACCTCCGTAGCCGAGAGGCGACCACGCCGGACTGTATATGGCGCTGCCATCTCTTAGGTTCCGGGTTCGATCCCCGGTCGGGTCAATGTAGAAAACGAACTTTTCTATATTATGTTCGGTCTGGGTGTTGTGGTACCGTCGTTGTTTCTGATTTCTATAACACGCGTGCTTTAGCTATTTACCTTAGAATCAGTGCAATGTATGTGATGTTCTCCAATATTTATTTATTTATTTAAAGAATAGCCAAGGCTCGAGTTCAGCCCTATCCACGCCGCATTAGAAATGGCTAAAGCAGTAGGCTGACTTTGACTTGTTGACCTTGGTAGAACTTCTATGTCAATCAGTGCGCTGGCGTAGTCTGATAGTGATTACTCAAGTACCTTGGGTCTAACGGCACAGCGTGTGACCCCGCGCGCCGTTCGCAGTAGAGTAGGGGGGACAGACCGGGCGGCCTGTCATAAAGTGAGCCGCAGCCTGAAGCGGAGCCAAGGAACATGCCAGCGGCTGCGGCCAAAGGCGAAAACCTTGGCTCCATTTTACTCAAGGCACCGGAAGGCACTGTGAGGTTTTAGTGGGTAGAGGAAAGTGCTTAAATGCATTTCCCTGCAAATGACCTCACCATATCAAGTTATTGAAGACCCTTTCATTAAAAAACCCCCACAAGCACTTCTTTAAGAACAGAGTAATCGTGGTATGGAACAAATTTCTTGCAGAAGTGGTGTCAGCATAAACTACTAACCAGTTTAAGAACAGAATAGACAGAAATCTGGAGAAATAGAAAACTTGAACTATGATAATGAGATGCAGGCTGTTACCTGTTGTTTCAACTGCCTGCCTGCCAAATAATAAATAAATAAAAAAGGTACCTTGGGTCTGCCGCCCCTCCCGGCTGGCAACATGTCGTCGTCACCACGATGTAGTTGACAGTGTCGTGTACGGAGGTCACGTCACCCACGACGAACACGTTGAAGTTTGTGACCATGTGAGTGAACTCCTTGCTGGAAACGCGACCGTCTGATACTGAGGACAGGAAAACATTTCGGACATTTATTAGAGGATGTATAAAATGGAGGGTACAAAGGCTGCCCCAGCTTGATAGACTGACGACCTTAGGATGGTCCTTGGCGCTCTGAGGGGGAGGTTTACGTCCGGCAGTAGACTGCCACAGACTGACATGGTGATAAAAGTAACGCTTTATACGTCCCACAGGGCACAGGCCTCACCTCAACTTTGAGTGGGCCACACTCCACCACGCGGGCCCAGTGCAGGCTGGTGGAGGGGTGTTGTTGGGTCAGTGCCTAAACCTTACTGACAGATGTAATCAAGCCATAATGCCTCTGACTAGGCTAATATCAAGCGATATCAGCCGGGACCAACTTTTAATGTGCCTTCCAAAGCACGGAGATGTTCGCGATAAATGTCACTAAATATGGTCGCAATGGTCACCCATCCACTCACAACGGTGGCGTTGGTTCCTTAACTTTAGTAATCGATATGGTGGTGATGATGATGGTGTAAAAATGGGTACTTCAAACTTGGTCTTTGATGACTGCCTAACTAAACTCTACGCCTTGATGTAAACATAAACATCAATCACATGGCACATCACATCACCAGCCTATATCAGTCCACTGCTGGACACAGGCCTCTCCAAAAGGAGGATTTTGCCATAATCGCCACGCTTGGCAGGCGAGTTGGCGATCGCAGTTTGGCCAATGGTGGAGAGGAGACGCTGCTGCCCGTCTTCCTGCGGTGGTTCTACTGTAGTCGCCTCTTACGACACCCATAGGATGAGAAGGGGTGGTGCAACTCTTTTAACGTGCCGGCACCATACGACACAATCAACACCAATTGTAACTTATTTATGTGGTGTGCAATAAAGAGTGAGAAGTTATAGAGTTAGATTATAGAGAAATTGGTATCAGCCATCCGTAGCCGTATTAGATAGGAGAAAGAGACAATTTAAGACCACGAGGAAACACCCGTTACATCAATGATAAAGTTTCCACTGTATTATTATAGACAATCAAATTAAGCAACATACGTCACGTCCGGGACGCTCTTCATTCTCGTAAAAGGGTCTCGTGGAAACACTGTTTGAGTCATAGCACGGGTCTAGTTTGGTTCGGTTGTTGAAAAAGTGAAAGTTACGGTTTAACAACTTTATTTTCTCAAAAGAATTACAAATAGTTCACTTCCTGAAAAATTACCTGTTCGTACCCTTTGGCGTTGAAACCTTAGGTCCGTGGGGTCCTAATGCAATATCTTTATATAAAGAGATTGCAAAAAGGTTGTCTGACAGCAGTGGTGACTCAAGAGCTGGCAGCTACCTCGCACAGCGACTGAGCATCGCAATCCAGCGAGGGAATGCTGCCAGCATCTTGGGTACCTTACCACGAGGACCTTCTTTATAACTTTTTAGTTTATTTTTTTTTTCATTTATATTTGTAAATAGTTGAGGTGTATATAATGTTACTAGCAGCCCGTCCCGGCTTCGCACGGGGTAGACAATTATCGCTAATAGTTTCGGCAGCGCATTCGACGAAAGACATTTTAAGACTCATTTTTCTACACCTTCGGTTACATTGTTCAAATTTTACCAAGGATCCCTAATTTTTTCAAAATGAAATGTAGCCTATGTCAAATTGGAAGAATGTAGCATTCTATTGGTGAAAGATTTTTTTAAATCCGCCCAGTACTTTTTGAGCCTATTTATTACAAACATACAAACATACAAAAATAGGTACAAATCTTTCCTCTTTATAATATTAGTAAAGATATAGATTTATATTAATGATTAATTTTAATAGAATCAGTGATTAAACAAAATATATAAAGTAATTTACCCAAAGCGACTCTCAAAGCCCTAGCATTCGGTAAAGGGCGTCCGCTCTTAGCCGTTCGGGGCCCTCCATCGGCGGCGTAGTTGGGGCGCAGCATGCGGTGGTACGGGGTGATGATGGCCCCCCGTTGGGGGTGGTGCAGGTTGTTGCACGAGTAGTCCAGGCGACGGGGCTCGTGCGGGTCGCAGTCTTTCACTTCGATCGCGCACCAGCTGTTATATACACTTGTGAATTATTAGCTGAATATGGAATCTTTATACAGGGTGTCCCAAAGAGAGCGTGCCAAAATTAAGGAGATGATAGACTAATAGATGACAATCTATACAAAAATTTGTAAAGGTTTAACCATTTCAGAGATATATTTTTTTTCATATTTTTTAATACTCCCAATTTTGAGCCTTTCCCTTGTTGCTGTGTGTACGAACGAGCGATTTTTCTTAATCTTGTTGTCAAATACCTGCTCATTTGTACACGCAGCAACAAGCGATAAGTACTTATGCAAAATATTGGGAGTTTTAAAAAATCATATCGTTGAAATGGTATTACTTTTACTAAAAAATTTTTTTGTATAGATGGTCAGCTATAATAAGTCTATCCTTTGCTTAAGTTTGGCACGCTCTTTTTAGGACAGCCAGTATATAAAACAAAGTCGTGTATGTTTAAACACTTATAACAAGAGAACGGCTGGACCGATTTTCATGTTTTATGCTTTGTTGGATTTGCCTCCGTCCCGAATAGCAGAATAAATAATAAAAACATTTAAAAAAATTAACGGGAAAATAATACTGTTTGGCGGTACGAAGTTCGCCGGGTAAGCTAGTGTAGATCTCTATTTCTATGTATTCGAAAGTGTAAATAATAATAATAAATAAATAAATATTAAGGCTCTGTAACGTGGCCGCTAACGATGGGCCTCATAAGAAAGCTCAAGGTCACTCAAAGGGCGATGGAGAGAGCTATGCTCGGAGTTTCCCTTCGCGATCAAATCAGAAATGAGACGATCCGGAGGCGAACCAAAGTCACCGACGTAGCTCTCAGAATCGCAAACCTTAAGTAACAGTGGGCTGGCCTCATTTGTCACAGAACCGATGAAAGGTGGAGTAAACGGGTTCTCGAGTGGAGACCACGCCTATGCAAACGTAGTGTAGGACGCCAGCTCGATGGACATAGAACTTAGAAAGATGGCTGGCAGTGGATAGATGAAAAAACATGCCAAGTACGAGTTGGACTCGCGCACGAATTTTTCCGTACCATCATCTATAAAAACGGCAAAAAAAACACGTTATTTTATTCAGATTTTTAGTATTTGTTGTTATAGCGGCTACAGAAATACATCATCTGTGAAAATTTCAACTGTCTAACTATCACGGTTCATGAGATACAGCCTGGTGATTGTCGGACAGACAGACGGACAGCGGGGCCTTAGTAATAGAGTCCCGTTTTACCCTTTTGGGTACGGAACCCTAAAAAGCAGGAGGATGTGCTCTTTGGCGCTCATTTGGGTAGGCTTCCGTCCAGCAGTGGACTGCAATAGGCTGAGATGATGATGATTTACTGGTAATAGCTGATAATCATGAAGACTCACGGTATGAGCTTGTTAGCTCTCAAGGCCTCGACTCGCTCGTCAGTAATCTGGTTTCCCGTGAAGGTGTCGTACCACGCGCCGGAGGCACCCCCCACCGCCAGCGCCGTCAGTAGCCACGTGATCATGTTCACTTATAGAGAATTGTCTATGGACAAAAATAAACTAGGTTTTAAGTTTTTATCGGAATACGTGTTTCGGCTCTATCCCCCGGATTTAAAAAACCCTGCGATAGATAGATAGATACTCTCTATTGCATACCAAACAAAGAAGTTACAAAAAGCAATAAAGAATGATTCACCGATAAATTCAAATTCAAATTGCTTATTGCACACATGTGGTTGGAGAGATGTTTTACATTTTCATAAGTCCCGTAACATGTAACCCTGGCATAGAAACTTAATAATAAATAAATAAGCATTACATTAAGTTTTTTTTAAACAAGAAACAAATCACAATTTTATCCATGTATTAATCAATCTGGGATCTCCTTGAAAAACTCCTGCATATTATAGTAGCACTATGAATAAGGTGTTCTTTTAAAGTTTCACAAATCGTTACACAAATCCTCTAATTGGCTAGAAAGAAGAGAGAGAAGCTTTCTAATTGGGAGTTATATCTGAGGACAGATAGTAATAGATAGATACTCCATATTGCACACCATACAAAACAAACTGTACAAAGAAAAATACATTTACAGTGGTACAGTTTACGCGGTCTTATGGCTTAAAGCGATCTCTTCCAGGTTGATTGTACTTTTACGTTTATTGACACAGATGCCTAATTTTATGCAAAGCCATGTCAATTTGTGTTAAAATTTGAAAAAATCAAGCTATTGATTTTGAGATATTGTAAAAAATGCACTTATTCCTATCCGGATTCGACGACGTTTTAATAAATAAAAACGTTTTAATTTATTTAAATTTTGTTTTTTAGCAATTACCATGCTAGGTTTATCTAAGATTCCGACATTGGCTTCGACAGCGAGAAACACTTGAAAGATTTCGTCAGCTCTGCTTACGTCTCGGTAGCTTAGTTGGAAAAGCACTCGCCCGGTATGCGATGGTCGTGGGTTCGGTTCCCACCTGAGGCGGTCGATTTTTCTTCAAGTATTATTATTAAAATGATTCCATTTATGTCACAAAACTCGCAAACATCGATAATGAGAAATAACATTTTTTACAATCTTTAATTATCCCACAAAATTGAATTGTTTGTTATGTCGTTTCAAGTCAACTTAGAAAAAAATTAAAGTTTTGTAAAAATCTAAAAACCGGAATTAACGTGATTAAATTTAGGTACAAAATGTTACCTCTTTTGCCTGACGTTAAAAATTATGCAACGCGAAAGTTTTAAAGTAATTATCTGAAAACCAACTTCAAAATAAACTAAAAAGCGAATAATAATATTTAGTAAAACATACCTAATCAGTGATTTTTTGGGTCGTTGCCATGCAGAGCTAAAATGTGTTAATTCGCACTGAAGTTAGTATATTCCTTAAATAGGTTGAAAAAACTTAACGCAAGCTATCCACGAGTAAATCTAAAGAGTAAAGTTATTCTGGTAATAGTTAAACTGGGATAACTCCTGTGTTTGGTCGAATCAGGCCTAAAAATCGGGAATTTAAGTATTTAAAAAAACACAAACTTCACATAAACCCACAGAATGTATAACGTCCGATAACTTATGATCGCGCGCAAGATTTGGACCAGTATAAATTATCTTCGAGTAATTGTTAACGATTATCTAATAATACAAATTAATTGAATTGAGTGTCTGTTTGTTAATGTAAATAAATAAATAATAAATGTTTATTCAGTCCACAAGTTTAGCTTACAATTTAAGTGTCGACTTCCTCTATTAGGTGCAGTAGTACCTGGGTCAGAGGAGGTCACTCTACCTTAACATTCAAATTTTAACAAAATAGACTTTTATTTAAGTAACAAATAACAAACTAGGTAACATTTACTATTCGCAGAGGATCTTAACTATAAAGAAAAACAGAAAAAAAAGCATGACACAGAATTTTAAAAAAGGTGTGTGTGTGTGTCAGTGTGTGTGTGTGTGTGTATGTTTGTGTAAAGGCACAGTTACAATTTTATAACATTTTCAGTTTCATCATAATCAAGATGTATGTCGGCATAAAAAATTTTTTATTGAATGCATATGAAAGTAAACAGGTGGTATTAGTATTTATTTTTAAATAATTATCTAGTATTCTAGACTTGACTCGTTTGAACTTGTTTTTAGGGTTCCTTACCCTATGGGTTAAACGGGACCCTATTACTAAGGTCTGTCTGTCACCAGGCTGTATCTCTTGAACCGTGATGGTTTGACGTATTTCTGTTGCCGCTATAACAAGAAATACTAAAAACCCGAATAAAATCAATATTAGAATGGGGTTCCATACAACAAACATGATTTTTTGGCCGTTTTTATAATGATAATGGTACGGAACCCTACGTGCGCGAGTCCGACTCGCACTTGGTTTTATTTTTATTTTTCTTCAATTGGTCAGACTTCACCAGATCGTCGGTACACCTTGTGGGGGGCCTACCAAAAATTAAAATGATATTCGTGGAAATCCTTGGGGGAGGCCTATGTCCAGCAGTGGACGTCTTTTGGCTGATGGATGGATGGATGGATGGTCAGACTTAAGTGATTGAGGGTTTATACAAACAACTTCCTAGCACACTCATAACCTGTCTTACCGTCATTTTGTTACGAATTCCTTCTTTCTTTTACGACGACGACCTACGTAGCCGAGAGGCGAGCACGCCGGACTAATATGGTGTCGCCATCTCTGAGGTTCCGGGTTCGATCCCCGGTCGGGTCAATGTAGGAAACGAACTTTTCTATATTGTCTGGGCTCTGGGTGTTGTGGTACCGTCGTTGTTTCTGATTTCTATAACTCAAGTGCTTTAGCTACTTACCATAGGATCAGAGCAATGTATGTGATGTTGTCCAATATTTATTTATTTATTCTTTATACCTTTCACTGGCTATAAAATTGTAAACTAAATTATTTAAAATTGGCAACTTTTTGAATGTATTTAACGACTTCAAACGAAGTCGCGGGTAACATCTAGTCGATAAATATAAAATGTATACAGACAATCACGCACGATACCTAATTATTAAAACGTTTAAAATGAACATTTTTGTTGCTCGCTCCAAATATCTAAAAACGAATACACGGCCGCTTACTTTTTGTGAAAACTGTTTAGTTATAAACTAATTTATATTTTTATTTAGTTAAAATTTACATAAATGTTGACTCATAATTTAGTTAACACTGTCTTTGACAATAAGGTATATACAGGGTGTCTAAGAGAATGGGACACTCCTTAAAACCACGTGATCAGCTGATCATATACAACAACTTTTTCTATGGGTGCAACATCGAAATCGAGAATTTTTTTTCAGCTTCTCCATACAAACCTACTCGCATACCTCGATGATAATGTATGGAGCATCTGAAAATAAAATCACGATTTCGATGTTGCTCCCATAGGAAAAGTTGTTGTATATAACCAACTGATCACGTGGTTTTAAGGCGTGTCCCGTTCTTTTGTACACCCTGTATAATACTCAGGGATTAAGATAATAATAAATAATCGTAAAAGAGTACAGGTTCATTAGGTTTCTTTTTTAAAGTGAGGACACGTGGCACCCAAACATCAACCTTTTTTTGAGTACCCAGCTTTTTCAAATGAGTGAAACTGTTTTGTACAATTACAGGTAACGAGGTTGAGCCAAGGTTTTTAAAAAGGCTTACATCAGCTTTTTGTTTCTCTTAGGCCGTTTTCTGATTTGTCGGCGCAGCAGCATGCTCGGTGTACGCTGTACAGAAAGCTTACCGAGCGCCTATATTTCAATGGAGCGTTCCTGATTGGCTCGGTATGCGCGGGAGCGGCGCGGCACAGATTCCATACTTTCTGTACCGCGTATACCGAGCATGCTGATGTCGCGCCGCTGCCGTGCCGACAAATCAGAAAACGGCCTTACTGACACTGCATTCGGTCTTTATACGTCAAATTTTTATTTGGTTAACAGATTTTTACAGAAAGAAAAACAAACGAAAAATAGCTGGAAAAGAACAACATTTACTTATTTATTTTGTTTTTGAAATGTTACCTTTTTAATGTCATCAAAACCGGCCAGATACAAATAGTACAGCAAAAGAGGTTTTATTACAAGTTTATGCATATAAAAAAAAACTATTAAACGAAATGACTTTTTCCCCAACCTATCACGTTTCTCAGCGCTCACTGTATTGCTGGGGCTTCACCTGCGTTACCCTTAACGTTAAATAACGGCATGATTAGTGTTAACTAAATAAAAGCACTAAGCTAAGCGCTTAGTGCGTGGCCACACTTATTTGACGTTTGATTCTAGCGTCTAGCGGCTTAGTTAGCGTGTGATCTGTGGATACAAGTCTTTAAAATTTAAAAAAACGCTTCCAAGAACTCAATACTTTTCTCATTTTGTCTACTCTATCCTAACTTAATAACTATGCACTTTAACATATGTTTCACAAAGAGTTTTTGAATGTGACTGGGTTTGAACATGTAGGTAAGTGTAGTAGGTAGCCACAACAACGCACTAGACGCCCGCTAAATGCCTTTGATGTGTCGAAAGTTACCGCCGTCCGAGCTATCGCCTAACGTTTAGTGTCATTAAAGCAAATAAGCTCATTAAGACCGGCCACACCTGCTTACTTTATCATATAGCGCACTAATTAATGACATTAGACGGTGAAGCCCGATCATAAGAGTAACTTCTTATATCTATTATTTATTCCGTGGTATATTTGTTCCATGTGTAGCTATCCCGTGTTTTTTTAACAAGGCACACTGCATACACACACAGACATAATTACACAAATACAGTAACATTAGTCGGAGCCTGCATATCAAATTTAACTAATATTATTCAAAGATTATATTATATTATTTAAAATCCTTCAATATTTTCGGATGATCTAACTTGGCCTATTAAAAGGAATTTATGTAGAGGTTACTCAGCTATTATTAAGTACCTACCTAGATATCGATTACCTTATAACGATGTATGCGCATTTTTGAAGCGAATTTATTTACTTGATTTGCAGACTTGTTAATTTGAGAAAATGTACAATAGACCTCAGTAACAGAGGAGGATCTTTATTCTTATAGTTTTCGTATTTGTGATATGGGAACCCACTTTGACATCCCTGACGAAACCTTTACCAGGTCGTCTGTCAACCTAGTGGGTACTAGGTGGACAGACGACCTGGTAAAGGTTGCAGGAGGCCGCTGGATGCAGGCCGGGGGCAACTGGACAATCTGTAAGTCACTGGGGTGGCATATGTTCAGCTGTGGGCGTCCTGTGGCTGAAATGATGATTCAGCACATATCCATACCAAGACAAACGGTTTCCCACGATCTTTTCTGATGATTACAAATAAATAAAAAATGGTTATCTGTAAAGTCGGCGACATACTTACGATAATTTTACGTGATAACGTCATAAGAAAATATTGATGCTACTCGGACGCATCGGCCGATGGAGTGGAAGAGAGATGCGTCATAAGCCGAACGCTTAGGCCGATCGTGCCTCTCTACTGCTTGTTCCGCGCTCTCGCTCGCACGCGGAACGGGACACTTTTGCGTACGTGCAGCTGGCTTTCATCGATTTATAAGACCTTATCACATCAAAGTAAAAAGCAGCTATAATTTTCTAACTAAATAAATCCTTTTGCCCGCAGTTATGTCCAAATTCGCGGTGCGCGTCGATGCAGCGGTATCCGCGCTCGGCGGCGGCGCGGGCGCAGCGCTCGACGAGAACGACTTCATAGACGCCTCTAGGCTTGTTTACGACGCCGTGCGCGAGATCCGCCGCGCCGTGCTCATGAATAGGGTGAGTTGGGATTGTGGAGTTTTATGTGGATGATATGATAACGTGGTATTATTTTCAGGGTACAAGTTCATATTTTGTTAATGTTAGTAGCAATAACTTTAAAGTATGTTTGATGCTGGACCGCAGGGTTGGATATGGTGACCTTTCGATGCCGCATAGCAGCCACTTTTGCAGTTTATCCAGATGGCATAGCAGAGGCTAGAGTCACATTATCAATCCATAAAGATATTGGGATTGTCACTTATTAAGATCAATCCTTGTGATGTCATGAGTCCAAGTGACTTTAAACGTTATGAACAAATACACCCCCTACAACCTTTGTCTGGGGATTCACCATGATTTATCGTAGAGTAATTGAGGGTGATGAATTCAAACTGACAGTGGGTTTGTAATTGGAGAAGAATTGCAAAAGATAGAAGACAATGGAAATCGTTAGAGGAGGCCTTTGCCAGGAGGCACACCGAACTCCGAGACATACTATGACAAAAGAAGAAACATAACAAATAAAGATAAATATTATGCACAAAACAAGGAGTTTCGGGATAAAAGGGCTTGATTGATTGATTGATCTTACAGTAATTACTTGAACTTGAACAGAAGCAGCAGTAATACTTTTATTAACCTTATTTTGTATTATCTGCATAGAGTTTGACGTACTGCTTACTTACTGTTTAACTTTATTCATTAAGGCCTTAACACGCTTGAATGACCTTGACGCGTCGCGCCCATACAATTTCGCGCGTGCGGATGACTTCTAAAAATCGGAAAAACATGTTCTTTTATGAAATTAATGCCATTAACGAGAATTTTTAAATAAAACTCTCAATTCAAAACATGTATATTTCTAAAATCTTGTTTTGTGTGAAAACAGTAACGAAACAGCTTGTGCCGTTTAAGAGAACATTTGCAATTTATGAAAAAATAGACACTTTTTTGTGCATGTTTTAATCCAAGGGACTTAACGGAAAATCAAAATGATTCAATTCATGATATTTATTAAATCCTGTTCTAGCATAACGTATTTAAAAATTGTAGATTCGAGTAACAGGTATTCTGACAATTTGATTTTCATATTCGAGATTTTAGGCACTTGGGTGGTATTAAGGCCTTAATTGTGTTCTTTGGAGGCCTATATTTAGCAGAGTGGGCTTGGCCTTAAAAATAATGATGCCGCGTTATTCTTAAACAACATAATACCCAAGATTAAAGAGTAATCTGCCAAATAGGAGGAGGAGGAACTGGACCCCGAGGACGTGGAGCTCGACGAGCACTACACCTTGGAGACGAGGAGCAAATGTGAGGAGTGAGAGGGAGGGAGAGGGCTGTTAATGAGTACAGCCTACGAGTGGTCACAGGGTCGCATGTCGTTCTTTTGTATGGTGCTGCCCCATAGCATAACCAACAAAACACGATACGAATTCAGGGGCGCGCGGTGGGTTTATGCAATTAGTCAGTGCCTAACTGATAAATGAAATGAGGTAGGTAGTAGGTACTTACAAATGTGTGTTATTGATGAAAGCACTGATTTTCATCAATGAAACACCTAATTAAGTATCTACTGCCTACATCGAAATAAAATTAAAGCCCGTCGCTGGATACGATATGATATAATATAGCGATTTATCGACACCCAACTGTCAAAATTGAACTTTTATCGAAACAGCAAGCATTACCGTGACGTCACCGGCGCGGACATGCTCGCTGTTTCGATAAAAGTTCAAAATGGCGGCTATAGATAACTGTCAATATATGATATAGATATCATATTTTGACTGTTTGGTGTCGATACATCGCTATATCATATCATATCGTGTTTTGTTGGTCATGCTAGGGGGGCTGGAGTCTGTCTAACGATAACTTTTAGACCTTATACTAACATAACAAAATATACTAATCTTTTGTTATGTTACTGTCAGAATTTGACCTATAAGAGTCTGTATTGCATCAACAGCCCTATCTCGACTGTATGTGTAGTGTATGTGTATGTATGTGTTGTCTAGTGTATGTGTGTGTGTCTCATCCATCCATAGTGGGGCTTCATTTGTTTTAATACTTGTGTGTTAATTGTCTAATTTGGTAATGTGGTTTATTTATATAAATTAACCTGTTTGTACTACATACATTATCCAGGGTGCAAAAAAAAAGAACGAGACAAATTTTATAGGTTAGAATCGAGACTAAATACAGATTTTTTTTTATTAAATCAACGAGTTAGTAAATAGTCTTTGTTTGACTATATTTGGATTTGTCTTTTATATTTTTTCTTTAAATTTTTATTCATGTATCATACAAGTTTGTATTTTGATAACTTCATCAGTAAACCTATATAAGTCCGATAATAAAAAAGGCCTCAGTAATGCTGCACTTGTACTGGAAAAGAATTTACTACTGTCATTCAACGTCATCCCTTCTAACTCAAAATAAATAAGCCACATTATCCCGCAAATCATACCGCATGCAACCGCCACCGCCACCGCATGTAACGTGTTGTCCCGCTTGTCCGAGTAGACGAGCGACGACCTCGACACGGACACCGAGTTCGAGCCAGTCGAGGACATGACCATGGAGACGAGGAGCCGATGTGAGTAGCTTGACCTTGGGGATGACCTTGACCTTGGGGTGACCTTGACCTTTATTACAGAAAACAAATAAATAAATAAATAAATATTGGACAACATCACATACATTGCTCTGATCCTAAGGTAAGTAGCTAAAGCACTTGTGTTATAGAAATCAGAAACAACGACGGTACCACAACACCCAGACCCGAGCCAATATAGAAAAGTTCGTTTTCTACATTGACCCGACCGGGAATCGAACCCGGAACCTCAGAGATGGCGGCGCCATTTAAAGTCCGGCATGCTCGCCTCTCGGCTACGGAGGTTGTCAACCTACCACAAAAAGTCAAATGTTTATTATTTGATAATGACCTCTATTTGTCAGACTTAAGACCTTCACACGCTTGAATGACCCTGACGAGTCGCGGTTATACAATTACGCGCGTGCGGAAGTGGTCTAAAAATCGGGGGAACATGTTTTTTATTAAAATTAATGCCAATAAAAAGAATATTCAAATGAAACTCAATTCAAAACATGTGTATTTACACAAATTTGTTTTGTGTGAAAACAGTAACGAAATAGCTTGAGCGGTTTGTAAGAAAATTTGCAATTTATGAAAAAATATACACTTTTGTGTTTGCTTTAATCTAAGGGAATTACCAAAAAAATCAAATCTCAGATTTTAGGCACTTGGGTGAGGTTAGGCCTTAAAGTTGAAAAACAGTTGGATGACCTTTAACTTTTTGGGTAGATTGACCTGCCGTCGACTGTACATTAAAGTAAGGAATATTACTACTATTTATATTATTTTCGTTAGTTTTAGAGCTGAAAAAGTCACATAATAGGAATGACGACTAGGTAAAGAAAATGAAATTATATTTAGTCCGTCAGTTAGATTATCAAAAAATAATGTAGGTACTCTTATTTTTTCTTTTGTCAATCAACCAATAAATTTCAAAGATAAAGCGCGTCAAAGTTCGGGAGTGGGCTCGTGACGTCACTTCTACGTAAAATTGTACCTAGGCGTGACGTCATGCGATCAATCAATATTATCTCTGAAATATTTTGATTTTATGAAAAAAGAAAAAATACGTGCGCAATACTTTTCAATAATCTACCTTATAGATGAAGAAAAAATTTAGTCGTCATTTTGTCATTTGTCGTTTATTTTTAAGCTGTATGGGGATACAGCTCAAAAATAAATGACAATCACAATTCATCTAGCTTGGGGCTCGCTAAAGTTTGTCTATGGCAATAAGTATACTTGAAATAGTATTCAAACCTTCAGTCCCCTGGTGTTTTAGTCCTAAAGATACAAATCTATATACAGGGTTATTTGAAAAACATACGAGGTTGTTGATGTTTTACAAATAACCCTGTATATAAATATATCTCCCAACACACAAAATGGTTCATCAGTTGTTATTTTTATTTTGTTTATTAAAATAATAAACAAAATTGTGTCTCATCAAATAGAACCTTCTCCGATATCTTATTTCGTTCTAGCTTGAACATCATTTTTTTCTCACCCTAGTTTATTTTTTTAGTAATTGAACTAGTTTAAAATTATTTCATACATTGTTCTCGTAGATTTTTAGCCTTGTGCATGTCCGCTTTGCGTGTAGTATCTAATAGTCAATATTTAATAGATCATCCGCTTTATACACTACGCCGTTATTAAACACCTTGTTTTTGTGGTAAATAACTACTTATCAATATTTATGAGTTAATTATGGCTCGGGTGTGACGTAAACGTGTGTTAATTCTTTGAAGGTGGGAGTTATCTGTGTATTGAGTTTATTAATACAATTAAATATTCTGTTTTAATTATTAATTAATACCGGTCAAGCGTGAGTCTGCATAATGACTTACCGTTCCTTGCAGGGGCGTGCGGTGCATATAGGCAATTAGGCAGTGCCTACCTGATAATTGAAATGAGGTAGGCAGTAGGTACTTACAAATGTGGATTATTGATGAAACCACTTAACTTTTTATTAAAAAAAATATTTATTTAAACAGGATGTAAGTATCTACTGCCTACCTCGAAATAAAACCGATGCCCGCCACTGGTTACTTGTATCTACGAGTATATTTATGAAATATGTGTATTCGTCAAATCGAAAGATTTTTTGCAATTTAAATGCAAGGCACCCCAACAGACTAGTTCTACCCAACAAGACTACAGCCCTTTACAGTAGGAGCACTTACTGTATGTGTATACAAAACTATAATCAGTTAAATGAAGACATGAAAGTTCTCCCACTTAAAGCTACGGCCAAACCAACGCGGGGGCGTGTGCGTGGTCGTGCAGGCCAGTTCACACCAAACACGCGGACACTAGGCGTTCAGGAGGCATAGCACGAAAATGTATCTTTCGCTCGGATGTATAAACCTAACAAGAAAGAGATTAGTCATTAATGAAGTCAAAGAAGATTATTAATGTTAGTCATAATAAAGGTATCTAATGATGTTGTAGAAATTATGATTTAATTGTTTATCAGATTATTTGCCGATATACTACGAAAATAAAAGCTCAACACTTTTACTAAATAAACAAAGAATTTTTTTAGAGTTTTTAATTTATTTATTTACTGAGTTTCGCATTAATAAATTCTAACGCGGTTACCCAAGCGAAGCTATTTAAAGATGAAGGTAAGAAAAAACCGGGTTTGGCCGGGACTTTACAGATTTAAATAAATGATTCTGACACCGAAGGTTCCTTTATAATAATAAAAATCGTTTTAAGATAAATCCTAGTCTTACTAAGAATCTGGTCATAAAACTCGTCTCGTTTTTAAGAAAACATGATGTTTTACAACCGATTTGCGAGCCCGACTCGCACTTGACCGATAGATGATTTTATACAAAGCTTTACTCTACGTATGCTTGTTTGTTAAATGATGCACATTCTAACCAACTTTAATTAATTATATCTATTTCATTAGAATCATCACATTAACTAACAATATTAATTTATTTATACTAAAGATAAATAACACTTGAAAAAAAAACATCGACCTCAATTGGGATTCGAACCCACGTCCCATCGCCTGCCGGGCGAGTGCTTTGGGACGGACTGAGGTCGATGATTTTTTTCAAGTGTTATTTATCTTCAATTAAACCTTGCATGGAATTGCTAAAAACAAAAATTTTCAATTAATAATACTGATTTAAACTTTCATTAGAAATAGCTGATTCATTTGTGTATCCTAGTACAAAGAAAATGAACATAAAATATGTCTAAAAAATATAAAAATACTCAAATTCACACAGCACTATTGAATATTTTTCTTTCTAAATACATGTATTAAATCCGTAATAAGAAAAACAAGATGGCGGCGCACAATCGCGCGTGCGTCTTCTTGCTTCCTTTTTTGGGACAATTCTTTTATTTCTTTCTCTCTTTTGACTGTTATTTATAATTATGTGTACTTAATATTATTATTATCTCAATAAATAAAACAAAGTAGTGTTTGTTCCAACACTTATAACAAGAGGACGGCTGGACCGATTTTCATGGTTTGTGATTTGTTGGATTTGTCTCCGTCCGCACAATAAATTTAAAAAAACACTACAAAGTTAATAAAAAAAATACTGTTTGGCGGTACGAAGTCCGCCGGGACCGCTGTTTTAAATAAAAACAAATAAAGTTAAATTCGAGCCGTTTAGTGTACATGGTAACAATCGTGAATCAGTTATTTCCAAGGTTTATTTGTATTTGAATAATGTAGTAAGTACTAATCTTATAAATTAAATTTTCAGCGTCCGCGCATACCGGCGAGCATGGAGTGGACGAGTACCCAGACATCAGCGGCATCACCAACGCTAGGGTGAGTCAATCGCAGCCCACCAGTGGGGTAGCACACCCATCTAGCGGCACGGATGATGAGCGCTGGGTGTAAGATGCTCAGAAGACTATAACTGCCGTCTAAAAGCTAAAAGCCCGCTAAATGACATTTGATCATTTTTCACTTTTGAAGCGCGAAAACTGGGGATTGTAACTGTGACGTCATAAAGTCGGCGGAACAAAGAAAAGAAACCATTTAAACGTACCGTATTCACGTTCATCGAAAGTTAAAATTACCAAATGTCATTTAGCAGCCTTTTAGCTTATAGACGGCAGATTACGATTACGTGATTGGCTAGTCGCGCGGCGCGCCTGCACCGCCGGCCGGGATTGGTTGTTAGCTCCGCGCACACGCGTCTCTTATACGATGATCGCCTCTAAGATGCGCAAAGCGATCCCCACTCTTTGCCCCAGCGCTCGACATCCTTGCCCGGGATTGCACATACATAAAATTATGTCCTAGCCATGCTCATCTCATATTTAGAAAACAGTGTCGTGGCAGCCTTACGTTGCCACGACTAATACTGAGCAGGGTCCTTTTTATTTTTATTTTATTTATTAGGAACACAAAACAGAACAATATCAAGAAAAACATCAATGTTTAAAGGTTAAAATTACAAAACTAGACATTATTCTAAAGCATGTGTACACAACATGTAAGACAATTACTAAGCTACCTAGTTAAGTAATATTTACAATAATTTTAATTTAGTTGACGGTAGTATACTACTCAGCTATACATATAGCTACAACATTGATCGGAGATACGCTGGCTTCGACAGCGAGAAGAAAGAAACACTTGAGAAATTTCATCGTGTCACGTGACGTCCTCGGTAGCTTATTTGGGAAAGCACTCGACCGGCATGCGATGGGACGTGGGTTCGAATCCCACCTGAGGTCGATGGTTTTTTTCAAGTGTTATTTATCTTTAAGTTTAATTTAGGCACAAATATTTTTTGTTCTTGTCTGTTATTTACAATTTTGTGTGTCAAATAATAATGTTCTTATTTTTATACCCACAAGGCCCTGGCTAAGGCAAAATTAGAAAAATATCTGATTTATCATACACTAGGTGTCGGGACAGTCGTCTTGTTAAGACGACCAGCTACAAAGACTTTGCAATCAGACTACAAATCCAGCAGTTGTGGGTCATGAACACAAGCATTTGTAAAAAAAAGTCGTAGTAAAAAAAGTATTTAAGTTAATCCGGTATCTAGTCGTCACAGTACAAGCTTTTGGCGAAGCTTGGGTCTAGATAATTCGTGTGTTATTTTTTTTTTATTTACTCACAGGAAGCGATGCGCAAAATGACCGAGGAAGACAAACGTAAGATCCTACAACAAGTGGAGCTGTTCCGCCGCGAGAAGATGACCTTCGACAACGAGGTAGCCAAGTGGGACGACGCCGGGAACGATATCATCATGCTGGCCAAGCACATGTGCATGATCATGCTGGAGATGACTGACTTCACCAGGTAAGTCCGACATTAATAATGCAGGTCTTAACATACAGCCCTGGGGTACACCTACTTATACAAAAAAGTGTAATCAGGTATAGTCATACGATTTTACCAGGTAAAAGTAACATTATCATCATTTTAACGTCCTATAAAAGAACCCTGGGGTACTCCAGCTCGTTAGGAAATATGACAAATATAATGACTGCTTAATATCACCATTGTCAACGTTATTTCCGTGTTATCACTAAATAAAGAAGTCCACAATATTATTATATCGTAGTATAAACCCTTGTTAATTCCCTCCGTGATCCAAATGTATTGTTCTCAGAGGGCGCGGCCCCCTCAAGACGACGATGGACGTGATCAACGCCGCCAAGAAGATCTCCGAGGCCGGCACCAAGCTCGACAAGCTCACCAGGGAGATCGCTGAGCAGGTCTGTACTGATAACTAACATCTCCGAGGCCGGCACCAAGCTCGACAAGCTCACCAGGGAGATCGCTGAGCAGGTCTGTACTGATAACTAACATCTCCGAGGCCGGCACCAAGCTCGACAAGCTCACCAGGGAGATCGCTGAGCAGGTCTGTACTGATAACTAACATCTCCGAGGCCGGCACCAAGCTCGACAAGCTCACCAGGGAGATCGCTGAGCAGGTCTGTACTGATAACTAACATCTCCGAGGCCGGCACCAAGCTCGACAAGCTCACCAGGGAGATCGCTGAGCAGGTCTGTACTGATTAACTAACATCTCCGAGGCCGGCACCAAGCTCGACAAGCTCACCAGGGAGATCGCTGAGCAGGTCTGTACTGATAACTAACATCTCCGAGGCCGGCACCAAGCTTTAAAAACTCACCAGGGAGGAAAAACGTAACAAATTCATGACAGTCACGTTTGTCAGCCTGATGTGATTGTGGTAATAATTATGATATTATTATTACTCTTTTAACTTCTCCCCCAGTGCCCGGAATCTTCTACCAAGCAAGACCTCCTCGCGTATCTCCAGCGCATCGCTCTCTACTGCCACCAGATACAAATCACCAGCAAAGTGAAGGCCGATGTCCAGAACATCTCCGGGGAACTGATCGTCAGCGGGGTGAGTGGCATAAGGGATCGCAGGATGAGTCAGAAACCGGCAGGGCTAGCATGCGCGCATCGGTTATTATATCGATAGACAAGACAAATTTTGTCTTCGACGATAATTTTGTCGTTTTCCCTAACCTAACGGATCACAGGCGTCTCGAATACTTTATCTTAATATTTTCAGGGTCTCCCGATAACAGGTTCGTCAAAAAAGTAAAGTTACTACCAGCGAACCGTTACTTATAACAGATTCTCTCTCAGAGTCAGTCAGAACTCTTTCTATTGCCTTAGGCACGTAGAGTAAAGGGATATAGCTAGGTACCTCATTGTCAGCGGGGTGAGTTGTACTAGGGCAGGGATGGCGAACCAATGGCACGCGTGCCATTAGTGGCACGCGACAGAATAGTTTGGGCACGACTCCGATTGCAAAATTAATTATACACTATGAAAAAAAAAGTGTAAAGTAGTATTATCTGTATGACGAGCAAACGCGAGTGATTCTACACGACGCTACGGAGTGTTTCGACCCGCACCCGAACTATCAAGTCAAGATTTCAAAGTCAAAATTATTTGATGGCACGTCTATGACCTCAATAAACATTTCTTTAAAAAAAAATGGCACGTTGTTACATAAAGGTTCGCCATCCCTGTACTAGGGGATACAGGAGGAGCTGGATACCTGTTACAACTGTGCCAAAATAACAGGTTCTTCAGAAAAGTTAACAGTTACTAGCACCGAACCGTTACTTATAACATATTCTCTCTCAGTACACTTTCTATTGCCTTGGGCAAGTAGAGTAAAGGGGGTATAGGTACCTCATCGTCAGCAGGGTAAGTGGTAAAGTATGGTACTAGGGGACACAGGACGAACTGGAACCTGTTAAACGATTTATACAAATAAAATCGTTCAGGGCATCTCCGGGGAACCCCTCGTCATTGTCTTGTAACAACCGTTCTGTTTCTTGGAATAACCTGTCACAAAATAACATGATTTGTAGTGGACTGAATGGTGGACCTTTGTATGTTTAAAGGTCTGTTTCAATCCGTTTCGTAGACTGTAGCTAACATTGCTAAAATGTTTTTAAAACTTCCGTTATAAATGGTAAAACTAACCCTACTTTGTTTTATAATATAGATATATATAGACTATATTAGTCTGTAGACGTAGACTGTAGCTAACATTTCTATCAGACAGGGAAGGAAGACTCACAAAATACAGGCGTGGTTATCAGTGGGGTAAGAGATCACTAACTTAAGTATATGTCAAATGGGGGTGAAGCTTATGTGACGTATTCGTTGACCTTACGAAAAATACACCGAGACATTTTAGTGGTTGTTTTCCCGCGGCAGAACGATTTACCTTTAGTAGTACTATCGAACCATGCGAGTTATTATTTTTTTTAAATAAAGTTATTTTTGTTCGCAACTAATCAAAAAAATAATCATCAATTCGAAAGCGTGAGAAACGATAGTCTCTTTTACGAGATGTGACGTATTTGGGTACTGTCTGCCGCACAGAATAAATGTTTAAAGTAAAAGAAGCTCCCGCTCAAAGTAATACAGCATAAACTGCATCGCACGCGCTGCAGGCGATTTGAATTTGAATGCCTACAGGCGATTTAAATAAAAAAAAAACTTCATTAATCTATTGTACTACTAAGATAGAATCATTTTACTGCGGGAAAACAACCACTAAAATGTCACGGTGTATAAACAAAACACTAATATTGGCGTATTCCATACATTTCACAGAAAAGGCGATTAGATATCTATCTCACGCAATATTATATTAATAACGTCACTTGTTAGTAGTTTGAATTTAAATGACTACATATTTATTTATTGCAAATTAATATTGTAAAAATATTTTTCAAATTATCTGCGACATGGAATCCAGTGATTAAAAATAAACAATCTCGTTTTGTTTCGCGATCGAGTTCTCATCTGAATACGGACGCGGCGGTTAGTGTGCAGAATAGGGACACAGTGAGTGTAGTGTGTGACGGTACTTGGCGTGAAAATAATATTATGAGGGTAGATGAAGAATCTGCCTCTCACACGGAGTGAAGACATCGCTGTTCCAGTCAGCCTGTGACCACGGTCGGTGTAACCCGCTCGAAACGTCAGGCAAAAGAGGTAACATTTTGTACCTAAATTATGATCGCGTTAATTCCCGTTTCATTGAGTTTTAAATACAATGGGTAGTATTAAAATTCCCATAGAAGAAACGATATACAGTTTTTCCCTATTTTGTTTTATTTTACCAGAAAACGTGTTAAATTTTGTTATTCATAAAACATTATCTTGAAACGAAATGGATGGATGGTTCATTGTTGTCTTTAAATTAATAAATTTGAATTGAATTGATTTGAAAGCCGTGTTTGTTTACATTATTTGCCAGTCTAAAAAAAACTTGTCTGTCAAAACAAAACATGTCGCCAGGTAAACGTGTGGGCCTTATTACAAAAAAGATAGACTAGGTTTAAACTATGTCTAATAAATAACCAACCAATTTAAAATGTTGACACATCAGACATATCAAGGTTATAATGACCCATATTTAAAATTGGTTAGCTAATCTTTAGACATGGTTTCTAGTCTAACTTTTTTGTAATAAGGGCCATAAAGTTTATATTAATGACTTTATGGTATCGAAGTTAATATTCAATATTGGTGATGGTTTTACTTGTAAAAGTGTATGTCTGAGGTTTGTGTATGTCATGTCAAAAACGTGTATGTACTGGCGGTGGCAGGTTGTGTCGTCCTATTGTTTACATAGATTTTTCTTAAGTCGGTAAGAAGTCTTACACTTCAGGATTGATTAAAACTTGGGCCGTCTCTTGTACAAAAATCTCTGAGCTCCCGGGTTCAATTTTCGTTTGGTTCGTTGTAGAAAACTAATATTTCTATATTGTCTCGGATCTGGGTTTTGTGATATAGTCGTTGTTTCTGATTTCTATAACAAGTGCATTAGCTACTTAAGATCAGATCAATGTATGTGATGTTGTCTAATTATTAAAGTAAATATTGGACAACATCACATACATTGCTCTGATCCTAAGGTAAGTAGCTAAAGTACTTGTGTTATAGAAACCAGAAACAACGACGGTACCACAACACCCAGACCCGAGCCAATATAGAAAAGTTCGATTTTTTCTATTTCTAATATAATTAAAATGAACAAAATAACCATAAAAACAATATGGACAGACCGATAAAGGTTGCAGGATGTTAAATGCAGGCTGCTTGCAACCGGCCAATCTGGTAGTCACTGGGAAGGCCTATGTTCAGCAGGGGACGTCCTGTGGCTGAAATGATGATGATGAAATAACCGTTTATTTCCCATTCCAGCTGGACAGTGCCACGTCTCTCATCCAAGCAGCCAAGAACTTGATGAACGCGGTCGTGCTCACCGTAAAGGCTTCATACGTCGCCTCCACTAAATACACGAGGCAGGGGACCATTGCCGTAAGTATGATTTTATAGCTTTTTACAATATGTGCAGTTTTGAAATGTATGCAGTTTTGAGACGTGTGCAATTTTGGGACAGGTTTTTTTTTACTGATTTTTTTATTTTTTAATCTGATGATAATTTAAACAAAAACGAAAACTTATCTGGTCATAGAAAGATATTATACAGGGTGTACAAGAGAATAGGACACTCCTAAAATCCACGTGATCTGCTGGTCATATACAACAACTTTTATATTTATATGGGAGCAACATCGAAATCGAGATTTTTTTGCAGCTTCTCCATACAAACTTCTTGCATACCTCGATGATAATGTATGGAGCATCTGAAAAAAAAAAATGATTTCGATGTTGCTCCCATAGGAGAAGTTGTTGTATATGACCGGCTGATCCCGTGGTTTTAAGGAGTGTCCCATTCTCTTGTACACCCTGTATTTGTCGCTATTGATAAAATAGAATATCTATTGTATCTCGTTTTGATATGATCAGGAGATATACAGGGTGTTTGGTAAATTGTATATCAAGCAGACACTAACCTATGTTAACATAATACTTGTTAATAGTATGGTAAACTCAGAAATTTGATATCATCATTTGTCGCCTTTCTATACAAAAATCACTAACAACTTGCCGTGTAGGGACGGCCGTAAAGAATACACTTCCCCACCGCCAACAGGAGGCGTGTCGTAAGAGGCGACTAAATCCTGTAGCACGAGACGGGGAGCAGCGTCTGCGTGCGTCATAATAAAAAAACTGCGCTCGCCAACCCGCCTGCCAAGCGTGGCGAGTGTGGCAACAACCCCCCGATGACAGAAGTCACTGGGGGAGGCCTATGTTCAGCAGTGGACGACCGCCGGCTGAAACGACGAACGACGATGATACAAAAATCACAGTTCGTGAAATGTTGTCTCCTCAGAGATAAGTAAATACATACCGACCTATTTAAATTCTAAATTTTTTTTTTGTAAGTGACATTTAAAAATTTAAAAAAATATAAAGAATATTTTTTTTTAAATTTTTAAAAAAACTTAAGCTTTATAACAAAGTGGAATGGAGCCTCCATTTAAGCAAAATAAGCCTGTGTTTGGAGGCCCCGCTCTTCCTTAACTAAGTGCGATAACAATTTTTCCTCTAACCATGCCAATTAATAGTTAAAGTTAGTGTTTGTATTATTTATTATGTGTGTGTATGAGTGAGTGAGTGTTTGTGTGTGTGTGTGTGATTGTGTTTGTGTGTGTGTGTGTGTGTGTGTGTGTGTGTGTGTGTGTGTGTGTGTGTGTGTGTGTGTGTGTGTGTGTGTGATTTATTTGTAATTTATTAACGATTACATTTACTTGTAATTTATTAACAAGGGCACATATTTTAATCGAGAAAGAGATCAAAAACATAGTTAGCTAGCTATAGCTGATTGATTACGTTCTTTCAAAGAAAGACTTACTTTGGGTCCATCATTAAAAATGTTTTTAACTACTTGTTATATCACAGGAAATTTATTAATGGCATGATATGGTATGAGAGCTTAAATTGTATAATTGTGCTTATGAAAAAGCTTTGGCTAAGGCTTTGCAACAAAAGCTGTTAAATTTCATTGTATATAGCTTTTAAACAGCTTATTTTATATGCATTGCAGATTACATCGTAAAAAAATGATTTATCGAAATTAAATTATTTTTTATTGTGTTAATTTTTTTCATTTACTTAAAAAAATTCAATTTACAAAAAATATGCAAAATTAAAATTAATAATTAAAATACGACAATGTTTCTGGTAAAATTAAGTTTATTGGCAATAAGCTATATACACGGTGTTACTTTGCATCCTTGCCATATTAACAGAGGTAACTATATCACTGACAATAATAACAAATCAGTAAAAAAAGAAAGACCTAATTCATGTTTTTTTTAATCTTAAGTATTTTATTTTATCGACAATCTATTAAACACAACACTAATTATCGAAACGCATGCACATCACTGTTCTTATTCATCGGCACAAAAGACTTTGTAGTATTACTTGATTAGTGATCGCGTACCGTTCGAGACAAAATCGGCTTATTCCTATGTGTACTGCAAAACCAAATTTACTAAAAACTTAGTGTACTTTTATTTATGGGAGTCTCTAGTTTATCTAAACAATAGGTATAGTTCCCTACTTTTATCTCTGTGTATATGGCAAGGATGCAAAGTAACACCGTGTATACATATATTATATTTTAAATTGGCTGTTTTGCGCGCGGGAGCAGAACTATGTAAGTGGTAGATTTGTATGTACGAGTGTAGTAGACTGTATATGTACCGTGCATGGCTTTTATATACACTTATTTACCGTTGAAAAAAATATATAAGGTCCGATTTTATTAGTGTACATCCTGTTAACCTGTGACTATATAGGTGAAAAGCAATCGTAAAAACCAACTTTCAAATGTCTATCATAAAAACTAAAAAAGTTAAAAATAAAAATACGAAATAACAACATCGACTTCATATTGCATAAACTCGTCCTATCTTCAACTCTTTCTCGCTCTGACAAGGGAAAGGAATGACTGTTAATCAGATGGTTAAACGTACCAAAGATAGGACGAGTTTATGCAATATGAAGTCAATGTTGTTAATTTTGATTTTTAACTTTTTTAGTTTTTATGGTACACATTTGAATATTGGTTTTTACGATTGCTTTTCACCTATATTTAGTATTATTTTTTCTCTATGCCTATATAGTCACAGGTTAACAGGATGTACACTAATAAAATCGGCCCTTATATTAGAGTAGATTTTTTTCAAGTATAAAAAAACATAAATAAACCTAGCATGGTAATTGCTAAAAATCAAAATTTATATTGTTTAAGCTTTTCTGATCTTTACCAATAGTTAAATATTTATAACAATATTTCTATCGGGTATTGACGGTAGTAGTATATACCGCAACATTGATCAAAAAATACGCTGGCTTTGACAACGAGAACCACTTGAAAGATTTCGTCGAGACAGCTAACGTCTCGTAAGCTTAGTGGTCAAAGCACTCGCCCGGTATGCGATGGACGTGGGTTCGGATCCCACCTGAGGCGGACGATTTTTTTCAAGTGTTAAAAAACGTATTTACCGTGCCATATTATTTGTTTCGTAACGGTTTTATTTGATGCATTTTCGGTTACTTTTACTTAGTACTGCCGTTAAAATAATTACAAAACGTAATTATTTTAACGGTATTTTTTATTATTTTGTTTTTTCTTGCACGCCATTATAAATTTAAATTCAAAAATTTAAATATTAAGCATTTCAAAGTAGAAATTATTTTTTATTATATTTCATGCGATATTTGTAATTTTTTTAGCAAACTTTTTCTTTGTTTACTGCTATCACACACAGTGTAAAAATAATTTTCAGGAAAACATTTGAGTAGTGGTACAAATCACAGAAATGCACTGTTTATTTTATAAAGTTAAAAGATTTTTTTATAGATTTCTATTTAGAGTAGGGCTTTTTAAATTTTAAAATAAATGATTATACAGGGTTACATTGCAAAGTAGTGCCTCAAGAGGTGCACTGCATACGATATATGTCGGCAATTTGAACCTCTGGTTTGCGCGGGCGCTCCTGCTGTAAGAAATGTACCTTACATCGAAAAGGCTAAGGTTTGATTTTACGCGCCATTGTGACTATTATTGCATTGAACTTTGCAGTTCTAGGTTGCACAGAGATAGTGCGTGCGTATTTTTT
Source organism: Anania fuscalis (assembly GCA_950371115.1). Lineage (NCBI taxonomy): Eukaryota > Metazoa > Arthropoda > Insecta > Lepidoptera > Crambidae > Anania > Anania fuscalis. The sequence goes on from OX493354.1 coordinate 717,982, forward strand.
ATGAATGAGACAAGATTATCCACGCGTACCATATTTTAACAGCGGATGGTAATAACAAAAATAAAACATTGTGCTAGATCGATTTAGTTACTGATTCTAAGTGGTCCCTGAAAATTTGGCACTACTTTGCAATGTAACCCTGTATAGATTACTTATTTATTAAGTATGGTAGTAAAACAAGGTAACTGCCCTTTAAAGACTGATTTTGCTCTGTGGATATTGTTATTATATGCTTTTAAATACATTAATTTTATTATAGAACCATAAAAAAGTGCTCAATATACTACATTTAACGACAAAGCATCTCAAACCACTCCTCCTCCCCAGTCTCCGATAGTGGTGTGGCGCATGAAGGCTCCCGAGAAGAAGCCGCTCATCCGGCCCGAGAAGCCGGAGGAGGTGCGCGCCAAGGTGCGCCGCGGCAGCCAGAAGAAGCAGCCCAGCCCAGTACACGCACTCGCGGAGTTCCAGAGCCCTGCCGAGAGCGTCTGAGGTAACATAGCCACACGCACACATGTCTGTCGAGGTGAAGAAGCAGCCCAGCCCAGTACACGCACTCGCGGAGTTCCAGAGCCCTGCCGAGAGCGTCTGAGGTAACATAGCCACACGCACACATGTCTGTCGAGGTGAAGAAGCAGCCCAGCCCAGTACACGCACTCGCGGAGTTCCAGAGCCCTGCCGAGAGCGTCTGAGGTAACATAGCCACACGCACACATGTCTGTCGAGGTGAAGAAGCAGCCCAGCCCAGTACACGCACTCGCGGAGTTCCAGAGCCCTGCCGAGAGCGTCTGAGGTAACATAGCCACACGCACACATGTCTGTCGAGGTGAAGAAGCAGCCCAGCCCAGTACACGCACTCGCGGAGTTCCAGAGCCCTGCCGAGAGCGTCTGAGGTAACATAGCCACACGCACACATGTCTGTCGAGGTGAAGAAGCAGCCCAGCCCAGTACACGCACTCGCGGAGTTCCAGAGCCCTGCCGAGAGCGTCTGAGGTAACATAGCCACACGCACACATGTCTGTCGAGGTGAAGAAGCAGCCCAGCCCAGTACACGCACTCGCGGAGTTCCAGAGCCCTGCCGAGAGCGTCTGAGGTAACATAGCCACACGCACACATGTCTGTCGAGGTGAAGAAGCAGCCCAGCCCAGTACACGCACTCGCGGAGTTCCAGAGCCCTGCCGAGAGCGTCTGAGGTAACATAGCCACACGCACACATGTCTGTCGAGGTGAAGAAGCAGCCCAGCCCAGTACACGCACTCGCGGAGTTCCAGAGCCCTGCCGAGAGCGTCTGAGGTAACATAGCCACACGCACACATGTCTGTCGAGGTGAAGAAGCAGCCCAGCCCAGTACACGCACTCGCGGAGTTCCAGAGCCCTGCCGAGAGCGTCTGAGGTAACATAGCCACACGCACACATGTCTGTCGAGGTGAAGAAGCAGCCCAGCCCAGTACACGCACTCGCGGAGTTCCAGAGCCCTGCCGAGAGCGTCTGAGGTAACATAGCCACACGCACACATGTCTGTCGAGGTGAAGAAGCAGCCCAGCCCAGTACACGCACTCGCGGAGTTCCAGAGCCCTGCCGAGAGCGTCTAAGGTAGGAGCATCACGAACCGAGCTAATACAGAAACAATTACACATACACATACCAGACACCTACATCACATACAGAATCACTCACAATCACATACCCAACCCGAAAACACGATCACTCTTACATGCACACACAATCACACAGACACAGAATCACTCACAATCACATACCCAACCCAAAACCACAATCACCCACACACCGTGCACAAACACACACAAACACACACACACGCACACACGTCTGTCAAGGTAGGTACATCACTAAACACACACACACACACGCGTCTTTCAAGGTAGGTACATAGTGATGTACCTACCTTGTGTAGTGTAGTGTTTAGTGAAACACACTGCATATACAGAAAGAGAGAGACTAGACACACTCACTCGCACACACATAACTTACATACACAAACAAAAAAAGATAGATCAGATAAATTAATACACACACAAGCGCGCTCGCACACACACCCACTCACAAACACACTAACACACGCACATCGGTTTTTTTTTATTTTTTTTTTATTTTTATGTATAAAAAAACTCTGACTTCTAATATATTTTGGTCTCAAATTTGCATAAATAAGACAATTTGTTTGTGGTTTGTGTGGAGCATATTTTATATTTATTCAGTATAAATGTTTATTTTCAGCTATCGGTCGGAGGTAAACAAGCTTGAGGGAACTGTATTTAGTGAAAGCTCATATTTATTTTGTATCGAAATTCCAATCTCTTGTGATTATTGATAGGATTATGCGATTTATTGATAAATAACATTATTATTTTTGCCAAAATTGTGATTTTTTTAATGACAAATCTTATTTTTTATATACCTCCGATTTGCTTAGCCTTTGACGATTCAAATAAGAGAATATACAGGATGTCAAGTTTAACAAAAGATATGATGACGTAATGTGTTCTTCTTATATATAATCAACTTTTACCATTAGACCAATAGTGACGACCGTCTGGTGTAGTGGTTCGCGCTCCGGACTACGATGCCTGGCGGTTGCGGGTTCGAATCCCGCGAGGGGCAAATGTTAGTGTGATGAGCACGAGCATTTGTACCTAAGTCATGGATGTTTATAAACGTATTTAAGTATGTTTGTCCGTTATCTTGTCGCCATAGCACAAGCTTTGCTTAGTTTGGGGCTAGATAATTAGTGTAATTGAGGAAACAGTTTATTATTATTATTATAGTTAAACCTCCGTAGCCGAGAGGCGAGCACGCCGGACTTTAAATAGCGCCGCCATCTCTGAGGTTCCGGGTTCGATCCCCGGTCGGGTCAATGTATAAAACGAACTTTTCTATATCGGCTCGGGTCTGGGTGTTGTGGTACCGTCGTTGTTTCTGATTTCTATAACACAAGTGCTTTAGCTACTTACCTTAGGATCAGAGCAATGTATGTGATGTTGTCCAATATTTATATTTATAGTAAAATAGAGGACAAAAAACCGGACAAGTGCTACTCGGACTCGCCCGAGGGTTCCTTTCAAATTTTTAGGTACCCGTTCATTGTATAAAAAACATGTTTTTTATAATTTAATTACAAATGTACGGTTTTCAATTTTTTCCTTAAACTTGTAGTAGCTATAAGACGGTATTACTTGTCAAATTTCATAGTTCTACGTCAACTGAAAATACGTTCAAAGGGTCTTGACAGACGGACGGACAAACAACACTGATCCTATTTAGGGTTCCGTATTTTCTTTTTGTGGTACGGAACCCTAAAAACAGTTATTGCTTTAATTTTGTCATAACTTAACCAAGTTCTTTTAGTAAAAGTTGTTTTTATTTAAGAAGAGAGTCTTGAAGTATCATACATTCAACCTAACATCCTGTATAATAAAATAAATAATACTTAAGTATTTTATAATTTTATATTATTATACAGGGTGTAAAATAAGGCTTAACGAAGCCTTAAACCACGAATTCTATACATAAAACCAAGTAGAATTCAAAAAAAATAATTGCTGGGAAATTACTTTTATTTTTGGGTATCAAAAAAAATACTTATTTCTAACCCGCAATGTATAACGCGCACGCCACAGACTATGCCTGTGTGTGTAAGCGGATCATGTTTCTTTGTAAAAAAGTTTAGTATTATCAAGCAGAAGTCAATTTTGTAAAAAATCTTTGAAAAAAAATTGTAACCTTGACTGTCAATAACCCGTCATTTCCCAGGTATAGTGTAAAAGAAAAAAAATATCGTAATAATACGTAGAATATGTGGTATTCGGCTCCGTTAAGCCTTTTTTTACACCCGATACATTAAAATATTTAACCATCGAAGGTAGAACATAGCCTTTATTCAAGTTTGTCATACGTAAAGAAATATACACGGCTTATGATGGGTATAGCTTTCTTTATACAGGGTTATTTGAAAAAAAATCAACAACCTCACACGACTAGATAGCTAACATCATAAACAACAACATTTGTTCTACGAGTTTAAATAATTTGACACGTTTTTCTTTCATACAAAAATAAATATCAATTTAATTTTACGTCTGAATGTTCTTATCTCTGTGCGCTTTACATCGGGAGGGGCGGGGGAGGGCGGGGCGCGCGCGTCGCCTAACATAGACTTACAAATGGTAAGAGAGTACAATAAAAGCTTGGAAAAACAATTTTAATTAATGTAATGAGTTATGGGTTACCCCTTCTCTTCCTATGGGTGTCGTAAGAGGCGACTACAGGGAACCGCCACAAGAAGACGGGCAGCAGCGTCTCCTCTCCACCATTGGCCAAACTGCGATCGCCAACCCGCCTGCCAAGCGTGGCGATTATGGGAAAATCCTCCTTTTGGAGAGGCCTGTGTCCAGCAGTGGACTGATATAGGCTGGTGATGATGATGAATGAGTTATGATAAAACTTGTAGAACAAATGTTGTTGTTTATGATGTTAGCTATCTAGTCGTGCGAGGTTGTTGATTTTTTTCATGTCATGTGAGACAGAGACAGAGCATGCCAAAACCGAAGCAAACCGATCATCGGCCGAGTATTTTTCTAAACTCTATTATTTTAATCATACTTGTAATCTTTAAATTAAATGACAATATCGTACATATTGTATTAGTAAAATATATATCAATGTAGATTAGAACAATATCTAAGTTAATATTAAACTTTTGCACTCAATTTTTATAAACGCCTGTCAGTCTGATTGAATTGAATGTCAAATTGACAGCTTTAAGTTCTGTCAATTTGACAGGAAATTGAACCGAAGCTAAAAGATGTATTAGTATTGAGATTTATTGGCAATAATTTTATTTGATAGGAAATAATTTGCCTTAGATATACTTGTAGGTTGTCAGTTGTAGATTTGGTCGAATTAAGGTAACAATTACAATTATATTTGAGTCTGAAGAGCGAGACAGATATAGTATTCAATCAATACAAACATCGACCGTCTCATATCCTAATTATGATTTCACTATAGTATTTATATATGCATATGATTTCAGATTAATATGGTTATTATAACATATTTACAAGCTTCCTAATTTTTGCGGTTCACGAAAAAAATATATGGACATGCCTTACTAAATAAATTATGTAATAATTAGTGTTGCCGATCGATAGTTCACTATCGATAGTCTATCGATAGACTATTGATATTTGGACAAAAACGTCGTTGGAAAAAAATAGTATCGATTGAACTTTCGATAGTATCGATAGTTTTACTATTGATAGTTGACCTCGAAAATCATCTATAATATCGATAGGCCTATCGATAGTATCGATACTGTCAATAGTATCGATAGCTCTGTAAGATTTAATACTATCGAGACAGAGCAATACTATCGATAGTATCGATATTGTCGATACTATCGATAGTATGGATAGCTCAGTGAGATTCAATACTATGGACACAGAGCAATACTATCGATAGTATCGAAGCTGAATATCGGATGCACTATCGATAGTATCGATACTATTGGTGCTGACTATTGCAACAACAATCGATACTATCGATAGTGCATCCGATATTCAGCTTCGATACTATCGATAGTATTGCTCTGTCTCGATAGTATTAAGAGCTATCGATACTATTGATAGTATCGACAACATCTATCTATCGACATTATAGATGATTTTCGAGGTCAACTATCAATAGTAAAACTATCGATAGTACGGCAACAATATTTTTTATGACTGTTCCCATTTTTCCGAAATACATAATTTTTCAATCATATATATATATTAATTAATCAGTCAATTCAGAGAACATTTGATAAACCTAATGAACTATTTAATTCAGAAAGGCATAACCATGTTATTTTTTCGTGAACCAAAAAGTGAAGTTTAAATGACAAATCAATAAACACCCTGTATTCATGTGAATAATAACTCTAATAATTATAGCTCTTGATCAACCTAAGCCCCTGGAGGTCTAATACGAAAGCGCATCGTTCGGTCGGTCGTATTATCCGATCAAATTAAGACACCCATTCACCCGTATCAAAGGTTTGACAATTTATGAACAATTGAAAACGGTCGGGTTTTTACACGGCTAGATTGAGTTGGTCATATTTTTTTAAAGGATCGACACATGAGACTGGCCATTTTAATTTGTTAGGTTTATACGACCGAACGAAAGATACACTTTCGTGCTAGGCCCCCTGTATATGGAAGTAAAACACTTGAAACATTTGCATTATTGTCTTTGGATAAAAATATCGAGTGACACAGATTTTGTACTATTAAGACAAAACAAATCGTTTTATACACAATTTATAACTTTATAGCTAAATATAATTAAAGTAGTAATTCGTAATGTAATTTATAAAATATTGATCACAAAACTGTTTAGCCGACTTTAAAAATGTGGTATTTGTGTATAAAAAAATTATTGGACGTTTGTTTTTTTTATTTTTACATTCTTCGTACCGCCTTAATAGATGTCGTTTCATACAAAATGTATGAGAAAAAATCAGTAAATAGCGGTCCATACAAAATGTGCGAAAATATTAGCTTTTTTTGGGAATATTTTCGATGGTTTAGGAAAATAAAATAAAATAAATAAATAAACACCGGAAATATTCATAAACGTCATTTTTGACAGTTGTTTTTAAAAAACGTCAAAAGATACCCGTTGACTCGTTTCTCCTTCAAATAAACCTCGAGTTCGTAGGACTAACTCGTATATTGTATACAATATTAATAAACATTAGAATAAATACACTCGAATTTGACAATAGTTGACTTTTTTAAAGTCGGTTAAATATTGAAGAAAGGGATGCGGTAACATGGAATGACGTGTCGGTTCTGCTCACAATTTGTGAAGTTCAATTTATCATTTAACTCTTAGCGGTATAAACATTTTCAATTTTTATTGGTTTTCAATCCAAACTCAAGCGCATAAAGTTCAAAATATGATGGCAGCTATTTGGCCACCACTGGTTAAAGGTTAATAGTTTTGCATCGATAAAAATGTGTGATGGCAACATTTTTTTTTATTCGTACTCGCAAAAAGTTCTGATAGGATCAAGAACGAATGTATTACCATAAAGTAATCATTTGACTCAATAAAAAAAGACTCAGGTTTTTGGGAAAAATTATCCCTCGCAGCTTTATCTAAAGTTTTCTTTTTGTCTGAAAGAGATCGCTTCTAGCGAGAAGACCGCCTAAATTGTGCAGCTTGTATTTTCCTGCTTGTCTTGTGTAATTAAGAATATATTTATTATTTGACGACCTCCATAGCCGAGAGGTGAGCACGCCGGACTTTAAATGGCGTCGCCATCTCTGAGGTTCCGGGTTCGATCCCCGGTCGGGTCAATGTACAAAACGAACTTTTCTAAATTGGCTCGGGTCTGTGTGTTGTGGTACCGTCGTTGTTTCTGATTTCTATAACACAAGTGCTTTAGCTACTTACCTTAGGATCAGAGCAATGTATGTGATGTTGTCCAATATTTATTTATTTATTTATGTATTTACAACTTTCGTATTATGAGCAAAACCGAATGAGAGTAGAAACTCGAAGATTGTACAATAAAGGCAGCCAAATTTTACTAGAAATATGTATTTAAAGCATTTTACAATAATTTAGTTGTTAAGAGCTATACCGTTGACATATAGGAAATAATAATATTATTTATCTGTGAATAATTGATTAATAAATGATATTTGTAAGATCTCTTAGCTCTGGTTTTGCAAAGGTCTATTATGCATACTAAACCGCCGGAAAAACCCGCCGGACTTATTTTGTACCATATTTGTTGAACTTTAAAGCGTCTCTGAAACCATAGTCAAAAAAGATATTTTTTTTATAATAAATATAGTATACAGGGTGTAAAAAAAGGCTTAACGAAGCCTTAAACCACGAATTCTATATATAAAACAAAGTAGAATGCAAAAAAAATAATTGCTGGGAAATGACTTTTATTTTTTGGTATCAAAAAAAAATAACTTATTTCTAACCCGCAATGTATAGCGCGCACGCCACAGAAGAAAGAAGTACTGAAAATTAATATCATGTTTCTTTGTAAAAAAGTTTAGTATTATCAAACAGAAGTCAATTTTGTAAAAATCTTTGAAAAAAAATTGTAACTTTGACTGTCAATTACTCGGTAACCCGTCATTTCCCAGGTATAGTGTAAAAGAAAAAAATGATCGTAATAGAATGTGTGGTAATCGGCTTCGTTAAGCCTTTTTTTACACCCGATATATTAAAAATAGCATTTAACATAAAACCTCTATTATGTCAACGTTAAAGCGTAAAATATAAAGTCTGTTCATCGAATTTGGCGAATTATATAAACAAACCTTTATTTTTGACGTGACTCTAATATTTTTAACTCAAACTGAAAAATTGTTATGCTATAGTCCCGAGCAATAAAATTTTAATACTTTGTAACTTAATACAATTGGAATAGGGTTTAAAATACAACGAAAATGTAATATTATACTCGTGATTGCATTATAAAAACCTCATATAAGAAGTCTTTCACAATAGTTATGGGATTGTTCATTAAAAAACCGGCCAAGTGCGAGTCGGACTCGCGCACAAAGGGTTCCGTACCATTATCTATAAAAACGGCCAAAAAATCACGTCTGCAAATATTTATTGTATTCAGTTTTTTAGTATTTTTTGTTATAGCGGCAACGAAATACATCATCTGTGAGAATTTTAACTCTCTAACTATCACGGTTCATGAGATGCAGCTCGGTGACAGACGGACTGGCAGACAGACAGACAGACGGACAGCGGAGCCTTAGTCATAGGGTCCCGTTTTACCCTTTGGGTACGGAACCCTAAAATACTTAAATTAAGGCCCTTGTACACTACAGACTTTTGAGCGGCCGATATTCAGATCGTTCTTTAAATTACTGTGAAAATTGACCAATCGTTTGAGCAGTCATATTAAGAGGCCTATTACAGAATTTTAACAGTTTTGCGGTTGTTTAAAGATTAGTGGTGATTTAAAAATAAATTATTATTATAATAATGAATTTATTAATTGTCGCCATGTTTGTTTACATAGTTCGCCAGCACCGAATGATGGACTATAGGTGATAGTATTACAAAAAGTATTAAGCATTTATAATAACTGTAGTTTATATTATACTGATGATTAGAAACACAGCGCGTGCAAAGCTTTGTCATACGAAACATTAGCCTTACTACAAAAAAGATAGACTAGGTCTAAACCATGTCTAAAAACCGGCCAAGTGCGAGTAGACTCGCGTACGAAAGGTTCCGTACCATCATCTATAAAAACTGCTAAAATTACTTTTCTTGTACGGGAGCCCCTTAGATGTTTATTTTATTCTATTTTTTAGTATTTGTTGTTATAGCGGCAAAAGAAATACATCATCTGTGAAAATTTCAACTCTCTAACTATCACGGTTCATGAGATACAGCCTGGTGACAGACGGACAGACAGACGAACGAACAGCGGAGTCTCAGTTATAGATTCCCGTTTTACCCTTTGGGTACGGAATCCTAAAAAAGGGAGACTAAGTTTAAACCATGTCTAATAAACAACCAACCAATTTAAAATATTGATACATCAGACATTCGAAACATATTATTAACAGACATTTCAAATTGATTGGCTATTCTTTAGATAGTGTTTAACCATAGTCTTATCTTTTCTGTAGTACGGCCATTTATTTTTTGCAAGAGGTTATTCAAATTTAAAGGTTTATTTACTGAAACCGTCTCCGTATACGGTGCAGTAGTTTTCGCGCGAATATTTTAAACTGAAGTTGTCCTGAAACCAACACCTTATATTTGTTTAGCTGCTATCCAACAGTTAATAAAATATTCACTTTAAGTGCAGTCTGCTGCAAATTTATTCAATTTGACAGTTAACCTTACTCCCTTGTAATAAGAGTCAATATCTGTTTCAATGTTAACACATTTTTGAGCTGATTGTATAGGGAAAGTCAATTCCCATTAGTTCAAGTAGCGACTTTTGTAAAATAAAAAATCTTACTTTGTTTTATGTGTAGAAGATTAGTAAGTATCATAAAAACATGCCCAAACAATTTCGTACTTTATTAAAGATAAATAACAAGAATAATAACACATTGCTTTCAAATGAAATCGAAATCATGAATACCCTTTAATAAATCGCTACTTGAACTTTTGGGAATAATATTCCCATAAATATTTAATATTGATTTGTGAATTATTACGGAAAAAATACACTAAATGGCATTTCTAAATAGTTCATTAAATAGTTTAATATATCCGCAAGAAATCATAGTTTTTAATCATGTATCGAAGTTAGAGGTTTTTCAATTTTCTACAGATTTTAAACATTGTACTTAGTTTGTAAAATAAAAATGTATACCTACCAACGTTGTTTTATTCAATCTGTTGATCATCGTAGTGGCGTGGTTTTTCACCTTGAACGCAATCCAGTTTTTGGTAGAATTCCGAAAATCATTATTTTTTCAGTTCTGGGTGCTAGGTGAAGTGACGCTTCTATCAAAACGACGTCACTTTCTTTTTTTATTTTGGGCCAGAATGTAGATCTTAAAGAGCCAGCCAGAAAAGAAAAATGTTGTTTAGCATTTTATCGATAGGCAAAACAAATTTTGTCTTCGACGACAATTTTGTCGTTTTCCCTAACCTAACGGATCACTGACATCTCGAATCCTTTTTCTTAATATTTTCAGGGTCTCCCGTTCTTCGTAGCAACTTATTTTTACGTTATAACACGGCATTGCCAAGATATTTTGGTTTTTTCTTTGATAGCGTCGAAGACAAAACAACATTTTTACGTGAAGATAAATAACACTTGAAAAAAATCATCGACCTCAGGTGGGACTCGAACCCACGTCCCATCACATACCGGGCGAGTGCTTTGACCACTAAGCTACCGAGGACGTCACGTGACAAGATGAAATTCCTCAAGTGTTTTTTCTCGCTGTCAAAGCCAGCGTATTCTGATCAATGTTGTAGCTATATGTATAGCTGAGTAGTATACTTCCGTCAACACCCTATAGAAATATTTTTTTAACAAAAATTTACAATGTTTAAGCATTTCTAATCTTAACCAATAGTCAAATATTTGTAAAAATATTTCTATAGGGTGTTGACGGTAGTATGCTACTCAGCTATACATATAGCTACAACATTGATCAGAATACGCTGGCTTTGACAGCGAGAAAAAACACTTGAGGAATTTCATCTTGTCACGTGACGTCCTCGGTAGCTTAGTGGTCAAAGCACTCGCCCGGTATGCGATGGGACGTGGGTTCGAGTCCCACCTGAGGTCGATGATTTTTTTCAAGTGTTATTTATCTTCAATTAAACCTTGCATGGAATTGCTAAAAACAAAAATTTACAATTACGACATTTTTACGTCCAAAGTCGATAAAACGGCTGGACAAAATTTTATCGTGTTACGCATGCTAGCCCTGCTGAACACACAACTTACGTAGGTTGCCAGTTATAAAAAGAATAATTCCTTACCATTTGTAGTACAGCAGAGACACGTAAGTTTTTTTTTTAAACAGGACTTGTTAGTCGTCATGCTCTATGCTAAGCGTAGTATTAGCAATGACATCATACATACATACATACAGGATAATTACTTTTAAACTTTCGTGTTGCATAATTTAAACTCGATGAAACGGGAATTAACGCGATCATAATAGGGACACAGTGAGTGTAGTGTGAATAGGGAAAGAATAGGGACACAGTGAGTGTAGTGTGTGACGGTACTTGGCGTGAAAATAATATCATGAGGGTAGATGAAGAATCTGCCTCTCATACGGAGTGAAGACATCGCTGTTCCAGTCAGCCTGTGACCACGGTCGGTGTAACCCGATCGAAACGTCAGGCGAAAAGGATAACATTTTGTACCCAAATTATGATCGCGTTAATTCCCGTTTCATTGAGTTTACATACAGGATGTGAGAAATGGTGCACCAAGCCGAATCTAGCCTGTTTCCCTTGTTTTTCGTCAGAAAAAATGCTGTGACGCATTCCTGCAAGCCCTCAAGGGGCGCCGTTGTAGTATGTGGGACTCCAGGCCTAAAAAAACGTGCCTACCCACTAAAAACCAGACGAAGTCCTCCGTAGCCGAGAGGCGAGCAAGCCGGACTTTAAATGGCGCCGCCATCTCTGAGGTTCCGGGTTCGATCCCCGGTCGGGTCAATATAGAAAACGAACTTTTCCATATTGGCTCGGGTCTGGGTGTTGTGGTACCGTCGTTGTTTCTGATTTCTATAACACAAGTGCTTAAGCTACTTAGCTTAGGATCAGAGCAATGTATGGGCATTTTCACTTTAATGTGCAATGATTTTAATTTTGATGAATTTTTACAAAACTTGTATTTTTTTGCTAAAACTTGCTTAAGTTTATAGTAAATATAATGTATTTTAGGATTTATATAATAATCTATCAAATTGATCAATATTTATCCTTAAATACATTATTATTGTCAGGAAGGTGTTGAAAAATTGTCTAGTTTGTAACAAAAATGAAAGTAATTATTCTATGAATAAAGGGAATAAATAAATCTGCAATCATGACATTTATTATAGTGTAGGAATCATTATACTTAAAATCAACATGAATAACTAAACATTATTGAATTTTTAATAACAATCTTGTAATTTAATTCGGTTTTGTAACATTTTGCGCCAAACGAAAATTATTTTTTAAAGTTGCTGTTTTAATTCTGATAATTTTCTAATGAAGTGAGATTTATTTAAAAGGGTTTTGAATTTGGTTTACGAAAGATAAAACATATGTTACTATTAATGGGAAAATTTTCGAAATATTTAACAAAGATTAATCAACAAAAAACGGGACAGTTACAAATGGACATGACATGTTACAAAACCGAATTTATAAGGTGTCGTCCTCAATGTGACAAAATATAAAAAAACATTAGGATTAAATCTCTTTATGTTAAAAATTGAGCAAACAATTGAAATAATCACTTCAATGACTAATTAGAGCCTGACTGTGTGAAGGTATAGGTATACATACTTAAAAACATACAACAAACTACGCTGAAACTAATTGCCCAACAATAAACATTTACCTGTTTAAACAAGCCTTTACTTGTCCGGTTTGTAACGTTTCTTGTCTGTCATGTAGTAACGTTACAAAAAAGACGTTACAAAAATATTTGAGCTTTGAAATAAAATTAAATTTATCCATTAAATTGCAACAATCCCTTCATGCTATCATGTATTTGTAATTAACATGTTCTAAGTTATGTGCTGAACTCTAATTAGCATAAATTTACGCCGTAAAATGTAATAAAAATACGTTACTAACCAGAAAAAACAGGAACCACAAATTGCACAGAAGATACGTTTATCCCACGTTACAAGTTCTGACACTATTTTCAATATGGCCGATGCTTTTTTTAAGTCAAGTAGTGAGGGTTGCATGGCATAAAAAATCATAATCTTCAGTAGTTTCTACAATGGATCGGATATTTGCGTTACAAAACCAGACATGTCCGGAAAACCGAAAAGCATGGGACAAGCTTTACAAATTAATTGTAGTTTAATTATAATGATTGATTTAGCAAAATTTGTATTTAAATAAAAAACAAGTGTACCTTTATCAAATTTGATTATTACATTATTAACCACCAAGTTAAAACGCGTCAAAAACTGAAGGCCAAGTTGGCTACCTAGAAACGGGACAGTATGAAACTGATAATTATCATAATTTGAAACATATTTTTTACGTAAAATTAAATAACGTATGTTTATATATTAGTAAAACTAGGGAAAACCATCATGTCTAATTTAAGTTTAAGCTAAATTCATTACAGTAATTGTTTCTGAATTTTTAATAAAATTATTTATGTACAGGGACACGTCGGAAACAGCAATTTGCCATTTAAAGTGAAAATGCCCGTATGTGATGTTGTCCAATATTTATTTAAAAAATAAATTAAAAAATGGTGGACGAGAGCCGCGAGTGATCGCCCAGGGCAACCCTAGGGATACGTCCGCAGTAGCCTTAGTCAAAGTCATTTATTTCTGCAAATTGGCCATCAATGGCACTTTTACATGTCCCAATTTTTTTTTCTACCACCGCTTCGGGACTATATATCGGCTGGTGATGAGAAGAAGCAGCGCAACAAACTCGGCCAGGTTTTATTGCAGGAAATACAATTACAAGATAGTGTAAGTGCGATGCCTATATTTGCTTATGTTAACATGTGCATATAAATAGTATGGAGAAAACAGAAATTTGATATCATTAGTTTTAAAAAAAATATTTTCATACAAATCGGATTCTATAAATGGTTCTTTCTGAAAAAATAAAAAAATTAAATGGTGATATCAAATTTCTGACTTCATTATCCATCCATCCATCCATCAGCCGAAAGACGGCCACTGCTGGACATAGGCCTCCCCCATGGATTTCCACAAAGATCGGTCTTGTGCCACCCGCATCCTGCGGCTTCCCGCGACCTTCACCAGATCGTCGGTCCATCTTGTGGGGGGCCTACCAACACGACGTATTCCTGCAAGCCCTACGGGGGAACCGTTGGAGTATGTGGGAACTCCAGGCCTAAAAAAACGTGCCTAACTTAACGTGTTAATTTCATTAACATACTAATTATATGAATATGTTAACAAAGGCACATGACGAGCTCCGTAGCCGAGAGGCGAGCACGCCGGACTTTAAATGGCGCCGCCATCTCTGAGGTTCCGGGTTCGATCCCCGGTCGGGTCAATGTAGAAAACGAACTTTTATATATTGGCTCGGGTCTGGGTGTTGTGGTACCGTCGTTGTTTCTGATTTCTATAACACAAGTGCTTTAGCTACTTACCTTAGGATCAGAGCAATGTATGTGATGTTGTCCAATATTTATTTATTTACAGGCTAGTTAACACCCTGTTTGTAGGTACCTACTAAACATTTTTTAGCATGTAACAAGAGTACCATGGGGTACACAGGCTTGGTGTTATGGTAAAAAATATACAATATATTGTTTTAAAATTTCATGGTCACTAACATTAGAATAGTTTGTTACGGGATTGCTACCATGTACCTTATTTTTGAGTTCCCGATATTTCGGCACTGTTGCAAGCGCAATGATCACGGAGTAACTGATCACCAGTTTCTTCAGAAACTATTCTAAAAATATACAAGTTTTTTATTTTATCCTTCACTGAATTGAAAAATAATATTAATTTGGACTTTGTTTTAACTTTTTATGGAATTGATTATTGCCATTTGCGATGTAGGCCACTAGTTCATATTAATTGCTTAATATTTGACATGATTTAAATTACTTATTTGACATATTTATTTAATTATGATTTTTCTCATTTGACATTTGCATGCTAGTAAGTTAGCGAAACATGTTTGAACATAATATTTAAATGTAACACCTTATAACATGTACCGTGTGACGAGGATCCGGCGGCGCGACATCCCTACACGCGAACCGGCAGATCGACATTCGACAACCCTAGTACGCGCCCCACCAAGCCACGCCCACACCGCGCGCCCCGCACGGCGATATTTAAAGCGCGGCGGGAGCAGTCGCCCGAGTTCCACAGCCGAAGCAAGACGTCTCCGCGCGCGCACGTCACTCTTGCCATTGCTTCCGTGCGTTGGAACTCTGACGATTAGCTAACCCGTGTTCCTTACTAACGTAGTTAAGATACCCGACCCATCCCTGATCCGAAGGTTTCGTGAGCTAGCGGCTTCGTGTCGCGTGCCCTAAACCTTCACTCCCAGACCTTGACCGCGCTCCTGCTGTGAGCCCATCCCCGGCCCGGACGCTCTTGCGGCTTCGTGTCGCACCGACTCCGCATGCCAGCCTTCATTACCCGTAGATAACAGTAGTTACTAACAAACACCCGCCTCGCTACGCGTTGACCGTAATCCGTCCCGAGGGAATCGCGCCGATCCCCGTCGCCCCGCCTCATCCGTCTGTACGGACTAAATAAGACAGCAGTCACAGCCTAGGTAGATTTAAGAAGTGAACTAGTTATAAGGAACATTGTGTATGTTATCAAATATAGAGAGTGCACACGTCCCGTGAGTTTATCTGGTTAATTCCCTGTTAGGATCCTGTAAATAGGTACGCATCCCCTCACCGCACGCACCGCGGGCTTGGGGCCAGTACATATGCTGACGAGGAACTCAGGCCTGAGCTAGCCGAAAGGGTTCTCCGTCACAACCGTGTTTCATGTAAATAAATGAATTTGAATTTGAATTCCTTTCTAAATTAATAATTTATGTAGTAAATACATTGTTGCATTACATAAACAGTTGCGGGGTTAAAACCTGCAACAGGTTCGTTTGAAGGAGCACGAAGTAGTAAACCAAGAAAGTGGGATTATTTGCGAAGATAATATTAAAAAGCAGCGTTTTTTTTTAATCTTTATTACACACTAAAATACTTTAGACTTTGAATTTCGGCAAATACTAATAAAATGATGAATGAGGATTAATTACCCGACTGCCAAACGAGGGTTATGTTTTTTACTTTAACACTCAGATAACCAGAATTTAAGTAGTTACCTACTGGTGTTCATTCAAAACAATCCAGTGTTTAATCATATTAATAGACATTAACTTAATGAAAGCCCTTATACAATGCATAACAAAATGTATTCGTAAATGAAATTTCAAGCTGACTATTACACTTTGATTATATACATGTCTAGATTCCCTGTTTGAGTGTCATAAACGTCAAATATTATCCATCGTTATATATTAACCAACTGTTGGCGCCAAAGTTTGTTTCGCCCGGTCAGTGGCGCGCTTGTTACCATAGAAACCCATAATTGTTACCATAGTAACTATAGGTTACTCACTCAAATCTGGCCTGTTCTTACGGTGACAATTGCAGCACCACACTATCTAGACATGTTTATAATCAAAGTCAATAGATTCAGCTGCTATTTAAATTTAATTCAAATTAAACAACGACTGCATTATCATGAAACTAATTAACTTGTTCCGAATTGCGCTAAATGCCCTTTCAGCACGAAACCGACAAAATATAATAGTCGCAAATATATTATACAAAAAAGGGTTTCTCACATACCTACTGCATTCGTATGGATTCGTGCTATAAGTCTAAACAGTCAGTTTTAATAATGTTTAACATAAAATGGCATTTAACTTATAATAACTATCTTTTGTTAAAGTTAGGTACCAAATATGCTCACGTACAGTCAACAGCACGTCGACCTACCCCAAAAGCCAAAAATTCTCCAATAGATTTTCAACTTTAAACCTGACATATAGAGTTCATTTTCAAATGAGAAAATTTGACATTTTGTGGTAGGTCGACATGCTGTTGTCCGTACTTAAATCTACAAAAATATGATTAAACGACTCGTAAGTATAAATTCAAGTCTAAGGTATTTTTAAAATAAATTATTAGTCAACTAACACACAATCAAAACAAAATTAATAACAGCTCAAACGATTACATAATGTTTTTGCAAAACGATTGATAAATTATTAACTATGATAATATTGAATTTGTAAAAATCGGCCTTACTTCAAAAAAGATGGACTAGTGTCAAACCATGTCGAAAGAAAAGCCAATCAATTTGAAATGTTGATACATCAGACAGTCGAGACATATTATTAACAAACATTTCACATTGGTTGGCTATTCTTCTAGTCTATCTTCTATGTAGTAAGGGCTAAATGTTTTTTTTTTCAATTGTTACATTATTTAAATAAATACACTTGTGGACTCTTTTCTACATTAACGAAGAATACAACCAAAGTGAGGGTAAAGGTGTTAGTAGCAGATAACGCCTTTGCCGCCTTTACCGCCGCCTTTGCCGCCTTTACTTCCTCCTTTGCCATCTTTACAGTCGTCGTCTCCGCCTTTACCGTTGCCCTTTCCGCCTCCCTTACCACCGCCTTTGCCGCCTTTGTTGTCATCTTTACAGTCGTCGTCTCCGCCTTTACCTTTGCCCTTTCCGCCTCCCTTGCCACCGCCTTTGCCGCCTTTGTTGTCATCTTTACAGTCGTCGTCTCCGCCTTTACCTTTGCCCTTTCCACCTCCCTTGCCACCGCCTTTGCCGCCTTTGTTGTCATCTTTACAGTCGTCGTCCCCGCCTTTACCGTTGCCCTTTCCGCCTCCCTTGCCACCGCCTTTGCCGCCTTTGTTGTCATCTTTACAGTCGTCGTCTCCGCCTTTACCGTGGCCCTTTCCGCCTCCCTTGCCACCGCCTTTGCCGCCTTTGTTGTCATCTTTACAGTCGTCGTCTCCGCCTTTACCGTTGCCCTTTCCGCCTCCCTTGCCACCGCCTTTGCCGCCTTTGTTGTCATCTTTACAGTCGTCGTCTCCGCCTTTATCGTCCCCCTTTCCGTCACAATCGCCGCCATTGTTATCACCTTTGCCGCCTCCATTATCGTCTCCTTTTCCGCCATCTTTACAGTCGTCGTCATCGCCTTTGCCGCCATCACAGTCGATGACTCCGCCTTTACCGTGGCCCTTTCCACCGCCCTTGCCGCATCCCTTCAGTACATCAGGGAGTTTGAGGTCTTTGAAAAAAAAAACGCAATTTCATAACTGTACTGTTTCAGTATGAACGAGAGTTCGAGAGTTTCGAGAGTAGGTAAGTGAAAAAAAAATAACTACCTAGTTTCATGATTCATGTTAAAAAGCTTATAAAAATTACCCACAAATTTGTCTATGCCATAACTATTTCTAAGTTAAGCTGATACTAGATGTATGGAGTGTAGAAGGACAGACAGCGTGGGAGAATAAGAACAAGTAGCCCAAACTTGTCCCGAAGCAGTGGTAGGGAAAAAATAATAATGGGACGTGTAAAAGAGCTTAATTTAAGCCTATTTGCAAAAATAAATTGGTTTTATAGTTGAAAAAGTGTCCAACTTTATTCAGTAAGTAACAGTTCAAAAATCCTCCACAGCAGCGCTAGTGTCGCTAGAGGTTATGAAATGTAGTTAGCAGTTGTCGACGGAGTGAAGTGTGTTGACGTGAGGAATTCAGTATTTGTGGTGATTTATTTTTAAATAATAAAAATATTAATTAATTTTGTAAATAATAAAGTTACATATTTGGTTAATAATATTATGCATAATTTCCTGTATAAATTGAAAACATTTACATTCTTTTATTTTTATAAAAAGTGGGCCATATCAAAGCTAATGTTTTTCTTTACTGGTTTGCCTTGTACGTCAACCAGCTTTTTCATTTGTTTTTTAATTTACACTCTAGCCCTTAGCTACTGTGGCGCCGCCAGTTTTCCCTATTTTACGGAAACTTTTTATAGATATTTATACCTACCTCCACACTCCATAGTAACACGTATGGAGTCCATACGTGTTACTCTCAAATATCTTTTGTACTAAGGCACTTTAATTTTAAATACAATTAATTATATAATAAATGTATACACAAAAACGAAATGGATTTTTTTGTGTTGTAACAATGTGAAAGAATACTTACTGGGTTTACAGAGACAGGCAGCTATCTGGAATACAAGAATATGGTTTATTAATAACACCACAACCAATAAATCTTATAACAGCCAATAATAATATATATATTTATATATATACCCGATTTTTTTCTATTCTGGCCCCCGATTCAGGAGGCCTAGGTATAACGAAGTTTCGTTCGTTCGGACGTATTAACCTTTGACAATTTAAATGAACAATTGAAAACGATCGGTTTTTTACACGGCTAGTTTGAGTTGGTCATATTTTTTCAAAGGATTGATACAAGGAGATGGTAATTTTATTTTTGGTAGGTTTATTACGTTCGAACGAACGATTCATTTTTGTTGTAGGCCTTCAGAACCGTTCGATAGCCAATTGTCGGCTGGTAAAAGTAAAGTTAATAATACGTGTCACTATTCGCTGTGTGCGCGATGACAGCGCCCCTAGTGACCACCGTAAACTTAGCCTGGGTTGCACCATCTTACTTTAACTTTAACAAACGTCAATAGTCTGTCAAAATCCATACAGAAACATCGGTTATAGTTACAGTTGTGGTTAAAGTTAAGATGGCGCAACCCAGCCTTAGAATTCGCTGTGAGATGTGACCACAATTTTATTATTGTGGACTTGGGATCTGATAAATTATTGGCAACCGGATGATTTGATTGTTTTTAGTATTGTTTTAAACTTTCATGGTCACTAACATTAGAATAGCTTGTTACGAGATTGCTACCAAGTACCTTATTTTGGAGTTCCCGATATTCCGGCACTGTTGCAAGCGCCATGATCACGGAGTAAGTAACTATTCTAACAAACTATTCTAAAGTTTTTAGTATTGTTTTTCAGCGAAATTAAATAACAATATCTAAAAGTTTGCGCGTATAATACGTACGGATTTGAATCGATAAAACAATATGCAAAAACGGAAAAAATTGTATTATCTCAGCATGTGTGAGGCTTTGAAGAGCTTAGAACTAACGGACAAAGCTATTTAAGTACTTATTACGTGACACAAACTTCCTACAAAACATCATTAAATGTGAGTAGGTACATACTCTATCACTTATTGAAATTGTACTCATTTTTGAGCTACTACACGGCAACTTGTATTAATTATTTTAATGATAATTTTAATTCCATATAAATGATGACCATGTATTTACGAAAGTTAAGTGCAACTGTGTGTATAATCAAAGTGGCAAGTGCAAATATGTTGCTTTTTTGATACATAATATTAACACAGAAGACAGTATACAGGATGTAGATTTCAATCTGAACGGTATTTACTAAAAAAACGTATGTCCACTCACAGAACACGAATTAAGAACTAATTAATAAAAAATTTAAGCGAATATTTTTTGTAAAACCCTTTTTTTTTTTTTTACTTAAGATGGGCTTACTCTTGACCCCAATCTTGCTCTAGAGCATAGATGGGATCTACGATGGAGCGAGCTTGCCCAGAAGATGCCTATTCACTCTGGACTTAAAGAGAGTCAGGTTATATGCACTCGGAAATACAGACGCAGGCAGGGAATTCCAATCTTTAGCTGTGCGCATTATAAAAGATGATGAGAAGCGCTTAGTGCGGATTATGGGTATATCAACTAAGAACGGATGGTAGCCGGCCGTGCGTCTGGATGTCCGATGGAAGAAAGGTGACGGTGGTATGAGCTCCTGCAGCTCATGAGCACACTCTCCGAAGTACAATCTGTAGAAGACCGATAGGCAAGCAACTTTGCGGCGGTGAACCAGGCTGTGCAGCTTGGACGCCACCAGTTTTTTATCGCCTATTATTCTCTTGGCTCTGCGTTCCACCGAGTCTAGTGCAGCAAGTTGGTATTTCGCCGAGCCGTCCCAAAGGTGGCTGCAGTACTCCATGCAAGATCGGATTTGGGCTTTGTAAAGAGTTAAAAGCTGTCCAGGCGTGAAGTACCGCTTGACTTTATTCAAGACGCCCAACTTTCTAGCTGCAATTTGAGCCTTAGACTCGATGGTGGTGCCAAAGTTGAGGTCAGAGGACAACTCCATGCCAAGAAGTTGTAGAGTGTCGGTCACTGGAACAGATGTACCTCGGAAAGTAGGAGAAAGGGTGAAAGGACTCCTTTTTGTAGAGAAAAGACACGCCTGCGTCTTAGAGGCATTGAAGCTGACGAGATTGTCATCGCCCCACTGGGAGACATTACTTAACGTCAGGCTCGTACGCTCAACCATGGCCTCTCTCAATCTTTGGACCTCAACTCCACTGGCTCTCTTTGTGTTATTGTATTGTGGAGTGTGGCGTAAGATAGATACTGCGATAAATTTGCACTGCACGATAAGAAACCACGCGAAATATCGCGAATTGCTTGCTGGCGTTGATTACTTTTATTTGCCGTCCGTGTTATTCTTGAAGTTTAATAATTAATAATTATTGAAAATTTACATTAATAAACAAAAAAAAATAGTAATTCGTGATTCGTGATGAGTACAAGGTATAGAATCACCTCTCAAGTACTGCTCAAATTGAAAACTACACCCTGTATCTACAGGATGTTAGGTAAATGGTGTGTAAATATATAGTGAAGTCAGAAATTTAATATCATCATTTTTAAAGAAAAATAACATACAAACGACACAAAAAATTTCGTATGAAAATTCAAAAATTAAAAATAATAAAAAATTTGTAACTTCACCATACTAATTATATACATAATATTAACATGTGGCCTAGTGTCGGCTTGATATACCATTTACCTCACACCCTGTATAAATAGAAATAAAATAAAATAAAAAATATTATACTTACCACAGCGATCAATAAAAATAGAACAATTTTATTGGAAGCCATCTTTGTTTTTATTTTCTGAGATATCTAATTAAAATAATTAACACCGAAGATATTACCCATATTCTGAAGAAATGAGAATTTAGTAACATTTATATACTAGCGCTACGACTTTCTGTCATTTATTTTATTAAATAAATATAAATACTATTTATTTATTAAATAAAATAAATTACAGAAAGTAATCTTAAGGTAAGGCGGGGAAAAACTGTCACATACACACGGGTATAAATAAAAATAAATGTCGACAAAATAACGAATTCAAATAGAAGGCAAAATGTTCAGATTTATTTTCTTATTACTAAAATAATGTAATAATTATATATATGTATAATTCTCAATTAATAGCTAATAAATATAAATAAGTAATTAGGGGAGCCCGTGTTCAACAGTTGACGCCCGTCCTGATGATGAAGTATTAATTTTTTTTTTCCTCCCCTATCATGCGAACCGGCATAGCGACAACCCTACCTATGCGCCGTGGGTCCCTCCTATCCACCCTTCGGACGTCGGCCCAAGCCGAGGTCCGTCGTCCGAGCCTACAGAGGCGCCCTTGGGGCCGGTTCACCCTCATATCGGACCCGCTAGAAAGAAGCCTGACAGCGGTCTGGCCTGCCTAGGCAGTTCCGGTCGCGTCGGCGCCACCACTGACCACTAGTGGTTTCGCCGCTTGGTAGGCCCTACATGCACTCGACACTGGCCCGATCACGCCCGCTAGTACGGGGCTCGATACGTACGAGCCTGGTGGCCTGGCACGAAAGTGTATCGTTCGTTCTGTCGTATTATCCGATCAAATTTAAATATCCATTCACTTGTATCAAAGGTTTGTCAATTTATGAACAATTGAAAACGGTCGGGTTTTTAACACGGCTAGATTGAGTTGGTCATATTTTATCAAAGGATTGACACATGAAACTGGTTGTTTTAATTTGTAAGGTTTATAAGTCCGAGCGAAAGATACATTTTCATGCTAGGCCGGTGGACCTAGATCGAGCGCCTTCAACGCTCGCCACAACTGCCCGGTGTAGCTGGCAGAGGCCTTCTTATATTTCACTAAGAAAGTTGCTGCTTAGTTTTTCGATCGCTTAAAGTCTTTGCGTTTTAACCAAGTTACTTCTGTCTCCTTTACTAATCAGAGGACACACATCATACGTCTTTAAAGTTAATTGTAACAAAAAAATATCTGCATACGCTGACGAGGAACTCAGGCTGAGCCTGAAAGGATTCTTCGTCACCACATAGATAGATAGATAGATACTCTTTATTGCACACCAAACAAAGAAGTTACAGTTGATATTTACAGAAAGATGTACAATTTAGGCGGTCTTATCGCTAAAAAGCGATCTCTTCCAGACAACCTTTAGGCAGAGGACAACTACAAAGAAAGGAGAAGGTGCTGCAGAGTGCACATAGCTAAGTTATGCTAAACAAGTTGATATGCAGCTTTATAAAAATGCTGTTAGTCGTAAAACCGATCGATGGCAGGGTAGTAAGTATGTTCGTTTTACCCCACCTCACCCTAACAAGTATTTAAAGAACAACAAGTTGCTACAGCTGCGTCTTTGAGCTTAAAATAATATAATAAATTAACTTCTACTATTCATAGTTGTTTGGTTAGCACTTAAGTATAGCTCGACTACGTAAGCTGGCTGGTAAATAAAAACCGGCCAAGTGCGAGTCGGACTCGCGCACGAACGGTTCCGTACCATTATCTATAAGAACGGCAAAAAATCACGTTCGTGGTATGGGAGCCCCCTTAAATATTTATTGTATTCTGTTTTTTAGTGTTTGTTGTTAATGCGGCAACATGAATACATCATCTGTGACAATTATAACTGTCTACAACTATCACGGTTCATGCCTGTGACAGACAGACAGACAGACGGACAGCGGAGCCTTAGTAATAGGGTCCCGTTTTACCCTTTGGGTACGGAACCCTAAAAACCGGCCAAGTGCGAGTCGGGTTTTTAGTATTTAGGCTATAGCGTCAACATAAAATACATCATCTGTGAAATTTCAACTGTCTGACTATCACGGTTCATGAGATACAGCCTGGTGACAGACGGAGAGATAGACAGAAGGACAGCGGTCTTTGTAATAGGTTTGCGTTTTACCCTTTGGGTAGGGAACTCTAAAAACAACCATTTTTACATTATTGGCTGTTGTAAACCTATTAACTGGTACGGAACCCTAAAAACAACCATTTTTATATTATTGGCATCCAAAAAAAATCAAAAAATGAAATATTCTCATACCTTCAGCCTGCAGTTCAGCTAATCAATTGCTGCATGGGATAGCGTTTTTTTGCGATTTTGATGTTAGTCCCGTAAAAAAAAATATGTTTGAGCATTAGCATCACTCCTTATTTTTAGGGTTCCGTACCCAAAGGGTAAAACGAGCCTATTACTAAGGCTCCACTGTCCGGCCTGTCTGTCTGTCCGTCTGTCACCAGGCTGTATCTCATGAACCGTGATACAGACAGTTGAAATTTTCACAGATGATGCATTTGTGTTGCCGCTATAACAACAAATACTAAAAAAACAGAATAAAATAAATCTTTAAGGGAGCTTCTATACAACAAACGTGTTTTTTTGCCGTTTTTATAGATAATGGTATGGTACGGAACCCTTCGTGCGCAAGTCCGTCTCGGACGTGGCGGCAATTGCATAATATTTTCTAAAACATACATATATACTTCAAAATAAACTCAAAAGCAAAATATAATATTGACTAAAACATACCAATCTGTTCTTTAATAAAGATTTATAAAAAAAAATGGTTGTTATTATAAAAACAAAAGTCGGATAACGGACGTTAATTTTACGTAATAACGTCATAAATAAGAAAACGGCCTAAGCGTTCGTGTTGTGACGCATCTATCTCTCTTTCACTCCATCGGCCGATGCGTCCGAGTAGCACCAATGTTTTTTTATGACGTTACCACGTAAAATTTACGTCCGTAAACCGACTCTACAGTTAACCAATTTTTGTAAGAACTAGGCTAGGCATGACACCACCAATCAATTGACATACTTTTTATTGGCTGTCAAAACGCACCTCTTCCCTAAAATTTGTATGGCGATATCGGATTATGACGTCACTGTCCACCTAACTCAACTGCTTTACTTTTTATCGATTTTGAAGCAATCAAAAATCAGCTTTTCTATTATATGATATTGTACCGGGTTATTAGGCCTAAAATAGAGTTATGTTAATGAATGATGCCTTAGTATTATTTAAGAATAGTGTCAACATTCCTTCAATTAATTATATTAGAAAATAATTAGTGAAATTGGTGTGGAGCCGGACGCGTGATGTCTAATCTAAGGGAATGAATAGGGACTCATTTTCATATAAATGAATCGAAACAAACATAAGATTATTGTTTTAAAACGTTTATTGACCAAAAACGCATGGCTAAGGGATCCTGTAAAATTAAGTTCTAGCTCATTTTCCACAAACAAAGTGCATAGTGTAGCAACGTCTCAAGTACTTAAATGACGTTACAATGACTTATAATTTTACAGTGATTTAACCTCAGCCTAACCTATAACTTTGTCTAAATAGACCAGTATACTCTGGCCGCCACCGCCGCCGCCACCGCCTCCCCAACCGCCTTTACCGTAGTCGGGACCTGTAAGAAGTTATATTTAAATTATTAAGTTTAAAAAACTATTACCCGACTACGTAAAAAAGTTTAAAAACGTACGGACGCACATATTATTTATGGTTTTATGGTAAGTATAGCATGCAAAAAAATACTAATGTAATGAATTATGTGTCAATAGATTAGTTATACTGCCCGGGTGACATAGGTTATATACATGTATATATTTGAGCAAAATTTTATATGAAGGAAATTAAACCTCATTTAAAAAAAAAAATAACCTCGAAATCATGTGTTTGGTATCAAAAGAAAGGTCTTGACGTCACATTACAAATTACAAATATGTAGGTAATATTAATATCATATTGTTTTAGTCAAGATAGTTACATTCTGTCAAAAAAGTTTCGGGAATTGATGATTTGTTTATGGTTGTTGTTAGATTAACACAACTGTTTTCCATTTTGGCGCAGAGTTTGAGTTACATCTAATAATTAGATAAAATACAGTATACATATTGTTTTTAGTTATACCATATCTAGTTTGTATTGAGAATTTCATCATAGGACAAAAACATCGAACAAAGAGTTTGTCTTAAATTTTGCATCGCCAATGGGATTTCGTGTTCGGAGTCTCTAAAAATGTTACAGAAGGCTTACCTACTCGACTTTATCAAAAACACGTGTTTATGAGTGGTACAAAGCGTTCAAAAGCGGTCGAGATGTGATGGAAGATTTGCCTCGCTCTGGTAGGCCATCAACGTCTGCTACTGAAGATAACATCGCAAAAGTGAAGGAAATAGTGACTGAAAAACCTCATTCAAGTTTGAGAGAGCTAGCCGTCGAACATTCTGTGTCACACGAGTCGATTCGTACCATTTTAAATAATCAATTGGGTATGAAACATGTTGCCGATTGGCTAGTCCCAAAAGACCTGAATTTTTATCCAAAAACTCAATCGCAAAAGAGTCGCTGAGGACATGCTAGAACGAGTCAATTCCGACCCAACATTCATGAAACGCATTGTTACTGGTGACGAGACGTGGGTTTACGAGTAACTAGTCAACAAGCTTCGGAGTGGCGCCTTTCGCGCCAAAGTCGATCGAAAGTCAAAGTCTTGTTGACTGTTTTCTTTGACTGTCGCGGTGTTGTGCACTCAGAATTCTTACCAGAAGGTCAAACGATAAAAAATAGTATTGAGCGTTTAAAATTAGACGAAAAAGGCCAGATTTGTGGAATGAAAATTCTTGGATTTTGCACCACGATAATGCGCCTTCCCACAAGGCCATCATTGAACGAATTTTTGACCAAAAACTCAAAAAATACTATCGAGCAGCCACCTTATTCACCAGATAGGCTCCAGCCGACTTCTTTCTTTTTCCTAAACTCAAATTACCACTTTCTGGCACCCGGTTCATTCGGTAGAAGACTTAAAGGAGAATTCGCGGCGAGAACTGAACTCGATTCCGGAAAAAGCGTTTAAAAATGTTTTGGTGATTAGATTATTCGTTGGCGTAAGTGTATCGCTTCTGAAGGAGCCTACTTTGAAGGTGATAAAATAAATTTGGATACATAACTAACATTTTGTGTATTATTAATCTTTTCCTGGTACTTTCTTGACAGAGTAGTATATCTTGAATATGCGGTCGTACTTTTAAACTTTTATAAGTAAGTCAGGTTAAAGCTTTTTATTAAACTTTGTTATTAAGACTGGATTTCACTAAACATTATGTAATTTATCCCAGATTAGGTACATATTACGAGAATATATCAGCATATATAAAGGCAAAATCCTAATTGCTGTATTTGAGCAATTGCAGAATATATATATATATATATATATATATATATATTTAAAAGGTGTAAGTGAATTAGTGTCAGATATTTTTAGTAGTAACTTAGACTATCACATGGTTCACATATAAGATAAATTTGAAATTATAGAACAAACTTCAATAAAAGCGAAAATATAAAGTTTTAAAATAAAGAATTTACATTATCCTGTATATGAACCCAAAAACCACAAGTAGACTACTCACACAACGCTAGCCGATTCATAATCTCTCCAGAATTACATTCATGCACTCAAATAATCATATTACACTGTTCATCATAATATCATATTACTTGGTGCGTGAATTAAAGTTTGCTCTTTAATTTTAAATTTATTTTATATGTGATCCATGTGATAGTCTAAGTTACTCCTAAAAATATCTGACACTAATTCACTTACACCTTATATATATATATTTACTCGGTTCGTTTTAAATGTTTTTCCAACTTAATTATTGAAAACACTGTTCCATAAGTTGTACTTATACATATTGTATGTACATATTGTTGTTCTATGATTCATGTGTGAACGATGAACGAATGTATAAGCCTACTAAAATATATGAAATCCATTTTCATCTAGTTTGCCTTGAGTGTTTCAATTCTATTCAGACATAGTACAACAATATCAAGAAAAGTTTATTCCCTAATTTGAAAAAACGTAAACCAAGAGTCAATTCAAGGATTGAAGATATTCTCGTAATAACTAAACTGTGGATAACTTAGTCTTTCGTCAAATTCGGTCGTAACAATTTTATTAGACTTCAATATTATAAATTGAGTGATAAATTTTATAATGTAAAAAAATACTTACCGGGCTTGCCGACGCAGGTACTTATCTGTAAAAGAGAAACATGGTTATTAATTAAATATAAGTTTAAAAAACAAAGTCGGGTTTGTTACAACACTTATACTAACTCAGGAACGGCTGGACCGATTTTCATGGTTTATAATTGGTTGGATTTGTCTCCCCGGATAGCAGAAATAATTATAAATTACCACGACGCCCAGACCCGGGACAATATAAAAAAGTTCGTTTTCCACATTG
This sequence comes from Anania fuscalis, assembly GCA_950371115.1. Taxonomy (NCBI): domain Eukaryota; kingdom Metazoa; phylum Arthropoda; class Insecta; order Lepidoptera; family Crambidae; genus Anania; species Anania fuscalis. The sequence goes on from OX493354.1 coordinate 746,766, forward strand.
ACTCAACCGGATCGAACCCGGAACCACAGAGATGGCGACGCCATATAGTCCGGCGTGCTCGCGTCTCGGCTACGGAGGTCGTCAGAACCAGGATCAGTCATGAGGATTGCTTTTTTTGGTAATACGATGCATCCCTTTCAGGAAGCGTAATTTTGAAGCAGGAATCACAATTCGCATACAAATTCACAAGAATCGTATAAAAACTCCTAGGAAATTGTAGTCGATTCTATGCGAGTTGGTTTTCGAACGTTTCAAAAATACGCCTCCAGGAGAGAGGAGCAAAATAACTGCACCACTTTTACTCGTTATCGTTAAATAAATTTTAAAATAAAAACAAAACTTACGATAGCGCAGATCAGGAGGAAAAGTAGAATTTTGTTTAAAGCCATTTTATTTGTATTATTTTATAATTTTTTCTTGAAATCAGATGTGGAGGCAAGAACTAGAAAGTTCTAACTGACGATGATAGAAACTGATTTCGCTTTATATACTATTTTCCTCGTTATATACAAGTGTTCTAACTACTTTGGGTCAAGTAAGTTTATGACTTTGCAAAGTAAATATCAAATATTGTTTAATTGTATACAGAAATATTTCTTTTTATTTCAAATAACACCTATTATTATATTGTTATTAGAACCCTTTACAAAGCAATGCATTTAATATGCATTTTTAACATCTGTTTAAATGAAATACGATAGTACTTATTTACCTTTCGGTCCTATGATTTTTTGGGGTCCGTACCGAAAGGTTAAAACGGGACCCTATTACTACGACTCCGCTGTCTGTCCTTCTGTCACCAGGCTGTATCTCATAAACCGTGATAAGACTGTTGAAATTTTCACAGATTATGTATTTCTGTTGCCGCTTTAACAACAAATACTAAAAAACAGAATCGATACATTTTTAAGTGGTCTCCCATACGGAACCATTCGTTCGCGAGTCCGACTCGCAGTTGGCCGGTTTTTACTTGTAGGTATAGTGGTTTTCTTTTCATAGAATCATTGTTTATTGAGAAACAGGTAGGTCTACCGTTATTATTATTTTTCTGATTTCTATAACACAAGTGCTTTAGCTACTTACCTTAGGATCAGAGCAACGTATGTGATGTTGTCTAATATACACCGTGAATTTTTAATTACCCGAGAAAATTAACTAACATACTCAGATATCGATATACATCGAATTTGGCGAATAAAAAAACGGAACGGCGTTGGCGTACGGAAGGAATAACTATGAATTAAAAAAAATCATTCATAGTTATTCCTTCCGTACGCCAATATTACGCGACCAAATCAGGTGGATTTTGGTTCCGTTAATGTTGGAATGATAATGATTACTATTTGAATTAGCAGGACTTTTATGGTGCATATTTTTTAAGGAATGTTAGGGACCTTTTAAATAAATTTCTCATAAAAAAAAAATTTTTTATTCGCCAAATTCGATGTTATATCGATATCTGAGTATGTTAGTTAATTTTCTCGGGTATTTAAAAATTCACGGTGTATAATAATAATATTTGCTTTCAGATTTTAATATTTATTATTAATTTTAATGCGGGCATGTTTTGACATAATAAGTGAGACTATAACTGCACGAAGAGTTTAGTTATGGAGAATCGTACCATTGCCCATTCCACAAAGTTAGGTGTAACAAGCGACGAAAATATCTATTTTTATTTAAGTAAAATCATAATCGCATCATATAAAAATCCTCTTATATGTTCCCAATAGAGAATAAAAAAATATACAGGTGTACAAAAGAATGGGACACTCCTTGAAACCACGTGATCCGCTGGTTATATACAACAACTTTTCTTTTTTAGCAACAAAGAAATAGTGATTTTATTTTCAGATGCTCCATACATTATCATCGAGGTATGTGAGTAAGTTTGTATGGAGCAGCTGAAAAAAAAATCTCGATGTTGCTCCCATAGTAAAAGTTGTTGTATATGACCAGCTGTTTAAAGGAGTGTCTTATTCTCTTGTACACCCTGTATAAAGGATAAAAGTGCTTGAATTAATAATAAATAAATATTGGACAACATCACATACCTACATTGCTCTGATCCTAAGGTAAGTAGCTAAAGCACGCGTGTTATAGAAATCAAAAACAACGACAGTACCACAACACCCAGACCCGAGGCAATATAGGAAAGTTCGTTTTCTCAATGTAGAAATCCCCGACCGGGGATCGAACCCGGTACCTCAGATGGCGGCGCCATTTAGAGTCTGGCGTGCTCGCCTCTCGGCTACGGAGGTCGTCAAATGACAATTACGGGAAATCTTCAGGTAGAGATGAAAGGACTTGAGTCTTTTAAGCCCTTTAAGTTAGGACTAAACTCGATTTTCAAGACTCGGCTCCAAAAATACGACAAGTTTATTATGTATATAATGTATTAAAAGACTCACAACTTAGTCGCGTTTTCAATAAAGAACTCGAGTCGTTTAGCATACGATGAGCTGTTTAATATTAAATAATAATTACTGAAGACTTCAGGTCGTTGCAGAGCCACGACTTTTTTTTGGACAGGCCACATCGCAGAATTGATGACCGTTGGAAAGAAGCCACGATTTGGTGCAGCCAACGCAGCGTAGGCAGGTCGTTCACCCGAAATGACTGACAAGTGGACACTCGTATTTATTTTAGCAGAAACGATGGCATATGCCTATAACACCTGGCCTGTTTGAGTAAATATAATTAAGAAGGTGTGTTATTCATCGTTTGCATTGCATAAATTAATGAAACAATAAACATACAATAATATTTACATACCTACTGGTACAATATGCCAAAAGTCACTTTTTTGAGTGTGATATTACCGCAGCAAAATGGTAATCCTTGAGGAAGATAAGAGTTTAAAAGATAATTAGTGTATCAAAATTTGTGGGCCTTGTAACATTACCCTAGCAATTTTTTTGTTTCAGTCCTGACCGAAATACATTATAGGTAGCTTTTGTTGCATAGTAAATGTGTGGTTATGAATAGCAAAAGTGTGTCTCATGGTTCTTGCGTAATTTAAGATTTTGCTGGGTAACGTTTCGGGTAAGTATTCCCAGAACTCTGAAACGACTCATTCGAGAAATCGTACCCTTAGTGCAAAAACCGATTATCTGCATTTTTTCACTATTAAACTTTTATTACACATATCGACTCGTCTCATTGAGCCGCATCTACAGGTAAAACCCATTATCTTCTACGATGCATATTTCCTGAGATAGCTAGTGAAAAAACAGAATAACTGCAACGTATTTCCAAAATTCTTCATGAAAAAACTAATAAACTCATTTAAAACACTTAAGCTTGTAAGTTTATACCGATAAAACCAAGTTTAGGACTTAAACTCATTTTGTATGTAGATATTTACAGTAAATATCATATGAAATCATTCGTCTAAAATTAGGTATCCTACGGTAACTGGTTTTGACTGTTTGTATTTTAGCAGAAATTTTATTTTTACTAGAAGTAATAAAAACTAACAAATCTTAGTTGCTTTTTGCAAAAAAATATGTAGCATGTTTGCTTTACATTTGAAGCAAGTAAAAAAGATATCGAATGTTAATATATTTTTAATGAATAATTTCTATTCGACGCATAAAAAAATACTTCAGCTAAAACCAACTATCCATGCATAGCCGGCTCTTTCGCACGCAGATCGCGCGGCAGCGCGCGAGTTGCTCGGTTTCATTTCATTCATTCGTTACCAAATCGCGCGCTGGGCGACATGAACTGTAATATTTAATTTATGTCATTGTGTGGACTAGTGTGCGTTATACTAATGATGAATTAAAATGAATATCGCTAAGAAAAAGGACGATGAAAATAAACTCTTTAAACTTAAGTAAGGTAAGTCATCATCATCTCATCTCAGCCACAGGACGTCCACTGCTAACATAGGCCTCCCCCAGTGATTTCCAGATCGGCCGGTTGGAAGCGGCCTGCATGCAGCGTCGTCCTGCAACCTTTACCTGCTTACCTTGTGGGTGGGAGTCCCACGCTGCGCTTGCCGGTACGTGGCCTCCATTTCAGAACCTTTCTGCCCCATCGGCCGTCAGTTCTACGTGCTATATGCCCTGCCCATTGCCACTATAGCTGGCTAATCCGTCGGGCTATGTCAGCGACTTTAGTTCGTTCACAGAGGATCTCCTCATTTCTGATTTGATCTCGCAAAGAAACACCGATCATAGCTTTTTCTATAGCACGCTGTGCAACTTTGAGCTTACTCATAAGGCCCATAGTAAGGGGCCACGTTTCTGTTCCCTATGTCATCACTGGTAACACACACTAGTTGTAGACTTTAGTCTTTAGGCACTAAGGTATTTTAGACTAGAAGATGGTTGTGTAGTTTCCCGAACGCTGTCCATCCGAGTTGGGTTCGTCGATTGACCTCCTTCTCGAAATTGGACTTACCCAACTGGATCACAAGTGAAATTGTTGACAAATATGTTTACCTGGGACAAGTCCCAGGTAAACATATTTGTCAACAATTTCGATGATACAGTGCTCCCAACTGGTACTGGGTAGGGCGCAACATGGGCATTTGACATAATCTTTTTTTTGTCCATGTTCATCTGAAGACCTACCTGTTAGGAAACTCTATTAAGGCCATCGAGCATTGTACCGAAGTCTTCCAGCGATTCTGCCATGACCACAATATCGTCAGCAAACCGAAGGTGAGTAATGTATTTTCCATTAATGTTGATGCTGAATCCTTCCAATTTCAGGAGTTTAAAAGCATCTTCCTATGCGGCGGTAAACAGTTTCGGAGAGATAACGTCTTCCTGCCTTATGCCTGGCTGCAGAGGAATAGCTTTCGTGCACTGCTCCTATACTCGGACCGTAATGGTGGCGTTTTTATATAAACATTTCAGCACCTTGATGTACCGATAGTCAATATGGCACCGCTGGAGAGACTGTAGCACTGCCCACGTCTCGATAGAATTGAAGGCCTTCTCATAGTCCACAAACGCCAAGCATAGTGGCAAGTTATACTCTTCGGTCTTCTGCATAACTTGCCGCAACGTATGAATATGGTCTATGGTATAATAGTTTTGAATTTTTTTCTTTAAATGATTGTTGTTTAGTCTTTCTATGGAGAGCCGTTTTTAATTGTTGTAGTAAGCATAGTTTGCGTCCATCGCGACGGTTGCGTATCACTTTATCAGATAACTGTGGAAATGGGTTAGGATTAGGTTTGACAAATAGATCCACCTCCATTATATATAAGGCCGGAAGTGTAAGAAGAAGTGCTTAATGAAATATGATTTAATTACAGATACTGATAGTCATGAAGGGACACGTCATATAAGACAACTTAAACAACAAACGCGATCAGAATCCAGTGATTCTAGTAAGAATCAATCTTTTCTCACAGTGTCTGTTTGATTCAAAATATTTTTTGTGTGATTTTCTATATTAATTTATCACTTTTTATTTTTTCAGAGAATAGTTTGGGTAAACAAGAGCAGAGCATAGAATCTGAAGATGAAACGATGTTTGGTGGTGATTTTTCCGATATTGACACGTCATAAATAACTCCCGATCTATCGCCCTGTTCTCAAGATTCTGAAGATTCAGATACGAGCTAGAAGAATTGTTAGATCCAGATTTATATAGCGAAAAGAAGGAAAAAAGAAGAAATGCCAGGCGTAAAGGCTTAGCCTGACGATATTGGATCTCGTCAATCTGTGCAAAAAGGTTGACACCTTGACCATGGATAGTACGAATCTTTGGCTACCAAAGCCAGTCAACGTGATCATTACTACAGCAACTATCTCTAATGACTCATCATGTGTAAGCGAGTCAAGCGCAGATGAATAAACTGATTTTTGAATAACATTTTTAAATAAATATATTTTTGAAATTATTCGTAGTATTTATTCAAAAATTAATTAAATGCCTATTGCTCTTAAGTTAAGCACACTGCATTACAGTTTTTCTAAGAATAAGAAGCAAATTAGAAGAAACTTATGCAGATAGTTAAATAAAACTAATTTCAATTCAGCCAAAACCAACTAAATATTTTTGGTCTTTAAGTTTACTGGTTAATTATTATAATTAAATAGTCTGTTACTTGAGAAAATGACTACTTGTAATGTAAAGAATATATAGAACTATTTATTTCAACCAGTAGATGGCTAGTTTATGAGATTTTATCTTTTCTGGTCATTCAGAAAAAAACAATTAAATGCGCCCCATTACAATAATTTTTACGTTTTTAATGAAAGGTATTAGGTTTTCTAGGATAAATATCTTAAAAAACTTTACCTAAAAAGTTTCTTTTTCTTATTTGAGTGCTTACGAAAAATAATAACTCTGTCTTTTCATACTTTTATGTCGTTAAACTTTTAAATCGTCATAACTCAAAATCATGTTGAGTGCAGATAATCGGTTTTTGCAATAAGGGTACGAAATATGAAAAAAATACCTCAATTATTTGTTTATATTTGTTTAAACATTCGTTTTTTTTATTTGCTACAGGGACACTACTGTAATTAAATGGTCTCGAACATCAGAAAAATCGGATTTACTTGAAGTGAACCAGCTTACCTACTATTTTAACTCTCAATAGCTGGCACCAACTACAAAAAGAACTGATTGGGTATGTTTTAGTAAATATTATTTTTCGCTTTGTACGTACGAGTAGTTTAATTTTAAGGTCATTTTTTTAAATTGTATTATACGATTATTTCACAATTTAAGTGGTAACTAAAAATTCCTATTAGGCGTTTTGCAGACGGCGGGGTGGGCCGGGCCGGTCAATTTGTCCGCGAAGGATAGCGCAAAGGGAATCCTATACTACCAACGCACACGGAGGGCAAAAAGACCGCGCCGCAGGTGCCCGGCGGGCACTGGCGGCGCGGCGGTGTGCTTTGTGTTCTTGGCGAGGGCAGCCGCGGACATCGACGGGCAGACGCGGTCTTTATTGCTTCGCGGACAGACCGCCCCGGCCCGCCCCGCCCCGCCGTCTGCAAAGCGCCTTAAAAATCTATCATTAAAGAAGTCGGTTTTAAAAGATTAATTTTAACAGAAGCGGGGACTAGTTAAAGTAAATCTGCCATTCTGGTGTCGTAACCTTACCTTATGGTCTTGCGTTCAATACCCAATTCATTTTGAGAAAGAAGAAGAAAAAACTTTTACCATTTTTTTTGTTACTTGGTGTGTGCTGGTTTAGGGATTTTAACGCAGTGCATACCAAGTCAATCATCATTATGCTGTTAATAGATTTGATGCCTCTGACTGCAAATTGATTCTTTAAATCTTGTTTTCATGTTTTAAGTTCACTTTTTAAGGTCTGGTTTTTTTATTTTTTTTAATAATAAATTTTATTTTAGACTTTTTAGTTTGTAGTGATCTACTCCTACTTTTCAATGAACAAAAGCCTTATTTGTAATTCTTCATTGAAAAAAAAAGGTTTTAACTCGAGTAAATATAGTACCTATCAGAAATCGGTTTTTCCCGTTAAATTCATGTACCAATATGAATTCCGGGTAATAACATAGCCTATGTCACTCCCACAACTGAGACGAATCTAATGACATATCATATGTTGAAATCCATTAAATTGTTTTGTCTTTCTATTTTTTCAGTGTATTTTTTTGCCTGTTCCCGTAGGAATTTTGGAAAATAAAGTACACACACCGGCATATTTAGCGGAACATAAAAAAAGGTTTGATATCAGTATCATATAAGGTTGCTGGCTGGTTTATACGTCATTTAATTTAAAAAGCAATAATTTCAAATTAAGAAAACAACTGAACATCACATTTTATGCAATTGTTTTAATTTTATTCAAATACACCTTATCTGGAGCGAACTTCGAGTATTTCTTCCTTCTGAGTTTGATTTAAAATTTCATTGAAATACTGTTTTTTGTTAGTTTTTTTTTAATAACGCATCTTTTTGGAGTTGAGGACTGAATTATGCCTGACTTAGCCCCAACGGAGATGCACTCAAAATGCGAAGAAATGGTCAAACCTACAGAGTGATATCCAGAGATCTTCGTAGACCAGTTTCAACGGTCCATCGCAGTATCCAACGGTTCAGGGAGACCGGTACTTATGTGAGAAGAGCAGGACAAGGCAGAAAAAGACGCACTTCGAGTAGGGATGATCGTTTCATTCGGCTTTGTGTACGTAGGAACCCCCGTTTGACGGCCGTCCAAGCCCGACATGAGTTAGAAGCAGTGCGGGGTGTAACCGTAAGTGAGCGTACGGTACGAAGAAGGTTCGAAGAAGCTGGTTTGGGTTCATTTGTGCCCGCAAAGGCTCCAAGGCTCGAAGTAAATCATCGTAGAAACAGGTTCACTTTTGCTCAGGAACATCGAATTTGGAACGCGAACCAATGGAGTAAGGTATTGTTTAGTGATGAGTGCAGAATTCTCTTAAATCAAATTGACGGCAGGCAAAGAATATACAGACGCAAAGGAGAACGATACATTCAGACAAATTTTAAAACTACAGTTGCATACGGTGGTGGATCAATAATGGTTTGGGCGGGCATTTGTTTGGGAGCTCGCACAGACTTGGTAGTGATTGACAGAGGGAGTCTGACTGCAGACCGCTATATCAGAGAAGTTTTAGAAGAAAATGTCGTACCGTTTTCCCCATATATCGGTGACGATTTTGTTTTTATGCAGGATAATGCTCGGCCGCATACCGCTCGGGTAACTCGAGCATATCTTAATGATATGAATATCACTGTTATGTTATGAGTGGCCGGCGAGATCACCGGATATGAACCCAATAGAGCACGTTTGGGACTTGCTGAAAAGAAAAGTTAAGTCCAGAATTCCAGCTCCTGCCAACGTGGGTGAACTGCGAATCGCCGTAGTTGAGGAATGGCGGAGACTATCCCAGGAGACCATCGATAACATTATTCTCAGTATGCCTAGACGGGTAGAAACTTTAATAAGAGCACGTGGAGGAAATACGCGATATTAATCACCATTTTTCTAATTTAATAAATTGTTATTTTAATATCAATTTTCACTTTTCCCGGTTACATAAAAAGTTCAAAAATGTACCATTTTTCACAAAAAGCCTTTACTCGCAAAATGTGTTCTTAATGTGTTCTCATTTTAATTAAAACAAATGAAACTTTAAATAACAAAAGAAGTGTAGTAAGTAGATTTTAAAATAAAACCATATTTTTTTTTAATTATGGACTTTTTTTTGTGTTCCGCTAAATATGCCGGTGTGTGTATTTGAATACTATTAGCACCGAAAATATGTGACCCTTAGTTAATATTGCAGTACCTATTGTTATCAGTATTGCAGATCCGTTTTTCCCCCGTGAATTCTGTTCCCGCGGGAATTTCGGGAAATAACATACCCCTTGTCACTCCGACAATTGAGACGAATCTATTAATATATTATACTTTAATATCCGTTAAACGGTTTAGGCTGTAGGGCGTGCCAAAGAAATATACATAGGTACTTACATACATACGCTCGAAAAACATAACCCTCGTTTGGATAAGGTCGGAATCGTGAGGATTTTTGCTTGCAGCTAAGGATCTCCAGTGTTCTGCTTAGATTCTTTTAGACCCTTTCGAAGGAAGGCGTTGAGATTGAGATGTTGAGATGTCAAAGCAATCGTTCGTTCGTTTCGTTAAATGAAACGTTCGCTGAACAAGACGAGAAACAAGAGAAGGTTTGAATCTGTTATCTAAAAGCTAAATGACGTAGGGCTAATTGAAGATAAATAACACTTTAAAAAAATCATCGACCTCAGGTGGGACTCGAACCCACGTCCCATCGCAAGCCGGGCGAGTGCTTTGACCAACTAAGCTACCGAGGACGTCACGTGACAAGATGAAATTCCTCAAGTGTTTTTTCTCGCTGTCAAAGCCAGCGTATTCTGATCAATGTTGTAGCTATATGTATAGCTGAGTAGTATAGTACCGTCATGGAATTGCTAAAAACAAAAATTTACAATGACGTAGGTCTGTCAAATTACGCCTACCTCACCAGACTAAAAAGGGACAAACTTCGCAAGGTTATAGGTGTTAAAACCGGTCATTGTTCTCTAAACAAGCACCTATTTAACATAGGAGTCACAGACAGCCCCATATGCAGAGGATGCATGGAGGCAGTGAAATAGTGGTGGCGTTAATGGTTGAAAAAAAATATTCGTTAAAAGTTAATGGTTGAATAAAAATATCGATATTTTTAATGGTTGAAAATATCAGTTGATATTTTTATGCAGAACATTATTTTGATATTTTTATCTGTAGTTAAATATGGTTGAAAATATTAGTTAATATTTTTATGCAGATACATTATTTTGATATTTTTACCTGTAGTTGAATATAGTTTAAAATATTAGTTAATAGAATGATGTTTAAAAATCCTGAGCTGCCTAAGTGGGCCATAAATAAAAATAAATAAATATTGGACAACATCACGTACATTGCTCTGATCCTACGGTAAGTAGCTAAAGCACTTGTGTTATAGAAATCAGAAGCAACGACGGTACCACAGCACCCAGACCCGAGCGTATATAAAAAAGTTCGTTTTCTAAATTGACCTGACCGGGAATCGAACCCGGAACCTCAGATGGCGGCGCCATTTATAGTCCGGCGTGCTCGCCTTTCGGCTACGGAGGAAGGTTTAAACTATTTTGTCCTACTCTATCAAAAAACAAAAAGAGAGAGCTGCGACGAGCAGTGTTAAACTTATTTACTAGGCAATATGATTCAATTGGACCAAAATATATTTAATTTTTTTTAGGGTTCCGTACCCCAAGGATAAAACGGGACCCTATTACTAAAACTCCGCTATCCGTCTGTCTGTCCGTCTGTCACCAGGCTGTATCTCATGAACCGTAATAGTTAGAGAGTTGAAATTTTCATAGATGTATTTCTGTTGCCGCTATAACAACAAATACTAAAAAACAGAATACAATAACTATTTTAAAATCTCCCATACAACAAACGTAAATTTTTTGCCGTTTTTTATAGATAATGGTACGGAACTCTTCGTGCGCGAGTCGGACTCGCACTTGGCCGGTGCAATTAGCGTCTATACGTTATTCGACAGACCTACATTAGTTGGTGTGGTTGTGGAAATAATTTAATTGAATTATATAATATTATTCTGTTTCTAAATTGTAAACAGTTATTAACTGCTCCACTGCCAGATGGTCTCTGTTTTCATCTCAAAAATTGGGCTAACGCAGTGGAGACTTATTTTTGAAGCGCACGAATTCCAAATCACATACGAAGTCCCAAAAATTGTGTACAATTCGAAGGAGGGTTAGCTAGGAGGCTAGGATTTCGAAAATGCCTCCTGAATTCTAATGCTTCGAATTTGTCTATTTAGAAATGAATAAAACAAGTATAATTTTATTTTTTTATAATGTTTAATGAACAAACACGCATGGCTTACGGATCCTGTAAAATTTAGTTCTAGCTCATTTTCCACAAACTAAGAGCATAGTGTAGCAACATCTCAAATACCTAAATGACGTTACAATGACATATAATTTTACAGTGATTTACCCTCAGCCTAACCTACAACTTTGTCTAAATACTCTAATAGACTCAGGTCGCAATCTTTATCGCCTCCGCCAGTGCCTCCGCCAGTTCCTCCGCCGGTGCCTCCGCCAGTGCCTCCGCCAGTTCCTCCACCAGTTCCTCCACCAGTTCCTCCGCCAGTTCCTCCGCCAGTTCCCCCGCCGGTGTTTCCGCCAGTTCCTCCACCAGTTCCTCCGCCAGTTCCTCCGCCAGTGCCTCCTTTATCGTCGCAATCGGAACCTGTGACAAGCAGATAATATTTAAAATATATACAGGGTGTACAAGAGAATATGACATTCCGTAAAACCGTGATCACCTGGCCATATACAACAACTTTCTTTAGGAGAGTAACATTGAAATCGATAATTTTTTTTCAGCTGCCCCATACAAACTTACTCGCATACCTCGATGATAATGTATGGAGCATCTAAAATTAAATCACGATTTCGATGTTGCTCCCATAGGAAAAGTTGTTGTATATGACCAGCTGATCACGTGGTTTTAAGGAGTGTCCCATTCTTTTTTACAGCCTGTATTTTTCTAAACTGATTATTTTTGACAATGATTTAAAAATTTAATCCTACTGCGCAAGTGATTAAAATTAATTAGCGAACTTGTTTTTTTAAAGTATTAGCCTTAGTCAGGCAATTTATTTTTTATTTTTAGTAGCTGCAGGCGAATTTCGTATCGCCTCAGAAGTTCTGTTTTGTTTTGACTGTTATTATTATTGTATTAACAGACTACCGTCTGGTGTAGTGGTTCGCGCTCCGGACTACAAAGCCGGCGGTTGCGGGTTCGAATCCCGCGAGGGGCAAATGTTTGTGTGATGAGCACGAGCATTTGTACCTAAGTCATGGTCGTTTATAAACGTATTTAAGTATGCTTATCCGTTATTTAGTCGCCATAGTACAAGCTATGCTTAGTTTGGGGCTAGATAATTGGTGTGATTGTGGAAACAATTTATTTATTACTAGACTGCATCTCATGAACCGTGATAGCTAGAGACTTGAAATTTTCACAGATGATGTAGGTATTTCTGTTGCCGCTATAAAAACAAATACTAAAAAAACAGAATACAATAAATATTTAAGGGGGCTCCCATACAACAAACGTGATTTTTTTGTCGTTTTTATAGAAAATGGTACGGAACCCTTCGTGCGCGAGTCCGAATCGCACTTGGCTGGCTTTTGTTTATATTAATTTTGTGTGCCAAATAAATACAATTCTATTCTTTTCTATTCTAATTTAAATAACTTATTTTTATTGTAATATTTTTTTGCCTTAGGGAGTCATCACATCGTACTGCTGAGCTGATGATAAGTCACAGGACTTATAACGGTTATGAGATATTTAGTAGATAATACTGCAATTTTGTTTCGATGGTGTTTATACACCTTATGCCTTATGGCAGACTGGCGCTTACAAGACAGCAGTTTTATTTACTGGGGCCGTAAACCAGCACAACCAGAAACGAGTAAAAAAATTAAAGTAAAAAAATATCTTTCGTTCAAAAATTAGTCTTAACGAAATTACTTCAAGAACAGAACAGGTTAATCAGGACCGAAGACTGGTGGCCAAGACGGAATTTTATATTTAGCAAGTGGCTGCGACATAATAGAAAAATAATGCTGAGTTTTTGACACATTTTCTTTAATATTTTCTTGCATATATTTTTTTTCGTTCTGTATTGTGTGAAATAAACCATTTCCTATTTCTATTTCACAGCATCAGAAGATGCAGACAACAAATAAACAGAAAAAAACCGATACAGCAAATTAATACATTTGAATTTTATGTAGAGCGGTAAAAAAGGCCTAAAGTAGTAGGTAAAAATATGGGCTGATTTTATAGATTGATATAATTGAAGATAAATAACACATGAAAAAAAAAACATCGACCTCAGGCGGGACTCGAACCCACGTCCCATCGCATACCGGGCGAGTGCTTTCACCACTAAGCTACCGTGTTCCTCAAGTGAAGAACGCTTGAAGAATTTCATCTTGTCACGTGACGTCTTCGGTAGCTTAGTGGTGAAAGCACTCGCCCGGTATGCGATGGGACGTGGGTTCGAGTCCCACCTGAGGTCGATGATTTTTTTTTCATGTGTTATTTATCTTCAATTAAACCTTGCATGGAATTGCTAAAAAACAAAAATTTACAAGATTGATATAACATTTTTCATAAACATTAGAATAGTCCAAACTACGCAAGAAGAGACGTATTTTTGAATCATGCGAATTCCAATTCGAATACGAAATGGCAAGATTCTCATGCGAATGACTAAAATCGCTATTTTTGAAAATTCATTCTGTGAATTCTGCAACGAGTGGTCCGACCCACTGGTATTTCGATTCTACTAGTAGAAAGTTTAGAAGTATGACTTTGACAAGTAAGCATATGGTTCACAGATTAAAACCTATTATTTCGTTTCGTTCCATGCGATTCTTTGCCGGTTTTTAAAACCGTTTGCATTCAAAAAAGTTTTGCATTCCGGTTTTAAATATTTTCTGCGTGAAACAAAAACAGTTAAAGAATTTTACCATAATAGCAACACCGAATTCAAGTGATTTAAAAAACAACATTCAGTCGAATTGAGAAGCTCCTCCTTTTTTTGAATTCGGTTAAAAAAGCGTAAAATCAGGAGTGATAGAAATAGAATTCGCACACGAATCGTATTCATTTCGAATGCTTCAAAAATACGTCTCCCGCAGACCCTTGGACCGAACTCCAGACCATGGCTCAGCTAATAATACTATAATAAATACGGTATTCTTACCTGGTTTGCAGACGCAGGTACTTATCTGTGAAAGAAAAATAGGTTATTATTTAACAACGCTACATATTACATGTGACGTCGGTACAGGAGTCCCAATCTCACTTATCATTTATAATTTTTATAATTAAAGTCAAAATATTAGAAGGTTGTCTGGAAGAGATCGGCTCTTAGCGATAAGTCCGCGTAAGTTGTAAATCTTTCTGTAAATATCAATAGATTACTAGATACTCTTTATTGCACACCAAACAACAAAGAAGTTACATGTAAAATTTAAGCGGTCTTATCGCTGAAAAGCGACCTCTTCCAGACCACCTTTAGGCAGAGGACAACTACTAATAGTTACTTCTTTGTTTGGTGCAATAAAGAGTATCTATCATTTTATTTTCAATCTATTAGATAATTTAGGAATGTAGGTGTTTACCAATCACCCAGGACCCCAAGTCTGCTAATTTTAAGTGGCATAATTGAATATCAATTGCATTTCAATGTTATTGCTTGACACATTTAATATTCTGCTACATTAGTAGTTTATTAAAACTGACTTAAATTTAAGACTAATATTAATTGCAAAATACCAAATGAATCAATCAATTACACACTTGGTACTCTGCAACTAATTTAAGACTTACATTTAAGAATTAAGTTGGTAGCAGAATACCAAATGCGTCGAAAAATTACAATAAAGTACAATTTGATATTCAAGCCACTTTTAAATTAGCAAACTTGGGCCCTGTTACGGCAGAATATAATGCTACACAATATTCTAACCCCGGGTTCCTATATTGTACTATGCGTAAGTGTACATCAGCAACTGATCGTATTGGTGTCAAAAGTAACGAGCCGTTATAGTCGTTCCTGTAAAATTTAACGAAGCGTCATTTATAGGAACGCCTTTGATTATGTCAAGTTGACAATTCCTACCATCCGTTAGCTAAACCAACCGTTTCTCGGATTAGGAACCGGGCTTGAGTAAATCAAATAAAAATATTTAAAGACTTACGACAGTGCAGAAGAAAATTAGAATTTTGTTTGAAGCCATTTTTTTATAATTTTTAACCGACTTCAAAAAAAGGAGGAGGTTCTCAATTCGTCTGAATGTTGTTGTTTTTTTTTTTTTTTTTTTTTTTTTTTTGTATGTATGTTACGCGATTACGCCGTCAATTATGGACCGATTTCAAAATTTATTTTTTAGTTTGAAAGGGTATACTCCAAAGGTGGTCCCATTTCCACGAAGTCAGATTCTGATGATGGGATCCCTGGGAAATCGAGGGCAACCCTCAATTTTTATAGGCACCCATAATGTTTTGCATATATTTTCTGACTCGATGCTGATTTTTGGGTCTGGTAATCATCATGTCATGTTGCTGACCTGATGATGGAAGCCACAGAACTCCTTAACGGATAGGAGTTAGAAGATAATACTGCAATTTGTCGACAGAACGTATTTCGCAGTGTGTTGAGCAGACGTGGAGTTTATGAGGTACCAGACCGCCAATTTTTATTTACTGGGGGCGTACCCGCACACCCAGTAACGAAAAAAAAATTGAAAGTTCCTTTCTTAATTTATCCTGTTATTTAACGCGAGACCTTATCCTATGGTTACGACACCAAAATAGCCGCCGTTCTGGTTGGAGTGTAGGTAAACCCTTTTCTTAAGACTTAAAAATTTTCGTCGAAAAATTGACCCTTTATAACACCTTATTTTTATCATACCATGGGATGGGGATGGATGGGGGGTCCATAGAGGACCAATATTAGTTAAGGTTACTTTGCTGTAAAGTAATTTTTGGCGAAGTTAGGAGGGAAAAAATAGAGGACTTAACACTTAAAATTGTAAAATAAAAAAAGTTTAATAAAAAACTAAAAACCGACTTCAAAATTAAACTAAAAAGCGAAAAATAATATTGACTAAAACATACCTAATCAGTTCTTTTTGGAGTCGGTGCGAATGAACACATTTTAACTCTCGATGGCTGGCACCGACTCCAAAAAGAACTGATTAGGTATGTTTTAGTCAATATTATTTTTCGCTTTTTAGTTTAATTTTGAAGTCGGTTTTTAGTTTTTTATTAAACTTTTTTTATGTATATTCTTGCTTCAAGTTATACGTGCAGCCAATAACTAGAGACCTAGGTCGGACTGTTGATGATAGAAACTGATTTTCCTTTATATACCCACCAGTGTTCTAACTGCGTTTGGTCATGTATGTATACGTTTTAAAGTAAATATTGTCCATTTGTACAAATAAATACTTATTATTTCAGGCAAATCATAAATAGGTACCTTTTATTAAGCGCCTACACAAAAGGGTGCATTCTTGAGGTCTATTATCGGTTAATAAATATAATAATGGTCTCTTCTATGGGTATCGTAAGAGGCGACTACAGGAGAACCGCCATAAGAAGACGGGCAGCAGCGTCTCCTCTCCACCATTGGCCAAACTGCGATCGCCAACCCGCCTGCCAAGCGTGGCGATTATGGCTACTTCCTCCTTTTGGAGAGGCCTGTGTCCAGCAGTGGACTGATATAGGCTGGTGATGAAATATAATAAAACAGCTTTGTTGCTAGATTTACTTATGTAGATGTATTTACTTAGTTAATTATATACATACATACGTATTTTATAAATCGAATTTTTTTTTATTATTAATAAACTGTGTATTTTTTTATTTTAATAGATTTTAGAGATGCAACGGATATCCGGTATCCGGCCTATACGGCGGCCTTGATACTATCCGGCCGAATACCGGATAACTAGCGCATATCCGGCCGTATATTGGATTTAAAAAACCGGCCAAGTGCGTGTCGTACTCGCGCACGAAGGGTTCCGTACAATTATCTATAAAAACTGCAATAAAATCACGTTTGTTGTATGAGAGCCCCTTTAATTTTTATTTTAAACAAACAAAACATGTTGGCGCTATAATTAATTTGTGACCTTATTTGTACCATGTTTTTAGGCAAATAAATGTATTTCTTTTTATTTCATTTATTTTGTTTTTAGTACCTATTTGTGGTTATAGCGGCAACGGAAATACATCATCTGTGAAAATTTCAACTGTCTAACTATCACGGTTTATGAGATACAGCCTGGTGACAGACGGACAGACGGACGGACAGCGGAGTCTTAGGCTCGGTCTATAGGTACCCAGCCGAAAACCGGACCGGGTCAACGCGGATTCAAGGTCGTTTTTTGAACAGATTCTTGTGGATGCTTACGGATTCCGGCACCGTATAGACCGAGCCTTAGTAATAGGGTCCCGTTTTACCCTTTCGATACGGACCCCAAAAAATCATAGGACCGAAAGACTATCGTATTTCATTTAAACAGATGTTAATTGCTTATTAAATGCATTGCTTTGTAAAGAAATCTAATAATAATATAATAATAGGTGTTATTTGAAATGAAAGAAATATTTCTTTAGACAACTAAACAATATTTGATATTTACTTTGCAAAGTCATAAACTCACATGACCCAAAGTAGTTAGAACACTTGTATATAACGAGGAAAATAGTATATAAAGTTTCTATCATTGTCAGTTAGAACTTTCTAGTTCTCGCCTCCACATCTGATTTCAAGTAAAAATTATAAAAAAATACGAATAAAATGGCTTTAAACAAAATTCTACTTTTCCTCCTGATCTGCGCTATCGTAAGTTTTATTTTTATTTTAAAATTTATTTATCGATTACGAGTAAAAGTGGTGCAATCATTTTGCTCCTCTCTCCTGGAGGCGTATTTTTGAAACGTTCGAAATCCAACTCGCATAGAATCGACTACAATTTCCTAGGAGTTTTTATACTATTCTTGTGAATTTGTATGCGAATTGCGATTCCTGCTTCAATATTACGCCTCCTGAAAGGGATACATCGTTTTACCAGAAAAAGCAATCCTCAATCCTCATGTCTGATCCTGGTTCTGACGACCTCCGTAGCCGAGAGGCGAGCACGCCGGACTATATAGCGTCGCCATCTCTGTGGTTCCAGGCCCGATCCCCGGTCGAGTCAATATAGAAAACGAACTTTTCTATATTGCCTCGGGTCTGGGTGTTGTGGTACCATCGTTGTTTCTGATTCCTATAACACATGTGCTTAAGCTTGAGTGACCTTAGGATCAGAGCAATGTATATGATGTTGTCCGATATAGTTAGTATTTATTAGCATTTGACTTAAATATATACATTAATGTTTATTAGATTATATAAGGTGTAAACTTATCAGTTAACTCTTTTCTAGGGGATGATTCTACTGCTTAAATAGAACAAATTTTTCTATGGGACCAACTTCAAAATCGCAAAACAAAAAACCATTTCCCCATACAAAACGGCAGACCAGCTGAGATCAGTTTTTATAAAGATATGAAATATTTTTTTACGATTTCGAAGTTGGTCTCATACAAAAAGTTGTTTTATTTGAGCAGTAGAACTACCTCCTAGAAAAGAGTTAACTGATAAGTTTACACCGTATATTTTTAAGATTTCGATGTTGGTCTTATTGAAAAAGTTTTGTATGTAGTAGTAAGTAGAATTACCTCTTTACTGAGGTTTTTAATTTTGGACTTTAGATAAAAAATATTTACGAACCGGAAAAGTGCGATTGGGAATCGAACTCCGGCTACAAATATTAGTAACTAGCGGATCCGGCGAACTTCGTACCATCATCATCATCATCATCATCAGCCTCAGCCTATTGCAGTCCACTGCTGGATGTAAGCCTCCCCCAAAGAGCGCCAAAGAGAACTTCGTACCGACTAACAGTATTTTTATTTCGTCAGCTTTTTCATTGTTTTTATTATTTATTCTGCTATTCGGACGGAGACAAATCCAACAAAATATAAACCATGAAAATCGGTCCAGCCGTTCTCGAGTTAGTATAAGTGTTGTAACAAACCCGACTTTGTTTTTTAAACTAAGATTTTAATTAATAACCTTGTTTATCTTTTATAGATAAGTACCTGCGTCTGCAAGCCCGGTAAGTTTTGTATTTTTAACCGACTTCAAAAAAAAGGAGGAGGTTCTCAATTCGTCTAAATGTTGTTTTTTTTTTACACTAAAAAATGTATCACTCAATTTAAAATATTGAATTCTAATTAAATTGTTACGGCCGGATTTGACGAAAGACTTAGTTATTATTACGTTTAATTATTACGAGAATATCTTCAATCCTTAAATTGACTATTGGTTTACGTTTTATGAACTAAAATAAACTTTCTTGATATTGTTCTATGTCTGAAGTGTTTCAAGACAAACTAGATGTTAATGGATTTCATATATAAGTAGGAAGGCTTATAGCAGTGTTGCAGTAAGATAGATAAAGCCGTAATATAGTTAAATCCCTAGGCTTATAATTATACAGGGTGTAAAAAAAGGCTTAACGAAGCCTTAAACCACGAATTCTATACATAAAACCAAGTAGAATGCAAAAAAAATAATTGCTGGGAAATGACTTTAATTTTTGGGTATCAAAAAACATAACTTATTTCTAACCCGCAATGTATAGCGCGCACGCCACAGACTATGCCTGTGTGTGTAAGCGGTCGGCGCGAGCGGGTGGCGCGAGAGCACTGCGCACGATTCATTGCCGGCTGTAATAATAATAATAATAATAAATAATAAAAACTTTTATTTCATCAACAACTTGTCGTTAAACTAGGGCAAAGGTTGACTTTTTCTTTTAAGTACTATCGCACCTGTGTCAGAAAAAGCCACTCTTCCATAACATGTAATCACATGTTTATCAGTATGTAGTACTTAACTAACATTCAAAAGTAAATTCAATAGTCCTTCCTTACAATAATTACATAATCCAAAAACTTTACAGCAAAACAAGCCACTTTGATAAGTGCAAAAGCGAAGTGTGTGTGTGTGTGTGTGTGTGTGTGTGTGTGTGTGTGTGTGTGTGTGTGTGTGTGTGTGTGTGTGTGTGTGTGTGTGTGTGTGTGTATATGTGTGTGTGTTGTGTGTGTGTGTGTGTGTGTGTGTGTGTGTGTGTGTGTGTGTGTGTGTGTGTATGTGTGTGTGTTGTGAGTGTGTGTGTGTGTGTGTGTGTGTGCGTGTGTTGTGTCTGTGTGTGTGTAAAGTATAGATGTGTCTAGGAGTCCCAACACCCAATTCAAATGTCCAATAAAATATAATGTAAAGCGGCTGTGCCCTTTAAAGGCCTTTTATGAAAGAAGGACTGAAAATTTTTATCATGATTCTTTGTAACAAAGTTTAGTATTATCAAACAGAAGTCAATTTTGTAAAAATCTTTGAAAAAAATTTGTAACTTTGACTGTCAATAACTCTGTAACCCGTCATTTCCCAGGTATAGTGTAAAAGAAAAAAATGATCGTAATAATACGTAGAATATTTGGTATTCGGCTTGGTGAAGCCTTTTTTTACACCCGATATACCGTAACATAGTTATACGAAAGCGATCCATTACTATCTCACTAGATATATAGTTATAAAATGGTCACAAGTTTAGTGATATACTTATATTACTAGATTAAGTTCAGTGTTATAAATATATATTACTTGATGAAGCTTAGTGAAATAGAAATCTACCATATATAATTAAATAAAACAAAATTATATTGGTTTCATCTTTAAAAAAAAAAAACTTTGTGTATCCTGCAGTTAGTTACAATACTTTGTGACATTAACACAAAGTAATTAACATAAAATAATTTTAATTATAATTAAAACGATCATATTTTTTGGAATTTAAACAATAACAATATTTTTTTTTCAAGTGTTATTTATCTTCAATTAAACCTTGCATGGAATTGCTAAAAACAAAAATTTACAATGTTTAAGCATTTCTGATCTTAACCAATAGTCAAATATTTGTAAAAATATTTCTATAGGGTGTTGGCGGTAGTATACTACTCAGCTATACATATAGCTACAACATTGATCAGAATACGCTGGCTTTGACAGCGAGAAAAAACACTTGAGGAATTTGATCTTGTCACGTGACGTCTTCGGTAGCTTAGTGGTCAAAGCACTCGCCCGGTATGCGATGGGACGTGGGTTCGAGTCCCACCTGAGGTCGATGTTTTTTTTTTTTTTTCAAGTGTTATTTATCTTCAATAACAATATAGTTAAAACTAACACACGCACTACTCTAACTAACACACTATTCTTTTACAAATAGGTTTTTTTCATATTTAGGCCCTTTTCTGTATAATAGAATAAATAAAGAACTTTATATGTATGAACTTAATTATTATAACTGTAAAATAGCACTCGAAATATATTTTAAAAACTTGACCTACGATAAATCATAAGAATTACTTGTAGCTTGTAAATAAATAAATAAAAAATAGATTAGTATTTTAGAATTGTTACCCAACTTAATTGTGTTCTACTTATATTTAATTATATTGTTAATTTGTACAACATAAGATCTCTCATGCCTGAAGCACAGGTTCCACCTAGTTCAGGCAAAACATCATTTTCTGCACTGTTTAGTTTTAAGTTTTTACCATAACCAAATGTAACTGCCATTCAAGTATTAAATAAACAAATTTTATTTTATTTATTTATTTATTCCTTCATCGTTCACACATGAATCATAGAACAACAATATGTACATATAATATGTATAAGTACAACATAAAGAACAGTGTTTTTAATCGACTTCAAGAAAAAGGAGGAGGTTCTCAATTCGTCTGAATGTTGTTTTTTTTTTGTATGTTTGTTACTCGATTACGCCGTCAATTATGGACCGATTTCAAAATTTATTTTTTAGTCTGAAAGGGTATACTCCCGAGGTGGTCCCATTTACACCAAGTCAGATTCTGATGATGGGATCCCTGGGAAATCGAGGGCAACCCTCAATTTTTATAGGCACCCATAATGTTTTGCATATATTATCTGACTCAATGCTAATTTTTGGGTCTGGTAATCATCATGTCATGTTGCTGACCTGATGATGGAAGCTACAGAACTCCTTAACGGATAGGAGTTAGAAGATAATACTGCAATTTGTCGACAGAACGTATTTCGCAGTGTGTTAAGCAGACGTGGAGCTTATGAGGTACCAGACCGCCAATTTTTATTTACTGGGGCCGTACCCGCAAACCCAGTAACGAAAAAAAATTTGAAAGTTCATTTCTTAATTTGACTTGTTATTAAACGCAAGACCTTATCCTATGGTTTCGACACCAAAATAGCCGCCGTTCTGGTTGGAGTGTAGGTAAACCCTTTTCTTAACTTAAAAGTTTTCGTCGAAAAATTTTCCCCATATAACACCTTATTTTTATCATACCATTGGATGGGGGGTCCATAGAGGACCAATATTAGTTAAGGTAACTTTGCTGTAAAGTCATTTTTGGCGAAGTTAGGAGGGAAAAATACAGTGATTTAACACTTAAAATTGTAAAATAAAAAAAGTTTAATAAAAAACTATAAACCGACTTCAAAATGAAACTAAAAAGCGAAAAATAATATTGACTAAAACATACCTAATCTGTTCCTCTTGGAGTCGGTGCGAATGAACACATTTTAACTCTCGATGGCTGGCACCGACTCCAAAAAGAACTGATTAGGTATGTTTTAGTCAATATTATTTTTCGCTTTTTAGTTTCCTTTTTAAGTCGGTTTTTTCAATAAATAAGTTGGAAAAAACATTTAAAACGAAACGAGTAAATTAAATATATTCTCGTAACTGGGATAAATTACATAATGTTTTGTGAAAACCAGTCTTAATAACAAAGTCTAAAAAGTTTTAACCTGACTTACCTATAAAAGTTTAAAAGAACGACCGCATTTTTAACATATAATTATTTTGACTAAAACAATATGATATTAATATATGCATATTTATAATATGTGCCGTGTGGTGCCGGCACTTTAAAAGAATAGCACCACCCCTTCTCTTCTTATGGGTGTTGTGAGAGGCGACTACAGGAGAACCGCCACAAGAAGACGGGCAGCAGCGTCTCCTCTCCACCATTGGCCAAACTGCGATCGCCAACCCGCCTGCCAAGCGTGGCGATTATGGCAAAATCCTCCTTTTGGAGAGGCCTGTGTCCAGCAGTGGACTGATATAGGCTGGTGATGATGATGATGATGATGATTTATAATGTGACGTCAAGAACTTTCTTTTGATACCAAACACGTGATGATAATCTCTGTATTTGTTTTTTCAAAATCTGTGCCTGAGTTCTAAATTCTTTCATATAAAATTTTGCTAAAATATAAACATGTACCTAGGTATATAGCCTATGTCACCCGGGCCATTATTCTAATTCATTAAAATAGTATTATTTTTCATGCTATACCCACTATAAAACTTTGAAAATATTTGAATGGATACCATTTCAAGGGGAGGACAGTTAACCCCAAGCCGAGGGATATCAATTTTTCAAAATTTTATTTGACGGAATTTAAAACTCACATTTTAACCTCAATAATTGAGATAATCACCACGTGTTTGGTATCGAAAGAAAGAAAGGTATCGGCGAACAGATTACAAATATTTATTTAGATCGTATTGTTTAAGTCAATATATATCTTTAAAATGCGGTCGTACGTTTTTAAACTTTTTACGTTAGTCGTGTCCTAGTTTCTTAAACTTTATAATTTAAATATTAATTATAACTTCTTACAGGTCCCGACTACGGTAAAGGTGGCGGTTGGGGAGGCGGTGGCGGAGGCGGTGGCGGCAAGAGTTTATTGGTCTATTTGGACAAAGTTATAGGTTAGGCCGAGGTTAAATCACTGTTAAATTATAAGTCATTGTAACGTCATTTAAGTATTTGAGATCTTGCTACACTATGCACTTTGTTTGTGGAAAATGAGCTAGAACTTAATTTTAAAGGATCCCTTAGCCATGCGTGTTTGTTTAATAAACATTATAAAACAATAAACTTGTGTTTGTTTTAATTCATTGTATGAAAATGAGTCGCTATTTCCCTTAGATAAGACATCACGCGTGAACGGCTACTGACCAATTGCACTAATTATTTTTTTATGTCTGTGATCTAATTGAGGGGAAGGTTCTTACGAATAATTGGTTGTCTGTTAAGTCGATTTACGGGCGTTAATTTTACGTGATAAAGTCTACAATCCATCCATACATCCATTAGCCGAAAGACGTCCACTGCTGGACATAGGATTTTCACAAATATCGGTCAACAATACTTTATCCTTTTTGTAGAGGTTTTTTTGGGGGCAGATCAAATTATCATATTTAGGTATACTTTCCACAGATTCTGGCACAGCAGACTTCCAAAATAAAATAAATAAAGATAAAAAACGCATATTATGTATTATTCTCTTTACACGTGCAGCCTATGGGTCAGCTTTACGCAGCGCGCTTACAGCGCACTGCGCGTGCAGTATAATAATGCGTTCAGAATGCTACTTGGCCTGCCGCGATTTTACAGCGCGTCGACTATGTTCGCGGAAGCGCACACCGACGGCTTTCATGCGCTGATCCGAAAACGATGCGCTTCACTCCTAGACCGCTTCCGCAATAGCACAAATAGCATTCTGGGCGCATTAGCTGAGAGGTGGGACTCGCCGATGCTGGAGCGCTGGATTAGGTTACATGCTACCAGAGCTGTGTAGGCTGCTCCTGCTGTCGGTCCTCTCTCATACTTTTTATAATATTGTTGTTTTTTATGTCTTACTCGTAATAGTACAAACATAGGCTAAGTTTTAAAATTTGTTACTAACTTAAATATGGACCACGGTCTGAAATAAATTTCATTCATTCATTCATTATAAGTTCTCGCAATACAAGAAAGCCGTATTGGATATAATATCCTGAACCAGACTGGTCCAAGTCTTCCAAATTCACACTAGATGTACCTAAATTGTTTTTGTTTTGTTTTTGTAGAAAATTTGTTTTGTATTTTGTAGTTAAGACCGTCTGTTAACCATGCTGAGTACACTTTTTATAGGTTACGGTCTAGCCTTATATTACCCAACCTATCGATAACATTATCACGTCTCGGTTGTAATCTGTCTGTGTACCTATTTATAAATAAATGAATAAATATTGTAAAGATGAACAACTAGATTACGACTAATTCCTATAAGAAATAACTAGATTTCCGTTTGCAGTGGGGTGTTCATATTGAGGCTTTGTCAAGAAGGTTTAGTTCAGCTGCTAAGCCGTGAGAAAGTTAAGACAATTGACTGATGTTGAAACGGCAAGATTTAAGTTTTTTTAGTTATTTTCACAGTTTAATGTCATATGGCATTGTTATGGGGCTCAGCTGCAGATATTGAAACCATATTTAATATCGACGACCGTCTGGTGTAGTGGTTCGCGCTCCGGACTATAATGCCTGGCTGTTGCGGATTCGAATCCCGCGAGGGGCAAATGTTAGTGTGATGAGCACGAGCATTTGCACCTAAGTCATGGATGTCTAAAAACGTATAAAGTATGGTTATCCGTTATCTAGTCGCCATAGCACAAGCTTTGCTAGTTAGTTTGGGGCTAGATAATTGGTGTGATTGTGGAAACAATTTAATTCAATATTTGTCTTGCAAAAGAGAGCAAATCGTTCGGGCTTTTTACAATCTTAGACCCCGAAATTCACTATTAGAACTATTTATAGAAATTAACGGAGGTACTTAAGTAGTCGCTTCACAGTATAGTTTTGAGAATATATATTCTATTAGTTCAAGATAAATAACACTTGAAAAAAATCATCGACCTCAGGTGGGACTCGAACCCACGTCCCATCGCAAGCCGGGCGAGTGCTTTACCAACTAAGCTACCTAATTTATAATGTTTAAGCATTTCTGATCTTAACCAATAGTCAAATATTTGTAAAAATATTTCTATAGGGTGTTGACGGTAGTATACTACTCAGCTATACAAATAGCTACAACATTGATCAGAATACGCTGGCTTTGACAGCGAGAAAAAACACTTGAGGAATTTCATCTTGTCACGTGACGTCCTCGGTAGCTTAGTTGGTAAAGCACTCGCCCGTCTTGCGATGGGACGTGGGTTCGAGTCCCACCTGAGGTCGATGATTTCATCAAGTGTTATTTATCTTCAATTAAACCTTGCATGGAATTGCTAAAAACAAAAATTTACAATTATTAGTTCAGTTAAGTTGCATTTTTTTGAAAATTGGCATACCTACCTACCTAGGTACTTAGCAGTCTCTTCAAAACCCACTTACCTACCTACTTAGGTACTTTATTTATTACTAGCTTTTGCCCGGGGCTTTGCTTACATTAGATTTGATTTTGAGTAAATAAATGAATGTCAAACACAGTAGGTAAATAACAAAACCTTGCAAAAGGTATTTGCTTATTTAGTTAAAGGATTAACCTCGCGATCTTGGTGCTCCATTCAAACTTTTGTAAAATCATTTTTAGCGCACGCCTATATTATAATTATAACTTTATGTGTGCTAAATTTCAGCGCAATCCTTCTAGTTGTTTGAGCTGATTATTTGATTAATAGCATCACTCCTTATTTTTAGGGTTCCGTACCCAAAGGGTAAAACGGGACCCTATTACCATAGAGAAAGAATAATACTAAGTAAAACTATTACTAAGACTCCGTTGTCCGTCTCTCTGTCCGTTTGTCACCAGATGATGTATATGATCTTTCACAGATGATGTATTTCTGTTGCCGCTATAACCACAAATACTAAAAACCCGACTCGCACTTGGCCGGTTATTATTTACTAGCCAGCTTACGTAGTCGAGCTATAATTAAGTGTTAACTTATAAACCAATCAACAATAAATAGCAGAAGTTAATTTATTTAATTATTTTAAGCACTCAAAGACGCAGCTGTAGCAACTTGTTGTTCTCTAAATGCTTATTAAGGTGAAGTGGGGTAAAACGAATATATTTCCCTGCCATAGATCGGTTTTACGACTAACAGCATTTTCATAAAGCTGCTTCTATAGATACAGTAAAGAAACTACCTATAAACGTTCAAAATGATCGACTCACACATATGCACGCCTCAACAAGAAATCTCACTAAACAAGGAGTACTGAGAGTCGTGGATGCCGAATACTGCCGATACGAGACGAGATGCTGTCAGTTGACATTGTCGCTGCAGAACGATCTTATTTATATTGTTTTCAGTTCGCACGTTTCGTTCGACAGAAAATAAAAATATATATAATTAAAGTAGTCCTGTATTCTAAATAAAATAATATTACTGAGTTATTCGTAATGTAGCTTTACGACAGATAGATAAATAGGGACTTTCTTTATAGCACATCACACAAAAAAATAAGAGAAAAAAAAACATAATATCAGGACGGGCGGGCTTCAACTGCCGAACATGAGCTCCCCTAATTACATTTTTATATTTTTATAATTTAGAACTTATTAGTTTAGTAATAAGAAAATAAATCTGAACATTTTGCCTTCTATTCGAATTCGTTATTTTGTCGACATTTATTTTTATTTATACCCGGTGACAGTTTTTCCCCACCTTACCTTAATAGTATTTATATTTATTTAATAAAATAAATGACAGAAAGTCGTAGCACTAGTATATAAATGTTACAAAATTCTCATTTCTTCAGAATACGGGTAATATCTTCTGTGTGAATTATTTTAATTAGATATCTCGAAAAATAAAAACAAAGATGGCTTCCAATAAAATCGTTCTATTTTTATTGGTTTCAGTGGTTAGTAAATATTTTTTATTGTTTTTATTGATATTTATACCAGGGTGTTTGGTTAATCGTATATCAAGCCGAGATTAGCCTATGTTAACATATGCATATAAATACAGACAACAGCTCGTCGACCTACCACAAAATGTCAAATTTTCTCATTTGAAAATGATCTCTATATATCAGGATTAAAGTTGAACATCTATTGGAGAATTTTTTACTTTTTGGTTAGGTCGACGTGCTGTTGACTGTACAATGGTGAACTCAGAAATTTAATATCATCATTTTTGAGAAAAATATTTTTATACAAATCGGATTCTTAAAATTTTGTTTTGTATGAAAATATGAAACATTAAAATGATTATGTCTAATTTCCGACTTCACCATAGTATTATGCATATGGTAACTTGATAAACCCTGTTTACAGAAAATATGTATGTGAAGCAGTATTTAAAAACAACAAAGATGAAACAAAAAACGATTTACTCGAAAAAGTTGTAAAGTTAGAAAAAAAATAGTTTTTTTCTAACTTTACGACTTTTTCGTGTCTTAGGATCTTAGATTCAGTTTTTTTTTTTTCGGTGATAGCCATTGAGAGGTAAATAAAATGTGTTAATTCGCACCGACTCCGACATCACCGACTCCAAAAAGAACTGATTAGGTATATACGTACTTACATTATTTAAATTATTACTGTTGTTAATTAATCATATTCTTGTTTTCCAGATAAGTGCCTGTCTCTGTAAACCCAGTAAGTATTATTTAACCTTGTTACACACACAACAAATTACATACTTACGTTTTTGTGTATACATTCATTACCTATATTATTAAATTATATTAATTGTATTTAAATATTTGCATGCTATTTGTAAATGGCTGACAAAGCTGAATTTTAAACCATCATTACATCTCAAATGTACCCGTAATTAAACCCTTTTCATTTGCAAATAAATTTCATTTTATTTCATTTAAAATTAAGTGCCTAAATACTAAGTTAAAACTGCAACATAATATTCTATAGTAACAAACCCAGGGGCGCCGACTCCGTGGGTGCTCGGGGGCTCGAGCACCCATGAGAAATAAACAGTGGGTGCCGAGCACCCATGAGAAAGAAACAGCGGGTGCCGAGCACCCATGAGAAATAAACAGTGGGTGCTGAGCACCTATGAGAAATAAACAGTGGGTGCCGAGCACCCATGAGAAATAAACAGTGTGTGCCGAGCACCCATGAGAAATAAACAGCGGGTGCCGAGCACCCATGAGAAATAAACAGTGGGTGCCGAGCTCCCCTGAGTATAGACATCAAAAATCAGATCAGTAATCGCCTTTTAGGGATGGGCGTTTTTTCATTACCGACGACACGTTTTCGAGTCATAAAAGCATGAGCACCCATGAGGTTTTCTAAATGTCAGCGCCCCTGAACAAACACCAAGTTAGGCTTCGTCTATACGATGCTGGGATCCGTGAGCATCCACAGGAATCCATTCAAAATACATACAATCCGCGTTAACCCGGTCCGGTTCCCGGCTGGGTATAGACCGAGCCTTATAATAGTTATTGTTTTTTCACTTACATAATAGCATAAATTGAAAAGTTCAGTCAACTCTCACTCATACTGAAACAATACAGATTAAATTTGCGGTTTTTTTTTTCAAAGACATCAAACTCCCTGGGAAGGGATGGAAAGGCAAAGGCGATGGAAAAGGACACGGAAAGGGGAACGGCAAAGGCGGTGATGACGGCAAAGGTGATGACAATGGCGATGGCGGCGATTATAAGAAGGGTGATGGAAAGGGACACGGCAAAGGTGATGATAATGACGGTAAAGGTGATGATAATGACGGCAAAGGTGATGACAATGGCGGCAAAGGTGATGACAATGGCGGCGACGGCGATTGTAAGAAGGATAATGGAAAAGGACACGGCAAAGGTGATGGAAAAGGACACGGAATGGGGAACGGCAAAGGCGGTGACGACGACTGTGATGGCGGCAAAGGTGATGACAATGGCGGCAAAGGTGATGACAATGGCGGCGACGGAGATTGTAAGAAGGGTGATGGAAAGGGACACGGCAAAGGTTATGGAAAAGGACACAGAAAGGGGAACGGTAAAGGCGGAGACGACGACTGTGATGACGGCAAAGGTGATGACAATGGCGGCGACGGCGATTGTAAGAAGGGTGATGGAAAGGGACACAGCAAAGGCGATGGAAAAGGACACGGAAAGAAGAACGGCAAAGGCGGTGACGACGACTGTGATGGCGGCAAAGGTGATGACAATGGCGGCAAAGGTGATGACAATGGCGGCGACGGCGATTGTAAGAAGGGTGATGGAAAAGGACACGGCAAAGGTGGTGGAAAAGGACACGGAAAGAAGAACGGCAAAGGCGGTGACGACGACTGTAATGACGGCAAAGGTGATGACAATGGCGGCAAAGGTGATGACAATGGCGGCGACGGCGATTGTAAGAAGGGTGATGGAAAAGGACACGGCAAAGGTGGTGGAAAAGGACACGGAAAGAAGAACGGCAAAGGCGGTGACGACGACTGTAATGACGGCAAAGGTGATGACAATGGCGGCAAAGGTGATGACAATGGCGGCGACGGCGATTGTAAGAAGGGTAATGGAAAAGGACACGGCAAAGGTGATGGAAAAGGACACGGAAAGAAGAACGGCAAAGGCGGTGACGACGACTGTGATGGCGGCAAAGGTGATGACAATGGCGGCAAAGGTGATGACAATGGCGATGGCGGCGATTGTAAGAAGGGTGATGGAAAGGGACACGGCAAAGGCGATGGAAAAGGACACAGAAAGAAGAACGGCAAAGGCGGTGATGACGACTGTGATGACGGCAAAGGTGATGATAATGACGGCAAAGGTGATGACAATGGTGGCGACGGCGATTGTAAGAAGGGTGATGGAAAGGGACACGGCAAAGGCGATGGAAAAGGACACAGAAAGGGGAACGGCAAAGGCGGTGACGACGACTGTGATGACGGCAAAGGTGATGACAATGGCGGCAAAGGTGATGACAATGGCGGCGACGGAGATCGTAAGAAGGGTGATGGAAAGGGACACGGCAAAGGTGGTGGAAAAGGACACGGAAAGAAGAACGGCAAAGGCGGTGATGACGACTGTGATAACGGCAAAGGTGATGACAATGGCGGCAAAGGTGATGACAATGGCGGCGACGGAGATCGTAAGAAGGGTGATGGAAAGGGACACGGCAAAGGTGGTGGAAAAGGACACGGAAAGAAGAACGGCAAAGGCGGTGACGACGACTGTGATGGCAGCAAAGGTAATGACAATGGCCGCAAAGGTGATGACAATGGCGGCGACAGCGATTGTAAGAAGGATAATGGAAAAGGACACGGCAAAGGTGATGGAAAAGGACACGGAAAGAAGAACGGTAAAGGCGGTGACGACGACTGTGATGGCGGCAAAGGTGATGACAATGGCGGCAAAGGTGATGACAATGGCGGCGACGGCGATTGTAAGAAGGGTGATGGAAAGGGTCACGGCAAAGGCGATGGAAAAGGACACGGAAAGGGGAACGGCAAAGGCGGTGGTGACGACTGTAATGACGGCAAAGGTGATGACAATGGCGGCAAAGGTGATGACAATGACGGCAAAGGTGATGACAATGGCGGCAAAGGTGATGACAATGGCGGCAAAGGTGATGACAATGGCGATGGCGGAGATTGTAAGAAGGGTGATGGAAAGGGACATGGCAAAGGTGATGAAAAAGGACACGGAAAGAAGAACGGTAAAGGCCGTGGCGACGATTGTGATGGCGGCAAAGGTGATGACAATGGCGGCAAAGGTGATGACAATGGCGGCAAAGGTGATGACAATGGCGGCGACAGCGATTGTAAGAAGGGTGATGGAAAGGGACACGGCAAAGGCGATGGAAAAGGACACAGAAAGGGGAACGGCAAAGGCGGTGGTGACGACTGTAATGACGGCAAAGGTGATGACAATGGCGGCAAAGGTGATGACAATGGCGGCGACGGCGATTGTAAGAAGGGTAATGGAAAGGGACACGGAAAGGGGAACGGTAAAGGCGGAGGCGACGACTGTAAAGATGACAACGGAAGCGGCAAAGGCGGCAGTAAAGGTGGCCTCGTTGGCGATATCTGCAACGGTATCCCCCAAATGCTCGGTACTATTCTTCGTTAATGTGGAAAAGAGTCCACAGTTGTATTTTTCAAAATAATGTTACAATTGAAAAAAAAAAACATTAATTTTTCCAATTTAATATTATAAATAGTATTAAGTACCTAGTTAGGATATTTTATATGACATTTTGCAAAAACATTATTTAAAATTGTAAAATTGGTGTGCGATTGTTCGACGCATTTGATACGCTTTTAATATTGTTTTGATTGTGTGTGTGAATAATTTATCTATTATTAAAATACAAAATAAGTACCTTAAACTTGAATTTATATGAGTCGTTCAATCATTTATTTTTGTAGATTTACATAAAATTTTAAACCTAATGATTTTCATTTTAGTAACCTTTATAAAAAATAGGTTAATGATCGTTATCATTATAAGTTGCATGCCATTGTATGTTAGACATTATTTTAACTTATTAACAACTAAAACCTTAAAAAAAAGATTAATCTCGTATTCTCTATGTTGCATAGAGGCTTCTTTTTTATGAATGGTGAATAAATTGACTGTTTTAATTTTTTTAACCTTTGTCAATTTTTAGTTTTTTGTTGATTTTCCTACTTTTTTCTAAGACCGCTCGATTATTTTATTGCACCATATTATCCATCCCCGAGATACCACGTTTGTAAGTCTACGACAACTAAAAGGTCAAAAATTGGTTTATCTTACTTGACAAATGCCAAAATACCTACACTTTTGACTGAAATTACAAGTGAACCTAGGTTAATTAATTACTTACTTGAAAAACATCGACCGCTTCAGGTGGGAGCCGACCCCACGGCCATGCTACTTACTTAAGTATAGGTAACGTACAGCCGCACGCAACATTGATCAGAAAAAAGTTTAAAAAAACTAGGAACCGACTTCTTTAATTATCTAAGTACCTACCTAGGTACTTAAAAGGCGAAAAATAATATTTTCTAAACTAAACATAGGTACAGTCAACAGCACGTCGACCTACCCCAAAAGTCAAAAATTCTCCAATAGATTTACAACTTTAAAGCCTGACACATAGAGATCATTTTCAAATGAGAATATTTGACATTTTGTGGTAGGTCGACGTTCTGTTGTCCGTACTTAATCTAATCCGTTATTTTTGAAGTCGGTGCTCCATGGAGAATTAAAATGTGTTCATTCGCACGGAGTCCTAAAATAACTGATGAGGATTAGTTATGTTAGTTTAGAAAATATTATTTTTCGCCTTCTAGTTTATTTTTGGACTTTTGAAGTCGGTTCCTAGTTTTTTAAACTTTTTTTAAAAAAAACGCTGGCTTCGACCACTGATCAAATAATACTGCTTCGACATCGAGAAACACTTGAAAGATTCATGTCACCTGTGAATCCTGTGAAACATTATAAGATATGAGAATGACGCATCTGTTGGTGGAACCATAAAGAAAATATACCTGCGAAATAGAGGAACAAACGCGAGCTGTCAAACGAAACCGAAAATGGATGACATTTGTGGGAGTAAAATTGTTTATTTAAGCGTGTCAGTGTTGTACGCCATGACTCTTTTCACATTAATATCGATATCGAAAATAGTAGTAAGTAACAGTCATAGAATTAATGGAACTGAAATAGGATGGGATTTAGCATGGCTGAAACTAAGATTCTGGAGTGAAGTTAGAATACATATTTAAGAAAAACAGAAGATATTTTAAATCATTTATTTAACATTTCTTAATGCCCTCGGCAAAGATATATGTCAAATCCGATGTTGCTCCCATAAAAAAAGTTGTTGTATATGACCAGCTGATCACGTGGTTTTAAGGAGTGTCCTATTCTCTTGTACACCCTGTATAAGCCTTATCAGGCCTAAAGAAATATTAAAACCAATGTTTTTGTAAAAAATCATTTATTTATAGATAGCTCAAATACATCTGTATTTATAGACACTGGGGTCAATCATAGTAATTAAGAAACCTTATAAACATTTAACAAAAAATCTTTTCGTATCCATAGAGTTAACTGTTAAAAAAAACATTTATAGAGACCATAGACAATATTCATCGACCCATTACGGCTCATCGGATCATAGAGCTCAGACATTTTTTTGTGTCTGGTCTCTTGTATCTAAAACTGGACAATGTACCAATGTATTGTTTTAAACTTTCATGGTCACTAACATTAGAATAGTTTGTTACGAGATTGCTACCATGTACCTTATTTTTAAGTTCCCGATATTTCGGCACTGTTGCAAGCGCCATGATCACGAAGTATCGGGAACTCAAAAATAAGTTACAGTCAACAGCACGTCGACCTACCCCAAAAGTCAAAAATTCTCCAATAGATTTTCAACTTTAAGCCTAACGTATAGAGTTCATTTTCAAATGAGAAAATTCAACATTTTGTGGTAGGTCGACGAGCTGTTGTCCGTACATGGTAGCAATCCCGTAACAAACTATTCTAATTAACCAATGGTTAACAAGATGCCTAGAAAAATTACCAGCAATTTCGGAGAAAGTATTCATAAACATTTATTCGATCGTGTCTCTGTCTCTGGGTGTTTAGGGCGGGTCAATTACCCATGGGTTAAGATGACTAAAGATTTAATTACCATCAATTTCGTAGATACATTAAAAAAAGTTTTTTTCGATCGTGTCAGGAGAACCGGCTTAACTCTGGGTGTTTAAGGCGGGTCAATTACCCATGGGTTAACATGCCTTAAGATTTAATTACCAGCAATTTCGTAGATACATTTAAAAAGTTTTTTTTTCAATCGTGTCAGGAGAACCGGCTTAACTCTGGGTGTTTCGGGGGGGGACAATTACCCATGGGTTAAGATGCCTAGAGATTTGATTACCAGCAATTTCGTAGATACATTTAAAAAAATCTATCGTGTCAGGAGAACCGGCTTAACTCTGAATGTTCTGTCAATACACCGTAATAATATAGCCACTACGAAAAATATTCGCCAAATCATACACGCATTATGGCAATTTATTCACAGAAAATACGTTCATGCAGGCATTTTAACAAAATTTAGTTTAACAAGGCAAGGGCGTCTACTTAAAATTATTTTGGATTAGAATAAGACTTTTTGATATGCTCTCGACTTGTTGTCCTTTGCGAATATGATAATGTACTATTTACACGGAAACAAAACGTGAGACAATCCACAAAGCCAGTCCAATATTGGCATCATCTCATTGGCTAATAGACAGCTCAAGGACAATCCACTGATGAAGCCAGTCCACTGTAATAGAACGATTTCTAATTCGCTAGCTTAGTGGACTGGTTGAAGCCCGGTTCCTATATCCGAGAAACGGTTGGTTTTGCCAACGGATGGTAGGAATTGTCAACTTGACATACTCAAAAGCGTTCCTATAAATGACGCTTCGTCAAATTTTATAGGAACGACTATAACGGCTCGTTACTTTTGACACCAATACGAACAGTTGCTGATGTACACTTACGCATAGTACACTATATTGTACTACCGGTGTATATTAATATTGGCATCGTCTCATTGGCTAATAGAGACAGCTTGAAGACATTCCATTGGTGAAGCCAGTCCACTGTAATAGAACGCTTTCTAATTCGCTGGCTTAATGGATTGTCTCACGTATTGGCTCCGTGTAAATGGTGCATTACAACACCTTATGATTATGGAAAGAGAAGTTTTAGTAAACAAAACCTCGTAAAGCCGCATCTCCTGCACCAATATTTAAACGAAGTTGTCTATATTTTCCTTTAACGCTCTGTTTCTATCCGAGCATTGTATAGTCAGCGACATAAATATGTACACACTTTTGGCATTCGAATGTTAGTTATCTTTTATTAAGTAAAAAGTGTATACATATTTCTGAAACAGTAAATATGACCAAGAAAAAATTTATGGACTAAGAGATGACATTTAAATCTTAGTCACATTTATTCACAAGTACAAAAATACTATTTACAAATATTACTTCTACAAAATCACACTTTTTAAGGCTAAGTGAGAGCATTTTATAAACTAACAAGAAAACTTATTATTATTACAGCTCATGCCGACAATAGCCGAAATTTTCCGATGGCCAAGTCTTCTTGAAAAGATAGTAAAACAATCGAATAATAACTTATTTCAGTATTAACGTCTCCAAGGCGAAGACCAATCAAGTTAAAACTAAAATCGAATGACGGCTAGCAGCAACGACATTGAACATTTTCGACATGCATTTTACCAAGTCCTAGAAACTCCCAGTCAGTGCTGTTTAGCTGTATTTTAATATCAGGAGACCCGGTTTTATTGTAGACCTTGATAAATATTATGCAAAAAGTATTGGACCCCTGATATGGTTAAAAAAAACTTTTAAAAAACATGAAAAAAAAAAAACGTTTGACCGCACTTGGCAGAGAGTAGTTGAAGCTTTGGACTTTAGTAAAATGTTAAAAATAAGAAAACATACATCAATAAAACATTTAATTTCTTACAGGTTTATTTCCTAAAAAAACGAATAAAGAAAAAAATCAGAGGTAGGTACTAAGTGCTTTTCATGTTTTTAAAAAACAAATTGAAAAAAATACAATTTCCTTTTTTTCCTGTTACATCACCCCTGACTGCTACGGCTAGGTCTACACCCAGCCGGAAACCGAACCGGGTTAACGCGGATTCAATCCATCGCTTAAGCAATAAGGTCGTTTTTGAACAGATTCTTGCGGATGTTAACGGATTTCGGCAGCGTATAGACCGAGACTACAAGTTGCAGACTAGCTGTCAATGTTAAAATACACGTATTTTATTGTTAAGACGAGACTCGACCAATGATCCGCTAAGTTTGTTTTAAATATATTTTAGTGAAAAAAACGAGTGACTTTTTAACTACTTCTATCGGAAAATAAATAACGATAAACACTTAGAAACTATAAAATATGCTTATGTATATAAGAGTGGTGAGGTAACATTTCGACGTTCGCACTGCGACTACAGACGCAACACGTAAAACTATCATTTTTTATTTGCAAATGAAGTTCATTTAATACCGAAGCATTAAAACTCTTTTTACATATAGGACAATCTTTTAAAGCGTCCAAATGGTCTAAGCTCTCGTGAAAGTCTTTAGCTCTCCTACTAGCGAAGCTCTCAGAACAGAAACTGCAAGCATATCTTGCTTCTGACAATACTGCATTAGACTGTCCTTCATTTTTTAAAACTTCTTCATTTGTTTTCGATCCACTTAGTATTATCTCTTCAGCACTGTCACATTCTTCTTTAATTTCAGTAAATGAAGGTATTTTAACCATAACATTATTTATATCTACTTCCATTTTATTATCTAAATTATCAGTATTGGTAATTATTGCGGTTTCTTTTGTATCGTTGGCGTCAGGGTCATCAGTGGAAGGCTTAACAATATCTTTCTCACTTGGACTAACTAATTTCATTTCACTATCTAAATTATCCGTATTGGTAATTATTACAGTATCTTTTGAATCATTACTGGCCTCAGGGTCATCGGTGGGCTCAATTTCACTTTGAGAGATTTCTGCTGTGTTGTCCACTCTATCTTCAGTAGTTGTGCTAATCAACCGAGATTGGACTTTGTCTTTAGCGTAATAGATATCAATTTTGGGCGCCTTTTCTTCTTCTGATTTAGGCTGATACTCCTCTATTAAAACTTTGTCAAATGCAAAGTCGTTTTTATGATGTTTACGTATATGAGTATTCAATGAGACAATCCTAAATTGGAAACTACAAAGTTTACATTCAATGTACTCTTTGGGATCCATTGGTGCGTGTTTAATAATATGCTTGTAGCAAGTGGCTTGAGTAAGGAAGTAAACATTGCATTTACCACACTTGTAAAGCTTAGTAGAACTGATTGGTGATTTATTTAAAGCTTTGTCTTCCGGTTCTATCGTTTCCGGGATCGGTTCATCGATTTTCTCCGTCGCATCATTAACTTCAATGGTTACATCCTCCGAACTACTTTGCGATACCATATTATTATCATCGGTCCCATATTTGTGGGTTCTGTACTTTCCTATCGAAGTGTCTATGACTAGATCTTCTAAACCCAAAGAATTTATACCGTGGTGTTTGGTTTGGTGCAACTTCAATGTTCTTTGAGAGAAGAAAAGTCCACAATCTGGACAATTCTCAAAATAATGTTTGATTTTGCCGTGTGTTTGATCACGTTTACTATTTATATGGTTTATCAAAGTATGGGGTTTCACGAAATGTACTCCACAATCCTGGCACTTGTACAACTTGTTGACACTCTCCGATTCATCTTCGACGTCTTGTATTAGGAATACTCCAGACGGTCTACCCTCATGGTGCTGTTTATGCCTGACCAGTGAATTAAATGACAACCCACAGATATCGCATGTCTCAATAGAATTCCTAATGTGTTTCCCTTCGAAATGAAGATCAATACTTCTCGAATTCGTGAAATTTACATTACATTTTACGCAACAATAATAAATGATATCTTCCGTTTCGTTCGTAATCGTGGTTTCTGATGGCTCATCTATGTCATCTTGCGTTGCATTAGACACCTCACTTTCAACTTTACGATTTCGTGAAATTACTTTTGGTACATTGCAATCTTTCTCCTGTGAAACTACACCTTGAATAATGTCATCTTTAACTTTCTTCTCACCTTTTTTGGCGACTTTTTTCGATATACGTTCAAACTCGGGTTTTTCAATTATATTGA
This sequence comes from Anania fuscalis, assembly GCA_950371115.1. Classification (NCBI taxonomy): domain Eukaryota; kingdom Metazoa; phylum Arthropoda; class Insecta; order Lepidoptera; family Crambidae; genus Anania; species Anania fuscalis. The sequence continues at coordinate 785,493 of OX493354.1, forward strand.
AATTGTTACGTCTCAAGTGCATAATTTTATGATGTAGTTCTAAATGCAGTTCTAATGCTGTTTGTTGGAATGATAATCCACAAAGGCGGCAGTTCGTTTTCATAGGTTTGTGTGAACCAGATATAACATGGTTTCTTAAACTGATCGCTTTCAGAAAGTGTATGTTGCAGATACGACATTTGAACAAGTCTATTTTTGTATCATCTGATTTTTTATCAGAATAAACCTCAGAATTAACATCAGGATTGTCACCACGATTTTCATCGGGATTGACATTAGGATTGTCATCAGAATTGTTATCAGTTATATCATCATGAGTATCAGTCTTAAGTTCTTTTGTAGGCTTCTGGTAATTTCTACTGCTTTTGTCACATAAGGTTATGTCGAAATCTTCGAGTTTCAGATTTAATTTATTATGTTGGATAACTTTATGTTTAGATAAAGAAATTTTTGTGAAATGCAAACCGCATTGTCCGCACTGCAGTTTACCGCCAGCGTTGCATTTTTTTCTAGTGAAATGTTTCCAAAAAGAATCAAATTTTAGGTAATGGGTGCTGCAGTAAGTACATTTATATAGACGGTTACTGTATACAACGCCAAACTGGGAATAACTAGTATTAGCTTCATTGTCTGGTAAATCAACATTTTCAGTTGCATTAGTTTCATCTCTGACGTCATCGTCGGATTTGTCATCATCTACTTGTTTATTATTATCAAGATTCTGAGTATTTTTGTTCACAGTGACAATTCGACAAGGCTTGTTCAAATCGGACAGTGTTTTATGTGTTTCATGGTGCATTTTGATTTCCGATTCATGAAAATCCAAGTCACATTCGTCGCAACGAACGGGCTTACAATTGTCAGGGTCACAGCGCCTATTGTGATTCAGCAAACGCGACTTACTCATAAACAAAGATTTGCAAGACCCACACCTATAGTAAGTAACAGTTGGTATGGTTTTAACTTCAATATTCCCTTTCCCATAGCTGTGGTGGTTGCAAAGGTGGCTCACGAGATGATTCGTCGGGAATAGAAGACCACATTTGCTGCAATTCTCAGATGGTATTTCATGATCTGGAGAACAGATGGTAAAATGTCTCTCGATAGTTTTCTGCGAGATAAAATGGAGACCACATGAGCATCTATACACAATGGATACTTTTTGCACAGGGTTGCTAGCTGGTTCTACGAAGTTATTGGGTACTCTTTGCACAGGTTTGCTAGCGGGTGCTTCTTTTTCAGGCTCACCGCTCAAATTCTTTCTAAAGAGCACCACTTTAATTTTACTTCTAGTCATGTTTTTGTGTACGGCGTGTTTTTGCATGTGGTTGTAGATGCTTCTTGTTGTGAATTTTAGTTTACACCTTGGACACACCCTTATTCTGTGTCTCGGCACGCAGAAGTGCCGTGTAGAAGTCGAGCAAGCGTCGCAATCCTTGCATTGGTAGTACAAGTATGGACACCCCTTGGGCTTTTCTGGAGGTGACTTGCACTTGTGCTTCTTAAGGAATATCGTTTTCTTTGAACTGGCTCCACATTTCTTACAGTTATACCCTTCACTGGTTGAAACTATATTATTGGATGATACTTTCTTTTTCGAAACTGGAACAGTTCCTTCTTTAATTTTCAATATTTTCGTGCCTTTGAAGGGCAGAATTCTGATGTTACGTCTGGTTAAGTTCTTATTTTCTAAATGCCATACTTTGTGACATTTCATACCGTAATACTTGAACTTTAAATCACAAATTTTACAGTGGTAAATACCTTTGTTATTCGACGAGCACACTGTGTGCTTTTTGACAAATGCTACGACGTACGAACAAATTTTGCACCTATGACATTGGTACAGGGTCGGGCGTTGTTCCACTGTGGACACGGTAAGACTGGCTTCAGTATGAGTATCTTTAGGTTCGCGCAGGATCTTTAAGAACCTGCGTCTTTCGGCTTTACTCTTAGAACTCTGTTCGGGTAATAGTGGAACAACTTTTATATCATTTCTAGTAGCATCCTTGTTCTGTTCGTGCCACATGTTATGTAAAATATAACTTTTATTCGAGAATAGATACCCACATTTTTTACACCGCCGACGTTTCATGGTACACATTGTATGTTTAACCCAAAAAGAATAGCATAGTTTGCACTTTTTACATTGGTGTAGTTTATAATTTGCCTTTTTAATTCCTTCGCACGCCTTTAATTGCTTTATCTTGGACAAAACTTTGTTGTCAATCATCAGAAGCTTTATATGTTCTTCAGTGATATTAGCATTCTGTTTATGCCACTTGCGATGCTCTTTGTCATTCATCAAAGGTATACTTAGGTGGCACTTTTTACATTTCACGACTTCATCTTGTGTCAAACATTGGTGGCGTATTAGCGACCCAGCATTATTGGAGCATGTCTGACATTGTCTGCATTGGTAGAAAATCAAACATTTGGTGCCTTTAGGGGCTTTACTTTTGATTTTAAGTGGCTGAATATTAATAGGTGTCTTCGGTTTGAATTCCAATGCTTCCGCGTCAGCTTGTAAGTTATTATTAAACTCCCTGTCACATTTATCGTTGAATGCTACGATTCTAAAAGAGTTCGCAGTTATATTCGGTGTAGTATGCAACTTCTCGTGGTCTTTCCTTGCCGTTGCGTTACTAAATGGAATCAAGCAAGTGTCGCACGCATATGACTTTCTATTAAAATCTTGGACCGTCTTACAGATTGTAGTGTGGTTGTATATGGCGTGCGGATCGACGTACAATTTGCACGTTTCGCATTTATAAATAGTTAGTTCCGGCGGACCGTCCAGTATCAGTTTCATTTTGACGAAACGTGTGACGTATATGCTCCGTGTTACTATCTGATGAACTTCCGCATCGGAAAGAGCCCCGAACAACTTCAACCAATCCTCATTGAGTAGGTTTTTGTAATCGTACACAACTGTCTTGAAGGAACTCCGAGTGATGCTAGGGGAGTGTAACTCCTTGTGTCTTTTGTAACAGGTTCCTTCTAGCTTCAAGGCACAGGTATCGCAGGTCCGCGTGGAATAGTTCTGTATGTTATTGTAGTGGTTCTGACAGTGCACAACCACGTCATCGTACGAATCCGTCGCTACATTGCACGTTTTGCATTGATACAGAATGTTCCAAGTCGAAGTGAGCGTTTCATATTTCTTTATTAGTTCGTCAACTTCAGTAACTTCCTTTAGGTATTTGTGGTGGAGTAAATGTAGCTTGTATGCGGATTCTGAAAACTTTTTCTTGCAAACCTTGCAAAGTTTAGAAGATCCACACTCGTGATTTAGAAAATCTTGCGTATCACATTTATCGCATTTCGGGAACTCTGGTATAAGAGGCATTATAGGCGCGTTGTCTGTTATATTAACAAAAGTGAAATCTTTGAATCTGGCATTCGTCCGCCTATGGAATTCCTCGTGATAGTTACTAGGCGAACCCGAAAAGAATACCAGTCCGCAGAATTCGCAATTCCTTTTGGTTTTAATTTTTTTACATTCCCCTGAGATATGGCAAGCGCGAGCGTTAGTTGTTTTCATGCATGTATGGCAGAGGTCGCAGTACATAAATTCGTTGGGCTCTAGTTTCTTTACTTTACTTGGCCCAGGTTCAGAATCGATTGGCAATTTTCTCTTTAAATTCAGTTCTGGGGGTATCTCTACATCACTGACGGGTAGTAAATCGTCTACAAAGATGAAATCAGACTTAGCAATATGCATCTTATGGTTATTCATATGTGAAAGTATGTCGTTCACATCGATCTCACATATCTTGCAACGAACAGAAGACGTGGTACCCTTGCAAATGGTTCCATGACTTTGAATTTTCCTGAGCTCAAAATAAACAGCGCACTTTTCACACCAAAACAGCATTTTTGAACTCATGTTTTTGGAAATACAGTATGTACTAAACGCGTCGTTATATTTGTGTTGTTGAATATGTATTTTCGTATCTTTTAGACGGAATTGTAGGTAGCATATGTCGCATTGATATCGGGATATCATTTCCACGCATGTATGCAGTATTGCTGACCAACAGGTAACAAAATGTATACCGCATTTGGTGCATTTAAAAATACAATTCTTCGGAACAAGATTGTCGGTGTAACTGAATTTATGATATTTTTCCTGTGATTTTACCACGAGCATTTTTTGCGGTGCTACATCAAGCGCTTTTTGTGGTATTTTATGCACGGTATTTGAACTAACATTTTTTGGAACTATCTTTTGAATGACATTCTCACCTCTATGATAATGTCTTTGATGATGACGAATACTATCGATGCCGTTATAAAAGGAGTTACACTTAATACACTTGAATTTTGACGAGCTCTTAATTTTCGTTACTACATTTCGACCAGATACAGTTCTGGATTTAGATCTCTCCGGGTGTAATCCCTCGTTTTCTGTCTGCCATTCTCCTTTTTCTGCCTCCGTCTCCATGTTTTCTGGCTGCGATTCTACGTTCGCTGATGGTTTTAAATTTTCTGCAACCGATTCAGGTATCATCATATCATTTTTGTCAATGTGCGCACTTTTGACATGCATATTAAACAGTTTTAGATATGTGGAGGTGTGATTGCAAATTTTACAGATACCTGTAAAAGGGATTTGTTCAAAGTTTCCAACTTCAGTCTTTTTATGTACATTTCTCATATGCACTTTGAACCATTTGATATCCAGATACGCGGAGTTGCAAATAAGGCACGAATACACCATACAATTGGCGGTGTTAGTGCAGTTATTATATTTAACTGTTGGCGCTGTTGGAGTCGGTTTATTGGCTGTAATAAGGTCGTATAAATGTTGTATTAAAGCATGGTCACTTGGGAAGTATTTCTTGCAATGGTCACAGTATTTCGCTGTTTCAGTCTTCTCTGGGACCACTGGAGTTTCTGATTCTGAGCTCTCCGGGCTGTCTAAGGCCACTAGGAATGAATGAGCTGCCATATTATGGGCGTCTAAAGCATTCTGAGTTGCAAAGAGAGTCTGGCACTCTTTGCAGTAGCAATTGCTGTTTTCCAGACGAACACCCCAGTCTTCTACAGCCACATAAGCACCATTGACGTCTCTTTCCGGCCGTTTACATGGTTTTGTACCTAATATAATCTTATTGTTATGGTGGTATATATCATTCGAGAGATCGGGCATATAATCTGTCTCTGTGTCTGATTCTAATACAGATTCGTTGAAATTTTCGTCTGGGTCATTAAATTCCATGTCATGGTCGTGGAATGAGTCTGGGGGTTCGGGCGCTTGTGTCTCTTCTAGGTCGTATGGTGGTATTTGGTCGTCAATATGACCTTCTTCTTCATAGTGCGACTCTGTATAGTAGTCATACTGATTGAATTCATCTTGAGGTTCTGTAAAAGAGAGATTTAACAATTAAAATATTTTTAATTCTATTTTAATAACTTATTTTGACCTATCATGAGTTTAATAAATATTGGACTACATCACATATTTTTCTGAGCATAAGGTAACTAGATAAAGGACTTGTGTTAAATAATTCAGAAACAACGACGGTACAACAACACCCAGACCCGAGACAATAAAGAAGAGTTCGTTTTCCACATTGACCCGACACATCGACGCCAAGTCGGGCATGCTCGCCTCTCGGCTACGGAGGTCGTCAAGTTTAGGCCCCTTTAAAAATCTATAGTTTCATTTGATATTTTGATTTCTGATTATTTATTTATGACACCGGTATAGCATTATAAAATGGGTCCAAGGAAAAAGTTATCACTTTTTAATATGTGATCATACATAATATGTGATCTATTTATAATTTTATTGATTTTTTACATTATACACGAAATTTTGGAACACCAATTTTATTATGCTCGTAGCTCAGTGGCAGCAGCGCTTTGGTATCGATCAGTAGCCGCCCTTATCACTGAAATCCTTTCGGTTATTGCACTAGCTAGAGCATAGCATACTTACATGAATAGGTGAGAGAGAGATAGCATCATTTTTTACCTGCATCCTTGATATTAAAGTAAAAAACCGGCCAAGTGCGAGTCAGACTCGCGCACGAAGGGTTCCGTAATGTTATCTATAAAACGGCATAAAAATTACGTTTGTTGTATGGAAGCCCCCTTAAATATAAATGGTATTCTGTTTTTTTAATATTTGTTATTATAGCGGCAATAGAAATACATCATCTGTGAAAATTTCAACCGTAACTATCACGGTTCAAAACATACAGCCTGGTGACAGACAGACCGACACAGACAGACAGACAGCGGAGCCTTAGTAATATAGTCCCGTTTAATGTGTAATTAAATAAATAAAATAAATATAAATATTGGACAACATCACATACATTGCTCTGATCCTAAGGTAAGTAGCTAAAGCACTTGTGTTATAGAAATCAGAAACAATGACGGTACCACAACACCCAGACCCGAGACAATATAGAAAAGTTCGTTTTCTACATTGACCCGACCGGGGATCGAACCCGGAACCTCAGGGATGGCGGCGCCATTAAAAGTCCGGCGTGTTCGCCTCTCGGCTACGGAGGTCGTCAAAATTGCAAAAAATAAAAGTTTGACGGAGGAAGACTACCTTCGAATAAGTCGTTAGCAAGCTCAACGGGTTCCTCCTTGATGTGCAGGATGTCCTGGATGCGCGGGTTGTCAAGGATGTCGTGCTCCTCGATATCGATGTCGTCAGCCATCTGGAACAACTGGTCGGTTAGAGGCTAGTTGCCAACCCCTATATGACTTAAGTGCTTAATTTAGGCCTATTTACAGAAATAATGTCCACAAGGTGGACATATGACCTGGTAAAGGTCGCAGGAAGCCGCTGGATGCAGGTCGCTTCCAACCGGCTGCGATCTGGAAGTCACTGGGGGAGGCCTTTGTTCAGCAGTAGAATGATGATGATGATTTAATTCCTGCCTGGTTTAGTCCGCGATCTAGACTACAAAACCTCGTTGTTGCAGGTAAAATCACACATTTTATTCCTACTTTTTAATTTATTTTGCGTGTTTTATGTTACTTGTTATGTTAGTTCGGGATTAAACAGTTAATTTAAAAAATTATAGATAGATACTCTTTATGCACACCAAACAAAGAAATTAAAAGTTAATATTTACATCAAGATGTACAAATGATTCTAAACTAATCATTCAGCGAGGAAACGCTGCAAGTATCCTTGCTTTCTTGGCTCACGAACACGGTTTTATTTTTGAGTAGGTATTTAGTTTTAGGAAAGTTACTTTAATTTATAGATTTATTTTATTCTAGTGTATTTTCAAATTAAATAATAAAATCTAACCGTTTAATAAAAAAGATCATTCATATGATTGATTTGAAAAAAATATTATGATAGAAATCGAATCACCAAGTCACTATGCCAGTAAAATTGTAACAATTGATTTCCCACTTTTTGAAGAAGGAAATATTTGAGCATTACCAAATCTACATTACACAATGTTCGAATCAGCAAATACTGTATCGCAATAAATCAATTAATCTTGTTATATGACACCAATGATATTTCATATGAAACTTAAAAGTGCATATCTGTCATACTTTGTTTACAAGTAAGTACTTACTGAAAAATTGTTCATTTTCAATAGAAAGTATAAAATTAAGTCTCAATTTGGCCCAGCGCTCAACATCAATGCAGGGGTTATAGTTACAGTTGGAGCAAAAAAATGTGTGCCAATTATTATAAAGAAAGTATATATTTCAATTTACCAATAGCACTAGGTACAGCAAGTAATAAAATAGTATAATCAGGAGAAGGTCAATGTCCCACAGGACATATTGATGAATTTAAAACAAACATGTAGGTAACATAATATAATCAAATAAAGCTGTGAATACCTTTCTTTACAGCTGAAAGGCGTGATTTAAAAATATACTTAATAAATATTTAGTTAACAGGAAATCTTATATATAAAATTCTCATGTCACAATGTTCGTTCCCGTACTCCTACGAAACGGCTTGACCGATTCTCATGAAATTTTGTGAGCATATTGAGTAGGTCTGAGAATCGGCTAACATCTATTTTTCATACCCCTTAGTGATAAGGGTTGTCCACCCTTAACGGAAATTACTTGAAAATTATTTATATGGCAAAACAATGTTTGCCGGGTCAGCTAGTTTTATTCGACTATTTTAAGGCTTCGCTTTGGACACTGTAACTTAAATTTCCATCTTTTTTCGGCTCAAAATGGTATTCAGTTCTCATTGTGATTATTGTAATACCCCAACAGAGCAGTCATTATCACACATATTTTTTAGTTGCTCATCTTTTGGCATTCAGCGCCTTGTGCTGATGGATGAGCTGATGGAAATATATAGTTATTCTGATTCGGTACCGCGCTCCATCCAAATTCTTGTAAATAATCTGACTTATATACCCTTGTATAATTGTGAATGTTATGTTTCCAATACACAGGTGGATCACGAAAAAGTAGGTATTCAGTAAATTAAACTCATTATACAGTTCAATTTATATTGCTTTCCCACGCCACGACGGATTGTAAGCATTTTATTAGAGGCCAAACAAAACTGACCCATTTAAAATGGTAGTAAAATTTGGTTGAAAAAATAACATCTTTTTTAATGAAATTTTAGCTATACTTCATGCAATATTCATCATTGGTGTAATAAATTAGTCGATCAGTTAGTTTCTAGTGTTAAAACAACCATTGAACAATTAAACAACCGTTAAAAATACCTACGTTACACTTATGTTTGTCATGCAGATTCGTGATAAAAAATAAACATTTTACTTACTTGTAACGGGATTTATGAATTTCCATTCACATTTCACGAATTATTATTGTAATTTTGGTGATAGTGTACGTAAAATAATAATAGTACTGAATTTTAGAACAAATTATTATAAAATACACAGCAGTGAGGTTATGTTAAATTCTTTCATTGAACGAATGATGAATGAATCAATGAATGAACATGAACTAAAATGTTTTGTATTCAGCTGGCCGCCATAGACAAGCTGACGCTAGTGTAGTGATGTTTTAAATGCAAAAGTTCAATTAAATGAAATAAATAAATAAATTGTTTCCACAATCACACCAATTATCTAGCCCCAAACTAAGCAAAGCTTGTGCTATGGCGTCTAGATAACGGATACATAAATACGTTTATAAACATCCATGACTTAGGTGCAAATTGAATGAAATAAAATCTAAATTCAACTTTTCGCAATAGATCTAAACACATACATATTTTGACGTGACAACGTCTAAAGCTGGAAACATACTATCGGACGCGACTTACGGACGCGGCTTACAGCCGCGACTGATCAGTGTGCACGGTCCTCGGACGTTGCTTGCGGACGCTATGAGTGTGACCACTTTAGTGTGACGATGATTTAGTAGTAATTTCAGTAGAAAATCTGTATCGTTTAGTAGATTTTGGAAGAAAATTCTGAAAAATAGTAGCTAATCCAAAATACAATTATCCAGGCCAAAAAAAAACCGACCAAGTGCGAGTCGAACTCGCGCACGAAGGGTTCCGCACAATTATCTGTAAAAACCGGCGAAGTGCGAGTCGGACTCGCGCACGAAGGGTTCCATTACCATACCATTTTCTATAAAAACGGCAAAAAATCACGTTTGTTGTATGGAAGCCCCCTTAAATATTTATTTCAACTTTCTAGCTATCACGGTGCATGAGATACAGCTTGGTGACAGACGGACAGCGGAGCCTTAGTAACGAGCAAAATAAATCACTTTGGTTGTATGGGAGCCCCTTAAATATTTATTTTATTCTGGTTTTTAGTATTTGTTGTTATAGCGGCAACAAAAATACATCATCTGTGAAAATTTCAACTGTCTAGCTAACACGGTTCATGAGATAGACAGACAGACGGACAGCGGAATAGTAATAGGCCCCCGATTTACGCTTTGGGTACGGAACCCTAAATAAATCTTGTCCAGGTCCCGGAGATTTCCTGTAACATATTACTGAATACGGTGATAAGCGGGTTTCTTTTTCGCATACGTTATCAAATCGCTAGCTATGTTCATGCAATCAATAAGCACGTGCGAGCTCTCGCGCAGCCGGCGTCCTTCTGACGCTCGGACGCGTCCGCACCCCGTGCATCATACCGTCCACGGACGTTTTCGGCTTACAGAAACATCCAGCGCGCCAGATTGCTGTCGGACGTCCGAGCGCTCAAGGTCAGCGAAGGTTACGTCCGCGACTGACGTCCGCTGGTTTGCACACCTTAGTGTAAATTCAATACCTAGATTCCTTTAAGTCGCGGCTGTAAGCCGCGTCCGTAAGCCGCGTCCGATAGTATGTTTCCAGCTTTATAAATTGGTTTGCCGGGTGACACTTCAAGAAACTGCGTTACGCTCCGCTCACGTTATGCGCTCACAATGAGAGCGAGTGAGAGGCACGCGTCCCTTCCACTCGGGCATGGTTAGTTAGGTTGTCACGTAAAACTTTCGCCCGTATACCGACTTTACAGGCAACCAATTTTTTTGCTTAATTAAAATATTCAAGCATAAAAGAAAGGAAAACTGTTTTGGCAAAACATGCCTGAAAACAAAGATTGAATTAACGAAATAAAAGCACGGAAATTATCATTATTTTAATCATGCCATCTGTCTGTAAGTAGCGCACTACTTTTAGCATAGACACACATACCCATCACAATTTCGCGCCAAAATGTGACATTGTTGACACCAACCAAATTATTGTTGTCAGCTGATGTTTTGCCAAACTTTTTTGCGGAAAATACTTTTACTTGAATAAACAATAAATCTGGCTTTCTATTCAATAAGTTTCCTGGTGTGTACTGCGTGTATGATCTAAATGGCACGCACAAAGGCTTCAGTGGGTGCTAAAGGTAAATGTTAAGAAGTCAACATAACCTCTCAAATTAGGAAAGTTACTGTTTATTTTTACAATAATAAATACATTTGGATTACAGTTGCTTCTGGAAAGAGTAGCAAGGCTCGCTGTAGTGTTGTACCAGCGGCTAGCAGTTCTGGGTCTTCCGGTATGTTTTAATTTGAATTATTTTCAGTCTAGTTTACGGCAACCTATTTCTTAATATTAGCACAGTACATTAGCCTGACTTTATCCTTCCGAATTGCGCTAAAAGCACTATTAGCACGAATCCATTCAAATGCAGTGAGTAGGTAAGAACACCCTATTTTGTATAATGTTTGTGACTATTATATTTGGTCGGTTTTGCACTAACAGTGCTCCTACGTAGCGCAATTCGGAATGCGGCTTATGTCGCTTATACTTAACCACTGCTTCATAAAGGCAGGTTAAATTTCTACTTGTATCACTTAAAACTAAATCTCTGTATTGTTTTAACTGCAGGAAGCGGTGACAAGTCCCGTAGTTCCTCAGGCGGTAATTCCGTCTGCCCCCGTGAAACTCCTAAATGGCAAAAGCCGATCACCAACTTCTTCATCTGCAACGACAGCCGGACCAATGACAAACCAAGCACAGAGAATCAGGATGATGCAACTGGTATGATCGAATTATTTAGCATCAAGTCAAACCTCAGGTTTTTAGATGTTAATTTAACTTATTTATGTACTGAATTGTTTAATCTGATAAATAATTGAAAAAAAAAATTAACATCATATACAGTAACTTTTTATGTATTTCTTTGAGCAAATTACTTTGCCAATATGTGCAATACATATTTTTAAATTGAAAAAAGACAACTCGTCCATGTCGGGATTTGAACCCTAATCTCCTGCTTAGCGCGCAGGCGCTTTACCAATTAAGCTACAGGGACATATCTCGACCGGACGAAATTTGCCTTCTCAATTTATTTGTGACATCAACGCCATCTAGGAAATGCTGCACGCATTATTCCTTTTTTGTTTTTTCGAGTCAATGCTTGCCGCACCATGACTCTAAATTAAGCGTGATTTTTTACTTTTGATGTCACAAATAAATTGAGAAGGCAAATTTCGTCCGGTCGAGATATGTCCCTGTAGCTTAATTGGTAAAGCGCCTGCGCGCTAAGCAGGAGATTAGGGTTCAAATCCCGACATGGACGAGTTGTCTTTTTTCAATTTAAAAATATGTATTCCATCATATACAGTGCTCTGATTCTAAAGGAGCTAAAGCACTTGTGTTATAGAAATCAGAAACGACGGTACCACAACACCCTGACCCGAGACAATATAGAAAAGTTTGTTTTCTACATTGACCCGACCGGGGATTGAACCCGGAAACTAAAAAGATGGCGACGCCATATTATTCAGTCCGGCATGCTTGCCTCTTGGCTATGGAGGTCATCGTTATTTAGTTTAGTTAACCATTTTAAAGCATTTTGCATTAAACAAGAACTTCATCCGAATCGACATCGACATCGAAATTTCACTATCCTTGACACCTATATTAATTTAATCTCCATTTGCAAAACGCCCACATTTATTGCATTTATACTAAACATAACCATACTGGTTTCACTCTCTTGACATCCATTATTATCAGGCAAGCTGTTAAGACAATAGTTGCCTGTTTTTTTATGTTTCCCTCTGTATATTTTTGCATTTTATTAGATTTCGTTTATCATGAAAGAAATATACCTATTACTACATATTTCTACATTAAAAAGCTATTTTTAGCTACATTAAAAAGCATTCACTCCTAGGGGTTCGTCGATTAACGTCGTGATGCTTTCATGCTTCGTATCGATTTCTAAAGTTAAGCAACCATCGCCGCGGTTGTGAGGGGATGGATGGCCATATTTTTTGATATTTATCACGAGCATCTCCATGCTTCTAAGGGCACATTAAAAGTTGGTTCCGGCTGATATCGCTTGATATTAGTTGTTAAGCCTAGTCAGAGGCCTATGGCGGCTTGATTACATCTGACAGTAAGGTTCAGTCACTGGCCTTACGACACCCCTCCACCAGCCTGCACTGGGCCCGCGTGGTGGAGTATGGCCCAAACCAGCTTATAGTTGAGGTGAGGCCTGTGCACTGCAGTGGAACGTATATAGGCATACCATTACGGCAAGTCACACTCACTTCGATTTAGAAATCATGCTTTAAAAGAAAAAAAATACAATTGATATCTTATTATTACAACACAACCACCTTCTAATAATATTTCGTGATATTTTCTGAACCCCCTTTTAAGCCTTGCGTGATTAAGGGACGACCCCTTGTTACCCTAACCCGGTCTATTTTTTAAATGTATCTTTGCATTTTAGCTGGCAGTTCAAAACCGAAACCAAAACGCAGAATAATTGAATCAGATGATGAAGATGCACAGCCAACGAACAATGCTCTCGACGAGACCATAGAGTTAGAGCCGTTGAACGGAGAAGACAGCCACAAGATAGACGAATATTATGATAAGAATTCAAAAGGCAAAGGTGTTGGTAAGAAAACGAAGGATAAAGAAAATATTGATGTGAACTCAGAAAAGAGGAATTCGATGAAGAGAGATTTAGAAGAGCTAACGTTAGAAGAAGAAATACCTGCTAGTAAGAAAATTAAAGTCGATTGATCTGAATATTAGGATATTGTAACTATAAATAATTCCAACACACACAATTCTTTGAAATAACATTTTATTTGTGACAGATTTCCATTTTACTTTTTCAATTATTTGTAACTAGTGCCCTGGCAAACTTCGTACCGCCTGACAGTATTTTTTGTCAGCTTTTCCGATGTTTTTATTATTTATTCTGCTATGCGGGGCTTAGACAAATCCAACAAATTATAAACCATGAAATTCGGTCCAGCCGTTCTCGAGTTATAAGTGTTGTAACAAACCCAACTTTGTTTGCACATTGTAATTTATGAAGAACTTTAGACACTTATATGTTTGGGAGTTGTCAAAAGAAGGAACTTATATGCTTAGAATTAATATTGTAAGCAAATGCAAAAAGAAACTCAGTCAAAATAAACATGCTACCAAAATTGAACCGCATCAAATATCAAAACACTATGTTAAAATTAGTATGAATGTTATGCTTTGAATTAATATTGTAAGCAAATGCAAAAAAAAACTCAGTCCAAAATAAACATGCTACAAAAATTGAACCGCATCAAATATCAAAACACTATGTTAAAATTAGTATGAATGTTAAAATCAAAAATGTAAATATATTTTTGTGAATGTAATAGTTATTAAGTATTATGTAACTTGTTATATTAAGTTTTTGGACCAATCCTTGTTTGATGTAATAAAATGTGTTAAAACAGATAATTGTTTGTTTTGTTGCCGCCATTGCTGACTGTAATGTATGTTTGAAAGCGATGTAGGACGCCCCCGGCTAGATGGACCGATGACCTGAAGAAGGCAGCTGGCAGCGACTGGATGCAAAGGGCGGGAGATCGTGCGCTGTGGCGCTCCTTGGGGGAGGCCTATGTCCAGCAGTGGACTGCAACAGGCTGATATGATGATTGCTGACAGTCGGGCTTTCTAAATAAATAAATCGTTCCCACATCACACAAATTATCTAGCCCCAAACTAAGCAAACCTTGAAGCATTGCAACTAGATAACGGATAAAAACAATACGTTTATAAACAACTATTGCTGCACCTAACTATTGACACCAACCCCCCTGAACGCCTCACGTGATTAGTGGATGCCCCCCAAAAGGTCAGATTTTCCAAAAATATTATATTTCATCAACTATTTTTTACATGTTACTCATGTTGGTCGCATGGTATAAGTTTTTATACAGGGTTACTTAGGGACCACAAACATTTATGGGAAGTCAAAACTATCCAACCGACAACTCCGGGCTTCACCTGAATTGATAGGGCTAATATGAGCAGGCACGAGATTGTAACAGCGGTTAGACTTCGATCCGGACACACCCCATTAAATAACTTTGCATATTTGATGGGCAAAACAGAATCTCCCAACTGCACTGAGTGCCATGTTGTAGAGGATACGTATCACATTCTCATGTAATGTGTTCGTAATGAAGCTGAACGACGGTCATTTTTCTACGAAAATTGTATTATAGAATCCTATTTCGGATACAGCCAGGTCTCTGTATAAAATTGTAGAAATAGCTAGTAAGAAGTGTCATGTAATTTGTGTTTTCTATGAAGGTGACTTCTTCTATTAAGAAAAAACCTTCCTTAAATAAAATTAGATAATAAAAAATAAAAATTATGGGAAGTAATAAAAAAAAACATTGGATGCGGGTGTCACAAGACCGATCTTCGTGGAAATCCTTGGGGGAGGCCAATGTCTAGCAGTGGACGTCTTTCGGCTGATGGATGAATGGATGATAAAAAAAATTGTGAAAACAAAAATATACAACCGGATTTTACATGCGTTTGATCACCCTTGACACGCCGCGGCGCCTACGCGCGACACGTTGCTTAGCAACAAGGCGGCCGCGTCCTGCACTAAACAAAACAAACGTGTGGAAACAATTTTGTTTTGTTTGGAAAAATAGGGGGAAAACAATTATAAAAAATTATATATATAGGGTGAACGTACCAATCCCAAACCAGTTAAGCTCAATTTTAGACTTTAAAACACTGTCATATACAGGTTAATTGAAATAGGGCAATATATGAACTGTGTTTACTTGCGTTATTTATCGGCAAATCAAGATAAAAAATATGCATAAGCATGTCACCCTTCTAGTGTTTTATTAAATAATTTTTGAATTCTGAAAAGTGGAATTTGCCTAAGTTTGACCAGCAGGTGCTAGTAATTGACCTTATTTGTGCCAGTAATTGACCAATATTATTAATAGGAAAGTGAAATGAAACAATTGAAAATAATGTCAAAATCAACTGTATATTATTCACCTTTAGGTAAATAACTCTCACATAACATTTATTAATAATATTATTTATAGTAATTGAGATCTAAATCAGACTTAGAAGTTACAAGACTATCACTGTCGCTTAAGTTTACAAAATGTCTTACAACTAAATAGGTAAGGAAGATTTCATTACGAAAATATTATATATTTAACAAAAATATATTTCCTATTCTAGTCAGTCAATTTGAGCAGACTTTATAGACGAAAGTCATTCTCTCCAGGTTTAGCGAATAAAATTAAAAATTAAAAAATCTTATAGGTAGGCAAAATTGAGCAATAATCAAGGAAACTATTAGGCAACTACACCCAAGGCAAATATTTGCTCATATCTTCGACTTTGTAGGTACCTCTGGTATTTATTGGAGTTGGATTTTTAATTTTTTCAATGATATATTCCTTTCTATACCAAATTATGTCTTCTTTTTCCGGCCATTTGAAAGTATTGGAAGAAAAAAACATCATGGTACTAACTTGCTTACAATCGACATCAGTATTTTTTGTTTTTTTTTGGCGGCATTTTTATCTAAAACAAGGTAACTTTTGGTTATAACTTTGTCTTATTAATTACATGAATGCGATGGTCAACTTAAGGAACACAATGAATGCACCCATAACAAACCACTGGTCAACAATTGCAAAAATCAAGATCTAACTTTACATTTAAGGGTGCTTCTTCGAGCAAGGCATTATTTGGTGATTTGCGTGGCAATTTTCAAATTAAATATATTTTATAAATCGACCTCTGTATCTTAAAATATACGTAAAAGTAATGTTTTTTATGATAAAGGCACATAATAGAGCGATATACTTACAGAGATAATCGAGGTCAAAAAATTGGAGGCCACGCAAATCACAAAACACTCCACGAAAATGATTTTTTATTTATTTAAATTTCTTAGATAAGTTATTAAATGTTATTTTATATATACATTAAGTTATTATGTTATCAGTTGAAAGAATAGGTAAGTAACTAACACAGAAATTGTTTTTTAAGCTTTTATTTAAATTTATATTAGAATCAATCGAGCATTATTTATTTAAAGACATGACATGAATGACAAACCTATATATTTACACTTGAGTTTTCGTCGTTAAGACAAGAGATCACAGCTCTAGTAGTTTTTGTAGTCATCAGTTCTTCGTATACGTTATCCTTCTTTCTTTCTAATTTTTCCTCTCATGTTTAGGCATTTTTGGTCTAAAAAATTATTCATTACAATTTTATTACTACGCAGCTGCAATACTTCCCTTATAGAGGAGGCGATTGAGCAGAATCGGGGGTCGAAGGTCTTCACTAAAAGATTGGGAAAAAGTCACCTGACAAAGCTAAAAACCTCGGATGGCTGAATCTTCTCATCGGTTCCGGAGATTCTGGCCGAACTCGAAGGCTTTTACGGCCGATTGTACGCATTGTATTCCCTACATACAGCCGCAGCCCGACGCGAATGATCCAAGAGCCAAGCTTACCAGCCACTTCACTGAAGATCTCCCAGATGTGGAGGAGGATAAGATTGAGGCGGCCCTCGGACAGCTTAGTAATGGGAAGGCTCCCGGCGAAGACGTAATCACATCTGAGCTCTTAAAAGCTGCAGGCCAACCTGTGCTTGGCGAACTTAAGAGGCTCTTCAACTCCGTCATAGCCAATGGGGCAACTCCGGAAGTGTGGAGTGGGGGCGTGGTTGCATTGTTTTTCAAGAAAGGAGACAAAAGTCTCCTGAAAAACTATAGACCAATCACGCTCCTGAGTCACGTTTACAAGCTGTTCTCGAGGGTCATCACAAACCGTCTTTCCGCAAGATGTGACGCTTTCTAGCCATCGGAACAGGCTGGTTTTCGCAAAGGTTACAGTACCATAGACCACATTCATACGGTGCGGCAGGTCATATAGAAGTCCGAAGTATAACCAGCCCCTGTGCCTGGCCTTTGTGGACTATGAGAAAGCCTTCGACTCGGTCGAAACCTGGGCTGTTCTGGAATCCTTGCAGCGATGCCAAGTCGATTGGCGGTACGTCAAGGTGCTAAGAAGCCTGTACAGTATGGCATCAATGTCCGTCCAAGTACAAAACCACCGAACAAAACCCATCCAGCTGCTCCGAGGTGTTAGACAGGGAGATGTTATATCTCTGAAACTGTTCACCAACGCACTGGAGGATGTGTTCAAGACGCTGAATTGAAACGGACTGGGCATCAATGTAAATGGCGAATATCTTACGCATCTTCGCTTTGCCGATGACATAGTTATTATGGCAGAATCGCTGCAGGATTTGCAAAAAATGCTGCACAGTCTTAATGCTGCCTCGAGACGTGTGGGGCTTGGGATGAATTTGGACAAGACAAAGTTAATGTTCAACGAACATGTCATCCCGGACCCAATTTCCGTCAAGGGCACTACGCTCGAGGTTGTCCAAGAGTACGTCTACCTTGGACAAGTACTACAGCTCGGTTGAGACAACTTCGAGCGGGAAATCGCCAGAAGAGTGCAGCTTGGCTGGGCAGCATTTGGGAAATTGCGTCACATCTTCACGTCGACACTGCCGCAGTGCCTGAAAAGCCGGGTGTTTAACCAATGCGTCCTACCAGTTTTAACCTACGGAGCCGAAACGTGGAACATGACAGTCAATTTGGCCCACCGACTACACGTCACTCAGCGTGCTATGGAAAGGTCTATGTTGGGGATCTCATTAAGGGATAAGATCCGGAAGGTTCTCGAATGGTAAACACGCTTAGGCAAACGTAGTGTAGGACGCCACCCGGCTAGATGGACCGATGACCTAAAGAAGGCAGCTGGCAGCGACTGGATGCAAAGGGCGGGAGATCGAGCGCTGTAGCGCTCCTTGGGGGAGGCCTATGTCCAGCAGTGGACTGCAACAGGCTGATATGATGATGATATGATGACAATTTTATTATTTATTAATATAGGTAGCTTATCTGACACTATTTTTACTATAATAAGGTACTTATAAAATTAGAAACCCATCAACTGCAACATTTTAATTGTGATTTAAACGTATTGACATTTCAAAATTAAAATGATCATACAATACTATTACAAAACCCGAAAGTTATTTCATTTGCATGGCCAATAATTGACTTGCGTGGGTCAAAACTGCCACGTAAACCACGCAAATCACGACCACGAAAATCAAAATAAATCCTTTATCCTAAAAATATACACAAACCTTTTAAGCAAAGAAACTGTATTTTGAATATAGGTTACGTAACCTATTATTTGATCGCTACAAAATTTTATTCAATAAATAAATTTACAGACACCGGAGAAAATTGTACCACACAAATCAAATTTTTGAGAAACCATACCCATGCAACGAGGTTCTTACCTTAATTTTTCGGACACTCGACGCGTCGTCACACTAGTACTCTGCCCGGCCGTCGGAGCGCGACTAGTTTTATCGTGAATTAGGATGACGCAACATCAGGTCGCGAAATTAGGGTTTTGCAAGTGAATTTATAATGATCCACGCAAATCAGTAACTACCCCGGGACAGTCACATTTTAATTTTTTTTAGATAATGTATTTCTTTTAGAACGACGATCTCATTTTTCATAGAATTGTCAACTTCTTATGACTTAGTATATATTTTTTGGTAAGCATGTACCGTTTAGTTTAAAATATATAATTTACTAAGTGACCAGATCGGGGTTTGGGACACTCCACGAAAATCAAAGAATCGGTGTGTCTTATTTTTTTAATGATATTAAATATAAAGATAATTGAATAATAGTCAATAACCCAGTTAAGAGAGGAGTGGAAGTATACCCGAAAAAAAATGTGGCTAGCTGGCTTTTCGATTTCCATTCTTTTTAGGTGATGCCGCTTAAAAAACGTGGCTTGAAGAACGACCCTTAACATTTATATCCACACAAACATTATTAGCAATGCAAAAAACAATTAAAATACATTAATGAGGCAAACTAGTGCAAATCCCGGTAGTTGACCACTGTGGATAACTGCTGGTACTCCATACAACCAGTGTTCCAATAGTTAACCAGTGTAAAAAATCACCGAAATATTTGATTTTTATTTGTAATACGATTGAATTATACATTATTAACAATGAAACTAATAAAATTTCATAAATTAAACCATTTAGCTACTAAAATACAACGATCAAAGCAGATTTATTCTTACCTTGCATCGCACGCTCCTTACTGCAATGGCGGTCAAATGACAACTGAACGGGACGTGTGTCAAGAAAATTTTAATAAAAGCTGTATGTTCTATCTCATTCACTTGGAATAGTGATTAGATGATTCACTGAAGTATTATCTTGCAACACTATTTAAATCGTCGGCATCGGTTGGCGGGAATTCTTAAAATAGGAGCTTTTACTTAAAATTGGTCAACAACTGGTTACTGGTTTGGGACTGGTACATCCACCCTATATATATATATATATTTTTTTTTTTTTTAAAGATAAAGATAATTTATTTGCTTAAAATATGGTTTACAAGATATTAAAATAGTATAGTTTCTCATATTTTACCAATGTTGTGGCATGCAAACAGTATACATAACTAATTAAAATTATTAATTAAAATAAAATTACAATATTTAAAATGTCAACAAATTAATAATTTTTGTGTCTTACAACCAATAGACACATATTAAATCTAAAATAGGAATTTCTACAGTTATTTATAATTTCACATAATTAATATATTATTTGATAAAAATGTCATTTATTTTATAAAAGTTTTTGTTATGGAGCCATGTTTCTAGTTTTCGTCTAAACAATGTACTAGGTAAATCTTTGATTTCATTTGGAATGGCATTGAATATTTTAATACACATTGCATTACACTGTTTTTGATAGAAAGTCAGTCTTGGGGCACTATTATATACATATTTGATGTGTTCTTCAGGATGACGTGATAAAATATGGCGGGGTTCCAAAAGTAACCCTGTATTTGGACAACAGAATCACTCCCTGCAATGTTAGCTATTAAATAAGGATCTTAAATAAAAACAAAATATGGCAAGAACATTTTTTATTGAATCAACAACATTTACAAATATTTTAGTATTAACTTAGTACCCATATTTTTGGCATGTCTAGCACAAACAGCACACATTAAACTACAACCATTCAGCATATCATAGATGGCGTGATTAGAGTAAAAATTTAAATTGTTAAAAAATCTGCTCCATAGCTCGTAAAACCTAAATGAAAGCAGCAAACCTTACTTCATTGCTTCAACGAGTTTGAGGCATATAGTATGCCTCAAATTTGACAGTAACGCTCTTACTTTTTTATTTACAATTCATTCAGACTTAACAACAAGTCTACCAGATTTTTTACTTTGAAGCTATTATTTTTTTTAGCAAAAATACAGCGATCTAATAATGATTACAAAACTAAAAGCGCGTCTGTGGTTTCACCGACCATTCAGAAGTGTACCCCAATTGAGGATTAAGGTACGGGTAAAACCCGCTTTCAGAAAGTGTGATCTCAGATGGGGTACTGTGATCCCCAGTTAAGGTACACGTGAACCCTACTTGTAGTACATATACAGAGTGTAGATTTCAAACTGAGCAGTACTTACAGAGGCGATTCTATACCTTATAGATATTTAAAACACGAATCACGAAAAAAAAATGACTCCAAAAATATTTTTAATTATGAAATTATCATGTGTAAAAAAATTTTAAGTCATTTCTGTTCATGATTAGTGATCAGGTTAAGGTACAAAATCATCTCTGTAAGTACTGCTCAGATTGAAATCTACACCCTGTATGCACTCTGGAAAGGGTAGTTATGTACCCAAGCTGGGGTACGTAAGTGCCACCGTAGGATCATTTGCTAGCTATCAGCTCAGCAAGTATAACCCCCAAAAATAATTATAAACTAAATAAAAGTAAGACATTTCAAATGCCATAATTTGAAAACACAATAAAGTGATAATTTAGAAAAAAGACAAAACAAAAAATTATATTATTTTGCATACATACTATAAATAGTAGAAAACGCAACCTTCTTGCGTTTTTATGTAAAAATACAATATTCTATACAAATATTATAATATTTACAACTTTTTTACTTTGACCACTGACCTGTATAAATACCTGGACTCGCTTCAAATTTTGTAAGCCCCTTTTTCTCTCACTTGTGAACGAGACCTAATACACTACCATTCGACTACCATCTTGCGGCTATTATTTGGCACGCTCGCATCCGCCCGCACAGGTGGCCTAGGCTACAGCGTCAAAATGTCGATAATCAAGGCATGAATTTAATTTGACAGCAGCCAGTCCAGGTTAAAACAGGTCAGTGGGAACGACAGGACAGTTAAATATACACATTCCATTGATTCATTTCTATGTTGCTCTAGCCGAAAGGCGAGAAAGTTGCTTCCTCTCTTTCTATCATATCCAATTAAGCATTAGACAGAAGAAAACAAAATATATCACACACAGGTTATATACTACAACGCACAGTATGCACACAATTAAATTACTATTTCAAAATAAAAAATACTTTTATCTATCACAAATAAAATGGCGCGTATTCACAGCGCTGGGTTTATTAAAAATCTAAATCTTATTTTACAGTCCTATGGTGGCCAGACGGTTAGGTCATTCGTAATGACCTTGTCTGACCTTGCCCTACAAACCACAAGCACCAAAAAACAGATAATTATGATTATAAATTATATTATCAAGGCGATACTTTTTTTTCATACTTTTTTTCTCTTTTTAAAATTACTTAATTTTTATCTGTGTAGACCTGTAAGTGGTTTTTTAAATGTTATTTGTGTATAATTATTGAAAAATTGTAAACCTTGGTCTTCCTAATAAAATAAAATAAAATTGATAGAATCAGGCGTTACTTTGCGGAATTCCATAACTATTTTGAAACCATAATTATGAAAATGTAATTTTTTTGCTTACATTTAAAAATATATAAATTATAATTATCTGTATTATGTGGGCGGTGTGGGTAGTGTCGTAAACCGAATTCTGGAGTCGTACGTTTAACGTACTGGAGTTTACGTAAACTTGACTCAAAGTCAAAGTCATTTTTTTCTGTAAATTGGCCATCAATTTACATTCACTTTTGAAATTTCTACATGTCCCATTTTTCCCCCCACCACCGCTTCGGGACTACATATCGGCTGGTGATGTGAAGAAGCGGTGTATCAAACTCAGTCACGTTTGTCAGCCAGATTTTATTACAGGAAATACAATTAAAAGATAGTGCCTATATAGTGCTTAGATAGAAAACCGGTGAATTCAGTTTCAAAACCAACCGGTTTTAATATCAGGGTACAACTCAAGAATGCAGAAGTTTGAAACCAGTTTAAATCAACCCGGCTTTCAGGGTAAAAAAAATACTAGTTTGTTTGTTTTGCCGCTTCTTCTCATCACCAGCCTATATGTAGTCCCGAAGCGGTGATAGGGCTAAGTTATATGTTGGGACGTGTATTAAGTACCCGGAGGAGGGCCTACATACAGAATAAATAATTTCATTTCATTTCATTTCACTTATGTGACCGAAAAAAGTTTTTGCAACCACAGAATAAATAATGCGTATCAAAAGATAACGCTTCGTTCAATGCACGCTCAAGCAACGCACACATAGACATCGTTTACGGACACGATATCGGAACACTTGAGCGTTCCAGTGTTCCGAAATTTCTAACTAATTATAATAAATATATTGTTTCCACAATCACACCAATTATCTAGCCCCAAACTAAGCAAAGCTTGTACTATGGCGACTAGATAACGGATAAACACACTTAAATACGTTTATAAACGTCCATGACTTAGGTACAAATGTTCGTGTTCATCATACAAATATTTGCTTCTCGCGGGAATCGAATCCGATTATTCATCTGTGGTGCAAATGAGCAAAATTACTTTCGACAAAAAAATTATTTTACGACAAGCTAGTAATAAATATTGGACATCACATACATTGCTCTGATCCTAAGTTAAGTAGCTAAAGCACTTGTGTTATAGAAATCAGAAACAACGACGGTACCACAACACACAGACCCGAGACAATATTCAAAAGTTCGTTTTCTACATTGACCCGACCGGGGATCGAAAGCGGAACCTCAGAGATGGCGACGCCTTATATAATTCGGCATGCTCGCCTCTCGACTACGAAGGTTATCAAATCAAGTCAAGTTTAGATATCCAGAAATTTTTTCACCATAGACCTAGGACGTACTAGAGCTCCCAACTTCAGTTTTAGCTAAAAACGCAGCTTTTACTGACGTTATAATCTACCTTACCCTTGTTCTTTTGTCTATTCTCATTGTATTGTCTATACCCGCCTCCTAGTATACCTAATAGAATAATAAGACCGACCAGAGAGTTGGCTTTGAACTTCTTCGCGCAGTCTTCTGGGTTGTTCACGTCTAGCGTGTATATCTGAAAAGAAGAGAAGGAAATATTTTCATTATACTGTACCTAAAATCACAAAATATAGAAAAAAATACAGAAGGGCCACTCCCATCGTTCTCGAAAACAACTGCCAAAATTGGGCTTACTACCTAGGGTTGCTATTCTGATTTTTTTAAATAAGTAAGTGTTTTATTACACTGAAACATCGATTAGTATATACCTACTACTGTTAAATACTGACATTTCTATGTGACGTGTTTATCCTAGCAACGACATTGTAAAAATATTCAATGAATAATTTTATATGTTTATTCTCTTAAATAAATATAAATATTGGACAACATCACATACATTGCTCTGATCCTAAGGTAAGTAGCTAAAGCACTTGTGTTATAGAAATCAGAAACAACGACGGTACCACAACACCCAGACCCGAGCCAATATAGAAAAGTTCGTTTTCTACATTGACCCGACCAGGGGATCGAACCCGGAACCTCAGAAATGGCGGCGCCATTTAAAGTCCGGCGTGCTCGCCTCTCGGCTACGGAGGTCGTCTCTTTTATTCAACGTTTACCTAAAATACTGGTGTTATACCTACCAGCGACGATATGTTAGGGAAAATTTTAAAGCCCATTTCTGCTAAATGTGTAATGAAATCAATGATTGATCGCTTATAAAACGTATCTTTACTAACAAAAGAAAACCTAGACCTATTTTTATTTACCTTTAAATATTATTTGTAAATTTGTAGAACGTGTAATCACTATTTCGCGTTGTGTTCCACTGACACAACACAACACACTGCAGCAGTAATAAACACGCTTGTCCATTTTTTGCACGTAACGATGACCAACGTACTGTAGTGTCGTGGTGTCAGCCCGCTGAAGTTCGTTCGGAATCGTCCGAGATGGCGAGTAAACGCAATGTAAATTTGTGCGTTAACGAAATGACGCTTATGTTAGGATGGGACTATCTGTCTAGCGCGGCGCGCCACTATACGTAATTTTTGCTAAAATAGTGTTAACCGGAATTCTATAATCTAAAGATAAAGCCGAATAAGTGTCGATGTATTTATCCTGGGATTTGTTTGTGTTTTTTTTTCAAGACACATGCTATCCTGCTCTCGCGCCCTAGACCCTTAGCTAGTTGTCTCTAGCCTAACAGAGGCAACCTCATTTGCTGTCCTGCTGTCATGCTCTCCCTAGCGAGTACTGCCACTTTATAGAGAGAGATAGCTTCACCTGTTGTCCCGCTCTCGCGGCGTTAGTCATTAGACAGATAGAGACAGTCTTACATGCTCTCTTGTTCTCGCGACCTAGACTCCTAGCAATTATGCGTCACCCGCTAGAATGGGATAGCCTCACCTGTTGTCCCGCTCTCGAGGTGTACAGTCCGAGCGGGGCGTAATACGGCCATCTTAGTCCGTAATCAGGATTGAAAGACAGAGATAGGATCACTTGCTGTTCTGCTCTCGTAGCGTAGATCCTTATTGATAATATGTCATTAGACAAAGACAGCCTCGCTTGCTATCCTGCTGTCGCAGCGTAGCAGGCTCACTTGGTTTTCCGCTCTCGCAGCGTTTGTCATTAGAAAGACAGAGACAATCTCACTTGCTGTCCTGTTCTCCCTCGCGAGCATCGTCACCAGCTAGAAAGAGACAGTCTCAACCTGTTGTCCCGCTCTCACCGCAGACAGCCCCAGTGCGGCGTAGTACAGCTAGTAATCCTATCAATGTTCCTTTTGTTACAATACTCTAGCCAGAAAGGGATAGCCTTATTTTCTGTCCTCCTCTCTCTCGCGAGCATCGTCACCCGCTAGAAAGAGACAGCCTCACCTGTTGTCCCGCTCTCACGGCGTACACCCCAAGCGCGGCGTAGTACGGCCAGTCCAGCGCGGCCGCGTGCCCGGCGCCCGACAGACAGACGACGCTAGTAACGAGCGTGGCGGATAGCAGAGGCTTAATGCTGTGAGCTCTAGCCGTGTAGACTCGTAAAAAGCATCGTTAATAGACAGACAGAAAGAAAGAAAGAAAGACAGCCCACATAGTGTCACTTCCTCGCAGTGTGTTCTATAGTGGACGTCCTGTGGCTACTCACTTGCTTTTCCGCTCTCGCAGTGTAGACCCCTATCAAGAATTCGTCATTGCGGCATAGACCCCTATCAGGAATTTGTCATCGCGGCATATAAACCTAACAAAAATTTGTCACCGCGTCGAGAGACCTATCAAGAATTTATCATCGTGGCACAGAGCCCTATCAAGAATTAGTCGGCATAGACACCTATCAAGAATTTGTCATCGTGGCATAGAGCCCTATCAAGAATTGGTCGGCATTGACACCTATCAAGAATTGGTCGGCGTAGACACCTATCAAGAAATTGTCATCGTGGCATAGAGCCCTATCAAGAATTGGTCGGCATTGACACCTATCAAGAATTGGTCGGCGTAGACACCTATCAAGAATTGGTCAGCGTAGACACCTATCAAGAATTTGTCATCGTGGCATAGAGCCCTATCAAGAATTAGTCGGCATTGACACCTATCAAGAATTGGTCAGCGTAGAAACGCGTAGAGAGGGACAGCCTCATTTTCTGTCCTCCTCTCCCTCGCGAGCATCGTCACCCGCTAGAAAGAGACAGCCTCACCTGTTGTCCCGCTCTCGCGGCGTACACCCCCAGCGCGGCGTAGTACGGCCAGTCTAGCCCGGCCGCGTGCCCGGCGCCCGACAGACAGACGACGCTAGTGACGAGTGTGGCGGACAGCAGAGGCTTGGTGTGTTCGCCGAACGTGAGGGCTGTGGACTTCATGCCTATGCGGGCGTCGTCTTCTTTGTCCTGGAAGACATGTGTGAGATGAAATATAGGGTGTACAGGAGTATAGGACACTCCTTAAAACCACGTGATCAGCTGGTGATATACAACAACTTTTTATATGGGGGCAACTAAGAAATCGAGTGTTTTTCAGCTGCTCCATACAAACTCACTCGTATTGTATGGAGAATCTGAAAAAAAAAACACGATATCGATGTTGCTCCCATAAGAAAAGTTGTTGTATATGACCAGCTGATCACGTGGTTTTAAAAAGTGTCCCATTATTTTGTACATCCTGTATGTTGAGCAATAAAATCACCTCAGTTTGACCACCCTGCCTTTTTGGAAATATTTTGAGTTGAGAGTTTTATTTGAAAATTCTCGTTAAAGGCATTTCAGAAAAAAACATGTTTTTCCGATTTTTAGAGGTCATCCGCACGCGCGAAATTGTATGGGCGCGACGCGTCAAGGTCATTCAAGCGTGTTAAGGCCTTAACCGTATTTACCTGGTGAGCATAGATAGTGTCATAGACAACTGTCCACGCCAGGGCTCCCAAGTATAAGGGCCCGCACACGGCCGCGGCCGCGGAGCCCTGCAGCGCGCTGTAGCCGAGCACGGCGCCCCAGTTGAACGTGGCGCCCAGGAATATCTGCGGGTAGTTCGTGAACCGCTTCGCTAGGGGGTACGTTATCACGAACACTGGAAAAAAACAAATATGAAAAAACAAATGAAAAATGAAAAATCTTTATTCGTTGCAAAGACATACAGGGTGTAAAAAAAGGCTTAACGAAGCCTTAAACCACGAATTCTATACATAAAACCAAGTAGAATGCAAAAAAAATAATTTCTCGGAAATGACTTTTATTTTTGGGTATCAAAAAAAACAACTCATTTCTAACCCGCAATGTATAGCGCGCACGCCACAGACTATGCCTGTGTATGAAAGCGGATCATGTTTCCTTGTAAAAAAGTTTAGTATTATCAAACAGAAGTCAATTTTGTGAAAATCTTTGAAAAAAAAATGTTACTTTGACTGTCAATAACTCGGTAACCCGTCATTTTCCAGGTATAGTGTAAAAGAAAAAAATGATCGTAATAATACGTAGAATATGTGGTATTCGGCTTCGTTAAGCCTTTTTTTACACCCGATATAACAATGTTAGATGTAGACTCGCTCTTTTAAGTGCATAGCACCTGTGCCAGAAGGAGTCACTCTTCCTTATCAATACCAATCTTATTAACAAACTAAACAACAAATACAAAACAAAACAAAAATATTATAGCTACAATCACAAAAACGCATGTGTGGTGTGTGTGTGTGTGTGTGCGTGTGTGTGTGTGCGCGCGCGCGTGTGTTTGCGTGTGTGTGTGTGTGTGTATAATATTATATAATATTAGACAACATTACGTACATTGTTCTGATCCTAAAGTAAATAGCTAAGACACTTGTGTCATAGAAATCAGAAAAAACGACGGTATCACAACACCACACTCCACATTATCCCGACCGGGAATCAAACCCGGAACCTCAGAGATGGCGGCGACGCCCAGTCCGGCATGCTCGCCTCTCGGCTACGGAGGTCGTCTAAATAATAATACATTGTTTCCACAATCACACCAATTAGCTAGCCCCAAACTAAGCAAAGCTTGTACTATGGTGACTAGATAACAGATAAACATACTTAAATACGTTTATAAACATCCATGACTTAGGTACAAATGGTCGTGCTCATCACACTAGCATTTGCCCCTCGCGGGATTCAAACCCGCAACCGCCAGGCTTTGTAGTCCGGAGCGCGAACCACTACACCAGACGGTCGTCGTCTTTTATCGATTTCTGAACAAGGCTGTAACGTCGGTACTGTTTTCGTCTCGTTCTTTTTTAGGTTTCCGTACCCAAAGGGTAAAACGGGACCCTATTACTAAGACTTCGCTGTCCGTCTGTCACCAGGCTGTATCTCATGAACCGTGATAGTTAAGACAGTTGCAATTTTCACAGATGTTGTATTTCTGTCACGACAAATGCTGAGCGGGGTGGTGTCTTTTTGACACATTATCTATTCTTTAAATGTATTTCTTTTGTGTTCTGTGTTGTGTCTTGTCTCAAATTAATACATTTCTATTTCTGTTGCCGCTATAACAACAAATACTAAAAACCGGCCAAGTGCCAGTTGGACTCGCGCACGAAGGGTTCCGTACCATTATCTAATTGCGGTTTACGATTTATGACGTATTAAAAAAAAACTACATACTAGATCTCGTTCAAACCAATTTTCGGTTGAAGTTTGCATGGTAATGTACATCATATATTTTTTTTAGTTTTATCATTCTGTAATTTTAGAAAGAAGGACAAATTTTACCACTTTGGAAGTGTGTCTCGCGCTGTCTACTTTTGTGTGAAAATCTTAATGCGGTTCACAGAATACATCTACTTACCAAGATACCAAGTTTGAACATTATAGTTCTTATAGTTTCGGATAAAAGTGGCTGTGACATACGGACGGACGGAAACACAGACATGACGAATCCACAAGGGTTCCGTTTCTTGCCATTTGGCTACGGAACCCTAAAAACCAGAATAAAATAAATCCGACTCGCACTTGGCCGGTTATTTTTTGTCGCCCATAACCTTAATAAACTAAAAATCACGCAAAAGAACTCGCGAGCAACACCTAGTAAATTTATTAAAGTAGTATACTTACACATACTGCTAGCGCCTAGTAGCACGCTATAGCAATTGAGCTGCAAGAGTATACCCAGAGCTAGCGTCAGCTGAGCGCCTAAAAACGCAATAGCTTGTTTGTCGGACACCGCCCCTGAGACTAGAGGGCGGTTCTTCGTTCTTTCTACCTGAAAATTATAAACAATTTATTTGTTTTCGAAAAAATAAAAAAAATAATGGTCACCCATCATCTTTTTACCCTCCACCAACGTCTCAAACGGTCACTAATTATTTTTTTCGCCCTCTGCCCACAGTCTTGTCGGTCACCAATCACCGTCAACAAGTCAAACGGTCACCCATCCATTTTTTTACGGGCACTAGTCAATTCAGACGGAAAAAAAAATCGGTTGAAGAAAAGAAAGTTGAGATATTAAATGCGTCAAACAACTAATGTGATGGTATTGGTAAAGGAATTAATGTCCTTGTGTTACAAGGAAATCAGAATCAGAAATATGGGACTAGCAAAAATTTTTTTTTTCACCTAGACATATACCTAGTTTCGAATATGCGTTTTTAAAATTGACACGAACCGGGTATCCAACCCAAATCCCTTCGTATTCAAGTCAAATCACCGCACCATTTGGTTAATTGTCATAAAAATGCTTGAAAAAAGAGTATAACTTAGTAAGTAAGCAACTTCAGTCATGCTAAAAAGATGATGGGTAACCGTTTGAAATGTTGGTGGAGGGCGTAAAGATGATGGGAGGCCGATTGGGATGTTGGCAGAGGGTGAAAAGATGATGGGTGTCCATTTGAGATCTTGACAGAGGGTGATAAGATGATGGGTGACCATTTGAGATGTTGACAGAGGGTGATAAGATGATGACAGAGACACTACGCTAAATGGAGTTTAAAATGTTCAAAAAGTAATGTTAAGCAACTTCAGTTGTGTTAAAAAGATGATGGGTGACCGTTTGAGGTGTTAGGAACGGTCAGAAAGTTGATGAGTGACCGTTTGAGATGTTGGAAACGGTCAGAAAGATGATGGGTGACCGTTTGAGATGTTAGAGGTGGTAGCAAAACGATGCGAGGTTGCCATTTAACCAATTGGATAGAGATCGGTCGCCATTAACGATGACGATTGCTGGACTTACATAGCATCTCAAAGGCCATTACAAAGGTGAATGACCTTCTACTTTTTAGTTGATATAATATTTTATAAACAGCAGTACCCAGCATCGATATTCAGCGCTGGGGCAAAGAGTGGGGATCGCTTTGCGCATCTTACGAGACGATCATCGTATAAAAGACGCGTGTACGCGAAGCTAACAGCCAATCCCGGCCATCCGATCGAATCTTAAGTTTTATAATTTATTATTTAAAAAATTAAGCAACTTCATTGACGGTCAAAACTTTGATGGGTGACCATTTAACTAAAAGTAAGAAACTAAAGTGGCAGTGGACGAGGCACATAGCACGTAGAACTGACGGCCGATGGGACAAGAAGGTTCTGGAATGGAGAGAGAAATTTCTCAAGTGTTTCTTCTCGCTGTCGAAGCCAGCGTATCTCTGATCAATGTTGTAGCTATATGTACAGCTGAGTAGTATACTATGATGTAGTAGTATAGGATGATGATGATGATGAAGAAAGAGACAAAAGCTACCTGTCTATCGACGTCCTTGTCCCACAGATCGTTGATCGTGCACCCCGCGCCCCGCATCAGCCCTGCCCCCGCTAGGAAAAGACCAGCGGTTTGTAGCGTCGCTTCTATGGGAACGTTCCCGGGGAGCGAGCCTAGTGCTATGGACCATGTGCATGGCCAGTAGAGTAGGTATACCCCTGAAAAGAGGAAGATTAGGTAAAGTTAGATAAGACGTTAATATTTCCTCTACTGCTTCCGCAACTGCGGAAGTTCCGCAAGCTTTTTCACATCCGTTTCACCAGCCGATATTTAGTACCGAAGTGGTGGTAGGCAAAAAAAAAAATTGGGACATGTAAAAGTGCCTTTGATGGCCAATTTACAGAAATAAATGACTGACTTTTCATTCAAACAGAATGTGATGCTGTAAGCTTTTTATCTGCCGACATTGTTGTTAAGAGTGAAAAATGCTAATTATCGAACCATGAACTAAACTTGAACTATGGAATAAGAATAAAATAAATATGCAACCTTGTTGTTACCTTGTTACACAGTATAATATTTATGACAGACTAAAGATCCTATAAATTATTAGGATGGGCACCAGTTTTAAATATTATTTTGTTTGCTTATTTTAACAACATAAACTTCGTAAAAAAAATGTATAAATCAATTTTCAACTTTGTCCTGTTTCTTAAACTTTCATTGGTGTTTAAGTGTTTTTCTTTTTGTTTATTAGGTACCCGTTTTTTTAGGGTTCCGTAGTCCTGACAAGAAACCCTTATAGTTTCGTCATGTCCGTCTGTCTGTCTGTCCGTCCAAGATTTTGCTTGGAGACTGTTGACCTTAGAAAGTTGTAATTTAGTGGAGATATGTATATAAATCACGCCGACAAAACGATATAATAAAATTTTGAAAAATATTTTTTTAGCGTTCCGTTTGCGATATATTAAACTTTAAAGTGCCAATTTTTGCTCGATTAGGGCGACATTCACTAAAGTGGACGGACAACCTGGTAAAGGTTGTAGGCAGTTGCTGGATGGAGGCCGTTTCCAACCCTCTGATCTGGAAGTCACTGGGGGAGGGCTATGTTCAGCAGTGGATGTGCTATGGCTGAAATGATGATGATGATTCACTAACTAACTTCTGCATTAATTAGGATGTTTTTTTTAAATACTGGGTTTTTAAAATGTAATTTAAAAAAAAAAGTTAATTATACCCACCTATAGGTTTATCCCATCTAGCTAACTGGACATACGGCAACACCTTCTTCTTCCATAGCTCCTGCAATGTCTTTTCATCAAGAATTTTTTCATCCGGCAACACTTTATTGTCTATGACAATCTTTGGTTCCGTTGTCTCTATTACTACTTTTTGTCTATGCTGGTCGCTTTGGGTCGAATGTGTTCTTGCATTCTTGAAGAAGTCCTGTCTATGCCTGCATAGACAGGAGTGGAACTGCGGTGAGATGAATAATTTCCGTTTGGATGTTATGCTGACATTTTTAGACTGTAGTAACATCTTGAACTGTAGCGGTTTGCATTGTCTTAGCGTTGTGTTGAGCATCTTAGTAAGTTTGTGGACTTATAGCATTGTTTTCTGAAATAAAAAAGGCTACTATAAAAAACATAAGATATTTATTCGCAATAATGCTAGTTTTAAATATGAATTTCTCAGATCATCTAGAGGCCATCACTTTAAGGCCTTAACACGCTTGAATGACCTTGACAAGTCGCGCCCATACAATTTCGCGCGTGCGGATGACCTCTAAAAATCGGAAAAACATGTTTTTATGAAATTAATGCCTTTAACAAGAATTTTCAAATAAAACTCTCAATTAAAAACATTTATATTTCCAAAATCTTGTTTTGTGTGAACACAGTAATGAAATAGCTTGTGCCGTTTAAGAAAACATTTGCAATTTATGAAAAAATAGACACTTTTTGGCGCATGTTTTAATTCAAGCTGGGAATTAACGGAAAATCAATATTATTCAATTCAAGATGTTAGTTAATTAAATCCTCTTCTAGCATATCGTATTTAAAATTTTTAGATAAAATTAACAGGTATTCTGACAATTTGATTTTCATATTCGAGATTTTAGGCACTTGGGTGGTGTTAAGGCCTTAAGCACTACTATACCGATATCTCAAAAAGTATTCCACATAATCACCTCCCAAGGAAGCGAGTAGTCAAAGCGTGGAATAAACTCCCAGAAGACGTAGTCTCAGCCCCAAGTATAAACCAGTTTAAAAATAGACTCGACAAGCATCTGTTTAAGTGCAAAAAAAGATTAACTTATTAGCAGTCCAGTGGGAACCAGCAAGATAATAACAAAAACATACTTTAATTTAGTAAGTGCGACAATTCGTTGTGATTGGTGGCATGGTAAATGATTTTTAACCGACTTCAAAAAAAGGAGGAGGTTCTCAATTCGTCTGAATGTTGTTGTTTTTTTTTTTTTTTTTTTTTTGTATGTATGTTACGCGATTACGCCGTCAATTATGGACCGATTTCAAAATTTATTTTTTAGTTTGAAAGGGTATACTCCAAAGGTGGTCCCATTTTCACGAAGTCAGATTCTGATGATGGGATCCCTGGGAAATCGAGGGCAACCCTCAATTTTTATAGGCACCCATAATGTTTTGCATATATTTTCTGACTCGATGCTGATTTTTGGGTCTGGTAATCATCATGTCATGTTGCTGACCTGATGATGGAAGCCACAGAACTCCTTAACGGATAGAAGTTAGAAGATAATACTGCAATTTGTCGACAGAACGTATTTCGCAGTGTGTTGAGCAGACGAGGAGCTTATGAGGTACCAGACCGCCAATTTTTATTTACTGGGGGCGTACCCGCACACCCAGTAACGAAAAAAAAATTGAAAGTTCCTTTCTTAATTTATCCTGTTATTTAACGCGAGACCTTATCCTATGGTTACGACACCAAAATAGCCGCCGTTCTGGTTGGAGTGTAGGTAAACCCTTTTCTTAAGACTTAAAAATTTTCGTCGAAAAATTGACCCTATATAACACCTTATTTTTATCATACCATGGATGGGGATGGGGATGGGGATGGATGGGGGGTCCATAGAGGACCAATATTAGTTAAGGTTACTTTGCTGTAAAGTAATTTTTGGCGAAGTTAGGAGGGAAAAAATAGAGGACTTAACACTTAAAATTGTAAAATAAAAAAAGTTTAATAAAAAACTAAAAACCGACTTCAAAATGAAACTAAAAAGTGAAAAATAATATTGACTAAAACATACCTAATCAGTTCTTTTTGGAGTCGGTGCGAATGAACACATTTTAACTCTCGATGGCTGGCACCGACTCCAAAAAGAACTGATTAGGTATGTTTTAGTCAATATTATTTTTCACTTTTTAGTTTCATTTTGAAGTCGGTTTTTAGTTTTTTATTAAACTTTTAATCTTAAGGGTTTGATTTTCAGTTTGACTCAATAAAGAAAACATTTTTGTTTTCTATCAATTTGATTCCAGGAGGACCAATTCAATCAGGGTTAGATGTGATTAGAGTCTTCTCGGAAGATTTATTTTATGATACTCTGTAGACATAACAGAAGAAAGTAAAATCATGAAAATTTAGACATTAAAATTATCACTAAAAACTCATATTCTACTAGTAAGCACTTCATTTACACCACAATGTATTGTTTTGCTGCTTGATGCACTAGCTTTAGTGTATTTTCAAGCATTTAATTATGTTTTTTCCTTAAGGAAAAATTTTATAATTTTGAATGAATGAATGGAAATCGTTTATTTGGCAAAATTTACAATAATCACAATTCATCTTACAACATTTATACACAGCTATGAACCATAGGCCCCCGCTCAGCAAATGCAGAGGCACAGAGTGCCGCGACGCTGGTTTTCAGCGGATACCTTAAGAAAAGAGAGTAGGCGTTAAACCCAACTTTGTGACACATGCTGGTACCAAATATATCACACTAATCTCTCTATACCTGAACTAAAGGAAGCTTGTACTGTAGCAACTAGAGTATGGCCTAACGGATAGACTTACTTCAATGTAATACACCTATGACTCGGGTGCAACCAGTAATTACTCATTGACCCCTGACTGGATTCAAACAAGCAACCACTGGTTTCGTAGTCCGGGTCACATGTCACTGGACCAGCGGGTCATGGATTAATACCCATCATATATTCTATTTAATCTAATTTAAACCTACAGGATAACCTAACATGAGCTTTACATAACCTTTAATCTGAGGTTAAAACAAATAAAAAAAACAACTTACGCGTGCAGAAACCAGTCTTAATTACACTTGACTACTCACAAACGCGTGAAAAAACACTATAAAAAATATTCCGAGGCAGTATAAGGATTACAAACACGTTTTTCAAGGTTACAAAGTTAAAGTTCAATATCACGGTCGCGAAAATCTAATAATACGTCGCATGAGTAAAATCACAACCCAAATCGGTTGAAAAGACCGTGCGAATCGTTTTGTACTAATTATATCACTGGTTACACTAATAAAAATCAATAATATAATTAAATTCGAACAGCGCGCACCTTGTGACTCCAAAGCACAGGTTTTTGACGTGTTTTTGACAGATCACAGATGTCACAGAAGCTGACAGCGGCTAGAACAGCTGACATTTTAGATGTTTTGTCATGTGATATTGTGATACCTTAGGTATCAGATCAGGTAATCCACTGTCACGTACTCCAAGCACTTTACAAAAACAAATTTTCGGGTTATATCATTGACTCTCAAGAACAAACATAAAGGAATTTTGTGAAATCGCACAATGCATCCGCTTGCTTCATTAAAACCTAGCTAACTTTTAAAATTGTGCCAACTTTTTCAGGTGGAGGTATGTACTCTTTTCAAAATCTGATATTGAAAAAAGTATTTTTGTCACGTAGTTCCTACCACTAGACACACTATTACCTACTAGTACTAGGTTATAATTCAAACAAAATGTCAATCATTCTTGATTTTTGAAGGAATATGTTTTTTGCGTATTTCTCAATTTTAACGCACTTGGTCGTTTTCTCCAAGAAACATGTGTTAAATTGATTAAATATTGAAAATGGAGACTACAGTTACTGTGGAGAGGGTTAGTTGTTTGTAGTTTTTGTTAGAAAAACAAACAAATTAATTTGGTGTACCTAGTTAATTTTTTTTACAAACTTTGCTATTTTCTGTATTTTTTTAAAAACCATACGCATTATTAAAGGTTCAATATTTATCCAAGCCCTAGCTTTCAGCTCAAGACTGCTCTTTATATATAAAAATTTGTAAACATCTGTTCAATATTTGAAATACCTTACTGTAAATTAATAAATTCTCATTAAAATTACAGGTAGACGAAGACACGGAGTTCCTGCCCTCCCACGAGATACTCCGTGAAAACCTAAAGAAGCCTAGAAAAAGGGCTGCCAAAAGGTTTACTGAATTTAAATGCCGAGAATGTGGAAAGGTGAATGCTAAATAAATATATTTCTTATTATTATTCTTAAATTAACATGACATTTAGTGCATTTAAATTAAATTAAATAATCTGAGTGATGTCTGATCTAGTGGTTCCAGCTTTGGACTACAAAGCCAAGTGGTTGCGGGTTCGAATCTCGCATGAGGCGAATGTTTGTGTGAAGTTATTCAAAGTAAATTTAAAATATTTTTAGTTGAAATGAATTGTAAAAAAATAAATATCAACCGAACCTTTATCGTCCAATCAAAATAAAAATTCTAAGACAATATTGTCCAATAGTAATTAATAGTACTTGTAATCCATTGCATCACAAAATTTTAATAATAATAAACAATTTGATTCTAAAATGTAAATATAAATGTGTAATCTACAGGGTGTACAAAAGAATGGGACACCCCTTAAAAACACGTGATCAGCTGGTCATATACAACAACTTTTCCTATGGTAGCAACATCAAAATCATGATTTTATTTTCAGATGCTTCATACATTATCATCGAGGTAAGTTTGTATGGGGAAGCTGATAAAAAACTATCGAGTTTGATGTTGCTCCCATAGGAAACATTGTTGTATATGACCAGCTGATCACGTGTTTTTAAGGAGTGTCCTATTCTCTTGTACACCCTGTATAATATCAGTGGTTCAAGTTCATTTAAGATTTCATTCATTGTACTAATTTATAATTATTACTACAGGTATTATCCGACAAAGCCAGCTTAGCGAATCACATCCAAACGCACAGCAAGGTCTGCCCATTCCAATGCAGGCAGTGTCCATACAAAGGGAAGACTCGCAAGTATCTGCTGCGACACATGAGACTGGCCCACAAGGAGCCGTCCACTGTGGTCAGCTGCAATTACTGCGATAAAACGTTCCGGTTTAAATCTAAGATGCTTGTGCACGAGAGAGTTCATACTGGTAAGTCAATTTATTCTTCTTGCTATATTTTATTTTATATTAGGTATTTAATGGTCAAGGATTTTGGATCAGAGTAGCGGCAGATAGAAAACAGTGGAAAGAGTTGGAGGTCTTTGCCATAAGGCATACCGAAATAAGAGATATTTTGTAATATAAGTGTAGTTTCCTAATTTTAATAGTTTATAATGTTTAAAAACTCTGTTTTTGTTTTTATCTAAAAAAAAAACCAACGAAAACTTGTAATTCTTCGGAAAGTAAAGGCTATATTATTATTATTTAATCAAGTAAAGGAGGACATATACGCACATGGCGTCAAATACAAATTGCGTATACAAAAGCACCCAAACCAGCTTGCGGCACAGCTTACGATCCCTGAAGTCATGCGTCGTCTGAAAAAGCGGCGCGATATATTAGACTAAGCTACGGTCAGCAGAGGGACTGACTGTAAAAAACATAACCTCCGTTTGGCAGTCGGGTAAAAAATTAAGGGCTACCTCCGCTGGCTGGGAGTGGCACCCTAACCTGTCACTGACTTACATAACATCTGCTTATTGTCGACTCAATGACTGATCGCATGAAATCCCAAAGGAAAAAAAAGAAGAAGATATTAGATAAGGTATTTATTTATTGATTTTGGAAAAACTAGCAACCATAACGACTGTCTGGTGTAGTGGTTCGCGCTCCGGACTACAATGCCGGTGGTTAAGGGTTCGAATCCCGTGAGGGGCAAATGTTAGTGTGATGAGCACAAGCATTTGCACCTAAGTCATGGATGTTTATGAACTTATTTAAGTATCTTTATCTGTCATCTAGTCGCCATAGCACAAGCTTTGCTTAGTTTGGGGCTAGATAATTGGTGTGATTGTGGAAACAATTTATATTTATAACAATTTAAAGTACATACAAGTACAGGAATAATATTTCTACTATCTCCTTCTGACTGTTTGATTCTTGCTCTGGACTATGAGGCCAAGTCATCACGGCAGTCGTAACCCGTAAGGAGCAAATGTCTCTTGTAATGAACACAAGGACCCGAGTCCAGAACTCCAGGATGTTAATAGAAAAAAAATAAACCGCCGAAAAACTGAAAAGCAGAAAATAATAAACTTTTTTTCATTTAACCTTAATAACTAAGTTCCTTAACTAATGTAAGTATACCTAATTAGTTCTTTTTGGAGTCGGTGTGAATGAACACATTTTAACTCTCATGGCTGGCACCGACTTCGAAAAAAGAACTATTTTCCTTTTGGGTCACATTTTTTTTTAAATATACTGGTTCACTTTTTTATCACCATCAAAACCTGAGAAGACTCCCGTG
This sequence comes from Anania fuscalis, assembly GCA_950371115.1. Lineage (NCBI taxonomy): Eukaryota > Metazoa > Arthropoda > Insecta > Lepidoptera > Crambidae > Anania > Anania fuscalis. The sequence continues at coordinate 824,479 of OX493354.1, forward strand.
ATTCAAACGAACAACTCTTTCTATTGGACCAAACTCAAACTGCAAAAAGAAATCAGCTGTTTCATACATTTTGGTTGAATGAATATTGCATTTTTTTTTGCAGTTACAGAGTTGGTCCAATAGAAAGAGTTATTCGTTTGTATCACGGGATAAAGATATATAATATAAATCAGTCAAAGATAGTTAAAAACGACTTCTTACATTTGGTAACATAGAACAAACATAAATTGAAGATAAATAACACTTGAAAAAAATTCATCGACCTCAGGTGGGACTCGAACCCACGTCCCATCGCAAACCGGGCGAGTGCTTTACCAACTAAGCTACCGAGGACGTCACGTGACAAGATGAAATTCCTCAAGTGCTTTACTCGCTGTCAAAGCCAGCGTATTCTGATCAATGTTGTAGCTATATGTATAGCTGAGTAGTATACTACCGTCAACACCCGATAGAAATATTTTTACAAATATTTGACTATTGGTTAAGATCAGAAATGCTTAAACATTGTGTTTTTTTTTTGTTTTTAGCAATTCCATGCAAGGTTTAATTGAAGATAAATAACACTTGAAAAAAATTCATCGACCTTAGGTGGGACTCGAACCCACGTCCCATCTTGTTCAATCAAACCTTGCATGGAATTGCTAAAAACAAAAAAAAATAAAAAAAAATACAACAAACATAAACATAAACTTGTAAAAGTGTAAAAAATAATAATATTTGTTTTTCAGGTGAGAAGCCAAACAAGTGCGATGTCTGCGGCAAAGCCTTCAGTTCCCCATACTCGCTGTCGACGCACAAATTCATTCACACAGGTCAGTTATTCTTCTTTTAACGTACTGACAAATATTCAATGGATTTTTCAAGAGGTTTTGCACTATAAATATTCTTATTAATGGCGCAAAAGCATACCTTTGATATGCAATTGGCACTAAAACGAGTAAGCTGCTGTAAATACTGCCCTGCTCGCACAGGTACATTTATCTTGTCATGTAAACTATATAAGGTCCGATTTTATTAGTACACATCCTGTTAACCTGTGACTATATAGGTGAAAAGCAATCGTAAAAACTAATTTTCAAATGTGTACCATAAAAACTAAAAAATCAAAATCAACAACATTGACTTCATATTGCATAAACTCGTCCTATCTTTGGTACGTTTAACCGTCTGATTATCCGTCTTATTCCTTCCCCTTGTCAGAGCGAGAACGAGTTTAAGATAGGAAGAGTTTATGCAATATGAAGTCGATGTTGTTATTTTTTAATTTTTATTTTTTTTTGTTTTTATGATAGACATATGAAAGTTGGTTTTTGCGATTGCTTTTCACCTATATAGTCACAGGTTAACAGGATGTGTACTAATAAAATCGGACCTTATATACTATTTAAAAAGAGGCTAACAAAAGTGACCGAGTTTCTTGCGCTACTTCTTCTCGGCGCTAGCCCAAAATTGTCCCGAAGTAGTGGTAGGGAAAACAATATTGGGACGTGTAAAAGCGCTTAGTTTATGTCTATTTACAGAAATAAATTGGTTTTATTAGTTTTAATTGGTTAAGAAGAAGAAAATAAAATAAAATCTGAAAACTTGCGTCGCGAAACACCCAAGATGGCGGACCAGTTATTTTTAATGAAATCCCACAATTTGGGTATCAAATGAAAGGGCGTGCTGAGAACAACTAAAAAGTAAAAAATATTTTATAAAAAAAATCATTTACTTATGTTAATGCGTAAATTAATAAAGAATAAAATAAACTTTTCCTTTAGAACTATTAATATCAACATAAAACGCCTTACATTTTATTTTGTTTATTATGCAACAAAAGTTTTATTTTTTGTAGGTAATAAATTAAATAAATAAATAAGACTTATTAATAAAAATAATGTGTAATCTCTTTATTATACAATGTGATATGGGCGGTACTTCTAACCTGTTAAGGCTAAGTGCGATATTTAATTTTATCGACCAAAAAATAATAATTTAGGGGGTCAAACCTTCACCCCCTATGAATGGCGGCTATTATTTTGTTTTTTTTAGACATGTATGCAATAACCAAGGTTTCATGTAACAAATACCAAAAGATAGCTAAAAAAAGAACAGAGTAACTGACTAACAACTTTTTTTAGGGTTCCGTACCCAAAGGCTAAAACGGGACCCTATTACTAAGGCTCCGCTGTCCCGTCTGTCTGTCTGTCCGTCTGTCACCAAGCTGTATCTCATGAACCCTGATAGTTAGAGAATTGAAATTTTCACAGATGATGTATTTCTGTTGCCGCTATAACAAAAAATACTTAAAAACATAATATAATAAATATTTAAGGGGGCTCCCATACAACAAACGTATTTTTTTGCCGTTTTTATAGATAATGTTACGGAACTCTCCGTGCGCGAGTCCGCCTTGCACTTGGCCGGTTTTTGATGTTTAGGGCTTTGTCGACTAGAAATAAAATAATTTATTAAATTATTTTCAAAAAAAAACTTTGTTTTTGTATATTTTCAGAGTTGTTTTGAGCCCAAATTATTTTTTGACGATGAAATTTGATATCGAACTTAGCCTTAACGGGTTAGAAGTACCGCCCATATCACATTGTATACCGTTTTAATAGACAATGATTCTCTCTATGTACTTGTAGTGTGTGGCGTCCTCCGTACAATCAGCTGGCTTCACGCAACGTCCGGTCATTTCTACGTATCTGAAATAATTAATTGTGTTATTTTTTTTTTGGCTAACGAACTACGCTTTTTAAGCCACCATATATTTAGTTTATCATGCAGGGTCTAAGGTTGTGTTCATTTAAAGCTGAAAGAGGTATGTGCTAACATATTTATTATATTACATATACAGAACCTCTTATACTCGGGGATTAGACAAATAGCTACTGTAGTAGGTAGGATCTCTTTTTCCTCTACTATTTATTCAGCCTATTGCAGTCCACTGCTGGACATAAGCCTCCCCAAAGAGCATCAAAGAGCACGGTATTTCGCTTTTTTCATCCAGCCACTGTCATCATCTTCGAACCCGTTTACTCCATCTTTCATCGGTTCTGCAAACGATTTGGCGAGCCCACTGCCAATAATCTTGTCTATGGCCACCTTTAGATTTTTAAGTATCTTTATTAAATATCGAATATCTCGTTGCAAAGATATATAAGATGTTCCAAAAAAGGATTCCAACTACTCCATGTAGGACTTGAACATTGAACATACCCGCTTTTGCAAGAACACCTCGCGACGTACGCGCTCAGACAGTGCGTTAACATATAACGTACCCGCTTTTACAAGAACAACCCGCGACGTACGCGCTCAGACAGTGCGGTAACATTTAACGTACCCGCTTTTGCAAAGAAAACCCCGCGACGTACGCGCTCAGACAGTGCGTTAACATTGAACATACCCGCTTTTGAAAGAACAACCCGCGACGTACGCGTTCAGACAGTGCGTTAACATATAACGTACCCGCTTTTGCAAGAACACCCCGCGACGTACGCGCTCAGACAGTGCGGTAACATTTAACGTACCCGCTTTTGCAAGAACACCCCGCGACGTACGCGCTTAGACAGTGCGGTAACATTGAACATACTCGCTTTTGCAAGAACACCCCGCGACGTACGCGCTTAGACAGTGCGTTAACATTGAACATACCCGCTTTAGCAAGAACAATCCGCGACGTACGCGCTCAGACAATGCGTTAACATTGAACGTACCCGCTTTTGCAAGAACAACCCGCGACGTACGCGCTTAGACAGTGCGTAAACATTGAACATACCCGCTTTTGCAAGAACAACCCGTGACGTACGCGCTCAGACAGTGCGTTAACATTGAACATACCCGCTTTTGCAAGAACACCCCGCGACGTACGCGTTCAGACAGTGCGTTAACATTGAACATACCCGCTTTTGCAAGAACACCCCGTGACGTACGCGCTCAGACAGTGCGTCGACCTTAGAGTCAAAGTGAGCGGGCTCGTGCTATCCTCTACTATATCTTCTCTTTCTTTCTCTTGTATGACCATCTGCAGAAACTTGAGTATCTTCCTTACGTCGAATATCCCGTTGCGAAGGTCAATGCTTGAGCCTATGAGCTTTTGAAGGAGTATCTGGATATAACAAGCTATGATTATTTTGGTGTGACACGAGTCGTGTGGTGCCGGCACGTTAAAACAATTGCACGACCCCTTCTCTTCCTATGGGTGTCGTAAGAGGCGACTACAGGAGGTCCGCCACAAGAAGACGGGCAGCAGCGTCTCCTCTCCACCATTGGTCAAACTGCGATCGCCAACCCGCCTGCCAAGCGTGGCGATTATGGCAAAATCCTCCTTGTGGAGAGGCCTGTGTCCAGCAGTGGACTGATATATAGGCTTGTGATGATGATGATGATTATTATTTTAGGGTTGGATAATTTGTGTGTTTGTTAGATTATTCCATAGATCGAACTATCAATACAGGGTGTAACATAATGAACGCATACCCTTATAAGGGCTGATTCTGGTGCTCAAATACAAAACTTTCAGTAATGGACCAATATCGTAATCGCAAAAAAATCACCTCCCCATACTAAAATGTCGATCGGCTAACATCCGTTTGTATGGAGAAGTCAATTTACATAGACATATTATATTATTTATAAAACTATTCTCTCTAACTATTCTCTTGTAATAAGTGTTTGTGCCAAAATAAATTTAAAAAAGATGTTTTTTTTAAATTTCGATGTTGGTCCCATAATAAAAGTTGTTGTATTTGAGCACCAGAATCAGCCCTTATGAGTATGTGCGTTTATTATGTTACACCCTTTATATATGCGAAAGTTTGTCAGGTATTTTTTGACGACCTCCGTAGCCAAGAGGCGAGCACGTCGGAATGGCGCCGCTATCTTTGAGGTCCCGAGTTCGATTCCAGGTCGGGTGAATGTAGAAAACGTCGTTGTTCCTGATTTCTATAACATAAGTGCTTTAGCTTCTTACCGTAGGATCAGAGCAATGTATGTGATGTTGTCCAATATTTATTTATTTATTTATTACTAGCAGCCCGTCCCGGCTTCGCACGGGGTAGACAATTATCGCTAATAGTTTCGGCAGCGCATTCGACAAAAGACATTTTAAGACTCATTTTTCTACACCTTCGATTACATTGTTCTAATTTTACCAAGGATCCCTAATTTTTTTCAAAATGATATGTAGCCTATGTCAAATTGGAAGAATGTAGCATTCTATTGGTGAAAGAATTTTTTAAATCGGCCCAGTACTTTTTGAGCCTATTCATTACAAACATACAAACATACAAAAATAGGTACAAATCTTTCCTCTTTATAATATTAGTATAGATTTAGTTTCCCCCTTAGCTTGCTAATCCGTCGGGCTATAGCGACTTCGTTCACGAATCTCTTATACTCACTTTAGTCATCTCAATATTAAACTTGACGGTTCTGCTATGTTTGTTCAGAATATCAGTTAAAGCAGTCAAAAAGTCTTCCCTCTCGCCGTTGCTCCTTCGTGCGCACTTGCTGAAGTAGTATTTGAGCAAGCGATGTTTGACAGCGGCCTTTTTAAGGAGTAATGAGCATTTGTGCTCGGTTATATTACTCTTCATGTTTGTTGCAAATTCTGTTTGTAAGTCGTTCAATACTTTGCCTTGTAAGAGTTTTGTGAATTCTGGAAATAAATAACAAAGAATTGTTGATCTTTGCCACTTTTTGTAGTTTTTTGCGGGTTAGAGTAACAAATATACATACATACTTACAAACTTTCGCATTTATAATATTAGAAGGATTTTTTGCCAAAAAAATAAGAAGTGTCAGCGTATCAGCTATTTTTAGTTGCTACGTCTTCCGTTTTATACCTAAGCTTTTTAATCTTAATAATAATATAAAATAAATTCGGGTTTGTTACAACACTTATATCTCAAGAACGGCTGGACCGATTTTCATGGTTAAAATTTTGTTGGATTTGTCTCCGCCCCGAATACTTAGCAGAATAAATAATAAAAAACATTAAAAAACCGGCCAAGTGCTAGTCGGACTCGCGCAAGAAGTGTTCTGCACCATTATCTATAAAAACTCGTTTGTTGCCGGAGACCCCTTAAATATTTATTTTATTCTGGTTTTTAGTATTTGTTGTTATAGCGGCAACAGAAATACATCATCTGTGAAAATTTTTACTGTCTCGCTACCACGGTTCATGAGATACAGCTTGGTGATAGACAGACAGACGGATGGACAGCGGAGCCTCAGTAATAGGGTCCCGTTTTACCCCTTGGGTACGGAACCCTAAAAACTGACGAAAAAAAAATTTACTGTTAAGCTCGCCGGGTCAGCTAGTTTTATATAAAAATAAAATAATAATACTTACTAGTGTTCTTAAATAATAATACTAGTAAGTATTATTATTTTATGGCACTTTTTAAATTAAAACTATTAATTTATTCATGTTTGTGTTGAATAAATTTATAAAAAAATTGTTTTGTTAAATTTTTTGACGGTTTATAATGAGACGACTATTACAAACTTAAAATAATTTGTCTTACCTTTAAACATTCGTTTAAACGCATCGTATTTACTCTGTTTCTTCTTAAAGTCGAACGCTTTTCTCCTATTTCTGCACAAATTAAAAATAAATTACGTTAGGTTTATTAATTTCGAAGATTTTAGACGTAAATTGCACGATACAGTACAACGTGTAACTCCAAATAAAATACGCGGCATCGATAATCGATCGATCTATGTTGAGCGCTTGGTAAAAGAATGGGGATCGCTTTGCGCATCTTACGAGACGATTATCGTATCAGGACGTCTACTACGAAAAACGAAATCCGTCAATACGATAATCGTTTTGCGGATTGCTTACTATGAAACGTTTCGGATCCGATATCGGCGACGACGTTCGTTGTTTGACGAAGACATTTGTTTTATTTTAACATTAAATAATCACAATAAATATCATAGAATCTTAAAAATTTGATGTATTGATCGTTTTAAGCAGTAAAATAAAAAAGCACGTTTATTGTTGCTTTTTTTTAAATGATTACCGGTTTTTTTTCTATAAGTTCGGTAAATAGCAACTTAGTCATTCGTTTCACGAAGTCATTCCGAAATGTGGTTATGGATCCGATTGAAGCATTGAAATCCGATAGTGTTTCGTAGTAGGCTTATCGTTTGCGTATCGTTCGTGTTTCGTTTCGTCCGAAACATCGTATATCGTTTTTCGTAGTAGACGTCCAGAGACGCGTGCGCGCGGAGCTAACAACCAATCCCGGCCGGCGGTGTAGGCGCGGCGCGACTAGCCAATCACGTAATCGTAATGTTCCTCTGCGCAACTTTGGCCCAGCGCTCAACTTCCGTGGCGCTAGTTATACGCAAAACCTCTTGCGAAATGAATCTGGTGTTCAATACAACTTTCTTAAAAGATCAACGTCTAAATCACCTTAGACTCCATGTCGATACAAACGTTTCAAATTACAGACGGAATTCTTATTTCAATAGGGTATTCAAAAATTTTAACAGAAATTACTCAGAACATGTTGATCTGTTTATGGCAAGACCTAATCTTCTCAAAAATAAAATAACTACTGACTTTTTCCAAGTGTAACTTAGTGATATTCTTCTTTCTGCCAATGTACGTACACTTTTGATGTGATGTGGCTTTAAAAACATAATGCAAATGTTGTTTTTGTCCCCTTTGTCTGTTTGTGCTTTTGCTCGAGTTTGATTTAAATATAATATATTATTTTTAAATATTTTGGATTATATAAATTTCTAGTAGCGAAAACTGTTTAAGGCATATTTGTAACTAATATTTTTGTCTACATTTGTTTTAAAAGTGCTGTTAGTTTTCCATGAAAATAAAATAAAATAAAATAAATGGATTTAATAAAAACATACAAATCCTACGTATATTATAAATTCGAAAGTATGTAAAAATTTAACCAGTATAAAAAGTATCCTATATGTTAATCCAGATCATCTATCTATATGTGTGCAAGATTTTATCCAAATCCATTCAGTAGTTTTTGCGTGAAAGAGTAACAAAAATCCATACATACAAACTTTCGCATTTACTATAGACCGCACCCAGTGTCATAGTTGCCGTCATTCCCAGTGCTGTTCGTCCAAGCGACGTGCGTTTCGTCGGAGCTGAATACTACATACAAACTTTCGCGTTTATAATAATTACTAATAGTAATTTATCTTGGAACCGCACCCAGTGTCATAGTTGCCGTCATTCCCAGTGCTGTTCGTCCAAGCGACGTGCGTTTCGTCGGAGCTGAATACTACATACAAACTTTCGCGTTTATAATAATTACTAATAGTAATTTATCTTGGAACCGCACCCAGTGTCATCGTTGCCGACATTGCCAGTGCTGTTCGTCCGAGCGACGTGCGTTTCGTCGGAGCTGAATACTTCGTTGGACGAGCCTAGAGAGCTCAAGCCGTGTCTGATGTCCACGTCCTTTGATAGTAGTGTCTTGTAGTCGAACATTTTTAATCTGAAAAAATAGTTTTTTTTCCACAATCACACCAATTATCTAGCCTCAATCAAACTAAGCAAAGCTTGTACTATGGCGACTAGATAACGGATAAACATACTTAAATACGTGTATAAACATCCATGACTTAGGTGCAAATGCTCGTGCTCATCACACTAACATTTGCCCCTCGCGGGATTCGAACCTGCAACCGCCAGGCATTGTAGTCCGGAGCGCGATCCACTACACCAGACGGTTGTCAAAAGTTATAAAAAAAGTTGTCTGTGAAGTCGGTTTATGGACGTAAATTTTACGTGATAACGTCATAATAAAACATTGATGCGACTCGGACGCATCGGCCGATGGAGTGGAAGAGAGATAGATGCGTCACAAACAGAACGCTTAGGCCGATCGTGCCTCTCTATCGTTTGTTACGCGCTCTAGCTCGCACGCGGAGCGTGATATTTTTTCATGCATGCAGCCAGTCATCGATTTAAAAGACGTTTACACGTCAAAAAGTTTGTTTTAGGAATGGGCAAAAAAAAAATTCGATATTTATCGTATCGATATTTTTTGCCCAATTTGCAATTATTTATAAAAATTGCCTAAATTATCGAAATTTTAAAGCAAATACACATCTGGCTGTTTAAATATAAGTTTTATTATTTAACAATGAGCCACGCTAAGTTTACTCGTGACAACATAACAAAACAACGTTCGTCGTACCAACACTCTAAAATACAATACAGTCAGTCCAGTGCAGTGATACCAACGAAACCAACAAGCAATGTCGTTGTCGTAGACAAGGAAATCATAGAGAGTAATTTTTGTTTGTGTTTGAAGCAAAGAAACTAACCCCATACAGCCTACTGCATATTTTCTAAATTTAAGAAATCGGATTGGTCAAAATCATCAACGGACGCATGAGCAGACAGCAGAGCTTTAAAAATATATCGATTTTGATATCTGAAAATAAATATCGAAAATTGATATATCGCGGGAAAAAACATCGCTAATTAGTATCGATATTTTTCTAAAAAAAATATCGATATTTTTTACCCAATCCTAGTTTGTTTATGTTTTTGTATAAGTTTGATTTTCTCACCTTCAAGGACTTTAGACTTGAGTATATGGTTTTAATTTCAACTCGATATTTTCTACTTATCTCTCGTCGGGTCAATGTAGAAAACAAACCTTTCTATATTGTCTCGGGTTTGGGTGTTGTGGTAGGTACCGTCGTTTGTTCTGATTTCTGTAACACAAGTGCTTTAGCTACTTACCCTTAGCGCTCCTGCACACGACGCCGCCACCGCGCCGTCCCCGTGCCGCCGCCGCACGTTTACACTGTAGATACGCACCGCGTAAAGCACGCCACCGCGCCGCTCCCGCGCCGTCAAAGCATAATTTAATCAATTAAAGTTTTAATTTAAGTTATTATGGATTGTGCTGCATGTAAATTTGGTGCCAAATAAATTTTCTCAAATCGAATGTTGATGACTGCAGGCGTTACGATAAATGAAACGGAGAATTTGGAAATTAAATGCTTCGTTTGTTTCTTTATTCGAGAATCTCACCAAGTTTATATGTTTACTAGCAGCCCGTCCCGGCTTCGCACGGGGTAGACAATTATCGCTAATAGTTTCGGCAGCGCATTCGACGAAAGACATTTTAAGACTCATTTTTCTACACCTTCGGTTACATTGTTCAAATTTTACCAAGGATCCCTAATTTTTTTCAAAATGAAATGTAGCCTATGTCAAATTGGAAGAATGTAGCACTCTATTGGTAAAAGATTTTTTTAAATCGGCCCAGTACTTTTTGAGCCTATTCATTACAAACATACAAAAATAGGTACAAATCTTTCCTCTTTATAATATTAGTATAGATATAGATAATTGAAAGAAAGAAAGAAAAAATATTTATTTGGCACCAAATTTACATGCAGCACAATCCGTAATAACTTAAATTAAAACTTTAATTGATTAAATTATGCTTTGACGGCGCGGGAGCGGCGCGGTGGCGTGCTTTACGCGGTGCGTATCTACAGTGTAAACGTGCGGCGGCGGCACGGTGACGGCGCGGTGGCGGCATTGTGTGCAGGAGCGCTTAGGATCAGAGCATTGTATTTGATGTTGTCCAATATTTATTTATTTATAGTGAATAATAATAATATTATATCGGGTGTAAAAAAAGGCTTAACGAAGCCGAATACCATATATACTACGTATTATTACGATCATTTTTTTCTTTTACACTATACCTGGGAAATTACGGGTTACCGAGTTATTGACAGTCAAAGTTACAATTTTTTTTTCAAAGATTTTTACAAAATTGACTTCTGTTTGATAATACTAAACATTTTACAAAGAAACATGATAAAAATTTTCAGTACTTCTTTCTTCAGTGACGTGCGCTCTATACATTGCGGGTTAGAAATAAGTTATTTTTTTTTAATACCTAAAAATAAAAGTCATTTTCTAGCAATTATTTTTTTTTTCATTATACTTGGTTTTATGTATAGAATTCGTCGTTTAAGGCTTCGTTAAGCCTTTTTTTACACCCTGTATATTTATGATTTATATGTATATTAGTAGTGTACCTCTCAATCGCATAACGCACATTGTCGCAGTTGACCGGACATGAGATGTCTAACGCCTTCCAAGGTGACGCATTTTCGTCTTGACAGAATATTCGTCCATCTATAAGAATAAATATAACAATTCAAGATTTTTAATACTTGAAAAAAATCGGCCGCCTCAGGTGGGATCCGAACCCACGTCCATCGCATGCCGGGCGAGTGCTTTACCACTAAAAGCTACCGAGACTTAAGAATCTTTCAAGTCTTAATCTTAGATAAACCTAGCACGTTAATTGCTAAAAAAAAAATTGAATAAAAATAACCATTTAGTAGTTTTGGCGTGATGCGCTGCCAAGATAACAGACAGCCAGACAGACAGACAAATATGAAAATAAATTACAGATTTTTAAAATGGTGGTGTTGTTTTTAATTTAATTTTCCACTATCATCAGTATGGGATTCGTCAAAATGAATCGAATGAGAACAGAAATGTTGATTTTTACTATCAGCCATTGGCCCATTGGAACATATACCTCCCTATAGAATCCCAGAGCGAGCGAGACCGGACCGTTTGCGACTAGTAACTTCCCTAACCTAAGTCTTTCTTATACTGTGGCTCGTCGTACGTAACTCAAAAGAGCACAATTGTACGCCATTAAAAAAAATTATATTTTTAACACTCGAGGAAATGGATAGATCATAGATCCCATCTATGCTCTAGAGCAAGATTGGGGTCAAGAGTAAGCCCATCTCAAATAAAAAATAAAAAAAAAGAATTATATTTTGATTTTACAAAACAATTGCCCTTTTTCGTTATGGGTGGCAGTATGGGAAAGGTCTACAAAATTTAAAAACCCTTTAAGTTATAAAAAAAATCTTAATTTTTCCTAAAATTATTAAAAGTATGTATGGAGTTTTTACCTGTTAAAACAGTATTAAGCAACATCACAGAACAAAACTTAAACATTATGCTGGAGTTACGCGCCATTTTGTACGAAACCATTTGACGGACTTGGACTATAAAACCTAATTGGGCTTAAATAATTACACAATTTTGTAGTACTGATTAGAATTACGTTGAATCATTTTTATTGCTACGTGCTATGTGCCGCCACCCGCCCACTGCCACTTCAGCTTGCTAATCCGTCGGGCTATGTCAGCGACTTTTGTTCGTTCACTGACTGACGGCCGTTGGGGCAGAAAGGTTCTGGAATGGAGGCCACGTACCGGCAAGCGCAGCGTGGGACTAACACCCACAAGGTGGACAGACGACCTGGTAAAGGTTGCAGGAAGCCGCTGGATACAGGCCGCGCGCAACCGGACAATGTGGAAGTCACTGGGGGAGGCCTATGTTCAGCAGTGGACGTCCTGTGGGCCCTGTGGCTGAAATGATGATAATGATGATTTGTATTGCTTGCTAGTATTCCATTAGTAATTAATGTTATCTAAGACTTACGTTCCACTGCAGGGCACATGCCTTACCTCAACTATGAAGTGGTTTGGGTTACTATCCACCACGCGGGCCGAGTTTAGCGGTGGAGGGATGTTGTAAGGCCAGCGACTAAACCCTACTGTCAAATGTAATTTAGTAGAATATAAAATAAAAGTGTCGTGTGGTGTCGGCACGTTAAAATAATAGCACCACCCCTTCTCTTCCTATGGGTGTCGTAAGAGGCGACTACAGGAGAACCGCCACAAGAAGACGGGCAGCAGCGACTCCTCTCCACCGTTGGCCAAACTGCGATCGCCAACCCGCCTGCCAAGCGTGGCGATTATGGCAAAATCCTCCTTTTGGAGAGGCCTGTGTCCAGCAGTGGACTGATATAGGCTGGTGATGATGATAATGATAAAATAAAAGCGTTACGCTTAAAAGTTTATTTAGGCCTATTTGCAGAAATAAATTGCTTTTTAATTTATTAAACAAACTCATCAAGCAAGGCGTCTAACTAGGCGTCTACTTCACGATTAGTGACCAAGTTTCAACATACATTCAACAGTATTTACCCGGCACGGCATCGATGTTAAGTGCTGGCGCAAAGAGTATCGCCTTGCGCATTTTATGAGACGATCATCGTATCAGTGGCGCGTTTGCGCGGTGCTAACAACCAATCACAGCCGGTGGTGCAGGCGCATCGCACGACTAGCCAGTTACGTAATCGTAATGGTCTTCTGTGCATCATCCGCCCAGCGCTCAACATAGAAAGATAGATACTCTTTATTGCACACCTTAATAATAATAATCATAATCATAAATCTTTATTGTGGAGTGGTGTACAATAATGGGTTTACAATACAAATTGTGGTTTGTCTTAGAGCTAGCCGTGTCCTGCCTACAAGTTATAAAATAAGAATTCTGAATCACATTTAATAACAAGAAATACAAATTTAATTTAACATTGATTACATGCAAGTCATCTTAAATATTATTTAGTTTATCCGTCATAAAATTCATTTACTGAATAATAGCATTTATCAATTAGATATTCATTAAGTTTTGTCTTAAAAGTATGTATGTCATTTGTGTCTCGTATGAATTCTGGTATCCGGTTATAAATACGAGGAGCATTACAAAAAATACTTTTGCCTAAAACTACTTGTGTTAGCTCGGAAACACCAAACAAAGAACACCGTATAAACTGTTTTAACAACTTATTTATTTGCATTGTTCATCACACCCGATTTTACTGCCATCCTATGACCTATATTGTTACAGATGAAAAGCCGTTCAAATGTTCCTTCTGCGAGTACTCCTGCCGCGACAGCTCCACGCTGAGGAAGCACCAGGAGCGGCACATGGGCATCAAGCGGTACAAGTGTGATTACTGCGAGAAACGGTACGTTAACCACTTTTGTACAGAAACGGGTCGTTAACCAACTGCTATGCGAGTACTTGTGCCAGGACAGCTCTACGCTGAGGAAGCACCAGGAGCGGCACGTAGGCTTCAAGCGGTACAGATGTGATTACTGCGAGAAACGGTACGTTAACCACTTTCGTACATAAACGGTTCATTAACCACTTTGTACAGAAACGGTTTGTTAACCACTTTTGTACATTAACGGTCCGTTAACCAACTGCTATGGGCATCAAGCGGTACAAGTGTGATTACTGCGAGAAACGGTACGAAAAAGGAAACGCAGGGGCAGCATTAGCCAGTGCGCTTTTTCTATGGGTGTATAATTTTGGGGGCGAAAAAAAGACACCTTTTTTATTCGAGCACGAGGCTTCCGATGGTTGCCCCGCTCGCTATCTCTCTTAGGCTGCCACTGCAGAAACGGTTAATTAACGGTAGAAAAAAATCGGCCAGATACGAGACGGACTCGAGCTCCCAGAGTATAGGAAACTATGGCTATGTATCTAAAAAGTTCGTCCTTTCTTAACAAAATACAATAAATATTTAAGGGGGCTCCCATACAACAAACGTGATTTTTTTGTCGTTTTTATAGATAATGGTACGGAACCCTTCGTGCGCGAGTCTGACTCGCGACTGACTATTGTTTAATTTTTTTGTGATGAAACTACAAAACGGTGGTCGGATTTCCCTTTACTTGTGCTGTTTGCTTTTCATCTTGTCTAATTTCATGATTCACGGCAACGGTAATCCACTTAAGATTTCCTTGCTAGTTCAAAAAAAATGATTGCGTTTGTTGAAGTCAACTTGATGCCTTTACGGGTTTTTGACAAAAATGGTATTGACAGACAGACAGCGTTTCGTATTGGCTAAGGAATCCTAAAAAATGTACAAAACAAGAATACATTCTCAAAACTGGTGGTATTAAAAGTTTTAATTTAACAAAAGTGTATTTTGTCCACAGCTTCGATGTCAAATATAGGCTAGAATGTCACACCAAAGAGATCCACACCGCGCCCGATGCGCGTAACCACGCGTGCGATAAGTGTGCGTCCACCTTTAGGAACAAATGGGCGTTGCAGAGGCACACGGTAAGATTGGGGGTATATTTGACCCGTTGGTCTGGTTTGACCCTTGAGTTTTTTTTTTACAATTAGACTATTTTTGACCCTGTTGGTATACAAGGTGTCAAGGTACCGACTACATGGCACTCAGCGAGCTATGGAAAGGTCGATGCTTGAGATTTCGTTAAAGGATAAAATCCAAAATGAGATCATCAGGCAGAGGACTAAAGTAACGGACATAGTCCAAAAATGTAGCAAGCTTAAGTGGCAGTGGGCTGGCCACATTTATCGCAGAACCGATGAAAAGTGGAGTAAACGGGTTCTCGAGTGGAGACCACGCCTAGGGCTGTAGGACGCCCTAGCTCGATGGACCGACGACCTTAGGAAGATGGCTGGCAGTGGGTGGATGAAAAAAAGCGGGAGATCGTGCTCTTTGGCGCTCTTTGGGGGAGGCCTACGTCCAGCAGTGGACTGCAATAGGCTGATATGATGATGATGATGGTATACAAGGTGTAACATTATGAACGCACATCCTTATAAGGGCTGATTCTGGTGCTCAAATACAACAACTTTTACTATGGGACCAACATTGCAATCGCAGAAAAAAATATCCCTACAAAATCGCCGCTCGGCTGTCATCAGTTTGTATGGAGAAGTTTTTTTTTTTTGAGATTTCGATGTTTGTCTCTTAATAAAAGTCACACCTTGTATTTTTACTTTCCTTTTTCTTCTTGTTTTGGTCCCCACAAATATGAAAGCCTGAGTCGACACGCAAAGAAGAATTTTTACTTTTGTAGTCCCAATGTAGTATCTTGTTGTAACGTTTACATCGTTCGGGTTATTGCAGATCTTCTTACACATTATGAACCCATTGCTTAAATTAAGAGCCATTGTAGTATCATGAAATAACTTAATGATCATTAGGGAAAATTTTGTCACTTAGGGTCTTTTGACCCAAATATTTTTTGGCAATTTTGACCCAAATATTTTTTGACAATTTTGACCCAATTTTTTTATAGTTTATATTTACCCCAAGTGTTTATAATTACTCCAACGACCTAAACCCAATTTTACAACCTGAAGTGCCCCTAAAACATTTAACAAACAGTAATCGAATGCGGTTCTATATTTTTTATAATATTTATTTATTGCCAATTAAAATTACAAAGTAACTTATGTATAACGGCTTCTGCACTAAGCAAGCTTGTCGCAGCAGTCATTTATTTTCTAAAACCGTGTGTCCAAACTATCTAATTATTTGCTTAGGAGGCCAAGCACGAAAGTGTATCTTTCGTTCGGACGTGTAAATCTAAAAAAATTAAAATAACCAGTCTCATGTGTAAATCCTTTAATAAAATATGACCAATTCAATCTAGCCGTGTGAAAAACCCGACCGTTTTCAATTGTTCATAAATTGCCAAACCTTTGATACGGGTGAATGGGTGTTTTAATTTGATCGGATATTACGACCGATCGAACGATGCTCTTTTATATTAGGCCTCCTAAATTGCATCAAGAGTTTATTAATTATTTGACGACCTCCGCAGCCGAGAGCAAGCTCGCCGGACTTTAAATGGCGCCGCCATCTCTGAGGTTCCGGGTTCGTTCCCCTGTCGGTTCAATATAGAAAACGAACTTTTCTATATTGGCTCGGGTCTGGGTGTTATTATGGTACCGTCGTTGTTTCTGGTTTCTATAACACAAGTGCTTTACCTACTTACCTTAGGATCAGAGCAATGTATGTGATGTTGTCCAATATTTATATTTATTTATTACCCCGTATTCTCCGCAGGCCTTAGTCCACGAGCGTACCAAATCGTGCAATTGTACCGTGTGCGGCGTGTACATCCCCAACTCGTACAACCTGTCGATGCACATGCGCACCCACGTGGACGCGAAGCCGTTCGTCTGCACGTACGACGGCTGCAAGCGGGGGTATAAGACTAAGGTGAGTCCAATCAAATCAAATCAAATCAAATATCTTTATGACATAATACCCTTGTGTAATTTTGTATGCTAATTAAGTTTGGCTACATGTTTGGTTCTTACTATGTGTAACATCATTGTATACAATGTTTACTTGCAAATAAATCATTATTATTCTTTATTTGCCATTAAGTAGGGTACAGTACATGAAAATATAGTCTTTTTTTTATTATTTTGGCAGTAATTACAAGAAATAGTTTTATTAATATATTATATCTATGTAAATGGAGAAGCAGTGCCGAAAAAGAAAGGTCTCTAATTTAAGAACAGTGCAATGACCTGCTTATTCATATAACACAGCATGAAAATTTAAATCGAATACAATAAACATTTTATATATTATATTATAATCAATAAATTAAATGATTAGAACTTAATTTGGTTATTACATCAACAATGTCAAACGTCCTTCATAGGCATTTCGTTTATAACTGTGAACTTTAAAAAAAAAACGTTTTAGAATAATTATAAAAAAAATAATATTAGAATTAGAAAAATAATGAAATGATTAAGGCTGGTGGGAGTGTAAGTGCGTGGGTGTGGAAGTATGTGTGTGTGTCACAAACTTTCGCTTTTTCGTCTTTACTTAAACATAACAAAGATACAAAAACAGAAATGAAGACTATTATCATCATTCCAGCGAAAACGTCCACTGATGAACATAGGCCTAGCCTACCCCAGTGACTTCCCGATTTTGCGAAAGCAGCTTGCATCCAGCGGCTTCCTGCAACCTTTACCAGGTCGTCTGTCCACCTTGTAGGTAGACGTTCTACGCTGCGCTCGCCGGTACCAAAAATTATTACTTTCACTAAACCAACTATTGGTTAATAGACCCACGACCATACAAACATTGCTGGCAGTGGCTGGTTGAAAGATCGTGCCCTTTTTACGCTCTTTGGGGAAGGCTTACGTCCATCATTGGACTGCAATAGGCGGACATGATGAACGACCAACATTTTCTTGCAGTCGGATCTAAAGAGACACACACTGGTCCACTACCCTTCAAAGCACGTGATATGCGCGCTCTGCGGCCGCTCGTTCTCGCGCAAGAGCTGGCTCGCGAAACATATCCGCAAGATGCACGACGCGCCGCACACGAAGAGTGAGCGCTGCGAACAATGCGGAGTGTGGTAAGGAGATGTTTTGGCACTTGTGGGTCACATTGAAGGTCTGGGCACATTCTGACACTTCTGGGTCAAATTTGGCCCTTAGGGACTTATGACACTCGGGTTTAATAAGACACTTGGGACAATTTTGACACTTCTGGGTCATTTAGACACTTGGGGACATTCAGAGACTTAGGAGACATACTAGCCCTTTTGGAAAATATCGGGCCTTGGGTGCCATTAAAATATTTAGGGGGTATATCAGCCCTTGGAGGACATTTAGACTAGAAGGTCGTACTAAGCCTTTTAGATAATGGTGGTCATGGTAGCCGTTGAGGTAATTTAACTCTTTGGTATTCTCTTTTGACATGAGGGGATCATACTAGCTAGCCATTGGGGTGACCCACTACCCTTCCAAGCACGTGATATGCGCGCTCTGCGGCCGCACGTTCTCAAGATGCACGACGCGCCGCACACTAAGAGCGAGCACTGCGAACAATGCGGTGTGTGGTAAGAGACTCAAGTCTCTTACCACACTCCGCATTGTTCGCAGTTGTCTCCAAATTTCTAATATGACCCAGAGGTCATATGAGACATTTGGGGTCATATTAGACACTTGGGGTCATGTTAGACACTACTAGATAGAGATTAGGAATCATATTAGAGAATTGGGGCAATTTGACCCTTCTGGGTCAATTTAACCCTTGGAACCAATTACACTTGAGTTCATGTTACTCACTGGGGGTCATTTAGATACTTGAGGGCATATTAAGTGATTAGGGCCATTTAGACACTTACGTAATATTGGGTCATTTAGACGCTAATAAGACACTTGGGACCATTTAGACACTTGAGTTCATATTACCAGCTGAAGGTCATTTAGATACTTGAGGGGAGACATTTGTTGGTCATATTTGACCCTTAGGACAATTTAGAAATTTGTCGGTCATATTTGACCCTTAGGACAATAATTGAGACATTTGTCGGTCATATTTGACCCTAAGGACAATTTAGACACTTGTCGGTCATATTAGACACTTGGGAATTTATGACACTTGGGTCATGTTAGCCATTGGAAGCGATTTAGATACTGAGATGATTACTCTCGGTGGATAGTTTGTGTAACACTTCAGAACCCTAAAAACTTTAAACTATAACAAAGTATATTCAATTCAGAACCGGTTTTTTTTAGTAACAGATAACTTTATTATGAGGTATAAGTTTGACATATTGAAAACTTTCGTATATAAAATGCGTAAAGATGCCAATTTTAATCGTCAGATAAAAGTATATTAATAAAACATTTTTTTAAAGAAATTAATATACTTACCTCCTGTCACTTTATTAACGAAAATATTATTTACATTCGCAAAAATCTGGATCAGTTCCCCAAGAAAAGTCTTCTTTGTCCAACTGTCTTCCCTGTTTAGCTGGGGTCGGGTCTCTTTATACGTTTGCGCCAGAGAGCTCTGTTCTGGCTTGTCTTTTCGCTCAGGTTCTCTTTTTTGGTCTCCTTCTGCATGTTTGACCACCATGTGGTCGGGGATATTTAAGGCCTTTTTGATGGGGTGGTCATCTTCGCGTCTCAGGACATGGCCGTACCAGCGCATACGACTCTCCTTAACTTTTTCGAAAATCGGTGCAACTCCGAATGAGCCCCTAATATATTCATTTCGCAATTTGTTCCCCAAGAAAAGTAACATTCATAATTTTAACACCTGGAATAAGGATCAGCTTGCTTGGTAATTCGTTCATGGGAATATTTATTCGCTTTTTTAACAAATTACCAGCATCTATTGCTGAAATTTAAATCTCATTGAAGATAAATAACACTTGAGAAAAGTCATCGACCTCAGGTGGGACTCGAACCCACGTCCCATCGCAAGCCGGGCGAGTGCTTTACCAACTAAGCTACCGAGGACGTCACGTGACAAGATGATATTCCTCAAGTGTTTTTTCTCGCTGTCAAAGCCAGCGTAAATCTCATGTTAAAATGATCTTTATGAAAAAAGGGTATTATACTGTTAATGATAATTTTAATGACACAAATGTTTGGAATGAAATACTGCCTTGCTCGCACAGGTGCATTCATCTTGTAATATACTATTTGTAATTTATTTTTAACACTATTTAAAAGAAGCCGCTGGATCCGGGTGGCACAGGACTGATCTTTGTGGAAATCCTTGGGGGAGGCCTATGTCCAGCAGTGGACGTCTTTCGGCTGATGGATGGATGAATGGACTATTTAAAAGAGGCTGACAATAATGACTGAGTTTCTTGCGCTGCTTCTTCTCGGCGCTAGCCCAAATTAATAAATAAATAATAAAATGTTTCCACAATCACACCAATTATCCAGCCCCAAACTAAGCCAAGCTTGTACTATGGCGATTAGATAACGGATAAACATACTTAAATACGTTTATAAACATCCATGACTTAGGTACAAATGGTCGTGCTCATCACACTAACATTTGCCCCTCGCGGGATTCGAACCCGCAACCGCCAGGCATTGTAGTCCGGAGCGCGAACCACTACACCAGACGGTCGTCAGAGTCGGACGGTCGAGAAATTTCATCTAAAATTAGACCCGAAGCAGTGGTAGGGTAAAAAATATTGGGACGTGTAAAAGCGCTTGGTCTAAGCCTATTTGCAAAAGGAAATTGGTTTTTATAACCCTTAAAAATATATTAAAGAGAACATTATATTGTTGGTTTGCAAATAATAATAATGTGGTACGTCGGCGAGAAGCAAACTAAGTATCAGGGGGTCGATTCTCTTAATATCGCAAGTTAAGGCCTTAACACCACCCAAGTGCCTAAAATCTCGAATATGAAAATCAAATTGTCAGAATACCTGTTACTTGAATCTAAAAATTTTAAATACGATATGCTGGAAGAGGATTTAATAAACATCTTGAATTGAATAATTTTGACTTTCCGTTAAGTCCCTTGGATTAAAACATGCACAAAAAAGTGTCTATTTTTTTCATAAATTGCAAATGTTCTCTTAAACGACACAAGCTATTTCATTACTGTGTTCACACAAAACAATATTTTGGAAATACTTATACATGTTTAGAATTGAGAGTTTTATTTGAAAATTCTCGTTAAAGGCATTAATTTCATAAAAAACATGGTTTTCCGATTTTTAGAGGTCAGCACGCGCGAAATTGTATGGGCGCGTCGCGTCAAGGTCATTCGAGCTGTTAAGGCCTTAATTCGTTTTAATTAAATATCACTTAAGAGATACAAAAACTTTGAAAGTTTCAGTGAGCTCGATGCCCACTGAAGTAAGCGATGGAAAACAAGCAAAGGAAATTTCATCTAAAGTTGAAAAAAATTAACCCCATTGAGTTGTAGATTGCATTAATTCCAATTATTTAATAAATTCTAATATTGTAACTTGTGCCGTGTGGTGCCGGCACTTTAAAAGAATAGCACCACCCCTTCTCTTCCTATGGGTGTCGTAAGAGGCGACTACAGGAGAACCGCCACAAGAAGACGGGCAGCAGCGTCTCCTCTCCACCATTGGCCAAACTGCGATCGCCAACCCGCCTGCCAAGCGTGGCGATTATGGCAAAATCCTTCTTTTGGAGAGGCCTGTGTCCAGCAGTGGACAGATATAGGCTGGTGGTGATGATGATGATCAAATAAAAGCGTTACGCTTAAAAGTGTATTAAGGCCTATTTGCAGAAATAAATTGCTTTTTAATTTATTAAACAAACACATCAAGTGTTATAAGAACGAACAAATATAGCCTCTATATCGCTATGAAGTAAGTTCAAATTACTATTGTCATATTCTTTTAATAAATTCTAATATTGTTACTCAATAAAGTGTTATAAGAACGAACAAATATAGCCTCTATTTCGCTACGAAGTGGGTACAAATTACTATTGTCATATTCTTTCAATAAATTCTAATATTGTTACTTAATAAAGTGTTAAAAGAACAAACTTATTTGAGTAACTAATTTATTCACAGATAAAAATTACAATTTTTAAATCTAAAAATAAAACTTATATAAACCTAAACTATTTATGTACATAAGATCAGATATTTTATTTATAGGGCAAAAGCTATAAATAAATAATCTGATTGAGAAACAAACAAATATAGCCTCTATTTCGCTATGAAGTGGGTTCAAATTACTATTATCATATTCAGTGTTAAAATGACATAAATGTACAGTACAATAAACAGTATGATACTATAGGAGCAGTACAAACAAACAGACTATTTTGTTACACAGTTGGTGCACATTATTATACAATTGTCGATAAGTGAAAAGATCTCGAAAAGATCACGGCTTTGTTCAGAGAATCTACGGGCAGTTCGTTATTTTCGCCGTCCCATCCATCGGCCCATTAGCTCAGTTGGTTAGAGCGTCGTGCTAATAACGCGAAGGTCGCGGGTTCGATCCCCTCATGGGCCACTATCTTTTTCTTTTCTTTTTTTTATGAATAATATTTGTTGCTTTTTTTCCTTTTTTTGTTATTTTTATTTTTTTAACATTGTTTTTTATTATTATTTATTGCACTTTTAAAAAGAACATTATTAGACAAAAAATTGGGTATTTTGTACTAAGTAATAATTTATTAGCTAACTATCTTCCGGGATGTGATTCTACTGCTCAAATACATCATTTTATACTATGTGACTAACTTCGAAATCGAAAAAAAAAACAATTCTCCATACCTGAACCATAGACTGTATGACGAAATTTTTTTTGGCGATTTTGATTAAAGATTCCTCGATACGCCTTTTTGCTATGTTTATTAAATTTAAAAATCAAAGTAAAATAAATAAAACTGGTCAGGTCATATTCTTGAATTAACCCGTATGCTCGAAAAAAAGATAACAATTTAATAAAAACCGGCCAAGTGCGAGTCGGACTCGCGCACGAAGGGTTCCGTGCCATTATCTATAAAAACGGCAAAAAAATCACGTTTGTTGTATGGGAGCCCCCTTAAATATTTATTGTATTCTGTTTTTTATTATTTGTTGTTATAGCGGCAACAGAAATACATTATCCGTGAAAATTTCAACTGTCTAACTATCACGGTTCATGAGATACAGCCTGGTGACAGACAGACGGACAGCGGAGTCTTAGTAATATTGTCCCGTTTTACCCTTTGGGTACGGAACCCTAAAAATAGACCCGCGCACACATGTGTGCGCGACCTAAGCGTCAAGATTTAATATTAAATAATATAGACAAGTTTACATTAATTTATTTATAGTTTTAATAATTATAAATAACATTGATATGACTTTTGTTTAAAATCAAAAATAACTGCATAAAGCACTGGGTTTCCCAGAGCACAGTACAACGACCTCCGTAGCCGAGAGGCGAGCACGCCGGACTTTAAATGACGCTCTCTGAGGTTCCGGGTTCGATCCCCGGTCGGGTCAATGTAGAAAACGAACTTTTCTATATTTCCTCGGATCTGTGTGTTGTGATACCGTCGTTTTTTCTGATTTCTATAACACGCGTGCTTTGGATACTTACCTTAGGATCGGAGCAATGTATGTGGTGTTGTTCAATATTTATTTATTTATAGTTAGTAGTTCACGCACGTTGTCATTACAAATGTTTAAAGAGCGAATTTTGAAAAGTATTCTTTAATCGGTCTTACAAATAAGTATCGCCGATATGTCGGTATCGGATGCATCACTAATTTTAATGTTAGTCTAACAGAAAAAAATACTGTATTTGAGCAGTAGAATCAGCCCCTAGAATATAGTTCCTAATGAATTAACACTTTGTATAAAATACCCTATACATTACAAGGTAGTGCCAATTTTTCAGGGACCACTCAGAATCAGTAACTTACGATCTACGTAAAAAAACAAACTTATTTTTTGTTATTTTTAATTATTACTATCCGCTGTTAAAAGATGGTACGCGTGGATAATCATGTCTTAATTATAAAAATACTCACGCACAAAGTTCAATGCAATAATAGTCACAATAGCGCGCGAAAACAAACCTTAGCCTTTTCGATGTAAGGTACATTTCTAACAGCAGGAGCGCCCGCGCAAACCAGAGGTTCAAATTGCCAACAAGGACCATAAGCAGTGCACCTCTAGATCTTATTTATAAAATTTGGCACTACCTTGCAATGTAACCCTGTATTTTCAAACATCCCAATTCAAATGCATAATCTAAAATCAGCTCTAAGTCTAAACTACTAGAGTACATATTTCTTCACCAGCTTCCTCACCAAGAACTACTTATCCAAGCACATAAGACAGAAGCACGCCCGCCGAAGACAACATTTCGACTGCGACTTATGCGATTTCACCACGCACAACAAGCCCAGCCTCGTGATGCACATCAAGCACGGACACGACAACAGCACCAAGGTAAGAGAGAGGGAGTACCAGAAGCAAGGCAAGAGAGAGAGAGAGAGAGTACCAGAAGCAAGGTAAGAGAGAGAGAGAGAGACGAAACACGCAGGTAAGAGAGCAACATTTGCTAGGTAATGTTAAAAGATTGCAACGTCAGCAATGTATGAAAGAGAGCGAGAGATAAAGCAACATCACTATTGTAAGATAGAGAAAGAGGAAGCACTCCCATCACTGGCTGTGACTTATGCGACTTCACCACGCACAACAAGCCCAGCCTCGTGATGCACATCAAACACGGACACGACAAAAACACCAAGGTATGAGAGAGAGAGAGAGAGAGACGAAGCACGCTCACTGTAGGCAAATGTACGTAACTTGGGTTGGTATGAAGTATACTTTTTTGCATAAAAAATGACAGCGTGTACAATAAATTATCGTTTAAATATAATTTTGGGTAATGAATGACTTCAATCGACAACTCGATACATACTAGACGTGTTTGTATTGGTATTATCAAAAGATTATTTTTTATTTTTTTTGGACTTATTTACTCATGGGTAGTATAGTATGCATAGACTTTTATATACCTAAATTCATTTGTTTTCACAGACTAAATGCACGATTTGCGGCAAAACCTACAAGAGAAATGTAAACTTGAAATTGCATTACAAGAACAGCCATAATATAAGATTTAAAACGTGAGTACATTCTTAACATAATCATTACTTATAATAATAATAATAAATATTGGACAAAATCACAGACCGGTACCCTGATTCCGTATCTTGCAAAAGCAATGTGATAGCGAAAATTGACTAATTCTGGCTTTAAAATCGCTAATTGACAGCAAAAAACAAAAACAAAGCAATCTACTGTCAGTGCTGCGAATAGATTTTGGCACTAACCATCAATCGGGCGATGACTGCGCGATTATTGCTGATTGCTAATTTTTAGGCAATAAAGTACAGGCTTATCCGGAGCCGTTTCCGGATTCATTTAGTCGAGCCTAGGGGTCTTAGGTTTGATTTCCGGTCAGTGTTAATTCAGTAAACAAACTTTTCTATGTTAGCAGACGAGTTTGGGTGTACTGGGACTTTTGGAAAGAAAATAAAATTGTTTATTTAATAACTATTTAATAGCATTAAAACTTAATAAGTAGGTATACAGGGTGTAAAAAAAGGCTTAACGAAGCCTTAAACCACGAATTCTATACATAAAACCAAGTAGAATGCAAAAAAAATAATTGCTGGGAAATTACTTTTATTTTTGGGTATCAAAAAAAATAACTTATTTCTAACCCGCAATGTATAGCGCGCACGCCACAGACTATGCCTGTGTGTGTAAGCGGATCATGTTTCCTTGTAAAAAAGTTTAGTATTATCGAACAGAAGTCAATTTTGTAAAAAATCTTTGAAAAAAAAATTGTAGCTTTGACTGTCAATAACTCGGTAACCCGTCATTTCCCAGGTATAGTGTAAAAGAAAAAAATGATCGTAATAATACGTAGAATATGTAGTATTCGGCTTCGTTAAGCCTTTTTTTACCCCCGTTATATTAATAATGCCATAGATAGTTTTATACCATGGTGAAAATCTGGTGCTAGGTCAGCCAATATTAACCCTTCAATTTTTTTCTCTATGCTATTAGTCAGACTCAGTCTAATACATTTATTAATGTTTTTTTTTACAACTATAATATTAACTAATATTTTTTTAGTAAATCAAGAACCTTACCAAAGATACAAATAAAAGAGGAGCCGCTGGACCCCGACCCAGAATTGGAAATAGATCTACTGGACATAGACAAGGAAGAGCCATTCACAGGTTTGAACATTATTCATATGATTTTATTAAGGCCTTAACACGCTTGAATGACCTTGACGCGTCGCGCCCATACAATTTCGCGCGTGCGGATGAGCTCTAATAATTGGAAAAATATGTTTTTTATGAAATTAATGCCTTAACGAGAATTTTCAAATAAAACTCTCAATTCAAAACATGTATATTTCCAAAATCTTGTAATGAAATAGCTTGTGCCGTTTAAGAGAACATTTGCAATTTATGAAAAAATAGACACTTTTTTGTGCATGTTTTAATCCATGGGACTTAACGGAAAATCAAAATTATTCAATTCAAGATGTTTATTAAATCCTCTTCTAGCATATCGTATTTTAAATTTTGAGATTAAATTAACAGGCATTCTGACAATTTGATTTTCATATTCGAGATTTTACGCACTTGGGTGGTGTTAAGGCCTTAGGAGAAAGATAGGTTTTGACTTTTCGACGAAGTGAGTTTGCGAGTGTCCATATTTAATAGAATATAAATAATAGGTGGCGACTAACTTTTTTTCTTCGTCTATCAGGTTTCGTAGTACTGACAAGGAACCCTTATTGTTTCGTCATGTCTGTCTGTCCGTACGAGGTTATGCTTGGAGACTGTTAACTCTAGAGAGGTGTAATTTTGTGAAGATATGTAAATCAATCAAAGCCGACAAAGTGGTAGAACAATATTTAAAAAAATATTTATTAGGGTAACACTCATACATGTAACGTAGGGATGAATTTTTATTTATCGTCTACCCGATCGTGTTGGGTATCGTTGAATAGGTCCCTTAAAATGACTTAGGGGTTGCTATGACTATTTTTCGATTTAGGGATCCGTTTGTCAAATATTTAACTTTTAAGTGCCAATTTTTGATCGAGTAGGGCGTCCCTCTCCCCCTCTAAAAGCTAAATTATTGGCTCGAAAAATTAGGAAAAGACCATGATAATAGTGCTAATCATAACATTTTATAGAGAGATACTGATTTGTAATGTCGTATGACGTCACGCCTAGGTACAACTTTTACTTAGAAGTGACGTCACGAACCCCCTCTACCGAACTTTGACACGCTTCATCTTTGTAATTCTTTGGTTGATTGACAAAAGAAAAAATAAAAGAACATTTATTTTTTGGTAATCTAACTGACAGACTAAATAGAATTTCATTTTCTTTGCCCAGTCGTAATCCTTCTTAGATCATTCAACCAACAGGAGACGCCATTGACAGGCATTCCCCTCTGCCACAAGTCTATGACCGTCGGTCACAGAGGTTATATAAAACTATTTGCAGCGTGTTTCGCCATCATTGTCAAATCACGGTGAGCGTGGAAGGACCGCAGCTAAAAATACCAAATTACGCCGTGTGCTCGTTTTAAAATAGATCAGAAACATCTTATGTGCTAAAGGACAGCTATAAGTATTATTGAGTTTCAATATTAGCAAATAATGCCTTAAAATTGCAAAAACCTCATAAAATTTGTCAATCAAAAAGTGATACCAGTTAAAGGTAAAAAATCCTATTTAGCGTATTTTTTTATACTGAAGTACCCAACTTTAAAATCACACTGGTATTTCACGTGTGATATTGTTAATAATATTAATTACAATAGATGATTATTGAATTAATGATATATCACAGTTAACAAGTTATGATTCTTGTTTAAGTTTTGCGCAATTTTTTTGGACTTAATACTTACTTTTAAAGTATCAATAGTCAATACTATAAATATTTGCATTTAAATGGTCTACTTCAATAATATAATATATTTGCGAACTTCACCTTATTCTGAAAATTTGAGATTTTTATTGATTGCTGGCCACCCTGCAGCAAAATTGGTGATGGGATAGCACAAAAACAAAATATCGATATCGATTTAACCACTTGACCTTTAGGTCACCTAGAGTTGGCATTCCACCCGAATGTATTTCAAAAATGGGAATATATCGGAACATTCCCAATAAACCCACCCGTTGGGAAAATAAACGGGTGGATTAGGTTTTATTGTTTATATGAATTTATTTAACACAAAAATGATGTTAAAGCTCAGGTTACAAGCATTTTTGTTGTTATTTATTTACACATACAATAAAAACTGTATGGTGCTATAAATTTTGTTTAATTTGGTTGCTTTACTGTAAGATCCGTGTTATTTATATAACAATAGGCATTATTATAATGTGTCCATATTAGGATGTCACTAAATATTAATTTTTATTATTTTTGCGAAAATATAACATTACGCCACTGCCACAATGCCTGAAGAGCAAGGTATTCGATCAGTGCGTCCTACCGGTGATGACCTACGGAGCCGAAACGTGGAATATGACAGTAAAGCTGGCCCACCGACTACATGTCACTCAGCGAGCTATGGAAAGGTCGATGCTTGGGATTTCGTTAAAGGACAAAATCCGAAATGAGATTATCAGGCAGAGGACTAAAGTAACGGACATAGTCCAAAAATGTAGCAAGCTTAAGTGGCAGTGGGCTGGCCACATCTGTCGCAGAACCGATGAAAGGTGGAGTAAACGGGTTCTCGAGTGGAGACCACGCCTAGGCAAACGTAGTGTAGGACGACCCCCAGCTCGATGGACCGATGACCTTAGGAAGATGGCTGGCAGTGGATGGATGAAAAAAGCGGGAGATCGTGCTCTTTGGCGCTCTTTGGGGGAGGCCTACGTCCAGCAGTGGACTGCAATAGGCTGAGATGATGATGATGAGATGATGAACATTACAAAAGGTTACGACAAAATCTTTGAGGCACCTAAAATATATTATCATTTATCTTAAACTCTAGAGAAACATGTGTTTTGTACTTAGACATTTTGCTTGTTGCTAAAAGTTAACTGATTATTTATTATTTAAGCGTATGTTGAGGCTCGGACTATACCCATTTGGAAACCGGTCCAGGTAAGTACGGTTTCAATCCATCGCTTCAGTAATAGCGTCATGTTTTGAACGGATTCTTGCGGATTTGATAATGTTTTTTATTTATTATTATTCACCACCTTCTTAATTACTGATTAAGTCATAGAAATCAATCCATTCCAAAGAAAAAAAACTTTATATTATAAAGTTTCCGAGCCAACCATCTCCAGTCACCACCATAGACAGACCCAGACAGAATAATATTTGAATTCATTTACAACTTTGTCTTTCTAAGCAAGCAGAAAAATTGGCATTATGATATTCTTATTTCATGATTTCTCTAGACTAATTTATTGTTTTCGCTTTAAGAGATGAAAATATTTGTGTTATTTTTAGAAAGTCTTCTGCCTGAACCGGGAGTTGGGCCAGCTAGATGTGGAAAAAGCAAGATTGATATTCAATTTACAGGTTTTTAAATTATCTTTATCTATCTATCTGGAGAATGCCTTTACTCCAAGAGGGAGGGGCTAGATGAATCATATCCACAACGATATAGAACCACCTTACCTACGCACTTTTCGAATTAGTATACAGCGCGAATACAGCTAAAATAGTTAACACCCAATCTTGCAAATCCTACTTTACAAAATTCAACCTTCTAACTTTACCTTAAATTATATTTACGATTTTTGCGGGTTATAACCCAGTATTTTTTTAATTATAATTATGACAATACACCTGAAAACCAAATTTTGCAGGTATTTCTTGCAGTTTTAGGCTTGGACTTTAACCAGCCGGAATCTGTTAGAATCAGCTAGAATTCGTTTACGACGACTTTATTGCTTGAGATGGATTGAAACCGTACTTACCCGGACCGGTTTTCCGGCTGGGTATAGTCCAATCCTTAAACTGTAGATCTTAATGACAGCCAAAGGGAAAGTTTCTATCATCACCACTACCAGCCTATATCAGTCCACTGCTGGACACAGGCCTCACCAAAAGGAGGATTTTGCCATAATCGCCACGCTTGGCAGGCGGGTTGGCGATCGCAGTTTGGACAATGGTGGAGAGGAGACGCTGCTGCCCGTCTTCTTATGGCGGTTCTCCTGTAGTCGCCTCTACATAAAGTTTCTATCTTACACATAATAAAGAGTCTGAATTGAATAAAACCTTATCATAATACTGGCAGAACTCATCGATAAAATTTATCGATAGTGTTAAGCACTATCTTCGTTTATTTAAAACTGACGTCACACTCGTGCATGGATAAGTTGCCCTTGTGTGTGAATATATTTGTGTGCGTCTAGTTTAAGCTAGTGTTAGATATTTTTTGTTGTGTGCGAGCGTAGCAACGTCATTGAAAATGCGTTAGTGTTAATTCCCTATGTGTGCGTTATTCCCTTCCCCCCGCAAGAATTGACAGACTTTTTCTCATAGAAATTAGCAAGCTTGTCGTCTCCTGTTGGTTGAATGCTCTAAGTAATCCTTATTTAACCTGTGAAAGTATGTTTGTTGAATCATGTTCTAACGGCTATTAAATAATAATAATATTATTTATTTGTGTATGACAAGATTGTACAGTGATTTGCCGTATCTTTATGTAATAGCCCGGTCAAATTAGCTTCAAAAATAGGGGTAAAATAGTTGTACGCCGTAAGGTTTCATTAATTCGCACTAAGCTGAAAATTGCCATGAATGTTGAGAACATTATTACAAACAATTTGTCTAAAATCCCTATCGATCCGATGTGTGCAAAGAAAAAATGTTCAAGATCAAATGTTGCGAAAATCGTTTTTTTGCATTTTTCAGCTAAACGGCAAGTTTAATTATAAACTAGCTGACCCGGCGAACTTCGTACGGCCTAGCAGCTTTTTTATCGCTTTCCCAATGTTTTTATTATTTATTCTGATATTCGGGGTGGATACAAATCCAAAAAATTATAAACCATTAAAATCGGTCCAGCCAGTCTCGAGTTATAAGTGTTGGAACAAACACGACTTTGTTTTATTTATTAAGAAAATAGCCAAGTGCACTACCTCACGGGTGACGCGGAAACTTGTACATTTTATGAAGAACACAACTTTTTGCATCGCTATATCTCCGAAATGGTGTTTCTTAGGAAAAAAAGTGTAGATACTATTTTTATAGATAATCTCATCATTTTTCATTATCATCATTTCAGCCACAGGACGTCCACTGCTGAACATAGGCCTCCCCCAGTGACTTCTGTCATCGGGGGGTTGTTGCCATACTCGCCACGCTTGGCAGGCGGGTTGGCGAGCGGAGTTTTTTTATTATTTCGCACGCAGACGCTGCTCCCCGTCTCGTGCTACAGGGTTTAGTCGCCTCTTACGACACGCCTCCTGTTGGCGGTGGGGAAGTGTATTCTTTACGGCCGTCCCCACACGGCACACGGTGATAATCGCATAATGAATAATTTTTGTCACGGCTATTTTATGATAAAACTTGCCGTTTAGCTGAAAAATGCAAAAAACAACGATTTTTGCAACATTTGACCTTGAATTTTTTTTTGCACATGTCGGTTCGATTGAGATTTTTGACAAATTGTTTGTCAGTGTTCCCAATATTCATGTCAATTTTCAGCTTTGTGCGAATTAATGTACTATCGCGGGCTTCGAAGCCTTACCGCTTTGTAGAAATATTCCTGTGTAAGCGCATCGCGCCGTACACGCTCCAACCCGCCCTGATTGGTTATGCATTTTACTACGTTTTACTACAACCAATTAGATACATAGATGCTTGCTTGCTTGTGCCTAAACACCTACGGCCTTACTACAAAAAGATAGACACGTGTTGAACACCTGTTTACAGATAAGTCACCCAATTGTAAATTTTTGTTTTTAGCGATTTCATGCAAGGTTTTAATTGAAGATAAATAACACTTGAAAAAAAATCATCGACCTCAGGTGGGACTCGAACCCACGTCCCATCGCATGCCGGGCGAGTGCTTTACCAACTAAGCTACCGAGGACGTCACGTGACAAGATGAAATTCCTCAAGTGTTCTTTCTCGCTGTCAAAGCCAGCGTATTCTGATCAATGTTGTATAGCTGAGTAGTATACTACCGTCAACACCCGATAGAAATATTTTTACAAATATTTGACTATGGGTTAAGATCAGAAATGCTTAAACATTGTAAATTTTTGTTTTTAGCAATTTCATGCAAGGTTTGCACCCAATTTGAAATGTTTGTTAGTAATATGTCTCGAATGTCAGATGTGTCAACATTTCAAATTAGTTGATTAATTTTAGACAAGTGTTCAACGCTTGTCTATCTTTTTTGTAGTAAGGCCACTGTTGTCTTGATTGAACCCGAAACATAAATGAACGTAGGGCGTGGCTTGAAGTGAGTGGCAATGAGGTGCTTGCAAACGATTTTAGCTTTAAGACTGATCAGGCGTCGGAGCCCGTGATAGTAACCTTAAATGTCTATTTTGACCGGGCTATAATATCAATGGTTTACCGTATCAAAAACCAATAAAAAAAAACAATAAAAACCAATTTATTTCTGTAAATAGGCTTAAACTAAGCGCTTTTACTCTATCACTAGGCTTCGAGACGGAATACAGTGAAGACGTATCAAAGATATACAAAACCAACGAGAAGGAGCATCACCTGCACGAACTTTTCAAGAAGATGATACACGACCCCGAGTACGGGAATGATACGAATGGTACGTATACAACATACAGGGCTACATTGCAAATACAAAGACATAAGTCTCTTGGCTTAGGCTTTATTTAAGCTTAAAATCTGACAACTGGTTACTTTGTTGGCATTGGTATAATTGTAAGCAATGAAAAATGTTCATTAATTTTGAATATTAGCTCTCCATATTCTTTGTCAAAAATAAAAAATACAAGTGAAGGAATTACTTCGATACGTCAATAAGTTTCCGATTTCTGGAAGTAAACGTGTGACGGTGTGACGTCATCTCACAACACTCGCTCAGTCCGCTCGCGCTCTCATCAGCACGGTGTCTGTCGACTTGCTGCTGAGCGGAGCGTTGTAAATTGACGTCACATGCGGTCACGTGACTGTTTGCGGGACTCGATATTTATCGTAAGTTTAAATGCCTGTAAAATCAAAACTAATATGTATTTTTGACTACAACAAAAACAAGTGTATTTGTATACATACAAGCTTTACTGTAACAAACTTTCAACCGATTTGGCATACCTATTAACATTCTCCATTAGTTTCCAATAAGTTTCGGTTCACAAACTTTTTGACAGTTTACAATCTCGCGAGATAGATTTTAATCCAACGGTTTTTACAATTTTACGGAGACATATACAATGTGATATGGGCGGTACTTCTACCGCCGAACCGCCTATTAAACCGTTAAGGCTAAGTTCGGCATCTAATTTTATACAAACAAAAAAAATATTTGGGGTCAAAACAAATCTACAAAAAATCTCTTCTTCTCAATCGTTCCCCCATTACTGAGGATCGTGACTCCTAAGACGCTTCATGGTCTGCCGCCAACTGATACGGTCCGTCGCCCGGTGAAGGGCGGCGCTGACTGGTAGCTCCAGCTGTTCGGAGATCTGGTCCGACCATCTCTTCGGGCTGCGGCCTCTGGGTCTTTTTCCTTCAATTTTTCCTGTTACTACCAGCTTTTCTAGATTGTTGGCCTCTCTTCGTGCGATATGGCCAAAATAGCTCACAACACGGTGTAGGCAAATCGAGGACAGACGTTTAAAACTACAAAAAATAAAGAAATAAATTTTTCGAAAATTACGTTAAAATTATTTTTTTTTTAGCTGACAGAACCCTAAACATCAGAAATAAAGTTAATGGTCAGTTACTCTGTTCTTTTAGCTATCTTGTGGTATATCTTTCATGCTTCTACGACACATAAAACCTTTGTTAATGCCTAAAGTGTTAAAAAAACCAAAATGGCCGCTATTCATAGGGGGTGAGGGGTTGACACCCCAAATTATTATGTTTTTCGATAAAATTAGATATCGCACTTAGCCTTAACGGGTTAGAAGTACCGCCCATGTGACATAAGAATACAGGGTGTAACAAAAAGGTGAAATAATATTTAAGAGTATGTATGTATGTAATGTGATCATTAAGTAGTAAAAGTTTTAGTTAAAAATAAACAATTTTTTTTCTCATACTAAGTAAATAAATTGTTTTTTTACCGAAAGTGTTGGCAACCCTGTATCTGCGGTCATTCGTAAGCGAACCCCCGCCCGCAACCCTCGCCCGCCGCACGATCAGCTGATGCTGATGTGATATTTAAGGTTGTCACCGATAAGTTTTTGTTAAAACTTTAGCATCAATTTACTCAGTAATTTATACTCGCACGAGTTTGTGGTTTTGCATAGGAACTACACATTTACTACTCTACACGTCCTTTAAATTTTATTTCGCCTTTTTGTTACACCCTGTATATCAAAGATTTATTTCTCATGTAAGAGGATTTTTTAATCCTCTTGTAGTGTAAAACTCATTCATCATAAATTATTATAGTTAAATATTTTTTAGATTTCGTTCATATTTATAAGGACCTAACTTATAACCTAACTTCCTCGTGAGGGGGGCATGATTCTGCTGCTCAAATACACTTTTTATAAGGCACCAGAATCAGAAATTCCAAAAAAATATGTGCCTAACTAAGGTCAGCAGCAGCGATCTGGTGCTCAAATTTGTATTTAAGCATCAGAATCGGCACTTTAAAAGTATCACGTTATTTCAATAACACCTCAAATATTTAAAGCACCAGAAGATCCAATGACCTCGACTAAGCTCGAGAATCGAACCGAAGACACTCCCCAGAACAGTCAAATGCCGCTGGAGGATTTGGTCCAACAGGACCTATTGCTGTTGGTAGTTGGAGGTGAAGCGACGGCTGAAGAGGAAGGTTTGTTTATTTTGTGTTAAGTCAAATTATTCTTTCATCATTTCAGCCACAGGACGTCCGTGGAAATTATTATTTACTTAGTTTCTAGGGTTCCGCACCCAAGGGGGAAACCGGGACTCTATTACTAAGGCTCCGCTGTCCGCCTGTCTGTCTGTCCGTCTGTCACCAGGCTGTATCTCATGAACTGTGATAGATAGGTGAAATTTTCACAGATGATGTATTTCTCTTGCCGCTATAACACAAATACTAAAAACCAGAACAAAATAAATATTTAAGGGGCCTACATACATAGTGTTTTTTTTTGCTCGTTTTTATAATATAGATAATGATGCGGAACCCTTCGTACGCGAGTCCGACTCGCACTTGGCCGGTTTTTTAATTTATATCTATATTTCATTGGACATCTTAGGTTGATGGTGATGATTCGAATAATGTATATGTACAAATGACTGTATTAAATATAATTATCCGTTATCAAGTCGCCATAGTACGGACAACAGCACGTGAACCTACCACAAAATGTCAAATTTTCTCATTTGAAAATGAACTCTATAGGTCAGGCTTAAAGTTGAAAATCTATAGGCTAGTTGACACCACCAATCAATTGACATACTTTTTATGAGCTGTCAAAACAGATATCTTCCTTATAATTTGTATGGCGATATCGGATTATGACGTCACTATCCGATAAACTCAACTGCCTTACTTTTTTACGATTTTAAAGCAATCAAAAATCAGTTTGCTTATTAAATGAAATTGTACTGAGTTATTAGGCCTAAAATAAAGTGTCTGTTTTAAGAAATGATGCCTTAGAATTATTTATGAATGAGGTCAACATCCCTATTGGAGAATTTTTGACTTTTGGGGTAGGTCGACGTGCTGTTGACTGTACAAGCTTTGCTTAGTTTGTTGCTAGATAATTGGTGTGATATTCAGAACTTTTTTTTTTTGTAGAAATATCAGAATCCACCGACAATATAATTGAGGAAAGCGAAGAATCCCCCACCAATAAGACTAAGGAAGAGGTCGAACCTGTAGCATTAACAGAACCACCCAAAAATACAACTGAATCGGAGAATCGAACCGAGGACATTGTTCAGAACACACCGATGCCGGTGGAAGAGTTCATCCAACAAGTCGTCGGGGTTGTAGATAATCCTGTATCAGATGAAGGTATGTAATTTGCTATCATCAATCACCTACCTACCTACTAAATAAATAAATAATAAATAAATATTGGACAACATCACATACATTGCTCTGATCCTAAGGTAAGTAGCTAAAGCACTTGTGTTATAGAAATCAGAAACAACGACGGTACCACAACACCCAGACCCGAGACAATATAGAAAAGTTCGTTTCCTACATTGACCCGACCGGGGATCGAACCCGGAGCCTCAGAGATGGCGACATCATATTAGTCCGGCGTGCTCGCCTCTCTGCTACGGAGGTCGCCTACTCCTATTAAATCATCTCAGCCTATTGCAGTCCACTGCTGGACGTAGGCCTCCCCCAAAGAGCACGATCTCCCGCTTTTTTCATCCATCCACTGCCAGCCATCTTCCTAAGGTCGTCGGTCGGTCAGCTGGGGGTCGTCCTACACTACGTTTGCCTAGGCGTGGTCTTCACTCGAGAAACGGAGTATTTGGTATTTATTTATTATTTAAATGTTGTCCAGATTGCTGCGGTATAGACAAAGAGTCCGAAGAATTCTTGAAGATGCGCGTCAAAGAACTTATAATGAAACAACGCGTCGCCGACCAGTGCCGGAGGGAAGACTACGGACGGAGGCTACTGGAGAGGGTCGCGAGGGACGGTGAGTTATCATCATCATCATCATTTCAGCCATATGACGTTCAGCCCCCCTAGCACGACCAACATAACACGATATGATATGTATACTACTAGTGTAACCTAGTAGCCTGTGAAAAGTATAAATAATTATTTGATTAAAATAATTTAGTATGAATTAGCATAAGTGTGCACCCTGGATAGGCTTGAAACACATTTTTATTTTATTTTATTGATACAGATTTACCAGCTACATATCAATAAACAGTACAGTTAAGAGTAATATGGGTAACGCGTCTAAAATATATGTCTTTATAGGTAAATACAGCGTTTTAAACAATTCGTCAACTTCAAAATAACAAAAAATAAACTGAGGTACCTAATGAACAAAAGAAAAACACCAATTAAAATGCAAGAAACTAAACATAGCTGAAAAGTTAATACAATTTCTTTTTTACGAAGAAGAGTCGAGTATTGCCACCCACCTTTTTTTAAACGTCCTGTTGCAATCCTGAAAGATGTCGATTTCGATCTTTTAAGTCACTGTCATCTTCTCGTCCAAAATACCTCAGTGCCTAAAGACGAAAGTATACAACCAGTGTGTGTTACCAGTGATGACATACGGAACTGAAACGTGGCCTCTTACTATGGGCCTTATAAGAAAGCTTGAAGATGCACAGCGCGCTATGGAAAGGGCTATGCTCGGTGTTTCTTTGCGAGATCAAATCAGAAATGAGGAGATCCGTGAACGAACCAAAGTCGCTGACATATCCCGACGGATTAGCCGACTGAAGTGGCAGTGGGCGGGGCACATAGCACGTAGAACTGACGGCCGATGGGGCAGAAAGGTTCTGGAATGGAGGCCACGTTCCGGCAAGCGCAGCGTGGGACACCCACAAGGTGGGCAGACGACCTGGTAAAGGTTGCAGGACGATGCTGGATGCAGGCGGCTACCAACCGGCCGATCTGGAAGTCACTGGGGGAGGCCTATGTTCAGCAGTGGACGTCCTGTGGCTGAGATGATGATGATAAAGTCATTGTAAGTCCGCCTAAACCTGTACAGTGGGGCGCACTTACCCAGGTTAGTTTTACAGTGAGGTAGGTTGAAGACACCTGTCAAGGGGTGCCTTGATAGATGGTAGGGAACAGTGAGATTAATCTGTTGAAGAAAATTAGGACAAGTTAAGTCTCCATGAATTATAAAGAATGGGTAGTTGTAAACCTTTTTTAATGGAGTTATAAATCTTTACTACAATATGTATGATTGTATGTTCTTTGGCGAGACATTCAAGACCGGTGTCCTTGGCAACAAGAGCTCTTTTTTATTTATTTTTATTTTATTATTCAGCATAATATATCATTGTACTGCATGAAAACCCTGTTGATTATTCCATTATGTATGATACAGAGATTTAAATATGAATTTTTGCCTCCGTGCCGATGACATCACGATTCTGCTCGCTGTTTCGATAAAAGTTCAAGATGGCGGCTATGTATATCATAGTTTGACAGTTGCGGTGTCGATAAATTGCTATATCATATCATATCGTGTTTTTTTTGGTCATGCTAGCGGGGCAGAGTGTTACCCGTTGGTCCGATTGATCGACCTGTTAAGTCAATCCAGCGATACTTTTTTTAGGGTTCCGTACCCAAAGGGTAAAACGGGACCCTATTACTAAGGCTCAGCTGTCCGTCTGTCTGTCACCCACCAGGCTGTATCTCATGAACCGTGATAGTTAGGGAGTTTAAATTTTCACAGATGATGTATTTCTGTTGCCGCTATAAATTTTATAAAATGAGACTTACGTAACTAACTAAAACACTTAGAATAGTTTGTTACGAGATTGCTACCATGTACTTTATTTTTGAGTTCCTGATATTTCGGCACTGTTGCAAGCGCCATGATCACGGAGTAACTCCGGTAACTCGAAATATCGGGAACTCAAAAATAAGGTAACATGGTAGCAATCTCGTAACAAACTATTCTAATGTCAGTGACCATGAAAATTTAAAACAATATATAACTAACACTTTATTTTTACAGAAGCAAAAGCATTGAAAACTGTTCAAAAAAAAACAATTGTACCACAAGCAAAGAGCAATCAAATCA
Organism: Anania fuscalis; assembly: GCA_950371115.1. Lineage (NCBI taxonomy): Eukaryota > Metazoa > Arthropoda > Insecta > Lepidoptera > Crambidae > Anania > Anania fuscalis. The sequence goes on from OX493354.1 coordinate 863,353, forward strand.
ATAAAATGAAAACAGAAAGGAAAAGTAAAGAAAGAAAAGTTACAAAAAAGAAAAGTAAACCAAGAAGAAGATATAAAAAGATTGATAAAAACAAAACTGATGGAATTCGTGGTGAGGAAGGAGAGAGCAATACGAAGAAAAGAGATAGCGGAAACGCCAAGTTGGTTTTCAACTCTTTCCAATGCAACGTTTGTCATAAGGTGCGTATAATAAAATAAAACATTATACAGGATGTCCCGTAAATAAAGGATCACCTTGTAACCACGAATTCTATACATCATGATGAGAAACTTATGTTCTATAACTTTAAAAAAAGGCATTTTTTAAAAGATTTTTCATACTTGAAAAAAATTGTCCGCCTCAGGTGGGATCCGAACCCACGTCCATCGCATACCGGGCGAGTGCTGTGACCACTAAGCTACCGAGACGTTAGTCAACTCGATGAAATCTTTCAAGTGGTGTTTTTTTTTTCCAGTATTAAAAATCTTAGAGAAACTTATGTTCTATAACTTTAAAAAAATGCATTTTTTTTCTTTCTATACAAATTTTATCGGCCGTTTGGTTATAGGCTAGTTGACACCACCAATCAATTGACATACTTTTTATGTGCTGTCAAAACGCACCTCTGCCTTTTAATTTTTATGGCGATAGCAAGGTTTGACGTCATTGTTTACTGGACTCAACTGAAATTGAAAATTTATGTTTTTAGCAATTCCATGCAAGGTTTGATTGAAGATAAATAACACTTGGAAAATCATCGACCTCAGGTGGCACTCGAACCCACGTCCCATCGCATACCGGGCGAGTGCTTTCGCTTCGTTCGAGTGGGTTCGAGTCCCACCTGAGGTCGATGATTTTTTCAAGTGTTATTTATCTTCAATATTGGACTCAACTGCCTAACTTTTTATTGGTTTTGAAGCAAACAAAAATCTGAATGAATGAAAGGTTTAACTAAAGATAAATAACACTTGAAAAAAACCATCGACCTCAGGTGGGACTCGAACCCACGTCCCATCGCATGCCGGGTAAAGCACTCGCCCGCCCTTTTCAAGTGTTATTTATCTTGGCTTAGAATTATTTATGATTGGTGTCCAAAACCCTATTTAATATAAGGTCCGATTTTATAAGTGTACATCCTGTTAACCGGTGACTATACACGATGTTACTTTGCATCCTTGCCATATTTACAGAGGTAACTATATCACTGACAATGATAACAAATCAGCAAAAAAAGAAAGACCTATTTTTTTTTTTATCTTGAGTATTTTATTTTATCGACAATCTATTAAACACAACACTAATTATCGAAACGCATGCACATCACTGTTCTTATTCATCGGCACAAAAGACTTTGTAGTATTACTTGATTAGTGATCACGTACCGTTCGAGACAAAATCGGTTTTATCCTATGTGAACTGCAAAACCAAATTTACTAAAAACTTAGTGTGCTTTATTTATGGGAGTCTCTAGTTTATCTAAACAATAGGTATTATTCCCTACTTTTATCTCTGTGAATATGGCAAGGATGCAAAGTAACACCGTGTATAGGTGAAAAGCAATCGTAAAAACCAATTTTCACCTATATAAGGTGTAAACTTATCAGTTAACTCTTTTCTAGGGGATGATTCTACTACTTAAATAGAACAAATTTTTCTATGGGACCAACTTCAAAATCGCAAAACAATAAACCATTTCGCCATACAAAACGGCAGACCAGCTGAGATCAGTTTGTATAAAGATATGAGATATTTTTTTACGATTTCGAAGTTGGTCTCATACAAAAAGTTGTTTTATTTGAGCAGTGGAACCACCTCCTAGAAAAGAGTTAACTGATAAGTTTACACCTTATATAGTCACAGGTTCACAGGATGGACACTAATAAAATCGAACCTTATATGTATGCATGATTAAATGTTTATGCAAAAGTCATAGAACAAAAGTTGTTCACCATGTTGTATGGAATATGTGGTTAGGTTAGCCTTTATTTACGGGACATCCTGTATAATATCTAATTTTAGTGATAATATAATATTGGGGCTATTCACGAATAATACACCCCGTTTTATTTTTTGACAAACTTTAAACCTTAATATTTGGATTGGATGGATGGACATTTTAAACTTAAAAGTGCCTTTAATGGCCTATTTGCAAAATAAATTATTTCGATTTAGTGCATATTTATTACAAGCCCACGACTTCGCTCGCGCGCTCTTTTTTATCCTGGGCATCTACGGAAGACCAGCGTCGTAGCATTAGTAATATGCTCCGTCATATGCTGAGTAGATACCTTTTCAGTATCATGTACCGTTGTATACATATAAGTAAATAACACTGTTATCATTTTTTAATTTCCTGTAACTATATTGTATGCTATGCATGATTCTGAATAAACGCTCTTCTATTCTATTCTATTCTTTAGTTTATTCAATATATCCCACAGGACAGGAACACTTAACCGGGATAAAAAAGTATCCTTTCCGTTAATCCTGATCAAATTCTATATGTGTGCAAAATTTCACCTAAAACCGTTGAGTAGTTAAAGAGAGTAGTGAAAGAGTAACAAACATCCATACTCAACAACCTCGCACGACTAGATAGCTAACATCATAAACAACAATATTTGTTCTACGAAATTTATAATAACTCAATACATTAATTAAAAATGATTTTTCAAGCTTTTATTGTACTGTCGTGACATTTGTAAGTCTATGTTAGGCGACGCGCGCGCACCGCCCTTCCCGATGTGAAGCGCACAAAGATAAGAACAGACGTAAAATTAAATAAATATTTATCTTTAATATATAAAACAAAGTCGGGTTTGTTACAACACTTATAACTCCAGAATGGCTGGACCGATTTTCATGGTTTATGATTTGTTTGATTTGTCTCCACCCCGATTAGCAGAATAAATAATAAAAACATTGGAAAGACTGGCGAAAAAAATACTGCTAGGCGGTACGCAGTTCGCCGGGTCAGCTAGTTTTTGTATAAAAGTAAAATTTGTTAAATTATCTAAACTCGTAGAACAAATGTTGTCGTGTATGATGTTAGCTATCTAGTCGTGCGAGGTTGTTGATTTTTTTCAAATAACCCTGTTTAATTTATTATCTGTTTCACAGCTTTTCGAAACCAAACCCCAGCTGCTAGAACACTGCCAAATCCATTTCGACGTCTGCAGCGAGTCGACACTCTGCAAATGTCCACTTTGCAACTTCGTCGCAGAGAAAGATATTATAAAGCACTTCAGAATAGTCCACAAAGAAGATATAAGTATCTCCTTCACGAGAATACTAGATAGAAAACAGAACGATACCGGATCCAGATATTATTATAACACAGAAAACGAGAAAGCAAAAGAAATCGAAATTATACCAAGTGTTAAAATTCTGAACAAGAAAGCGGGTATGGAACTCGATAAAAGAAACAGAGAAAAGAAAAATAAGTCAATGTCGACAGATAAATTAGTTAAAAAAGGAAAAGAATGGATTGTAGAAAAACAAAAATTCGATTTGAGCGGCTACGTGTTGCCCAATACGAAAGAATTGGATAAAAACGACGTTGAATATTTCCCGAAATTGAAGAAATTGGGTATAGAAGCTAAGATCAAAGGCGTGAAAATGTTATACCCCTGTAACAAATGCGAAAAAGTCTGTCAGAATCTTAGTGCAATAACTTTACACAGTCGGAAACACGATCCGAATAAAAAACCCTTCGCTCCTAAAGTATGGAGGCACAAAACGAAAGATACATCTAACAAAAATAGTGTTAAAGATAAAAATAATGATATCATCATCAAAAACCGCACAGCCAAACCTAAGCCGATAGTTAACAAACATAAATGCGACCCGAAGCTAAAAGAGTTCTACGAGAATAATATTCGAGGCCTTAATATAGAATTCTGGCAATTTTTAAAGATTTACAATAAAATGGACAGAGAAAATGTTAATGATTTTGACGATCTCAAAAAAAACACTCAATATGGTTTAGGTCATCTTCATTATATAGATGAAACTAAAGATGACAATATTAATGATAAAATAACAGACGAAAATAATGATAACAGTGAAGGAATTATAAATGAAACTCCAATGACGATTAGTAAAAAACCTGTCAGTGTTGCCAGTAGAAAAAATAAAGTTGCCAACGTGAAAAATAAATTCACAAGAACTATTAGGATTAGTAGAGAAGAGTATAATAAGAGGAAGCAGTTGAAGATGAAATTAAGAGAGAAAATTGCTAACTCAGAAAATGAGTAGAAGAAAAATAACATAATTAGTATAAGTAGTAGGGTTTGATTCCTTGTCCAGTGATTTTATGAAATACTAGCTGTTTCCCGCGACTTCGCTCGCGTGTTCTTTAGTTTATTCAATATATCCCACAGGAACATTTAACCGGGATAAAAAGTATCCCATATGTTAATCCGGATCATATTCTATAATATGTTTGCAAAATTTTATCGAAATCCGTTCAGTACGGGACGCGGCATCGATGTTGAGCGCCAGGGCAAAGAGTGGGGATCGCTTTGCGCATCTTACGAGACGAGCCGCGGGCGCGGAGCTAACAACCAATCACAGCCGGCGGTGTAGAAGCGTCGTGACTAGCCAATCACGTAATCGTAATGTTCTTCTGCGCATCTTTCGCCCGGCGCTCAACATTGACGCCGTTAATTTTAGTTTTTGCGTGAATAAGTAACAATTTAAACATCCATACTTACAAACTTTCGCATTTATAATATTAGTAAGATTGTTATTATTATTAGCTCATTATCAAATAAATTTCGGATAATTGCTCATATAACTGCTGAACAGACATTGATGCATTTGTTTTCTGAGAAGGGTCATGCAATAAGATTAAATGCATTATTTTCGTTATATTTTTCCAATATATGGCTTCTGAGCTATATATTTTAAAGAATAAAGATATACAAGGGTGTACAAGAGAATAGCACACTCCTTAAAACCACGTGATCAGCTGGTCATATACAACAACTTTTTCTATGGGAGCAACATCAAAATCGATAATTTTTTTTCAGCTTCCCCATACAAACTTACTCGCATACCTCGATGATAATGTATGGAGCATCTGAAAATAAAATCACGATTTCGATGTTGCTCCCATAGGAAAAGTTGTTGTATATGACCAGCTGATCACGTGGTTTTAAGGAGTGTGCTATTCTTTTGTTCCCCCTTGTATATGGCTTCTTCCATTTTATAAAGAATAAAGCTATAGATAATAAAGATAACATTAAAAATATTCCTATATGTATTCCTAATAGTATGAGTTCTGATTTAATTTAAAACATTAAACTAAATTTAATAATAACTTCTCGAATACGGGTAAGTGAAGTAGTAAGGGTTGCTACACACATGCGAGCCGGATTTATTGGCAAAGGCGGGCGGCGAAACGAAATATGTGTGGGTCGGCTTTGTTGTTCGACATACAGGGTTACATTGCACACACACACACACCTGATTTGTCTGCGTACAACCAGGACGTATTAAATTAAGATAAATGTCTATCTAAGTAAATACCTACCTAAAACCTCCTGACACAGGAGTTTACTTCAACTCCTACTAGTATGGTCCCTACTACTAATTATGTAAAATATTTATAGACAGAAATAAACATATTTTGATTTTTGATTGCAAAGTAGTGCCAATTTTTCAGGGACCACTCAGAATCAGTAACTAAATCGATCTACGATATAAACGATCTAAAAAACATATTTATTTTTTATATTTTTATTATTATCCCTCGTTCAAATATGGTACGCGTGGATAATCTTGTCTCATTCATAAAATATACGCACGCACTATCTCTGTGCAACCTAGAACTGCAAAGTTCAATGCAATAATAGTCACAATGGCGCGCGAAAACAAAGTTTAACCATTTCGATGTAAAGTACATTTCTAACAGCAGGAGCGCCCGCGCATACCAGAGGTTCAAATTGACAACAAATACCATAAGCAGTGCACCTCTAGATCGTATTTTTAATATTTTGCACTACCTTGCAATGTAACCCTGTATACTGCCGAAGCGACAATGCCGACCCAGTTACGTGTGTAGCTACCCTTAGTGATATAGTTTTTTTTTTTTATATACAAGGTGTAACATAACTAACGCACATTCTCATAATTCTGGTGCTCAAATTATTGTGGGACCAACATCGAAATCTCAAAAAATAAGTTGACTTCTCCATACAAACTGATGTCAGCCGATCTGCGATTTTGTATGGGGGGAGGTGTTTTTTTTTGCGTTTTCGATGTATTTGCTTTTCATTTGATTGCACCAGAATCAGTCCTTATGAGCATGTGCGTTAATTATGTTACACCCTGTATACTTAACATTTTTCGGGAACTATGCAGCGCCATCTATAACAGATCTCTTGGGATTGTGCATTTTTCGGAATTAATAATATGTATAATCGGTGGTCATAAGAACTTATAGTCTGCGTGCGAGTTGAATGCAGTTGCGGTATGAAGTTTATCAAATGACAAATCCCTTCGCACTAGTGTTGTCGCTCGATAATATCGATAAAAACTAAACTATCGATACTATCGAAAAATCCAATAGTATCGATACTATAGATTGTTAAATTACAGCATTAGTATTGATTAAACACAGTTATATATCTCTTTAAACATCTTTGTTTTGAGAGAGATATAACTCTCTCTAAGGCTAATCTCTGTTTAGCCTAATGATCAACTCATAGAAAATGCCTCATGGTATTAAGTCCAACTGTTATACTATATGATTTTTTTTTAATCTGTGCAAAAAAGTTTATATAAATAAATAAATATCGATACTATTGGTAGTATTGCTCTTTTAATAGTAAAAATAATCAAAACTATCGATAGTTCAACACAATTTCGCGCGACCTCATTTACAGTCGAAGTGCTGTCCTTAATGTATGCTGTGCCTAGTAATTTAGTAATTTAGCAAATTATTGGTTTAATAAAATCTGATGTGGGCCCTTTCGTGCCAAAATATGGCAACTGTTTATCATTTAGGACCGACAATGGCAAAGTGTATGTATTGTACCAAAAACTTGAAATAAACATAGGTAATAATAAATTAATATTCTCTGAAACGAAACTATATGCGAATTATATTATTATCACCTTGGTTTATTACTTTAATCGATCAATTTAAATGTTTCAAAATCATGCATTTCACTTTGTCACTTTTTTGTGTATTTTTATCGATATTGTTATTTGTAAAAATTATTAAGTCACAACACTTACGGCGGCACTCAATTCGCGAATTGTACAAACAGCTACCACAAAACGTCAAATTTTCTCAATCGATATTAATCTCTATTCGTCAGACTTAAAGTTGAAAATCAGTTTGATGACCTTTAACTTTTTGGGAAGTTTGAACTTTGAACTGCCGTTGTCTGTACTTCTTGCAATATGGTAAATGATCATATTTTTATATGGTCATTATAGGATAAGACTAGGCATTTTACTGAAAACAATGTTAAGGTCTTTAGACTAAGTGAAAACTGCTAGACAGATTTAGATTGTGTTTAAGAATAACGAATTACGTTTGTTAGCTCAGGAAAAGATTGTGCATAAAATTTTCAATATAATAAACTTGAATGTTTTTTCCATAAATATTGTTTGTTAAAAAATAAAATATAAATGATTCTTTTGTTTTTTATTTGTATCACAATTGATTCTTAAACTAATTTTATTAATGTTTCGTTTTCTCTTCAGTCTCCATGTAACTGAAAATGAAATAATTTTATTTAAACTAAAACATAAATATATACTATTACCCGCCCATTGAAAGTTATGGAACAAAAGGACATTATCTTAAAGAAATCACAAATTAAGTCTGTAACAATAACTGATAAAGATCGTCAAAATATGTTAAGTGAAAATGAGAGGCTATTAATTTAAAAAATGCATGACAGTCTGCTCACTTAGAGAACAGAGTGGCACAGAGATATAGCGAGTTACGCCGCGAAAGTTATTTATTAGGTACATAGGCCCTCTTCCGGGCACTTATACACGTCCCAACATATAACTTAGCCCTACCACCGCTTCGGGACAACATATCGGCTGGTGATGAGGAGAAACGGCGCAAGAAACTCAGTCACCATTGTCAGTCTGATTTTATTACAGGAAGTGCAATTACAAGACGTGAAAGTGCGAGCTAGGCAGGTTATTAAGCCTATGTACTCTTGTTGCTTATTCTGAAGCAGTACCAAACATTTTTTGGCTTGATCTTAATAGTAACATCCTGTATTTAAACATAGATTATGAAATATCAATAACTTTCTTTGTTGGACTTCGAGCAACGCAGCATCGCTCTCGTAACCCTCAACTGTTCCATACACCGTTACATAGGACAAAGTTTACGCATAACTCTGTTTTATCGAGAATCGCAAGTACATACAATGTTTCTTTTTCGACTATCGATATTTTTAACACCACTAAGGCGAAATTTAAATCTCAAGTTAATAACATTTTGGATAGCAGAAAACAGGCAGGCACGGTCACGTTCAAACTCGTTCATAAAACACTCTTAACCCACACAACCACCCACACACTTACACATAAACTTAAACACACACATACACACACACACTCACGTTTGATGGATGGTTCACATAGCTAGACTTGCATAGACGAATTGTTAATTTAAGAAAAACCTGTTATTGGCCTTACTATAACACATGTACGTACTTTTAAGTATATTTGTAAGTTACGCTGTTGGTTTTTTAAAATAAATAAATAACTAGCTGTGCCCGCAACTTTGTTTGCGTGGACTACAGGATGTTTGGTGTGATACTCAACACAAAACGTTTAAATAAACAACAATGTATAGAAAAATATCCCACAGGAACATTCAACCGGGATAAAAAGTATCCTTTATAGAAGATAAATAACACTTGAAAAAAATCATCGACCTCAGGTGGGACTCGAACCCACGTCCCATCGCAAGCCGCTAAGCTATACATATAGCTACAACATTGATCAGAATACGCTGGATTTTACAGAGAGAAAAAACACTTGAGGAATTTCATCTTGTCACGTGACGTCCTCGGTAGCTTAGTTGGTAAAGCACTCGCCCGGCTTGCGATGGGACGTGGGTTCAAGTCCCACCTGAGGTCGATGATTTTTTTCAAGTGTTATTTATCTTCAATTAAACCTTGCATGGAATTGCTAAAAACAAAAATTAACAAGTATCCTTTATGTTAATCCGGATCATATTTTAATATGTGTGCACAATTTCATCCAAATCCGTTCGGCCGTTTACGCGTGATTGAGTCACAAACTTTCACACTTATAATATTAGGGGGATATAGAAGGATTATATATAACTAACCGCTTCTGCAATGTCGATCCAGTCCAAAGCCTTCACAAGGTTGTCGTTTTTCGAAGGTTTCTTATCCCAGTTCCAGTAAATTAGCTCTTTGAATCCCCCAGCCACCTGTATATAATAAATAAGTTGACATTAATGTGGAGAAAAAATATGGAGGAAACATCAAAAGATAGAAGTTTTGAGTGATAGCCTAGCTGACCGTGGTAGTAGCTAATTTAATACAGGAAAATAAATATTGGACAACATCACATACATTGCTCTGATCCTAAGGTAAGTAGCCAAAACACTTGCGATATAGAAATCAGAAACAACAACGGTACCACAACACCCAGACCTAAGTGAGACAGACAATATTATAGAAAAGTTCGTTTTCTACTTTGACCCTACCGGGGATCGAACCCGGAACCTCGGAGATGGCAGCGCCATTTGAAGTCCGGCGTGCTCGCCTCTCGGCTACGGAGATGGTCATTTATATTAATAAAGATATTTGTATTTAAAAAACCTGAAATCTCCTATCAGCATCTTCAGCTAGCGGCTTCTTCGCTTCAGTCACTACAACTGCCCTGTATCCTTCAGGCAATACCATTTTGGTTCCGTCCAGTTTGTGGCCACGGAATGTTGCTGTCATATCTATAATAAAATAGTCATTTATTTCAGTAACTGCAGGATATATGGCCCAGCCCACTTAGCATGACCACAAAACACGATATGATGGACCGGCATGGACATGCTGTTGTTTTGATAAAAGTTGAAGATGGCGGCTATGTATATTATACAGGGTGTACAAAAGAATGGGACACTCCTTAAAACCACGTGATCAGCTGATCATATACAACAACTTTTCCTATGAGAGCAACATCGAAATCGTGATTTTATTTTCAAATGCTCCATGAGTAGGTTTGTATAGAAAAGCTGAAAAAAAATTCTTGATTTCGATGTTGCTCCCATAGAAAAAGTTGTTGTATATGCCAGCTGCAGCAGACTCTCCTTAAAACCAGCTGATCACCTGGTTTTAAGGAGAGTCCTATTCTCTTGTACACCCTGTATTTTGACTGTTGGGTGTTGATTAATAGCTTTAACATATCATGTTTTGTTAGTCACGCTAAGGGGGCTGGAAGGGATTACTGGGTCAGTGTATACACTTAAAGTCAAAGCATTACGAGTATTAGCTAGTGGACATTTGGGCCATCCTATACATACCCCCAATAGAGTAGTAGTTCAGTGTTTCCCAACCTGTGGTCCCTGGACCCCAGTGGTCCGCTGACCTATCTCAGGGGGTCCGCTAACAGAGAAAAAGGAATAGTAGAAGAGCTTATTAGTGCCGCTGAACGGTTTAATGGGTCCGCGGATTGTATGTAAGGGGTCCACCCTTAAAAAAGGTTAAGAAACACTGTTAGGTTAAGGGTTTTGTAAGGCAAGTGACTAATTTTACTGATAGATGCAATCAAGCCTACAAAAAACCTCTGAGTATGTTTATTTATGGAACGTCAGCTGAGATTATTTAGGACTATGCCTTCCAAAGCATGTTATTTCAAAAATGTATGTATTTATAAAATTTGGGAAATTGCGTCATATCTTCACGTCGACACTGTCGCAGTGCCCAAAAAGCCGGGTGTTTAACCAATGCGTCCTACCAGTTTTAACCTACGGAGCCGAAACATGGAACATGACAGTCAAGTTGGCCCACTGACTACATGTCACTCAGCATGCTATGGAAAGGTCTATGTTGGGGATCTCATTAAGGGATAAGATCCGGAACGAGGTCATACGACATAAGACTAAGGTAAATGATATTGTCCAAAAATGTAGCAAGCTGAAGTGGCAGTGGGCTGGCCATGTCTGTCGCAGAACCAACGAGAGGTGGAGCAGGAAGGTTCTCGAATGGAGACTACGCTTAGGAAAACGTAGTGTAGGATGCCCCCTGGCTAGATGGACTGATGACCTGAAGAAGGCAGCTGGCAGCGACTGGATGCAAAGGGGGGGAAGATCGTACGCTGTGGCGCTCCTTGGGGGAGGCCTATGTCCAGCAGTGGACTGCAATAGGCTGATATGATGATGATGATGTATTTATAAACTTAATTAATGACCAAAATATTTTTTTTTGTTGCTATTATTTGTATACTATGTCTATGGCTGTATAAGTGAAACTGATGAATGCTTGTGACTTATTATGGCTGTACCCTATTTAAAACAAATAAATAATTCTTGATTCTAGAGCATGGAAATGCTTGTCATATGTTATACAAGGCCAGAAAGGTCACCCATCCTATACAACTAGTAACATACACCTCATGGTTTTGAGTCCAGTGAAAAATGGTATACTCTACCGCCACTGGAAGGACTACATCTGGAACCCCTTAAATTGAGGGGCAGATAGAGCTCAAATCAATGGCATTGTTTACATTATGTACAATTTATTAAATAGGAAGCAACTACTTGAATTAGTTTTTATGATTTCTATACTGTATGAGGACAAAATTATTGAGGTATTATTGCTGCGATATACATAGTATTACCTCCATCATCATTTGTATCAACGTAGGGCTCAAAATATTTCTTCACGTTAGCCACACCATCCTCATCTATTTTACACGGCACGTAATGGGCTCTTTGCTCGAATATTTCCTTGTTATCGGTGTTTTTTAAGTTGTTTTCTACTTGAATTAACATTTTAGAGTATTTTTCGAAATAATTTGATACAAATTTTGTATTTTTGTGAAGAAAATTACTAAATTCCCGCCTTGTCGCTTGCTCAGCTGATTACGTCAATGTCATCGTCTTGCCAATAAAATACGTTCCGAATTGAATATTTGATAAGAAACAGTGTGATTTGCTCAGCTGAAACCCAAAACAAAACAGGAATTATCTGAGTCCATAAAATTAGTGCTACTTTTAGATACTATGTTCAATATTTGGATTCCTTGTATTTAGCAAACAGGGGTGATAATTTATTGTGAAGAACCGTTGTTTCCAAACTAACAGCGAATCGGATCACAATTTTTTTGCACTAGCAACTTTGTAGTGACAACAAACCCTTTGTTCCGAACTGCGCTAAAAGCACGAATTCACATAAATGCAGTATAGTTAAATAAACCCTTTTCTGAGTATTTGTTGTGACGAATTTATTGAATATCAAGGAATTTATATGTACTTTGAATATCGATTGTAAGTATAAAGCGACATCTGTATAGAACTTGTTTGATCGTGTTATTTAATAATTGATAAATACGTTTCCCATTTTGATTCGGAACACAGAAGTACTGCCTCATATCATAGATTAAAAAAAGTGCAATATCATTTGTCAATGTCAAAATTGTAAAAAAAACAGGCCGAGGGGAAATTAGAAATGTACCTTCAGTCAGATTTTCAATAGAAATTCAGCGATAATAATTTCACACACAACCGTTTACCGTTACAAAATAGTCTTATCGGAATCTTATGTGCCTGAAAACGTAATACCACGCGTAATGTTAAGTCACTGATGTGTACTGCTTTGTAAACAGAGTAGCGTCGAGTAAATCGATTGTATTTGAACAGTTGTTGTTTTAGCTTAATCTTTGCGTCACGATAAATAATTTGGCAGTGTTCCCTTGTTTGTTTTGTGCGTTTCTGCTTATTCATAAGCGTTTGGGACGGCTAGCTGGCAACAGAATACCTGTTTATGTGTGACCTTGAACCTGCACCAGCTGTTTGTGAGTAAACCTTTTTCTTTTTTTCATAAATACTTTTTACTATAATCTCCTTTTCTTCCTGGTGACCCTTGCGTAGTTTAATTTTTTAAATTTACAAATGGCGCCAAAATAATTGCTGTTTTATTGAGTAGATATTTTAGACCTACCCTTTCTAAAATTTCGCAAAAGTCACCTTGGATTGCATGTTTCGGTTTGCAAGATAGCTTATACTCTTACTTATTGCACAACATATTTCCATTGTATTATGAAGTTACAACTTACATTAGGATGGGGCAATAATGAGATAGTCTTATCCCAATTCCCAACTTGGAAAATAATACTTTTGAGTAAATGTCAGTGACACACCTTACTTGAATTAATTTAATTGTTATCATTTCTTTCAAAATCATTGTTTGATAAAGGTTGGAAAAAAAACATTTATTTATTTATTCAAGTATTTATTTAAATTGCAAATTGCACAATGTTGGTAAGGTACAAAACCCTATGGGGAAAGCAATTTTAACAGGCTTAAATACAGTAATTGATTACAATAAATATTAAATAAATTAAATAAATATTAATAAAAATTATTAATTTTTCATGCCATACCCTGGTTATTTGAACTCTTTAATTGCTTATAATACTATAATTTTCTGTAGGTCTATCAAGCTTAGGAGTTTGGTTTCCCGATTCAAGTCTCGGGTTCATATGCCGGGAGACGCTCCAGCCAAATTTATTTGTCACATACTTTGTAACATATTTATTTGTCACATACATTGTAACATATTATGGATGTTTAATCTGACTGACCATGTAGTCCAGGTTTTATTACATGCCACTTTAAAAGTTGTTTGCTTAAACACAAGGCTCAGAACTGACCGCTCAGTCTGATCCATCAGATCCAAGCCTAAGGAGTTTTTATACTAGACACTGATAGTTGGTGTGTTGTCTGGTGTCCATTTTTTTTATAATGAATAATGTTAACTAATTTTGAATATTAGCTCTCCATCTTCTCTGTCAAAAATAAAAAATACAAGCAAAAGAATTACTTCGATTTATAGAAGTAAACGTGTGACGTCATATAACAACACACGCTTATTCCGCTTGCACTCTCATCAGCACGATGTCTGGCGACTTGCTTGCTACTAAGGGGAGCGTTGTACATTGAGGTGACATGCGGTTACTTGTCTGTTAGCGGGACTTGATATTTATTTTTTGGGGAAATGTATAAAAATCTTTAATAAAGTACCACAAACTCTTGCTGACTTGCCTGTATATAAGTTCAGAAAACACATTAAAAAAATCCTTATGGAAAAAGGATATTACAAAGTTGAAGATTACTTGAACGACAAGAGTGCATGGACTTAAAAACCTGCCTAGCTCGCACTTACATTATCTTGTAATTGTATTTCCTGTAATAAAACCATGCTGACAAAGGTGACCGAGTTTGTTGCGCCGTTTCTTCTCATCACCAGCCGATATGTGGTCCCGAAGCGGTGGTAGGAAAAAAAAATTGGGACATGTAAAAGTGCCATTGATGGCCAATTTGCAAAAATAAATGACTTTGACTTTGACTTTGACATTGTAAGTTTAAATGCCTGTAAAATCAAAACTAATAGTTATTTTTGACTACAACAAAAACTAGTGTATTTGTATACATACAAGCTTTACTGTAACAAACTTTCAACCGATTTGGCATACCTACTAACATTCTCCATTATTTTATGGTATACATATATTACTGTAACAGGAAACTAGAGACTTAAATCTATAGGTAGATATATAGATAGATACTCTCTTTTGCACACCCACAAAAAAAATGTTACAGACAAAGTGCATTTAAAATTAGTACAATTTATTCGGTCTTATCGCTAGAAGCAATCTCTTCTAGACAAAATTCAAGTAGAAGACATTGATTGGTAAAAAAATTAAATAGTTTTTAAAAAATATGAAGACCGTTTTATGTTCAAGACATGACTTGAACATAAAAAGGAAACCAAGTGCCGTTTTATCAAAGTAATATTTTTTATCTATAATAAAATTATTTATGTTTAATCAATACAAAAGTTGCATGACTAAAGACTATGAAATCATAATATTATAGGCAACTGGTTGCTTCATAAATTTGTAATTTTTTACATAAAGTTATAATTTTGTACCTTAAGTTATAAACTGCACAAGCTAATAGTGGTACCACTGGTGCCAATTTTTTTTTTCTGAATAACCGGACGTAGACAAATGTGGACAGGAACAAAATGATGATTGGGATGTAATAAAATAGGCCTCCTCTTGCTTTTTGCTTTTTAATTATTTAAAGTCGGTGCCATAATAGTTTGTGTTGAAGAAAAAGTTAAGTTGGTGGTGCCACTGGCAAAATACATTGCCTGGTTAATTCTATATAGGCTTCAATAAAGAATAGGCTAGTTGACACCACTTTTTTTTCAATTGAAATACTTTTTATGAGCTGTCAAAATGCGTCTCTTCCTTAAATAGCTATACTTAAGGCTCGGACTTAACGCTGCCGGAATCTGTTAGAAAAAACGACCTTATTGCTGAAGAGATGGATTGAAACCGTACTTACCCGGACCGGATTGCTTTCCGCACGCATCTTACGAGACGAGACGATCATCGAATCAGGAGGCCTAATACGAAAGCGCATCGTTCGGTCGGTCGTATTATCCGATCAAATTAAAACATCCATTCCCCCCCGTATCAAGGTTTGACAATTTATGAACGATTGAAAACGGTTGGGTTCTGTACACGGCTAGATTGAGTCGTCATATTTTATCAAAGGATTGACACATGAGACTGGCCATTTTAATTTGTTAGGTTTATACTACCGAACGAAAGATACACTTTCCATAGTCGCGTGTGCGCGAACCTAACAACCAATCCCGGCCGGCGGTGCAGGCGCATTGCACGACTAGCCAATCACGTAATCTGTAATCGTCTTCTGCGCATTTTTCGCTTAGCGCTCAACATCGGTGTCGCTAGATGTACCACCATTCTTAGGCCTCCCCCACACTAGCGTCTTTCAAGCGTCGACGTCGCGGCAGTGTCCAATCAGCGTTAAGTAAATGCTGCTGCGCAAGCGTTGCGTCAACACTGATTGGACGCTGCCACGACGCCGACGCTCGAAATTAGTGTTGTAAGAGACTTGAGTCTTTAAGTCTTCTAATATGGGACTTGAGTTCATTTTTGGTGACTGAGTTCTTTTTAAAGAATCGAGTCCGAGTCCAGCTCAAGTATTTGAGTCTTTTAAAAAAGGACTTGAGTTATGACTACGAGAACTCGTGTCGTGACTGAGTCTTTTCCAAAGAACTTGGGACTGAATTTAAGCCAGCGTTCATTACCACACGCCTACCACCGCTCAAAATAAAAATATACCAAATAAAATAATATGCACCCTATCTTAGCTATAAAGACTCAAAGGACTGAAAAGACTAAAAGGACCCGAAAAGACTCTAAGGACTTGAAAAGCTTTATGACTTGCGAGAGTAATAGTCTCGAGTCATGAAAAATGACTCGAGTCTCGAATTTAAGCCTGAAGAACTCAAGTCTTTTACTACACTACTCGAAAGACGCTAGTGTGGGAAGTCCCTTAATGGTATTTACACCAAATGTAAATAAACTTTACATAACAAATTGGCAGCAGAAACCGAATCGAATGTGCTTTCTTGTAAAAAACGCATGACGTCTAAATTACTTGACTAGAGTAGAGTCAATGCCAAAATAATTTGGTGTCTAGTTTGCTGCCAAATATTAAGGTATTAATAATTTTAGTGGATTTTAAATCGTCATTAAGCCCATAACACCTGTGGGCTGTGGGTATGTCAATTTTTTACTATTTTAAAGGAAGATTCCTTATAAGGAAGGCAGTTTCTATGTCCAGCAGTGGACTGCCTAAAGCTTATGATGATAAAAAGAAGATAATAAATAACAGTAGCCGAGTTTCTTGCTGGCCAGAGTTGAAAAAAAAACATGTTTTGTTTTATTTTAATCATAAAAATCAGATTTTAAAAAATCACGTTTTTTAAAATTAGGTTTTGCTATCATTGCCTTAGTTATTGTTCCAAAAATCATTTTTATTTAGATATAATTGATGTACAGTCAAGGCAACACCGCCAAAAAAGGAAAATGACACATACACTAGAAAAAACGATTTGAGGCTATGTCAGTTCAGTTCAAAATTTTGTGTATGTTTATTTATATTTAGAATATTTGTATATGTCTATTTGAGTAACATAAATAACCTTGTTACGTGATGAAAAGATGAGTGTTGGTAGGAAAAAAGACCCTATTTGGAACAGTTACCACGAAATATCGAATGCTTGATTTAAATCAGTGATATTTATTTAAAAAATCATGCAATAAAAATCGTGATTTAAATCAACTTGAATTAAATCATGCAACCCTGTTGCTGGCGCTGGCCACAGTCTGCATATTGTCGTGCAGAAATGGCAGGGTACCAAAAAAAGTTGGGATGTGTAAAAGTGCTTAATTCTGGTATACCTATTACGGAAAAAAAACAGCATTATTACCGCTGTATTATCAAAGTAAATAAATAATAAATCCAATTATAATTATTGTTAATTGTGTTGTTGTGCCCACATCAATTTAATTAAATAAATTAAGTGGCCCCACGGAAAAAGCAGTTGTATTTGTTTTTATTATCTAAAATATTATATTATAATGAAATTAGAAAATATTTTATTTGTCCTAGAAAGGTGGTTATCTGGTAATCCTAGCTATGACCCTTTTTTAAAATATTGGACAACATCGCAGACTGCTCTGATCCTAAGGTAAGTGGCATAAACACTGGTGTTATAGAAATCAGAAACAACGATGGTACCACAACACCCAGACCCGAGACACTATAGAAAAGTTCGTTTCCTACATTGACCCGACCGGGGATCGAACCTGGAACCTCAAAGATGGCGACGCCATATAGTCCGGCGTGCTCGCCACTCGGATACGGAGGTCGCCTTTTAATGAGAAACTCGCGGATTATCAAGTTGTTATAAATATCAAATACTCGGAGCTGTTAAAAATAAATAAACTTCTATGCCAATTTGATCCATTAAAACCAATTTATTTCTGTAAATAGGCTTAAACTAAGCGCTTTTACACGTCCCAATATTTTTTTCCCTACCACTACTTCGGGACAATTTTGGGCTAGCGCCGAGAAGGAGTAGAGTACGAGTATATGCCCGCCATTCATTTTATGTCTTCATGGCAACCGATTGTTTTTCCTCGGCACATGTTATTGTGCAAAACGTCATTCACCGATACCTTGATAACATGTGACTCATTTTCCTATATTTGAAAAACATTCTGACGCATATACTATTATATTTGCGCAATAATTTTGTACAGTAAGCCAGATTATTCATTTAAAAAAAATCGTTGTTTTTTTTTTCAAAATAACTCTCATCAAAAAGAACATATAAGCATTATTTTTGTAATCACCTTTCGAAACCTTTATATTCATGCCCATGATTTTTTTATTATTTTAGCACATTTTTTAACCTTTGCCTTGTTCAGAATGGCGCTAAAAGCACTATTAGCACGATACATATAAATACAGCAGCCCCTCTAGCACGATCAACAAAACACGATATGATACGATATGATATAGCGATTTATCGCCTATTTACTTAAAAAATATGATAACATAGCCGCCATCGTGAACTTTTATTGAAACAGTAAGGATGTCCGTGCCGGCGACGTCACGGTTATGCTCGCTTTTTTGATAAAGTTCATAGTTTGACAAAAAATATGCGATAAATCGCTATATCATATCGTATCATATCGTGTTTTGTTCCAAATGCTAGAGGGGCAGGTAGGTATAAAAACTCTATTTTTTTTTGTTATATTTGTGACTATTATATTTTGTCGGTTTCGCGCTGACAGGGATGCGAAAGTATTGTATGTAAAATTCCCCATATTGTTTTTATGATGACGTCACTTAGCCTATCACCCGCGTTAAAGAAAGAAATGTTTCTAATTATGGTAAATATTATTTAGCTAACTACATAGCTATCAAATTTTGCATGTCAATTTCCATATTGAAATGATAAGCTAGAGATAAGTAATAAAATAAATAAATAAACGAAACACAGTCATCATCATCATCACCAGCCTATATCAGTCCACTGCTGGACACAGGCCTCTCCTAAAGGAGGATTTTGCCATAATCGCCACGCTTGGCAGGCGGGTTGGCGATCGCAGTTTGGCCAATGGTGGAGAGGAGACGCTGCTGCCCGTCTTCTTGTGGCGGTTCTCCTGTAGTCGCCTCTTACGACACCCATAGGAAGAGAAGGGGTGGTGCGATTCTTTTAACGTGCCGGCACAACACGACACACGCAACGCAGTAGCATACCTTATAAATATTTTTAAATGAGCAGAAGCCAGGAAGCTTTCTGCATGACCTATAGGTTGACTGGCAGAGAATGCTTCTAGCATTAATAATATTTATGCATATATATAGCATTATTAATGAAAATAATATTATGAGGGTAGATGAAGAATCTGCCTCTCATACGGAGTGAAGACATCGCTGTTCCAGTCAGCCTGTGACCACGGTCGGTGTAACCCGATCGAAACGTCAGGCAAAAGAGGTAACATTTTATACCTAAATTATGATCGCGTTAATTCCCGTTTCATTGTGTTTTTAAAAATGCTTCTAGCATTAAGTCTACCTATTGTACATTTATTTATAAGTTTGTGCAATGAAGTTTTAAATAAAATAAATAAATAAATAACTCAGTCTAATTTAAAAGTTGTTTGACCACTTTTTTGACCGACTGTACCTACTCGCTATAACCTTAAGTAACTTTTGTTATAGTATACAATTGCTTAATGATGATCTGTTCATAATTAAACAGTTCTGTTCAAGTTAAATAATACCTACTAGAAACTACGTATGTATTTTGTTGTTGTTCAAATTCATTTGACGACCTCCGTAGCCGAGAGGCGAGTACGCCGGACTATATGGCGTCGCCATCTCTGAGGTTCCGGGTTCGATCCCCGGTCGGGTCAATGTAGAAAACGAACTTTTCTATATTGGCTCGGGTCTGGGTGTTGTGGTACCGTCGTTGTTTCTGATTTCTATAACACAAGTGCTTTAGCTACTTACCTTAGGATCAGAGCAATGTATGTGATGTTGTCCAATATTTATATTATATTTATATCATTTAAACCATAATTTTTTATTGTTCTGAATCGAGAATAGGACCAGGGGGCCTAGCACAAAAGTGTATCTTTCGTTCGGTCGTATTATCCGATCAGTTTAAAATACTTTTGACAATTTATGAACAATTGAAAACGGTCGTGTTTTTTACACGGCTAATTTGAGTTAGTCATATTTCTTCAATGAATTGACGCAAGTGCCTGGTTATTTTAATTTCTTGAATTTATACGACCGATCGAGCGATACACTTTCGTGCCAGGCTTCCTTGAGGCCAAATCCGAAAGCGTATAGTTCGCGTTCGGTCGGTCGCATATAACGAAAGACACTTTCGTGCTACGCCCCCTGTATCCTACTGGATTTATAGTGTATAACTACCAAAATTGTGTGACTATTGAGTATGGAGGATAATTTTTAATAATAGGTACTTATATCGACGACTGTATTGTGTAGTGAAGCCATTGAAGATAAATAACACTTGAAAAAAAATCATCGACCTCAGGTGGGACTCGAACCCACGTCCCATCGCAAGCTTAGTTGGTAAAGCACTCGCCCGGCTTGCGATGGGACGTGGGTTCGATTCCCACCTGAGGTCGATGATTTTTTTCCAGTGTTATTTATCTTCAATTAAACCTTGCATGGAGTTGCTAAAAACAAAAACTTACATAGTGAAGCCATTCTCAAAGTGTGTTTGGCTTCTGCAGGGGCTCCTCAGGAGTACTTGTAATAATATAAAAAAAATACGGACTTTAACTCTCTTTCTATCAAACTTATATCCAACAAGTGACGAAGAATAAGATGCAGTTTCATACCTCCTATAAGATATCTGTATTTGCTATATTTTACACAATTATTTAAGAAAATTGGGGCCTCGGCAAAAAATTCGCTTCCCAAAAGGGTTCCGTCAGCAAAAAAGTTTGAGAACCGCTGGTGTAGACGCGCTCCGGAATAAAAGACTGCGGTAGCGCGTTGGGTTTCCGGAAATATTTGTGGGATGAATGAAGCGAGAGTATTGTACCTAATTCATGGATGTTACTAAAAGTATTAAGGCTATGGTACCAATAAAAAAAATACACCTAAAACAATGTGTCAAAAATTTATTAATTAAAAAAATCTATAAACCCGACTGCGTAAAAAGTGAACTTAAAAGATGAAAACAAGATTTAAAGAATCAATTTGCAGTCTGAGGCATCAAATCTATGTTACTTGATTCGACTTTTTCTACACGGATTTAAATTACTTAATTAGGTACTAACGCAGTGCATACGAAGTCAATCATCATTATGCTGTTAATAGATTTGATGCCTCCGACTGCAAATTGATACTTTAAATCTGATTTTCATCTTTTAAGTTCACTTTTTACGCAGTCGGGTTTTTTGATTTTTTTAATTGATAAATTTTATTTTAGACTTTTTAGTTTGTAGTGTTCTACTACTACTACTTTTCAATGCCTTATTTGTAACTCTTCATTGAGAAAAAAAGGTTTTAACTCGAGTAAGTAGTATCTGAAATCAGGTTTTCCCGTTTAATTCATGTACCAAAAGGAATTCCGGGTAATAACATAGCCTATGTCACTGCCACAACAGAGACGAATCTAATGACATATCATATGTTGAAATCCATTAAACGGTTTTTCCTTCCTATTTTTTCAGTGTATTTTTTTGCCTGTTCCCGTAGGGATTTTGGAAAATAAAGTATTGAATACTATTAGCACTGAAAATATGTGACCCATAGTTAATAAAAGAAAGAGTCAAAATCGGTTTATCAGTATGGCAGATCCGTTTTTCCCGCGTTAGTTCTGTTCCCGCGGGAATTCAGGGAAATAACATACCCCTTGTCACTCCCACAATTGAGACGAATCTATTGATATATTATACTTTTATATCCGTTAAACGGTTTAGGCTGTAGGGCGTGCCAAAGAAATGGACATACATACATACATACATACATACATACGCTCGAAAAACATAACCCTCGTTTGGCAGTCGGGTAAAAAGGAAACCTCTTTGGTTACTCTTTTTGGCTTAATTCGCATTTCAAGGCAGTCGAATTCGCGAGGTGTAGCTAGTATTTCACTCAAGATGACAAGAGTGAAGGACCCTGAGCGATAGTGAATTATTTTTATCTGACTTTGAGTAAATACAATCGTATCATATGATAAAATTGTTTGGCCTCGCTCGGCATTCCTAGGTTGTTGCAAAACAAAATTGTTTTGTTTTATTTATAAAACTTTTCCCGCCAAATTGTTCTGAAGTTGACGACGATGACGCGGTGGTTCTGCTTGAAAGCAAATAGCCTGGGGGTCGAGCACGAAAGTGTACCTTTCGTTCGGTCGTATAAACCTAACAAATTTAAATGGCTAGTCTCATGTGTCAATACCTTGATAAAATATGACTAACTCAATCTAGCCGTGTGAAAAACCCGACCGTTTTCATATGTTCATAAATTGTCTCTGTTCTGACGACCTCCGTAGCCGAGAGGCGAGCACGCCGGACTGTATAATATCCCCGGTGTCGGGTCAATGTGGAAAACGAACTTTTCTATATTGTCTCGGGTCTGGGTGTTGTGGTATCGTCACTGTTTCTGATTTCTATAACACAAGTGCTTTAGCTACTTACCTTAGGATCAGAGCAATGTATGTGAAGTTGTCCAATTATTATTATTATTTCCAAACCTTTGATACGGGGAATCGATGTTTTAATTTGATCGGATAATACGACCGATCGAACGATGCGCTTGCGTATAAGGCCTTCTGCGTCTTTAAACGACTGATCCTGATGTGAAGCTAGATCAATATCTTCACATGGGGTTCCCTACTCTAGCTCGAATAAAATTTCGCCAATGGTTATTTGCTATTATATACCTCAAAGATTCACTAGCTCGCTGGGTCGTTAGCTCGCAAGATCAATAGCTCGATAGCTTATTCGCCCGACTGGTTTTTAGCTCGTCGGCTGAGTCGGCTCGTATCGTCGATGGGTTTATTCCCGGTAAATGTTGATAAAAGAAATGTATATGATTCATTCAGTCGTAAGAGCGTGATTCCGTAAAAATATACAAGCTTCCACATTTAATATTATTAAGTAAGATAAACTTTCATTATAACAATCTCGACAATGACGACCTCCGTAGCCGAGAGGCGAGCACGCCGGACTAAAAATGGCGCCGCCATCTCTGAGGTTCCGGGTTCGATCCCCGGTCGGGTCATGTAGAAAACGAACTTTTCTATATTGGCTCGGGTCTGGGTGCTGTGGTACCGTCGTTGTTTCTGATTTCTAACACAAGTGCTTTCGCTACTTACCTTAGGATCAGAGCAATGTATGTGATGTCCAATATTTATTATTTATTATTATTTATCACAAATTATCCGCAAAATAAAAAGACTAGATATGAAATACTCATGACTCTTTATGGTTGCATTTCAAGGTAGTGCAAAATTAGGAGTGACTCAGTCATTGATCGACATAAAGGACAATAAAAAAAATCTGATGTAAAAAATGGAATTTGTATGTAATTTACGATTGCTCAATTAAATTGCACCGTATTTGCACTGTTTAAGGCACATTTTGGCGCGGCGTCGGCGTAAGTATGTGATCACTGATGATCGGGCGTCATCGCGTTTTTTTTTCGGATATAATTTTCAAGTTATTGTTTTTAAAAATAAATAAATCTTTTATAACAATAAAAATACAATGATAAAATTATTTACGATAAAGTTTTTTTAAACCTTAATGTCAACATGTAGGTATTTTGCGATGTAGTCCTGTTTTAAATCACTTATGGACCCTACTTGAAATTCTGATGCAACAATAGTAATATTGACATCGAGTGGGAAATACCTCCGTGCGAGCGAGACACAAGATAGTGCGTGCGTTCCGTTACCCCTTTCCGAGTGATTTGTTTGATCATTTGTAAATAGTATTTCGTCATGAATGAACTTTTTACTTGAAACTTAATATTGTTTAATTAAATATATTTGTGTATTAGTAAAGAAAAACATTTAAGTGTAGTGCTTTATAAAATAGTGTTTTTCTTGGAAAGTTGTTCTATAGTGAGTGTAGTAGTAAAAAATTGTGTTAAAGATTAAAAAGGTAATTTTCTTTCACTAATTTGAAAATGTTTCGTTTCGCTTTTACGGCTGAATGAATTTGAATGAAGTTTTGATAGCGACCTTCGTAGCTGAAAGGCGAGCATGCCGCACTTAGCGTCGCCATCTCGGACTGAGGTTCCGGATTTGATTTCCGGTCGGGTCAATAAAAAAAAAAACTTTATTTGCTTAAACAATACAGAGGTGTTTTAAAATGAACGTTCCAAGCATGTTTAGCCAGCATGAGGCATGCAAATTAAAAAATTTAATTGAAATTAAATATAAAATTGAGTCTCAAAATTGGATTAAATTAAATTAGGTACATAGATTCTGATGTCAGTCATATAATGATTATGTTGAAATGAATATTAATTATTTAAAAAACTCCTTAAAATCATAAAAGGTATGTGTCAATGTAGAAAACAAACTTTTCTGTATTTTCTCGGGTCTGGGTGTTGTGGTGCCGTCGTTGTTTCTGATTTCTATAACACACGTGCTTTAGCTACTTACTTTATAAATGTAAATAATTCTACGCCACTAGTAACAGAATGTGCTAAATCTACTGTATTTTTTAAGATCTTGTATGTACCACTTTCTAAGAAATAAATGATTTTGATTTGATTTGTAAAAGTTTGTGACTCAATCACGCGTAAACGGCTGAACGGTTTTGGAAGAAATTTTGCACACATTTATAATATGATATGGATAAAGGTAAATGGGCATTTTTTTTGGACCTTCGACCCACCAGCGACCACTAACGAAACTTGTCGAAATACGTTAAAGACCATGAATACTACCCGTTGAGATAAGTCGCATTCCTGAAAAGCATGGGGAAGTTTTTTATTTTAGAAAAACAATTATTATTATTTAAAAACGATTTTTCGTATACAGGCTGTAACAAAAAGGCGAAATAAAATTTAAAGGACGTGTACAGTAGTAAATGTGCAGTTCCTATGCAAAACCACAAACTCGTGCGAGTATAAATTACTGAGTAAATTGATGCTAAAGTTTTAACAAAAACTTATCGGTGACAACCTTAAATATCACATCAGCATCAGCTGATCGTGCGGCGGGCCAGGGTTGCGGGCGGGGGTTCGCTAACGAATGACCGCAGATTCAGGGTTGTCAACACTTTCGGTAAAAAAACAATTTATTTACTTAGTATGTGAAAAAAAAGTTGTTTCTTTTTAACTTAAACTTTTACTACTTAATGTTCACATTACATACATACATACATACCCTTAAATATTATTTCGCCTTTTTGTTACATCCTGTATATAAGGTCCGATTTTATTAGTGTTCATCCTGTTAACCTGTGACTATATAGGTGAAAAGCAATCGTAAAATCCAACTTTCAAATGTCTATAATAAAAACTAAAAAAGTTAAAAATAAATTACAAAATAACAACATCGACTTCATATTGCATAAACTACGTATCTTCAACTCTTTCTTGCTCTGTACAAGGGGAAGGAATAAGACGGATAGCCAGATGGTTAAACCACTGATCAAGGCAATATACAGATGCCCCATCCCATACTAAAAAACTGGACCGCCCTAAATCGGGCAGACCTGCGGGCTATTTTTTTATTTTCGCGTGTTCGCTAGATGTCGCATGCGCCGGCCAGACATTTAGGTCGTCACTCGAGCAACTCGAAATGTAAGAATATAACTGGCGACTTATTACAACGTATAATCAATAGATGGCGCTGCAAACAATTTACTTTTAATGTATTTTATCGCATCCCAAAATTATTATTTTTTTGTATCACAAGAAAGTAAATATTAAACTACGTAAAAATATTTTTTTATATCTTTTTCTTCCGAATTCAGAACAATACGGCTGATACATTGAACTCTGTCTCTTTTTGTCAAAATGTCAATAACCTCATCGTTTATATTTTTAATAACTGAACTGCAGTGTTTACTGCATAAGCTAAACTGGATTTTATATCGTCATGATGACACCAAACAATGACAATTACCCTTTTCAATACTTGAAATGACATTGCGCCTCGTCGATGCTGCAACTGCAAAAATGACTAGAGTCGAATGTTCTGCGCTCGCCGCACACCTTGTTTGTTAGACGCTTTTAAAAGTACATATTATAGACAGAAACGGCAGTGTGGAGGGAGCGGTTAACAAACAACTTACCTACCTAATTTAATTTTATATTTTTAACTCCTCAGAAGTCCAATCACCGATAAATTATTCAAGTCGGGCTATTTATTAGGTATCTGTCAGTTACAGTCCGTAATCTATCAGTATACGATCAGGGCATTGTCACACTTTATATCATAATGTAATCTAATAGAACGCAATATTTCATATTCATAGAATCATTATCTACCTATTAACGATCCGCAAGGCGCCACGCCATGCCACACAGGCATCCAACATAACAAGTCGCCATAATGGACCTTGACAGTCAAAGTAAAAGGAGCTCTCGTTCGTGGCTGTTTCGGCGTATTATCGTTTCTGGAGACTGGGCGGTGCGGTGGTAGGCTATTATGAAAGTGTGTGTGCGATGCGTGCGCGCGTGCGTAGTCATAGAGAGTTGCAAGCTAATTTGCTCCTAAGTCCCTGAGTCGGAGTAGCTGGACTTCGCTCGCTAGACTCGCTCTGCTTCATGCATTCATCAATTTATGAAATGAAATGCGCATGATCTATGATTTCGCCGAGTGCGATTTGGAGCAGTCTATAATATGAAAGAAATTTGCAGGTGTGAACAATGGAATTAATTTCATATGATTTTTCTCCTGCTATTCATGAAATCTTCCATGCCAACAGTACCTACTTACTATTCAACCGAAGAAAGCCTTTAGTGCTTAAGCCAATAAGACCAAAATGAGTTATATAACTATCGACACCTGCAAGGAATAACATCGTAACTCACTTTTTGTTATTTTTGCGTTAGTCATAATTTTCGTGAAAAAACATAAGGATTATAACAGTAGGTATATTTTTTGCAAAAAGAAAAAACTAAGTATTATATTTTATCGCTCAATCAACTGTTGCTTCTTTTCTAGATTATAAGATGCACACACATAGCGCAGCATTTTTAAAACAAAATTTCAGAACCAAAAGGCTCAAAATGCCCAAATTGATCGTTGCAGTGGCTTAGACGCCGATTTGCAATGATTGTAGCTGACTACTTGCACACAGTTAATGTTAATTAGTGTCCGACCGAAACATGTTTTTTGGCGCTCTTTCGGGAGGCCTACGTCCAGCAGTGGCCTGCAATAGGCTGAAATGTCATCATCGACAAGCTAATAATTAAAGTTTTAGGGGAGTTACAGTCATACATCATAGTCTAAAAAAAACCCCGGGTGGTCAGACAGACGGACACAACGAAACTATAAGGATTCCTTAAGAATCTGTAGCTTGTCACTACTACCAAATTTATTATTCCCAATGTGAGGTAGGTTCACGTTATTATAATACTAGAAATTAAAATAAAATTGCCGTGCCGAGCTTGAGATTAAAAAGTTGGTATTTTATTTATGGGGAATGGTATAAAATTGTTTGAGTTTTTTGCGCCGCTTCTTCTTATCTCCAGCCGATATGTAGTCCCGAAGCGGTGGTAGGGCTAAGTTATATTTTGTGACCTGTAAAAGTGCCCGGAGGGTATCCTTCCATTTGGCCAAATTATTACTACTAAGTAATTATTTGTGAACCAATACTTTACGTGCAATATTTTGGGATGAGTATGTTTTGCTAAACCATTTGACTAAATAATAATTGGTGAAATGAAACATTGGCAAGCAATTATGTGTTAAACAATAACTAGCCTAAAGCCTTTGCTAACTGTAAAAATGCGAAAAGTGGTTTTGTCAAATGTTTTTTTGCCAAATGCTAGTTTGGGAAAGATAGTTTGGGATGTGATACTTCGGGAAACGTTTTTTTGGCAAAACATTAGTAATCCTGCCCGGTGCAGGGCTTATACAGGTTGACTCTTTTATCACCATCCAAACTTTTTGGGAAGACTCCCGTGATACAAACGATCAACTTTTTCTATTGAACTAACATTCTGACGTCTTCTCAGAAGGTTTGGACAGTGATTAAAAAGTCTACTTGAAAAAACCTGAAATAAATCATTTCATTTAATTTCGATGCGCCGTTTATTTCACCATCAGCAGCCCATTATGGAGCGGTGATTGGGCGAAGTTATATTTATTCCATTTAAAAAACTTTAGTAAAAATTGGCCTTAGAGCATGAAATAATAAATAAAAAGCAAACAAATAAAATTAAATAACTTTTTATTACAAGTGCACATTTACACCAGTTATGGCACGAATAATCCTCATCGACATATTATTTTGATGTGTTAAAGAACATCAGAAATCTCGTTAAAAAATAAGAGCTAGGCAAACTAATTAATCATTGATAAGTAACCACCTTTCCTAACAGATAATTGATAAAAATGTACTTAGTAAGCCAAACTTTTAAAATAATTACTCGTTTTGCAATATTCTTAATTTTGAAGCTGATTTTAATGATTTTTTCCGTGCTTTACAATAATCATGAATCTTAACTTCTAATAATTTCTTAATCAAGTAATCAAAGTGATTGGAATCGTGGTAATCAACTGGGAGGTTTATTTTGCTTTTAAATCGTTGCATTAAATCAGCCACTAGATCAACTTGAAATAATCCTTTAATATTTTCAGTATAAAAATCTAACAACTGATTCACTAGCTGAAATAAATAATCACTTGGCGATTTGAGTGTGGGCGTTATTATATTCGAGTATGTTTTATTAATCAACGGTAATTGCTTTTTATCTGATAAATCAACCTCGTTTTTTAACAAAATATTCTTGCAATCCATACAATCAAATTTATCAACACATGATTTACCCAACCACCCAGCAAAATACACAATCGAACACGTTTCTATTGAAACTGAGTCTTCGGCAAGATTAGACAATCTTCTCAATTCAGAATCAGTGCCTAATCCTTCTGAAGTTTCGTTTGCAATGGGACTGAAACTTAGAAGTTCTTTTTCTAATGCACCCCCAACTCTGTCATCTGTATTATTTTGTTTTGTTACAGATGATGATAACGTTGGATTCGAGTCCATACGATCTGAATTTTGCTGGGCAGATAAAAACAATTCTTGATCAGACTCACAATTCGTTTTATCAAATTTCATTAAATTATTTAATAAATTTGAACGAAAAAATGATCTTAGCGATTTTGATGTGGGATTCTTGTTACATCCTCCTTTCAGTCGGTAAATACCAAATAAATTTTCAATCACATCTTGATTTAATCTATAGGTCATGAGAAATTTGATGCCAGTGCCATCGGTAAATTCTTCGGCCGAGAGCTGAAGAACAGCATTGATAGTTTGAACCGTACCATCAAAACATGGAGGACGAGTCATTTTTTGTTGATTTTTACGATCATATGTTATTTTATTTAAGTTCATAAA
The DNA here is from genome assembly GCA_950371115.1 of Anania fuscalis. Taxonomy (NCBI): domain Eukaryota; kingdom Metazoa; phylum Arthropoda; class Insecta; order Lepidoptera; family Crambidae; genus Anania; species Anania fuscalis. The sequence continues at coordinate 893,065 of OX493354.1, forward strand.
CAATTCTTTACTTTTGACTAAAGTTTGATTGACTAGAGATTTTCGATTATTTGTGATTGCGCACCTGTATGGATTAGGATCAAATTTATTTTTTGAATTCAAACAATCAAATAAATCATTCGACAATTGAACAAAATCAGCTGTATGTTTAGCACTATTGCTCTTTAACTCTCCACTATCAATGGCAGTTTTTATTGCCCCGGCCACGGAACTGCTCAAAATTTGAGTAGCTAATTTTACTTTCATCTTTTGGAAATTGTTTGGTTTGATGTGCACTGGCGTTAGTTTTTTTAAACATTTACTTTTATTTTCTTTATCAATATTATATACATGAATTATATCATTAAATGAAATTCGACTACCATTCAAATCAAAATCATTGTTAAGTAAATTATTCCTGATATTTTTGATTAAATGAGGTGTATCAAAAATAGCAAAAATCTTATGTCCATTGATGAAAAAAAAAGGTGAATCAACACTTGCTCCCAAATTTTTAATCATCTTCACATTTGTAGTGGCTTGATCACATACTGTTACCTTTGGTAACAAGCCACTTACAAATAATTTATTAATCACAGATTTAAGAATCATTTCTAATTTATTTGAATCAACTGTTTTTGAAGATAAAAAATATGCCACTGGAATCTTCCAGTTTGCATAGATGCCCCGGGCGATAAATACTAAAGCATATTTTGCTTCATTTGCATTCCGATCCCCACCACCAAAATCTTCAAAACCCTCAATCAAATCATATTTACTAGTATATTCTAAATCAACCATTATACTCATTTCATCAAAGCATAAAGTACAAGCCCTCTCCTTAATAGGTTTATCGGAAAATTTTTCTTTAATATTATCAAATATTTCTTGATTGAGTCCTGGGAGACAATTAGTTTTTTGGAGCCAACGTTGTATGGTAGATGGAGATGCTAATACTACTCCTGATGTAATCAAAAATTTGTACGCAGCAGGCGATTTATAATATAGTGACATGCAAAATTTTTTTTCCTCATCAGTCCATGGTTTTTTGGAAGATCTTAGTTGCATTTTAGTAATCATTCTGCTTGTTTCACTTTTGAAATGATATTTACTTAAATCAATAATATTTTTATTTGAAGATTTTTTCCTCGAAGATGTGTTTTGAACTTTAAGGCGTTTTATCACTTTCTTAAATTTGACCACAAGTGTTTTTAATTTTTTACACCTCGGCGTGTCTTGCTTCTCCTCATTTTGATTAAGTTTCCTCTTCTTTGGTGTACTCCAGTAGATTTTTTCATTTACACTTTCGGTGTCTTCTGGGACTTCGCAGAACAGTCTCTTGTTTCTATATACTTTTTTTGGTGTCAGCACTTTTAAATAAGGTGAACCTAAAAATAAATCAAAGTATAAGTATATAAAATATAAAAGATTTCATAAAGTAATACGGGATTGGAGCCGAACCATAGAATACATATGGCAGGCGCTATCGCGTCGATAAAACTTAAGTTTTATACAATACTCTTATTTCATTTATACATACTTATTTAAATGTTTAAAATAATTATAATTTGGTAAGTAATTAATAATAATTGGAGACAGGTATCTTTAATTTGAGGTGTTTGAAGTTTTGCGCTTTTTCATTAACACGTTGTATATATTTTAGTGGAACAATGACGTAACTGTAGGTGTCCCATATATTTGTATTATTTGAACTACAAAATACAAAAACATTATGATTTATTAATATTTAAATAAATGTAACCAGGCCATAATTATCTAAAAATATTATCTTTAAAAAGTTACATGGTTATCTAAAAATAAAAAAAATTCAAATGCATTTATCTCGGTTGTATAGTATTTGCACTTATGTCATTGTAATTCTTAAGGTGCGAATTATTGAATTGATTTTAAAACGCCTAGTTGGCTTTGAACCTGTTAAGTTTCCGTATTCTAAAATGCGCTGCCTTCAGCTGTAGCACAGTAGATTGTAAGCAACTTCTAATGGCAAAAAAATATTTTTTATTGTTTATTTACTTACTATAATAATTAAAATCAAATCTATTACTATATAATTTATACTTAAAATAATAAAAATCAAAAGATTTTTTTTCCATAAAATATTTTTAGTTATTTTAGTTTATTTTTTCAAAATGAACATTTTAAAGTTTTTTTTACTGTATTATAAGAAACCGGCCAAATGAACGAACATAAGAACGAGCAAAAAAATCACGTTTATTGTATGCGAGGCCCCTTAAACATTTATTTTATACTGGTTTTTAGTATTTGATGTTGTAGCGGCAACAGAAATATACTGTTACTGTACTGATTTCATCATCTGTCAAAATTTCAACTGTTTAACTATCATGGTTTATGAGATAAGCCTGGAGTCGAGACAGACAGACAGCGGAGTCTTAGTAATCCCGGGTTCCGATTTACCCTTTTGGTACGGGACCCTAAAACCTAAGTGCGTGTAGTGCCTCGTGCAGTATAGGATTCCGGAGTTGCCCGTCATTACCACAATACTTCATTTAAGTCACTTTTAATGTTTTTCTCTTAGGAGTGAGAGTGTTTTATTATTTTATTATTATTGTTAATGTGGATGTTGTATTGATTATTATTATTAATTTATCTGTATCTTAATTGGTCTTATGTAGTTGACTGAATAATTGCATATTATTATTTGAATTGGAATTTTTGAACGACTAAGTAAAACGACAATTACTCTTTAAGTAACTGATATCACAAACACTGCGACACAAGAATTTTATATATTATATAACTTACTATTTTAGAAGTTAAAACATACATAATAAAAATACTCATTAAGAATAATTAATTTCTACCAAACAATCTTTTTTATTTTTTTAATAAAATATTTAGTAAAAATATTACATTCTCATTAAGGGCATTATTATTATACCACATCCTGTTAGCCTTTAAATAAATTGATTGAGCAAATGCTTTGGAGCTATTTTATTGAATATATTTTGACAATATCCAATTTATAGCCATATCCCACTTTTACTTTTTTAAAATAAAGTACTAACACTAATTAAACACTTCTAAACAAGAAAAATCAAAAATTTATAAAATTTAAAAGGTAAAGGAGCAGGTTACAAAACGTTGAGCATTTATTTCAGTTCTCACAATTAATAATAAACTCAAGTTTCTTTGGCGCCGGCACTAGGATGGAATTTAGATTCCAAAATATTACAAAGAATAGAATTATTTATATTTACACCTACCTGCTGAGGAAATAGGCGAGTGATCTAATGCTTCAGGTTCCTGATACGGTTCTGGTATAGCAGTTTTACGCAGTTGTTTCCTGGCACCAAACTCATTACGTTTGTATCGATTGTTAAAATGATCAATGCATAAATATCTTGACCGCAATCTTTGAGGAGGCAAATGGGCTATGGTCATATTACCTAAAATCATGTACAAAATTTGAAGTTATGGCAGAAGTGAAATTAACTATAAATGATGCTTATACCAGCGGCAGGGCTACAAAGTAAATATTTATCAATTGAACGATTAAAAAAACAAATGGAAACAAGTAAACTGATGTAAATTTTTGCTTACCACAATTAGTCAGCCAAATTTTCAAGCGATTAGCGTCATTCCAAGGGAAACGGAACATTGCTTTTATCTCTGATGTGTTTTTACACCTAAAATAAGAGCACTTGTGCGCAGGCATTTTGTTTTTAGAACCTTGTTGCCTAGATTAAATCCGTTTCCACAAGCCAGGTCGTCGTACGAGATAATCACGGAGTCCAGGATGGAATAGCTAATGGTCAATATAAGAAACAGCCGAGTTCGAGTCCAGTTAAGCAGCGCAAGTCGTCGTTCAAATAAGTAAAGAGAGAGAGTCTGAAGAAAGTAACAAATCAAGATTCAGTTCAAAACTAAAACTTTTCAAAGTATTCAAACTTCAAACTGACATTTGCGTTTCGTTGATCAAGTGATCGTTTAAAAACTTTTGTAAAAAATATTTTAAGTTAAACGCAAATGTAGTTATATTTTTTAAAGTGATATTAATAGTAATAGAAACTACAATGAATTAATTCAATATTGTAATTTGACAAAGTAAATAAACAAAATTTTTTCGCTATAATCCAATCCAACAATGGAAACGTAAAATAGCGCCATCTATTGACAATGTATCTATTATCCAAACGACCTGCTTATCTAATTTTATAACTTAGTACAACATTTTTTCGGTAGGAGTATGAGAAAAGCACTCATCGTTTTTAAAAAATACGGAAAGTTAGTTAGATTTTGTATTTTCTCATTTTTCGTATTTTGTTTTATATTTCCGATTATAAGATATTTTTTGAATACCTATTCTTGTTCGATTTTTAATTTTACACAAATGCCTATGAAAATTCGATACTTGTAACGCCATCTTTTTGATAGATTTATAACAATTCTCGATTAGTTCTTAATGAGACCCCGTGGTTAAACGTAGCAAAGATAGGACGAGTTTATGCAATATGAAGTCAATGTTGTTGATTTTTAACTTTTTTAGTTTTTATGGTACCCATTTGAAAATTGGTTTTTACGATTGCTTTTCACCTGTATAGTCACAGGTTAACAGGATGAACACTAATAAAATCGGACCTTATATATGCTTCTGAATGTATAAAATGCTAACAAACATAAAGTATTTGTTATATTCTGGAGACGATTTTAGTTTGCTTTGCATACCATACTGCTTCTGTAATGGTCGCGATCTTTGAGGTACCGGGTCAGATATGCCCAGTTACCTTTATATGATACTTTTCATCCGGTTTAATCTTCCTGTGGGATACATCGCATATTAAAGTGGACAGCAACAGCTATTCTCTGAAATATTTTGATTATTTTGGAGGCCAAAAAATTGCAGATAAATAACACTTGAAAAAAAAATCATCGACCTCAGGTGGGACTCGAACCCACGTCCCATCGCATGCCGGGCGAGTGCGATGGGGCGTGGGTTCGAGTCCCACCTGAGGTCGATGATTTTTTTCAAGTGTTATTTATCTTCAATTAAACCATGCATGGAATTACTAAAAACAAAAATTTACAAGGCCAAAAAATATTTAAAAGCGATTCTAATTCACTGAATGAATATTCAAGAATAATGATTTCCTGTATTCTAATGACAAGCTTGCTATTTCGTATTCGATTTTGAATTCGAGTACTTCAAAAATTGTAAAAGATTGTAAATAAAAAATCTTGTATTTGAATTTTGGAATTTAAAAAATATACGTCTCTAGGAGAGTATAGTTTTTTTATAGTTTTGTGTAAGAGTTCCACTATTAATTCACCCAATAGTGGAACTCTTCTTATCAAATTATTCGTGTTCAGGCTCATTTGATCTCGTTTTGACGAGTCCAATACAATGAGTTTTATAGTTTTCAAACTATGCCATCAATTATTTACTATAGGTTTAATATTGTTACAGAACCATGGACTCTTTCTTCAGCCTGTTCGACCCGTCCGAAGGCGGCGCCAAGCCCACCAAGAAAAAACAGCGGCCGGAAGCGGACAACGTCAAGAAGAAAACTGACGCGCCCAAAGGTAGGAACAGAATAATAACAATAGGGATTACAAATTACCTTTTTTCTTCGTGTATCAGTCAGTTAGATTATTAAAAAACCGGCCAAGTGTGACTCGGACTCGCGCACGAAGGGTTCCGTACCATTATTTATAAAAACGGAAAAATAATCACGTTTGTTGTGTGGGAGCTCCCTTAAATATTGATTGTATTCTGTTTTTAGAGTACCGTACCCAAAGGTAAAACGGGAAAAACGGAAGGGTTAAACGGAAAAGGTAAATCAAACTTATTTAGTTTTTGATTCAAAGTTTTTTAAGTTTATACAAGAGTTTATACAGTAGTTTATACAAGTTGTGTTCGCCTTTAAGAGGATTTACATTTAGCTGTTACTTTATGATTTACGTTTATAATTAGTCTTTTTAATGTAAAAGTTGTTGGTGAACCTTTTTATGAAAATAAAAAAAAACGTATGGCGTTTAGCTGCCAAAATCCTACAATTAAATGTCCATTGTCTGTTGTCGCAACTATTCCTCAGCGGCTGGGGTGAAAATATTAAGCTCCCGCAAGCCACAAGGGCCCCAAGTCTGCTGATTTAAAAGTGGCATAATTGAATATCAATTGGATCTCATTGTAATTGCTTGACACATTTAAAATTCTGCTACTAATTAACTGACTTAAATGTAAGACTAAAATTAGTTGCAGAATACCAAGTGTATCAAACGATTACACATTTGGTATTCTGCTACTAATTTAAGACTTAAATTTAAGAATTAAGTTGGTAAAAAAATACCAAATGTGTCAAAAAATTACCAATGAGATCCAATTGATATTCAATTATGCCACTTTTAAATTAGCAGACTTCACCTCGTTAGCGATGTGCGCTATGTTATGATCCGCGGCGCAGGCCGGTGACTCCGTCAGCCCCCACTTATGAAGGTGGTGGTTGTATGCAACAATAATAAATTACCAAACTATTTAAAAGCCGAAACAAAAAACGATATATTTGTTAAACAATTAAAGAAAAAATTAATAGCCAAATGCTACTACGACTTAAAAGAATTCTTTGACGATAAAAATATTTAATGCAAGTTCCTTGGCAACATAAAAAATGTTGGTCTACCCTCCACACAAAAACTATACCTACTTGACATACTGTATTAACCTGAGTGATTCTCTTCTGTAATTAAATTTAATCTTAGTTTAGATGAATCTCGTGTATTACTTCTTGACATTATATACTTTTCTTTTGAATTTTAAAAATGACGATTTTATAAATTAATAATAATAAGAGTAATATTGTATTTGTAAATATAAATAAGAATGCAATACCCTTACAGGGTCCATAAGTATGATCTCACACAATGTAACACCTTATGTATACACTTATGAGGCAATAAATGAAATGAATGAATGAATGCCCGTATCCTTTCCTGAACCTGGTTAGCCTTACTCATACTTGTCGCGTGGAACTAAAACCAGCGGGCTTTGATGTCGGATCCACAATTAAGTCTTTTTGTGGTCCCTCAAAGGTGTCCCGAGATGACTGCCACGCTGTCTTCAGACTGAGGTCGGTTTTTAGGCTGTTATCAGTCCAGATCGGGGATCTGGATGGAAGCCGCTGGGGTGGGAATATCTCAAGTGTATAGATAGGGATGACGACAGGATAAAACTAAAATTCTACTTAGTCCGTCTCAGTTAGATTATAAACAAATAAAGGAGTTTTATTTTATATTTTGTCAATCAATTAAAAAATTACAAAGATAAAGCGCGTCAAAGTTCGGGAAAGGGTCACTTCTAAGTTAAAATTGTACCTATACGTGACGTCACGCGACATTTCAAATCAATACATCTCTGTAATAATTTTTATGTGAAAAAATAAAAATACGTGTTTGTCTGTGTGCCTATCAGTCTGTCTGTCTTTCTGTCTGTCTGTCCGTCCGTCCGTCCGTCCGTCTGTCACCAGGCTGTACTGTATCTCATGAATCGAAGTAGCTAGACAGTTGAAATTTTCACAGATGATGTATTTATGTTGCCGCTATAACAACAAATACTAAAAACCAGAATAAAATAAATATTTAAGGGGGCTCCCATACAACAAACATGTTTTTTTTGCTCATAATTTTTTTTTTTTAGATCTTTTATATTATATTATGATCGATTTAGTTACTGATTCTGAGTAGTCCATGAAAATTGGGCACTACCCTGTATTTAATTATATGTAATTCGTGCAGGCAGACGGAGAGGGCGCAAGAGTAACAAGCACGAGACCCTCCCGGAGGAGTCGTCGTTCCTCTGCGAGCCGGAGTTGAGCACGGAGCTGCTCGTCAAGGACGGCAGCTACATCGAGAGCTACATCGAAGTTAACAAGAAAGATGATGGTGAGTTTTTATTATTACTAAGAATCCGCAAAGTTAATGACCGATGGGGTAGTAACACAGGTAAAGCTTATCTCAGATGGCGCTAGTGTTACACCTTCCGCCTCCGGTCAGCCGCTGATTTCATAACATTATATACGAAACAGGGATATCACACACAATTTTATTTAATAATTTTAATTGATTACATATTTTTACCCGACTGCCAAACGAGGGTTATGTTTTTAGAGCTTATGTAAGTATGTCTATTTCTTTGGCACGCCCTACAGCCTAAACCGTTTAACGGATATTATAGTATAATATATCAATAGATTCGTCTCAATTGTGGGAGTGACAAGGGGTATGTTATTTCCCGAAATTCACGCGGTAACAACACCGAACATACTTTGTTTTTATTTTCTTGCCCTGAACTCTTCCCTTTACATGTTTGGTCTTGACATTTGCCAACCACGTAAATGTCAAGAGCAGATTTTTTTTTTAAATTTAAACAAAAAAATATTTTTTTGTATTTTGTGCAAGCCTAGGAGAACTAAAAGTTTTTTGTTAGGACTGTTTATCAATAACTGATATTAAGTTGCTATTATTCATGTAATAATTAATTTTAGTTTAGTACTCTATTTCTTCTTCTTTCGTTTCTTTTTTATCCTTTTTTTTAAAAACACCACACCCCTTTTTAAAAAAACCAACGACTTTGAATATTTGATTACATAGTACCAACTATTATATTACCCAAAAACCTATTTTCAGACAAAAACGACGATAGAAAACCGAAACGACGTAACTCCGGCCGCAAGGGTAGACGGAAAAAGAACAAAATTTCGCCCGCAAAAGACCTCCCAGTCGCTCAAGCGTGGCCAGACGAAATCACCAGCTGGAACAACCAGACTTCTGTGTCTAAGATCTGCGACGAGAATATAGGGAAGAACGTAAACAACCTCACGGATAAAACCAATAATAAAGAAGATTACGACAAAAATGTTTGTAAAGTTATCGAGAAGCTAGAGAAAGTGGGATTGGTTGATGATATGTATTTGGCAGGAGATTTTAATACCGAGGAACTGGATAATAACTTTCTTTATAGCTCAGACGATTTGGAAGACTCCTTTGATGATACGTAAGTTAGTTTTTTATGGTTATTTTAAAATTATTATTGTAAATATAATATGTAATTATTGCATCCGGCCCGTTCTTACGTATGGAGCGCAGACGTGGTCACTAACCGAAAGTCAAAAATCCAAACTCAAGGTTTGCCAAAGAGCCATGGAAAGGAGCGTGTAGGGTATTAAAAGGATGGATAAGGTCCGTAATACCACAATACGCTCCAGAACTGGTATAGCGGATGTAGGCAAGAAAACAGCAAGGCTAAAGTGGGAGTGGGCGGGATACATATGTAGGATGCACCCGGATAGATGGGCCCAAATCGTCACGCAGTGGGTACCAGCAGATGGCTATCGCCGCAGGGGCAGACCCAGAAAGCGCTGGTGTGACGATTTGGTTAGTTTTGCTAAGGATTGGGAGTCGTTGGCCATGGATAGAGATAGGTGGAGGAGTTTGCGGGAGACCTTTGCCCAGCAGTGGGATGATATAGGGTAAAAAAAAAAATTGTAAATAAAGTTTCGATTTGTGCTCACCAGTAGGCGGTAGTGGCTTTGTCATTGAACTCTTCTTATATTGAAAGAACTATAGATCGGATAGACAAACTTTTAAATATACGAAATAGTTTTTATTCAATGGCAGTACAAAGACTTGCCATTATTTAATCTGTGACTGTACTGGAATTATAGTATGGATTTATATTAAGAAAAAAAAAACATATAAACGATTTGCCAATATGTCATACGAGGTAAATTTGAAATAACGCAAAATAAGTATTATGTGAAAATTACTTTATTACAATAGCTGCGTTCCCGCCTCAAGCCAAAATAGAGATGACGACTAACTTTTTAGGGTTCCGTAGTCCTGACACGGAACCCTTATAGTTCCGTCATGTCTGTCTGTCTGTCCGTCCGAGGTTTTGCTTGGAGACTGTTGACCCTAGAGAGCTGTAAGACAAAGTGGCAGAATTAGATTTTAGAACCCTTTACTGCGTGTGGCACAAGACGCACTTGGCTGGTTTTTTTTATTCGTCTGTCAGGTTCATATTAAAAAGTATTGGACTCGTATTTTTCCTTTTTTTACATCGTCCAAATCACAGAACAAGTAAGACTCGCTATGCTCCGCTACTACATATGTTCTGTGGTCCAAATATTACAGAGATTTAATTTGAAATGTCGCATGACGTCATGTCTAGATATATTTTTTACTTAGAAGTGACGGCAAGAGCCACAGAACAAGTAAGATTCGCTACGCTCCGCTACTGTTGGAAGAGCCCTCTCCCAAACTGACGCGCTTTATCTTTGTATTTTTTAGGTTGATTGACAAAAGAAAAAATTGACCATTATTTTTTGATAATCTAACTGATTGACTAAATAGAAATTTATTTTCTTTACCCAGTCGTCATCCCTATTTAATTGCTTGCTGTGCTATATTGGAATCACTAAATTTAGACCTTAACTTTAGGCCTTATCCCACCCAAGTGCCTAAAATCTCGAATATGAAAACCAAATTGTCAGAATACCTGTTACTTGAATCTAAAAATTTAAAATACGATATGCTAAAAGAGGATTTAATAAACATCTTGAATTGATTAATTTTGATTTTCCGTTAAGTCCCTTGGATTAAAACATGCACAAAAAAGTGTCTATTTTTTCATAAATTGCAAATGTTCTCTTAAACGGCACAAGCTATTTCATTATTGTTTTCACACAAAACAAGATTTTGGAAATATACATGTTTTGAATTGAGAGTTTTATTTGAAAGATCCCGTTAAAGGCATTAATTTCATAAAAAACATGTTTATCCGATTTTTAGAGGTCATCCGCACGCGCGAAATTTTATGGGCGCGTCGCGTCAAGGTCATTCGAGCGTGTTAAGGCCTTAAATGCTTTGATACTTCCCTCTAAGATTAATTACGGCCTTTATCTTCAGCTCATCGGAGCCCGACGACTCCAGCGAAGAGGTATACGGCAGCCTCCCGCCCGAGCCGCGCTTCGGCAACGTGGAGTACAAGCTGCAACTAGTGGCGCCATGCGAACGACGCTTCCAGCATCTCGTCACGCAGGTGAGTTGCGTGCGAGAAAACGCCGTCATGGGTGATGAGCGATCGAGAAAACGCCGTCATGGGTGATAAACGATCGAGAATGAGAGTGCAAAGTTTTTTGATCGAGAAAATCTCGTTCCCGGTGAGTTGCGATCGAGAAAACGTCGACATGGGTGAGTTGCGATCGAGAAAATGCCGTCATGGGTGATGAGCGAACGAGAAAACGCCGTCATGGGTGATAAACGATCGAGAATGAGAGTGCAAAGTTTTTTGATCGAGAAAATCTCGTTCCCGGTGAGTTGCGAACGAGAAAACGTGGCCTTGGGTGAGTTGCGATCGAAAAAACGCCGTCATGGGTGATAAAGATCGAGAATGAGAGTGGTGGTACCGCTACAAAGTTTTTTGTTCGAGAAAATCTCGTTCCCGGTGAGTTGCCATCGAGAAAACGTCGACATGGGTGATAAGCGATCGAGAAAACGCCGTCATGGGTGATAAGCGAGCGAGAATGAGTGTGATGGTACTGCTACAGACATGTTAAGAGTATTTTATCAAGTAAGTGTGTGAGTTGAGATCGAGAAAGCGTTGTTATGGGTGATGTGCGATCGAAAAATGTTATAGTGGTACCGTTGTAGGACTTGAAGGGGTTTTTAGTTAAGAAAAAAATCTTGTTTTGGATGATGTACGATCGACAATGAGTGTAGTGTACCGGTACAGAGATGTTTTGAACATTTTGTCACTAAGGTGAGTGTGTTTGCGTGAGAGAGAGCGTTGTCATGACGACAGCGGAAACGTATACGGCAGTCTCCCGCCCGAGCCGCGCTTCGGCAACGTGGAGTACAAGCTGCAACTAGTGGCGCCATGCGAGCGACGCTTCCAGCATCTCGTCACGCAGGTGAGTTGCGTGTGAGAATGAGTGTCGTGGGTGATTTGCGATCTAGATAGGGTGTGGTGATACAGAGTTTTTTGGTTCGAGAAAACCTCGTTCTCGATAAAATGCCGTCATAGGTGATAAACGATCGAGAACGAGAGTGGTGGTAACGCTACAGAGTTTTTGGTTCAAGAAAATCTTGTTCCCGGTGAGTTGCGGTTGAGATAAAGCCGTTATGAGTGATAAGTAATCGAGAAAACGCTGTCATGGGTGATAAGCGATCGAGAAAGAGAGTTGTTGTTCTGCTAGAGTTTTATGGTTCGAGAAAATCTCGTACACGGTGAGTTGCGATCGAGAAAACGCCGTCATGGGTGATGAGCGATCGAGAAAACGCCGTTATGGGTGATAAACGATCGAGAACGAGAGTGGTGGTACCGCTACAGAGTTTTTTGGTTCGAGAAAATCTTGTTCCCGGTGAGTTGCGGTCGAGATAAAGCCGTTATGAGTGATAAAAAATCGAGAAAACGCTGTCATGGGTGATAAGCGATCGAGAAAGAGAGTTGTTGTTCTGCTAGAGTTTTTTGGTTCGAGAAAATATAGTACTCGGTGAGTTGCGATCGAGAAAAACTACGTCCTGGGTGATAAGCGTTCGAGAAAGAGTGTGGTGGTACCGGTACAGAGATGTTTTGAGTATTTTGTCACGTAGGAGAACAAGTTCTGATTGAGCTTACGTTATGGGTGATGTGCGATCGAGAATGGGTGTGGTGGTACCGGTACAGAGATGTTTTGAGTATTTTGTCACGTAGGTGAATGAGTTCTGATCGAGTTTACGTTGTCATGGGTGAATTGCGATTGAGAGAGGTAGCTACTTATCATAGGATCAGAGAAATGGATTGCCGCTGAAAACCAGCGTCGTTACGGCTTCGGCTGTAACGACAAATGCTGAGCGGGGACCTTTTTGACTTTTTTTTTGTATGTTCAATGTAATCCTGTTTGTAACTTTGTGTGTCAAATAAACATTTTCTATTCTATTCTATTCTATGTGATGTTGTCCAAAAAAATCTTTAAAAAAACTTAAATCCTTAGTAAACACTAAAAGTACACAAACGTTTTTTATTACTTGTCCTTGTTAGTGATTGTATTATTTGTCCTTACTTGCTTACTTCTATTCCAGCTAAAATGGCGGCTCCGTTCCGGCGGCGGCAGTGCAGTATACGTGCTCGGCGTCCGCGACTGCGGAGCCCTGCGGGGGCTCCGCGCTAGGGCTCTTAGGGCTTCGCTCCACTCTCTGCGACGCATGGCAGCCGCGCTCGACGCGACATTAACGCACGTCACCGCGCGACGCGTCGCTCCGCATCGCGCCGTCGCGGAGGTGTATATTAGAAAGGTAAACAGACAGACACAAATAGAGAGGGATAGACACACACAAACACAGACGCAGACACAAACAAACGTGCGCGGAAACAAACTTAACCGACATCTACATCAGGAAGGTAGCAGGACACACAGAGACACAACAAACACACACGCACACAAACAAACGCGCGTGCAAATCAACTTTGCCATTATCGACAACAAGAAGGTTTGTCTCTGACAAACTAACACTAACAACACACTTACAAACAGTTACAAGCAAACACAAACGTGAGAACACCCAAACTCACAAACACACGTGCACACACAAACAAACTTTGCCGAGGCCCACATCAGGAGGGCAACAAGACACACAGACACACATAAAGACACTACGGCCATACAGGCTCTTAGGGCTTCGCTCCACGCTCTGCGACGCATGGCGGCCGCGCTCGACGCGACATTAACGCACGTCACCGCGCGACGCGTCGCTCCGCATCGCGCCGTCGCGGAGGTGTATATTAGAAAGGTAACATCACACAATACAGACAAATACACTGAATTGTTTCTGACACAAACGGAAACAGACACAAACAAATCGAGACGTCTACATTAGGAAGGTAAACGAGAAACGGACACTTAAATACACTACAAACATGCACGCACACACGCACACACATATCATCATCATCATCATTTTAGCCACAGGACGTCTACTACATAACATAGGCCTCCCCCAGTGATTTCTGTCATCCGGGGGTTTTCGCCATAATCGCCACGCTTGGCAGGCGGGTTGGCGATCGCAGTTTGGCCAATGGTGGAGAGGAGACGCTGCTGCCCGTCTTCTTGTGGCGGTTCTCCTGTAGTCGCCTCTTACGACACCCATAGGGAGAGAAGGGGTGGTGCTATTCTTTTAACGTGCCGGCACCACACGGCACCCGGTTTATCTTTTAAATGACCAGTAATCTCTTCCTATGGGTGTCGTAAGAGGCGACTACAGGAGAACCGCCACAAGAAGACGGGCAGCAGCGTCTCCTCTCCACCATTGGCCAAACTGCGATCGCCAACCCGCCTGCCAAGCGTGGCGATTATGGGAAAATCCTCCTTTTGGAGAGGCCTGTGTCCAGCAGTGGACTGATATAGGCTGGTGATGAATCACCAAACAACTGCAAAACTGCCAAAAATAGGCCCCTTAAGAAGAAGAAGTAATATGTACAATAAGTATCGTGGTTGCAGGTAGCCGACAGCCAGCAGAGCGTGGAGCTGCGCGTGGCGGTGATGGGCGCCAACGAGGCCGGCAAGTCCACTCTCGTGGGCGTGCTCACGCAGGGTGAGTGATACATACAGGGTGGCAGTGTGTGGAGAAACGTCATCTTGGACCCAACGGTCGAACAGTCAATAGAGGAATCCAATTAGGCGGTATGCTCACACAGGGTGAGTGTTAGGCCGATGTCTGATTTGTCGGCGCAGCAGCGGCGCGACATCAGCATGCTCGGTGTACGCTGTACAGAAAGCTTACCGAGCGCCTATATTTCAATGGAGCGTTCCTGATTGGCTCGGTATGCGCGGGAGCGGCGCGGCACAGATTCCATACTTTCTGTACCGCGTATACCGAGCATGCTGATGTCGCGCCGCTGCCGTGCCGACAAATTAGAAAACGGCCTTAGTTAGTTTCATACAAGGTGGCAGTGTCTGGAGAAACATCATCTTGGCCCAACGGTCATTAGACGAATCCAACTCAGCGGTGTGCTCACGCAGGGTGAGTGAGTTTCATACAGGGTGAGTGAGTTACATACAGGGTGGCAGTGTGTGGAGAAACATCATCTTGGCCCAACGGTCATTAGACGAATCCAACTCAGCGGTGTGCTCACGCAGGGTGAGTGAGTTTCATACAGGGTGAGTGAGTTACATACAGGGTGGCAGTGTGTGGAGAAATATCATCTTGGCCCAACGGTCATTAGACGAATCCAACTCGTCGGCGTGCTCACGCAGGGTGAGTGAGTTTCATACAGGGTGAGTGAGTTCCGTACAGGGTGGCAGTGTCTGGAGAAACGTCATCTTGAACTAAACGGTCTATTGACGAAGCCAACTCGGCGGTGTGTGTGTTTGTGTGTGTGAGTAAGTTACATACAGGGTGGCAGTAGTGTGTGGAGAGACATCATCTTGGACCTAAACGGTCAATAGACGAATCCAACTCGGCGTGCTCACGCAGGGTGAGTGAGTTACATACAGGGTGAGTGAGTTCCGTACAGGGTGGCAGTGTCTGGAGAAACGTCATCTTGAACTAAACGGTCTATTGACGAATCCAACTCGGCGGTGTGTGTGTTTGTGTGTGTGTGAGTGAGTTACATACAGGGTGGCAGTAGTGTGTGGAGAGACATCATCTTGGACCTAAACGGTCAATAGACGAATCCAACTCGGCGTGCTCACGCAGGGTGAGTGAGTTTCATACAGGGTGAGTGAGTTCCGTACAGGGTGGCAGTGTCTGGAGAAACGTCACCTTGAACTAAACGGTCTATTGACGAATCCAACTCGGCGGTGTGTGTGTGTGTGTGTGTGTGAGTGAGTTACATACAGGGTGGCAGTAGTGTGTGGAAACATCATCTTAGACCAAACGGTCTATAGACCAGTCCAATTCGGCGGCGTGCTCACGCAGGGTGAGTGATACATACAGGGTGGCAGTGTCTGGAGTAACACCATCTTGGTTGGACCAAACGGTCCATCAACGAATGTTGTTGTTTATGATGTTAGCTATCTAGTCGTGCGAGGTTGTTGATTTTTTTTCCAAATAACCCTGTATAGGCAATTAGGCAGTGCCTACCTAGTAAATGAAATGAGGTAGGCAGAAAGCACTTACAAATATCTGTTATTGATGAAAAGCACTGATTTTGAATAAGACGCTTTAAAAAGTACCTATCTACTGCCTACCTCGAAATAAACTTCATTTTGGCAGACTATGTATGTATGTTTGTATGTTCCACCGTAGCACCTAAACTACTGAACCGATTTTAATGAACGAGGTGTCAATAAATTCGTAATAACGGCCCGGGTGACATAGGCTATACAAAATTTATATGACGGAATTCATACCTCAGATTCTTACCTCTGAAAAAAAACCCGAGATAATCACTACGTGTTTGGTATCAAAAGAAAGGTCTTGGCAAGCACATTCCAAATATATAAGGTGTAAACTTATCAGTTAACTCTTTTCTAGGAGGTGGTTCTACTGCTCAAATAAAACAACTTTTTGTATGAGACCAACTTCGAAATCATAAAAAAAAAACATATCTTTATACAAACTGATCTCAGCTGGTCTGCCATTTTGTATGGGGAAATGGTTTTTTGTTTTGCGATATTGAAGTTGGTCCCATAGAAAAATTTGTTCTATTTAAGCAGTAGAATCATCCCCTAGAAAAGAGTTAACTGATAAGTTTACACCTTATATATGTAATATCATATTGTTTAAGTCCAAATATGTTCAAAATGCAGTTGTACGATTTTAACTTTTTTAAGTAATCGACTTATACGGCCTTACTTATAAAAATCAAGTAATCGACATCTTAGTAACTTATTTGCTAATCAGTGTTTAACTTGTTAATTATCGTTTAACTATTGAAATGAAAAAACCGGCCAAGTGCGAGTCGGACTCGCGCACGAAGGGTGTCGTACCATTATCTATAAAATCGGCAAAAAAAAACCAAGTTTGTTGTATGGGAGCCCCCTTAAATATTCTATTTTTTAGTATCTGTTGTTATAGCGGTAACAGAAATACATCATCTGTGAAAATTTCAACTCTCTAACTATCACGGTTCATGAGATACAGCCTGGTGACAGACGGACAGACAGACAGACGGACAGCGGGGCCTTAGTAATAGGGTCCCGTTTTACCCTTTGGGTACGGAACCCTAAAAATGGCCTATAATGACTAAACCAATAATGATTGAACTCTCCTCAAACAGGCGAGCTAGACAACGGCCGAGGCAGCGCTCGCCTGAACATGTTCCGGCACCTCCACGAAGTGAAGAGCGGCAGGACCTCGTCCCTCAGCCACGAGATACTCGGGTTCGATGCTCAGGTGAGGCTAATTAACGATAAGACCTTGATTGTACATCTTTCTGTCAACTTTAACGGTTATTTCTTAGAGTATCTATCTATCTATTTTAAGAGGCTCAGTCGCAAATTATCCAATATCCGTACATATTGTTCTCTGATTGTAAAGACATGAAATATAATTGGGATAAGATTGCACCTGATTTTAAAAGAACAGTTCTTATTCTTGTATGTGGGTAGAAGGGATTTTTCATTTTAATTCAATAATAAAGCTAAATCGCCAATATTTACCACCCTTATTTTAGAAAAATTACGTTCGATTTACGTTTGACCATCGTTTGACAAGAAAGTACAAGTTACCCTGAACATTCGATTTTACCATTTAATTGAAAATATGATCTATTTGCAGCTGACTTGAACACTTTTTTGTTTGCTCTCTTCTTAAGGCCTTAACACCACCCAAGTGCCTAAAATCTCGAATATGAAAAACAAATTGTCAGATTACCTGTTACTTGAATCTAAAAATTTAAAATACGATATGCTAGAAGAGGATTTAATAAACATTTTGAATTGAATAATTTTGATTTTCCGTTAAGTCCCTTGGATTAAAACATGCACAAAAAAGTGTCTATTTTTTCATAAATTGCAAATGTTCTCTTAAACGGCACAAGCTATTTCATTACTGTTTTCACGCAAAACAAGATTTTGAAAATATGCATGTTTTGAATTAAGAATTTTATTTGAAATTTCTCGTTAATGGCAATAATTTCATAAAAAACATGTTTTCCCGATTTTTAGAGGTCATCCGCACGCGCGAAAATGTATGGGCGCGTCGCGTCAAGGTCATTCAAGTGTGTTAAGGCCTTAATATACCAAAAAAAATAATTCAAAATAACGTAATCTTTAAGAAATTTCCATTTAAATATCAATGATTTTCTGTTATCACAAGCAACAATTGTAAATTTGAAAAACCACACAATAATATATATATTCCTTTTGAAATAATGTAATGTTTACTTATTTAAAAAATGAAAAATTTCGTAAGTAAACCTAAGTCGAAATGAGTATAAATTCAAGGAAAACCGATCGTGTACCATGGTTTCATTTTTTCAAAAATGATACTGTTGAAGTGGTTAGTTAAAATAAGTAATAACAACTGGTTTATAAACATAATACACTTTTATTTTAAGACCGCCATTACATGAACTACACATTGCAGTAGCATAGACAAGTAAGAGTAAAAAACAAAGACTAATAAATAGTGACAGCTCGCGCGGAGTTGTTCTCAAAGTAATTACTAGATGGCGCAACACGTCTAATTTAAATAATTAGGATTATAATATTTACCTAAAATTACAACAGATACGATTCCTAGAACTACGGCGTGGAATCGCGTTGGTTATTGTGCTTCTCTTCTAGTCGTATAATGCTATCTCACGGGGGCGTGGACGCTTTAGTTGCATTTTACTTTTTGATTGCTTTTGGTAACAGCGCCACTCTGAATCTCCTCTAGTACTGGAACAAATTTTGACATTTCACTTGTCAAACCAATAAATGGCCGCTTCCAATCTGTCATTAGACGTACTCTATCTAATCTGTGTGTCGTCTTACAGCCCCGTAGTGATCGAATAGAGAAATATAATGTAACAGTTACACTCCCGCTATCATCATCGTTTCAGTCACAGGACGTCCACTGCTGAACATAGGCCTCCCCCAGTGACTTCTGTCATCGGGGGGTTGTTGCCATACTCGCCACGCTCGGCAGGCGGGTTGGCGAGCGCAGTTTTTTATATTATTTCGCACGCAGACGCTGCGCCCCGTCTCGTGCTACAGGGTTTATTCGCCTCTTACGACACGCCTCCAGCGGGTCTAAAACGGCCGCATTGGATGTTTCATTTTTAATCTGATTCATTTAGTGAAATGTAGCGGGAATGATTTGCAAACCCTAAAACGGCCACATTAATAAATGAATCATATGCAATTCATTTCATCAAATGGATCATATTTGATGACGTTAAAAAAATATAGTGACGCGTCCAATCTTACTTTACGGTGAAAATGAATGTTTTTAACAACACAAAGGAACAAAATGTTTCAAAATACTCAAGTTTTGTGTGTTATACAAATATCAATACAAAATAATAATAAAAATAACATTAAAATGGTGGTTCACTAATTTGACATTTAATATGAATTACTCTTTTCTTAATAAGTGGACTGTAGCAGATTAAATAACAGATGCTGATGATTTTAATGCCAAAGCGTTTTATTTTAGTTTCAAACTGAGTAACACGTTTTTAATATAGTGCACAGACTACAGACAAGGGAGATCATACAAGGTGGGCAACCCAAAAAAAATAAAACAGTACTACCAACTAAATGTAATTACATTGTCTATTACAACACCCTCCCTCAATGTAATACATTTCAAATCTTAATGAGTATATACTAAGTATGTATTTCAAAACAATATAAAATAGAAAAACTAATTGTTGTTTACTAGACCACACTTTATAATACATTTCTTAAATAACTCTCTGTTTAGAGCTTTTGTTAAGATGTCGGCTGGTTGCTCACTAGTATTTATGTATGTAACACAAATTTTATTACTCTTTATCAAATCTTTAACAAAGTGAAAACGAATGTCTACATGTTTCAGACGTTTAATACTTTCTGTAGCTGCAGTTAAGATTGCTGACTGATTATCACAGTAAATATTTACTGGGCAAATATTCTGGAAACCAAAGTCATTTAGCAAATTTATTAACCAACAAGCTTCACTAGCAGCCATGCTCATAGCAACATACTCTGACTCTGTTGAAGACAGGCTCACTGATGCTTGTTTTTTAGAACTCCACAAGATCAAACAATTTGAAAACATGAACATGTATCCAGAAGTCGACTTTCTGTCCTTCAAATCACCACCCCAATCAGCGTCACAAAAGCCTTCTAAAACAACATCTGTACACTTGTAAATTAATTTATAATCTAAAGTACATTTTACATATCTTAGGACTCTTTTTAAAGCAGCGAGTAACACATTATTTGCACATTTTTGATATCTACTGAGCATTGCGACAGCAAAACATAAATCTGGTCTGGTACCTTGAACCGCATACATTAAGCTTCCTATCATTTGCCTACACAGTTTCTCACAATTTTTATCTATGTTTTGATTATCAAAAATTTTTGAAATAAAATTGCTGTCCATTGGTGTGTTCATGGGTTTACAATTTTCCATTTTGAATTTTTTAAGCACATTCTCCAAATAACTTTTCTGACTAAGTTCAGTTATACCTAATTTTAAATTTCGAGTCACTTTAATACCTAAGAAGTCAGATATAAACCCTAGATCCTTCATTTTAAATTCCCTATTTAAAACTGTTTTAAGCTGTATAATTTCAGAGTTATTTGTACCAAAAATCAACAGGTCATCGACATATAATAACACAAAAATCTTGTCTTCCCCATTATATTTTTTATATAAACATGAGTCACAGCTTGACCTAAGAAAACCTTCCTTAGTCATTACATCATTGAACTTATCGTTCCAACATTTAGGGGACATTTTTAACCCATATAAAGATTTTTTTAGTTTTACAATGTTGTTATTGTTAGAATAAGCCCCTTCAGGTAACTGAATATAAACATCATCTTGGATTTCCCCATACAAAAATGCTCCGGTAACATCCATTTGATAGATTGGTAGATTTAATTTAGTAGCAACAACTATAAAAATTCTGAATGTTGACAGCTTTGCTACAGGAGCATAGATGTCTTGATAACTAAACACATCATCTTGTTCAAACCCTCTAGCTACTAACCTGGCTTTGTACTGGTTTGGACCTTTTATTTTAAAAACCCACTTACTACTTACAATTTTACTTGAATCCACCGGCACATTAGACACTACCCATGTATTGTTTTCTGTCAGTGTTTGCAATTCGCGTTCTATGGCCTCCTGCCACTTGTCAGCATCACTTCTAGTCATAGCGTCCTTGTATGTCACTGGATCAGAATCCACATTAGTATGCACATTGTTACACTGATAAAAGGAGGTTTGTTTTCTTATTCTTTTAGATCTCTCATAGCGTGGTGGTGTATCATCTGCACTCGAAAAACTTAATTCATCTGGGCATTGATCATATTCACTTTCAGGTTCTGTGTCATATAGCAAATTTTCCTCAGCTAAACTTTCTGAACGTGCGACGTCTCCTGATTTTCGAATTTCTTCATTTACTACTGTTGCAGTCTCTTGTGATGGTTGGTCTTCTAAAGTTATTGTCTGATTTGTTTCCTGCACTTTATATACTTCATCTTCTAAGAAAACTATGTCCCGCTTTGTTTCTACGGTATTCTTTTGTGAAAAATATATCCTGTATCCTTTCACATCGTCGCTGTACCCAACCATCAATCCCTTTTCGCCTTTCTTGTCCCATTTCCTTCGTTTTTCTTTTGGAATGTGTACGTACGCTGGTATACCAAACACCTTCAATTGACAAATATCAAAACTTCTGTTTGTCCACACTTCAAAGGGGGATTTCCCATCTTCCTTGCTCTTTCCTGTCCTGTTGAGCACAAAAACCGCCGTATTTACGGCCTCTGCCCACAGTTTCTTTGGTAAATTCTTTGCATGTAGCATCGTCCTGGCAGCCTCAACCAGTGTTCTGTTTTCTCTTTCTGCCTTTCCGTTCTGCTCCGGTGTGTATGGAACAGTCATTTGATGTGTTATGCCGCGGTTTGAGAACATTTCTTTCACCTCTTTGTTAACAAATTCCAAGCCATTGTCGCTTCTAAAAATTTTAACCTTATTACCAGCAATATTCTCGGCCTTATTCAGAAAATCTTCAATGCAATTCTTGATTTCGTGTTTGTTTTTAACAAAGTAAACATGCCTATAGTTCGAGTAGTCATCTTTTAACAGTACAAAGTATCTCAACCCGCCTAATGACACTTCTTCCATCGGGCCACACGTATCGGCGTGTATCAACTCACATGTCTTCGTGCTGGTATAATCACTCTTAGCAAACGGTAATCGGTGAATTTTTCCTTGTAAACAACTTTCACACTTTGGAACTGAGGTTTGTTTGGCAACGATATTATTTTTCTGCAACACATTCTTGACATACTCGAAGTTTTGGTGCGCTAATTTTTCATGCCACATATTCAAATCGTTCAGATCTGATTTAGCAACATTTGCAGCATTGCATTTAAAGCGTAAATCCAAGTAATATCCGCATCCAACTCGATTTGCAACCGCACAAACATCACCATCTTTGTAAAATTTACAAGAGTTTTCATCTGTCATCATGACATAACCTTTTTCAGTAGCGCGGTTGACAGAAAATAAATTGACTTTCAAGTCAGGAACGAATAGCACATTATCTATGGTACTATCAATCCACTCTATTCCGTTTTGCACCTGTAGCACCATCTGTCCGCAGCCTAACACACTAATTGCTGTGCCGTTACCGACTATCACTGATTTTTGTGATGTGTTGTATGTAAAATTTGTAAATAATGCGCGATCACAGCACATATGTTCATCTGCACCAGAGTCCACGAGCCACTTAGATTTTTGATACTGTTCATATACTGTATTTGATACCACAAACGCGTTACTTTTTTTGTTATGGTTATTGCTATTGTCCTTGTTTTTTCTAAACCAACACTGTGCTTTGTAATGTCCCAGCTTACCACAGTAAAAACACTTGTTATTAACGTTATCTTCACTGTTCTTTTTGTTATTTTTACACTCGCTCTGGAAATGTCCTATTTTGCCGCACTTGAAACACTTTCCAGTCTTTTTATTCTTAACCACAAAAGCAGATGATGATGAAGTTTGCTGGGGCTCCTCGTTCTTCTCTAATAGCCGTTCTTCTTCCATTAGCAACCTGGCCACTAAATTGTCTAAGGTTTGCTTATCTTCAGGACACGATTCCCATGCCGAAATAAAATGTTTGTATTCTTCTGGCAGCGACATAAGTATTTTAGTTATTACAAATTTGTCAGACATTTTTTCGCCCATTTGTTCTAACTGGTTTTGCATTTCTTGAATCTTCGAAAGGAATACAGACATTTCAGCACCCTTTTCATATTTGTATTTGAAGAATCGTTGTTGCACAATGTGAATGCTGGTCTCGGTTCGTTGTTCATAGACACTCTGTAACTTCCGCCACATTTCAGCTGCAGTTGAACAAGATATAATGTGTAACATAACGTCATCAGTCATCCTCGTGACTATTAAAGTCTGAGCCTTAGCATCCTTGTTCTCCCAAACGGTTTTCTCTACAGCATCTTCAGGCTTTGTGTATCGGCCTTCTACTATATCCAGCCAGCCTTGTCCGCGCAACAGCACTTTAGTTTGAAATTTCCAAATATTCCAGTTCCTGGAGCCTTCGAGTCTCATCACGTTTTGGCTGCTGTCCATCTTGATGAATATACCTCACAAGATGTTCTTTTTCGCCTTCCTGCACGATGTAAGGTAGCCGTGTGGTTTTTAACCTAACCTCAATTTGTCGGTTAACCAGAGTGCAGTAACTTAACAACTCAGCAAGTTTTATTTATTCAATCAGGGTATATGTGCCTGGGCCCATAACCTGTAGCAGATTAAATAAAAGATGCTGATGATTTTAATGCCAAAGCGTTTTATTTTAGTTTCAAACTGAGTAACACGTTTTTAATATAGTGCACAGACTACAGACAAGGGAGATCATACAAGGTGGGCAACCCAAAAAAAATAAAACAGTACTACCAACTAAATGTAATTACATTGTCTATTACAACATGGACCATATTACGAATTTCCATACAAAACTGTCAAATTAGATGAACTGCAAATATGAAATGTTCGAGGCTTCTTTTATGATTCATCAAATAACATTTTATTTTAAGATTTGCTAAATGAAACATATTATGAACGGAATATGAAACATCCAATGCGGCCGTTTTAGACCCGCTGTTGGCGGTGGGGAAGTGTATTCTTTACGGCCGTCCCCACACGGCACATAGTTTACGAGAAAATGCGATTCGAGTTTCAAGTAACGGTATTTTATTTAAATTTTATTTTATTACTAGCTGACCCGGCAAACGTTGTTTTGCCATATAAATAATTTTTAAGTAATTTCTGTTAAAGGTGGACAACCCTTATCACTAATTCTCAGACCTACTCAATATGCTCACAAAATTTCATGAGAATCGGTCAAGCCGTTTCGGAGGAGTACGGGAACGAACATTGTGACACGAGAATTTTATATATAAGATTTTACCCTGCAGGGTAACGTGGTAAACTACGGCTGTTCCGAGCTGATGACGGCCGAACGGATCGGCGAGCGGTCCGCCAAGCTGGTCTCCTTCCTCGACCTCGCGGGGCACAGCAAGTACCAGCGCACCACGCTGCACGGCCTGTCCGGCTACTGTCCGCACCGCGCCATGCTGCTGGTGAGCCCTGTACACCCAGACACACAGCCAGTACCAGCGCACCACGCTGCACGGCCTGTCCGGCTACTGTCCGCACCGCGCCATGCTGCTGGTGAGCCCTGTACACCCAGACACACAGCCAGTACCAGCGCACCACGCTGCACGGCCTGTCCGGCTACTGTCCGCACCGCGCCATGCTGCTGGTGAGCCCTGTACACCCAGACACACAGCCAGTACCAGCGCACCACGCTGCACGGCCTGTCCGGCTACTGTCCGCACCGCGCCATGCTGCTGGTGAGCCCTGTACACCCAGACACACAGCCAGTACCAGCGCACCACGCTGCACGGCCTGTCCGGCTACTGTCCGCACCGCGCCATGCTGCTGGTGAGCCCTGTACACCCAGACACACAGCCAGTACCAGCGCACCACGCTGCACGGCCTGTCCGGCTACTGTCCGCACCGCGCCATGCTGCTGGTGAGCCCTGTACACCCAGACACACAGCCAGTACCAGCGCACCACGCTGCACGGCCTGTCCGGCTACTGTCCGCACCGCGCCATGCTGCTGGTGAGCCCTGTACACCCAGACACACAGCCAGTACCAGCGCACCACGCTGCACGGCCTGTCCGGCTACTGTCCGCACCGCGCCATGCTGCTGGTGAGCCCTGTACACCCAGACACACAGCCAGTACCAGCGCACCACGCTGCACGGCCTGTCCGGCTACTGTCCGCACCGCGCCATGCTGCTGGTGAGCCCTGTACACCCAGACACACAGCCAGTACCAGCGCACCACGCTGCACGGCCTGTCCGGCTACTGTCCGCACCGCGCCATGCTGCTGGTGAGCCCTGTACACCCAGACACACAGCCAGTACCAGCGCACCACGCTGCACGGCCTGTCCGGCTACTGTCCGCACCGCGCCATGCTGCTGGTGAGCCCTGTACACCCAGACACACAGCCAGTACATGACTTATCTTGTGTGTTTTTATTTCAATATTTAAACTTAATGCCATAAGGCATTCTCTACCAATGTGTTTCACACACAACGGTGTATGTATATTCAAATTAATTTTTAGGAATGTAGTTTTTAAGTGGTGACATCCACTGCAGTATGAGTAGGTTCCTGCGGGTCTAAAACGGCCGCATTGGATGTTTCATTTTTAATCTGATTCATTTAGTGAAATGTAGCGGAAATGATTTGCAAACCCTAAAATGGCCACATTAATAAATGAATCATATGCAATTCATTTCATCAAATAAATCATATTTGATGACGTTAAAAAAATATAGTGACACGTCCAATCTTACTTTACGGTTTTTGTGAAAATGAATGTTTTTAACAACACAAAGGAACAAAATATTTAAAAATACTCAAGTTTTGTGTGTTCTACAAATATGAATACAAAATAATAATAAAAATAACATTAAAATGGTGGTTCACCAATTTGACATTTAATATGAATTACTCTTTTCATAATAAGTGGACCATATTACGAATTTCCATACAAAACTGTCAAATTAGATGAACTGCAAATATGAAATGTTCGAGGTTCATTTTATGATTCATCAAATAACATTTCATTTTAAGATTTGCTAAATGAAACATATTATGAACGGAATATGAAACATCCAATGCGGCCGTTTTAGCCCCGCTGGTGGAAGTTGCGATATGAAACTGTTAGCTTTGAAGACCTCCGTAGCCGAGAGGCGAGTACACCGGACTTGACGTTGCTATAAAGGCACTCGCTCGTAGTGTATTGAGACGTGTGGGTTCGGATCCCGCCTGTTGCGGTCTTTTTTTTTCTAGTGGTTACATTATCTTGAATAACTTTTTGTGCGCATCCATAACTTTTTAAGGATATTAAGTACTATATTTATTTTCATTTTAGTCGGTTTCTGATTTCACTAGAGTATGATCCTAATTTTTATGAAAACTGATCATGCTTTGACCCATTTTCTATTTGTTATTTATTTTGTGAATATTATGTAAAAAAATATGTGAAAAAGTTTAGTACTAATTTTAGTAATTCAAAATTGTTTTAAATGTAAATAAACAATTTTACATCGAAATATTAAAATACAAGTCTGGATTTAGAAAAAAAATGGCGGCGACCAAGATTCGAAGTCGCGCCCCATGGAATATTATCCCGAATTATTAGTACTTTGGGCATCAATACTTGACAATCAATAACGAAATTACTAATTAGGTTTTAACTTGAAACGACCGTTTATGACATATTTACGTCATTTAGACTTGACCTTTGGACGTGACACACAAATGTCTTCAAATAAAATTTATTGTTAATCAAAGTTGATGAAAAACATTGGAATCGAGAATAGGGTTACCAAATTGTCTTTGTAAGATTCACCGTAAGAATTTATTCCAAAATTATTGCTTTTGGGATCAAATCTCTCTCTCGATCAAAGCAAAACTCTCTTAAAACCCTTTTAGCCATTTCAACCATTTTTTACCGGTAATTATTATTTTTCCAAGGTAAAACAAACGTCGATGCAACATGATAATTTTAATGTTTGAGCGCTCGAGCGTAAGCATGTAAATCGTATGCCATGCAATATTTTGCAAAGAGTAAGTTGTGCCCAATGAATCATCTGATTAAATAATATTTGATTAAATGAAACATGACCAAAAAATTATTTGTTGTACAATAATATCCCAAAAAAGAGATTTCGTAATTAAAAAATTGCAATGAGGTGTTTTTGATAAATGCTTTTTTGCCAAATGAAAATTTGCGTAAAATAGATGAGTTGCAATATTTTGGGAAACGTTTTCTGGCTAAACATTGCTAATCCAAATTTTATCCTAAAAATTGATTTTTAAAATCACTTTCCAAATATGAAAACAAATCCCCTTTTTATATTCCCATATAAAACTACAATGCTCCAACTGGTAGCCCTACAAACAAATATTTGACGGTTGTCGAAAACTAACATTATTTTGTAGCTTCTTGCTTTTGACCGTTAATTTCCAGAGAGTATATAATAACTCAATTTAAAAAAAACTTATATTTTAAAGTTTGGATTTCCTTTTTTTATTTTTATAAATTATTCGATAAAATAATACGAAATGCATATTACCTCTATAATCAACATATATGCCGTGTTTAGTTTTTATCAATCCAATAACTGACGTTGCGTTTCCATAAATGATAGTTTAAGTTAAAACCGATAGATGGCATTATACAGTAAATGTTTTAAATTTTAGTTAAAATGATTTGTTTTGAAATAAATGTTAAAATTCTATTAACATTTCATTTCTAAAAAACAAATGTGTTAAAAAAGTGTTTTGATAACGTTTTTATCAAGAGTTATCGTTCATTGAAATCAACCCCAATCCTAATGAGCCTTGTAGTGACATCTATTCGTTTTTAATATGTACTAAATCTACGATATATGGCGTTGACCAGACATGCTACCGTCAACGCCCTATAGAAATATTTTTACAAATATTTGACTATTGGTTAAGATCAGAAATGCTTAAACATTGTAAATTTTATAATAATTTTATAATAATAGTAATAATTTTATTTTTTTTAACATTAATTCAGTACGTCAACAACCGTCATACTAAACACTAACGGCCTTACCACAAAACGATGACTAAGTGTTGAACACTTGTCTAAAGATTATGACGACCGTCTGGTGTAGTGGTTCGCGCTCCGGACTACAATGTCTGGCGGTTGCGGGTTCGAATCCCGCGAGGGGCAAATGTGAGTGTGATGAGCACGGACATTTGCACCGAAGTCGTTTATAAACGTATTTAAGTATGGTTATCCGTTATCTAGTCGCCATAGCACAAGCTTTGCTTAGTTTGGGGCTAGATAATTGGTGTGATTGTCAGTGGCGTGCGGTGCATATAGGCAATCAGGCAGTGCTTACCTAATAAATGAAATGAGGTAGGCAGAAGGTACTTTTAAATATGTGTTATTGACGAAAACGACTGATTTTTACCAATAAAACACATGTGTAGGTATCTACTGCCTACCTCGAAACAAAAAATGTGTGTTATTGACGAAAACCACAGATTTTCATCAATAAAACTCATTTCTAAGTATATACTGCCTACCTCGAAATAAAACCAATGCCCGCCACTGGTGATTGTGGAAACAATTTATTTATTTTATTTATTTAACCCATTTGAAAAGTTCACACTTCAGACATTCGAGACATATTAATACACATTTCAAATTGGTTGACTTATCTGTAAACAGGTGTTCAACAATAGTCTATCTTTTTGTAGTAAGGCCATAACGATTCAGGAAAAGATTTGCCACAATAACTCTGTAACAACATTACGTTTTAACAAACTCTTAAACTTTGGTGATCCTTTCTATTCGACGTGCACATCAACTAACTTCAACTCAACTACAATTAAAGTGTATAGCCCTACAAATCATACACAAATTATACATTTATTAAAAGCCGCCACTGATTAATGTTATTTTCCTCAGATCTCGGCCACAGCCGGCATCACCCGCATCACAGAGGAACATCTCGGCTTGCTCCTCGCTCTGGACCTGCCGTTCTTCGCCGTGGTCTCCAAGTGCGACATCGCTGCGGCGGGCGTGGTGCCGATACTGAGGCGGCTGGGGGACCTGCTGAAGCCGCATAATAAGGTAGGAGAAATTGCGGGTGGAGTGCGTCATTTGGAATGAGAGTGCGTCATTTGGGATGAAAGTGCGTCATTTGGAGTGAGTGTGCGTCATTTAGGATGAAAGTGTGTCATTTGGAATGAGAGTGTGTCATTTGGAATGAGAGTGTGTCATTTTGAATAAAGGGGCGTCATTTTAACACCAAAATGTATCTCGCACTGGACCTATTGTTCTTCGCCGTGGTCTCCAAGTGCGACATCGCTGCGGCGGGCGTGGCGCCGATACTGAAGCGGCTGGGTGAACTGCCGAAGCCGCATAATAAGGTACGTGGGGGTAGTATAAAAGTGCGTCATTTGGGCTGAGAGTGCGTCATTTGGAGAGAAAGTGCGTCATTTGAGATTAGAGTACGTAATTTGGAGTGAGAGTACGTCATTCGGGGTAAGAGTGCGTCATTTGGACTGAAAGTATGTTGGAATACGTAAAATTGAATTATTTCCAAAATACCACTTTGCCATGAAATTTGCTTAAAAGTATTTTTTTCAAAATTGTGTCATTTTAATCTGTAAACATCGTTGATGTGACATTACGAACCGCTATTTTGCCGTACATTTGTTGTCCTGCCAAAAAAACCATCAATTCGTTATATTATTGTAAAAAACATACCCCATTTTGCCGATACTTACTTTATTATTGCCCATAAAAACATAAGTTTGTCAAAAATTCTGTGTCATTCATGTCTAAAAAATTATCAATTCCATCTTAATCAGAAACCCCTGCTGATAACTGACGAGAACTTGGCGCGGAACTGCGTGGCGCCGCAGAACCTGATACTGGACACCATAGACAATGGAGAAGACGAGGAAACGCCCATAAAGAAGGAGGAAGAGTAAGTAGCTTAGTGACAACTTTCGATATTTATTTACAAAATTGACTTTTACAGCTTAAAAATATATGCAAGCGCTAAATAACGTTACACAATAAAGGTTAATCTACATCTTACTAGTATTATAAATGCGAAAATTTTCTTTGTATGTTTGTTACTCTTTCACGCAAAAACTACTGAACGGAATTTGATGAAATTTTGCATACATATAGAATAAGATCCGGATTAACATATAGGATACTTTTTATCCCGGTTAAATGTTCCTGTGGGATATATTGAATAAACTTAGATGGCGCGAGCGATGTCGCGGGCAATAGCTCGTGTATATAATATACATTATACCGTTCCGTCTCCATGTTAATCCATTATTGTTTTTTTAAAGCGTCAATATTCGCATGACTTAATATGTAGTCAAACATGAGAACTTTAGAATTAATATCTTTGTATCACTATGTTAAGCAAATATATAATTATTTTTCATGGCGTCTCACTTGGTTCACATCTAACGCTGTATTTACTTACTTTAGGATCAGAATTATGTATATTTATATATTTATTACAAAATAAATGTACAATTGGCGGAATTAATGCCTTAAGGCATTCTCTACCAGTCAACTATTGTGCCAGGCAGAAACATTGAATGGCGGTGTGGTAATTAACTACAGAGTAGAATGAAAAATATTTAAAAAATATACATATACGATAAAAATAATATAACAAAATATATAAGGTCCGATTTTATTAGTGTA
Source organism: Anania fuscalis (assembly GCA_950371115.1). NCBI lineage: Eukaryota > Metazoa > Arthropoda > Insecta > Lepidoptera > Crambidae > Anania > Anania fuscalis. Next base: position 924,029 of record OX493354.1, read on the forward strand.
CATCCTGTAAACCTGTGACTATATAGGTGAAAAGCAGTCGTAAAAACCAACTTTCAAATCTATCTTAAAAACTAAAAAAGTTAAAAATAAAAACATCGACTTCATATTGCATAAACTCGTCCTATCTTCAACTCTGTCTCGCTCTGTACAAGGGGAAGGAATAAGACAATAATCAGATGGTTAAACGTAGCAAAGACAGGACGAGTTTATGCAATATGAAGTCAATGTTGTTGATTTAGATTTTAAACTTTTTTAGTTTTTATGGTATACATTTGAAAATTGGTTTTTACGATTGCTTTTCACCTATATAGTCACAGGATAACAGGATGTACACTAATAAAATCGGAACTTATATACATTATATTGATTATACTCATATATGTTAACTACACATAGAAATTAAATATACAATGTTATATGGGCGGAACTTCTAACCTGCGATATCAAATTTTATCGACAAAAATAATAATTTGGGGGGTCAAGCCCTCACCCCCTAAATAGCGGCCATTTTGGTTTTTTAATACTTTAGGCAATATTAAAGGTTTTATGTGTCGTAGAAGCATGAAAGAAATACCACAAGATAGCTAAAAGAACAGAGTAACTAACCATAAATTCATTTCTGGTGTACAGGGTTTCCTTTTCTAAAAAAAAAAAAAAAATCGAAAAAAAAACCTTTTCGCGGATTTGTTTTGATCCCAAATGACATTTTTTTTATAATAAAATTAGATACCGAACTTAGCTTTAACGGGTTAGAACAACCGCCCCTATCACAATATAGACATACATTGAAGACCGTCTGGTGTAGTGGTTCGCGCTCCGGACTACAATGCCTGGCGGTTGCGGGTTCGAATCCCGCGAGGGGCAAATGTTAGTGTGATGAGCACGAGCATTTGCACTTAAGTCATGGATGTTTATAAACGTATTTAAGTATGTTTATCCGTTATCTAGTCATCATAGTACAAGCTTTGCTTAGTTTGGGACTAGATAATTGGTGTGTAGGCGTCTCGCGGAACAAATGAAACAGTCTCCAGGCTACAACAACGTTTATTTCAGTATCACTTCACTTATAACACTATTATTGCTACTAGAGCTCTTTTCACCTCGACGGTTGGTACAAGACTGACTAAATTCACTGACTGTCGGATCTCAACGTCTTCTAGGGTAAAACAATTCGCGACGCTAGCGCCATCTCTTGAACTTTAATAATATTATGATTTTTTTTACCTTAGAAGCATGTTTATATTATTACATTATTTTAATTAATATTTCTTGATTATAAATTATTAAAGATTTTTACATTTATGTAGATATTACAAATATTGATTATTAAATACGTCTTATTTATTGATTTTGGAAGGAACATGCTTAAACTTATATTTATGTTAAATAGTATTTAATGAATTATTTTCACAGGTGTGCTTGTGGAAATTATTTATTTATTTATACAATTTACTATCGCGGACTCCGAGGCCTTACCCCTTTGTAGAAATATTCCTGTGTAAGCGCATCGCGCCGGAAGTTTGGTTATGCATTTTACTACGTTTTACTACAATCAATTAGATACATAGATGCTAGCTTGCTTGTGCCTAAACACCTATTGTCTTGATTGAACCTGAAACATAAATAAACGTAGGGCGTGACTTGAAGTGAGTGGCAATGCGGTGCTTGCAAACGATTGTAGCTTTAAGACTGGTCAGGCGTCGGAGCCCGCGATAGTACGTGATGTTGTTCAACATGTATTGTCACCAGGTCGGCAATGGAAGAGGTGTGCGTGTTCCCTGTGTCGTGTGTGAGAGGGCGCGGGCTCGCCGCCCTCCACGCGTATCTGTTAGCGCTGGAGCCTCCGCATCCTGGCAGGGCTACGCACCAGGTAACACCAATACTTAATACTGTAAGCTTACTAGTGTAACAGTATTAATAATTGTAAATTTTTGTTTTTAGCAATTCCATGCAAGGTTTAATTGAAGATAAATAACACTTGAAAAAAATCATCGACCTCAGGTGGGACTCGAACCCAAAACAAAAATTTACAATGTTTAAGCATTTCTGATCTTAAACAATAGTCAAATATTTGTAAAAATATTTCTATAAGGTGTTGACGGTAGTATACTACTCAGCTATACATATAGCTACAACATTGATCAGAATACGCTGGCTTCGACAGCGAGAAAAAACACTTGATTAATTTCATCTTGTCACGTGACGTCCTCGGTAGCTTAGTGGTCAAAGCACTCGCCCGGTATGCGATGGAACGTGGGTTCGAGTATTAATAATTATTTGAAAAAAAAACCAACAACCTCGCACGGCTAGATAGCTAACATAATATTTGTTCTACGACTTATAATTTGACACATTTTACTTTCATACAAAAATTAATATCAATTTATTTTTACGTCTCAATGTTCTTACCTCTGTGCGCTTCACATCGGGCGGGGTAACATAGACTTACAAATGGCACGACAGTACAATAAAAACTTGGAAAATAATTTTTATTTATCTGTTCAGTTATGATAAAACTCGTAGAACAAATGATGTTGTGTATGATGTTAGCTATCTAGTCGTGCGAGGTTGTTGATTTTTTTCAAATAACCCTGTATAAATTAGCATAAGTGTGCATTATTTATTGGAGTAATTAAATTACTCCTTACTTCAATATGTATAATTGTATGTTCTTTGGCGAGACATTCAAGGCCGGAGTTTCTGGAAACAAGAGCTGTTTTATAATCTATACTAATATTATAAAGAGGAAAGATTTGTACCTATTTTTGTATGTTTGTAATGAATAGGTCAAAAAGTACTAGGCCGATTTACAAAATTCTTTCACCAATAGAATGCTACATTCTTCCAATATGACATAGGCTACATTTCATTTTGAAAAAAATTAGGGATCCTTGGTAAAATTTGAACAATAAACTCATTTTTCTATACCTTCGGTTACACCGAAGTTGTAGAAAAATGAGTTAAAATGTCTTTCGTCGAATGCGCTGCCGAAACTATTAGCGATAATTGTCTACCCCGTGCGAAGCCGGGACGGGCTGTTAGTTAGTAATATTTTTATGCGCAGAATATATCATTGTACAGCATGAAAACCTTGTTGATTATTTCATTATTCTGTACTTCTGAGGCTGTCCAATATAATATGCAATCGTTTATTGCTTCCGTAAAAGTAAAGTATGCCTATATACGTCCCACTGCAGGGCACAGGCCTCACCTCAACTATGAGCTGGTTTGGGCCATACTCCACCACGCGGGCCCGGTGCGGTGCGGTGGAGGGGTGTTGTAAGGCCAGTGACTAAACCTTACTGTCAGATGATTTCACCTCATTTTAAGTTGCTGTGCATTATTTTTAGATAGCTGATGGTTTTGTTCCAGGAAAGCTGCGAGTTCCAGATAGACGAGATCTTCCACGTGGGAGGGTCAGCAGGCCCAGTGGTGGGCGGCCTGATGGCGCGTGGGCAACTGTACGAGGGAGACAACCTGATCATAGGTAACTATAGATTCTGCGAGAGAAAGAGAGGGAGAATGTATGAGCAATTACATACAGACATGTTTTTTTCCGACTGCCAAACGAGGGTTATGATTTTAGAGTGTATGTCTGCATGTATATTTCTTTGACCTACAGCCTTAACCGTTTAACGGATATAAAAGTATAATATATCAATAGATTTGTCTCAAATGTGGCAGTTACATGGGGTATGTTATTTCCCGAAATTCCCATGGGAACAGAAATTATGCGGGACAAACGGATCTGCAATACTGCTAAACCGATTTTGAAATATTCTTTTAATAACAAAAGGTCACATATTTTCAGTGCTTATAGTATTTAATACTTTATTTCCCAAAATTCCTACGGGAACCAATAAAAAATACATTGGAAAAAAGGAAGGGATAACCGTTTAATGGGTATCAACGATATGTCGTTAGATTCGTCTCAGTTGTGGGAGTGTCATAGGCTATGTTATTACCCGAAATTCTCATTGGTACAGGAATTAATCGGGAAAAACCGATTTCAAACACTACTCACTCGAGTTAATAACTTTTTTTTTCAATGAAAAGTTGCAAATAAGGCTTTATAGTTCATTGAACAGTAGATACGCTGTACTTTATTATGTGAAGACCTACGAAGCCGAAACGTGGAACATGACATATTGACATTACTTGCGTTGGATGATGATGATGAGTTTTTAAAGTTTAATAGCCTTACTACAAAAAAGATAGACTAGTGTTAAACACCTGTCTAAACATAAGTCAACCAATTTGAAATGTTTCCTAATAATATGTCTAGAATGTCTGATGTGTCAACATTTAAAATTTTTTGACTAATGTTTAGACAAGTGTTAAACACTAGTTTATCTTTTTGTAGTAAGGGCATAAGGGTCTGACATAGTAACATTTCTTCCAGGCCCATTCGAAACGGGAGAATTCCGTCAGATATCCGTCCGCACTATCTACCGCAACCGCGCCCGCTGCGGCGGCGTCCGCGCCGGCCACTGCGCCAGCCTCGGGCTCGCGGGCTGCCTCGGGCTCCGCCTCCGCGCCGGCATGGTGCTGCTGGCGAAGCGCGAGGGGCCGCCCAGCACGCCCAGCTTCGGCGGCTGCGACTCCTGCAGCCATCGGGTGAGTACCAGGGGACTAGCGCTGGGAAGAGTTGGCAAGATGAGAGGAGCTGGATCGCAGCTCATAGCCACTGTGGATGATGAGTGGATTACCAGGAAGGTCACCGTGATAAGGAAGAACAGAAGCCTGACAGAAGAATACTGTCTAAATATAGACTTGCAAAGTACCAGGCGCCCATAGCAACTAAGAAAGTTTCCGTAGCGCTGCCGTAGTTTGTTTCTAACAGCGGGACTTTTCAACTGCCTATAGCTGCTACGGGAGAAGACTAAAGTTCCAGGACACCATGATTAGAAAGGAGATGGGCCCCAGGATTGCTGGACAGCAGGTTTCCTCAACTGTCTATCTATATGGTAAAGACTCGCGAAGTACCAGGAGCTCATAGCTGCTAAGGAAGTTTCCGTAGCCCTGCCGTAGTTTGTCGTAGCATTCATCCACACTACGAGTGCTACGAGTCGTAGCATTTAACGCGGTCGTAGCGGGCTGTGTGCTACGCGGTATCTGAAATAGGATACTCTCCACAAAAAAGCACCAGGCGCCTATAGCTACCAAGGACGTTGGGTAAGCAACAAGCTGCCGTAGCACTCATTCATACCTTTGCTTTGGAGACGTAGCATTATTGTGCGCGCTCGTAGCATCGCGAGCAATCGTAGCGTGATGGAGAGTGCTTTAGTTACTTAGTACGGTGGACCTAGGTCACATGAGTAAAGAAACGGAATTCTTTACTCATGTGCCTAGGTACTACAGGTTCCATAAATCTAGGTTCTATACTGAAAGTCTAAGCATCGGCTTAGACTCGGGCTCGCGGGCTGCCTCGGAGTAAGTGAGTACCAGGAGCTTATAGCTGCTAAGGAAGTTTCCGTAGTGCTGCCGTATATTCTAGATATAGCAGGACTTTTCAACTGCGTATAGCTGCTACGGGAGAAGACTTGTTCCAGGACACCATGATTAAGTAAGGAGATGGGACCAGGCAGGATTGCTAGACAGCACAGGTTTCCTCAACTGTCTATATGGTAAAGACTCGCGAAGTACCAGGTGCTTATAGCTGCTAAGGAAGTGTCCGTAGCGCTGCCGTGGTTCGTCGTAGCATTTGTTCATACTACGAGTCGTAGCATTGCGCGCGCTCGTAGCAGGGTGTGCGCTACGCGGCAGAAGACTGAACTAGGATTTTATCGCAAAGTACCAGGCGCTTATAGCTAATAAGGAAGTCAGTTTGTTTAGCAATAAGTTACCGTAGCATTGCCACATGAGTAAAGAATGCGCTGTGATTGGTACATCACTACAAGTGCAACGCGTGTGTGTGCGTGACCACTGGCCGCTTGTCACGTATGAGCCGAAACCGCTTCAAACTAGATCAGCCAGTGGTCGATCTCAGGGCGTGCAGGCGTGACGCGACGCTCGAATGTCGTGCGTGTTTTGATTTGTTATCGAGTTTCTCACATAATACGTAGTAATATTTTTGTTTTAGTATTTAAAAAGTGTTGTAAATATGGTTGTACATTGTACTGTGTGTGATAATACCTCCTGACAATTTTATTGCATTTGTTGAATTGCTTGAGCAAAAATTTCGCGAATATTTTTATCTTCATGTACAAATTGTTAATATTGGTAATGACATATTAGCACGTTTGCAAGATTGTACATTTCATATGCCATGTGATTATTTACCATTGGATTATTTGAAAAAACTTTATATTAGATTTAGAATTTATCATTTGATTAAAAGACACAACAAATTATTAAAAACCAAAAGTAATAAAAAAAATATTTAGAGTATGTAATTTGTAAAAAAAATAACCTATTTTAATAATAAATGTGAAAAAAAGAACATTTATATTTTAAATTTATTCAATTGTGCCAACCCTACCAAAATAGGTATAAATTTTGCTAGCTCTTTAGAAGCTTTGTCTCTGTTCCGTTTCTTTACTCATGTGGCAGAAGACTGAACTAGGATTTTATCGCAAAGTACCAGGCGCTTATAGCTAATAAGGAAGTCAGTTTGCTTACCAATAAGTTAACGTAGCATTGCCGTAGTTCTCGGTAGCGATCTTTCATACTACGAGTCGTAGCAGTGCTCGCGCTCGTAGTGAGTGAGTTTGACATAGGGGGGTGGAGAGTAACTGCTTTATGTTTTTGCCTCTCTAGCATGAGAAACAAAACACGATATGTTAAAGCAATTTATCGCATATCTTTTGTCAAAATATGAACTTTTATCGAAAAAGCGAGCATAACCGTGACGTCGCCGGCACGGACATGCTCACTGTTTTAATAAAAGATCAAGTTGGCGTCTATGTTATCATATTTTGAAAGTAAAGAGGCAAAAAATCGCTATATCATATCGTGTTTTGTTGCTCGTGCTAGAGGGTCTGGGCTCCCAAGAAGATCCTATACTAGTATCACCAGTGGGCACGCTGATATCAGGCTTGAGTTAAGTATACAGTAAACTCCCATAGTTACTAAGGAATATCTAATCTACTATCACAAACCCGCCGTTATACGTAACACGCTACTATCATCACTCGTAGCACGAATAACGTATAGCGGCGGCGCGCTAGACAGATAGTCCACTCGTAACTAAGCGCCATTGCATCTTTTGTTTGCCTGCATCCTACACTGTTTATCCATTCCGTATGGTGTGCTTTTGTGGTTCTCTCACGCAGCCGCAGAGTAGGTTTGTATGGAGAAGCTAAAAAAAAATCTCGATTTCGATGTTGCTCCTATAACAAAAAGTTGTTGTACCTATATGACCAGCTGATCATGTGGTTTTAAGGAGTGTCCTCAAAATGGCGATATTGAGTTCACGGACGTAAAAAAAATACGGACGTAACCTCGTCTAACCTTAAGTGAAGCATAATAATGGCCGCCCGTTTAGGCTGTGTGCGTGATTTAAGGGTTGCTATATAAACCATCAATTTCCCTGCTGTTTGGTGGTACCAATCGATCTCAGTTAACTTATGTAGTTTACATATATTTTTTAACAGAAATATTAACGGTTGATCTATGTTGACCTACCAAACATATTTTTTTATGATCACTGTAATAGAAAATAAAACACATGTTACGTATAAAGAAATATATTTTTACACATGACATTATTAGTGATAAGGCTATGACTATCTAAGCGGACAGTTGCGTTTACAGGCCATCTCGGACAGTACCTATGGGACAGAACTTCAGTCGGACTGTCACTCGCGAAGTCGTGTGTGTTTATAGTTAGAGAGTTGGTCCAATTGTAAGAGTTGTCCGTTTGTATCACGGGAGTCTTCTCAGAAGGTTTGGACGATGATAAAAAAGTTAACCTGTATACTTATAGGTAGGAGCTCCCACAGTTGTTACAGATTCTCTAAACTGCTACACGCTCGTAAATTACTGTAGGTAGGTACTATATAAGGTCCAATTTTATTAGTGTTCATCCTGTTAACCTGTGACTATACAGGTGAAAAGCAATCGTACAAACCAATTTTCAAATGTGTACCATAAAAACTAAAAAAGTTAAAAATCAACAACATTGACTTTATATTGCATAAACTCGTCCTATCTTTGCTACGTTTTACCATCTGGTTATCCGTCTTATTATTGAAGATAGGTAGTTTATGCAATATAAAGTCGATGTTGTTATTTTGTAATTTATTTTTAACTTTTTTAGTTTTTATGATAGACATTTGAAAGTTGGTTTTTACGATTGCTTTTCACCTATATAGTCACAGGTTAACAGGATGAACACTAATAAAATCGGACCTTATATTAGACGTTAAGTAAAGTTAACTATCAAACAAACACACACACACACACACACACACACACACACACACACACACACACACACACACACACACACGCACACGCACACGCGCGCGCACACACACACGCATACGCGCACGCATACGCGCACGCACACACACACACACACACACAAACACACACACACACGGACGTACACATCAGAGAGAGGGAGAGAGAAAAGCGCCGTAATATAAAGGTTTCCATAAATTATTTAAGATTTCTTCAAAAAGGTTTAAACATTTATTTCTTTTGTTATTTAATTCGAAATGCGACTTTCGGACGATTACAAAGTTGCAAAACTTAAAAAAGTAGATTCGTTATTGGCTGTAAGTTGAGTTCTTAAGTTAATTTAATTGTAATTACAGCTGTGGATCTTATAATAAAATAAATTTTGTTTCAGGCTAAAGATATAGTACTCAACCATCAACAGAATTCCAAAGACAAGTCGAAGAACCGCAAGAACGTGCGTCGGAAAAACAAGAACTTGCTGCAGGACATAGCCAATGTAGAGAGCTCCCTAGCCAAGACCATAGACAACGACCAGAACATTTACAAGTCGGACAGCGAGGGCGTAGACAAAACTGAAGATAATTATAGGTGAGACATTAAATTAATTAAGTCAAGTTCTTTTTTAGGTTTCCGTACCCAAAGGGTAAAACGGGACCATATTACTGAGGCTCCGCTGTCCGTCCGTCTGTCTGTCTGTCCGTCTGTCACTAGGCTGTATCTTATTAACCGTGGTAGTTGGAGAGTTGAAATTTTCACAGATGATGTATTTCTGTTGCCGCTATAACAACAAATACTAAAAACCAGTATAAAATAAATATTTAAGGAGGCTCCCATACAAGAAACGTGTTTTTTTGCCGTTTTTATAGATAGATAATGGTACGGAACCCTTCGTGCACGAGTCCGACACGCACTTGGCCAGTTTTTTACTTAGCTCACGGTACTTACCGATCTACGCGGGTCACCGGTGAGGCTAAAACAATAGATTTTCTTTTGTGTCTAGTTTTTGGCAGTCAACGACTTTTTGCCGCTACAATGCAATGTAACCCTGTATATCTCCTGTCTCCAGATCGGACAGCGAGTGCGAGCAGGACAAACTATCGGACGTCGAGTGCACCTGCCGGGACGCGGTGCTGCTGGAAGACCCCAACAATCCTAGGGGGTGTATGTTCTTTCAGGTGAGGGGTTTTAGAGATTGTTGAAAAAGGATATTACAAAGTTGAAGATTACTTGAACGACAAGAGTGCATGGACTTAATAACCTGCCTAGCTCGCACTTACACTAACTTGTAATTGTATTTCCTGTTATAAAATCAGGCTGACAAAGGTGACTGAGTTTGATGCGCCGCTTCTTCTCATCACCAGCCGATATGTAGTCCCGAAGCAGTGGCAGGGAAAAAAATGAGACATGTAAAAGTGCCATTGATTGCTAATTTGCAGAAATAAATGACTTTGACTTTGTGGATAGCAGTAAGATTGTCTAAATTAGGTATTTCTGTAAAAATCAGCCCCCCCCAGCATGACCAACATAACACGATATGATATGATATAACGATTTAACGACACCAAACTGTCAAAATATAATATGCACGGCCGCCATCTTGAACTTTTATCAAAACAGCGAGCATGTCAGTGCCGTGGCCGATGATGTCACGGTCATGCTCGCTGTTTCAATAAAAGTTCATATTTTGACAGTTTGGTGTAAAAAAAACACGATTTCGATGTTGCTCCCATAGAAAAAGTTGTTGTATATGACCAGCTCATGACGTTGATTTAAGGATTGCCCTATTCTCTTGTACACCCTGTATTTCCGCGCACCCTGTATAAATATTGTTTGTTGCTAGGCGTCGGTGCACGTGCTGAGGCACTCGACGGCCATCTACCCCGGCTTCCAGTGCACCGTGCACGTCGCCAACGTGCGGCAGACCGCCATCATTGAGGTGAGCGAGATTACTTCATTCGTTCATTCATTCATTATGACAGTCGCTGAGATATAAGCCCGTTTTGACAGCAGCTCCCCTGGCATGACCAAAAAAACAATATGATATAACGATTAATCGACACCCAACAGTCAAAATAGGAACGTTTATCGAAACAGCGAGCATGACCGTGATGTCACCGGCACAGACATGCTCGCTGTTTTGATAAAAGTTTAAGATGGCGGCTATGTTTATCATATTTTGACAGTTGGATGTCGATAAATCGCTATATCATATCGTGTTTTGTTGGTCATGCTAGCTGGTTGTACGACGATATAATGTAAGGGTTGCTAAACACATGTTTAGTTATACAATGTGATATGGGCGGTACTTCTAACCCGTTAAGGCTAACTGCGATATCTAATTGTATCGTCAAAAGTAATAATTTGGGGGTCAAACCCTCACCCCCTATGAATAGCTGCCATTTTGATTTTTAACACTTTAGGCAATAAAGAAGGTTTTATGTGTCGTTGAAACCTGAAAGAAATACCACAAGATACCTAAAATAACAGAGTAACTGACCATTAACTTAATTCTTGGTGTCTAGGGTTTCCTTGGCTAGAAAAAAAAAATCGAAAAAAAAATATGTATTTACTTTAAATAAATAATTAAATTAAAATAGTTTGTTACGAGATTGCTACCATGTACCTTTTTTTTGAGTTCTCGATATTTCGGCACTGTTGCAAGCGCCATGATCACGGAGTAACTCAGTTACTCCGTTAGTGACCATGAAAGTTTAAAACAATATAAAAGGTCCGATTTTATTAGTGTTCATCCTGTTAACCTGTGACTATATAGGTGAAAAGCAATCGTAAAAACCAATTTTCAAATGCGTACCATAAAAACTAAACCATATGATTATTGTCTTAGGACAATAGTTAGTTGAAGATAGGACAAGTTTATGCAATATGAAGTCGATGTTGTTATTTTGTATTTTTATTTTTAACTTTTTTAGTTTTTATGATAGACATTTGAAAGTTGGTTCTTACGATTGCTTTTCACCTATATAGTCACAGGTTAACAGGATGTACACTAATAAAATCGGACCTTATATAAATTAAAATAATATTAATATTTAAGGGGTCCTCCCATACAACAGTCATGATATCTCTGCCGTTTTTATAGATAACGGCACAAAACCCTTCGTGCGCGACTAAGCCGGCCGGTCCGACTCGTACTTAGCCGGTTTCTTCATTTGTATAATCCCCCCTAGGGCATCCTGTCCCGCAACAACGAAGTCCGCGCGGGCAGCGGGGCGTCCCTGGTGTTCCGTTTCGCGCGCGCACCCGAGTACCTCGTGCCGGGACGCCGGCTCCTACTGACTGCCGGCCAAGGGACCAGGTGAGGGGTTAAATCTTTAGCTATCATCATCATTTCAGCCACAGGACGTCCACTGTTGAACATAGGCCTCCCCCAGTGACTTCCAGATCGGCCGGTCGGAAGCGGCCTGCATCTAGCATCGTTCTGCAACCTTTACCAGGTTAGTTAATTTAATCTTTAGCTATACCACAGAATAATATACACTCCAGAAATCTGACTGCAAAGGTGCCAACAGAAATGCCTACTCAATGTCATTAACAATACGTTTTAATTTGGCTCGCGTCAGATCATAGCTCTATTTCGTTTCGATATCTACAGAAATCCATTGCAAGCGAATTTCAGTCTTATAACTCTGGATTACGATTCATAATAGACTAAACCTATACGAAATCTATTCAATGAGTGATGCGTAAGGGTTGACTGCTACAAGAAGCTACTAACGCCATCTAGCGTCGTCGCGGCAACGTCTCGCTGGCTCTGCTCTTTAAGGCTTGAATGACCTTGACGCGTTGCGCCCATACAATTTCGCGCGTGCGGATGACCTCTAATAATTAGAAAAACATGTTTTTTTTTTAAATCAATGCCTTTAACGTAATTTTCTAATAAAACTCTCAATTCAAAACATTTATATTTCCAAAATCTTGTTTTGTGTGAAAACAGTAATGAAATAGCTTGTGCCGTTGAGGAGAAAATTCTCGATTTATGAAAAAATAGACACTTTTTTGTGCATGTTTTAATCCAAGGGACCTAACAGAAAATCAAAATTATTCAATTCAAGATGTTTATTAAATCCTCTTCTAGCATATCGTATTTGTAAATTTTTAGATTAAATTAACAGGTATTCTGACAATTTGATTTTTATATTCGAGATTTTACGCACTTGGGTGGTGTTAAGGCCTCAATTAATAAATTCCTGAAAAAATTGCACACTTACCTAGTAATGTAATTTTATTAACCTAAATAGTTATTAAGCGTCACACTGCACAGTATCTTTTGGTGCATTTTCTTTTTCTCTCGATTTAGAAAATAGTTATGCACCGAGACATTTTAGTTGTTGTTTTTCCGCAGTAAAATGATTCTATCTCAGTAGTACAATGGATTAATGAAGTTTTTTTTTAAATTCAAATTGCCTGCAGCGCGTGCCATGCAGTTTATGCTGTATTACTTTGTGAGGGAGCTTCTTTTACTTTAAACATTTATTCTGTGCGGCAGGCAGTACCCAAATACGTCACATCTCATAAAAGAAACTATCGTTTCTCACGCTTTCGAGTTGATGGTTATTGTTTTGATTAGTTGAGAACAAAAATATTTTTATTAAAAAAAAAACTTGCATGGTTCAATAGTACTACTAAAAGTTAATCGTTCTGCCGCGGGAAAACAAGCACTAAAATGTATCGGTATATATCGAATAAAATTCTTGCGTGCGTCACTGTTCGCTTGCGAGTCCCTAATGGATTAGCTCACCGCGATTACTTCGCCTCGCGTAAGTATGTTTTCGATGCCTTCACGGGAATTGAGATAGGCTTGGCTATACTGTGGTACGGGTGTTACGACGTCAGCTATAGCGTGGGTGAGCGGACGATTGCTGCATGTTTCGCAAAGTTTTATGAACCGGACTTCCGCTACGAACGCTTGCCCAAGTTTTGTTGGTGGCCCTAAAGTTCAATCGAACTAATATACAAACTAATGTTGTATGCACCAGATTACGCATTAAAAGTAGTATATTTCTACTTAAACTCACTATGTAGAACCTTTCAAAAATTCTTAAAAACTGGTGCTCCTGTAATCGTATAAAAAAGCACTTGATCTTTATTTTTTATTTATTTTTCAGAGCATCGAAATACATTGAAAATTTGCTTTACACTTTGTTTTTTTTAAATAAATTTTGTGTGTAGTGTTTTTTTTTATTTTATTACCACTTGAACCTAATATTGAATTTTTCTATCCAAGATTGACTCTTCTCAATTCTATAGATACACTTGATGACTTCCATCAAATATACGTTTCCCAATAAAACCTAAAATTACTATTTAACCTTATATTGTTATTTGTTACAGAGGCATCGGGCGAGTGACGCAGGTATTCCCATACGTACCTTGAACGACGAATTTCACATTTTCAGGAATAAACAAAATGTTTGATTGTGCCACTAGGCAACGTATATCTTGACGATATAATTGTATACACTTGTAGTTTTAATATACATAGTTTTGGGAACTTAATTAAATTTAATAAAAAACATTTTATAATGATTAAAATATGCACAATTTAAATTCAATGCAATTTAAAAATGTTTTTATTAAATAATGCAACGATATATACGTTAGTGACTTGTAGGGTGAATTTAGCCTCCAATGTAGTTTTTAGCTATATAAATAGTACATTGCTTTGTACTCAAAATCACAACTTTTAGATGGTAAAATGACATTAAGATTTTTTATTTCTTGAATATAAATATGATTTTAGTTAAGAATAGGTATTTCACGAACTCGCACTTAGTTAATAAAGACAATGTGTATTAACAGTAATGAACATCCTATTAGCTAGATAATCTAGGAACAAAATAAAATTTGTTCTTTTAGAAATATTGTTTTTTTTTAATTAGTACAAGAAAAATAAAAATGTTTATTTGGGTAGCTAAATTATTTTAATCTTACCATGCTGATAGTTAGAAAGCGCACCAGTGATTTAAGTATTATATTTATAGAAAAAAAACATTGAAAAAATAATAAATTGACCAAAAACATTTGTGTTGTTAGTAAAAGAAATTGTTTTAAAAGTTTTACAAGAAAACTGTAAACTCAAAACGTAAAAAAAAACTTTTGCACACTTATGGTTTCCTATCAACATTTCTTTGACTAGTTGTAAATCATCAACTACATCTTATAGCGAAAAAATCAGCATAAATATGTTTTTGCTCTTTTATTTTTTTAAATAGATTCAGTTACATTGGTGATTGTATCAGGTTCTTTGGACTAAATTATGCTTTGACTTGATTCTCAAGCCTGTGTTTCTTTTTTTCTAACTTTAAATAAGGTATTGGTTTTGTTTGGCTCTGATTTAAAATCGTTAAATTTTCTTTCTTCATAATGTTAATGATTGTCACAGTTCAGTATATTGTTTGTTACACTTTCTTGATTAAGATCTTTACTAAATTTACTAAATTATTGTTTCAATTCTAATTAGTGTTTCTGAAGTTTCTAAGAAAGGAGCTTAGGTGATTCAAGTATTCTTCAATCGTTCTTGTTTTAAAATACTTTAAATAAAACTATTTTTTGTAATATTGTGTTAGGAAATATTCTTACTGCTCAAATACATCACCTTTCATCGTGGAAAAAGAAAATAAATCTTAGGTTCAATTTTTCTATACAATCGGCTGTTTATTGGGAATGACTTTATTCGTTTTAATCTTGGTCCCTTAGACTTAAGTTTTTACTCACGTTGAATTTTGGTTTTAAAGCCTCAACTGTCACACGTAATACAGTAAATACAGTATTGTCACATATAAAACCTCAAACTCATTACTATTCAGCCTATTGCAGTCCACTGCTGGACATATGCCTCCCAAAGAGCGTCAATGATTGCGATCTCCCGCTTTTTTCATCCAGCTACTGCAAGACATCTTCCTTAGGTCTTCGGTCCATCGGGCTGGGGGGCGGCCTACACTACGTTTTCTAAGGCGTGGTCTCCACTCGAGAACTCGTTTACTCCACCTTTTGTTACTCCATACAAAATAGCTTTTTTATTTATTTTGATGTTTGTACTATAAATAGATTGTTTAAAGTTTTTGAATGTGACCTTTACAGCTCCAAAACTAATAAAATTTACTGTGTATTTGAGCAATAAAATGACCTTAATGAAATCTTATCAACTGATAATGGTTTCTTTAAAACTAGAAAATTCTTCGAACAGTACAATATTTGCTTTAATGACCTAAAACGAATGATCTTCACTGAATTAGTTTTATTTTAGTTTAAGGTATTTTTTGCTAAACAATAATTCGATTGTTTGCCTAATTCAATAAGACAGTTCAAAAGTTATGTAATCCTTTTCTAAACTTTAACAATAAAAAGAGGAACATTTTATGCCACTAAATTATAATTGACTGAAGTTATTTCTATGATTACTCAAGATACAACAAGTTCTTTATTAAAATGTTTAATTAATTAACAAAATGTAAAATTGATTTCTTTATTCAATTAAAGAAATGTTCTATTGAATAGAATTACAAAAAAATATGCAATATGAGTAATATCTCGACTATAGGACTTCCACACAACTTTAAAATGTATTTTGCACGATTGCATTGTGATTTGCTAATAAATAAAATAATTAATTAATAAAATTGTTTTATTTCGACATTTATAGGTTAGAAAGATATACAAAATCAAAATCATTTTTTTTTTTGCAAATAGGCCATCGAAGGTACTTTACACGTCTAAATATATTTTTTTACTCTGCCACAGCTTTGGGAAAAATGTGTGCTAGTGCCGAGAAGTTTAAATTTTCAAAGTATATAATCAGTTTATAGATAATATAAAATATGAAAAAATATTACTAAAAACATTTTAATAGGCAATAGTTATGGTGAATCTAAAGTAATCAAAACAACATATATCACTGATACAATCCAGAACCATAGACTAGCTATTACAATGATTTTAACTATAATTTGTCTCTGGCGTGGTTATACATATTTATGTATTTACTTGAGAATGTAACAGCAGTATTATATATTTCATAATGCAACAGCAGTATTATACAGGGTTATTTGAAAAAAAATCAGCAATCTCGCACGACTAGATAGCTAACATCTTTACTAACATAGGAATTAAACCTTTTTATGGTGCAATAGGAAAGCCATATTGATTACGTAACTAAGGGCCGGTTTTTTAAATACTTGTTAACTTTGAGGCTCGGACTATACTACACAGCTGGAAACCGGTCCGGGTAAGTACGGTTTCAATCCATCGCTAAAGCAATAAAGTCGTTTTTAGAACGAATTCTAGCGGATTTTAACAGATTCCGGCTGGTTATAGTCCAAGCCTTATCAAACGAATAAAATTGACGTTTTGACACATATTCAATACGCAAACAGTCAACATGTCAAACTTAATCGTCAGTTAGAAGATATCTGGGTATTGAAAAATCGGCCTAGACGTACAATTCATCTATTTCGAAAATAAAACAAGCATAATATCTCAATAATTTATGTCAGTAATCAAAAACCTCTCTCAAATCAATGTTTTAAAAAAAGCATACATAAAATCGCACAATATTGTAGTAAATTCTTTAAAATTTGCTTGAGACAATCTGTTTAATCTTTCAAGTTATTTATATAAATAAAAAATTTCCAGTTAAAATGAAAAATAAAACATTATTACTCAACATCAGCTAAATAGGTATCGAGATTGATGTCTAAAATCGGTGGTTTGTAGAAGTGAAAAACCTTAGGTTTTTTACACTTTTGAGGAGGAATTGGATAAGATGGCTTTTGAGGAGGAATTGGATTACATGGTTTAGGCTGTTCATAAATATGGACTTTGGGTACATGTTTTCCATTAGAATGCCTAGGAATTATGTAAATTTTTGGGTTTCTTATAACACAAGTTTTTGGTGGAGGGGGTTTAGGCCAATATGTTGTAGGCGTTTTATGCGTAGTGTAGCAAGGGCTAACTGGGGGTTTAGTAGGATGCGTTTTACGCGTAGTGCGGCAAGTGGTAACTGGGGGTTTAGTGGGATGCGTTTTATGCGTAGTGCGGCAAGTGGTAACTGGGGGTTTAGTGGGATGCGTTTTATGCGTAGTGCGGCAAGTGGTAACTGGGGGTTTAGTGGGATGCGTTTTATGCGTAGTGCGGCAAGTGGTAACTGGGGGTTTAGTGGGATGCGTTTTACGCGTAGTGCGGCAAGTGGTAACTGGGGGTTTAGTGGGATGCGTTTTACGCGTAGTGCGGCAAGTGGTAACTGGAGGTTTAGTAGGATGCGTTTTATGCGTAGTGCGGCAAGTGGTAACTGGGGGTTTAGTGGGATGCGTTTTACGCGTAGTGCGGCAAGTGGTAACTGGGGGTTTAGTGGGATGCGTTTTATGCGTAGTGGGGCAAGGTGTCGTTTTAGTTGTAGTTTCGCATGGGGTTGTGGTATCACAAGGGGTGGGGGTTGTTGTATCGCAAGGGGTTGGGGTTGTGGTATCGCAAGGGGTTGTGGTGCAAGGTGTTGTGGTGCAAGGGGTTGTGGTGCAAGGGGTTGTTGTGCAAGGGGTTGTTGTGCAAGGGGTTGTGGTGCAAGGTGTTGTGGTGCAAGGGGTTGTGGTGCAAGGGGTTGTGGTGCAAGGGGTTGTGGTGCAAGGGGTTGTGGTGCAAGGGGTTGTGGTGCAAGGGGTTGTGGTGCAAGGTGTTGTGGTGCAAGGGGTTGTGGTGCAAGGGGTTGTTGTGCAAGGGGTTGTTGTGCAAGGGGTTGTGGTGCAAGGGGTTGTGGTGCAAGGGGTTGTGGTGCAAGGGGTTGTGGTGCAAGGGGTTGTGGTGCAAGGGGTTGTGGTGCAAGGGGTTGTGGTGCAAGGGGTTGTGGTGCAAGGGGTTGTGGTGCAAGGGGTTGTGGTGCAAGGGGTTGTTGTGCAAGGGGTTGTTGTGCAAGGGGTTGTGGTGCAAGGTGTTGTGGTGCAAGGGGTTGTGGTGCAAGGGGTTGTGGTGCAAGGGGTTGTGGTGCAAGGGGTTGTGGTGCAAGGGGTTGTGGTGCAACGTGTTGTGGTGCAAGGGGTTGTGGTGCAAGGGGTTGTGGTATTACAAGGGGTTGTGGTGCAAGGGGTTGTGGTGCAAGGGGTTGTGGTGCAAGGTGTTGTGGTGCAAGGGGTAGTGGTGCAAGGGGTTGTGGTGCAAGGGGTTGTGGTGCAAGGGGTTGTGGTGCAAGGGGTTGTGGTGCAAGGGGTTGTGGTGCAAGGTGTTGTGGTGCAAGGGGTTGTGGTGCAAGGGGTTGTGGTATTACAAGGGGTTGTGGTGCAAGGGGTTGTGGTGCAAGGGGTTGTGGTGCAAGGTGTTGTGGTGCAAGGGGTTGTGGTGCAAGGGGTTGTGGTGCAAGGGGTTGTGGTGCAAGGGGTTGTGGTGCAAGGGGTTGTGGTGCAAGGTGTTGTGGTGCAAGGGGTTGTGGTATTACAAGGGGTTGTGGTATCGCAAGTCGTTGTACAGGGGGTCGTCCACGGAGTGATCACATGATGTTTTGTTGTTTTCTCGCATTTTGCTGTCGGTTTTATATAGTGTACTGAAAGAGAAAGATGATGATTTATTTATTTATCTAATTACCTGAATCAAGCAATTTCTGTGAGTATACAGGGTTATTTGAAATAAATCAAC
The DNA here is from genome assembly GCA_950371115.1 of Anania fuscalis. Lineage (NCBI taxonomy): Eukaryota > Metazoa > Arthropoda > Insecta > Lepidoptera > Crambidae > Anania > Anania fuscalis. The sequence continues at coordinate 943,073 of OX493354.1, forward strand.
AACCTCGCACGACTATATAAGGTGTAAGTGAATTAGTGTCAGATATTTTTAGGAGTAACTTAGACTATCATATGGATCACATATAAGATAAATTTAAAATTATAGAACAAACTTAAAAAAAATCGAAAAAATAAAAAAAATTAAAATAAAGAATCTACATCATCCTGTACATGAACCCAAACACCACAAGTAGACTACTCACACAACGCTAGCCGATTCATAATCTCTCCAGAATCTTATTCATGCACTCAAATAATCATATTACACTGTTCATCATAATATCATATTACTTGGTGCGTGAATTAAAGTTTGTTCTATAATTTTAAATTTATCTTATATGTGATCCATGTGATAGTCTAAGTTACTCCTAAAAATATCTGCCACTAATTCACTTACACCTTATATAGTTAACATAATAAACAACAACATTTGTTCTACGTGTTTTATCATAACTCAATACATGAATTAAAGATGATTTTCTAAGCTTTTATTGTACTCTCGTACCATTTGTCAATCTATGTTAAGCGACGCGCGTGACGCGCGCGCCCCGCCCTCCCCGCTCCGCCCGATGTGAAGCGAACAGAATTATGATCATTCAGACGTAAAATTATATTGATATTTATTTTTGTATGAAAGTAAAATATTTGCAAATTATCTTAACTCGTAGAACATATGTTTTCTAGTCGTACGAGGTTGTTGAGTAGTTGTACGAGACACCCAAAAAAGAAATGTGCTGTGATGAAGTAAAAAAATGCCTATAACATCGTTTGATTTCATTTTCATACATTACTACGTCGTTGTTTTTGATTTCTATAACACAAGTGCTTTAGCTACTTACCTTAGGATCAGAGCAATGTATGTAATGCTAGAATAGTTTGTTACGAGATTGCTACCATGTACGGACAACAGCACGTCGACCTACCACAAAATGTCAAATTTTCTCATTTGAAAATGAACTCTATATATCAGGCTTAAAGTTGAACATCTATTGGAGAATTTTTGACTTTTGGGGTAGGTCGACGTGCTGTTGACTGTACCTTATTTTTGAGTTTCCGATATTTCGGCACTGTTGCAAGCGCCATGATCACGGAGTAACTGAAGATCTTGCGGGTAAGTTATTAAGGGCAGACATATCGGTCTACCCTCTTTCGCTGTCTTTTATTGCACGCGTCGGTACCATTGTCTACAAACTCATTATTTTCTCGCACCTGTTCTCGACACACAACGCTAACAGTATCTGACCGCGAAACAGCAGTTTGTTGTTTTTTCCGGTTTTTGCACATACGAATCACTGTTTCCCAGACACTTGACAATTTAAACCCATCCTCGCGATTAAGAAAAGTAACACTATGTCTAAGATCTCCAAAAGACAGTTTCCCAATGGAGAAACCTGGTGTCTATAAGATTGACTGCAGCGGTGGCAGTTCATACATCGGCCAAACAAAACGTGCCATAGCGTGCCGAATGAAGGAACACATAAACGCGGTCAAAAACAACGACAAACAGAAATCGGCAATCGCGGAACATTTGTTGGAATCAGGTCTAAATCACTGGATTGAGTTTCACAACCCTCAGATCATTTCGACAGAACGTCTACTACATACCAAGAATGGTCAGGGAAGCGATTGAAATTACAAAGTACAAAAATGTCAATCGCGAGGATGGGTTTAAATTGTCAAGTGTCTGGAATCCAGTGATTCGTATGTGCAAAAACCGGAAAAAACAACAAACTGCTGTTTCGCGGTCAGATACTGTTAGTGTTGTGTGTCGAGAACAGGTGCGAGAAAATAGTGAGTTTGTAGACAATGGTACCGACGCGTGCAATAAAAGACAGCGAAAGAGGGTAGACCGATATGTTTGCCCTTAATAATTTACCCGCAAGATCTTCAGTTACTTCGTGATCATGGCGCTTGCAACAGTGCCGAAATATCGGGAACTCAAAAATAAGGTACATGGTAGCAATCTCGTAACAAACTATTCTAATGTTAGTGACCATGAAAGTTTAAAACAATATATTGTTTGTGATGTTGTTTGTCCAATATTTATCTTTATTGGCCTACCCACAGCTTATGAAATTTACCAAAAAATTCAAAATTATACTATTAAGACCTCAAAACTAAGTCCACAGATTATTTTAGGTATAAAATACAAATATTACACAATAAAAACAAAAAAACGGCCAAGTGCGAGTTGGAGTCGCGCACGAAGGGTGCCGTACCATTATCTATAAAAACGGCAAAAAAAATCACGTTTGTTGTATGGGAGCCCCCTTAAATATTTATTGTATTCTGTTTTTCAGTATTTGATCTACAACTTTTATTCTATACACTTTTTCAATATTTCCAACCATTTTTGAACTACACGCTCCAGAAATGTAAAAATCTATCATAATAAAATTCTAAGCTGATTTGGTCTATCAACGCACAGCCTAGACCGCTAAACCTAGAGACTTCAAATTTTGCACATAGATACCTTATACAGTGTAGGCATCCACAAAGAAAGGATTTTTGGAAATTCGTCCCTTGGGGGGGTAAAATAGGGGGTGAAAGTTTGTATGAAAGTCCGTCAGTTTTGAAGTTAAGACCACAAATTACGTATAGCGCCGGTTTTGTGTTAAGACCTTCAAATTTTGTATTAAGGCTGACGTATGAAAATGAATTGACACGTGTCTCAGCGTTTTTGCTAAATTGGTTGGGAATATGTAAAAAGTGTATAGAATGAAAGATATAGAACATTTTTTAAGCTTTAAACCTCTATAGGTGTTGGTTGTGGTAGCCCGTAGTGAAGGCAACCGCTGTGTATGATGTGCGGGGTGAGAAATAATCACAAGTCCGGAGTGGTAGAAAAGTTGGTATATTCCGCCAATCACATTGAATACACAAGTTTTACAGTCACACCAATACAGTTTAGAAGGAGTGGAGAGAGCTTTATAGCTAGTTAACACTATTTACTTGCTAAGAAGCGAAATTAAAGCAAATCCGTAACAAACAAAATTCGTACGTAATAATTAGGCATACATCGACGGCGCAAGTGACATGCTTTCCGCGTTCAATAGATAAATCTCAACTGTGGCCGAGTGGTTCGTCCGATACAGGCGTAGGAATGCGCCGCGGTTAGCAAAATTGAACGCATAGTGCTACCGCGAGGTCGATGTTGCGGTGTCGATATCGACTATCGATAAACAAACATCTTGAATGTTATTATGAAATATTATTTATGTGTAAATAGCAAGTCTAAGATAAGAATTAAAATTTAGATATAAGTTTAGTTAAACTAGTTTTAATTTATTTTACATAGGTATTTAGGTTTTTATTTAATGTAAATTAAATATTTGATATTATTTATTTATTTATATTATTATTTGTGTTTATGTGTGCGTGTAAATAAAATGTGCTATTGAAATAGAAAAATGTATTCGAGAAATGTAGTGTGTAGCCTACACCTCTATATCGGGTGTAAAAAAAAGCTTAACGAAGGCGAATACCACATATTCTACGTATTATTACGATCATTTTTTTCTTGTACACTATACCTGGGAAATGACGGGTTACCGAGTTATTGACAGCCAAAGTTACAATTTTTTTTTCAAAGATTTTTACAAAATAAATTTCTGTTTGATAATACTAAACTTTTTTACAAAGAAACATGATAAAAATGTTCAGTACTTCATTCTTCTGCGGCGTGCGCGCTATACATTGCGGGTTAGAAATAAGTTATCTTTTTTTAAACCCAAAAAAAAAGTCATTTCCCAGCAATTATTTTTTTTGCATTCTACTTGGTTTTATGTATAGAATTCGTGTTTTTTTACACCCTGCAGAACATTAATCACTACAACGCACCATTTTGTGAGATATTGGTAAAAAAACAAAAATTGAGACCTTTGGTACTAAAAATATACATTAGCTTAAACAGGTGGTAACTATGTTGTTACATTACAGCCTCCATGAGCTATTTGTGAACTAAAATATTTATTGATTCAAGCTTAAATTAATTTTATTTAAATATTTGCATGCCATTTGTAAATAGCTGAAAAAGATGAACTTTCAACAAATAAAATTTCATGCATTTTTATTCCGGCAAACTTCGTACCACCTAACCAGTTTTTTTTTCGTCAGCTTTTCCAATCTATTATTATTTATTCTGCTATTCGGGGCAGAGACAAATCTTAAAAATTATAAAACATGAAAATCGGTCCAGCCGTTCTCGAGTTATAAGTGTTGTAACAAACCCGACTTTGTATTGTATATTAAAATTATTAGACAACATTACATTACATTGCTCTGATCCTAAGGTAAGTAGCTAAAGCACTTGTGTTATAAAAATCAGAAACAATGACGGTACCGCAACACCCAGAGACAATATAGAAAAGTTCGTTTTCTACATTTACCCGACCGGGAATCGAACCCGGAATCTCAGGGATGGCGGCACCATATATAGTCCGGCGCACTCGGCTGCGGAGGTCGTCAATGTAATTAAATATGGTCAAAATGGTAACCAATCCACATACAACTGCGGCGCGTGTTGCTTAACTATCGTTACTTAAAAATCCGCCACTGAGCTACAAGCACCGACTAAACATAAAAAATCAACGTATTCGAGCATATTTACAAAAAATACAAAAATAAAATATTTAAATACTTACCATAAGTTGGATTACAATCACAGTAATTAGCCTGAAAATAAAAAAGAGGGTTAAAATGGGGGGTTACAAGCCGTATTTATTCTTCTTTTCAAGATTTCTCAGTAGTTAAATAAATTATTTTAATAATTATAATAACAGAATCCTAAGGCTCGGACTTTACCCAGCCGGAAACTGGACCGGGTTAACGCGGATTCAACCCATCGCTTAAGCAATAAGGTCCTGAATAAAGTCAAGCGGTACTTCACGCCTGGACAGCTTTTAACTCTTTACAAAGCCCAAGTCCGATCTTGCATGGAGTACTGCTGCCACCTTTGGGACGGCTCGGCGAAATACCAACTTGCTGCACTTGACTCGGTGGAACGCAGAGCCAAGAGAATAATAGGCGATAAAAAACTGGTGGCGTCCAAGCTGCACAGCCTGGCTCACCGCCGCAAGGTTGCTTGCCTATCGGTCTTCTATAGATTGTACTTCGGAGAGTGTGCTCATGAGCTGCATGAACTCATACCACCGTCACCTTTCTTCCATCGGACATCCAGACGCACGGCCGGCTACCATCCGTTCTTAGTTGATATACCCATAACCCGCACTAAGCGCTTCTCATCATCTTTTATAATGCGCACAGCTAAGTATTGGAATTCCCTGCCTGCGTCTGTATTTCCGAGTGCATATAACCTGACTCTCTTTAAGTCCAGAGTGAATAGGCATCTTCTGGGCAAGCTCGCTCTATCGTAGATCCCATCTATGCTCTAGAGCAAGATCGGGGTCAAGAGTAAGCCCATCTCAAATAAAAAAAAAAAAGGTCGATTTTGAACGGATTCTTGCGGATGCTAACGGATTCCGGCAGCGTGAAGTCCGAGCTTAATAGGAAAGACGACTGGCTAAAGAAAATGAAATCATATTTAGTCCGTCAGTTAGATTATCAAAAAATAATGAACTCATATTTTTCTTTTGTCAATCAAACAAAATATGACAAAGATAAAGCGCGTCAAAGTTCGTTAGAGGCGGTTCGTGACGTCAATTCTAAGTAAAAATTGTACCTAGATGTGAGATTGTATTTATTTATGTATGTATCATCAGGTCTATGGAGCCTATGTATGATAGTATTTAGTTTATGTGTATACATAAATGATCGTATTTAGTTTATGCATTTTTATGTAGTTTATGATTTTATTAGTTATAAAAAAGTTTAATTGTGTGTCTTTATCGCACCGCCCACAAAACATCTCTGTTTAGCCTAATGGTCGACTGGTAGAGAATGCCTCATGGCATTAAGTTCACCTATTGTATGATTTTTTTGAAATCTGTGCAATAAAGTTTAAATAAATATATAAATGTGACGTCATGCGACATTTCAAACCAATATATCTCTGTTATATTTTGATAATGTGAAAAAAGAAAAAATACGTTTCCAATAGGTACTATAAATATAAGCAGCTGCTTCCGGCCGTGCTTTTTAAAAACCTTTACTCGTTTAAAAAACGAAACGACCTTAATGCTTGAGCGATGAATTGAATCCGGACTTACCCGGACCCGTTTCCGGATGCTTATAGTTCAGGCGATTGCGAGATTCGAATGCACAACCCGCTTTTGTAATCCGGGTCGCACACCACTAAACTCAAACTGTCTTATTCAGAGTGCATTTGCTATTCCGGGACTAAGGTTAAACCACTGTTTTAACGTACAAAAATCAGTGGTTTAACGTTAGTCTGGACTAGTAATTGCACTCTGAATAAGACAATAAGGGCCTTATTACAAAAAAGATAGACTAGGTTTAAACCATGTCTAAAAAATAACCAACCAATTTAAAACGTTTACACATCAGACATATCTCAGTAATAATCACATGAGTAAAGAAACGGAACAGAGACAAAGCTTCTAAAGAGCTAGCAAAATTTATACCTATTTTGGTAGGGTTGGCACAATTGAATAAATTTAAAATATTTAAATGTTCATTTTTTTCACATTTTTTATTAAAATAGGTTATTTTTTTACAAATTACATACTCTAAATATTTTTTTTTATTACTTTTGGTTTTTAATAATTTGTTGTGTCTTTTAATCGAATAATAAATTCTAAATCTAATATAAAGTTTTTTCAAATAATCCAATGGGAAATAATCACATGGCATATGAAATGTACAATCTTGTAAACGTGCTAATATGTCATTACCAATATTCGCGAAATTTTGGCTCAAGCAATTCAACAAATGCAATAAAATTGTCAGGAGGTATTATCACACACAGTACAATGTACAACCATATTTACAACACTTTTTAAATACTAAAACAAAAAGATTACTACGTTTTATGTGAGAAACTCGATAACAAAAACGCCTGTCACGCCTGCACGCCCTGAGATTGACCACTGGCTGATCTAGTTTGAAGCGGTTTCGGCTCATACGTGACAAGCGGCCAGTGGACACGCACACACACGCGTTGCACTTGTAGTGATGTACCTATCACAGCGCATTCGTATGAAACTTTGTCTCTGTTCCGTTTCTTTACTCATGTGGTAATAATGACCCATATTTGTAGTTGTAACTGTAATGACTACACCCTTACAGGGTTTTTATTGGTCAATTGTATTGATTATGTGCGATATTGCAATAAGTAAATAAATAAATATTTAAAATTAGGTACCATAAAAGAGGCTATGGCAGAATAACAGAGTTTGCGGGTTTCCTGCATCCACTGAGCCATAGACCATTTTGTCTTATAGCATTAAGTTTGCATATTATGTTTTACTTATCTGTAATCTGCTTTAAGACAAATATATACATTCTATTCTATTCTATTCTAAAATTGGTTGGCTAATCTTTAGACATGGTTTAAACTGAGTCTATCTTTTTTGTAATAAGGCCGAAACAGTTAAAAAGGTACTGAGCACTCACCAATAACATAAACACCAGAATCTTCATTGCATCAGGCATTTTAGTAAATTAATTGATTAAAATCATTCATAGCCGGCTGCAAGTACAGAATAAAATTAAAAACGGACCAAAAATATGAAAAAGCAATGGTACTTCTCAAACTACATTTACTGTAGTTGTTTTGAAAGTATTAATTAATGTCACACAGGGTAGGCCATTTTATAACAAAATATTGTTCTATGCATATTATATATACCTATAAGTATATACAGGTTATGCGACAGAATAGCTTCAACAGGATGTTCTCCCCGAGAATATTCATATTCATTTAATCACTTCATAATAAATAAATAAATATTGGACAACATCGCATATATTGCTCTGATCCTAAGGTAAGTAGCGAAAGCACTTGTGTTACAGAAGTCAGAAACAACGAAGGTACCACAACATTCAGACCCGAGCCAATATAGAAAAGTTCGTTTTCTACATTGACCCGACCGGGGATCGAACCCGGGACCTCAGAGATGGCGGCGCCATTTAAAGTCCGGCGTGCTCGCCTCTCGGCTACGGAGGTCGTCAAAATACGTTAATGTAACAGCAGTATTATAAATAATATACATTAGCATTAAAGGTGGTCATTAGTTACATTACAACCTCCATGAGGCATACGTGAACATTGTCAAACATTAAAATCAAATTAAAGCTAAGATTAGAATAGTTTGTTACGGGATTGCTACCATGTACCTTATTTTTGAGTTCCCGATATTTCGGCACTGTTGCAAGCGCCATGATCACGGAGTAACTCCGGCACTGTTGCAAGCGCCATGATCACGGAGTAACTCCGTGATCATGGCGCTTGCAACAGTGCCGAAATATCGGGAACTCAAAAATAAGGTACATGGTAGCAATCCCGTAACAAACTATTCTAATGTTAGTGACCATGAAAGTTTAAAACAATATAAAGCTAAGATATCTTTCCATTCACGATTCCTTATATAATTCATGCTATTACATTTCCTTAATTACATTCTAATCTAATTTTCAATACATTATGTCAAATAAGGTTGCTGCCATCAAATAATTCTGTGATAAAAGTTTTTCTATCATAAGATTTTTAATACTTGAAAAAAATCGTCCGCCTCAGGTGGGATCCGAACCCAAAAATCTTAGATAAACCTAGCATGGTAATTGCTAAAACAAAAATTTAAATTTTTCTATCATTATCTATTATTTATTAAATCGGACACCGTATTTTAGGCCCGGTAACCCGGTACATTATCATTTATAAGAAGAATCAGATTTTTGTTTGCTTCAAAACCAATAAAAAGTTAGGCAGTTGAATCCGGTAATGACGACAAAGCTTGCTATCGCCATACAAATTATAAGGCAGAGGTGCATTTTGACAGCATATAAAAAGTATGTCAATTGATTGGTGGTGTCAACTAGCCATTGGCGGTAATACAACTTAAACGCCAATGGCCCATAATTCAGAACCGTTCGATAACTTATTAACCGAATACCGTATCACATCATTTGTATATCGAAAGGTTCGAAATCAGATGCCAGGATCAGATCAATTTAAAAAACAAACTATAGTATAGAATTAGTTTCTGTCTTGGCTAGCTGACTTGTTAGTATTTGCATCAAAAGCATGATAAATATAAAAAGGACTTCCACTGAACCCCAGCCCCTCTAGCATGAGCAACAAAACACGAAATTATGGTATGATATGTTATCGCGATTTATCGCATATTTTTTGTCAAAATACTAACTTTTATCGAAAAATCGAGCATGATCGTGAATATCGTGATGTCGCCGACACGGACATGCTCACTGTTTCGATAAAAATTCAAGAAAGCGCGGCTATGTTATCATATTTTGAAAGTTGGGAGCGATTTATCGCTATATTATATCATATCATGTCGTGTTTTGTTGGTCATGCTAGAGGGGCAGGACAGTGAGAGAGAACGGAGAAACCTAGACTCTTCACCTACGCCATATTTTTAAATGGATACCATTTGGTTTTCACTAACTATCCAAACTAGGTATATCTCTTTTCCGTGCCTTTTTTGTTGTGTCCTTTAGTACTACTAGCGGCACCAATGTTAAGCGCGGAGTGAAAGATGCGCAGAAGACAATTGCGATTACGTGATTGGCTCGCGCCGCGCCTGCACCGCCGGCCGTGATTGGTTGATAGCTCCGCGCAGACGCGTCTCTTATACGATGATCGTCTCGTAAGATGCGCAAAGCGATCCCCACTCTTTGCCCCAACGCTCAACATCGGTGCCGGGTACTGTACCATTTGGTTCCACAACACTAACTTTCCAAACTAAGTAAGTAGGTACATAATTTGCCGTGCCGTTTTTGTTGTGGCCTTTTGTATAGTCATTGACCGGAAATAAATATGAATCGGTTGCTGTCAAATTAAATTCATGCCTTTTTGACACAAATGCAATTCAAATTCACGCCGTTTTGGGGCTGTAGGCCACTGTAAGACAGATGCAGTGGTACAGAGAACTAAATTAGTAATGGCCGCGAGATAGGCAGTCATATGCAGTAATTCGACAAATTAGTTTTTAGAAACTTTCACTTGTGGCGCTTCTAGTGGATGCAGCTCGTCGACCTACCACAAATCGTCAAATTTTCTCAATTGAAAATGATCTCTACATGTCAGGCTTAAAGTTGAAAATCTTTTGCAGAACTTTTAACTTTTTGGGTAGGTCGACGTGCTGTTGACTGTACATCATCATTTCAACCATAATACGTCGAAAGCTGAACATGAGCCTACCCCAATGACTTCTAAATAATAGTTACAAACCACTGGATGTTCCTTTTTAACCGGCAAATCTGAAAGTCGTCTTAAGCAGGGTACTCAGCTAGCCGTGTACCATGTAATGTCTGATACTGTCAGGGGCGATCGGTGCAGAGGCAATTTGGCAGTACCTGCCTGCCCCTCTAGCGCAACAAAACACGATATTTTACAGCTATTTATCGCATATTTTTTGTCAAAATATGAACTTTTATCAAAAAATCGAGCATGACCGTGATGTCGCCGACACGGACATACTCACTGTTTCGATAAAAGTTCCAGCTAGCGCGGCTATGTTATCATATTTTGAAAGTTGGGTGTCGATAAATCGCTATATCGTATCATATCATATCGTGTTTTGTTGCTCATGCTAGAGGGGTTGGTGAATGAAGTAGACACCTGCAAATATGTGTCATTGATAAAAAACGCTGAGTTTCATCAATAAAACACAGTACCTAACTACTGCCTACGTAGTAGTACGTAGGTGTCGTGTGGTGCCGGCACTTTAAAAGAATTGGACCACCCCTTTCCTTCCTATGGGTGTCGTAAGAGGCGACTACAGGAGAACCGCCACAAGAAGACGGGCAGCAGCGTCTCCTCTCCACCATTGGCCAAACTGCGATCGCAAACCCGCCTGCCAAGCGTGGCTATTACGGCAAAATCCTCCTTTTGGAGAGGCCTGTGTCCAGCAGTGGTCTGATATAGGCTGGTGATGATGATGAAATACTGCCTACCTCAGAATAATTCCGATGCCCGCCACTGCACTCTACCAAGTGCGTACGTAGGCACGAGCCTGCAGCATTAAGATAGCAGTGACCCGCCAAGATACAGTATCATCCTGCTTTAGAATAACAAGCAATAATTGCAAAATCTTTTTTAAAATTAACCTTTTAATACTAGGAGTACATGTATGTACAAGTCAGAATATCCTGCGAGGTTTCTCAGCCATCCTGTATACACGTATGTACTTAGGTGTTGATATTTTGTTTAATCAGATGTGATACCTAATTGTCTTTGAAATTGCATACTTCTGATGCAAGCACACTAAGTACATATTTTTTGTTTTCAATTATTAAAAAATACCGGCCAAGTGTGAGTCAAAACTTTCATGGAGAGGGTTCCGTAGTTTTTGTAATTTTATAATGTCTTTGCTTTCCGAGAAGGAGTCATCATCCAGCCACAGGACGTCCACTGCTGAACATAGGCCTCCCCCAGTGACGTGTGGTCCTGGGGGCCTGTCGTGCCTATCATTGGAGGGTGGTTGTCGACTCGCCACGCTTGGCAGGCGGGTTGTCAAGCGCAGTTTTTTATATTGTTTCGCACGCAGACGCTGCTCACCGTCTCGTGCTACAGGATTTTGTCGCCTCTTTGTGCCGTAAGGTGGCCGTAAGGCGTTCCTAGGTGGAAAGGGATAGCCGATGATCACGCTCAGTGCGTGCTGCGGTAGAGACCTATATCCACACTCAGTGCGTGCTGCGATAGAGATCTATATCCACGCTCAGTGCGTGCTGCGGTAGAGACCTATGTCCGCGCTCAGTGCGAGCTGCGGTAGAGACCTATGTCCGCGCTCAGTGCGAGCTGCGGTAGAGACCTATGTCCACGCTCAGTGCGTGCTGCGGTAGAGACCTATGTCCACGCTCAGTGCGTGCTTCGGTAGAGACCTATATCCACGCTCAGTGCGTGCTGCGGTAGAGACCTATGTCCACGCTCAGTGCGTGCTGCGGTAGAGACCTATGTCCACGCTCAGTGCGTGCTGCGGTAGAGACCTATGTCCACGCTCAGTGCGTGCTGCGGTAGAGACCTACATCCACGCTCAGTGCGTGCTGCGGTAGAGACCTACATCCACGCTCAGTGCGTGCTGCGGTAGAGACCTATGTCCACGCTCAGTGCGTGCTGCGGTAGAGACCTATGTCCACGCTCAGTGCGTGCTGCGGTAGAGACCTATGTCCACGCTCAGTGCGTGCTGCAGTAGAGACCTATGTCCACGCTCAGTGCGTGCTGCAGTAGAGACCTATGTCCACGCTCAGTGCGTGCTGCAGAAGAGACCTATGTCCACGCTCAGTGCGTGCTGCGGTAGAGACCTATATCCACGCTCAGTGCGTGCTGCGGTAGAGACCTATGTCCACGCTCAGTGCGTGCTGCGGTAGAGACCTATGTCCACGCTCAGTGCGTGCTGCGGTAGAGACCTATGTCCACGCTCAGTGCGTGCTGCGGTAGAGACCTACATCCACGCTCAGTGCGTGCTGCGGTAGAGACCTACATCCACGCTCAGTGCGTGCTGCGGTAGAGACCTATATCCACGTTCAGTGCGTGCTGCGGTAGAGACCTATGTCCACGCTCAGTGCGTGCTGCGGTAGAGACCTATGTCCACGCTCAGTGCGTGCTGCGGTAGAGACCTATGTCCACGCTCAGTGCGTGCTGCGGTAGAGACCTACATCCACGCTCAGTGCGTGCTGCGGTAGAGACCTATGTCCACGCTCAGTGCGTGCTGCGGTAGAGACCTATGTCCACGCTCAGTGCGTGCTGCGGTAGAGACCTATGTCCACGCTCAGTGCGTGCTGCGGTAGAGACCTATGTCCACGCTCAGTGCGTGCTGCGGTAGAGACCTATGTCCACGCTCAGTGCGTGCTGCGGTAGAGACCTATATCCACGCTTAGTGTGTGCTGCGGTAGAGACCTATGTCCACGCTCAGTGCTTGCTGCGGTAGAGACCTATGTCCACGCTCAGTGCGTGCTGCGGTAGAGACCTATGTCCACGCTCAGTGCGTGCTGCAGTAGAGACCTATGTCCACGCTCAGTGCGTGCTGCGGTAGAAATTGTCCACGCTCAGTGGCGTGCTGCGGTAGAGACCTATGTCCACGCTCAGTGCGTGCTGCGGTAGAGACCTATATCCACGCTCAGTGCGTGCTGCGGTAGAGACCTATGTCCACGCCATTGTATTGCCACGGCCACATCATTGTATTACCACAAGATACTTAGTTTAAAGAACAGAGTAACCGACCAACAACTTCATTTCTGGGCCCTAACCATGAACTGTTAAAACAATCACATATCTGTCAAACATTATCATTTCTGTCAAATTTTGTATGAAATGACGTACCAACATTGACAGATTTGACAACTTTGAGATTGTTTTAAGAGTTCATGGTTATGGCCGTGATGTTTAGAGTTTTGTCGTCTAGGATAAAAAACATACTTTTTTCTTTGAGTATCTAAAGTATTTTTTGCAGCTTTGTTTTGCTCAAAATGATTTTTGGTCGATGAAATGAGATTGAACTTAGCCTTAACGTGTTAAAAGTAACTTCCACATCACATCGTATCTGAGATTTATCACGCCCGCGACGTTGATATATCTAATTTAATTTGATTTTCTCGCTATTAGTAGATTCAGAGCTGTAACAGACGGATAGACCGAAACAAAAGTGATCGAAAAAGGAATAGTTATTCCAATCAGTCGTACGGAACCCTAATTAGAATAGGTAAAAAATAATAACCTACAAAGTGGTAGAAAGAAGAAAGGAAACAAAACAAACATAATAATACCCACTTACATTGTTTTAGTTTATTGTTTTAATCGATTCGACCTTCTATCGTTTCGTAAAATAAATATTTTTAAAAGAAAGCTTGTAGGACAGTCGTGGCGGCGCGGTAGGTAGGATGACCTTGATCCAACAACCCACGCTGTGGTTATTTTAATATACCTATTTTTTTATCTGAAATGTTGACCCCAGATTCTGTTATAGACGAGGCAACTAGTAACTACTTATTATTTTTTAGGGTTCCGTAACCAGAGGGTAAAACGGGACCCCATTACTAAGGCTCCGCTGTCCGTCTGTCACCAGGCTGTATCTCATGAACCGTGATAGTAAGAGAGTTAAAATTTTCACAGAAGATGTATTTCTGTTGCCGCTATAACGACAAATACTAAAAAATAGAATACAATAAATATTTAATGGGGCTCCCATACAACAAACGTGATTTTTTTTCCGTTTTTATAGATAATGGTACGGAACCCTTCGTGCGCGAGTCCGACTCGCACTTGGCCGGTTTTTACTTTCCTTATATTCGAAATTAAAGTAGAGTACTTACCACGGGCGAAAGAGATCAATTCCTACTTGGACTATAGCCGCCCTCGCTGCGCTCGGGGGTCTGAATACCTCGTATGGGAATTGATTCATCTCGACAGTTTCGGCCATCGTTTAACAAATTACTATTCCACGATTAAACCAATTAGTTAGCCCTTCATCACCATCATATCAGCCTGTTGCAGTCCACTGCTGGACATAGGCCTCCCCCAAGGAGCGCCACAGCGCACGATCTCCCGCCCTTTGCATCCAGTCGCTGCCAGCTGCCTTCTTTAGGTCATCGGTCCATCTAGCCGCGGGGCGTCCTACACTACGTTTGCCTAAGCGTGGTCTCCATTCGAGAACCTTCCTGCTCCACCTCTCGTCGGTTCTGCGACAGACATGGCCAGCCCACTGCCACTTCAGCTTGCTACATTTTTGGACAATATCAGTCACCTTAGTTAGCCCTGCAAAGCTTAAATTGTTAGTACTATGGCGACTAGAAACGTTTAGAAACATCCATGGTTATTTTTACCCGACTATGGCGAAGCCAAAAGTAAGGGTAATGATTTTGGCAGTGTTATGTATGTATGTTCCAACGTAGCGCCTAAACTATTGAATCGATTTTAATGAATGAGGTGTCAATAGATTCATAATAATAGCCCGTGACATAGGCTCTAAAAATCTTATCATTATACTGCAAGTGCTCAAACTCATCACTCAAACATTTGCCCCTTGCGGGATTCGAACCCGCAACGCAAATGGTGTGGCATGATGGTACAGTAGTTTGTCTTGAACCGGTCTCGGGTTTGATTCCGGTTTGGGTCAATATAGAAAACAGTTTTTAGGGTTTCGTACCCAAAGGGAAAAAACGGGAACCTAACTCCACTGTCTGTGCGTGGATTAGTGCCCGACCGAAGCTTCGGCTTCGGCCACCTCCGGCCGAAAAATCCACTTTCGGCCAAATCTTCGGCTTTGGCCCAAAACCTGGACGAAGCTGATGGTGTCGCCGAAGGTTTTAATCAAGTCAAACATTAATAGAAATTGAACTTAGGCAGTCAATTCTACAATTAATTCTTTCATGTAATTTTTTTATCATCTCTACCTAGATCAACTTCTAGAGGTGATCAAAATGATCTTCCTATATTACAGTCGAAATAAACCTTGAATACTAAAGTTGTAAAATCATTTATATTTTCATTGTAGCTTAATTAAAACCAAAATGGCAATCCAAAAATTACGCCACACGAATTTCGTGATATTTTTAACCCTCCGTCATGTTTGTGTGGTTGAATGCTTTAAGTGTTTGTGAGACTCCCCATTCCCTTCCTAGTGTGACGTCACATATTTTGCAAATTTGCAATTTTACATCTAGGAATTGTTTTTTCGTTCAAATTTTGACGAGAAGACATCGTGAAGCTAAGGTTCCCCGTTAAGGGAGGGGGTGCCTACCCCTTGTCACATGTCCCACCATCTCGTCGATTCCCCCCCCCTCTCTCTTTAACCTTCGACCTCGGCCAAAAATCGCCTTTAATTTGACTTTATAGTGTGGTTTTAAAACTGCTTAGCTCGGTTTGCATCAAATCGTGTAAAAATATTTCTTTTAAAAGAGGCTGACTTTCTTGCGCTTCTTCTTGGCACTAGCCCACAAATTGTCCCGAAGCAGTGGTAGGGTAAAACTATTATTATTGGGACGTGTAAAAGTGCCTTTAATGGCTTATTTGCAATAGTAATGATTTGGATTTTGAATGAAATTATAATATTGGACAACATCACATACATTGCTCTGATGCTAAAATAAGTAGCTTAACTTGACACTCAGACCCAAACCAATATAGAAAGAAAAGTTCGTTTTCTAGATTGTCCCGACCGGGGATCGAACCCGGAACCTCAGAGATGGCGGCGCCATTTAAAGTCCGGCGTGCTCGCCTCTCGGCTACGGAGGTCGTCAAAAATATACATGGTGCTATTTAAATGGTATATCAAGCTGAATCTAGCTTATGTTAACATATGCATATAAGTAATAAGGTGATGTCAGAAATTTGATATCGTCATTTTAATTTTTAAAATTTTTTATGTAACATAATTTTTTGAATCCGATTGGTATTATCTTTTAAACTTTCGCGTTGCACTATAACTAAAACTTAAAATAACGAGTCTAAACGCGACGTACTATAGTATGTAGTAGTATTGATACTACTTACATTAGGTACTCTCCGATTGGTATGTTTTGTTTTTCAAAAATGATGATATCTAAATTCTGCTTTCCCCATCCATACTATTTATATGCATATGTTAACATGGACTAATTTCGGCTTGATATATACCATTTAACAACATGTAGAGAGCAGGAACATTGCTAGTAAAACGTGTCAGGCGGATGCGTTTTATAATTTTTATTTTATTTTATTTATTTACAAAATCCACAGCTTTTAAGTAGGTACATAAAACATTTTCTTATCACAAAGCAGACAGCCAGTATTGGATTTACATTATATAACATTTTATACAATAAAATACGTGTTAAAAAGGGGAACGTGAACTCAAACCATACAATCAAGCAATGTGCATATTATAGAAAAATAGAAAATGATTTATTTGTTGTGACAGCGTGTGTGTGACAGTGTGTGTGTGTCGGGCGGATGCGCTTTATAGTGAAGAAATAACATAAAGAGAAAGAACATTGCTAGTAAAACGTGTCAGGCGGATGCGTTTGATAGTGAAGAAATAACATAGAGAGCAGAAACATTGCTAATAAAATGTGTCAGGCGGATGCGTTTTATAGGAAAGAAATAACATAGAGATAAGGAACATTGCTAATAAATTGTGTCAGGCGGATGCGTTTCATAGAAAAGAAATAACATAGTGAGCAGGAACATTGCTAATAAAATGTGTCAAGCGGATGCGTTTTATAGGGAAGAAGAAATAACATAAAGAGTAGAAACATTGCTAGTAAAACATGTCAGGCGGATGCGTTTGATAGTGAAGAAATAACATAGAGAGCAGGAACATTGCTAATAAAATGTGTCAGGCGGATGCGTTTTATAGTGAATAAATAACATATAGAGCAGAAACATTTCTAATAAAATGTGTCAGGCGGATTCATTTTATAGTGAAGAAATAACATAGAGTGCAGGAACATTGCTAGTAAAACGTGTCAGGCGGATGCGTTTGATAGTGAAGAAATAACATAGAGAGCAGGAACATTGCTAATAAAATGTGTCAGGCGGATGCGTTTGATAGTGGAGAAATAACATAGAGAGCAGAAACATTGCTAGTAAAACGTGTCAGGCGGATGCGTTTGATAGTGAAGAAATAACATAGAGAGCAGGAATATTGCTAGTAAAACGTGTCAGGCGGATGCGTTTTATAGGGAAGAAATAACAAAGAGAGCAGAAACATTGCTAATAAAATGTGTCAGGCAGAAACGTTTTATAATGAAGAATTAAATTAGCATAAACACCTTCTTTGTTACAACTAATGTACATTTTGAGGATCTCTGTAGCCGAGAGGCGAGCATGCTGGACCTTGCATTGCCTGCCATCTTTGTTCAAGGACAACAGCACATACATTTTTCTGATCCTATGTTAAGTAGTAAAAGCACTTGTGTTATAGAAATCAGAAAAAACGGCCGTACCATAACACCCAGACCCAAGGCAATATAGAAAATTTCGTTTTCTACATTGAACCGACTGGGGATCGAACCCGGAACCCCATGGCGGCGCCATATATAGTCGTGCTCGCCTCTCGGCTACGGAGTTCGTCTTACGGTTCCTAATCCTATTATCTTATGGCATAGATTTGTTTCTGTTTTTCACAGAGCAAGGGATAGACATAATTATTTTACATAGTAAGTAAGAGATAATGTAAAATGTAGCTATGAGTGGAGGGAAATCGTAAAGCGCATGACATAGGCCTCTAAGCTTAGCACATATTTTTGAAAATATTATGTATGTTCGCAAAAATTTGCACTTGTTTACTAAGAAAAATGACATACATAAGTATAATACCAGGCATAAAGATAAACTTCCCGTTCCAATGTTTAGATTGCAAAAGGTAGGAAGTTCTTTCATGGGCAATTGTATTCGTTTTTTTAATAAATTACCACAATCCATTGTTGAAATGCCTGTATATGAATTCAAATTGCATTTTAAAAGGACTCTAATGAAAAAAGGCTATTATACCGTTAGTGATTATATAAATAATAAAAATGTGTGGATTTAAAACTGCTTAGCTCACAACAAATCTTGTAAAATATTTATTCATTTTTAAAAGAGGCTGACAATAGTGACCCAGTTTCTTGCGCTGCTTCTTCTCGGCACTAGCCCACAATAGTCCCGAAGCAGTGGTAGGGAAAAAAAATGGGACATGTAAAAGTGCCTTTTATGGCCAATTTACAGAAATAAATGATTTTGATTTTTGATTTGACATGATGACCACGACCGCTCTGACAAGAGTGTGTCACGAAGAAGAAGAGAAGTGAGAGATAGTATACTATACGTACAAGTTGTAGATAGTATATGGGGTGGCAGACAAGCCATATTCTACGTTGTGAAGTGCACAGTTAGGCAGCTGCATCTTACAACTGTAAAACTCAATGAAACGGGAATTAACGCCTTCATAATTTAGGTACAAAATGTTACCTCTTTTGCCTGACGTTTCGATCGGGTTACACAGTAAGTGTAGTGATGACGGTACTCCGCGTGAAAATTATATTATGAGGGTAGATGAAGAATCTGCCACTCATACGGAGTGATGACATCGCTGTTCCAGTCAGCCTGTGACCACGGATGGTGTAACCCGATCGAAACGTCAGGCAAAAGAGGTAACATTTTGTATCTTCATTGAGTTTGAAATTATGCAGCGCGAAAGTTTAAAATTATCTATTTTAATGTAATTGCAGGTTGTCAAACGTATCAGGGAATTTAATAAGTTTTAATCTTGTTACCACATGATAAAAAGGTTTGGAGCTAAATACTGCCTTGCTCGTACAGGTACATTTATCTTGTAATATACTATTTGTAATGTTTATATACTTTGGGAGAGGCTGAGTTTCTTGCACTGCTCCTTCTCGGTTCTAGCCCAAAATTGTCCCGAAGCAGTAGTAGGGTAAAACATAATAATTGGGACGCGTAAAAGCGCTTAGTTTAGGCCTATTTGCAAAAATAAATTGGTTGTATTGGTTTTTTACAGCCTATTGTATACAGGGTGACCGGTTTTGAAAGGCGGAGCCTCCAACTCCAAGGGGGATGGTAGAGTTTATTTCCATTCATTTTCACCCTACAATGTGCTGTCCAAAAATTAGCCAATTTTTATATAAGTTGGCTGAAATATTAAGGTTTTTTAAAAATATCATTATTTTTACCCTAATAAGCATAATAAAATGGAGCTTTTTAAAACAATGTTTAATATTTTTTTTATTACAGTCATTTTTATTTTATTTTTTATGCTCAAAAAACTAAGATAACGATATTTAAAAAAACTAAAAATTTCATTAAATATCTTAAAATTGGCTAATTTTAGGACAGCACATCGTACGGAGGAAACGAATGGAAATAAACTCTACTATCCCCCCTTGAAGGCTCCGCCACACAACAAAACCTGTCACCCTGTATATTATGTAAACGACTTTTATTCTGAGTTTTGTAAATTTCAAAACTTAGTACCATAAATTAGACTTTAAACATGTTACAGGGTTAAAAGAAATAATTAAATCAAGTTTTTCAAAACACGTATATTTATACAGTTACAAAAATCAAAATCAGTATTAAAAAATAAAGTTTTATAACAACATTTTATACAATTTCCAAAAAAAAAAATCAAAAACAGATTCTAAAATAACTTAATAACGAAACTAAATTTGAAAAAAAAAAACAGCAAACAAGAAAAATCAGATAATAAATTGGAATTAATTCAAATAAACATTTATGAATCAATTAAAAGAAATTTCATTTTCTCCCGTAATTTTAACAACCATATTCTTGTGATAACAAATGTGATTCAAAAGATAAATTACCAATTACAATTACAAAATATTCCATAAAAACCTTGCATTAATCAAATGCTTCATATAGACGATTTAATGATGCCATGGCTTAATGTTCCCAGCAATGATGGGTTCCTGGCGAATTTGGACGGATACGTGGTTTAGGAATTGTTAATTTAATATAGTTAATTAACTTCAAATCAAATCAAATCATTTTTTTATAGAATATGGTTAAACTATTCAGGTCATAAAGCAAGGCAGAAGGTTTTAACGTAAGGTATGGTATTAGTGTCGTGTGGTGCCGGCACGTTAAAAGAATTGCACCACCCCTTCTCCTCCTATGGGTGTCGTAAGAGGCGACTACAGGAGAACCGCCACAAGAAGACGGGCAGCAGCGTCTCCTCTCCACCATTGGCTAAACTGCGATCGCCAACCCGCTTCCCAAGCGTGGCGATTATGGCAAAATCCTCCTTTTGGAGAGGCCTGTGTCCAGCAGTGGACTGATATAGGCTGATGATGATGATGATGGTATTAGGAGGAGAGGAGGTACTTATAGTACCTAGGATGAGTTTTAGGCGTAGTGGAGCAAGGGGTTGTACAAGTTACTGGGGGTTCAGTAGGATGAGTTTTAGTCGTAGTCAGGGCAAGGGGTTGTACAAGTTTCTGAGGGTTCAGTAGGATAAATTTTAGGCGTAGTAAGGCAAGGGGCTATGCAAGTTACTGGGGGTTCAGTACGACAAGTTTTAGGCGTAGTAGGGCAAGGGGTTGTACAAGTTACTGGTTGTTCAGTAGGATAAGTTTTAGGTGTAGTAGGGCAAGGGGTTGTACAAGTTACTGGGGGGTCAGTAGGATGACTTTTAGTCGTAGTCAGGGTAAGGGGTTATACAAGTTTCTGGGGGTTCAGTAGAACAAGTTTCAGGCAGAGTAGGGCAAGGGGTTGTACAAGTTACTGGGGGTTCAGTAGAACAAGTTTCAGGCAGAGTAGCGCAAGGGGTTGTACAAGTTTCTGGGGGTTCAGTAGAACAAGTTTCAGGCAGAGTAGGGCAAGGGGTTGTACAAGTTTCTGGGGGTTCAGTAGAACAAGTTTCAGGCAGAGTAGGGCAAGGGGTTGTACAAGTTACTGGGGGTTTAGTAGGATGAGTTTTAGGCGAAGTAGGGCAAGGGGTTGTACAAGTTACTGGGGATTTAGTAGGATGAGTTTTAGGCGAAGTAGGGCAAGGGGTTGTACAAGTTATTGGGGGTTTAGTAGGATGAGTTTTAGGCGAAGTAGGACAAGGGGTTGTACAAGTTACTGGGGGTTTAGTAGGATGAGTTTTAGGCGAAGTAGGGCAAGGGGTTGTACAAGTTACTGGGGATTTAGTAGGATGAGTTTTAGGCGAAGTACGGCAAGGGGTTGTACAAGTTATTGGGGGTTTAGTAGGATGAGTTTTAGGCGAAGTAGGACAAGGGGTTGTACAAGTTACTGGGGGTTTAGTAGGATGAGTTTTAGGCGAAGTACGGCAAGGGGTTGTACAAGTTATTGGGGGTTTAGTAGGATGAGTTTTAGGCGAAGTAGGACAAGGGGTTGTACAAGTTACTGGGGATTTAGTAGGATGAGTTTTAGGCGAAGTACGGCAAGGGGTTGTACAAGTTACTGGGGATTTAGTAGGATGAGTTTTAGGCGAAGTACGGCAAGGGGTTGTACAAGTTATAGGGGGTTTAGTAGGACGAGTTTTAGGCTTCGTAGGGCACGGGGTTGTCCTAGGCGGGATCGTGCAGTGGGGGGGTTCCTTTGTAGTCTCGCAGGAAGCTGTCGTGATGGGAGGCTTCGTGATTGGTCTGCATTTTTTTATTGGTATTTTATTGTATGCTGGAATAGGAATAGGTTAATTAATTATTGATAGCATATCATAGCAAATTGGCAAGATTTCACTATTGATTTAAGGTCGAAATTCGCCTTACATGTAAGTCGTATCGCAGAAGTGAACAGGAGACCTAATACGAAAGCGTATCGTTCGATCGGTCGTATTATTTGTTCAAATTAAAATATTCACTTACTTGTATCTAAAGGTTTGACAATTTATGAACAATTGAAAACGGTCGAGTTTTTTACACGACTAGATTAAGTTGGTCATATTTTATCAAAGGATTTACGCATGAGACTGGTTATTTTAATTTGTTAGGTTTATAAATACGTCAGAGTGAAAGATACATTTTCATGCTAGGCCTCCAGGGTCTTGTCACACACACTCAGTATATGTAAAAGGCCCTAATTTAACGGGTAACTGCCTACTTGGGGGTGATTCTGCTGTACAAATGCAGCAACTTTGTCTATGGGACCAACATAAAAAAATATGTCAGTAGAATCGCTCCCTAGAAAAAAGTTGACTAACAAATGAGGACTTTACAGGGTATTAGGTAAATTGTATATCAAGCCGAAACGAGCATATGTTAACGGATGCATATAAATAGTATGGTAAACTCAGAAATTTAATATCATCATTTTTGTAAAAAAAAAAGCATACAAATCGGACATTTAATAATTTTGTTGTGAAGAGTGTCGTGTGGTGCCGGCACGTTAAAAGAATAGCACCACCCCTTCCCTCCCTATGGGTGTCGTAAGAGGCGACTACAGGAGAACCGCCACAAGAAGACGGGCAGCAGCGTCTCCTCTCCACCATTGGCCAAACTGCGATCCGAGAGAGGCCCGTGCCCAGCAGTGGACTGATATAGGCTGGTGATGATGATGATGATAATTTTGTTGTGTATATCAAATTAGAATAGTTTGGTACGAGATTGCTAGCTACCATGTACGGTGTACAGTCAACAGCACGTCGACCTACCCCAAAAGTCAAAAATTCTCTAATAGATTTTCAACTTTAAGCCTGACATATAGAGTTAATTTTCAAATGAGAAAATTTGACTTTTTGTGGTAGGTCCACGTGCTGTTGTCCGTGCATTATTTTTGAGTTCCCGATATTTCGGCACTGTTAACAGTGTTAGTGACCATGAAAGTTCAAAACAATATTATGATATCAAATTTCTGACTTTAGCATAGGTATTTATGCCTATTGCCTATATACGTCCCACTGCAGGGCACAGGCCTCACCTCAACTATTAGGTGGTTTGGGCCATACTCCACCACGCGGGCCCAGTGCGGATTGGTGGAGGGGTGTTGTAAGGCCAGTGAGCAAACCTTACTGTCAGATGTTATCAAGCCGACTTAGGGCCTCTGACTTGGCTTCGCGACCAATATGAAGCGATATTGGCTGGGACCAACTTTTAACGTGCCTTCCGAAGCACGGAGATGCTCGTGATAAATGTCACTAAATATGGTCGGAATGGTCACCCATCCACTAACGACCGCGGCGTTGGTTGCTTAACTTTAGTAATCGATACCAAAGCGCTGCCGCCACTGAGCTACGAGCACCTCACTATATAGCACTATTTATGCATGCGTGCATTATGTTAACGTATGCTTGTTTCTGCTTGATCCTACTATTTACCTAACAGGCTATAAGTATGTATATTTTATTGAATAAATCACAGACAGTCGTCTAATAATATTTAAATATGAACTAGAATACTTACAAATAGCAAGCCCACAATTGCAGTAAGTAGCCTGAAAAATAGAAATAAATTAATAACTCGTTAAAAAAAAAGTTTTAAAAACCTAAGAACCGATTTCAAAAATAAACTAAAAAAGCGAAAAATTTATTTCTTAACTAAAACAACTTGTAAATTTTTGTTTTTGGCAATTCCATGCAAGGTTTTATTAAAGATAAATAACACTTGAAAAAAAAATTTTTTTTGTTCGATATTTTTTTTATGGTCGATGTTTTTTTTCAAGTGTTATTTTTTTTTTTTTTTTTTATTTGAGATGGGCTTACTCTTGACCCCAATCTTGCTCTAGAGCATAGATGGGATCTACGATAGAGCGAGCTTGCCCAGAAGATGCCTATTCACTCTGGACTTAAAGAGAGTCAGGTTATATGCACTCGGAAATACAGACGCAGGCAGGGAATTCCAATCCTTAGCTGTGCGCATTATAAAAGATGATGATTTATCTTTAATAAAACAACTTATCAGTTATTTTTGGAGTCGGTGCTCCATGGAGAGTTGAAATGTGTTCATTAATCGGTTAAGCCAAACGCGAGAAAATCGCGGACAAACATACATACATACAAACATACGGGTCAAACTGAGAACCAAATTTTTTTTTAGTCAGTTAAAAAGGACGAGCTATTTAGAGGATGGAGTTGAGTGTAGATACAGCGGAAAATACGGAATAAACAATGTGTATCCTTGCAATCTTTCCATATTTATCATTGTTTAAACCTTCCCTGGACTTCCACGAATATTTCAAGACCAAAATTAGCCAAATCGGTTCAGCTGTTCTCGAGTTTTAGCGAGACCAACGAACAGCAATTCATTTTTAGGTTTCCGTACCCAAAGGGTAAAACGGGACCCTATTACTAAGGTCTCCGCTATCTTTCTGTCTGTCTGTCTGTCCGTCTGTCACCAGGCTGTATAATCATGAACCGTGATAGTTAAGACAGTTGAAATTATCACAGATGATGTAATGTTTCTGTTACCGCTATAACATCAAATACTAAAAAACAGGATACAATAAATATTAAAGGGGGTTCCCATACAACAAACGTGATTTTTTTGCCGTTTTTATAGAAAATGGTACGGAACCCTTCGTGCGCGAGTCCGACTCGCACTAGGCTGGTTTTTGTATATATTATAGCTGACCCGGCGAACTCCGTACCGCCTAACAGTATTTTTTTCGTTAGCTTTCGTATGTTTTTATTATTTATTCTGCTATTCGGAGGGGAGACAAATTCAACAAATTATTAACCATGAAAATCGGTCCAGCCGTCCTCGAGTTATAAGTGTTGTAACAAACCCGACTTTGTTTTATATATTAAGATATAGATTTTTTTTCCACAATCACACCAATTAGCTAGCCCCAAACTCAGCAAAGCTTGTACTATGGCGACTAGATAACGGATACTTAAATACGTTTATAAACATCCATGACTTACAAAATGCTTGTGTTTATCACACTAACATTTGCCCCTTGCGGGATTCGAACCCGCAACCGCCAGGCATTGTAGGCCGGAGCGTGAACCACTACACCAGACGGTCGTCGAAATTATTTAGGTATAGGACTCGTGAAGTGTGTTGTATTGTTTTGTAAACTATAATATTATCAATTATATCGAGGTGTGGTTATGACGCCAAAAATAACAAAGGCACTTATCAAGTAGGTACAACAATACCGAAGGTACTTATCAAGTAGGTACAACAATACCAAAGGCACTTATCAAGTAGGTACAACAATATCAAAGGTACTTATCAAGTAGGTACAACGATACCAAAGGTACTTATCAAGTAGGTACAACAATATCAAAGGTACTTATCAAGTAGGTACAACAATACCAAAGGTACTTATCAAGTAGGTACAACAAACAATACCAAAGGTACTTAACAAGTAGGTACAACAATACCAAAGGTACTTATCAAGTAGGTACAACAAACAATACCAAAGGTACTTATCAAGTAGGTACAACGATACCAAAGGTACTTATCAAGTAGGTACAACAATATCAAAGGTACTTATCAAGTAGGTACAACGATACCAAAGGTACTTATCAAGTAGGTACAACAATATCAAAGGTACTTATCAAGTAGGTACAACAATACCAAAGGCACTTATCAAGTAGGTATAACGATACCAAAGGTACTTATCAAGTAGGTACTTACCAATAACAATAAAACTAAAACCTTCATGGTACCAATCAGATGTTTTCGATGCTACATTAACTGTAGTTGATTAAAAAGTGGGTACGGTTATCAAAGGGTTCGCCATTTTATAATAAATTTTATTTTTATAATTTTATACATGCTGAATATTTTTAATGGGTTAACAAAATGGATTCGACGAAGCATTGAAATAGCTATTAAAAGAATATATTTATTTCCAAACGTTTTTATCACTATTATAATCATTTACAGTAATAATACCCTTTTTTCATTAAAGTCATTTTATGAATGTCACTTTTCTTGGAATGAATTCATGATAATCTTATTCTAAGTAGTGTTAGTTACTAACACCGGGTTCCTATATTGTACTATGCGTAAGTGTACACCAGCAACTAATCGTATTGGTGTCAAAAGTAACGAGCCGTTATAGTCGTTCCTATTAAATTTGACGAAGCGTCATTTATAGGAACGCTTTTGAGTATGTCAAGTTGACAATTCCTACCATCCGTTAGCAAAACCAACCGTTTCTCGGATATAGGAACCGGGCTTAAGCCATTCTCTGGTCTGCCCAGTCACCCTGTATACATGTATGTACTTAGGTGTTCGTGTTATTGTTTGTAGATGAGATAAAAGAGCTAATTGTTTTTAAAAGCAATAATGCAACCCAATGAATGGTTTAATAGCGAATAAGGTATATAAATTATTTACACAGAGTATCTAGAATTAAATGAAAACTGAAAATAAACTTTATAAACTTGTATTTAAGATTGTATGATACTTGAAAAAAATCTCCAACCTGACTTTTTTTCAAGTATTATATAAATTCTTAAATAAACCTAGCATGGTAATTGCTGAAAAAAAATCAAAATTTAGATGTTATTTGAGCCCCCGATCGCCCCAGTAGGCACTTGTTAGCCCTTCAGTCCCCAGTCAAAAAATACAATTGAATAGCAATGCGTTCCTCTCATAAACTAACTCTCTCCACCCCTTCTTACCGCACTGGTTTTATTTCCAACTCATTTTTCCTTCAATCCATTCGGCTCTGGAACTGCCTCCCCGAGAGTACCAACACAAACAAGCACTATGTAAATACTCCTTCAAGAAGCGTGTCCGCGCTCATTTCTGTCAATTGCAATCATTTAATTGATCTCTTCTAGTCTCCGATCTATATATATTCTATCTATCTATTCAGCCTATTGCAGTCCACTGCTGGACGTAAGCCTCCCCCAAAGAACGCCAGAGTGCACGATTTCTGCTTTTTTCATCCAGCCACTGCCAGCCATCTTCCTAAGGTCGTCGGTCC
The DNA here is from genome assembly GCA_950371115.1 of Anania fuscalis. Classification (NCBI taxonomy): domain Eukaryota; kingdom Metazoa; phylum Arthropoda; class Insecta; order Lepidoptera; family Crambidae; genus Anania; species Anania fuscalis. Next base: position 970,496 of record OX493354.1, read on the forward strand.
ATCGGGCTGGGGGGCGTCCTACACTAGTTTGCCAAGGCGTGGTCTCCACTCGAGAACCCGTTTGCTCCACCTTTCATCGGTTCTGCGACAGATGTGGCCAGCCCACCGCCATTTAAGCTTGCTACATTTTTGGACTATGTCCGTTACTTTGGTCTTTTGCCTGATGATTTAGTTACATTTATTTATGTATTAACATGCCTGTATATAATGTATGATAGTATTGAGTTTATGTATTTTTATGTAGTTCATGCTTTTATTGAATTATTCCTTTTTGTTTAAACTTGTAATGTCCTTTATCGCACCGCCCACATCTCTGTTTAGCCTCATGGTTCACTGGTAGAGAATGCCTCATGGCATTAAGCTCTCCAATAGGTGGTTATTTTTAGTTTATTGCACAAACTACTATTGTATGTTTTTTTAAATCTGTGCGATAATGTTTAAATAAATAAATAGCTGCGTAAGTGTGACATTAACTGCGGTGGCTTGTCGCATCACAGATTATCGTCAAAGTACGGAACTACGGACTTTGATTCGACTAGGTTCAGGGCCATAACCATGAACTCTTAAAACAATTTCAAAGTTGTCAAATCTGTCAATTTTGGTACGTCATTTCATACAAAATTTGACAGAAATGATAATGTTTGACAGATTTGAGATTGTTTTAAGAGTTCTTGGTTACCGCCCTGGGCAAAACTCTAGCAAGTAGATATATTTCTGTTCGGTTATATCTCAAGTTATATGCAGTATAGGTAATTGGTGTTTCACCAAATAGTAGACGGGCCACGACGATATAATAATAATACGATTTAAAATGTTACTGTAGAATCCGGTTAAATAGGTAAAAGCAAAAACTATTTTTTTTCACCAAATATTGTTTTATTACTTCCCTTAAATTATATTTAATTTTGGCGGGGGGTTCAACAGTAATCCTGTGTATCGTAGCTCGACCTGTCTGTGCCATTTTTGGGTCTGTGCACCCTTTGAGATAGTAACTGCATTCTATTTTAAGAGGTCATACAAGGATGCGTTCCACAAAATTAATTTCTAAATGTATTTTTAAACTTCACGCTCTTTTCTATCTTAACTGTATTTAACTATGAGTTTAAGTATGAAGTCTAATTAGGTGGACAGATCTGGTAAAGGTTGCAGGAAACTGCTAGGTGCAGGCCGCTTCTAACTGGCTAACCTGGAAGTCATTGTTTGAGTCTGCAAGCCTATATTTAGGAGTGAAGTGGCTGAAATGATGATCTGGTGATTGATGGTATTGCGTGCCACTTCAAATATCATACCTATTCTTTCAGCTGTTGATAATAGAGCATCACACATCACCAGCCTATATCAGTCCACTGCTGGACACAGGCCTCTCCAAAAGGAGGATTTTGCCATAATCACCACGCTTGGCAGGCGGGTTGGCGATCGCAGTTTGGCCAATGGTGGAGAGGAGACGCTGCTGCGCGTCTTCTTGTGGCGGTTCTCCTGTAGTCGCCTCTTACGACACCCATAGAAAGAGAAGGGGGTGGTGCTATTCTTTTAACGTGCTAATAGAGCGACAGTGTAGAATCTCAATTAAATCAAAGGCCAAAAAACAATATTAAAGCTAAGAACTGACAGGGTCATCAAGTGAAACTACTGACAACATACAATATTACTACGTTTTGTCAATAAATCGGGATGTATCGACAGCGCTTTATTTAGGGAGTAAAATGATATAAATAATAATAAATTGTTTCCACAATCACACCAATTAGCTAGCCCCAAACTAGGCATAGCTTGTACTATGGCGACTAGTTAACGGATAAACATACTTAACACGTTAACCGCCATGTCGGACAATGGTGACCGCCAACAAATGTTTCATTCAGGCCACGTCGGACAAGGGTGTCCGACATTACAGTCCTTACTTCAACTTACTGTTGCAGGCCAGCGGTCTAGAGTTGTGTAACTCGTGAGTGAAAGACAAAAATGATATAAGTATATCTTTCCGAAAGAATGAATCACTCACTAACTCACTTGCGTCTCAAATGTATCGTTATATCTTTTGAGATAAGACTCCTTTCCGAGCGACTAAACTATCATTGGCTTCGGGTGCTGCTAGTTTTTACTAGTAAACATGAAATAATAATTTATAAATTTATTTTTTTAACCTATGTAAGTAAAAACGGTCACATCTTTAGCTCTGAGTAGCAGCCACCTATTCTCTCTCTCTAGAGTCTACGGACTACACTACACACACCTAGCTCAGCGATTAAATCACTCATGAATTGACATGTGGATCATTGAGTTAAAAGAGCTGAAGATATAAAAGAGTGATATATATCAGTAGATCACAATGATATACATCTCTCTCTTCTTTTCAGTGATATATTTTGCGCATCTCTACAGCGGTCACATTTTCGCTAGATTAAGCTCGTTTCGGGTGACCCGCGTGGCCCTGTAGTGAAACTAAGGTGTCAACCTAACTTTTGTAAGTATTTGTAAAGCTAGAGACAAAAAAAAATATTTTCGAAGATTTTTTTAAAAAAAATGTAATCATTTTGTTTATTTAAAATATACTGTTTTGAACGGCTTACTATAAAAAAAGCAATTTAAGATGAACATAGAAATAAAAACATATAAAAAACATAACTCTCTATTGGCAGTTGGGTAAAATTATCAAAATCGTAATTCAGCGATGTTGAGTTTTGAATTAATCCAGTAATATGTGCGGTTCTCCTCAGCAATAAAGACAGTAAGTGACTTTTTTGTCCTGTTGCGTATTATTAACCTTTCAAAAGATTAGACGTTTTTCTTATAGCAGCAAAGATTTCTTCGTGTCCGACGATGTTATTCCGTTCAGGCCACGACGGACTCATGTGACCGCCAGTAGTAAATAAGCTCTTATATACAAGCTGACTTTGCGTATATTCTATCACTTATTTCTACCCTTCTTTTAACGAAATATATAAAAAAAAAACCGGGTATCCATGTTAGAAATTCATGGGATTTACCTTTGGCAATTAACGTATTAAATACTTTTATAAACATCCATGACTAAAATGCTCGTGCTCATCACACTAACATTTGCCCCTAACGGGATTCGAACCCGCAACCGCCACGCTTTGTAGTTAGGAGCCCGAACCACTACACAAGACGGTTGTCGAAATTCCTCAGTCTTGTTATGCCAAATGAGTCGAGTCTTGAATTTAAGACTGAATAACTTAAGTCTTACAACACTAATATGAGCAGCAGATCGCGTGGCACACCCGTAGCACACCGCCGCTGCGAAACACGAGTAGCGAAACCGCTGGATGCATTCCGCTGCGATCTAGTGTAGCAAAGCGTTCCGCGGCGCGAAACGTAATGCAAGTCAGTCAGTTTAGTTGAGACAATTAGAGCGAAATGTCGTCATTTGTTATGACTAAGCAAGTACAGAATAGGTCTATTTCTGACCTCTTGGATCAATTTTTCAGCGAATTTGATGTCCATTTTAAGTTTAAAAGCACTTTGCTTCTTAAAAATTGACAACATTGACAATAAATTAGAAAATAAATAACACTTGAAAAAAATCATCGACCTCAGGTGGGACTCGAACCCACGTCCCATCGCATACCGGGCGAGTGCTTTGACCACTAAGCTACCGAGGACGTCACGTGACAAGATGAAATTCTTCAAGTGTTTTTTCTCGCTGTCAAAGCCAGCGTATTCTGATCAATGTTGTAGCTATATGTATAGCTGAGTAGTATACTACCGTCAACACCCTATAGAAATATTTTTACAAATATTTGACTATTGGTTAAGATCAGAAATGCTTAAACATTGTAAATTTTGTTTTTAGCAATTCCATGCAAGGTTTAATTGAAGATAAATAACACTTGAAAAAAATCATCGACCTCAGGTGGGACTCGAACCCACGTCGATGATTTTTTTCAAGTGTTATTTATCTTAACACCCGTATTTATGAAGAAGAAATTCATCATCATCATATCAGCCTGTTGCAGTCCACTGCTGGACATAGACCTCCCCCAAGGAGCGCCACAGAGCACGATCTCCCGCCCTTTGCATCTAGTCGCTGCCAGCTGCCTTCTTCAGGTCATCGGTCCATCTAGCCAGGGGGCGTCCTACACTACGTTTGCCTAAGCGTGGTCTCCATTCGAGAATTCGTCGGTTCTGCGACAGACATGGCCAAGCAAGAAGAAATTACTTGTTGCTAAGTAACAACTTGATGTGCCGTGTGGTGCCAGTGTCGTAAGAGGCGACTACAGGAGAACCGCCACAGGAAGACGGACAGCAGCGTCTCCTCTCCACCATTGGCCAAACTGCGATCGCCAACCCGCCTGCCAAGCGTGGCGATTATGGCAAAATCCTCCTTTTAGAGGCCTGTGTCCAGCAGTGGACTGATATAGGCTGATGATAAAGTTCATAAAGTAACAACTTAGCGAAGTCATTACTTCAGTAAAGAATTCATTTTAAAAATATTCTATGGTCATCATTTTTTACGTCACTTGTTATAAGCAAGTTCTCAATGCATACTAAGTAAAGGAAATTGCGTCTATTATCTGGCTCAGAATTCTATACCTACTTTGACAGTTCTAACTTCAATAATACTTTACTATCAAACAAAATCCCTTGTTGCATAAGTAGGTAATTACAAGTTGCGTAAAAGTAAAAGCCGGCCAAGTGCTAGTCGGACTCGCGCACGAAGGGTTCTGCACCATTATCTATAAAAAGAGCAAAAAAACGCGTTTGTTGTATGGGAGCCCCCTTAAATATTTATTTTATTCCTGTTTTTTAGTATTTTTTGTTATAGCGGCAACAGAAATACATCATCTGTGAAGATTTTAACTGTCTAGCTACCACGGTTCATGAGATACAGCCTGGTGACAGACAGACAGACAGACGGACGGCGGAGCCTCAGTAATAGGGTCCCCGTTTTACCCTTTGGGTATGGAACCCTAATAATTGTCTAAGATTCGGGTGTAAGTCAGGTAAAGACATGGAAGAGGAATGAGGATATAGGGGATGTCTTTACCCAAACAAGGGCCATAATTCACATAGCTAATTTAAAGTTTTTAGCGATGGATTGATTCCGCGCTAACCAAGTCGGGTTCTCGGTCGGGTATGGTCCGAGCCTACCGTCAGGGTCCCTGCTGAAAACCAGCGTCGTGATACGTCCCTGACTGTCACGACAAATGCTGAGCGGGGGCCTTTTTGACACATACTGCTTTTTATTATCCTGTAATTTTTTTTTTCCTTTTGTATTCTGTGTGTGTCAATTAATCTTTTTCTATTCTATTCTAAAATTTGGAACAAAACGAAAATGTGGAATGTTAAACTAAATTCGAAGTACGGAATAAATGTCTTATTGAATATGTATTATTATAACCAAAAGAATTACCTATTATGTTTTAAGAACAAAAAAAAAACAATTGTCCTGTAACTTTTGTATTTTACACTATTTGTGCAATATTTCACTGAGGCTACACAATGTTATGTGCTTTATTATTTATTATTGCAAAATAAATACCGACCACATGTTATTATTTAAAAATTAACTTGCTAATTTCACCTCTATATAACACATCGCTGAATTACACGTAAACAGGTTTTATTTTATAATAACTTCACTATTATGTATTTCTTTTTAGCAAATTGCTTTGCCATATTTTTAAATTGAAAAAAGACAACTCGTCCATGCCGCCATCCGCCGCCATCTCTGAGGTTCCGGGTTCACACACCATCTCTTGTATCAACTCAAAACTATTTTATTCCCATCGATTTTAATCCATCAAAGTAAAAAAAAACACCAACAACACGAATCTACTTTATTAATTCAAAGATCACTCGTTTATTTAATCCTTTGTAAGAGCGGGGGCTGCTGGGGCGGGGGTTGCCACCGGTGGGGCTTTCGGAACGGGGGCTACTGCCAGTGGGGCTGCTGGAGCGGGGCCTGCCGCCGGTGGGGCTGCTGGAGCGGGGCCTGCCACCGGTGGGGCTGCTGGAGCGGGGGCTGCCGCCGGTGGGGCTGCTGGAGCGGGGGCTGCAGCCGGTGGGGCTGCTGGAGCGGGGCCTGCCACCGGTGGGGCTGCTGGAGCGGGGGCTGCCGCCGGTGGGGCTGCTGGAGCGGGGGCAGCTGGAGCGGGGGCTGCCGCTGGTGGGGCTGCTGGAGCGGGGGCTGCCGCCGGTGGGGCTGCTGGAGCGGGGGCTGCCGCCGGTGGGGCTGCTGGAGCGGGGGCAGCTGGAGCGGGGGCTGCCGCCGGTGGGGCTGCTGGAGCGGGGGCTGCTGGAGCGGGGGCTGCCGCCGGTGGGGCTGTTGGAGCAGGGGCTGCCGCCGGTGGGGCTGCTGGAGCGGGGGCTGCCGCCGGTGGGGCTGCTGGAGCGGGGGCTGCCGCCGGTGGGGCTGCTGGAGCGGGGGCAGCTGGAGCGGGGGCTGCCGCTGGTGGGGCTGCTGGAGCGGGGGCTGCCGCCGGTGGGGCTGCTGGAGCGGGGGCTGCCGCCGGTGGGGCTGCTGGAGCGGGGGCAGCTGGAGCGGGGGCTGCCGCCGGTGGGGCTGCTGGAGCGGGGGCTGCTGGAGCGGGGGCTGCCGCCGGTGGGGCTGTTGGAGCAGGGGCTGCCGCCGGTGGGGCTGCTGGAGCGGGGGCTGCCGCCGGTGGGGCTGCTGGAGCGGGGGCTGCCGCCGGTGGGGCTGCTGGAGCGGGGGCTGCCGCCGGTGGGGCTGCTGGAGCGGGGGCAGCTGGAGCGGGGGCTGCCGCCGGTGGGGCTGCTGGAGCGGGGGCTGCCGCCGGTGGGGCTGTTGGAGCAGGGGCTGCCGCCGGTGGGGCTGCTGGAGCGGGGGCTGCCGCCGGTGGGGCTGCTGGAGCCGGGGCTGCCGCCGGTGGGGCTGCTGGAGCGGGGGCTGCCGCCGGTGCGGCTTCTGGAGCAAGAACTGCCGCCGGTGAGGGTTCTGAAGCGGGGCCTGCCGCCGGTGGGGCTGCTGGAGTGGAGGCTGCCGCCGGTGGGGCTGCTGGAGCGGGGGCTGCCGCCGGTGCGGCTTCTGGAGCGGGAACTGTCGCCGGTGCGGCTTCTGGAGCAAGAACTGCCGCCGGTGAAAGTTCTGAAGCGGAGGCTGCCGCCGGTGGGGCTGCTGGAGCGGGGGCTGCCGCCGGTGGGGCTGCTGGAGCGGGGGCTGCCGCCGGTGCGGCTTCTGGAGCGGGAACTGCCGCCGATGAGGGTTCTGAAGCGGGGGCTGCCGCCGGTGGGGCTGCTGGAGCGGGGGCTGCCGCTGGTGGGGCTGCTGGAGCGGGGCTTGCCGCCGGTGGGGCTGCTGAAGCGGGGGCTGCCGCCGGTGAGGGTTTTGAAGCGGGGGCTGCCACCGGTGGGGCTACTGGAGCGGGGGTCACTGCAAGTGAGGCTTCGGAAACTGGTGCAGCAGTTGACGGGACTACAGCCGATGGGGCTTTAGTGGATGGGGCTACAGTCGACGGGGCTACAGTAGACGGGGCTGCAGTCGACGGGGTTTTAGTCGATGGGGCTACAGTCGATGGGGCTACAGAAGACGGGGCTACAGTCGATGGGGCTTTAGTCGATGGGGCTACGGTCGACGGGGCTGCAGTCGACGGTGTTAAAGTCGACGGGGCTTCAGTTGATGGGGTTACAGTCGACGGGGCTTTAGTCGATGGGGCTACTGTCGACGGGGCTATAGTGGACGGGGCTACTGTCGACGGGGCTGAAGTCGACGAGGCTGAAGTGGACGGGGCTGCAGTGGACGGGGCTACTGTCGACGGGGCTGAAGTCGACGAGGCTGCAGTGGACGGGGCTTCAGTCGACGGGGCTGCAGTCGACGGTGTTAAAGTCGACGGGGCTTCAGTTGATGGGGCTACAGTCGACGGGGCTTTAATTGACGGGGCTACAGTCGATGGAGCTACAGTTGATGGTGCTACAGTCGATGGAACTTCATTCGATGGGGCTACAGTCGACGGGGCTTTACTCGATGGGGCTACAGTCGATGGGGCTTTAGTAGAAGGGGCTACAGTCGACGGGGCTGCAGTGGACGGGGCTACAGTCGATGGGGCTTTAGTCGCTGGGTCTACAGTCGACGGCGCTTTAGTCGATGGGGCTACAGTCAAAGGGGCTACAGTCGACGGCGCTTTAGTCGATGGGGCTACAGTCGAAGGAGCTGCAGTAGATGGGGTAGGGGTTGAAGATTTGATAGCTGGTGGCGCCTCGCTTGGGGTTGGTGGGGTGGCAACAGCTATAGCCTCAGCAGATCCTCCTGGTTTTGAAGTAGCGACAGCTATGGCTTGACCTGGTCCATTTGGTGATGGCGTAGCAATGACCAAGGCCTCAGTGTTAACTGGTAAAGGTTTGGTCACTGCTGGTTTCACTGTTGCTGCTGGGGGTAGTAATGTTGCTGATGGGGGTGGCAATGTTGCTACTTGTACTGGTTCAGGTTTGATTGCAGGTGGAGCGCCGTAGTTTTGTGATGGTTTTACAACGGCCACAGCAGGTGCGCGATTAGGTGGTGCCTGGTAGTGAGGTGGCCTGTACACCCAAGCTGGTGGTTGGTAACTTGGTAAGCTGATGTGTGACTGTGGAATCCCAGCTTGTGCTTGGTTGTGATTTGATCCGTAACCCCAGTTGGGGGCTAGATAATTCGGTGCGTAATTCACGTGTGGAGATTGGTATGACGGTATATTCCGGGGATGTGTAAATCCTGGGTTGAAGAGTGTTTGGTAAGGGTGGGAAGTAGGTAAGGAAGGGTGGCTCCACGCTGGGGCAGAAAATGCTGGCATTTGAGCGAAGGAAGAATAAGAATGTGGACTTTTAACATTTGGGGCGGCGTGATTCCAGAAAGGAATGGAGTTAAGAGATGCTTTTGGGGCGTTTGAAGGGGTGTATTCGTTTGCAGAGGCATGGGGCTGTGATGCTGCAGGGAGTTTGTTCCATCCGTTAATTTGAGGGGGAGCGTAGACAGGGGTAGGGGCTTGAAGGTGATTCCATCCAGTTTTGTAAGCATTCTTGGCGCCCGATAATATTGCGTTGGCATTGTTGCGCGCTGTAAAAAATAAGTTCTGTTTTGTAAGTATTCATTATACCTACAGGGTTATTTGTAAAAAGATATAAACCTCGCAAGACTAGGTAGCTAACATCATATAGGATCATCCTACTAACAACATTTTTCTACGACTTATTTTCATACAAAATTAAATATTAATTAAATTTTACGCCTGAATTTTCTTAAAATGTTGTCGTCTTATCTCTGCGCGCTTCGAATCGCGCGTCATGCGCGTCGCGTCGTCTTATCGTATGTGAATGGAACATAGACTTACAAATGTCACAACAGTCCAATAAAAGCTTGGAAAAACATTTTTAATTAATGTATTGAGTTATGATTAAACTCGTAGTAACGAATGTTGTTATTTATGATGTAAGCTACCTAGTCGTGCGAGGTTGTTGATGTTTAATTGAAGATAAATAACACTTGAAAAAATACATCGACCTCAGGTGGGACCTCAGGTCGATGTTTTTTTTTAAGTGTTATTTATCTTCAATTAAACCTTGCATGGAATTGCTAAAAACAAAAATTTACAATTGTTGATGTTTTCCAAATAACCCTGTATAATACGTGTTAGACCCACATGACTGCAGCAGCGGGTAAAAACTAGTGTTCTGTGTTCACACATTGCTGCAATCGATTTCAAAATGGTTGCGGACTTGCGGTTCTACATTATTCGACTGTTTAGATAGATACATTTGTTTTGGAGTTTTTATATCTAAAAAATAAATAAAGCAAGTATATAAGGTCCGATTTTATTAGTGTACATCCTGTTAACCTTTGACTATATAGGTGAAAAGCAATCGTAAAAACCAATTTTCAAATGTGTACGATAAAAACTAAAAAAGTTAAAAATCAACAACATTGACTTCATATTGCATAAACTCGTCCTATCTTTGCTACGTTTAACCATCTGATTATCTGTCTTATTCCTTCCCCTTGTACAGAGCGAGAAAGAGTTGAAGATAGGACGAGTTTATGCAATATGAAGTCGATGTTGTTATTTTGTAATTTATTTTTAACTTTTTTTAGTTTTTATGATAGACATTTGAAAGTTGGTTTTTACGATTGCTTTTACCTATATAGTCACAGGTTAACAGGATGAACACTAATAAAATCGGACCTTATATATAAACCTAAACTATTTATGTACACAAAAGCACATGTTTTATTTAGAGGACAAAAACCTATAAATAAAATATCTGATTAGCTCGCTGTCTTGGGGAAAGGTGCCCAAAAGGCTGGCCACATTGCCACGCTGTATTGGAGGTCGAAAGCGATATATTTTATTTATTTAGAACTTTATTTGCACAACTTACAGATAGTGTAAATGGTGTACTTAATGCTAGAAGCATTTTTTGCCAGTCAACCATTATGTCATGCAGAAAGTTTTCAAAGGGCGCGGTGCAAGTAACCTATAAATACTAAGTAAGTAGCTAAAGAGTAATAATATCTTGCTCATATGCACCAACTTTTTTTTTGGTTTTGAAGATTAAAATTATGTTCCAATTTAAAAATATTATATTTTAGCAGGCAAGTGTACATTTTTCGATTACAAAACTACGTTCAAGGTCGTAAAATTTATATTTTTTGCTGAAAATATCTAGTAATATTGCAAAGATATCGTCTTTGCGAAGCCGATTTAGAATATATTTTTTTAGGGGTGGCCCCATAAAACTACCTATTAAAGTTAAATTTCACCAACAAAGATGCAAAAATAAGGAAATGTTGTACGATATTGTTTTGACGCGAGTGATTCTTTTCGTCATACCTAAGTAATCTTTGTAGTCTGTTTGTACCATAGAGAATTAATCGTTTTATTCTCACCGACCGCCAAAAGTAACAGATTCAGCTTTGTTTTCTATCTATTTCGTTATTTAAAGTTGTTTTTTTGTATTACTTATTTAAAATTTACTTTTTAAAATAAAATAGTGCTGCATTTACCATAGTCGTAGACACCTGGGGCAGCGTAACAAGAGCTCACCTGAAAACATAAAAATAACTTAAATTAAATTAAAAACAAAAATAAAATAAGGGCCTTAAGACTTTAGGTTTTATTCCGACACGGAAATATCCTACACACTGAATAAGACTAATTAGACTTCTGGTTTTCCAGGGTGATTCTCGTCTTTTTGATTGTTTTTTAACTAACATAATTTAGGATTCTCTGTATTTACAAAAAGCCCAGATTTGAAAGAAATAATATGTCACACCACACATCCTGTCATACCATTTGTTCGTACTTAATATTTTGTCGGAGCCCACATTAAAGATTCGGTGGAGGGTAGTCGAACGAAAAGCATGGTCGATCTGTTTTAATGGTTTTTATATCATTTTAAGAGCTTTAGAGTGCAAGTTTGGAGTAGTTTGTGTCCTTAAGTTTGGTGAAGTGATAGAGATGCAGAACCATTGAAATATGATTGTATTCAACACGCATCGAGTGTCAAGTGACTTGTCTCGTAGACAACTTGCTTTAGACCCGATGGCGTTTGAAACCTGCTTCTACGTGGAGAGTAGCCTTCAAGGAATCCAGAAAAGGCAATAAAACACTGAACACCCGTGTTTTATTGTAAACACTAATAAAAATATTGGCAGAAATAAACCTCACACACAGAGGTTTGGTTGCCACAAAAAAATAGTACATTATGATACAAGTGTGCAAAGTTGATTATTACACACGAGGCATTATTGTAAGCGCGAGCCACAGGCGAGCGCGGTTAGGAAGCCGAGTGTGTAATAATCAATGCACACGAGTTCCATACGACGTGTTTCAACACAATTGCGAGGCAAAAAACAAACTAAAATCTAAAATACCTTCTCCGTTTTTGCTGTTTTTCTCTGGATTTTGGCGGCAACAGGCTATCACTTCCGTTTCGTGCCTCGATAAGTAAATTTTTGACGGGGTTGAATAACATTTTACTCGTCTTCACTATTTAAAGTAGACATTTTTGATACTAATTAACCACACAGCAACAACTTTATCAAATATTCAGGAAAATGGCACGTAAGTTTTGTTTTTTTTGCGCGCCGCAATTTCGATGCGCGCGCAGGTTCAATAATGGCACAGGAAAAACTGGCTGTTCAGGCGGAGTAGCAGCAATTTAAAAAATAAAATAAACTATAAATTATATTTTCTAAAAATGATACTTAAGTTAATTTGTGTTTATTAATATACAATTTGATAAAATGAAATATTTATTTGTCATCTTAACCCTAAAACAATTAAATATTAGTAAAATATTTAGTGATTTCAGACAAACTTTTGCTAAAATTAAAAAAAAAGATTACATTACCGCACTAGTGCGATAATGTTATTACATCACAAGTGCGTAATATGATGAATTATGAAACTAAAAACGGTGTTATAAGAGTCAATTTACGAGCAACTGTGTTGAAAATATAATATAAATAACAAAAAAATTGCGTAAGTAAGTGGTACTATAGCGCTTAAACTTAACAGGATAATAAATGTGACAAAAATGTGAACCTGCGCGCGCATTGAAAGTGCGGCGCGCGTAAAAAACAAAACTTACGTCTCATTTTTCATAAATATTTGGTAAAATTGGTGCTACCTATGTGGTTAATTACTATCAAAAATGTCTACCTCAAATAGTGAAAACGAGTAAAATATTAATTTAACGCGCCGGAAATACTTATCGAGGCACGAAACGCGAGTGATAGCCTCTGCTGTTGCCGCCAAAATCCAGAGAAAAATACCTAGCTGCTTACGAAACATTCAATCAGTGGAAAAACAGCAAAAAAGATGACATATTCGGAGAAAGTATTTTTAGTTTCTGATTTGTTTTTTTTCCTCGCAATTGTGTTGAAAAACGTGGTATGCAACTCGTGTGCATTGATAATTACACACTCGGCTTCCTTACCGCGCTCGCCTACGGCTCGCGCTTACAATAATGCCTCGTGTGTAATAATCAACTTTGCACACTCGTATCATAATGTACAGTCAACAGCACGTCGACCTACGCCAAAAACCAAAAATTCTCCAATAGATTTTCCACTTTAAGCCTGATATATAGAGTTCATTTTCAAATGAGAAAATTTGACATTTTGTGGTAGGTCGACGTGCTGTTGTCCGTACTATTATCTGTTATTTATGACACTCTAGTGAAAATAAATGCACCTGGATTAATTTAGTGCTTAATTTAAAAACTTCCCAATACTCAGCCGTAGTACAGTCAATATAAGTAAGTATTTAAAAAAAAATCAGTTCCGCTGATCACACGTGGTGTTAAATCGAATGATATTACTGTCCTTTAACACCGACCTTCTTAGGACAACCTGTATACTCTATTTCACATAACAAATTGATTTTAAAACTCACCAGGCATAACACAAACACTTTGAAAAACGCCATTATAATATTTTAAACCATGAATGTCGACGTGAACACTTTGTCATGGCAAAATATGCGGAGAGTAGTGCAACTCAAATACTTATATAATCGCCTCCAATATTGACGCATTATATTTGTACTCAAAACTTTATTTTAACAGATGTTTCCGAAATTAAATTTTTAACGAAAAAGTATTTTAACGTTAAAAGAATAAAATCATTTGTCGTTTGACAAAAATTAAGCGTGGTTCAGAAATTTGAGGTATTATTTTCGGAGTGGAGAAATTGATATTCGTAAAATATTACGCAGTATTGTTTTTAAAATATACAGGGTGTCCCAATATTAGTACGTCACTCTGACATGACACCGGAGTTAGATGTGCCTAAGATAAGACACATCGAACAAGCCTAATATTTACCTAGAAAAGTTTTTTTTATTTTAATAAGCTATTTTTTTTATAGTGTGTATCAATTTTTTAAAGAGCTCTTTATTTTACTTTTTTTGTACGCCCCTACGCCTTTGAAAACAAACATTATCTAATCGATAAATAATGTGAAATAACGACAATTGATAGTCAATCTTAATTTCATTCTCACCCAAAGAAAATGGATTCAACTTTAAGCAGTAACCGTGAAAAAAAATAAAGATGTACTTAATAAAATAACGTAGACGTACAAAAAAAAATCTCTCTAAAAAAATGTTGTATCAGAATGTGTAAGTACTTACCTATTTTATGAAAAATAGGTAAGTATATTATTTAAAAAACAATACTAAAATTGGTCATACCTCCTACTACTCAAACCAAACTCATGAAACTTTTCTTTGGACATATTAGGCTTGTTCGATGCGTCTAATTTTGACGTGCTAATTTTGGGACACCCTGTATTGTAACAAAACATTAACATAATCTTTGTTAGATTGTATAGTCTAATATTCAATCCATCTACTTGCTTGGGAGTAGAACAAACACGTACTTACCAATTTTTTTTCTATCTGTTGACATCAGTTTTTACCACCCAAGATAAATAAAACAATTAATGAATAAATATTGGACAACATCACATACATTGCTTTGATCCTAAGGTAATTAGCTTAAGCACGCGTGTTATGGAAATCAGAAACAACGAAAGTACAACACCCAGACTCGAGACAATATAGAAAAGTTTTTTTTTTCTACATTGACGCGACCGGGGATAGTTACCAAGAACCTCAGAGATGGCGACAGCATATACAGTCTGGCTTGCTCGCCTCTTGGCGATAGCCTTCTTCTAACAAGACAAAATGATGAACAGTTCGTTCTCTACATTACTTAACCCGACCGGAAATTGAACCCGGGACCTTGGAGATGGCGAATTGGCGACATCAAGTCCAGCGTGATGACTAGTAATTAACCCCCGACACAATAAAAGAGGAGTGTTAAAAGTTTAACGTGTCTGCCTGTGTATCAGTCTGTGGTATCGTAGCTTCCTAACGGATGAACCGATTTTCGTTTAGTTTTTTTTTTCATAGATAATTTTATCCCGAATGTTCTTAGCCATGTTTCATGAAAATCTGTTCAGCCGTTTGAAGATCATCAGCGCTTTTGTAGTTGATGAGGGGAACTGACTAACTTCCTTAAGTCCGATCGATTCGAAATTTGGTACCGACTACCGTGTTACTTCAATGATATTGAAAGTATTTATGGTTAGGTAAACATGACCAGCAGGGCTAGCATGCGCGCATCGGTTATTTTATCGATAGACAAGACAAATTTTGTCTTCGACGATATTTGTCGTTTTCCTTAATTACAGACGTCTCGAATCCTTTTTGTTAATATTTTCAGGGTCTCCCGTTCTTCGTAGCTACTTATTTTTACGTTATAACACGGCATTGCATGATATTTTGATTTTTTCTTTGTTCGTCGAACGTCAAAGTCGATAAAATGCCACGACAAAATTTTATCGTGTTGCGCATGCTAGCCCTGCTGATCTGCCGTTTGAAGATCATCGGGGGTTTTTTTAAATGTAAATTTTAACGTTATTTGACCTTTATCCTACCTAGATCTCGAGGTTGTTAAGGAATATGTCTACCTCAAGCAAATTTTGCAGTTAGGCAGAAACAACTTCGAGAGAGAGGCCAGTAAAGGAATACAGCTAGGCTGGGCAGCATATGGGAAATTACGTCGAGTATTTACGTCGCCCATTCCACAAAGTCTTAAGACGAAAGTTTTCAATCAGTGCGTCCTACCCGTCATGACATACGGAGCCGAAACGTGGACACTCACGATGGGGCTGGACCACAGATTTAAAGTCGCTCAGCGAGCTATGGAAAGGGCTATGCTCGGAGTTTCTCTGAGGGATCGGATCCGAAATGAGGTAATCCGACAGAAAACTAAAGTCGACATAGCCCATCGAATAAGCAAGCTGAAGTGGCAGTGGGCCGGCCATATTTGTCGCAGAACCGATAACCGCTGGGTTAAACGAGTTCTTGAGTGGAGACCGCGTGTGGGCAAGCGTAGTGTGGGACGCCCTCAGACTAGATGGAGTGACGATCTTCGCAAGGTTGCTGGCAGGAGCTGGATGAGAGTAGCCGTGGATCGTGCAGAGTGGCGTGCAATTGGAGAGGCCTATGTCCAGCAGTGGACTAGTGTGGGCTGATGATGATGATGATGATGACCTTTATCCCATTATTTATTTATTATTATTATTATTTTTCTATATTTGTTTTTTATTTGAACGTTTTTTTTACATATTATACTAAACATCTTGTAGTCCACGCAAAGTTGCGTGCACAGTTATTTCCAGCTTTCATCCCTAAATTAACCGTTATTATAATTATAACCGCTAAGACAAATTTAAAAATTAATTTCTTTTTTTAATAATCTAATAAATAACATATTGTTGTCACTATTTTTATCTATTCATCATTTCAGTCACAGGGCAGTCCTCTGCTGAACATAGGCCTCCCCCAGTGACTTCCAGCTTGTCCGGTTGCGCGCGGCTGCATCCAGCGGCTTCCTGCAACCTTTACCAACGGGTCTAAAACGGCCTCATTGGATGTTTCATATTTCGTTCATAATATGTTTCATTTAGCAAATCTTAAAATTAAAATGACCCTCGAACATTTCATATTTGCAGTTCCTCTAATTTGACAGTTTTGTATAAAAAATTCGTAATATGGTCCACTTATTATGAAATGAGTAATTCATATTAAATGTCAAATTGGTGAACCACCATTTTAATGTTATTTTTATTATTATTTTGTATTGATATTTGTAGAACACACAAAACTTGAGTATTTTGAAACATTTTGTTCTGTTGTGTTGTTTAAAACATTCATTTTCACAAAAACCGTAAAGTAAGATTGGACGTGTCACTATATTTTTTAACGTAGCAACATCGTCATCGAATAAGCTCCATTTGATGAAATGAATTGCATTTTGCATTTATTAATGTGGCCGTTTTAGGGTTTGTAAAGCATTTCCGCTACATTTCATTAAATGAATTAGATTAACAATAAAACATACAATGCGGCCGTTTTTGACCCGCTGGTCGTTTGTCCACCTTGCGGGTGAACGTCCCACACGACGTTTTATCCACGTATATAGACAGAATAGAATAATATTTATTTGGAACTATCTCTATTAGAGAACTTGTAGTAGTAAAAACGGGTGCTACGACATTGGTCAAATATGATAAGTATTGTTCAAATCGTCAAACTAGAAATTAGACAAATTGGTAATTCGTCAAATTCTCTTTTTGTCAAATTGATTAAGAAGGTATATACGGACAACAGCACGTCGACCTACCACAAAATGTCAAATTTTCTCATTTGAAAATGAACTCTATATGTGAGGTTTAAAGTTGAAAATCTATTGGAGATTTTTTGACTTTTGGGGTAGGTCGACGTGCTGTTTACTGTACTTAATCTAAATATAATCAACAGCAATGAAGATATAAAAGATTTAAAGTATGCCTATATACGTCCCACTGCAGGGCACAGGCCTCACCTCAACTATGAGCTGGTTTGGGCCATATATCAAGCGATAGGGCGGGACCAACTTTTAACGTGCCTTCCGAAGCACGGAGATGCTCGTGATAAATGTCACTAAATATGGTCGGAATGGTCACCCATCCACTCACGACCGCGGCGTTGGTTGCTTAACTTTAGTAATCGATACCAAAGCGCTGCCGCCACTGAGCTACGAGATTATATAAAAGATTTAATTAATTAATTTTCATAATTCATACCCAACATAACTGGTTTTACACTAAGGGATCTAATTTTCCATTCAATAAATTTTCTATAATTTTTTTCTATTTTGCCGTCTTTTATTTATTTCAGCCCCTCTAGGACGAGCAACAAAACACGATATGATTCGATATGATATAGCGATTTATCGCCTCTTTACTTTCAAAATATGATAACATAGCCGCCATCTTGAACTTTTATTGAAACAGTTTTCCATGCCTGCGACGTCACGGTCATGCTCGTTTTTTCGATAAAAGTTCATATTTTGACAAAAAAATATGCGATAAATCGCTATATCATATCGTGTTTTGTTGCTCATGCTTAGAGGGGCATATGTCCGTCTCCTTAAATGGAATAGGTCTAATTTAAATAACATTTATATAGTAATATATATTCCGCTTTAAATGTACGTATTATCGCATTAAAACATGCCCTCGACTGACCTACTTCAATCCACATTGACGTCACGCTATAATGGAGGAACACTTGCTTAAAGAAATAAATAAGTTGCTATTGTGTTACCGCATTCGCTTTGAATGTAGTATTTACCAGATGTTCTGATGTGCCAAGAAAAGCCTCTGTTCGTTCTTGTCGGAAAATTGAAACATTAGCTCTAACAAAATGCCGTACAAATAAATGCTGGTAAACGATCACCGTACCGTATTTAATTTTATAGACATATTTAACATAAAAAGGAATAAATTTTTTTAAATTTATTCCTTTTTATGAAGTTGTGTTAACGCTTAACAATTATTAACTTAAGTAAAGTTGTGATTTTTTAAGAACATCATGTTTGTAACTAGCCATTTATGTAGGTGAAAACAAAATCATCAGCTGCCTTTCAGGCTAGGTTACTATTAACATCGCACTAAAATAAACAAAATCCTTATTGCTGAATTAGAGCAACAGAATATTAACACGAAAGTTATTTTATCTAATATTATATATATATATCGTTCTTTAGCTTACATTTTAGATAGTAAGAGTGCCGAATACCGGGCTCAATGGAATGGAGCTGATGATTTCGGAATCACCCTAGTTTTAGTTTTATTTTAACTTCATCAGATGTCTGCTCTCAACTTAAATATCACTATCTCTATGTGGACAATGTTGTTGGTCCTACAATTACTTATATGTATAGTAATGTAGTATTTTAAATTAAGAATTAATGTAAGACTGTTTGTTGTCCTGAATAAAAAGAAAAAAAAATGTTTTTGCTGCCTGCTTTGGAGGGTAATTGCGCATATGAACACTGCAAGACCCGCAATCTGATAACCTGACTAAAGTGCCTGTTCGAGGTTTTGCTTGGAGACTATTGGCCATGTAACGTAGGGATGTTAGAGTTCCGTACCCAAAGGGTAAAACGGGACCCTATTACTAAGGCTCCGTTGTCCGTCTGTCTGTCTGTCTGTCCGTCTGTCAACAGGCTGTATCTCATGAACCGTGATAATTAGACAGTTGAATTTTTCACAGATGATGTATTTCTGTTGCCGCTATATTAACAAATACTAAAAAACAGAATACAATAAATATTTAAGGGGGCTCCCATACAACAAACGTGTTTTTTTTGTCGTTTTCATATGATAATGGTACGGAATCCTTCGTGCGCGAGTCCGACTCGCACTTGACCGGTTTTTTTTCACCGTCTACCCCATCGTGTGGGGTATGGTTGGGTTGAATAGCTCCTTTAAAATAACATTTATATTTTTTTTATTTTATTTATGTAAATATTATTAAGTTAATGTATTTTGATTATGTTTGATGTTGTATTTTTATAATTATTTTATTTTATTATTGTATTGATTATTATAATAATAATAATATTTTTTTTTATGGAATAATAATAATAAATTATTAATTGCTGTTTTGTTTTTGTTGTAGTAGTATTGTTTGCCTCCAGTGTTATAGGCCCCCGCAGGATATCAGTGTCGTGCAGTGGCGGGCATTGGTTTTATTTGGAGGTAGGCAGTAGATACTTATAATGTGTTTTATTGATAAAATCAGTGGTTTTATTTATAATCCACATTTTTAAGTACCTACTGCCTACCTTATTTCAATTATCAGGCAGGCACTGCCTAATTGCCTATATGAACCGCACGCCTCTGGTCGTGGCAGCCTTCAGTTGCCTTTTTCCTATTTTACCGAGTTCAAAAAAAGGAGGAGGTTCTCAATTTGACTGAATGTTGTTTTTTTATCTAATGTCAATTTTTGTTCGTGCCAAATAAATATTATTCAATTCTTTTCTATTATTCTATAATAAAAAACTAAAAACCGCTTCGCTTTTTAGTTTCATTTTGAAGTCGGTTTTTAGTTTTTTATTAAACTTTTTTTATTTTACAATTTTAAGTGTTAAGTCCTCTATTTTTTCCCTCCTAACTTCGCCAAAAATTACTTTACAGCAAAGTAACCTTAACTAATATTGGTCCTCTATGGACCCCCCATCCAATGGTATGATAAAAATAGGTGTTATAAAGGGTCAATTTTTCGACGAAAATTTTTAAGTCTTAAGAAAAGGGTTTACCTACACTCCAACCAAAACGGCGGCTATTTTGGTGTCGTAACCATAGGATAAGGTCGTAGATAGCGTTAAATAACAGGTTAAATTAAGAAAGGAACTTTCAAATTTTTTTTCGTTACTGGGCGTGCGGGTACGCCCCTAGTAAATAAAAATTGGCGGTCTGGTACCTCATAAGCTCCACGTCTGCTCAACACACTGCGAAATACGTTCTGTCGACAAATTGCAGTATTATCTTCTTACTCCTATCCGTTAAGGAATTCTGTGGCTTCCATCATCAGGTCAGTAACATGACATGATGATTACCAGACTCAAAAATCAGCAACGAGTCAGAAAATATATGCAAAACATTATGGGTGCCTATAAAAATTGAGGGTTGCCCTCGAATTCCCAGGGATCCCATCATCAGAATCTGACTTGGTGGAAATGGGACCACCTCGGGAGTATACGCTTTCAAACTAAAAAAATAATTTTGAAATCGGTCCATAATTGACGGCGTAATTGCGTAACATACATACAAAAAAAAAAAAAAAAGCTTATAGCCTGAAAAATCTGAAAAATTCATGATAATAGTGCTTTTCATAAACTTTTAAGGAAAATCAAAGGAATGTTAAAATAGATCAGTTTGAAGAGTAATAGTCGTTCAACTTAAGTAGGTAGTAGAAAATTTCTTACCTAAGAAAACTTCCTTAGAAGAAAACATTAAAAGAGACAAAGCAAAATAAATAAAATAAAAACTCCTTCTGATATATTGCAGTAACGACGGGCAACTACGGAACCCTACACTGCGCGTGGCACTACACGCACTTGCCCGGTTTTCTAATAAATGATGTACAGTCAACAGCACGTCGACCTACCCCAAAAGTCAAAAATTCTCCAATAGATGTTCAACTTTAAGCCTGACATATAGAGTTCATTTTCAAATGAGAAAATTTGACATTTTGTGGTAGGTCGACGTGCTGTTGTCCGTACCGGGTTATCAGGCATAAAATACGGTGTTAGTTTTAATAAATGATGTCTGAGAATTATTTAAGAATGGGGTCAACATCACATACATTGCTCTGATCCTACGGTAAGTAGCGAAAGCACGCGTGTTATAGAAATCAGAAACAACGACGGTACCACAACACCCAGACCCCGAGACAATATAGAAAAGTTCGTTTTCTACATTGACCCGACCGGGGATCGAACCCGGAACCTCAGAGATGGCGGCGCCATTTAAAGTCCGGCGTGCTCGCCTCTCGGCTATGGAGGTCGTCAGTCAGTCGAATTGTAATAATTAACTCAATGTTTTCAATAAAAAAACAAAAGTATATATTGTTTTATCAATTATATTTATTCGTATAATCCATACCGGGTTGAACAGAAAGACTTGACTGTCGGAAATGGCGTATTATATTAGATACAGAACAGGAGACGTATTTTTGAAACATGCGAATTCCAATTCGAATACGAAATGGCAAGATTCGCATGCGAATGACTAAAATCGCTATTTTTGACTGACCCACTCGTATTTCGATTCTACTAGTAGAAAGTTCGGAAGTATGACTTTGACAAGTAAACATATGGTTCACAGATTAAAATCTTTTTATTTTCGTTCCGTTCCATGCGATTCATTGCCGGTTTTTAAAATCAATAAGTTTTTGCATTCCCGTTGTTAATATTTTCTGCGTGAAACGAAAATAGTTAAAGAATTTTACTTTAATAGTAACACAGAATTCGAGTGATTCAAAAATGCGTAAAATCGGGAGTGATAGAAAAAGAATTCGCACACGAATCGTATTCGGGTTCGAATTCAAGATTCATTTCTAATGCTTCAAAAATACGTCTCCTGTTTTATAATTAACTAGCGACCCGCCCCGGCTTTGCACGGGTGCAATATACACGGTGTTACTTTGCATCCTTGCCATATTTACAGAGGTAACTATATCACTGACAATGATAACAAATCAGTAAAAAAAGCAAGACCTAATTTTTTTTTTTAAATCTTGAGTATTTTATTTTATCGACAATCTTTTAAACACAAAACTAATTATCGAAACGCATGCACATCACTGTTCTTATTCATCGGCACAAAAGACTTTGTAGTATTACTTGATTAGTGATCGCGTACCGTTCGAGACAAAATCGGTTTATTCCTATGTGTACTGCAAAACCAAATTTACTAAAAACTTAGTGTGCTTTAATTATGGGAGTCTCTAGTTTATCTAAACAATAGGTATTGTTCCCTACTTTTATCCCTGTGAATATGGCAAGGATGCAAAGTAACACCGTGTATAGGGTGGGATACTAAATACACTACATTATACATATAAACCTTCCTCTTCAATCACTCTATCTATTAAAAAAAACCGCATCAAAATTCGTTGCGTAGTTTTAAAGATTTAAGCATACATAGGGATATAGGGACAGAGAAAGCGACTTTGTTTTATACTATGTAGTGATAGTTAGCAACAATATAATTAATTTATCCCATCCCACAAATATTATAAACGTGAAAGTTTGTGAGGATGTTTGTGACTCAATCTCGGCTGAACAGATTTAGATGAAATTTTGCACACTATAGAATATGATCAGGATGAACATATAGGATAATGTTCATCCCAGTTAAATGTTCCTGTAAATAAATTATAAATAAATATTGGACAACATCACATACATTGCTCTAATCCTGAGGTAAGTAGCTAAAGCACTTGTTATAGAAATCAGAAACAGCGACAGTACCACAACACCCAGTCACCCAGACCTGAGACAATATAGAAAAGATGGTTTTCTACATGTTTTATGCAAATAAACGATTTATATTTTATATGTATTATACATTGGTCAGACCGGCCGAAATGTTTGTGTGGTGAACACAAGCATTTGTGCCAAGTTATGGATGTTTATCACTACATAGTGTAACAAAGTCGCTTTCTCTGTCCCTATATCCCTATGTATGCTTAAATCTTTAAAACTACGCAACGGATTTTGATGCGGTTTTTTTAATAGATAGAGTGATTGAAGAGGAACGTTTATATGTATAATGTAGTGTATTTAGTATCAGCATTGCACCCGTGCGAAGCCGGGGCGGGTCGCTAGTAAACGTATATAAGTATGTTTATCCGTTATCTAGTCGCCATAGTACAAGCTTTGCTCAGTTTGTGGCTAGATAATTGGTGTGTTTAAAAAAACAAAAAGTAACAGGACTGACTGTCCTATACAGACGACGGCAATTTTGACACCGAAAACTAATTTAAGTTTAACGCATTAATCCTCAACAAATCGATGAAAAATATTGACTAAGAAAAATATATATTTTTGGGATAGTCGGTCGTTCTGTTTCACCCTGTATACAAAATATACATGACATTACACCTAACGTGTACCTGAAATAAAATATGTACAAAAATAAAGGATTATACATATAGGGTGTTGGTTAAAAATGGTATATCAACCCGAAACTAGCCTATGCTAACATTGCCTAAAAATACTTTGGTGAAGTCAGAAAGGAGTTGTCCCAAATAGTATGGACTATCGGCCCAGAATCTGTACAGTTACCAAAAGATAGGTAATTAAATCTCTATCACTTTGCTATCATCCAATCTCTCTAGAATTGCTTCGTTTCTTGAAAGAAATTTAAAACAAACAAAATAGAATAGCAATTGTCAACCATCATGGCGGAAGATGATGACACTTTGATGACGTTTGTTCTATAGGCTGACAAGTAAAATCTGACAGCGACTGAGATTGACAGAGGGCCTAGGGCTTCTTTTTTCGAAACGTCAACGTTAATTTGTATTACTTTTCAATCGATTAAAGTGACTTGGTTGCTTTGTGCAACTCGTTAGTTAACTCCTAGATTATGGTTCTTTTTTATCGTGTGACGCCCATGTTGATGCCATCTTGTATGGCTAGTTGAGAACGATAATTATTGAATTGTTTTTACGTTTGAACCACTACATTATTTAATAAATTGATTGTATTTTTCTAAAAATCAGTAGATTTTTCTCTATTTTTTCAGTAGGTGTACATTGTGTGGGAAAATTACGGGACATCTCCTTCAAGATTTTTTTTAATTTTCTAAATTTCATACAAAATATTTTTTTATCCGATTTATATATTTGTTTTTTCTATGATGATATCAAATTTCTGACTTCACCATAGTATTTTATATGCACGGCTAGTTTCAGCTTGTTATAGGTATCATTTACCTAACACCCTGTATAAAAGTAAATAGTATGCCTATATACGTTCCACTGCAGGGCCGGGCCTCACTTCAACAATGAGGTGGTTTGGGCAATACCTCACCACGCGGGCCCAGTGCGGATATAATGTATAAGGACCCTGTAACCAAGGAGTAAAGGAGATGTCTCTTTTTCAGCCCATACAATGTATGTACACCATCTCAAAAAAAAAAAGAAAATCTACTTATTTTGAGAAAAATACAATCAACTTAATTTAATTAATTATATAGCGGTTCAAACATAAAAACAATTCAATAATTATGACTCTCAAGTGGGAATACAAGATGGCGTCAACATGGGCGTCACACAATACAAAAAAGAACCATAAACTGGGTCCCTAGTACGAGATGCACAAACCCCAAGTCACTTTAATCGATCATAAAGTAATACAATTAACATTGACGTTACCAAAAAGTAAGCGACGCGACCATTTTTTTGCACTCGCACTAGAGCCGCTGTCAATGTCCGTCGCTGTCAGATTTTACTTGTCAGTCTATCTAATAAACAACAAACGTCATCAAAATGTTATCATATTCCGCCATGATGAGTAAGTATTGCTATTCTATTGTTTTTTAAATTGTTTCTTCCAAAATACGAAGCCGTTCTAGAGAAATTAGATAATAACGGTGGTAACCTATCTTTTGGTAACTGTACAGATTCTGGGCCGAGAGTCCATATAATTTGGGACATCTCCTTTACACGCTATACAAAAGTTTTTATTCTATTCATCTGAAGCTGGTTTTTCATCCGCTGGCTTAATTATTAGAATTTCGATATTTGTGTTTTCTTCGACAGCTGTGTCCTCATTTTGGTCAGACGTTACACTTATAGCCATGTGACTATACGGAGCACCAGCGTTGACCTCCTGAATGATTTGCGTGTCATCTGCAATCGCTGCTTCATTGTCTGAAGACTCTTCGCCAGCTGATTGGTTCACTTCAGTGTCTGAAAATACACAGGTTTTTTTTTAACAGGTCGATGCCTTTGATTATAACCATGTCTAGATAGAGTGTGGTGCTGCAATTGTCACCAAAAGAACAGGCCAGATTTGAGTGAGTAACAACTATGGTTACTATGGTAACAACTATGGGTTGCTATCAGGGTTGCATGATTAAAATCAAGTTGATTTAAATCATGATTTAAATAACGATTTTTATTGCATGATCTTTTAAATAAAAATCACTGATTTAAATCAAGCATTCGATATTTCATGGTAACTGTTCCGAATAGGGTCTTTTTTCCTACCAATACACTACTATTATTTATTCTGTCCCAATACTCATCTTTTCTTCACGTTACAAGGTTATGTTGCTCAAATAGACAGATACATATATTCTAAATATAAATAAACAAACACAAAATTTTGAACTGAACTGACATAACCTCAAATCGTTTTTTCCGGTCGATGTGACATTTTTTTTTTTTGGCGGTATTGCCTTGACTGTTCATCAATTCTATCTAAATAACAATGTTTTCCGGAACAATAAAATGATCGCAAAACCTAATAAAAATAAAAAAAACGAAAAAAATATAAAAAATCGTGATTTTTTAATTAACCTGTATGCTCGGAAAATAACAATTGATAAAACAATGACTCGCGCACACATGTGTGCGCAAAAAAAAAACATGATTTTTTTCAACCCTGTTTGATATGGTAACAAGCGCGCTACTCAGCGGGCGAAACAAACTTTGGCGCCGCCAACAGTTGGCGTATATATTTTTTGTTGTTTATGACACTCGAACAGGGGATCTAGACATGTATATAATCAAAAGTCGATGCTTGGAATTTCCTAAGGGAAAGGGATAAAATCCGAAACGAGATCATCGGGCAGAAGACCAAAGTAACAGACATCGTTCAAATATGTAGCAAACTTAGGTGGCTGTGGGCTGGCCACATCTGTCGCAGAACCGATGAAAGGTGGAGTAAACGGGTTCTCGAGTGGAGACCACGCCTAGGCAAACGTAGTGCAGGACGCCCCCCAGCCCGATGGTCCGACGACCTTAGGAAGATGGCTGGCAGAGGATGGATGAAAAAAAGCGGGAGATAGTGCTCTTTGGCGCTCTTTGGGGGAGGCTTAAATCTAGTAGTGCACTGCAATTGGCTGAATACATCGATTTTTTTATTGCGGCATTCATTAAAAGGATTGTCCTGTTGTAAACTGTCATAAAAAAAGAAAAACATGGTCCAATTCCCAGTCCCTGGTCCCAGGGACGTGCAATGCAGTGGCGGACATTGGTTTTATTTCGAGGTAGGCAATTAAGACAGTAGATACTTATGTGTTTTATTGATGAAAATCAGTCTTTTTCATCAATAACACACATTTGTAAGTATATTTTATCCACCTCATTTCGTTTATCAGGTAGGCACTGCCTAATTGCCTATATGCAATGCACGGCCCTGGTGCAATACATATAGGTAATTAGGAGATCCTGGTAAATAAAATGAGAAAGGCAGTTTGGAAGGTGTCAAAACCGCTGATTTGAATCAATAAAACACAGTAAATATCTGCTGCCTCACATCACCAGCCTATATCAGTCCGCTGGACTCAGGCCTCTCCAAAAGAAGGATTTTGCCACATTCGCCAGGCTTGGCAGGCGGGTTGGCGATCGCAGTTTGGCCAATGGTGGAGAGGAGACGCTGCTGCCCGTCTTCTTGTGACGGTTCTCCTGTAGTCGCCTCTTACGACACCCATAGGAAGAGAAGGGGTCTGCTGCTTACCTCAAATTAAAACTAATGCCCGCCATTGTCTGCGCATCTTTCGCCCAACGCTCAACATCGGTGCCGCAAGTTGTAGCAACCATCAGACAGAGCATTCTAATAATTGGTAGACGAGAAATGATGAAGAGAACTTATATTTGCAAAATGAGTTTGACATGTTACTTACTATTTTTTTTGTATTTTTCTATAAAAATCATAATAGCGTTTAAATTATGAGCAATAAACAAAAAGAAACTATTAAAACTCACATGATAATCTATGTTCCCCCTTCGATTTAAAGATGTGGTGTTTCAACAGGATCATATTTGAAAACTGTTCTCCGCACGAGCAAAATTTCTTCGATGCAGACTCACCGCTTTCCGGCTCTGTCGTGTGATCTCTCAATATATGCTCTTGCATATCATTGTGGCATGTACATATTTGTCTACACAGAATGCAGATATAGAGGTCATTATACATGATCAAACCTTGTAAGCCCACTCTCAAAGTGTTTAACGACCAACGCGTCCTTCGATATGGATGCAAGAAGTACTCCTTATAGTTCTTCACTTGAAACTGTCTCTTTCTCCGCTCATACATATCTAGATGCATATTAAAATCTTTCTCTTTCATTGAGATGTAACCGCATATATTGCAATGGTAATGTTTCGCGTGTGTCTCCATGTGTTGTGCAAGAGCTTTTGTATTTCCTTGTTTATGTAAGCAGATCTGGCATATTGACACACTATGCAACTCATGGTTCGTCAAATGGTTGTACAGCACTCTCGAATGCTTATTTTTACGGCACAACGGACATTCTAAGATAATGGAATAGTGTTTCGGTAAGTGTCTATGGACTATATGGAGTTCCAGCAGTTGTTTGTTAAAGAATATCTGATCGCAGTAGTTGCATATGAAGGTCTCTCTCTCAATGCGCCGGGCATTTTCGGAACTGTACAAATGGTTGGTTTTAATGTGCTTGATTAAGGTACTGTGGTCTGGGAAGGTTTTTGTGCAGGTCTGAAAGGAATTAAGGCACTAAAATATAATAGAAATAGTAAAGTAAAATATGACTCTATGCGTCCCACAGCAGGGCACAGGCCTCACCTCAACTATGAGGTGGTTTGGGCCATACTTCACCACGTGGGCCCAGTGCGGCGAAGTGGAGGAGTGTTATAAAGCCTGTGACTAAACCTTACTGTCGGATGTAGTCGCCATAAGGCATCTGACTAAGCTTTAATACTAAAATCAAGCAATATACGTCTCCTGTCCTAAGGTATGTGAGCAGCGGTGCATCGTCTCATTGGAACCTGCCTGGTTTTTTTGACTGACTCCGAGCCACAGTCGGCCAGAGGCATTGGGGGTTCTTTGGTGGTCCGATGTACCGTTGACACTACCCGTCCCGCGTCCTGCAGGGTCTTCGCTGAAAACCAGCGTCGTTATGGCTCTGGCTGTAAAGACAAATGCTGAGCGGGGATCTTTTTGACACTCTTTTTATGTTTATATTTGATTCTGTTTGTAATAGTGCTTATGTGTCAAATAAATGTTTTATATTCTATTCTATTCTTTACGCCAGGACCCACTTTAAACATGCCTTCCAAAGCACGGAAATTCATGAGATAAATGTCATTAAGAATATGGTCAGAATGATCACCCATCCAATCACAACTGCAGCGTTGGTTGCTTAAGTTTAGTCATCGATACCAAAGCACTGCCGCCACTGAGCTATGAGCACCTCCATAATAGAAATGTAACAAACTTATTAGATTTCATTGTCATAAGCTCAAACTGTTCATTCAACATTTAGAGAAGAATAATAAATAAATATATAATTAAATAAATATAAGACACACATACAGTGCTCTGATCCTAAGGTAAGTAGCTAAAGCACTTGTGTTATAGAAATCAGAAACAACGACGGTACCACAACAACCAGACCCGAGACAATATAGAAAAGCTCGTTTTCTACATTGACCCAACCGGGGATCGAACCCGGAACCTCAAGAGACGGCAGCGCAGCGCCATATCCATAGTCCAGCGTACTCGCCTCTCGGCTACGGAGGTCGTCATTTAGGAATGAAGGGATCTTTTAATTACGCAATAAATATATAATTAAAGAAGCCAAACCTAGCAACCTACCAAACTAAATTAAGCCAAATAATAAATTGGAGTATTTATTTTTGAGGTTATGTCAAACATTGCTTACCATACAAATGTTGGCTTTGTTAATTACTAGCCTGGTTAATTTACGTCTATGCATCGATTTCTTATGCAATTCAACCTCTGTTTCACTTAGCCAATCTCCGGAATCGCATAAATTGCAATCGTAAGTGCAAATCTTGTCGGTTGTACAGGGCTTTGGCTTTTTTGCAGTCCGCTGAACTTCACCAGAGTGAAAATAATGAAACATTTTCAGTATTTTGCTAGGAATTACTTTAGAAATGAAAGCAATTAAATTACATACAAGAAAACAATCAAAATTTTAGGAACAACAAATCCACTCAACAAATTGATTTTTGACGTTTGTTTTTTTTTAATTCTTGGAGGCAAAGATGTAGGCTCCACACAAAGGCACAAAGCTAGCCAACCAGCAAGCATCGTTATCGCTACGTCGTCGACGAGTAACGAAACGAAGTAACGACAAACTCCAAAATAAAAAAGTAGTATAATACCGTTACTAGCTTTCTTCCTTACAGATCTTCAATTTTCTTTGGAAACTCGACTCGTGCTGTTATGTGGTGTGCTTTGCTGTGGCATCAATGCAAGTAAAGCTATTCGAGTGAGATAAGAACGCCTTTTATAAAGCTAGGATAAGAACTCATATAAACAATCTTGAAATTTTAAATCTTCACGGCTGAGGTGAGTTGGTGCGACCACATTATTTATTCAGTCTCTCGTACGTAGTAGACTCGTAGTTATAGTAGACTAGTAGACAAAGCCAGTTTTGATGCTGACACAGTCACAATAAAAAAACAATGAAATAGGCTAATAAAGTCTTTTAAAATGCTATTCTTATTAGTTGGGATGATTAATAATGTAAAAAAAGAATATATTTTCTATCGTCCCAAAAACGTGATTTAGTTTAATAACTCATTAACGTTACGACGTTATCAAATTTAAAAAAAAAAGAAAACATGCCGAAATGGCAAACCTTTCATTTTTGTCATGTAAAGCGCAGATACATGTTATTAATTTCTTTTTATTGAATTTTCTCTTTATAGTAACCATCCAAATCGTTTATTCGTGGTACTTTTATTATAACATCATTGTAAAACTTGAAATATACTAAAGTTTTTGGTGCATATTTTTAATAAATTGAAATAAACCCTAAAGTGACAAAGTTCTAACTCACCTACTACAACATGATGATTACATGGTTCATGTATAAAGCCTTTACATTGGTTGCATCTATCTTCCTTCAGCGAAACAACCATTCTATTTTTTCAATTATTTAATTGAAATCGTTCAAACAACAGCAGCTTAACAAATAAACAAACATATTTTATCGGACTGTATTGTTATTTCAACTGGGTGCATCAGAAAAGGTAAGAATACTTGGAATACCACATACGCAATACCCATGCATGATCTATCATCTTGCATTACAATTATTGGCCTTGTGTCTCAGATTCTTGACTATTTCACCTTTAGATTGTATTTGGATATTATTTTCTTTAATCTGTCATGATCAAAAACGTTATTAACAAATTATAGTTTATATTGATAACCAACTGATACACCCCCGCGATTTGTATTGATAAAGGTCGATTTTCTTCTAAAAGCGTTAAAAACTTAACGACATCGGTAAATTGTTATACAATTTTGCTAAATTTACCAACTTTCGCTGTCTAGCTAGATATTTTATGATAAAGGTAGTCTGTTTTGTTATAGATTAAGAAATAATTATAATTACTTACCTAATTAAGTAAGTAATATTTTTTATTCTACCTACACACACCTTTTCTAAATTGTATCTATATTGCTTATCTGGGCATTTAGTTATATTTATCTAGCTTACAGTGTTATTTTTGGTTGAATATGACTAATCCTGCATAATTCAGGCACTTTAATAAAAGCAATCACACCTGATCATGATGTAGGTATATCCTAAAGCTATGCTTGCTTAAATGTTGCACTCTTTTTTCTCTTGGGAGAATTGGGGAGGAATCTCTTTGCCATAGTAACCTACTTATATGTTTTCCCTGTTTTATTTTGGTACTCATTCAAGTTTTGAATTAAAACTTCTAAAAAATTAAAACTCCTAATTGGCTTTAACATAGTGCTGTATCTGAGTACTTACATTGATTAGTGTCTCCTTTTAAGCTTCAGTTGGCAGGAGACTTTACCCTTTTAAAGTAATTATTGAATTGACCAAAAAATTTATTGACCGTAAGTTTTAATTCGACTATTATAAGATTTGTTTCGACCATCGTATTATAGTATATTATTCTAAATGCTTATAAGTCAAATTATACACCCCATTAATAATTTTAAATGCTGTTAATTTATTTTAAAACTTATATTTTATACAGCTTGAATAATTATTTGCATGCGGACAGTTTAACAGACATGTGCACACTATTTTGTAACATCTTAAACCATGTACTTATGCAAATAACGAATACTATTACTATAATAATATACCTATTAATAGATAGATACTCTTTATTGCACAACACACAAAAAACACTACAAAGAAAAAAAACATTTAATTAGAATGTTACAATTTAAGCCATCTTAAATGTGTTAGTTGCATAATTTAACTAGCAAAAAATAGCTATGTAGCTCAGAGACTCGTATATTATTACAAAATACAAATAATTTATTTAGTGAAGCGAGCATTCATAATAACAAATATAATGGTTGCATAATTTTAATTTTGAGCAAACACTAAAAACACACCTAGGCTATTGACACCATCAAATAGCTTTGTATAACAAAGGATGTGTAACCTCTGTGCCCAAGGAAACAAGCCACAATAGATTTTTTGTTATGCAGTCTCCTGAGATTGCTTTGGGTTTCCTATGTTAAAAACTGAATCTCTTAAAATGGTTACGAATCCTTCAACTTAGCGTTAACTGGTTACCAAAATCCATTGTTATCAATTTTCAATGAGAGTTGAAGGGTTAAGAGCTTACTCTAGTGCTGATATGTAAGGAAATTTATCCTATAGGTTATGAAACTAAAAACATCCTACTGACTGATAAGTCAGATATATAGCAATGAACCAAAAATGTACAAATGACACTTATTTTTTAAAGAAGATTACATGATATTGAATACCTCTTAGGGTTCATACTCTAATTCTCTTCTTCTAATCTTTCGACTTATGTTCCGTTCTGAAACATAACGAAATCCTTGTCTACTATTAACAGACACCCAAGTTTGAAGTTGTAATTTTCTATATTGTCTCGGGTCTGGGTGTTGTGGTACCGTCGTTGTTTCTGATTTCTATAACACAAGTGCTTTAGCTACTTACCTTTGGATCAGAGCAATGTATGTGATGTTGTCCAATATTTATTTATTTATTAATTATTTATTCTGTTTCAGTATTCATCATGTCCAGAGCAGAACCAGTGCGAGACCCTCGGATAGCGAAGAAAGAAATGATAGTAACCCGGTTCAAATCCGCTCAGCAAAGGAAACAGTTGACCGACAAACCACAAACCGTGACTAAACCACAACAGACAGCGACTAAATTACCACAAAAAGTCACAAAACTGCCAATCAAAGTTACTAAATTACAAGAGACCGCCCCAAAATTACCACAGACTGCAAAATCTCCGCTACCCAAAACAAAACCATCTAAAAAGCCCAAACCCCAAAAGAGTCCGAACAAACCGAAGGATAATATACCAGAAGCGAAGAGTCCGATATTAATAGAAGATGACAACCCAGAATATTATCCGGAGAAGTTGAAACGGGCACAGGGAACGAGGAAAGTGTTCTTGAAACCGAAGCAGAAGTCCACAATGGTTGCTAGGACTAATAAGAGGAAGTTCAATACTCCTAAACGAGGTATTTAATTTGTTAATAAAATATTTGATTTTAGGAATAAACCAAAAAAAGAAATGATAACAAATAAATTGTTTCAACTATTACACCAATTGGTGTAATGGTGACCTCCGTAGCCGAGTAGCGAGCACGCCGGACTTGGCGTCGCCATCTCGTGACGTTCCGGGTTCGATTCCTGGTTAGGTCAATGTAGAAAAACCAACTTTTACATATTGTGTTGGGTCTGGGTGTTGTGGTACCGTCGATGCTCTTTATTTCTATAACACAAATGCTTAAGTTACTTTAGGATCAGAGCAATGTATGTGATATTCAATATTATATTATCTAGTCTCAAACTAAGCATACTATGCCATTAAAAGTACTAGATGACTTTCATAACATTATATAACATCTATGTGTGAGTTCAAAATGTTTGAGCACATCACACACATACACACACTTGCAAGATTCGAACCCGTGACTGCTGGTTTTACTAAACCACTATACACCAGCAGGGCTAGCATGCGCAACACGATAAAATTTTGTAGTTGCATTTAATCGACTTTTGACGTAAATGTGTCGTTTTGTCTTCGATGATAACAAAGAAAAAAACAAAATATCATGCCAATGCCGTGTTATAACGTAAAAATAATTGGCTACGAACAACAGGAGACCCTGAAAAAATTAAGAAAAAGGATTCGAGACGTCTGTGATCCGTTAGGTTAGGGAAAACGACAAAATTATCGTCAAAGACAAAATTTGACTTGTCTATCGATAAAATAACGGATGCGCGCATGCTAGCCCTGATGGGCCCTAATTTTTCTCCTTTAAAGGTGGCATAATTTAAAATCAATTGGATCTCATCTCATTTAAAACTTAAATTAGTAGCAGAACACCAAATATGTACCATATCAAACAATTACAATGAAATCCAATTGATATTCAATTATGCCACTTTTGAATTAGCAGAATTGGAGCCCAGATGGTTGTGAATAAGATCAGTAGTCCTTAGCTATCCTTAAATTATTACAAACTTGCAGGCATAAAGTCACCGCTACCAAACCAATCCACATTTTCAACGGACTCAGAGTCCGTGCCAAACTGCCAGAGTCCCACTTACTCAGAGTTGAGCATGGCCGAAGTGATCCGGATGGTCGAGGAGAATGACAGCTTAGACGATGAGGATCTGATGGAAATTCTGACATGTCCTAGCCCGGTTTGGTGGGAAGAGCCTCCAGATGAAATGTATATTGAAGGTACGAGTATTTTTTATTTATTTAGAAACACAACACGGTCAAATTCATAAAATAATGTCATAAATCCTAGTAGTCGATTGCAGCGCCATCTAACGGGTCCATTTGTAAATGTAGCTGGTTCGATTCCTGATCAGGACTATGTAGAAAACAAACTTTTGTATATCGTCTTAGGTCTGGGTGATGTGGTACCGTCTTTGTTTCTGATTTCCATACAAGAGACCTTAGACCTTAGAATCAGAGCAATATTTGTAAACTTTTCAATAATAAATACTAGCTTTTGCCCGCGGCTTCGCTCGCGTTAGTTTTGTTGATTTTTAGGGAATGAATGAACGTCAAACTCAGTAAATTATAAAAACCACTACAAAACTCTCTTTTTCCTCAACCCTGAAACAGGTCTTTGCTTATTTAGTGAAAGGATTACCCTCGAGATCTTTGTGCTCCATACAAACTTTGAACCCCCGTTTTACCCCCCTAAAGGGGGTGAGGGGGTTGATGAAATTGAGGTATGAGTTTTGGAAAATTCCAAAACTCATACCTCAATTTCATCAACTCATCATAAGGATTTCCTTAGCGCACGCCCACATCATAATAGCTATATGTGTGCTAAATTTCAGCGCAATCCGTTCAGTGGTTTGAGCTGTGCTTTGATAGATCAGTCAGTCAGTAATGGTAGAAGATTCGTTTATTTATTATGTACAACAATAACCATTTAATGACTTGATCTATAAAATTTAGATGTCATATTAGGCATATTTCTTGACAATCTCTTATTATTTTCAGAAGCAATATGCTCAAGAAAACCAAATGAAAATTCTGGTAAAACGAAGAGCCCAATCCGCGAAAGGTGTTTCAACACATTTAAATCCGCCAAATTAGGTAACAAAAATAAAACAAAAGTTTCTACCCCAGAAACAACAATCTATGATGTAAATAATGAAAAATCAGAAATTAAGAAAGACGACAAATTTATGAAGAAAAGCAAAAAGCTTGAGAATGTTCTAGGTAACATTAAAAATAAGGCGTGTAAAGACAACGATTTAGTCAGCAAAAGTATTAAACAAGAAATACATCATGCAAGTTTGCAATCTGAAACTAAAGAGACATCTAGTGATATAACTAGTATTAATGCTGATTCAGATAAGGTTGTTGAAACGAATGAAAATGCTAACATAAATGATAAGGATACAGCTGAAAAAAGTCCTGTTGAAGATATCAATAAAGAAAACGAAGAAAATAAAAGGAAAATCAAGAAACTGTCAGTGAGCACAGATGATTCTTTCGCAGATTTGAGTTGCCGAAGCCAGGAACTGTGGTTAGACTTAGAAAACATGAACATTCCCGTAGGGGATGCCCTTGACATGAATTCACCGGATTGTGTCATTATAAATGATAAGGCTTCTAACAAAGTCATTAATCTTGATGCTCCAGATAATAAATTAGATACTGAAAATAGAGTAGATCTTAAACCTATCAATAGAGATGCTAAAGATTCTAGCAATACTCACAATAGTGATGTAAATATATCAAGTAATACTATAGAACAAGAATCAAAAGAAGATATCTCTAAAATGCCTAATAATGTAGATGACGAACAAACTCTAGTACCTAAGAACATGCCTCCACTGATAAAACGTCCAAAATTCGAAAATACAGTATTCCCATCACCAAATTCGTATAAAAGTATTTCCGATGATATAACAGAAAGTTCTAGTATATCAGGTATCGATTTAATGGATACTATATCTGATACAAACATCAAATTCATCACAGATGATGACATCGATGATGTTTTTGATAATGAAAATAAGAATAAAGGCAATGATGAACCTTTAGGTGACGAAAATAAAGTTGATGATACAAAAGATGAATCAGATAGAATCAGTTTTGTTAAAGACGACCACAATGATACTGAATTGACGAATACAAACGAGTCCAAATCAAAAGATGCATATATAACTGTATACAAAATAGTTCCCAATGACGAAGGAAATCAAAAACCCAAAAATAAATTTAAAAATATACCAGAGTATTCTAGTTACGTTGAAAATTTAATTCAATCGGAAATCAAAACCGATGTTACTGATGAAAGTTTAGACAATGAAATCCCTGATGTGCCAGATACAAAAGGACAATTGAACTCATTTTTCAAGAAATGCAAGAATGCCAATCGAAAGCGTAAACGAATTGAAGTTAATGACAAAATAGAAAATGAAACTGAATCAACATGTCTGTCGCCTAAGAAATCAATAACCGTGGCTCAGGAGGAAAACGTGAAGTACTGCATGAAATGTTCTTCGATATTTGATACAGAGGACTGTAGTTATTGCTTGAAGACGCGAGAAGAACCAAGAAATGTGCCAGAGAAATCTTTTACTTGTGATAAATGCGATTTTGTTGGAGAAACTACGAATAATGTTACTGTACATTCTGAGGAACATAATATTGAAGAAGAAGCAAAAACTCCTTAATACCAATGTCTTTTGTCTTGCTTGCCTACACGAGCATTCTACAGGGTGTAAAAAAAGGCTTAACGAAGCCTTAAACCACGAATTCTATACATTAAACCAAGTAGAATGCAAAAAAAAATAATTGCTGGGAAATGACTTTTATTTTTTGGTATCAAAAAAAAAATAACTTATATCTAACCCGCAATGTTTAGCGCGCACGCCACAGACTATGCCTGTGTGTGTAAGCGGATCATGTTTCTTTGTAAAAAAGTTTAGTATTATTAAAAAGAAGACAATTTTGTAAAAATCTTTGAAAAAAAATTCTAACTTTGAGTGTCAATAACTCGGTAACCCGTCATTTCCCAGGTATAGTGTAAAAGAAAAAAAACTATCGTATTAATACGTAGAATATGTAGTATTCGGCTTCGTTAAGCCTTTTTTTACACCCGATATATTACGTCTTATTGCCTTACAATAAGGATGATTTTCGGTTAATTCATTCTAGGTAAGTTGTAGTTTTTTTTTAATAATTTAGGGCCGGTTTCATAATGAGCCAAATAGATACGTAACAGACAAAAATATGTAAGGGTAAAAAGTACTTGAAGTAATGAGTCATACAGCGCTATTTGACGGTTGTGAAACGCAATAAATAGTGTTTATCCTAAAGATAAGTAACAAATAGCCTATACAGAACTTATCCGTACATTGTAAAACAGAGCGTATATCTTTTTTAATATACAAAACAAATTCGCGTTTGTTACAACACTTACAGGGTATTTGAATTAAATCAACAAATTCACACGATTATATAGCTAACATCGTAAACATCATAATTAAAAATGATTTTTCAAGCTTTTATTGTACTCTCTTACCATTTGTAAGTCTATGTTGGGCGACGCGCGCGCCCCGCCCTCCCCCGCCCCTCCCGATGTAAAGCGCACAGAGATAAGAACATTCATACGTAAAATTAAATTCATATTTATTTTTGTATGAAAGTAAAATGTGTCAAATTATCGTTAAACTCGTAGAACAAATGTTGTTGTCTATGATGTTAGCTATCTAGTCGTGCGAGGTCGTTGTTTTTTTTTTTCAATAACCTTGTATAACTCGAGAATGGCTAGACCGATTTTCATGGTTTATAATTTGTTTGATTTGTCTCCGCCCCGAATAGCAGAATAAATAATAAAAACTGACGAAAAAAATACTGTTAGGCGGTACGAAGTTCGCCGGGTCAGCTAGTTCTTAATGTAAAGTCAACCTTATTGCAAAGGATTAGGGTTTAAAACATTTGCCCTAGCCCCTAGTGCCCTTTGGACACTGATCATATTATTGTAGCTATTCCGTTTATAGGGTGAACAGACAAGCCATTACAGTTCACATTGCGTGACGTTTTACTTATTAATTTCAACCTTATTTCAAAGCAAAAGGGTTCAAAACTTCAAACACATATGGCAAGATATTTTGTTGAATTTATTCCTGTTGCAACATTTGCTATAAGGCTCGGTCTATACCCAGCCGGATACTGGACCGGGTTAACGCGGATTCAATCTATCGCTTAAGCAATAAGGTCGTTTTTTGAACGGATTCTTGCGGATGCTTACGGATTCAGGCAGCGTATAGACAGAGCCTCATGCCCATTTTCACCAACAACCCCTAACTTTTAAGGAACCCTTAAATATTTTTAAGGGACACCTAGCGGGTTTTTACGTTTCACCAACCGTAAGGTATCACCTAGCGCTTAAAAGTCACTTAGTTAAGAGTACCCTAAAAATGTCTCCCCTAACTTGGTGAAAACAAACTTAGGTACGGGGATGACTTAAGGGTTCACCTAGGATAAGAGCCCCTTACTAAGGGGAAGATTTAGGTATTGTTGGTGAAAATGGGCATCAGAGTATTATTTTCTTTTAGGGTTTATTAAAGTAAAGTCAACCTTATTTCAAATGGCTAGGGTTCAAAAACATGGCAGCATACTCTTTAACTAAGTTGTGTAGTAGACCTTAAAACTATTTATTTAGGTTCTGTTATTGCCTTTTAGGATGTATAAGAATATTTTAGGGACGAGGATATTTACAAATACATCATTTAAAAGGATCTACGCTAGTGAGGATAACCTATTTTAAATTAAATGGATTTTACCCAAAAACCTACCATAATTTTACCCTTTAGGCATATATGGCCTTACTACAAAAAGATAGACTAGTGTTGAACACTTGTCTAAAGATTAGTCAACCAATTTGAAATGTTGACACATCAGACATTCGAGACATATTATTAAGAAACATTTCAAATTGGTTGACTTATCTTACTAACTTTTTGTAGTACGGCAAATGTACAGTCAACAGCACGTCGACCTACCCCAAAAGTAAAAAATTCTCCAATAGATTTTCAACTTTAAGCCTGACATATAGAGATCATTTTCAAATGAGAAAATTTGACATTTTGTGGTAGGTCGACGTGCTGTTGACTGTACAAAAACATTTGCTAGCGTAATCTGTTGACCTCAATCGTGTATTAAATTCAATTTTATTGACAGAAATTCGGTATGTAAATATAACCTATGCTAATTCCAAAACCATTTCGAGATTTTACGCATATTTATAACTGTATTTTGGTATACAGGGTTATTTGAAAAAAATCAACAACCTCGCACGGCTAGATAGCTTACATCATACACAACATTTTTTCTACGACTTTAGATAATTTGACACATTTTACTTTCGTACGAAAATAAATATCAATTTAATTTTACGTCTGAATGATCTTATCTCTGTGCGCTTTACATCGGACAGGGCGGGGGAGGGTGGGGCGCGCGCTTCGCCTAACATAGACTTACAAATGTCACGACAGTACAATAAAAGCTTGGAAAATAATTTTTAATTAATGTATTGAGTTATGATAAAACTCGTAGAACAAATGTTGTTGTTTATGATGTTAGCTATCTAGTCCTGCGAGGTTGTTGATTTTTTTCCTATAACCCTGTATATATATCACAAAATGACAAGATTTTTACAAAAAAATATTTGCCATTCATACGACCTCTAATCACGGTGAAGCTAACATCGCACGTCACAGAGTTTGCGTGCCTGTGTCCCGTGTCCGTGCATGAAAGTGGCACAGATTTGAATGACAGCAAATGTCAAATGTGAATGTGTGAGTGAAGATACGTTCACTGATCAAGTAATCACTTTGTGCAGGCTAACACAATCCACGTCATCATGACAAAAATTCAAAAAAAGCTAAGTGCTCAAAAAATGGTTTTATTCAAATTAGTTTCCTTATTTGGTGTATACTTGCATTTAAAAAATACCCTTAAAAAGCTCTTTACATACCGAATTGTGCTCTGTGGCACCCTGGAGGGATACTACGAAAACGCATCGTTCGGTCGGTCATATTATCCGATCAAATTAAAACATCGATTCCCCGAATCAAAGTTTGTCAATTTATGAACAATTGTAAACGGTCGGGTTGCTTACACGGCTGGATTGAGTTAGTCATATTTTATCAAAGGATTGACACATGAGACTGGCCATTTTGATTTGTTAGGTTTATACGACCGAACGAGTGTATCTTTCGTACTAGGCCCCCTAGTTCCGAAATGTCAAGTTTTTAAGAGGCACGATGTGGTAGTTAATTAATTTGACCGGTGAAATAGAGATTACTTTATAAAGAGTCCATGCGCCCTTATTTTAGGGCGAAATTTCAGCTAAAATTTAAATATGAAAGTTGGTATTTTAAACGTTAAATCAACACTGACCACGGCGTAGTAGTTGCGATGCCTCGATGCTGTTTCCATATCGTTTCGATGCTGCTCCGATATCGCCGCGATGCAATCAGAATTATAATGCAAATAATTCAAATATTGTAAATAGATCTCATAAACTGACTGATGTTTTGTCTTACATTTTGTTGAATTTAAATGTATTTTTTTTTACAAGTTTCTTATAATTGTAAATATTGTTTGTAAATATTAGGTATTTAGGTAACGCTTGTCAATCGTTGACTGTAGTTTGTAGTTCATTTATATCATGAAGTATTAAACGTTAGTATTTGGTATATTTTTATTTTCTTATCCACATCTTATGCAATAGGGGAGCACGAGAAAAGCTTATCTCAAATGGCGCTTTGGTTTGTTTGTCTTTTGTAAACGAATGCTTACTTAAGCGTTCAATCAGTGTTGCCGCAACGCTTAGCAGCGGCATTTACTTAACGCTGATTGGACACTGCCACGACGTCGACGTTCGAAAGACGCGAAGTGAGGGGGGAGGCCTAAATGTCAATGTTTTCAATTGTTTTAAAATAAACACTAAAGTGTATTCGCTAATGACTATTTTATTTTTGTGTTTTGTGTGTCTACACTCCGCGGGATCCCATGTCTGGGAGACTTATGAGTGATACGGAAAATTAGATCTGGATTTGTTCTACTGAATTATGCTGAAAACAGAATTTGTTCCGTATTACAAACGGAAATATAAGCTTCTCTAACCGACCTCCAGCCAGCGGGATATTTACCAAAACTACGTCTGATGAACTATAAATTGGTATCAACTTTTAGATCTATGTGAGTTCTATTCATTAAAAAATATCGTTCTTCTAATGTCCTTAATTCAGTCACAATCAAGCTTCAAAGAAACCTCCAGTCAGCGGACTTTTTCTCCTAAGGACGTTATTAATGCAGCTTTTACACTAAATTAATAAAATTTAAAGAAATAATGATTTTTTTAAATGAATAGAACACATGTACTTGATCTAAAAGTTGATACCAATTTATAGTTCATCAGACGTAGTTTTGGTAAATATCCCGCTGGCTGAAGGTCTGTTAGAGAAGCTTATATTTCCGTTTATAATCCGGAACAAATTCTGTTTTTAGCATAATTCAGTAGAACAAATCCAGATCTAATTCTCTGTATCACACATAAGTCTCCCAGACATGGGATCCCGCTGAGTGTAGACACACTTTCTTTTTACCCGACTGCCAAACGAGGGTTATGTTTTTTTTTGTTTCATTCGTTAGGCTAACTAACGTTGCACCTGAATTTTAAATATTAACATTACGATTATGCGATTATAAAAATCCTCCTTTTAGAGAGGCCTGTGTCCAACAGTGGACTGATATAGGCTGGTGATGATGATGACATTACGGCCGGCTCCATCGACCGAGGCTGGTATCACGGATCACCTATAGCGGTACAACTGTACTCACTACCGCAATTCAATACACAGATAGCGCCATCTCTTGGTTAGATTGAGAACTAAAAAAAATTGGTTGTCTGTAAAGTCGGTTTACGAGGGATAATTTTAAGTGATAACGTCATAAGAAAACGATTTATGCTACTCGGACGCATCGGCCGATGGAGTGGAAGAGAGATAGATGCGTCACAAGCCAAACGCTCAGGCCTATCGTGCCTCTATCGCTTGTTCCGCGCTGTCGCTCGCACGCGGAACGTGACTCTTTTTTGTGCGTGCAGCCGGTGTTCATCGATTTATAAGACCATGTTTTTATTAACACGAAATGACCACATGCGCCATCTATTGAAAGTTATTTTAGTTATGTAGTTAGAGTAGTTTTGCTTGCTTGAACTGAATGGAATAAGTGATTTATGGAATTCGCAAAAGATGTCGTTACTGTCGTAAATTCGAATTGTGTTTTATGATAAAGGCATAAGACCTATTTTTGTAGTTGCCGAAGTTTTAGATTTTAGTTTTAGTTAGAGCAGGATAGTGGGTAATATATTATGACTGCGTCCTTATCATACATTCTATATCAATTTATTACTAATATTTTTCAAATATTACGTGCTTCATTTCGTTAGCTTAATGAGTAGTTGACTTTATTGCATTTACGCGGTCAACTATTACAGGTTTTGTGCGGATTTGTGCGACGTTATATTTTGTCTAAGAGTTGAGTTATAATAAACATAAGTTATAATATCCAATAGCTTAGCGAAAACTGCTACAAACGAGCCAATGATTAACGCAACGAACGCTTGATGGAGTTAAAATATTTGTTACGATTATATTAAACCTAATATATTATAGCATTAAAATTATAGCATATCTTTATAACGCGTTGGCGATATATGGCCGTTGTGAACACTCCTAAACACTAGTAGTCCGAGCCTAAAAACACGCATCAAAACAAATAATAATCTTCCAAGCCTTTAGAATATAGGCAACAAAAAGAGTAAAGGAGCCATATACAAATAAAATTCGAAGACACACCGCGAGTCAACTCCGGACAGCGCCATCTATGAATGAGCGTCAGTACTACACTTACTAGGCGCGGAGGTGCTACACAGAGTTAGGTCACTTGAATTTTAACGATTACACAGACTTGAATGATACAGTCCATTAATTAAGTATAAACCGGTCAAGTGCGAGAACGCTGGGAACTAAAACAACTTTACTCTCAGTCAAACAAGTTTATTTCAAGTCCCTCATGAACCTATTCCGGCACTGCGGCCCGTACAGCACGGCCAGCAGCGCGGCGTCGCCGGCGGTGAGCTCGCGCCGGCGCCCCATCGAGAGCGTGCGTTGCCAGAGGTGGTCCTGGACCAAACATAAGTAGTGTTGTCAATTTTTGTTTTTAGCAATTCCATGCAAGGTTTTATTAAAGATAAATAACACTTGAAAAAAATCATCGACCTTAGGTGGGACTCGAACCCACGTCCCATCGCATGCCGGGCGAGTGCTTTACCAACTAAGCTACCGAGGACGTCACGTGACACGATGAAATTTCTTAAGTGTTTCTTCTCGCTGTCGAAGCCAGCGTATCTCTGATCAATGTTGTAGCTACATGTACAGCTGAGTAGTATACTACCCGTCAACACCCTATAGAAATATTTTTACAAATATTAGACTATTGGTTAAGATCAGAAATGCTTAAACATTGTAAATTTTTGTTTTTAGCAATTCCATGCAAGGTTTAATTAAAGATAAATAACACTTGATTTACGCTGAATTGAGATACGCTGGCTTCGACAGCAGGAAGAAACACTTGAGAAATTTCAACGTGTCACGTGACGTCCTCGGTAGCTTAGTTGGTAAAGCACTCGCCCGGCATGCGATGGGACGTGGATTCGAGTCCCACCTGAGGTCGATGATTTTTTTTAAGTGTTATTTAT
Organism: Anania fuscalis; assembly: GCA_950371115.1. Taxonomy (NCBI): domain Eukaryota; kingdom Metazoa; phylum Arthropoda; class Insecta; order Lepidoptera; family Crambidae; genus Anania; species Anania fuscalis. The sequence goes on from OX493354.1 coordinate 1,014,344, forward strand.
CTTTAATAAGTAGTGTTGCCGAACTATCGAAGTTTGGCTATCGATAGTTGACCTCAAAAATCATCTATAATATCGATGGGCCTGTTGATAGTATCGATAGCTCATCATCATCATCATCATCATCACCAGCCTATATCAGTCCACTGCTGGACACAGGCCTCTCCAAAAGGAGCATTTTGCCATAATCGCCACGCTTGGCAGGCGGGTTGGCGATCGCAGTTTGGCCAATGGTGGAGAGGAGACGCTGCTGCCCGTCTTCTTGTGGCGGTTCTCCTGTAGTCGCCTCTTACGACACCCATAGGAAGAGAAGGGGTACAAAATGTGCCGGCACCACACGACACCATCGATAGCTCAGTTTGGCATAATAGTATCGGTATATAGCAATACTATCAATAGTACTGAAGCTCAATATCGAAATTACTATTGATAGTATCGATACTATCGATAGTATCGGCTATGACTATTGTACTAACAATCGATATTATCAAGAGTATCGATATTTTTGCACTATATTTATTATTTCAACCATAATACGACGTCCACTGCTGAACATAGACCTTTCCCAGTTCCTTCCAGATTGGTTGCACGCGGCTTCCTGCAACCTTTACCATGTCATCTGTCCTCCTTGTAGGTGTGTGTGAGTCCCACTGCGCTTGCCGGTACGTGGCCTACACTCCAGAACCTTTCAGGCAGGCCCAGTGCGGATTGGTGGAGGGGCTTTGTTTGTTTGATTGAAATTGAACTTTAAACTTATTTCTTATTTAATTTTATTTACCTCTCGTGGCAGCACGGTTCTAGAAGCCAGTGGGTCGAGGCAGTTCCCGCACATATAGTTGGCGGGCGCGTGGGTGGCGCTGTTGAACTCGTACGGCAGCTGCGGGAGGTACGCGGCTTGCGGTGTTTTCTCTAAGTAGTGTTCTTTGCCTGGAGAAGTGGACACGCAATTAAGAGTTAGTGCCTACTTATAAACGTTGAATGAGGGTTATCGCGTGTGAATTTGCTGGTAAAGGGCTTAATGTCACAGTCTCCGAATTAAACGTCAGTATGTAGGTGGCTAGATACGCGGGTTTATTAGAATGCAGAATGTTAATAGTTTTTGTTGTAGTCAAAAATACCTATTAGTTTTGATTTTACAGGCATTTAAACTTACGATAAATATCGAGTCCCGCAAACAGTCACGTGACCGCTTGTGGCGTCAATTTACAACGCTCCGCTTAGTAGCAAGTCGCCAGACACCGGTGCTGATGAGAGCGCGAGCGGACTGGAGCGAGTGTTGTGAGATGACGTCACACCGCCACACGTTTATTACTTTTATAAATCGGGAACTAATAATTGACGTATCGAAGTAATTGAAATTTTTGGTTTTAGCAATTCCATGCAAGGTTTAATTGAAGATAAATCCCACCTGATAGATAGATCCCACCTGAGGTCGATGATTTTTTAAGTGTTACGGATCGAGGTACCTAATTCTTTTACTTGTATTTTTTAATTTTGACAGAGAATATGGAGAGCTAATATTTAAAATTAGTGAACATTCTTCATTGTTGTGTTTGTTATGTGTGTGTGTGTTCGTAAATGTGCTGTGAGACATAATTTAATGTATGTAATAGAAAATGATGATGGTTTCTACATAATATCATTGCTAGGTAAAGCACGCAATGTCCTTCTAGCTAAACATGATCAATCATACCGGTTGAACATAAATAAAATCATGGTGTGCGTGTGTATAAGTAATTGTGGGTGTGTGTGGGGGGGGGGGGGGTTTATAATGTAATATGTACTGTAAGTGTGTGTTAATGTTAATGCTTACCGCTCGCAATGTTCCTCCAATTGACCGTACGTAATATAGTTGTCTCTGTCGAACCGGTTGGACATCATGGGCACGCGTAAAGGTGTGAGTAGGTGTTGTGTGAGTGTGTGTTAGGTATGATAATGACGGTATCGGTACTGGTACTTACCGCTAGCAATGTTCCCTCAGACGCTGACGTAGCTGTCCCAGTCAAAACGGTTGGACATCATTTGTATGCGTGTGTAAGTATGCTGTCGTAACGTGAGTGTGTGTGTGTTCGTTAAAAGTGCTGTGAGTGTGTGTGTTCAGAGTGCTGTAATTATGTGTGTTTAAGTGTGCTGTCCTGTGCCACCCGCATCCAGCGGCTTCCGGCGACCTTAACCAGATCGTCGGTCCAACTTGTGGGGGGCCTACAACACTACGCATACCGATCTTCGTGGAAATCCTTGGGGGAGGCCTATGTCCAGCAGTGGACGTCTTTCGGCTGATGGATAGATGGATGGAAGTGTGCTGTAAGTAGTGTGTGTAAGTGTGCTGAGAGTGTGTGTAGTGTGCTGTAAGTGTGTGTGTGTGTGTAAATGTTAATGCTCACCGCTCGCAATGTTCCTCCAATTGACGGTAATATAGTTGTCCCTGTCGAACCGGTTGGACATCATGGGCACGCCGAGCGCGCGTAGTAGCGCGTGCAGCGCGTGCGCGCTGTGCCCCGGAGCGCCCGACGCGACCGAGCGCAGCCGTAGTGTCTATCCGAGGGGTTAAAAATAAGTAAGACACTGAAAAATTTTGTTTTTAGCAATTCCATGCAAGGTTTAATTGAAATTCGACAGCGAGAAAAAACACTTGAGAAATTTCATCGTGTCACGTGACGTCCTCAGTAGCTTAGTTGTTAAAGCACTTGCCCGGCATGCGATGGGACGTGGGTTCGAGTCCCACCTGAGGTCGATGATTTTTTTTCAAGTTTATTTATCTTCAAGTAAGACACTTTTGGACACAAGTTATACAGCCCCTTAAAAGAATTTCACCACCCTTACTCTTCCTAGGGGTGTTGTAAGAGGCGACTACAGGAGAACCGCCACAAGAAGACGGGCAGCAGCGTCTCCTCTCCACCATTGGCCAAACTGCGATCGCCAACCCGCCTGCCAAGCGTGGCGATTATGGCAAATCCTCCTTTTGGAGAGGCCTGTGTCCAGCAGTGGACTGATATAGGATGATGATGATGATATACAGCACCTCTAGCATGAGAAACAAAACACATATGGTATAGCGATTTATCGACACCCAACTTACAAAATATGATGACAAAGCTCCGAGCCGGCGATGTCATAGGCATGCTCGCTTTTTCGATAAAAGTTCATATTTTGATAAAAAATATGCGATAAATCGCTGTATCATATCATATCGTGTTTTGTTCCTCATGCTGTCATGCTAGAGGCTCAGGATTACATAACAAGGTAGTGCCAGCTTATCAGGGACAGTGCCTGTATTATTATGACCGAGCAGGTCACGTTGTCGTTTATTTTAAAGTAAATGAATGGTAAAAGAACAGAACAAAACGATAAAGACCCCTTTTATATATTATTCTCTAAATCTTATTATTAAAATTGGGCACTACCTTGCAATGTAACCCTGTATATAGTAAATGTTGTGAGGTGGTGACATTTTAGTTCAGAGTCAAAACTAAATATAGGGTCTATATGACTTATATGAGCTATAAGAAAGAGAGGAAAAAGTACGAGCCTTTTAGAGGATGGTAAACCGAAATTATTTAGGGCTAAATTCCAGGATAGTGCCAAATTTTAGGTGGTTCTGAGTCAAGACTAGAATACAGGAAATATGGAGTAAAGGTAGGACTTCTTCCCACCAGGTACATAGACAACTTGGTAAAGGTTGCAGGAAACCGCTGAACCTGAATGTAGACTGCTTCTAACCGGTCAAATCAAATAGTTGGATGCTATGTTGAACAGTAGAATGATGATAATGTATTTACAGTGCAATTGATCCCTCTTCCAATTTGGTCGTCAATGTCATCTAGTTGCAATTCAACCTTACCTGATTGCCTTCCAAAAACCCAAAGTACGGCAACTCTTCTCCTTCGTAGCTTAGCCACAAGAAGTTCTTCGGTTCCAACACATCAGTGAGTGAGGAGATGCGTTGGAAAACGATACAGCTACTCAGTTCGATCGTTGACATCGCTTGCTTAATTGTGATGAGATCAGGGTCGTCGGCACCTGCAATTCAAAAGTAAGGCAGGGCGCAAACGTGGACACTTTTGTGTCTTGTGTCAGATACAAGCTGAAGCTAGATGAATATCTGGTTTCTATAGAACCAGTATGAAAACGTCCACTCTCTGAGCAACTGGACACAAAAAATGTTTACGTATATACATTTTTGTGTCCAGTTGCTTCCACTTAACACATACTCATGACGATCAAAAATTGTTCGGTGTCGGTAACTGGAAACTAAAAGTCGTCAGTTGAAGACACAAGCATCATTAACAAATTTCCCAAAATTGTACTGAGCTGCGCAGCTACCGGACACAGCAAGTCGGTTTTCTTAGAGGGTGTACCATGTCGGTAAAAGACTGTCCAATCACCGCTACCAGACACAGCAACTCGGTTTCCTGTAATGGTGCGCCGTGTCAGTAACAAAAAGTGTCTACGTTTACGCAGCGCTTAAAGGTCACAGTGCTGATCCTTGGGGACTCTTATTATACAGTCGTTGACACTTGCAAGTCAGGAGAAAAGGTCAAAGTGGTATTCTTTGGGGGAGTATTTTCCAAGAGAGATCTTATTATAAAGTCGTTGACACCTACAAGTTAGGTTAGTAAAGGTCTCAGTGTTGATACTTGGGGGACTTCGTTCCAAGAGAGTATTTTAACAGTCGTTGAAGCCACTGTTGAAGCTAGCAAGCTAAGATAAAGGTAGGTCATAGAGCAGATCCTTGGGGGAGTGTTTTACAAAAGAGTTCTTATTATACATTCGTTGACACTTGCAAGTCAAGACTAAAGAGTAAAGGTTTCAGTGTTGATACTTGGGGCCTCCTTTCCAAGAGAGTATTTTTAACTGTCGTTGAAGCTAGCAAGTTCAGAGTTTAGGTCACAGTGGTAATCCTTGGGGTATTGATTTCCAAAAGAGTTCTTTTTAGAAGTAGTTGGCATCTGCAAGTCAAGAGTAACGGTCACAGGGTTGATCCTTGGGGGAAACCTTTTTAGGAGAGTTCTCATATATATTGTTATTGGTACATGCAAGGAGAAAGTAAAGGTCAGTGTTGATTTGTAGGGGACTCCCTTCCAAGAAGTTTTTATTATAAGGTCGTTAGCATTTGCAAGGCTAGTACCTATAAAGGTCAAAGTGCCGATCCTTGGAATAGACCTTTCGAAATCACAAATGTGGCCACGCTGCAGGACGCCTCGTAGAGTGACAATGCATGAAAATGCAACACGTGTATTCTCTTCTCTTTAATTTTGGGCAATTATTTTTAATTTTTTGCGCAACGCAGGGATTTATTGTACGACATATGCATGCCAGTATTATCGTAGCGCAAACCATTGGATCGGGTGCAAAGTAAAAACTGAAACGAATATTCGGGTGCACGCCATACATGAGCGCACCCCTCATCGAGTGTTTTTGTCACGCAAACAATTCTTTTTGCTGGCAAGTTTCAACTTTAATTTTGCGCAAATAAGATTTCATTATTGCTCAAATAAGTTTTTAGTTTTTTGCGCAACATGTGTACGCAAGTATTAGCAAACTAGTGTTATCGTCACGTAAACTAGTAAATCGGATGCAAAGTAACAGCTGAAAAAATGCATAACTTACTAATATTCGGATGCACGCCATACATGAGCACCCCTAGCGACCACAGCTTGTCCTTGTAGTACTCCTCGTTCTCGTTATTGTCGCGCAAACCAGTGTTATACTGCGCAAACCAGCTTACTCTCTACTTATTTTTAAAACATGCAATTAATTTGCTCTTCCATCCAATCATAGTCACGCAAACAAGTGTATTTTCGCGCAATCTATAGAGATGGCCACATTGCTTGTCGAATGCAGAGTAACAACAATGTATGAAAAATGCGTAACTCACGTATATTCGGGTGCACGCCATACATGAGCACCCCCAGCGGCCACAGCTTGTCCTTGTAGTACTCCTCGTTCTCGGGGCTGAGCTGAGCCGCCGTGGGCTCCCGCTCGTCGCCGAGCCGCCGCGCGCTTGCATTGCTCAACGAACCGCACTTAACAAGTTATTTTACGCAAACCGGGATTTATCGCGCGAATGAGTGGTTTTTGTCACGCAAACACATGTACAGATAAATTTTGTTACCTTTTTTAACTGTGTTTTTGGCCAATAAACGTTTGAAATCGAAACATTTTTTTACAGACTTAATTTTGCGCATAGAAGATTTCATTTTTTGCGCAAAAAAGTTTTCATTTTGTTTGCGCAACGTAGAGATGTATTATGCAACATGCGCACGCGAGTGTTATCGTAGCGCAAACCAATGCAAAGTCACAACTGAAAAAATGCATAACTCACGTATATTCGGGTGCACGCCATACATGAGCACCCCCAACTCTACTCCTCGTTCTCGGGGCTGAGCTAAACCGCCGTGAGCTCCCGCTCGTCGCCGAGCCGCCGCGCGCGCTTGGCTCAACGAACCGCACTTAACTAGTTTCTTATTTGCGCGAAAAGGGACTTATTTAGTGTTTTTGACGCGAAAACAATTATTTTTGCTGACAAGTTTCAACTTAAATTTTTGCGCAAATAAGATTTCATTATTGCTCAAATATTTTTTCAGTTTTTTGCGCAACATGTGCACGCCAGTATTAGCAAACCAGTGTTATCGTCACGTAAACTAGTAAATCGGACGCAAAGTAACAGCTGAAAAAATGCATAACTCACGTATATTTGGGTGCACGCCATACATTAGCACCCCCAACGGCCACAGCTTGACCTTGTAGTACTCCTCGTACTCGGGGCTGAGCTGAGCCGCCGTGAGCTCCCGCTCGTCGCCGAGCCGCCGCGCGTTCGCTTGGCTTAACGAGTTGGCTCAAGTTATTTTACGCGAACCGGGACTTATCGAGTGTTTTTGTAGCGCAAAACAATTATTTTTGCTGGCGAGTTTTAACTTTAGTTTGCGCAAATAGATTTTCATGTTTTAACCGACAAAAAAACGGAGGTTCTCAAGTCGACGCGTAATATATTTTTTTATGTATGATGATCACGCACACATAGCTTTTTACAGAGTAGTCCGGTTTTGATAATTCTTTTTTTATTAGAAAGGGTATAGCCCAAAGTTGGTCCCATATAAATTTGGAAAAAAAAACCAACCTTAAGGGTAGGAAAACTGCGGATGATTGATTGTTCACTCATTGATTTAATGTTTGACCACGCATAACTTTTTTAGTACTTGTGTATAGTGTTATCGTCGCGGAAACCAGTGAATCGGATGCAAAGTAGCAAAAATGTACTATTGCAAGTACTTCGGCGTATCGTAGCAAAAATGTATGAAAAAATGCGAAACTCACGTATATTTGGGTGCACGCCATACATGAGCACCCCCAACGGCCACAGCTTGTCCTTGTAATACTCCTCGTTCTCGGGGCTGAGCTGCGCTGCCGTGGGCTCCCGCTCGTCGCCGAGCCGCCGCGCGCTCGCTTGGCTCAACGAACCGCACTCGGTGTGGTAATGAGCGTTTATGTAATTTCGGTCGGCGGGCGAGAGGAAAGTGGAGCTAGCGACTGTGACATCCTGATAATGTTGATTTGTGTAAACATTTGGCCTTAGTACAAAAAAGATAGACTAGGGTTGAACACTTGTCTAAAGATTAGTCAACCAATTTGAAATGTTGACACATCAGACATTCGAGACATTATTATTGACACACATTTCATTTTATCTATTATAACTTCTCCTGCAGCTACGATCTTTGTGATTTCAAATTAATTGACTAATCTCTAGACAAGTGTTTAACACTATATTGTTTTAAACTTTCATGGTCACTAACATTGCGCCATGATCACGGAGTAACTGTACGAAGTTACTCCGTGATCATGGCGCTTGCAATAGTGCCGAAATATCAGGAACTCAAAAATAAGGTACATGGTAGCAATCTCGTAACAAACTATTCTAATGTTTAACACTAGTCTATCTTTTTGTTGTAAGGCCAGTTATGTCTTATTTAGAGTGGACTAAGGATACCCCACTGTTCTATACCCACCCACTGTACTAACGTGCAATGGGTTAACCTTAGCTCCGGGCTAGCAAATGCACTCTGAATAAGACAGATTTGATCTAAGAGCGGTTTCGCACTGCCTCCGACTCCGATCCGTCATCAATTCGAATCCGAGATGTCGGATCAAAGTAGACATAGTACCATTCACTTAAGTATAAGACCGCGGCAATTCGGATTCGGATCGGACGCATTGCGAAACCGCTGTTAGTAAGTACTAGCTGTTGCCTTTGCCATTCACGAATTCTATATTTTCCCATAGTTTCAGATTAATCAAATTATAATTATAACGCATACAGGACGAACACCTAGGCAGACAGTCATTTTATTTATTTACTAATACCACGAAATAGTTTTATTTTAACTATTCCGTGAATACTTGAGCGCTTGGCGAAAGTTGCGCAGAAGATTACGCGATTGGCTAGTAGTGTGAAGAGCCTGCAAAACGTCGCGTAAAAAAAATATTTTGCGCAAATATTTTTCGCGTAACAATCTTTTGGCGCAAATGTTTTTATTTTATTTTAAAATAGTGAATCCATCTACGTACCCGTTCTTGAAACCTCTTGACCAAATCATTACTGTTGATTGGCGACACTGAAAACAAAATATCTCACATAACATACTAGACTTGTATCTGTTGCTCAATATCTGGTCTAGTGGTACGCGCTTCCCGGATTACAAAGACGGTTGTGGGTTCGAACCCCGCAACGGACAAATGTTTGTGCGAAGAGCACGAACATTAATAATACACACATGCTTTGCTTACTTTGGGGTTAAATATTTTTTATGAGGATTTATTCACCTATCAAAGAACGGTACAGAACCCTAAAAAAAAAGTGAGAGTACGTTAACTTAAAAGTTTGATTTTTCACACTCAGTTTTTTTTGTAAGAGAGTAGGTAGGTAAGTATACATTATATCATTTTAATTTCAACTCGATACCTCCACGCGTTCCCGAGAATACGGGTCTTCTTGACAAACAGACGGACCTTCTTCTTGACAAACAGAGAATCGCTGCCGGTCGATTCTCTAAGAAAAACGCAACGGACTCGCTCTAAAACTCGACTTAGCCGTACAAACGAACATAGCCTCTATCTTGTTAGTAAGAAGGTTCATATTATTTATCGTTGTTGAGCGAGTGCAGCAACGAAGTGAGCGCGGTTTTGTTTACAGAATCGACAGGCTGATCGGACGGCCGGACGGAGCGATCCTATTCTTTTGAGGTACGGAACCCTAAAAATCTACTACACTCCTTAAATATAGCAATGGATGAGGCAAAAAATATAAACTTAACTTACCGGTTTGTTCAATGCTAGCTTTCAACATTTCGACCACGATCCGAGTGATCACCTTCTGGTTGATGCACCGATAGCCAATCGGCATGTACTGAAACCGAGATTACGTTTGAGGACCTTCGTTAAACATATAACCAATTCTTTACCAGTACGGAACTAGGTAATTCTACTATCGCTAAAACTAGAGAACGGTTGGACCGATTTGGATAATTTCGGTCTTGAAATATTCTTGGAAGTCCAGCCCCTCTAGCATAAGCAACAAAACACAATATGATACGATATGATATAGCTATTTATCGCATATTTTTTGTCAAATTATGAACTTTTATCGAAGAAGCGAGCATAACCGTGACCGTCGGCACGGACATGCTCACTAGGGTGGAGTGAATTTTTTTTTTCTGAATTTTAAGTTACCTGGTTTCTCAAACAGTGATCCATAGTAATGGAAATGTTCATGCAAAATACCAGCCTTCTAACTCAATATCTTGAGGTGGCGCATTAGGTATGAAGGTAGAAAAATAGGATAAAAAAAGAGTTACAAATAAACATTTATTTCTGACAATAATACTTTATATTTTACTGAATTTATACTTAAAACTACTAGTACAATGAATAACTATATTAAATCACCATGAAAATAACATTTTAATGTTCAGTACCAGAAGTCCCAGTGTCTTCTTTTTGACGGAAATACTGAGATTTGGTGTCGAAAGTAGGTATTTCTTGCCTGGATTTTATTCTAGTACGAATGAAACCATCTCTAGCATCGGGTCCACAAACAGACGCCGAAGCCTCAGTTACAAGTTTGACACACCTTTCGACTGCTTGAGTGTGGCAAGGGTACTTCTCAATATCAAATTTTTTTTCTCCAGATGCAATTTTTGTAGTCATTTCCGAGTCGCTGTATTTCATTGTTACAGGAGGTTCCGTTATCTTCTCTTTCGCCCATTCTACCAAATCATAATAGATTGTCGCATCTATTTTTAGCTCTGGTAACTGAAATTCACGAACTTTCTTGCCTTTGGACTCTTTTCTTGCCTTTAAAACTCTCTGAAGAGCCAGCTCTCGTACTTGTTGATTATCATCTTGTAACATAGCCAGCAATAGATTTTCTGGGTGCATGAAGAAAGCATTTCTTTGAATAGTATTTAAGACAACACTTTTTAAGTCATCTCGCAAATACATACTTCTTTTGACCATATTAAAGATGTGAATCGGACCAAATTTACAAGAGGATTTTGACTTGATATGAAACCAATTTGGTGCGTAAATTTCATGATGAAAGAGGCCAGTTCTTTCAAATTATTTGTCGGTTTAGCTGTGCCAATATACAAGTGAAGAATCCTGTTAGCACAAGATAACCATCGAGAATGGGCTAGTTTTCCTGGGTCTTTGTTAGCTAAGTTTGGTGGAACTGTACCAGAAGAAATAGCAGAACATATCTGATAAAGGTATTTTTGATCGGTGCTCAACAAATCAATATCCAGATCCGGCAATTCGGTGGAGATGGGTTCGAATGTTTCTATTTTTAAGTCAAGACACTTATCAAGCTGTTTTCCTAACCTGCCAGAATGGGTTAGATACTAATTCTGCAGTACGAAATTCATCGTCCTCATCTGATGTTTTAGCAGAAGAACTGTCAGACGTCCAAACTATAGCTGGGGCAGATGATGATGTACTTGGAGTGACGTTACATTTTGCAACAAACTCTTCATACTTTCGCTACCTAATTTCACGACGTTGCATAGATTGAGTTATCACCTTATCCACAGAACCAATATACATTTTGCGCTCATTTCGTTGATCTTTTAAGAAGTTTTCCTCAGCAACGGGTACTTTAGTCACACATTTGCATAGTTCTCGGGATACACATTTACATGTTGCGATATCAAACAACTTATTTATTGAGTCATCGTAGAATATCTGCTTTTTGGAGTCATTACGTAATTTTTTCACATTCTTGTACTTTTGATAATATAAAATCAGTCTAGACACGACTTGTTGATGGGTAATTGTAGGGATAGATGCTTTACTCCAGATTGCTTCAATATCGGAAGCAATCATTTCACATAAATCTTTGACTGAAGGGTCCTTTCCATTCTTCAACTCTAACATTTCGTTTCTAATCCATAAGTAATGTTTAATCACATCACAATATGTAGGTAACGTGTTATCACTGAATTTGATTGGATCACCAAATACAGGACACCGGAAATCTTTACGCGTTTTAGGCATTTTTTATAAAAATTTACTTAACGTTGGCACTATTTCAAAACCATATATTAAAGTTTTATAAGAAAATACTATATTTGCGTTCGAGATCACACTTAAACGAAGTTAAAAACAATATATTTGTAAGCAAAGCATGTTAGAATAACTCTTTTTTGAGGGTAAGCTTATAAGTAAAAATATTAGTTTTTTTGAAACTATTATCTCAATGCGCCACCTGAAAATAAAGTCGTAGACCATTGATTTTTTGCATGCATAAAGCTTTTACATATGGTCACCTATTAATAATACAGGAGATTTGAAAAGAGCTAAAAATTTTTTTTTCATATGTTTCACTCCACCCTAATGCTCACTGTTTTAATAAAAGTTCAAAATGGCGGCTATGTTATCATATTTTAAAAGTAGAGAGGCGTTTAAATGAAACTACTTTTACGGATTATTTCGCGATTTATTAACATTTTATTTAACCTGACGTTTCGAACACTTTACAGCGTTCGTGGTCACAGGTAGACTGTAAAGTGTTCGAAACGTCAGGTTAAATAAAATGTTAATAAATCGCGAAATAATCCGTAAAAGTAGTTTCATTTAAATGTATCGTGTTCGCGTAAATAAAAGACAACAGTAGTAGAGAGGCGATAAATCGCTATATCATATCATGTTTTGTTGCTAGTGCTAGAGGGGCTAGGAAGGTTTAAACGTTGAGAAAATATGGTAAAATTTCGTGGAAAATACTTAAAACGTTAATTTTATTTTCTTATACCTTTCCTACCTTATGGGAATACCATAAACAGGGTGCGTTCCAAAATTAAATTCTGAGGCGGTTCGATGTTCGCTGGGTCAGCCAACTAGTTAGTATTAAATGTCATGCACGCGTTACGCGGTGCCGACACGTTAAAAGAATAGCACCACCCCTTCTCTCCCTATGGGTGTCGTAAGAGGCGACTACAGGAGAACCGCCACAAGAAGACGGGCAGCAGCGTCTCCTCTCCACCATTGGCCAAACTGCCACGCACAGACCTTCAGGCGCAGGAATTTTGGGACGCTCATTTGATAATAAAGCAGTTCCGGATAGAGTAACGTTAAGATATTTTGTTTTCTCTCACGGGTATGGTAATGCGGGGGAAGTACTCACAACAACACTCCCGGTAAAGTCATAGCTTTGCAGAGGGCAGTCCTTCCTCTTATCAGGGTTGCTGATGTACAAAATCTTGTGTTCGAGGGATGCGTTGTAGTTGGCGGGCGTGTTGAAGAACTTCACGCAGATCTCGTTCTGGATACGCGCGAGGGTGGAAGTGATTTCGTCTTGCGAGTGCAAATCTGTCATACCATGGGATTAAAAAAAACATTACAATGTATTAGCAATTACTTAGTTTCCTTTCGGTCTAGTTCCTAGGTACGTCTAGTAATCGTGTTATACGACTATTTTATACTTTTACATTAAAATACCAATTATTTATTAAATTGACCTAACTCGAAAAATGCAACTATAATTCGTAATGCGACTGAAAATGAAAGAAACCAACTATAAATAAATATTAGACATCAACTTCTGCTCCTGATCCTAAGAAGTACGTGTGTTACAGAAATCAGAAACAACGACGGTACCACAACACCCAAACTCGAGACTTCTACATTGACCCGACCGGGAATCGAACCCGGGGCCTCGGAGATGGCGATGCCAAAACCACACCTCTCAGCTACAGAGATAAAATAATGATAGGTATCAAATTTCTGACTTCACCATACTATTTATATGCTTCGGCTTGATATACCATTTAGGCGCTTTGCAGACGGCGGGGCGGGCCGGGCCGGTCTAACCGCGCAGCAATAAAGACCGCGTCTGCCCTCACCACGAACACAAAGCACACCGCCGCGCCGCCAGTGTCCGCCGGGCACCTGCGGCGCGGTCGTTTGCCCTCCGTGTGCGTTGGTAGTATAGGATTCCCTTTGTGCTATCCTTCGCGGTAAAATTGACCGGCCAATGACCAAGAAAACACGATATGATATGATATACCGATTTATGACACCCAACTGTCAAAATATGATATACATAGCCGCCATCTTGAAATTTTATCCAATCGGCGAACATGTCCGTGCCGGTGACGTCACGATCATGCTCGCTGTTTCGATAAAACTTCATAATTTGACAGATGGTTGTCGATTAATCGTTGTCATATTATATCATATCGTATTTTGTTAAGGTGAGCAGACGACCTGGGTAAACGTTGCAGGACGATGCTGGATGCAGGCCTCTTCTAAACGGCCGATCTGGAAGTCACTGGGGGAGGCCCATGTTCAGCAGTGGACGTCCTGTGGCTGAAAATGATGATGATGTGTTTTGTTGGCCATGCTAGGGGGACTGGTATCCTTACCATAATCTTTCTTATTGATTGCATAATGTACGACACCCTGCGGCCAGAGACTGCAGCTCACGCAGCTCGCACAAAACGCAGCAATCACCAACAAACGCATATTGGTACTAACCAATATGCGTTTAAGTAATATTTTACGACTTTCGAAATTGTTTTTGCACTCGTGTGTGCCATCAAATTTTGAGATTACAACTTCAGTATATAGGGTGACATTTAAAATTGTTGCATATTTAAAATGTCAAATTGTTTAAATTGGCGACATTTAAAATTGTTGCAATAGCCTAAATCTCAATTTAATACCGATCCGGTACCACCTAATATTAACTAAATGATCAATTGTATTCTCTTTCTGTCTTATTCAGAGTGCATTAGCTAGTCCGGGGCTTAGGTTAAACTACTATAACGTACAAAAAAACCGGCAAGTGCGAGTCGTACTCGCGCACGAAGGGTTCCGTACCATTTTCTATAAGACAGGCAGACAGAGACGGACAGTAAAGCCTTATAACTTTTTAAACTGTTCTCTTGTTGCATTTTTAAACATAATCATTACACTCTTACCACTCACACACACACTCACTCGACCACGGCTCGTGTAATCGAGCCGAAACGTCGGGACAAAAAACAAATCGTTTTAGGTATGTAGTTGCATGAAATTCCGTGAGAGTGTAGTAAAGCCTTAGTTATCCCATTTTACCTTTAGGTACGGAACCCTAAAAATCAGTGGTTTATCCTCAGTGGTTCTGCCACTGATTAAACTATCACAAAGTTATATGTTGCGATGCGTTTTCGATTCACGCATCCTCGATCGTTGAAAATTGATAGTTTTGTGTCTAAATAACCAGTTATCGTTGTGGTGCTGAATAGATAGTTTTTTAGGGTTCCGCACCCAAAGGGTAAAACGGGACCCTATTACTAATCTCCGCTCCGCTCCGCTGTCCGTCTGTCACCCACCAGTCTGTATCTTATGAACCGTTGAATAAGTAGTTAGAAAGTGAACATTTTCACAGATGGTGTATTTCTGTTGCCGCTATAACAACAAATAGGTACTAAAAAACTGAATACAATAAATATTTCATGGAGCTCCCATACAACAAACGTTATTTTTTTGGCGTTTTATAGATAATGGTACGGAACCCTTCGTGCGCGAGACCGAATCGCACTTGGCCGGTTATTTTAAACTATTTAAGTGATATAACACCTACCACTAATACGAGGTAAGACCAGTCGTTGTAGAATTCACGAAATGAATTTTCAAAAATAATGATTTCGGTCATTCGTATGGGAATCTTGCGAGATCGATTCGGATAGGAATTCGCATGACTCAAAAATACGTCGTTTACTAAGATATAATCATAACTAATAATAGAATACAGGTTTACTTTTTTATCACGATCCAAACCTGGCCCCTTAGCATGACCAACAAAACACGATATGATATGATATGAAATAGCGATTTATCGGCACCAAACTGTCAAAATATGCATTTTTATCGAAACAGTGAGCATGTCAGTCCCGGTGACTTCACTGTCGTGCTCGCTATTTCATCATAACATCATAAAAGTTCATATTTTGACAGTTTTGTGTCGATAAATCGCTATATCATATCATATCATATCGTGTTTTGTTGGTTATGCTAGAGGGGCTGAGAAGACTCCCGTGATACAAACGAACAACTCTCTCTATTGGACCAACTCTCAACTGCAAAATAAAAAAAATCAGCATAAAAATCAGCTGTTCCAAACATTTTGGTCGAATAAATATTGATATTTTGTATGGAACAGCTGTTTTTTTTGCAGTTAGAGAGTTGATCCAATTATAAGAGTTGTTCGTTTGTATCACGGGAGTCTTCTCAAGTTTGGATCGTGATAAAAAAGTCTACCTGTATAATCATTATCAAATACATTGTGTTTATTTAATTAGCCACATTAATTTGACCGTGACTTTTACGTATACGCGGTGCCATCGATATTGAGCGCTGGGGCAGTGGGGATCGCTTTGCGCATCTTACGAGACGAGCATCGTATCAGAGACGCGTGTGCGCGGAGCTAACAACCAATCCCGGCCGGCGGTGCTGGCGCGGCGAGACTAGCCAATCGAGTAATCGTAATGGTATTCTGCGCATCTTTCGCCCAGCGCTCAACATCAGTACCGCTAGTTGTGGTCATTGATTAATAATGTGCTGACCAAACCAAACACGCTAGCGCCCTTTAGTCGCATAACGTCTACTGTATCAAAACGTCCACAGTATCGAAATGTCTACAGTATCATTATGCTCACAGTATCATTATGTCCATTGTTCATAAGGTCCGCTTTATCAAAACGTCTACACTCCACAGTTTCGAAATGTCTACAGTATCATTATGCTCACAGTATCATTATGTCCATTGTTCATAAGGTCCACTTTATCAAAACGTCTACACTCCACAGTTTCGAAATGTCTACAGTATCACTATGCTCACAGTATCATTATGTCCATTGTTCATAAGGTCCACTTTATCAAAACGTCTACACTCCACAGTTTCGAAATGTCTACAGTATCATTATGCTCACAGTATCATTATGTCCATTGCTCATAAGGTCCACTTTATCAAAACGTCCACGCTCCACAGTTTCGAAATGTCTACAGTATCATTATGTCCATTGTTCATAAGGTGCATATGTTCAAAAAGTCCACTGTATACAAACGTCTAAAGTATCGTTTTGACCACACCTCATTGACAACTTTTTAGTGATTATTATACAGGATGTCTCTTAAGTAGTATTTTACGATTGTACAGCCCTGAAGATAAAGAAAACAAGTGACTATCGAGAAAAAAATAACAACCAGGAAAACAAATGAAGATTAACAAGTGACAATCGAGACAACAATGACAATCAGGAACTTACATCTTCATTTGTTTTCCTAGTTGTTATTTGTTTTCTCAATTTTAACTTGTTTTCATAATCTTCATTTGTTTAACTAATTGTTATTTGTTTTGTCGGTTGTCACTTATTTTCTTAATCTTCATTTGTTTTTCTGTTTTCATTTGTTTTATCGATATTCACTTGTATTCTTAATCTTCATTTGTTTTCTCGATTGTCAGTTGTTTTCTTGGTTATTATTTTCTCGATAGTCACTTGTTTCTTAATCTTCATGTGCAATCGTAAAAGACTAGTTACGGGACATCCTGTATATAGACACTAAAAAGTTGTAAATAATAAAGCGGAATTTAAGAGGTGTGGTCATAATGGTACTTTGGACGTTTTGATACCACTGTTACATATTTGACATATTGATAAAGTGGTCAATTTGGTGCAGTGGTCATTTTGATGATAAATTAAATTATAAATAAATAAATAATCATGAACCGTGATAGTTAGACAGTTGAAATTAACACAGATGATGTATTTCTGTTGCCGCTATAACACCAAATATTAAAAAACAAAATAAAATAAATATTTATGAAGGCTTCCATACAAAAGACATGATTTTTTTGCCGTTTTTATAAATAATAGTACGGAACCCTTTGTGCGCGAGTAAGACTCGCACTTGGCCGGTTTTTATAGCCTGTCATGATTCCTAATCACCTACTGTAGCGCTCCTAGCGGCGCATCTAAACCCTTTTTTCCAATTTTACTCAAAACCGAATGAAATTGAATACATTCCACCAATTTGTTTATTTTGATTATCACAGTTTGATTGTAATTAAGAACGATAAACTCGTATTGACTAGAGACATTCATACTAGTCGTACATACATCGTAATTGCAATAAATTGTAATTATTAAAATTTATTTAACAATTATCTTGCCCCAAAAATAACGGATAAACATACTTAAATTTATAAACATCCATGATTTGGTACAAACGCTATAGCGCATTACAAACATTTTGTCGGGATTCGAACCCGCAAGCACTTAAGTTTTACTATCCGAAGTTCAAATGTACTTAAATAGATTCTCATTTTATCACAAAGTTGTTAATATACATGGTGTTATAAAATACAACTTTTTAAAACCACGTTACGTTCATCTGTTTACACAGTATGTGTAGTTCGTGCCAGCCTCGTAATCTTAATATATAAAACAAAGTCGGGTTCGTTACAACACTTATAACTCAAGAAAGGCTGGGCCGATTTTCATGGTTTATGATTTGATGGATTTGTAGCTGAACCGAATAGCAGAATAATTAATACTAACATTAAAAAGCTGACGAAAAAAAACTTACTGTTAGGCGGTAAGAAGTTCGCCGGGTCAGCTAGTTATAAAATAAATAAATATTGGACAACATCACATACATTGCTCTGATCCTAAGGTAAGTATCTAAAGCACTTGTGTTATAGAAATCAGAAACAACGACGGTACCACAACACCCAGACCCGAGACAATATAGAAAATTTTTGTTTTTAGCAATTCCATGCAAGGTTTAATTGAAGATAAATAACACTTTTAAAAAAACATCGATCTCAGGTGGGACTCGAACCCACGTCCCATCGCAAGCCGGGCGAGTGCTTTACCAACTAAGCTACCGAGGACGTCACGTGACAAGATGAAATTCCTCAAGTGTGTTTTCTCGCTGTCAAATTGAGGAATTTCATCTTGTCACGTGACGTCCTCGGTAGCTTAGTTGGTAAAGCACTCGCCCGGCATGCGATGGGACGTGGGTTCGAGTCCCACCTGAGGTCGATGATTTTTTTCAAGTGTTATTTATCTTCAATATAGAAAAGTTCGTTTTCCACATTGTCCCGACCCGGAATCGAACCCGGAACCTCGAGATGGCGGCGACGCCCAGTCCGGCATGCTCGCCTCTCGGCTACGGAGGTCGTCAGTTCGTAATTACACATATTTACATATTATTTACATTATGGTCAACAAATAGTATTTTTTTTTCGATTTCTTTTGCTATAGAAACTAAATTAAATGTAGCTAAATTTAGTTTCTATAGCAAAAGAATTAAAAAAGATGCTTCATATTTAATCCTCGAACTACAAGTTAAGTATGTTGAACTTGACATCTTATTTAATTGTGAAAACTTGTGAAGATTCATAGATTTAGGTACTTAATTTTCGATAGCATACATTCGTACATAACGATTGAATTACATAAAGAAAATGTTATCAAACATAGCCTGTAGAAAATATGTCCGTGTCAACTCTTGACTACAAGTAGATGCTGGTTTGATTTTGATGCAATTTTAACATAATTTAGAAAATCGCTTTTAGCGATAAGACCGCCTAAATTGTACATCTGTAAATATCAACTCTGTAACTTTGTTTGGTGTGCAATAAAGGGTATCTATCTATCAATTTTCCTGTCGTACACAACAAAAAAGATTTAAAAAGATTTATCCGGTTGTACACTTTTCAACAAAAAAATTTAGTAGAAGAATACTGTGTTTACTTAATAAATTATTTTAATAATCACACCAGTGCAAGAGACTAGTTAAAACTAACTTTACTGCTTTGCAAGTTAAATATACACCGTGAATTTTTAATTACCCGAGAAAATTAACTAACATACTCAGATATCGATATACATCCAATTTGGCGAATAAAAAAAAACTTTTTTTATGAGAAACTTATTTAAAGGTCCCTAACATTCCTTAAAAAATATGCACCATAAAAGTCCTGCTAATTCAAATAGTAATCATTGTCATTCCAACATTAACGGAACCAAAATCCACCTAATTTGGTCGCGTAATATTGGCGTACGGAAGGAATAACTATGAATGAAATTGTTTTTATTCATAGTTATTCCTTCCGTACGCCAACGCCGTACGCCGTTCCGTTTTTTTTACTAGCCAAATTCGATGTATATCGATATCTTAGTATGTTAGTTAATTTTCTCGGGTAATTAAAAATTCACGGTGTATAAGGTGTAAACTTATCAGTTAACTCTTTTCTAGGAGGTGGTTCTACTGCTCAAATAAAACAACTTTTTGTATGAGACCAACTTCGAAATCGTAAAAAAATATTTCATATCTTTATACAAACTGATCTCAGCTGGTCTGCCGTTTTGTATGGGGAAATGGTTTTTTGTTTTGCGATTTTGAAGTTGGTCCCATAGAAAAATTTGTTCTATTTAAGCAGTAGAATCATCCCCTAGAAAAGAGTTAACTGATAAGTTTACACCTTATATAAAAAAAAGTATTATTATATAATTTTTGTACAAATTAATGATACGACTTTAAAAATTCTTACAACTTTCTTTGTAAACAAACTAAATTAAGTATAAAACTTACATTTTACAGTCAATTTGACAATAATATCACAGAAATCATCACTTTTTGATCATACTTACATTTTTAGTGTGGCAACACCACACTTTTTCTACAACTAGCAACACTTAAAACTAGTAACAGTCTTCTTTCTTGAGGTACAAAAAAATAAAACGCCATGTTGTCTTCATTTTTCTTTAGTCATAAAACTTATTCTAATTTAAACATTATTACAATGTTTCTTCAATATTACAATGTGTTCATAGACAATATTTTGTTTGGGGCTAAAAAAAATTTATGGGGACAAATCATCTATTTTATTTAATAAGTAAATCATTTTGTAGAGTTCTATTTTTACACACTTTTATTATTATTTCATGCTTTTCGACGAGACCTGTCGTGTGTTAAATAGTTTTTTTTACTATTATGCATATGATAGGGGCAATATCCCCATAGATATGTTTGCCCCAATAGATTTTGACAGAAATGCTGACATGTACTTTTATTTTACACAATGGTATTTAATTAAAGACTTATTTTATTAGTTAACGTCCTTTAAGCGGTGATTCTACTGCCCAAATCAAACAACTTACTATTTTACCAACAACAGAATCTCAAAAATAGTGACCTTTTTCTGAATTATTAAAATGTAATTGGATAAGTATTTAGTACGTAGAATTAATCTTTTTTTGTGATTTAGATGTTGATTTTCTAGTAATAGCTGTAGTATTTGAACAGCAGAATCACTCCCTAAAAGTAAGTTACCTAATTAAATGGAACTCTTTCATTTATCAGCTATATATTTAAATAAGTGTTCATTCTCGCAGGTAATTCACAACACCTAAAATTACCACTTAACACCTCTTTCATTTAGATAGTTAAATATGTAGACAAAACCACACATTGGGTGTCCCATTCTAATACAGTAAGTGTGAAAGGGATACTAATAAGTTTAAAACATTAAATTAACTCTTCCAATCGAATGTTCATCCATATACAGGGTGACTTGACCCATTTAAACAAATTCCTTGCAGTAGATGATGTAAAAGCGAAAATGTAGGTTTTCTCATAAAATTGATATAAACATCTCATAATAATCTTAACAGCTCGATCTATTAGTTTATTTGAGTATGACTTATTTTGAATTTCGATGTTGATTTGATAGGAAAAGATGTTGCATTTTTGCTTCTTTATCACAACCTTGCAAATAACTAGTTGAAATTATCAGTCACCCTGTATAGAATATAGATAATAAATCATTGTGGTCGAAAAACATAACGCTATCCCTTTCCCACTTACAACGATTGAAAAGGACACCGATAGTATGACATTATTTACAAATTTAGTCTGAACTATATCAATTAAACATAGATCCCATTTTATTACACAAATAAATGTTTATTTCATGTTTACTGATTTAACCAAGTTACCTGGCTCACTCCACTGATCAAATAACTACTTATTTACTTAACTTTCACTATGGTTCCAACATCCCTAAGAATAGGCTAAATTTCCCATACAACCCATAACTTCAACTAAAGTTTGACTATCAAAAAGTTCTCTGGTACAGGACCACCTTAATTGTGTATCTATCTAATTTGCAGTTATTTTGTGTCACAGTCGGTGATTATGTATGTTTTTTGACCACCAATACACCCTACACGACAATTTTTTTTACCCGACTACAGCGAATTTGAGCAGCAGAACCACCCACAAAATAAGAGTCACAGTACTCCCCCAAACCACAGAATTTTCTATAGTTTAGTGTTTGTCATTAAAGGACCTTAAATGGACAGTGAAAAATCGGACTTAACTAACAAAATGGGACCATATGCTACGACACTATATTAATACAAATTGTTACACCTCACATATACACAAAATTGAACCGACACAGGCTTTGCGATAGCGAAGAAATTATTGGTCCATACCCTTGGGCATTGTCATACAACTCAAATAGTGGGGCAGCTACAAGTTTGTAGTTTTTGGGGACAGCGAATAAAGCTCTATCTTGGAGTTGAACGAGGAAGAGACGCTTGTGCTCTTTGGGTTTAGTTATGTGAGGGGGGATATAAGGGTATTGGGGAGGCTCGAAGTTTGGACGCCACCAGTTACCTGTAAAGATAAATAAATTGAAAAATCTTTAAATAATCCAACAAATAAATTGAGTTTTCCAACGAATACTTGATTAATAATTCATATTGACCCGATCTTGACTGGAACCCGGGACCCTTTCCCTCAAGGCAAAACACTGCGCATCTACTCTGCGTCAAATGGTTCGTCAAAATTATAGTTAGTTAATCACTATTTAGATGGGGCTGCCCCAACTATTTAGGTAATTAGACTTTGACGTTCTTGAGAGATTAACCATTTACAGTGCTGTAGCTATGTAGCTGTTTTTTTCATAGTTAAAATAAGTATATTTTTGACACTGCCTCGAGAAACGGGAACGCAAAGAATATTTCCCAGAAATATACTTATATTTTTTTTTTCACCTACAGTTTTGTCTCTTCAAAGTTCAAAGTCATTTATTCTGTATACTATACTAGGTCCTCATCCGGGCACTCATAATCGCTTCGGGACTACATATCGGCTGGTGATAGAAACAGGTGCATCAAACGCAGTCACCTTTGTCAGCCTGATTTTATTACTAAACTGCCATGTTTGTGTAGTAAAAGTGACACAAAGATGGCTTAAAACAGGGGAACTAAGATCATTTTTGACAAATGCTACACGTCCAGTCAATAAAGTTACGGGTACGGAATCAATAAATAAATATTGGACAAAATCACATACATTGCTCTGATCCTAAGGTAAGTAGCTAAAGCACGCGTGTTATAGAAATCAGAAACAACGACGGTACCAAAACACCCAGACCCGAGACAATATATAAAAGTTCGTTTTCTACATTGACCGGACCGGGGATCGAACCCGGAACCTCAGAGATGGCCATGCCATATGCCCAGCGTGCTCGCCTCTCGGCTACGGAGCTCGTCACGAACGATTTCAGTTCAAAGTTCAAGTTATGTTATTTCAACAGCTTACCAATGGTATCTTCGATGAGCCAGTCCTGTTTCACGCCATCCTGCCTGCCGAGCGTCTCAGTCAGTAGCCTCTTCAGACCTTCGATTTCATCCTGAAAATCGAAAAAAGACATGATTTGGTAACAAAATATTTACGTTAGAATAGTTTGTTACGGGATTGCTACCATGTACCTTATTTTTGAGTTCCCAAAATTTCGGCACTGTGGCAAGCGCCATGATCACGGAGTAACTCCGTGATCGCTCCGAGTATTCTAATGTTAGTGACCATGAAAGTTAAAAAAAAATATTTACGGACCTAAAGCTAGCACCAATCAATGAAGCGGTAAGCCAAGATCTGAAGGCCCCAAGCCCATACTAGCGAGCGTGATCGGAGCAACACTTTGAACTATTTCATGGGGGGTTATTACAAATGTATACGTGACGTAGGAAGAAGGGGCCCAAAATATCTGCCTTTCTGCTGATAAGAGCCTCAAACTTGGTGTAATTTCAGCGCAAGTTTTGAGTAAATTCATCATCATCATCACCAGCCTATATCAGTCCACTGCTGGACACAGGCCTCTCCAAAAGGAGGATTTTTCCATAATCGCCACGCTTGGCAGGCGGGTTGGCGATCGCAGATTGGCCAATGGTGGAGAGGAGACGCTGCTGCCCGTCTTCTTGTGGCGGTTCTCCTGTAGTCGCCTCTTACGACACCCATAGGAAGAGAAGGGGTAGTGTTATTCTTATAACGTGCCGGCACCACACGACACGAGTAAATTCAATAGAAGTAATTTATTTATTTTATTAACCACCATCACTTAACACTATCATTACAGGGGAACCCCAATGCGATAGTAGAGTAGCTGCCTGATGTACGTTACAGTTAAGCCAGCCCTCCGTGTGGACTTTCCAAATTGTAAGTAATGAATAGACGACCATCTGGTGTAGTGGTTCGCGCTCCGGACTACAATGCCTGGCGGTTGCGGGTTCGAATCCCGCGAGGGGCAAATGTTAGTGTGATGAACACGAGCATTTGCACCTAAGTCATGGATGTTTATAAACGTATTTAAGTATGTTTATCCGTTATCTAGTCGCCATTGCACAAGCTTTGCTTAGTTTGGGGCTAGATAATTGGTGTGATTGTGGAAACAATTTATTTATTTATTAATGAGTAAGTGTTTAAAAGATGGGAAAAAACCAGCCAAGTGCGAGTCGCACTCGCGCACGAAGGGTTCTGTACCATTTTCTATAAAGACAGCAAAAAAATCACATTGTTGTGAGGAGCCCCCTTGATTATTTATTGAATTCTGTTTTCATGTATTTGTTGTTATAGCGGCAACAGAAATACATCATCTGTGAAAATTTCAACTCTCTAGCTATCACGGTTCATAAGATACAGTCTGGTGACAGACGGACAGACAGACGGACAGCGGAGCCTGAGTATGATGCTAACGTCCTTTTTGTCTAATAATGACAACAACTTCCCAAAACGTCTAATTCCCAAAATGCCCGCTTCACAAAACGTCCACTTCCCAAAATGTCCCTTTCTCGAAACTCCTACTTCCCAGAATGTCCAGTTCCTAAAATATTCACTTCCCAACATGTCCACTTCCCAAAACGTCCGCTTACCGACCACCCTGTAGTAAAGTTTACGGAACCACAGTGGCTACGCTTATAAATCGATGTGACCTGGCTGCTCGCACAAAAAAATGTGACGTTTCGAGTGCGAGCGAGAGCGCGAAACAAACAATAGAGAGACACTATCGGCCTAAGCGTTCGGCTTGTGACTCATCCACTCCATTGGTCGATGCGTCCGAGTCATCATCATTATCATCACCAGCCTATATCAGTCCATTGCTGGACACAGGCCTCTCCAAAAGGAGGATTTTGCTATAATCGCCACGCTTGGCAGGCGGGTTGGCGATCGCAGTTTGGCCAATGGTGGAGAGGAGACGCTGCTGCCCGTCTTCTTGTGGCGGTTCTCCTGTAGTCGCCTCTTACGACACCCATAGAAAGAGATGGGGTCCGTCCGTGGCGACCGAGTAGCATAATGTTTTCCTAGGACGTTTTTACGTAAAATTATCGTCCGTAAACCGACTTTACGCGCGTTCCGTTACTGCAATCTTTTGGTGCACCTCATTAGCGCAACTCATGCAAGGCTGAACAGTGCGCATTTCCAGTTCACGTTCCAGAAAGTAGGTGTAGCTCACAGGTCGCGCGTGTTAGGGTTCCGTACCAAAAGGGTAAAACGAGACCCCATTACTGAGGCTCCGCTGTTTGTCTGTCTGTCTGTCCGTCTGTCACCAGGCTGTATCTCATGAAGCGTGGTAGCTAGACAGTTGAAATTTTCACAGATTATATATTTCTGTTGCCGCTATAACAACAAATACTAAAAACCAGAATAAAATAAATATTTAAGGGGGCTCCCATACAACAAACGTGTTTTTTTTTCTCGTTTGTATAGATAATGGTGCAACCGTTCGTGCGCGAGTCAGACTAGCACTTGGCCGGTTATTTTTGTGACTTATTTAGTAAATAGGTCCGTGTGAACATTATCCGGTACTCACTTCCCCCGGGTTGAGCTCCCCGCCGGGCAGCTTGAAGAACGCCGTCCCGAGCTGCAGCAGCAGCACGTGCGGCAGCCCGTGCTCGTGTACCAGTAGCACACCTTCTACCGACCTGCATCAACAAAATGAGTGGATTTATACGACGAACATCTGGTGCAGTGGTTCGCGCTCCGGGCTACAACGTCTGGGGGTTAAGGGTTCGAATCCCAAGTGGCAAATGTTAGTGTGATGAGCGCGAGCATTTCCACCTAAGTCATGGATGTTTATAAACGTATTTAAGTATGTTTATCCGTTATCTAGTCGCCATAGCGCAAGCTTTGCTTAGTTTGGGTTTAGATAATTGGTGTGATTGTGGAAACAATTTATTTATTATTTTATTATTATTTTTATGAGTTGTTATTTTGCAATTAGATTAGCTTTGTGACTTTTTAAATTGAATGCTTATATATTTAATCATTTGTTGTACCAAAAATGTTATTCATTTTAATATTATATGTAAATGAGAACAACATTTGCATGCCAGCTTCTGGTGGACTGTGCGGACATTTTATATTTGTGACAACTTGTAGACCACTTTTCTTGCAAATAAACCGATTTGATTTTATTTGACGACCATCTGGTGCAGTGGTTCGCGCTCCGGGCTACAACGTCTGGGGGGTTAAGGGTTCGAATCCCGCGAGTGGCAAATGTTAGTGTGATGAACACAAGTGTTTGTACCTAAGTCATGGATGTTTATAAATGTGTATATGTATGTCAGTAGAGTAAGTAAGATTTAGCCCGTGTTCTTGCCGACACGAAAGAAGAAGTATGTTTATTCCTTATCCTAGTCGCCAATACAAGCTGGGCTTAGTTTGGGGCTAGATAATTAATGTAATTGTGGAAAGAATTTATTTTTTATTATAGATATAATCATAAAAGTACCCGTAAGTAACAGATTGGCAAATAAATAATAAATTGTTTCCACAATCACACCACTTAGCTAGCCCCAGACTAAGCAAAGCTTGTTATATGGCGACTAGATAACAGAATAACAGATAATTTTGCCATTATCATTTATTTATTAACATTATAGCTATAGGATGTCAATTTGAAATTATTGTTTTTAGCAATTACCATGCTAGGTTTATCTAAGACTTTTAATACTTGAAAAAAATCGTCCGCCTCAGGTGGGATCCGAAGCCACGTCCATCGCATACCGGGCTTTGACCACTAAGCTACCGAGACGTTAGTCAACTCGACGAAATCTTTCAAGTGGTTCTCGCTGTCAAAGCCACCGTATTGACAATACAATGTCGAGTTGACTAACGTCTCGGTAGCTTAGTGGTTAAAGCACTCGCCCGGTATGCGATGGACGTGGGTTCGGATCCCACCTGATGCGGACGATTTTTTCAAGTATTAAAAGTCATAGGATGTCAAGTGCTGAACAGAGGCTTTCCCCAGTGACTTTCACATTGGCAAGATTGGCAAGCTGGCGTGGCACATAGCACGTAGAACTGACGGCCGATAAGACAGAAAGGTTCTGGAATGGAGGCCATGTACCGGCAAGCACAGCATGGGGCTCAAACCCACGAGGTGATGGACAGATGATCTAAGGTTGCTGGAATTCCTTAGTTTTGTTACTTTACGAGTGCCAAACGAAGGATCAGCTGATAATATAATATACCCTACATTTCAGAATATACAAATAAGAACTACAACGATTATGAGACACACTGGATGGGTTGACGAAATTAAGGCAGTAGCGGGCGGTACTTGGACGTCACTAGCCAGAAAAAGAAAAAAGTGGAGTCAGTTAGGAGAAGCATTTGCTATAGCAAAGCACACAGATATTACAACCAATGAAAAAACACGAACCTAACCAATTGTGAAATATCTGGCAGAAGGCTTATAATAGAAATCATTTTAGAATATTAAAAAGTCGGCAAGAGAAAACTAACTCAGGAAAGTAAAACATTGAGTGAAATGAAGGTGACTTTTACCAAAACAGGGATCCAAGAAAACGAACTAACATATAACATTGATTATGGAACTATGTTAAATAAAAATTCAGAATGAAAAGCTTTATATCTTTAATATAGTGCATATTGCATGGCAATTAAAATTTATAATAAGTTGCCGGATACACTCAAAAATCAGCCTCTACCAATATTCAAACCGCATATACATATTTGGCTGCTAACTAAATGTTTTTACTTAATTCAGGAATACTTTGATGATAAATAATTACTGATTAAATTTTATACATTCAATTGACATTTTTTTTTTATAATGTGGCAGGTATAGCATTGTGCCTGTCCGGGAACGGTTCATCAATTAAGTTTTTGACATGTAACTATTTTGTTTTTATTTTTTTTGTATGATAGTGTATGTAATCAGGACTATTATAATAGTGACTTTTGTACCCTGTGATTAAAATTTCTTTATCAGTTAGAAATCAATGTTGAATTTTTTTTATAGTGTAAATATTTGCATAACTAAATAATCGAACATGAGGACTTCAATAGAAATAACATCTTTGTATCAATATGTTTTAGGCAAATAAATAAATTTCTTATTTTTTTTTTTATATTTGTTTATTAAAATTTCTCATACAATTTTATTTCCCATTCTTAGATAAGTACCTATATCTGTAAATAATTAAATTAGCAGTAAAACCTTTAGGTTTTAAACTCTTTTATTTTAAAATTTTTGTTCACATGGTATTTATTTTGATAATTAAAAACATGTGAGCCTATGAATCAGAACTTTTTGGACAAACATTGTTTTACAAAATTGCTAATTAACAATGTACTTACCTACCTTCATAATATCATTTGCTAATGAATTACAGGAAATGAATACATGTGTTTAACTTAAAATGAGATGAGGCCATTGAAAAGTCATAAAAAAATATTTTTTGTGGCTTTAACACTACTTTAATTGAAAAAGAACTTTAATAAAAAATAAAGATTTGTTAATGTTTTTTTTAAATATTATTAGCCTTAGGAAGTCCAATGCTGGTATTTTTTATTGAGGATATAATTATAATTTTTCACTCAAAACAATATATTTAAGTTTTTAGTATGGCCAGAAGGACAAATTATGTAGTTACGTGGTATTTATTATCATTTTAATTATAACAACAGCATCAAAGACAATTTGAAATTATCGCACTATTTTTTTTTCATAAAAGGAGTACAATCATTTCCATTTCAAGTTGTATTACTTGTTTGATACTTAAATTACAATATTCACCTTTTCAACATCAAAACTATTATAAAAAATGGGGAAAAGCCTAAAACAAGATAAGTCAGAACATAACCTCACCTTCGCATCCCAATCTTCACAAATTCTTCCCGCATCCTTTGAAACCTGGCGGGAACTGATGCATCCTTCTCAAATAGAGACTCTTTAGTGCCGAATGTATAATTTGTAAGGGGATACAAGTTAATTGTTCTATTCAAAGTAAGACTAGCGTTGCTTTGACTATTCTGGTGTTGCATCCCAGGCCGCGCGGGCCACTGCTTGTTGCCCGGTTGTCCTTGTTGCACTGCAGCCATAATTATCACAATACACTTCTTTAGCGCGGGATCAAATTATACACTTGTACGCAACTCGCGACTAAAAATAAAACTAAACCAAAAATGCGAAGACGCCAAACAACCGACCGGCAGCCATTAACAAATGTAGTGACGTAACCAAGTCACTTAATGTGTTTTTCACTTTTTCAGCACGTGGTATTTTCGCTGTGATGTGGTATGCTAACGGTTATTTGGTGCGTCACTTGACAAAACCGGTAAAATATTGAGTCTATGGTCATTTGTGACATTGACTGACAGATTCCATTTGACAATTGTTATCAATCAGCTGTTCCAAAAATTCCGAAAGTTTTGTTTTTTTCGTGTTATTTTCACTATCAAAAGTTGAAAACAATGTCGCAGCAGCTAGAATTACTAGCTGAAAACCCCTCCCTATGGACTACAGTGTGTTTTGTTACACCTGAAATACAAAAAAAGGAAATCAAGCCATTTGTTGTTTGTAAGTTTACTTTTTAGTTTCTTTCCAGCAGCTTTTCAGATATTTTATTTTATTTATATTTGGGACAACAACAGCATAAATAATTTGACATATTACATGAGAGATATCTTATTTATGTATATTGTCTGTTTCCGTAAAGTGACCATTCATCCGCGTCCAACTTTTGTAAGATGGTCACTTTCACACTCTAAATCATAGAGTGGATTCGGCATGAGTTTGCAGCGACGCTGTAGCATTATTTTATTCTGACGCTGGTAGGCTCCGCTTGCTGCGAGTTTGCGGCAGACCTTGGAAGTATTTACAGCACTGCGGCGTATTCGCTTCGCTCTCGCCTCGCTTTCAAATCGCTTCTAAGGCATAAGTACCTTACCTTTCAAACTTCTCAAACATTTGAACACTTACATCTATGAACACTGCAAGACCTGTAACCATTCTCATTATGTAACCGATGCGCTCGCTGCACGCGGCTAGGTGCGCGAGGTTCCATACAGTTTCATGCAAATTATTCAAAAGTGCAATAACTGCCGTGGTTGCGGGTTTTGCAGTGCTCATAGATGCGCGATCACCTTAAGGCATACTTCTCACACATTATATATTTACATAGCAAACGAAATAAATAAAGTAGAGAAAATAAATATATAAGTAGTAATTGGTAAACAACAACAATTTTGGCATGTGTTTAAAAAAATAATGTTAAGAACTAAATAAAAAGGATTTAGTAATTAATTAATTTTGCGCCTGCCTCCTCTTTTTTTTTAATTTGAGATGGGCTTACTCTTGGCCCCAATCTTGCTCTAACTAGAGCATAGATGGGATTGTCGATGAAGCGAGCTTGCCCAAAAGATGCCTATTCACTCTGACTTAAAGAGAGGCAGGTTAAATGCACTCGGAAATACAGACGCAGGCAGGGAATTCCACTCTTTAGCTGTGCGCATTATAAAAGATGATGAGAAGCGCTTAGTGCGGATTATGGGTATATTAACTAAGAACGGATGGTAGCCGGCCGTGCGTCTGGATGTCCGATGGAAGAAAGGTGACGGTGGTATGAGCTCATGCAGCTCATGAGCACACTCTCCTCATTTTTAAATGAACAATTCCTGCAAGCAATCAATTAATTATAGCAGTAAATAGTAATAAAAGTCAGTTATTGTTATGAAATCATAATTATACAGGGTCGTTTTCGAAACACTAATTACCTTTAAGTGTATATTAAACAATATTCTATTTAATTAATTAATTATCTATTAGTAGTAATTAGTAGGTAGGTAATAAAAGACACTAACACATTCTTAATAAGTCATTATTGTTATAAAATCATAATTATACAGGGTTGTTTTTAATACAACCTAATTAACTAATTAACTTTAGGGGCAGGGGGCCTACTATAATGATAAAAAACTTTATTGCACAAATTTTAAAAATTGTACAAAAGGAGGGCTTAATGCCAAAAGCATTCTCTACCAGCCAACCCTTAGGTCACCTTTAGGTTACTATAAAAGTGTTTTGTTCATTCGTTCGTGTTAAACTATCAAATCAAAATTATCCTTCACTTAAGTAGGTATATTAAACCTTTGACAATTTGTAAACTAAAGAAAACTGTGGTTTTTACACAGTTAGTTCGAGTTTGTCATATTTTGTTAAAGGATTGGTACAAAGAGATGATAATTTTAATCTGTAGGTTTAACGTCCAAACGAAACATTTTTGTAGTAGGGCTCCTGTTCGGTGCTCCCATAAAACAAACTTATTCTACAGGTAAAACTTTAACACTAAAATCAATCTGATCAGTCAATAAGATTTTTTAAAATATACTTGCTTATTTTATGTATGTATCTTTTATTTTATTTTATCTAAGCAATAATATTTTATTGTTATTTTTTAATTTTATATTTAGGATTAAACTTATTGATATTTTATATATGTATATCATCATCATTTCAGCTGGCGGACGTCCACTGCTGCACATAGGCCTCCCCCAGTGACTTCCAGATCGGCCGCTCGAAAACGATCTACTTCCAGCGGCTTCCTGCAACCTTTACCAGGTCGTCTGTCCACCTTGTGGGTGGACGGCTCACATTGCGCTTAAATAAAAAATAAAATTCACATTGAGCACTCTGCACTACTTTCCCCTTTCTTTATAGTTGTCCTCTAGCTAAAGGTTGTCTGAAAGAGATTGCTCTTACCGATAAAACCGCCAAAATTTAATAAATAATAAATAAATAATTATTGGACATCACATACATTGCTCTAATCCTAAGGTAAGTAGCGAAAGCACTTGTGTTATAGAAATCAGAAACAACCACGGTACCACAACATGTACCTTATTTTTGAGTTCCCGATATTTCGGCACTGTTGCAAGCGCCATGATCACGGAGTAACTGAAGATCTTGCGGGTAAGTTGTTAAGGGAAAACATATCGGTCAACCCTCTTTCGCTGTCTTTTATAAATATCTTTTATATATATTTTGAAATATCGGGAACTCAAAAATAAGGTACATGGTAGCAACCCCGTAACAAACAATTCTAAAATTGTACATCTTTCTGTAAATATCAACTGTGCTTTGTTTGGTGTGTATTATCGAGTATCTATTTTCATGTAACTCCAGTGGCTATAAAAGAGCTGGAAGGCAACCCCGACAGCCGGACCAAGAGTCTGATGAGCACGAACAAGTTCGCAGCGGTCCGGGAGGTCGTGAGGCACTTCGCGCGGACGCGGTCTGCGAGCAAACAGGCCTGGAGCGAGGAGGATGTCGCCACGTTTTTGGATGGGCTCAGGTGAGAGCAAAATCTAATTATAATAATAATAACCGCCGGTAGCTTTGAGCATTGCTCCGGCTGCTGGCGCCACACTAAATTTAGATTTTTTATAATGTTTTTTTTTTCTTTTTCTTTCAAAAAATATTGTAAAAAATTTAATTTAAGAATTAAAATAAATATTGAGAATAATATTAATAATACAAATATGAATAATATAATAATAATATCATATCAATCATTATTCATATACCTTTTTAGGTGAATCATGGCAGCACCCAGGAATATTTTATATACAACACCTTGTAAAACACATGTTTGTGAATAAATAAATGTTTTGATAAAAAATAATTACTGAGTCTTATAATAAACGAGAGCTGATGTTTTGCTATATAAATTAATTTTTATAGTACTAATATCGCTTTTAAAATAGGGGTTGGTGTTGTAGGATGATTTTTTTAATGCTGAATCATAAAACAAATTGAAATTAATTTTAAAAAATCGGGTGGACTACACACTTTGACCGCCATGGTGGTCACCGGTGACCCCCAAACACTATATTTTCTATTGTGTCTAGTTTCGTGGCAGACATAGGCTTAACACTTAGGGGTATGAAAAATAGATTACGTCCTATTCTTCGAACTACAAAACTGAATATACATACAAAATTTCTTCAGAATCGGCACAGACGTTTCGGAGAAGTTTTGTCACAAACACTGTGCTCTGACACGAGACTTTTATACAGGATGTCCCGTAAATCAAGGTCAACCTTGTAACCACATATTCTATACATCATGGTGAACAAATTTTGTTTTATCACTTTTGCAAATTTGCATGAAAATTTATCGACTTCCCATACAAAATTAACAAATTAGTCAATTAAATTTGTAAAGACAGTAAAGAAAAAACATATGCATAATTTAAAAATTGATAGAAACAAATGATGTATAGAATATGTGGTTACAAGGTTGACCTTGATTTACGGGACACCCTGTATATTATAGACTAGCAGCCCGTCCGGCTTCGCACGGGGTAGACAATTATCGCTAATAGTTTCGGCAGCGCATTCGACGAAAGACATTTTAAGACTCATTTTTCTACACCTTCGGTTACATTGTTCAAATTTTACCAAGGATCCCTAATTTTTTTCAAAATGAAATGTAGCCTATGTCAAATTGGAAGAATGTAGCATTCTATTGGTGAAAGAATTTTTTAAATCGGCCCAGTACTTTTTGCGCTGAATAGGCTCAAAAAGTACTGGTTACAAACATACAAAAATAGGTACAAATCTTTCCTCTTTATAATATTAGTATAGATAAAAGTTTGACAACATAATATACATTTCTCTGACCCGAAAGTAATATAGCCAAAGTACTTGTGTGATAGAAATCAGAAATAACAAGAATGAATTAATAGGAATAATAATCGCGAAAAAAAAATGAAGATATAAAAATATTACGACCTCCATACTATATAGGGTCGCCATCTCTGAGGTGCCCGGCTCGATCCCCGGTCGGGTCAATGTAGAAAACGAACTTTCTACAGGGTGAACAAAAGAATGGGACACTCTTTAAAACCACGTGATTAGCTGGTCATATACAACAACTTTTCCTATGGGAGCAACATCGATGTCGTGATTTTATTTTCAGATGCTCCATACATTATCATCGAGGTATGCGAGTAAGTTGGTATGGAGAAGCTGAAAAAAAACTATCGATTTCGATGTTGCTCCCATAGGAAAAGTTGTTGTATATGACCAGCTAATCACGTGGTTTTAAGGAGTGTCCTATTCTCTTGGACATCCTGTATATTTATTAAGTACTTAACTTTCAGATTTTCACCAGAATGTGTGTCAGAGCTAGTACCTCTGTTGTGCGCCGACAAGATATACGAGAAAATCCCCTCGCACTTGCGTGTCAAACCAGGGTTAGCAGGGTTGCAGTGGAAAATTGATATTTCTCTTGGGTAAGTACTTTTATTTGAAAGAAGGAGAAGGGAAGAAATAAAGAACAAATTGTTTATTTGGTACTTTTAAATTACAAATAAAAATAAAAACATATTTAATCTTATAAGTATATAAAAAAATATATATATTTGACATCACATAGATTGCTCTGATCCTAAGGTAAGTAGCTAAAGCACTTGTGTTGTAGAAATCAGAAACAACGACGGTACCACAACACCTAGACCCGAGGCAATATAGAAAAGTTCGTTTTCTACATTGACCCGACCGGGAATCGAACCCGGAACCTCAGAGATGGCGGCGCCATTTAAAGTCCGGCGTGCTCGCCTCTCAGCTACGGAGGTCGTCATACGTACGTCGAACGTAGATATCAACTTAAAATTAAACAAATTAATAGTAGGTACCAAAACGGTATCCGTTCCGTATGAGGCATTATTTTAACCATAGCACATCCACTGCTGAACATAGGCCTCCTCCCCCAATGAGTTTAAGGTTGCCAGTTGGCAGCGGCCAGCATCCAGCGGCTTCCTGCAACCTTTACTAAGTCGTCTGTCCACCTTGAGGGTGGACGTCCTACGCTACTTTCTGGCCGGTACATGGTATCTAGAACGTACCTTTTCCCACAAATTACGTATAGCGGCGCGGCATTTTCTATTTTGTGCTTTTCCTATTAGTCGTCGGTTATACAGGGTGTCCCTGGAAGTATGGATCAAATCGAACAGCGGGGGTGATTCCCGAGCTTTTTGGCTATAAAGTTGACGAAAAATGTTTGAAAAAACTGCCCTGTGAAAAAAGACATCCTGTATTTAGCTTGCTAATCTGTCCGGCTATATCAGCAACTTTTGTTCGTTTTCTGATTTATTTCAGCCAACTTCCAATCGATAAATCTAAAAATCATTAGGTGAAATCTATGTTCAGATTTCAGTTTCATAAGCAAATCATAACCCTTGTTTGGCAGTCGGGTAAAAA
This sequence comes from Anania fuscalis, assembly GCA_950371115.1. Classification (NCBI taxonomy): domain Eukaryota; kingdom Metazoa; phylum Arthropoda; class Insecta; order Lepidoptera; family Crambidae; genus Anania; species Anania fuscalis. Next base: position 1,049,744 of record OX493354.1, read on the forward strand.
TGAAATGACACCAATGAAATGAATCATTTTTTTCCAGTCAATCTAACATCCCATCCGAAAACGCGAGTCCCCAACGTTGCAAAGAGATCCTCCGTCGAGACACACACGTTATCATCATGTTGTCACTTACAGACGGACAGACAAAAGTATACAGGCTGACCATAAACAAGTTCCACGAACTGAGGTTCGCTATAGCTAGTGCTTTGAAGGGTTTGATTGTGTTAGAAAAACGGAAATGTATGAGGAAGGATTGACATAGATATTCTTGGGGTTAACCCCAAGAATAAAAAATAGGTTTCTTGGGGTTTTGTAAACAATCTCAACATTTCTTTATACAAAATAAAAATATTAATAATAATTCACATAAAAGAGACACTAAATTAATTATTTACGTAATTAATTAACACTAACTGCCCCACTCAAAGATATCAATTAACATTGTAAATTGTTGTTTTTAGCAATTCCATGCAAGGTTTAATTGGCTTTGACAGCGAGAGAAAAAAAAAAACACTTGAGGAATTTCATCTTGTCACGTGACGTCCTCGGTAGCTTAGTGGTCAAAGCACTCGCCCGGTATGCGATGGGACGTGGGTTCGAGTCCCACCTGAGGTCGATGATTTTTTACAAGTGTTATTTATCTTCATATCAATTAACATTAAGGACCGAAACACATAACCGCGTTGCGGCGCCGCAAAACTAAGCGTTCTACTGCCGACCTGTAGGGCAACCATTGCTTTAGGAGTTTTGAACGTTGGTGGACGTATCTCTAGCATGGATCGCAATAAACGTATTGCTCTTTTGTTGTTAAGAAGACATTACACCAATTTAAACAGACGACAGAGAAGATACTGGATACATCCATTTGTGTGTGACGTCATTTCGCGGTGCGCACCGCAAAATTCTATATAGCGGCGGGCGGCACTGCCGATTTTGTCGGTGCGTTGCCGCAACGAGGTTATGTGTCTCGGCCTTAAAGTGTGGAATAACATTTTTGATCGTTATTACAGGTTTTCCTTAAGTAACCATTAAAGTTAAATGACGTTTCTGAGTGCGGCAGAAAAACCTTTTTATTCTAACAGTTCGTTAATTTCATACATTGATATGTTTGTAAGAAAGACAATTGTTTACAATATTCGTCAACGAAACTACTAGACGCAATAAAACGTCTGGGGGCTTACTACAAAAAGAAAGACTAGTGTTGAACACCTGTTTACAGATAAGTCACCCAATTTGAAATGTTTTTTAGTAATATGTCTCGAATGTCAGGTGTGTCAACATTTCAAATTGGTTGATTAATTTTAAACAAGTGTTCAACGCTTGTCTATCTTTTTTGTAGTAAGGCCACTGTTGTTTTGAGGTCACGATGACCCCCATAGCATAATGTGTTATAGAACTATTGCACGTTTATCTTTAACGCCTTTCGAGTTTCGTACAACCTTTTTAGGGTTCCGTAGCCAAATGGCAAAAAACGGTACCCTTATGGATTCGTCATGTCTGTCTGTCTGTCCGTCCGTATGTCACAGCCACTTTTTTCCGAAACAATAAGAACTATACTGTTGAAACTTGGTAAGTAGATGTATTCTGTAAACCCTATTAGGATTTTCATACAAAAATAGAAAAAAAAAAAAATTTAGAGGATTCCCCATACTTAGAACTGAAATAAAAAATACGTACGTCATAAATCATAAACCGCAATTAGATAATGTACGGAACCCTTAGTGCGCGAAGTCCGACTCGCACTTGGCCGGTTTTATTAAACACTACACTTGAAACTCAATGAAACGGGAATTAACGCGATCATAATTTAGGTACAAAATGTTACCTCTTTGACCTGACGTTCATTGAGTTTTAAACTATGCAACGCGAAAGTTTAAAAGTAATTACGACACTTAAAAGTTTGTATTTCAGTTAATTCGTAACGAGATAGGTTTTTAGGTCAGCCTGTATAGGTATTCTATGAATTTCTATGTATGTAAAACACTTGGTAACATTCCATTATTTCGTTTTTAATGATTAGCATAATATAAGGTCCTATATTATGAGTCGAGTTTCTTTGAGGGAGCCTACTGCACAAATAAAACAACTTTTAGGCCTTAGAGCCCAGCCTTAGGGGCCATGCGACACTGGCGGATTACAAGCGTTTTCAAAGCGGAGCGGCCACGCTGCGTGTGCGCGGCGAAGACGTCGCGGTTGCGTTGCGGATGAGCAACGCCGTGGAGAGGATTTTTACGATAGAAACATGATCATCATGAGCGTGGACACCATTTTGCTTACGTTTCTTGCTGAAGTAATAAAGCTAACAGCAGTATTTCCTCGTCAGAATCCATTCTGTTACTGAGTGCATCCTACGCCGCTCACTGGTAGCGGAATCGTTGCGCATCCGCGATGTGTTCGCCGCGCACACGCGGCTGTTGATATCATTTTGTACCCTCGCGTTCAACTTGTTTACTATGGGAATGGTAAAAGTTGTTATATTTGAGCAGTAAGTAGCATAAACTCTTAAAAGAATGATACCTAATAAAATATCCTTTAATAAAATGTTACTGAGATCGTTATAATAAAATTTTGCGCTGTTTTATTGTGTAATATTAAAAAAATCTAATCACTTATCAATTGTGTTCATAGTAAAATAAATATAGAAAATATATCTTTGCGGTGCTAATGTAGTCTTAAATTATTCATTATTATATATAGGGTGTAAAAAACATGACGAAGCCTGAAAACTTAATACATTAAACCAAATCAAATTGCGAAAAGTAATTATTGGGAAATTACTTTCATTTTTATTTTATTTTTAAGAAATTAAAAGCTCTATATTTAGCGCGTATTATGCAAAAGACACATTTAGCGGCACGGATGTTGAGCGCTAGGTAAAAGATGCGCAAAAGACCATTACTTTTACGTGATTGGCTAGTCGCGCGCCGCGCCTGCACCGCCGGCCGGTATTGGTGTTAGCTCCGCGCACACGCGTCTCTGATACGATGATCGTCTCGTAAGATGCGCAAAGCGATCCCCACTCTTTGCCACAGCGCTCAACATCCATGCTGGAGACTGCTGTGCCAGTGTGTGTATGTGAAGACAAATCATTGAAAATTGAAAATGTTGTAACCACACCGCTCATTTATCCTGCTAGAAGTTAAATTGTGTTTGGCCTTGCCCAAAGTAATAAAAAATATATACATACAGGGTCTTAAAAGAATAGGAAACTCCTTAAAACCACGTTAACAGTTGTTTATATACAACAACTTTTCATATGGGAGCAACATCGAAATCGTGTTTTTTATTCAGAGGCATCATTATTATCGAGTTATAAGAGTTGGTATGGAGCACCTATGACCAGCTAACCACGAGGTTTTAAGGAGTGTCGTATTCTTTTGTACATCCTGTATTTTGAAATTGTTTTGTACAAAACGAATACAAAAATATCTTAATAATAAGAGGCATATGGGGAACTTGGCCATCCCATCTATGCTCTAGAGCAAGATTGGGGTCAAGAGTAAGCCCATCTTGAGTAAAAAAAAAAAAAAAAAACTTGGCTTCGTTAAGTGTTTTTTACGCCCGTTATATGATATTACTTTAACCGTTGTTTGGCTGTATTAACTTACATTGATTAATCATGTTTAATATAAAAAAAAACTCTGCAATACAATTTAGAGCAGTGTTTCTTAACCTTTTTCAAGGGCGGACCCCTAACGCCAAATACCTACAATCTGCGGACCCATTAAACCGTTCAGCCGCACTAATAACCTTTTCTCTGTTAGCGGACCCCTTAAAGTAGGTCCGCGGACCCCTGGGGGGTCCGGGGACCACAGGTTGGGAAACACTGATTTGGAATATTTAAAATCTCAAAATGTTTTTAAAGGTTGGCAATTCTTTACAAAAGTTCCATATGGCTATGTCCAGCAGTGGACTTTTCAAGTGGTGGAGCTAACGATGATGAATAATTAAAATCAAACTCTTGTTTACTGGGATTGCATATTTCAGTTGACCTTGCTCATTATTGTAAATAGTTTTAAGTAAAAAAATGTGTAAATATGGTGCATCGTTCGCATTTATTTGTTTAGAGTTTATTTTTATTAATAAAAAATACCAGAAAATATGTTTTAGTATTTTATTTCACATCACATTTCTTTTATCACAAAATACAACTAAAATGTAGTCTTTATTAGATTACTTTTAACCACACGAGTCTTTGAAACGTATAAATCTGTAAGATCATGTCTTACACATAACACGTTCAACTCTCAAGCAGCGGTGGCGGGACATCTATCACCATAGATTCTGCAAGTTTCTGTAAATAAAAAACTTTTTTTATTTTTTTTAAATACCATGTGGTGATAAAGTCCTATATAAGATGTAAACTTATCAGTTAACTCTTTTCTAGGGGATGAGTCTACTGCTTAAATAGAACAATTTTTTTTATGGAACCAACTTCAAAATCTCAACAAAAAACCATTTCCCCATACAAAACGGCAGACCAGCTGAGATCAGTTTGTATAAAGATATGAAATATTTTTTTACGATTTCGAAGTTGGTCTCATACAAAAAGTTGTTTTATTTGAGCAGTAGAACCTCCTAGAAAAGAGTAAACTGATAAGTTTACACCTTATACACAGGGTGTACAAGAGAAAAGGACACTCCTGAAAACCACGTGATCAGCTGGTCATATACAACAACTTTTTCTATGGGAGCAACATCGAAATCGTTCATTTTTTTTTCAACTTCTCCATGAAACTTACTCGCATACCTCGATGATAATGTATGGAGCATCTGAAAATAAAATCACGATTTCGATGTTCCTCCCATAGGAAAAGTTGTTGTATATGACCAGCTGATCACGTGATTTTAAGGAGTGTCCCATTCTTTTGTACACCCTGTATAATGTGTATTATTACTGAAAACTATAAATGCCACTGTAGGGCACAGGCCTCACCTCAACTGTAAATTGGTTTTGGACGTACTTCACCACGCGGACCCAGTGATAAATACATTATTTATTTAATTGCCAGATTAAAGTTATTATTAAAGTCCGGCATGCTCGCCTCCCGGCTGCGGAGGTCGTCAAAATTTAACTTGTCTTCCGAAACTTGGAAAGGGTGAGACTCTACTGCGGCGATCTGAGCTAAGCAGTTAGTTATATCTGCTTTCAAAGTAGTGTTGCCGAACCATGAATAATTTGACTATTGATAGTTTAATATTTTAAATATCTACTAATCTCTAAACAACCACAAAGCTGTAAATATTTTGTTCCAGGCGTTTTGAAATTAAAGTATATTATTAATACTTGAAAAAAATATACTTTGACAGCGAGAACCACTTGAAAGATTTCGTCGAGTTGACTAACGTCTCGGTAGCTTAGTGGTCAAAGCACTCGCCCGGTATGCGATGGACGTGGATTCGGATACCACCTGAGGCGGACGATTTTTTTCAAGTATTAAAAATCTTTAATAAACCTAGCGTAGTAATTGCTAAAAACAAAAAATAAAGTATATTAGCCTCAATAGATTCTTACGCCTGTCTAGCGGGTCTAAAACGGCCGCATTGGATGTTTCATATTCCGTTCATAATATGTTTCATTTAGCAAATCTTAAAATGAAATGTTATTTGATGAATCATAAAAGAAGCCTCGAACATTTCATATTTGCGGTTCATCTAATTTGACAGTTTTGTATGGAAATTCGTAATATGGTCCATCTATTATGAAAAGAGTAATTCATATTATATGTCAAATTGGTGAACCACCATTTTAATGTTATTTTTATTATTATTTTGTATTGATATTTGTAGAACACACAAAACTTGAGTATTTTGAAACATTTTGTTCCTTTGTGTTTTTAAAAACATTCATTTTCACAAAAACCGTAAAGTAAGATTGGACGCGTCACTATATTTTTTAACGTCATCAAATATGATCCATTTGATGAAATGAATTGCATATGATTCATTTATTAATGTGGCCGTTTTAGGGTTTGCAAATCATTTCCGGTACATTTCACTAAATGAATCAGATTAAAAATGAAACATCCAATGCGGCCGTTTTAGACCCGCTGGTCTTACCTTGTGTGAGCGAGCGTGCGCCACGAGGCTACTCTTGCGCTGCGGGAGTATACAAAAGTAGTTAGCTTTAAATCATCTTTGAATATATTTTAATTTATATAAAATTATTTATTTTGTTTAAAATAAACACAAAGCATAAATTGGTATTAAGTTTGTATGTTTAAATATTAAGTAATGTATACTAAGTTCGCAAACAACGTTATTTAAAGAGACATAAAATAAATAAAAAAGAGATGGTTGGAAAATACCACCAGCATGGGATCCTGTTTTAACGAAATCCCATGCTAGGCCCCGCACTGCAAGACCTCTAGATACAGTTAGCTCTTTTTGCGTAGATAGGAACACAAATTAATATTAACTGAGTGACGGTAGTTTATAGTTTTCAAAATATTGTAAAGACGAATAACACCTTAGTCTACCTGTGACCACGAACGCTGTAAAGTGTTCGAAACGTCAGGTTAAATAAAATGTTAATAAATCGCGAAATAATCCGTAAAAGTAGTTTCATTTAAAAATAAAAAAGATTTATTTAGTATAATAATATATGCTCTTATTGTATGTATGTGTGTGTGTGCGCCTATGCTTGTGTAATTTTGTTATGGGCGGTTTGTATAAGCAGTGTTTGCAAATGAGTATGTGCTAAGCAAGTGTATTCTATTTCACTGTCCGAGAATATAAGGAATATACAAGTATATGGATAAAAAAAACTGTTACGATTGGCGACGAAGAATTTTCTCAGTTTTTTCGTAAATTCCCCGCTTAAACAATGTCGGGTAAGTTACAATACTGTGTGTAGTTTTAAACAGTTTTCAAAAAGAATGCGAATTTGGTCTCACCAATACAAACAACTTTTACTAGTTACTAATAAATAGGTATCTATACACTGTTTTTACTGTATTAAACAAGTTATGTGCTTCATGCGTACAAAAAGATGTGTGTGTATGTGTAGGTTACAATAACTCACAGTAAAGCTCCTATCACAAGAATCACAGTGTAACCGACTGGGCGAGTGTTTCGCTCTAGCGTGCGCTCTCAACGCGTCCCTGCTGCTATACACCCGCCCGCAGTCTGCGCAGGAGTGTTGCTTCAGTTCCCCGTGCGCGGCGGTCACGTGGCTCGAGAGAGTGGAGGGGGAGACGAAACGTTCAGTGCATTGAGTGCATTCGTACCTGTTAAGGGTAGCGAAGTGATCATACAACTCTCGAAGACCACTGTAGCCAAAATTAAAAGAAAACTAAGAACCGACTTCGACAATAAACTACAAAATTAGTTTAAAAAATAAATAATAATAAATAAATAAATATTGGACAACATCACACACATTGCGCTGATCATGTGGTAAGTAGCTAAAGCACATGTGTTATAGAAATCAGAAACAACGACGGTACCACAACACCGAGACCCGAGACAATATAGAAAAGTTCGTTTCCTACATTGACCCGACCGGGGATCGAACCCGGAACCTCAGAGATGGCGACACCATATTAGTCCGGCGTGCTCGTCTCTCGGCTACGGAGGTCGTCTGTAAAGTCGGCTTACGTACGGTAATTTTACGTGATAAAGTTATAAGAAAACATTGATGCTACTCGGACTCATCGGTTGATGCATGGAGTGTAAGAGAGATGGATTCGTCACAAGCCGAACGCTTAGGCCGATCGTGTCTCTGTCGCCTTACCGCGCTCTCGCTCGCACGCGGAACGTGACATATTTTCTTGCGTGCCGCCGGTCATCGATTTGTTATCACGCCAAAAGCGAAATATATTTTCTAAAATGCCAGCCATGGAGAGTTAAAATGTGTTCATTCGCACAGACTCCAAAAATAAAAAAAACTAAGGTTGGGTTGCACGAACTTACTTTAACTTTAACTGTTCAGTTAAAACACCAGTTAGGTAAAAAATGCGTTGCACCATTTTGACAATGGTCAAATGACGTCATAACTTAACTCTAACCGTAACCGCCCAAGATCGACCAGTCAAAGTTAAAGTTATTGTCAAGTATCTGTCATGCATGTCGAATATTCTAACCTCCAAAAATGTCGATACGAGAAATATTCGCGGAAACTACTTCTGAAGACGATAGTAATTTGGTGGTCAATATAAGGCGCAGAAAAAGAAAAGTATATATCCCAAGAACCGATCGATTTGCCTAATGTGGCGAAGATTCGTTTCTAGCGACATTTCGAGTCTCAAAAAATTATCATCCGATGAGGAAGATGTTGTGTTTTGTGTTGTGTTTAGAGTGGGCCAGAATGATGATTGCAACAGTTTACTCTAGTAGGCTGAGCCAATAACTTTTGTGTATGCGAGCCGAAGTGATGTTTTTTTGTTTGATACAAATAAATATAATTTATAATTTACTTGTAGCTTTATTACATAAATTACTTTTACCCCGTGGATTTTATTTCATGGGTTTACTGAGATAAATAGTAATTTCGGATATACTCTACCTGTGCACCAAATTTCATCTTAATTCTTTGAGCCGTTTTAGTATGAACCAGGCACAAACAAACAAAATACTTTACATCTAATTAAACTAATATTATAAAGCTGAAGAGTTTGCTGGTGACGGATTTGCATACCTAATAATAAATATAAGACAATATCACATAGAATGCTCTCATCCTATGGTAAGTAGCGAAATTACTTGTGTTACAGAAATCAGAAACAACGACGGTAGGTACCATAACTCCCAGAGCCAAGACAATATAGAGAATTTCGGTTTCTACACGGATCCCGGAGTCCCGGGACCTTAGAGATTGCGACGCCTAGTTTGGCATGCTCACCTCTCTGCTACCGAGGTCGATAGCGATATTCATGAGGAAATGCTATATATGTATAAGTAGTATCCCGAAAACCCACGGGAGCGAAGCCGCAGGGCACGGCTAGTCTCTACTATTAGTATGGGATAAAAAAATAAAACATAGGTACTCATTAATATTTACGTATTTAATAATTCTATTTCTAAATGTATATTTTCGAATTGTAATTTGTATTTCTCATCATTGTAACGTCATGGACCTCCTGAGCTTGTCTGATTGAATCCCTTATTTTCTGGAGCTCCAGCTCCTGCAGTTTAAGCTGTCTCATTGTGCGTGGAGTGTCTCCGAGAGCATTAAATTTACAATGGATCACACTCCACGCGCTGTGTTTTTGTTTCGAGCTAACACCGTCTGTCTTTTTGCAGAATAATATGTTTCTATGTTTAGCAACAATTGATTGCAATCTCTCCATCTCCACTTTCCTGAAGTTCCCTGAAACGTTAAGAATTAAATAACTAAAGTTACAATACATAAAATAACAGTGCAAAAAATAACACGCAACTCATAGATACTTACTTTGTTGGAATGTTTGTGAGCAAGGTGTCCATTAATTTCCGTACCTAGCGTCGATTTGATACAATTTATTTTATTTAACAAGTCTCATGATGCTCTTCGCAAATTCAGTGGTTAAATTATTAATTAAATTAAAGAAATTGAAAAACTTTGTTGTAGTTTGACAGCTGAATGATTTGACAATTCAATGACTGATAACACCACTGATCAAATAAACTGATAACACCGTATCAGCTTTTTGACGTTACGTGGAACATTGCCATGTCACAAATAGTTTTCTACAACGAGTTAGGTGTAAATAAGGCGTCATAAGACTTGTAACCCTGGTAACTTTAACTGTGCTACCGAATACGATGGTGCAACCCATGTCGCTCAAATAGTTAAAGTTAGCGTTACACTTAAAGTTAAATTTGACTTTGACCTTAACTTTAACTGATACTATGGAGCAACCCAACCTAAGTATTAAAGTAAGCTATCAACGTGTCAAATTATGTTTTAACTTAGTCGTATACTACTTACTGGTATGACGACGAATCTCTATGCCGTTTCGCTTTTTTGAAATGTAATCTGAGGTTCTCCTGTAAAAATAAAAAAATATCTTAATAAATAAATTCTGACTTGAAATATTTCCTTATAAAAAAGACCATAAAACTAGACCTAGATGTGTAAACAGGATGTCAACAAAGAACTTATCTTTACTAGGGCCATTAATATTTTTAGAAGTGACCACAATTCATTCTTATATCTAGCTAAATATCAACAATGTATGAAGATGTCTCACCCGGGACTTGAACTCGACATCGCACTCTACACAGTAGTAATCCTTCCTGACGTGCACAGCCTGCATGTGTCTGTGCAAGAGGGACGGGTATATGAACATGCGGCTGCACTCTTCGCACTGGAGGCGTTTGGATTTGTCGTGGCGACTAGAAATAAATACAAACAGGTTTGGTTCTAAAGATCTCCGAACAAAAACAGTTTTAGAATGCCAAATAATAGCTGTTTTGTACATCCGTATGTGGTGTGCTTTTTACATAGTTAAAAACAAGGAAACCTAGAGTAAAAATACTTTTTTCTTTACAACTACATCATAGCGCTCGGCCTAAAACAACCGAATAGATCTAAATGCCTATATCGTCTCGTTTTCACATAGAAAAACGAAATAAATATTGGTGTATCATAATATATTATGATATATTTGTAATCAATAAAATTGGTACTGCGACTCTTTTCAGCTGCTCAAGTATGGAACATTCTGAAACACTAAAATGTTTTAGAGTGCCCAATAACGACGCTGTATCAGAATGCCCAATTATGTCACTATTTTGGAATGCCCAATAACGACGCTGTTTCAGAATGCCCAATTATGTCACTATTTTGGAATGCCCAATAACGACGCTGTTTCAGAATGCCCAATTATGACACTATTTTGGAATGCCCAATAACGTCGTTGTTTAAGGATGCCCAGTAACGGTTTTTTACACGCAAATAACCAGTTCAAAAGTTAAACATACTTTTGTTCGTTAAAGTGGTAAAACTGAGTAGATTAACTAACAAAAAACTAGACCAAACAAACTTAAATGGAAGCTAAATAAAAACAGGTAAATTAAATAAACACTTTCCGGGACACATCACGCCTATAGGCGTAATGTGTCCCGGAAACCGTCCGGTCTGGTTTATTGATATTACGAACATCATGTATAACTTTTTTGTGTACACCAATGTAACATGCAATAGATTGATTAATTGATTACTGTTGTATCCAGGGTCAACTCACGGAAAGTATAACCCTTTAACGGGCAGAGGTATAAAGATCTTTCATTGGTTTTCGACTGAATGACAAGTGAATAAGGTTTAAAATAGAGTAGGAAAATATTTGTACTTGTAAAGGGAGCAACGTAACAGCTATGGTTGAGGCGTTGATATTGAACACTAGCGGTGGTAGGGCTAAATTATATTTTGGGACGTGTATAAGTGCCCGGAGGAGGGCCTACATACAAAATAAATAATTTTATTTCATTTCATTAATTTCACTTCGACTTCGCTCACGTGGTCTTTTTATTTAATTTTAATTACACAAAATATTTTTAAATTATAGCCTTGTGTTACTGCTGTGTCCGCAACTTCGGTTGCATGGTTTTCAGGATGTTTGGTATGGAACATAACTCAAAGCGTTCAAATGACTGTATAGTGTCTCCATGTCGTTGAATGTTGTTGTTGATTATTTTGTTGTTAAATTGGTTTGTTAATGATTTTTTTTTTCTTGTTTTTTTTTTGTTGAATTAATTTGTTGAATTGATGAATGTTATTGTTATTATTTTAATGTATTTTTATTATTCTTGATTATGCTTGATGTTTTTATTTTTTTAATTGTTATTATTTTATTTTATTATTGTTTTAGTTCTGTTAATGTGTTTTGCGTCAGTGTTATAGGCCCCCGCAGAATATCAGTGTCGTGGCAGCCCTCAGTTGCCACAACTAATACTGAGTGGGGGTCCTTTTTGGCACACCTCTGTTTTTTTCTCTCTGCATGTATGTCCATTTTTGTTTGTGCCAAATAAATATTATTCTATTCTATTCTAATAAAGGGCAATATATAAGGTGTAAGTGAATTAGTGTCAGATATTTTTAGGAGTAACTTAGACTATCACATGGATCACATATAAGATAAATTTAAAATTATAGAACAAACTTTAAAAAAATCGAAAAAATAAAAAGTTTAAATTAAAGAATCTACATTATCCTGTACATGAACCCAAACACCACAAGTAGACTACTCACACAACGCTAGCCGATTCATAATCTCTCCAGAATTACATTCATGCACTCAAATAATCATATTACACTGTTCATCATAATATCATATTACTTGGTGCGTGAATTAAAGATTGTTCTATAATTTTAAATTTATCTTATATGTGATACATGTGATAGTCTAAGTTACTCCTAAAAATATCTGACACTAATTCACTTACACCTTATATAGAAAAATATCCTTTAGGAACATTAAATCGGGATAAAAGTATTCTATGGTGTTAATAATATTTTATATTTGTGCAAAATTTCATCCAAACCCGTACAGCCGTTCACGCGAAAGTCACAAACATCTAAACAAACTTTCACATTTCATTAGTAGGATTCTGAAGGTATTATAAGTAGTTTCTGCGTAAAAAGGTAAATACATGCATCCATCCTAACAAACTTTTGCATTTATATCATAAATAGGATAGTAGAACAAGCATCTTATGTTACTCGGCTGGTAGAGAATGCTTTTGGCATTAAGCCCTCCTTTTGTACATTTTTTAAATTTGTGCAATAAAGTTTATTATTATTATTACTCAGTAGTAGTAGTACTAGTCAGAGACGATCCAAGTTTGCTGTGATTCCCTTGAGTATTCGCCGCAGAAGATATTATCTTCTTTATCTCCATAAAATTCTGCACTCCGCCATAGATGCGCCAAATCTGCTATCAGCCCTCAATATTAATACCTACTACAGATCTCGTTACCCCAACGTTTTTGCAATACAGGTGTACAGAAATAACACGTCGTTTTATAACCCTCTCGTAAGAATGTGCCGCACATATAACGAATTGGCCCGCAGTAGCAAAGACATCGACATATTTAATAATAAGTTCTCGCAATACAAGAAAGCCATATCGGATATCCTGAACCAGACTGGTCCAAGTCTTCCAAATTCACACTAGATGTACCTAAATTGTTTTTGTTTTGTTTTGTTTTTGTAGAAAATTTGTTTTGTATTTTGTTTTTATTTTAGAAATTCTGTTCTTTTGTGTTTTGTAGTTAAGACCGTCTGTTAACCATGCCGTGTACACTTTTTATAGGTTACGGTCTAGCCTTATATTACCCAACATATCTAAAACATTATCACGTCTCGGCTGTAATCTGTCTGTGTACCTATTTATAAATAAAAAAAATAAATAAAAATTACTCACATAGTATGCACCCGCAGAGTCTCTTCACTCTTGAACAGCTTCCCGCACTGGTGGCACGTGTGCCTTTCACCCGCGCTGTGAGTTTTCACGTGGCGTTGCATCGTCGTGCGTTTGCTGTATTACAATTTAATGAAATATACAGGGTGTTAGGTAAATAATAATTATTTATTTATTTATTCAAGTGACATGACTCATTATTTGTCTATACTAATATTATAAAGAGGAAAGATTTGTACCTATTTTTGTATGTTTGTATGTTTGTAATGATTAGGCTCAAAAAGTACTGGGCCGATTTAAAAAATTCTTTTTACCAATAGAATGCTACATTCTTCCAATTTGACATAGGCTACATTTAATTTTGAAAAAAATTAGGGATCCTTGGTAAAATTTGAACAATGTAACCGAAGGTGTAGAAAAATGAGTCTTAAAATGTCTTTCGTCGAATGCGCTGCCGAAACTATTAGCGATAATTGTCTACCCCGTGCGAAGCCGGGACGGGCTGCTAGTTAGTTATAAAGGCTAAACCTATGTTAGTTAATATTATTATTTAATGTTTGACTGATATTAATTTGTTTTTTTTATTCATTATTTAATTTGAGGTTTTTATCCACATGGATACGCCAGCCCCATTGTATCTTCGCAATTGCAGATTTGATTAGATAGACCAACAAAATAACTTTAAGTGTAAGTAGAATAAGAAAGAAAATAACAATAAATAAAAATTAAATGATTAGTTACTCAATAATACGAGTAATTAGCTTAGGTATTATTAAAAGGGAATCACTTTTCAGTCAGTTTTACTAATTTACATAATTTTTTAACTGTTTCTGACTTTGGTTCTGCAAGAATGTTTTGCACTAATCCTACATCTTGAATATTTAATTTAAATTCTTCAAACAGTGATTCCCTTTCAGCTTGGTTCTTGACACATTCTATTAATTTGTTACCACTATACAGGGTGTGACAAAAAGGCGCAATAATATTTAAGGGTATGTATGTATGTAATGTGAATATTTAAGTAGTAAAAGTTTTAGTTAAAAATAAATAACTTTTTTTCCCATACTAAGTAAATAAATTCATTCATTGAGAGAATCACTGCACATTTTATGAAAGTTTCTCATCTGTTTCCTATCTCGATTTATGAGTTTTTTTACACCTAACAGCTGATATTTAAGGTTGTCACCGCTAAGTTTTTGTTAAAACTTTAGCATCAATTTACTCAGTAATTTATACTCTCACGAGTTTGTGGTTTTGCATAGGATCTACACATTTACTACTCTACACGTCCTTTAAATTTTATTTCGCCTTTTTGTTACACCCTGTATTTTCAGACCATGTTTGTATGCCGAATTCGGTAAAACATGAGAACTCTTAACATAATGTACCTAACATCCATTTTAACCATGTTCTGGACAAATAAAGTTTTCATTTTTTTTTTACTTTAGATGGGCTTACTCTTGACCCCAATCTTGCTCTAGAGCATAGATGGGATCTACGATGGAGCGAGCTTGCCCAGAAGATGCCTATTCACTCTGGACTAAAAGAGAGTCAGGTTATATGCACTCGGAAATACAGACGCAGGCAGGGATTTCCAATGTTTGGTATGCAATATATAATAGAGTATACTAATTACTATCAAACTGTCGCGTTGCATAATTTTAATTTAATTTAAAATTTAAAACTCCATGAAACGGGAATAATCGCGATCAAACGTCAGGCAAAAGAGGTAACTTTTTGTACCTAAATTATGATCGCGTTAATTCCCGTTTCATTGAGTTTTAAAGATTATACTCACGAGGTGTTGAAGTCGCAATGGCGGCAGGTGTATGCGCGCGCGCCGGTGTGCGCCGCGTGGTGCTCCAGTAAGTGTTGCCTCGCCTGACGCACACAGCCGCATACTTTGCACTTGTATCTAGAGACGAACGATACAATAAATACATTCTTTATCTATGGATTTTATCTGAAATAAAAATTATATTATTTTTATTTGTATCTCTCCTGCGGGAAAACACCTTTTTTCCGGTCTTTTTTTCCTTTTTCTTTTTTTTATTATTATTATTTCAGACTTTAACACTTAGATATAAGGTTCATTATACTATGTCAAATTTTAACAACAAAAACGAGCAGACAGAGGTACTTGAAACGTAGTGTGTCTTTGTCTAACATAAGGAAGCAATATTGGGGTGGCATTGATTTATGTGGAATTGTACCAGACGGGTCAGAAACATTTGCAAAAGAAGTATTCATTTCAATAGGTATTTCAATAGTTTTACTAAAAGAAAAATTAATCTGCCTAATAGGTTGCTTTTTAAGGTTCCGTGCCCAAAGGGTAAAACGGGACCCTATTACTGAGACTCCTCTGTCCATCTGTCACCAGGCTGTTGCTCAGGAACCGTGATAGTTACAAAGTTAAAAAGTGATGATGATGATGATGTATTTCTGTTGCCGCTATAATAACGAATACTAAAATACAGAATACAATAAATATTTAAGGAGGCTCCCATACAACAGTGATTTTTTGCTCGTTTTTATAGGTGCCCCGTGAAGGGTTACCCTTCGCGCGCGAGTCCGACTCGCACTTGGCCGGTTTTTAAATGTTTATGTTTTCTAACAAATACATAAATTAAATCGCAGTTAAACATAAATAATAAATATAAATAAATATTGGACAACATCATATACATTGCTCTGATCCTAAGGTAAGTAGCTTAAGCACTTGTGTTATAGAAATCAGAAACAACGACGGTACCACAACACCCAGACCCGAGTCAATATAGAAAAGTTCGTTTTCTACATTGACCCGACCGGGGATCGAACCCGGAACCTCAGAGATGGCGGCACCATTTAAAGTCCGGCATGCTCGCCTCTCGGCCACGGAGGTCGTCATTGAAGCACTCTGTATCTTTTCTTACACATGCATTCTGTAGTTTACAGATGGTGTGTAGTCACACAGCGCACACTAGCAAGTTTGTTGTGTGCATAATGTCAGCTTGAGGCCTAGGATGAAAACGTATCTTTCGTTCACTTCGGACGTATAAACCTAACCAAATTAAAATAACCAGTCTCATGTCAATCCTTTGATAAAATATGACCAGCTCAATCTAGCCTAGAAAAAAACCCGACCGTTTTCAATTGTTCATAAATTGTCAAACCTATACAAGTGAATAAATATTTTAATTTGATAGGCTAATACGACTGAACGAACGATACGCTTTCGTATTAGGCCTCCTGATCTGCGATTGGTCGAGCAGCACAGCTAGGCTGTCTCTGGAGTCATATTTTTACTACTAGGAAATTGTACACGATTCTTGGGATTTCGAGTGCGAATTGGTATTCGAAGGCTTCAAAAATATGACTCCTGTTGTTAAATTGGATGGCGTAAGGTCAAAGTCAACAGTAATGGACCTTCGGGTGACATATCTACATTCAAGGTCACCTTGTCTATATCTTATTTATTTATTCATTTATTTTATTTTATTGATACAGATTTACCAGCTACATATCAATAAACACGTGTAAAAGGTATGTTTTTATCGGTAAATACAGCGTTTTAAACAATTCGTCAACTTCAAACAAACAAAAAATAAAAGGAGGTACCTAATGAACAAAAGAAAAAGACCAATTAAAATGCAAGAAACTAAACAAAGCTAAAAAGTTATCTCACCTGGTTGTATGCGATTTCATATGCCCCCTGAGGGAGACCACACTGGGACAGTACTGTGTGCAAATGTCACACTTTAGGGAACCATTCTCCTGAAAAGAAAATTACTTGCTTTATGCAATGGCACGATTTTGTAATGGGCTAGTTTCCTAAAAAAAAAATCTTATTAGTCCGTCAGTTGGATTAACAGAAAATATTGGACACGTGCTTTTCTTTTCTCAATCAAACAAAAAATGATCAAGATACAGCCTGTTAACGTTCCGCGTAACGTCACACCTTGCGACGCTTTTTAGCAAGACGTGACGTCACGTGCTCACTTTGATGCGCTTTATCTTCCTCAATTTTTGTTTGTTTAAGGGGGTGCCATTCGAACGAAAAACTTCGGAGAGAGCCGATCGGGCCCGTACGTGAACACTCACACATAGAAAAATAGCTATACAGAGTAGGCTGAACGACAGAGTAAACATTACCTGCTATTTTTTCTTAAAGAAAAAAATAATGTAAAGAAGTAAATACTATTTAAGATCATACATAATATTTAGTTTATAAATACCTACCTAAACTTTTGTTCTAAATAATATTTACAAACTTTATTATTAATTAACGAAACATTGTTTTTATTGAAAAGCAAACCTAAGCTTTAAACTGCAGAAAAAGTATTTAGGTAAGGAATGTGAAACACAGGCCAGTTTAATTGAACATAGGCGATCTAAATAATAGAGTACACTATTTTTATTGTTCGAAATTAATTTTGAGTAATCATTGACAGGGATAACCTTATTATCCGTGGCATACTAACTAATGACCACAGCACACCAGTGTGCCGCGGTACAAAATTTGCGGAATACCATCAGCTATGAGTATGTCATTAGTTTTTAATGTACTTTTGAAGCCTTCTACTATGGCAGTTGACTCCGTACCGCTAGATGATCCAGAGTAATTTTTATAGCACACATGCTCAGGTACTTCAACATTGCATTCTAAGCTCACGCGCATACCATACACTATTCATTTTTATCAGCAAATGTAGAGAGCTTTTTCTGTAGCCAATGATAATTGCAGCTCCTGATAAAGTTATTTATGTTTTTCTATACGACCTCTTACTCCAACAATGCATTATGGAGTAAGAGGCTACAACTGTTATCATCGGTACGCCACATGCATTCACGTCACCATTTTTAATAGCCACTCAAATTCTTCTCTGCTCCCTTTTTTTTGCTATTTCCTCTATGACTTCTCTTTGGCCAGCTCCCAGAGTTCACATACTTTAGCATGACATTTAGCATTAAATATTTTCCGATATGTAGGGTATATCAAGAGGATTTTTGACATACTCGAGGGCACCTACTCCCATACCTATAGATAGACATAATGTTACTCGTGATTGTGTGTCAGTTCTTTGCTGCTTTGAGGATTTCTACAACTCTCCAATTTTAATTTTGCACACCATGTAAAAGTAGTAATGAAAACCATTTTTATTTTCTCCAGTAATATTTGGATCACTTAAATTGCAACCAAATTGAGAACTGGGGTGTGTAAGTGTGTGTTACCTTAGGGTTGGGACCCGAACCCGCGATCATCGCATACCGGGCGAGTGCTTTTCCAACTAAGCTACCGAAACGTTTGCAGAGCAGACGTAATCTTTCAAGTGTCAAAAACGCTGGCTCTGACAGCGAGAAGCTGTCGGAGCCAGCGTTTTAAGAACCCGATGCAAAAGAGAGGGGTGTTATAACTTTAACGTGTCTGTCTGTGTATCTGCCTGTGGTATCGTAGCTCTCAAACGGATGAACCGATTCTCGTTTAGTTTTTGTGTCATAGATAAGGATCGTTCTCAAAAAAGTGGCACCGCTTGTATTATTTTAACGATTTTTAAAAATGTGTCAAATATGGAATTTTGTAAATGTAAATCGAATAAATATATACTTTGTGTTCATAATTAGTTAAAGGGAACGGAGTTTAGACATAAATATGGAAAATACAGTCTTTTTAAAATTTTTGCCTCACAGGTTAAAGAGCTTTTGTACAGGTTAATGAGAAATGGTACTAAGTTAAAGAAAATTTAACTGGTAAGTAGAAAAAAAAACAGTTAACCATGCAAAATCAGCTTTTTATTACCAACCTGACATGCACAAACAGCGTAGGAACAAAAAAGACGCCGGGTGATGGTGGAATTACCTCAGTGATTCAATACAACACAGATACTGAAAGTCCATTAGAAACTCTTCAGCTCCGTCTTGCTCGAGGAGATAACGCCGGAGGCATGAAACAGATTAGCGTTTGTGGACTATGACAAGCCCTTCGCTTCGATCGAGACTTGGGCAGTACTACAGTCTCTCCAACTGCGCAATATTAACTATGGGTACATCGAGGTGCTGAAGTGTTTATATAAAAACGCCACCATGTCGGTCCGAGTGGAGGAGCAGAGCACGAAAGCTATTCCTAGTGGTCCATATAGGTCGGTTCCAACCAGCCGATCTGGAATTCACTGTGGGAGTCCTATGCTCAGCTGTGGAGGTTCAATCTCATTAACCTGCTTTCAGAACAGGGTAAAGAGTGGCAGGATAATCAGACATTAAAGATTATGGTGTGATAACAACGAAATGGCTACGTTTATAGGTATAAAGATAAAGATAATTTATTTATAAATATACAATATAAATGTACTGCCATTACATATTTTAAGATTATTATTCGCAAACATATTGGGCTACAAATAAAAATAAAGAGGTCAGATTAAAGATCACATAATAATAATAATAAAGACCTTTATTCTGGTATTAGAGATAACATACACATTGTTGGTAACATAGCTTATAAAATATATCTAATCTCAGTGTGCCTCTTGACATAGGCCTCCTCTAATAGTTCCCACTGAGGTCTATCCTGGGTTACTCGCCTCCACCTTGGGCCAGCAGTCATTTTGATGAGGATGACATCAAAATGACTGCTGGCTCAAAGATCACATACCCGTTACAAAATCAGATTGTCGTGCTTCGACGTAATTTGTACAAAAACAACACCAATTTCCACAAAAATTGTTTTCCCGGCGGATCACCGACTACTGTCTGTACATTTTACGCGAGGGGTGCAGGTCATGTATATTGTAGTGTCTGTGTGAGGCGCAAGAGTGTTAGCGGCAGGTTAAAGATTATATTTATTTAAAAGATAGAAATTTGGTACCGTGTTATTTCAATGATATTGAAAGTATATGGTAAGGTAATCAACACCTAGGCAGCCGATACAGCGTTTTTAGGCTCTTGTGAATGGTTATTATAAGTGAATGTTAGATAATGACTGAGCCCTTGGGTTGGTTGTAACAAAAATTAAATAAAAATAAAATTAAACTATTGATTAAGATCAGAAAATCTTTAAAAAAAAATTATATTCTTTTGGCACTTGAAAAATATGACAACTCTGCTAACGTCTCAGTAGCTTAGTTGGAAAAGCACTCACCCGGTATACAGTGGTCCAGGGTTCGGGTCCCATCTGATCGGGACCACCAAAATTTTATAATAGCTACTTGGGAAAAATCTATTCTCCAAGTAGGTATTATAACATTTTAAATTAGCCCGAAATAAAAATATGCACCGTTTGCTTATAATAAATCTCACAGTTGACGAAAAAGTGAACGAAACATTGAATTTACAATTTTTATTATTATTTATACATTATTGATGACATCCATAATTATCATAGACTCTTTTATGTTTTAGCTAGATACCTATTGGTTTGCATGCTCTGCGTTTGCACTACTCTGTACGGGATAAGACTTGACATTTGAGTTGAAAGACAGCAAAAACACTAAAATTTACTGCAAAGTATAGATTTGTAACACGGCTGCCTTTAGTTGGGGACATCGGGGAAGAATTCGGGGATGATCATCAGCTGGCAGGCTGGCTTGAAATAATATCTGTGCTTCATGTGCATGACCTCACCAAGGAAACTATTGAAAATACGCATTACACCATCCAATTAAGTGCGCCTAGTAAATTAATAAGAGCAATGTTTCCTTTTAAAATATATCAGGCGTTTGTGTTTTAAATTAAGAAATCTTAAAATATTCATATTTCTTATATTTATACTAAATTTTAAGAAGGGGGCGGTCTGCGGAATTGCAATAGAAACATTTTCATGTGAGAATCATTGTTTAATGCGTAAAATTGATAAAGTAATCGAAAAAAAATGATTTTAGAAGTTATTACCTTTCATGTGTATTTTTTATATTTTAAAGGTATTTTTTCAAAATTTCAACAAGGCGGCGACCTAGATCCAGGATCAGGCTAGCCTACAAAGGTGGTTTTAATGTATTTAATCAATTCAGCGTCTAGAAAAAGTGATATAAAAATACCTTAATTTTCACAATTTCGTGCAATACACTCTTAACAAAAGAAAAAATATGGGTCCAATATTTTTTGATATTCTAACTGACGGACTATATAGATTAATCTTTTTTTGACCCAGGAAACTAGCCCATTTTGCCAACCACTGACCTAAAATACATAATATCTAGACTGCTACTGTTAATTCTAATTATTCTTGTCTATTTGATTATCGCCATTTTGGCAAAGACATTTAAATGTCTTTGCCAAAATGGCGATATGCATTTTGGCGCTGTACGCCACTGAGTAGACATATGCTACAAATGGAACGTCATAATTAGTTCTCGGTATTACCACTTGTGGCGCTTTAGAGGGACACATAAAATTTGCTGTTATTTGTAAAGGGCATTACCATATTTTGTGAATAATTAGGATTACAGTTTCTGAGATATAAGAAGTCAGTTTTAAAACGATATAATATAAGATGCAAACAACAAAATTGAAAACCATTAACTTTTTGGGGTCAAAACGAAAGTATTATTTAACACTTTTATTTTGAGAACTAAGTAATCAATAAGAAAAAAAAACAATAGTAAATAAATAAATTAAAAGTCATTTATTATCTTCCTAATGCTTAACATAACTTCTACTCGTAATAGGGTAATAGAAATAATAATTTAAAAAATCTAAGACCTATTAAATTAGATCTCGACGACTAGAATATTAAGAACAGAATAGGAAATGATTTATTTGACATTTACAGAATACAAAAGAAATAAATAACAGGATTAAAAATAAAAATGTGACAAAAAGGCGCTCAGCATTTGTCGTGACAGGAGGACGTATCACGACGCTGATTTTCAGCAGGGACGGTAGGCTCTAATATCTTAAGAAGTGGAACTCACCGTAGAATGTTTCTCCATGTGCGTCCGTAACACGTCCTCGAAGTTGAACCCCTTCACGCATTTCTCGCACTTGTACAACGCTCTCGTATACTCTTCGCGTTTCGATCGCTCTTGCATTTCTTGTAATACCTGCGTGATATTTAAAAAAATTGGTTGACTGGAAAGTCGGGCTACGGACGTTAATTTTACGTGGTAACGTCAGAAAACACTGATGCTACTCGGATCGGACGCATCGACTGATGGAGTGGAAGAGAGATAGATGCGTCAGAAGACAAGCCGACCGCTTAGGCCGATCGTGCCTCTCTATCGCTTGTTCCGCGCTCTCGCTCGCACGCAAAACTGTATTTTTTTCGTGAGTGCAGCCGGTCATTGATTTATAAAACGTTATCACGTCAAAAATAGTAATTTTAAAGTGTGTTTTAAACAGGGTTTCCCCGAAAGTATGGACCAAATCGAACATGCGCATAGCTGGGGTGATTCCTGAACTTTTTGGCTCTATGAATGTGAGTTTCCATTTTTGTCTGGAAAAAAGTTGTGATTGATTTGTCAGTTTTTCGTAACATCGCATAGAGCTGTAAAAAAACTCAAACCAACAATCAAAGAGAATTTATTACACCAGATAATTGTAATTAATATAAGGGGAAACTAATCTGGCAACACTAGCTGTCAGTTTTGTATACAGTACCCGGCATCGATGTTGAGCGCTGGGGCATAGAGTGGGGATCGCTTTGCGCATCTTACGAGACGATCATCATATCAGAGACGCGTGTGCGCGGAGCTAACAGCCAATCCCGGCCGGCGGTGCGTGTGTGTCGCGCGACTAGCCAATCACGTAATCGTAATTGTCTTCTGCGCAACTTTCGCCCAGCGCTTAACATCCGTGCCGCCAGCTGTAATGAAATAAATATACCTGTTCTTTAGTCAGCTTAATCACGACATATTCCTCAGTCTCTTGCACCATTCTCGAGCTGAAACCCTCTCGTAATTCTCGCTTCGGTTTTTTCTTGCATTTGATCTTTTTGTACTCAGTCTGTGGAGATTCTGACTTCAACTCTTCTTGTATTATCTTGGTCTCAGCTTCTTTACCCTTTGAAAGAAATCTGACTTTAACCTCTTAAGAGATCCTTCAAACAAGATTGGCAGCAGCTAGTTGATGATGATAAAAGGTACTTTTTGCGCTATTTGTAAATAAAAATTTGGCACGCAATATACCTTTAAATAGTCAGTCTTAAAGTAAGAAATAAAAAAACCGGCCAAGTGCGAGTCGGACTCGCGCACGAAGGGTTCCGTATCATATTCTATAAAAATGGCAAAAAAAATCAAGTTTGTTGTATGGGAGCCCCCTTAAATATTTATTGTATTCTGTTTTTTAGTATTTTTTGTTATAGCGGCAACAGAAATATATCATCTGTGTAAATTTTTAACTCTCTAAATATCACGGTTCATGAGATAGAGGGCCTGGTGACAGACGGACGGACAGACATACAGACAGACAGGCAGAGCCTTAGTAATAGGGTCCCGTTTTACCCTTTGGGTACGGAACGCTAAAAATCCTAGTTATGAGGTACAGAGTTAATAAATTTTATATAATATTTCTGTAGATAATTAGCCTGTGAGGCTAATTATGAGGCTATTATATTACTAACTAGCTGTGCTAATTGAAATTAAGATGTATAGGAAAATATTCCACAGGAACATTTTAACCATGATTAGAAGTATCCTACATTATTATGTTAATCCATATTTTGTATGTGTGCAAAATTTTATCCAAATCTGTTCAGTGGTTATAAGTGATTGAGTCACTAACATCCTCACAAAATTTTGCATTTATAATATTAGTGTCTAAATTAATGAAATCACTTACATCTACATGTTTTTTCTTTGATTTCTTCTTCTTTTTAACTTTATCTTCAATATCAAGGCCATCTTTTATATCGAGGTCATTTTTTATATCAAGGTCATCTTCAATATCAAGGCCGTCTTCAATATCAAAGCTATCTTTTATATCAAGGTCCAATTTAATATCATCGTTTTCTTCACTCTTCAACATGACTAATGGAACATCTTCATCATCAAAGGCATCATCAAACGGAACCAGGTCTGAAGTTAAATTGTACGAATTGTTCTGAAACTCCGATATCTGCGGTTGAGATGTGCCCAGGTTGACAGTTAACTGGGATATGTAGATGTGTTTGGTCTCCTGAAAGATACACATAATTTTATTGAGATTTTCTCAATTATACAGGGTTTAAAAAAAGGCTTAACGAAGCCTTAAACCACGAATTCTATACATAAAACCAAGTAGAATGCAAAAAAAATAATTGCTGGGAAATGACTTTTATTTTTGGGTATCAAAAAAATAACTTATTTCTAACTCGCAATGTATAGCGCGCACGCCACAGACTATGCCTGTGTGTGTAAGTGGATCATGTTTCTTTGTAAAAAAGTTTAGTATTATCAACCAGAAGTCAATTTTGTAAAAAATCTTTGAAATAAAATTGTAACTTTGACTGCCATTAACTCGGTAACCCGTCATTTCCCAGGTATAGTGTAGAAGAAAAAAATGATCGTAATAATACGTAGAATATGTAGTTCGGCTTCGTTAAGCCGTTTTTTACACCCGATATGTAAATAATTTCATATATATTTTATAAGCTAAAAATCGTATCAATATAATATATTATTTCTGGCCAATATCGCTTGATATTGGTCGTGAAGCCTAGTCAGAGGCCTTAAGGTGGCTTGATAACATCTGACAGTAAGGTTTAGTCACTGGCCTTACAACACCCCTCCACCAATCCGCACCGGGCCCGCGTGGTGGAGTATGGCCCAAACCACCTCGTAGTTGAGGCGAGGCCTGTGCCCTGCAGTGGGACGTATATTGGCATACTTTAATATATTATTCTATCAATATAAAGTATTATATATTATACTATTATTATAAATGTCATAGTAAATAACAAACTATTAATTTTTAATAAATTAATTTGAATTTGTTTTTGTATTATTTTTATTTCTGAGGTTTAGTATTAAGATTACCAATAAAAAATTGTATGAAAAGTGGAGATTTTAGAGTGTCGTAGTTGGTATTCAATTATTTATTAAACTTTTAAGGCTGAACTTAGCTGTTTGGCGCACTGAAAATATATTATCCCTGTGGAGAATTATTTATCTTTGGTCTAATAATTTTTAACTAAAATGGCGGAAAGTTGTGTCAATTGTGATTATTTATTTATGTAAACAATGTAATAATTCAAAAGGCTTTATACCATTTTTCCCACATACATTTGAGTCTAAGTGTGGAAAAGGGAGTCCAGTCTCATACTCATACAAGCCTTCACACTATTTCGCTGAATAAACCTGAAAATTATACACAACCAACCACAGAAGAAACCATTTCGTAATGCCTAATCTATACTAATATTATAAAGAGGAAAGATTTGTACCTATTTTTGTATGTTTGTAATGAATAGGCTGAAAAAGTACTAGGCCGATTTAAAAAATTCTTTCACCAATAGAATGCTACATTCTTCCAATTTGACATAGGCTACATTTCATTTTGATAAAAATTAGGGATCCTTGGTAAAATTTGAACAATGTAAACGAAAGTGTAGAATAATGAGTCTTAGAATGTCTTCCGTCGAATGCGCTGCCGAAACTATTAGCGATAATTGTCTACCCCGTGCGAAGCCGGGACGGGCTGCTAGTATTTCCTAAATTCGTTTAAATAGTTAAAAACATTCTTTCTTATTCTATAGTAGAATAATCTATACAATATATTCTAACTTACCTCAAACAGCGAATTATTCAAAATATTATATGCTTCCTGGCACTGGAACAAGAACTTGCCGAATTTCTTTAGCAAGTGAGCACATAACGAACAGACAGACATGGTCATATCTTCATTAGATACCTGAAAAATATAATTCGCATTGCATAAAAATATTTATTATTTACGATATTTAGGTACAATACTCAGTGTTAAATCTTATTAGAGTCTGAAAACGATCTTTAAAATGATGAATATTATGCTAAAGTGCCACTAAATTTACAAGTAAAAACAAAAATAGCGTTCTAACCTGCAGAAATCCTATATACAAATTTTGTTCGTTATTCGTCATGATTCTCACATCGTGTCCAATTTTAAGGCATCCTCGGCAAGGGTCATTAATTTGAGATGCATTATCGCAGCTGTATTCAAACATTTTAGTTAAGAAATTAATTGATTATTTAAAAAAACACAACATCCCAATCATATCAACAAGAAGAACAAACAAACAAAACACCAATATGTCAAACAGACAGATGTCAAATTTTCAGTTGCCAGATGCGGTTTCTCAAAATTACCCAGATCATTCCCAGATTTTCCAATCCACTTTTGGTTACAATTTAGTTAGGAGGATCGTTGTTGTGTCGGTTGGTATGAAAAGGTTTATGAATATTCAATCAAACCTTACTGTGCTTGACGTTCTTTAGAAAGATTATAACGTTCTAAGTTTGATTCTTACATTATTATTTACTTTGAACCAGGCTTTGAAAAAAAATGAGTAAAATTTTTCTTGCAAAGACTATTAGATTTGGTCAACGCTACGCCACCAACTAACCGGTAGGTAACTCAACTTAGTTCAAAACATTCTCGTTTCCCACACCACATTGATCCAAAACGATTACTTTTCGCAAAAATTCAGAAATATTTTAAAATGTAGCAACCGTACATTCTGAAACCCAACACACTGATCAAATAAACTACACCCAACATTTTATATAGGGACTTCTTCTACTACATTACGATACTTGTACTAGGTTCTTAGATCACTACGGTTTTTACCGGTTTTTGCCTAAGTAAAAACTGTACCTAATCTAACTAGCCAGCCTCTATTATTTATTTACGTACAAACTCAGATGATATTCCAATGGTATTTATTTGATAAATTAAATACCACAGCAGTTTAACACGATAAACATTAATTCAATTCGTCTGGTTATAACAACAAGACGGTTCGCCAACGAATGCCACTGATCAAATAAACTACATAGAACGAATGCGAGCTTTTTCGACTCGAGTCACAGAGCATTTAATTTTTACTCGAGTAAGCTCTGAGTAGTGATAGACGTAGTATTATTTGATCAGTGCTGATAGATAGGGTTCAGTACTCACAGCGACGTTTTCTCCTCAGCGTGACCGGATATGGAAACCAGGACGTTTTAGAATAAATTAAATATTTAGTTCGAGATGTGTTCTCTAGTACGCTAACTTAGTACGGACAACAGCTCGTCGACATACCACAAAATGTCAAATTTTCTCATTATTGAAAATGATCTCTATTAGTCAGGCTTAAAGTTGAAAATCTATTAGAGAATTTTTGTCTTTTTGGGTAGGTCGACGTGCTGTTGACTGCATTATACCTCAATGGCGGCAAATCTACCACAATGCCAGCCAGCACAGATTAGTCCGAGTATGTCTAAAGCTACCAGCGTAGTATTATTTGATCAGTGCTACCAGCCACGGCATTTTTTTTTAAATGATGAGGTGCATCATCAATCAACCAAGATTGTAAAATGTTAAAATACTTTAGCTGTCTTATTCAGAGTGCATTTGCTATTGCGGGACTAAGGTTAACCCACTGTACTAACGTACTGTGTGGGTTGGGTATAGAATACTGATTTAACCTAAGTCCCGGACTAGCAAATGCACTCTGAATAAGACAGTAGGATTTTAGGAAACTAGCCAAAAAAATTATAAGACGTTTAACCTAAGTCCCGGACTAGCAAATGCACTCTGAAATAAGACAGTAGGATTTTAAGAAAACTAGCCAAAAAAAAACTTATACGAACTATTTCTGTTCTGGACTGGGATCTGGTAATGGGCATCATATAGAGTAGGGTGGGTCAAAAAAATTTTTTTTCTCTTTTTCTGTCCTAATAGTGTAAATATACTGTCTTACTAGATAAAAAAACAACCCTGTAAAATATTATTTAAATATTTTTAGTGGAACAGCCCGCGCATTCGACTTTAAACAATACTAACATTTCTATTTTTTTTTAATAAATTAAAAAATTCAATAATATAAAAATAAATACCATTATTAATAATTGCTAATAAAATTTTTAGTGATTACTAGCCTAGGTTAGTTTTGTTACATATTTATAAAGGGTGTATTAATAAGTGGTCGTAGGCTTACTTCAGTACTGATTTAATTTCTTATTTGGGATTTACTTTTGTGCAAGAAAAAGAGTTTTATTGATAAACGTAAAATTGATTAAAATTGGCCGCGTATAAAACATTTGATTCGTTGTTTTGAATAGGCAAAAAAAGGAGACAAACTTATTAATTTCTCATTTTCAATTTTTTTTAATTCACAAGAGCAATAAGAAGTTACTAACGAATGAAATTGGAATTGGCTACAACAAAAAAATGAAAGAATAGAGAACTACCTTTTTAGATATTTCCGAACTTGTGGCTTAAAAAAGAAACAATTTGTAAAAAATCATCACTTTCTACGGTGTCGCAACCAAAAACAATTACAAATCATAGAAGCTTATAAAGTGAAATAAAAATTTCCGTAGATAAGAAAAATAAGAACATAATTATATATTTGATAGAATATTACGTCTTCGTGTTTCTTCCTCAATTCATTTAGACAATTTTATGAGTTTTAGTCAAATTTTGTGTCAAAGCTTACGCCCTAGTTTGGTTTGCAAGAAAGATACATGAAACATACAGATGGGTGCAAAAATTTATTGGAATGGATCCAAATCTCTATATATAAATTGCCAGAAAACCTTAAGCAATTAGTAAATACCTTAATTCGACGACATTATTATTTAGTTCATTCAGAAATTACATCTGCCGATGTTATTTAAATGAATAACAAACGGTAAGGGACTTGCGAAGTCCGAAGAGAGGGGGAGGACACCGTAACCCTTGAATCGGGCCACCTTATGTACTACCGAGAGGGAGACCAGATATCCCAGGGTGGCGTAGGGTTCCTGGTACACAAAACCCTCTGTGACAATGTTGTAGAAGTGTCGAGTGTGTCGAGCAGGGTTGCGTATCTCGTTATCAAGCTAACCGAGAGGTATAGCCTCAAGGTTGTGCAAGTTTACGCACCGACCTCGACACACTCTGACGATGAAGTGGAGGATATGTTCGGAGACATATCCAAGGCCTTACACTTCACCACCAAGGCCCACTACAACGTTGTTATGGGGGACTTCAACGCCAAAGTGGGAGTACAAAATCGCAGCGAATCGGTAGTAGGATCCTTTGGTTTTGGCAGTAGGAATTATAGGGGGCAAATGCTTGTCAACTTTCTCGAGAGAGAGCCCCTCTCTCTTTTCTTGATGAATTCTTTCTTCAAGAAACAGCCCCAAAGAAAGTGGACATGGCGTAGCCCCGATAATAAGACAAAAAATATGATCGACTTTATCTTGACGGATAAGAAGCATATATTCAGAGACGTCTCAGTGATTAACAGGTTTAATACCGGCAGTGATCACCGACTTGTCCGAGGCTCTCTGAATATCAACTTTAAGCTCGAACGTGTCCGCTTGATGAAGTCCAGGCTCCGTCCTAACCTGCTCCAAACCATCGTGGGATCCGAAACGTTCCAGACCAAACTGGAAAACCGATTTGCTGCCATGGAAACCACAAATGCTGTTGATACAAACCAGGCCCTCGAAAAAGTGGTCGGAATTCTCAGGGAGGAAGGTACGAGATTTTGCGCAACTCAGCGTAAAGGCAAGAAGTCGAAGTTTTCGAATGAGACTCTTAGGCTTATGAAGGAACGACGTGAGGACCCACCTGTCACTTCGTCCGAACAAGGGGCTCTCAACAAGAAGATTGGCAAACTAGTACGCTACGACATCCGATGCTCCAATACACGCTCAATTGAACGAGCGATAGAACAAAAACGGGGATCGAAAGTGTTTGTCCAGTCTTTCGGGAGAAGCCACTTGACGAAGTTGACGACGGCCAGTGGCGTAGTCGTTGCTTCGAGGCCGGAGATTCTTTCGGAAATTGAAAACTTCTACAGCCAGCTATACGCCTCGCATGCATCTCAACCTGATCCCGAAAATGAAGATTCCAGAGCCATATTGACCCGCCACTTTACCGAAGACTTGCCAGAAGTCAGCCTAGGCGAAATTGAGATGGCTCTTAAACAGCTCAAAAACGGAAAAGCCCCTGGTGAGGACGGTGTTACATCTGAGCTCCTGAAAGCAGGCGGTAAACCTGTGTTGAAGGAACTCCAACACATCTTTAACACTGTTCTCTTTGATGGGAGAACTCCGGAGGCGTGGAGTAGGAGTGTTGTCGTGTTGTTCTTCAAAAAAGGAGACAAGACCCTATTGAAGAACTACCGACCCATTTCGCCCCTAAGCCACGTCTACAAGCTGTTTTCTAGAGTCATCACAAACCGCCTTGCGCGAAGACTCGACGAATTTCAACCACCAGAGCAGGCCGGGTTTCGAGGAGGATACGGCACCATAGACCACATCTTCACAATGCGGCAGATTATACAGAAGTCCGAAGAGTACAATCGACCCCTGTGCTTAGCATTTGTGGACTATAAGAAGGCGTTTGACTCTGTCGAGACCTGGGCTGTTCTAGAATCCCTGCAGCGATGCCAAGTCGACTGGCGATATATCCAAGTGTTGAGGTGTCTCTACAATGCAGCCACAATGGCCGTCCAAGTACAGAACCAGCAGACTAAACATATCCCCTTACATCGAGGTGTGAGACAAGGGGATGTTATATCCCCCAAATTGTTCACAAATGCCTTGGAGGATGTGTTTAAAATGCTGGACTGGAAAGGACAAGGCATCAACATCAACGGTGAATACATCTCACACTTGCGATTTGCGGACGACATCGTCATCGTGGCCGAAACGTTGCAGGATCTACAATCCATGCTGAACGGCCTTGCTGATTCTTCTCAACGCATCGGTCTGCGGATGAACCTGGACAAAACCAAGGTTATGTTCAACGACCACATCATTCCGGAACCCATTTCAGTGCAAGGCAGTGATCTCGAGGTTGTTAAGGAATATGTCTACCTCGGGCAAATTTTGCAGTTGGGCAGAAACAACTTCGAGAGAGAGGCCAGTAGAAGAATACAGCTAGGCTGGGCAGCATATGGGAAATTACGTCGAGTATTTACGTCGCCCATTCCACAAAGTCTTAAGACGAAAGTTTTCAATCAGTGCGTCCTACCCGTCATGACATACGGAGCCGAAACGTGGACACTCACGATAGGGCTGGTCCACAGATTTAAAGTCGCTCAGCGAGCTATGGAAAGGGCTATGCTCGGAGTTTCTCTGAGGGATCGGATCCGAAATGAGGTAATCCGACAGAAAACTAAAGTCATCGACATAGCCCATCGAATAAGCAAGCTGAAGTGGCAGTGGGCCGGCCATATTTGTCGCAGAACCGATAACCGCTGGGGTAAACGAGTTCTTGAGTGGAGACCGCGTGTCGGCAAGCGTAGTGTGGGACGCCCTCAGACTAGATGGAGTGACGATCTTCGCAAGGTTGCTGGCAGGAGCTGGATGAGAGTAGCCGTGGATCGTGCAGAGTGGCGTGCAATTGGAGAGGCCTATGTCCAGCAGTGGACTAGTGTGGGCTGATGATGAAGGGACTTGCTGCAAGAAGAATACCGAAAGTAGGAAATCTGCTCCATATAGGAAGACAACCTTGTGTGTTTTATGTGCCAGGTCTAAATATTGTAGTTGCGTACCAATGTATCTAAAATTCGTCACATAATGTTGTTACAAAACAAAGAAGTTTTGAACCACGTACTATGCTTCTTAAAATCACGAATGAAGAAAGTTTGTCATCAAAGCTTGCGGAAATAATTACATGATTTTAATATTTTAAATTACTATGCATACACGCAGGTTGTCGGTTTTAATAAAAATCAAAAGAAGGCTTAATACAAGCAAAGCTGGCGTCTCAAAAAAATAACGCCTTGATTTGAAAGCAAACAAGATTGTTTGACCAAAAAGTAACGTTTTTTTTCTGTTTTTCCTAAGTAAAATAATTTTAAAGCTGTCTAAATTTTAGTTTTTATTAATTTTAATGCTCTTAACTTTAATAAACATTGATTTTATACTGAAAATTATATAGTTAAATTTGATTTTACCTTGTTTTACACAAATTTTTATCAACTTTGAACCGCATTCGCGGGCTAAAGATACAACTAAATTTGACTTTATTTTACGTAGCATTACTTGTTTACTCACTACACAGTAAAATATAACTATTAGAATACAATCACAAAACTTTATTTTTTTTTCCATACATGAGTGACCCACCCTAATATAGAGGCCTAAAGGGTGTAAGAAATGAAACAGCGTTTTCTATATTATCATCTTTCTTTTTAATATAATTTCCATTATATTTAACACTGATTAATAAACATGTCTAGATAGTGCGGTGCTGCAATTGTCACCAAAAGAACAGGCCAGATTTGAGTGAGCAGCAACTATGGTTACTATGGTAACAATTATGGGTTGCTATGGTAACAAGCGCGCCACTGAGCGGGCGAAACAAACTTTGGCGCCAACAGTTGGCGTATATATTTTTTGACGTTTATGACACTCTACACACAGTACAGGGACAACAGGGAATCTAGACATGTATTTAATCAAAGATTTAACATTAATATTATCTAAGAGTCAAAGTAAGGCCACAGAATAAAAAAATTGTTCAATCATCCAATTTATAATAGTAACTAACTATCTTATAATCTGATATCCACTTATATACAAGTATTAACACTATATGCAGAAGAAAGACGTTATAATTATTATAATTAATTATATTCTATTATGTCTATACAATTTTAAAAATAATAAATTATTATATAATAAATAAAACTACCATTGCAAAATAATCTTAAAAAGTTAGGGCTTAAGAGTGTATATTAAACTTTATTTTGGGCTCTGCAGATTCATTTAAACTTTAAACTTTAAGGCCTTAACACGCTTGAATGACCTTGACGCGTCCCGTCCATACAATTTCGCGCGTGCGGATGACCTCTAAAGATCGTAAAAACATGTTTTTTATGAAATTAATGCCTTTAACGAGAATTTTCAAATAAAACTCTCAATTCCAAACATGTATATTATTAAAATCTTGTTTTGTGTGAAAACAGTAATGAAATAGCTTGTGCCGTTTAAGAGAACATTTGCAATTTATGAAAAAATAGACGCATTTTTGTGCATGTTTTAATCCAAGGCACTTAACGGAAAATCAAAATTATTCAATTCAAGATGTTTATTAAATCCTCTTCTAGCATATCGTATTTAAATTTTTTAGATTCAAGTAACAGGTATTCTGACAATTTGATTCTCATATTCGAGATTTTAGGCACTTGGGTGGTGTTAAGGCCTTAAACTCTCGCCTTAAAAATTAATTTATTAATCACACTTTTAAGACGGTTTTTTTTTTAAATAAAAAGCTATTTACATTTGGCGAAGATATCTCTTAGAATAAACTTTAAAAACATACAATAAAATTGAAACCCCTCTTTCTCGAAGTCCGTTGATAATAGTGATGTTTACGTGTGATGAAAAATAGGAGAGACTAGTTAGACAAGAGAATAGCTTTGACAGACTATTCTACCCAATAAAATGGTTTACTGCGTAAACCAATAACAAAATCTAAGCAAAAAGTTTATCATTGCATACAAAATACTCAATAAATTGACGATAATTTTGAAAGATTAAAGATTTGATGAATGGACCCTCAGCCGGTGATCGTCCGCACTTATAGCAACGCCGCTTACTTTCCGCCGACATATTATTAAAAAAGAGTCACTATCTCGAAACAAACACCGAGTAAATATCTCAAAACACAAATGCACAGTCACTATCGTAAAATATTTGATCCGCACAAAGTAAAAACAAATTAAAAACACAGCACAGCAATCTATTCAAAATTTCAAATTTTCAAAACCACACAACGGATGTCACTGTCATCCTGTTTTAAGACCCAAAAATGAATTTTTTAATCTCTTTTTAGGTCTTGCATAATGATATTTTCTACTCCAGCAACACATCAAACTGCCCAAAGGTAGTGTCTCAAATTCGACAGCTAGAGTTGACGGAGGGTGGAGTGAGCAGTAGTATTTCATAATCACTTAGTAGTAAGTTCTTTGGCCGTGCAACCAGAGACAATGCAAACACTCCGGCCGACGCTTATAAAGGCATGCGCACACGCACACGATCGGTGCTGAGCTATCGGCTGAGCTGGTTGTCATTGTCTCTGGTCTAATGTTTTTTTTTCTTTTTTGTGTTACTTCGTGTGTATATTCTTTTCTTTGTTATTGTTTGTTAGGATTTTGTTGATTATTTATTTTATCATTATTATAATTTTTTTTTTTATTTAATTATTTTTGATTGTTTGAGGCCCTCGCAGAATATCAGTGTCGTGGCAGCCTTAAGTTGCCACGGCGAATACTGAGCGAGGGTCCTTTTTGGCACGTTCATTTATTTTTATTTATAATATTATTATTAGTTCTGTGTCAATTTATGTTATTTTCATTTTCATGTTTGTGCCAATTTTGAGTGCCAAATAAATAATATTCTATTCTATTCTATTCTAAAGCATTCGTTTCCTTTTCGCGTTGCGACTTTGGCTGCTTAAGAAAAGTGACTTCATGTATTTTAAAATACTATTTTAGTTTTTATAAGTAGGTATTTGTTTATATCACATAATTTCATTTTCAATTTATAAAAAATCTTTTTTTTTTTTCATAAGGAATTGAAAAAAACCTAAATTAACAAACGTTAAAGCTAAATCCCGATTTAAGATACTTGTGTAAGGGTCGTTCTGTGATTTTGTCCGGATTTTGATTGTCCGGATGACGATTGATTTTGATTGATGATTAAAAACACTGTCTAAAGATTAGCCAACCAATTTTAAATGTAAGTCATTATTACCGAGACATGTCTGATGTGTGTCAACATTTTAAATTGATTGGTTATTTTTTTAGGCATTGTTTAAATCTAGTCTTTTTTTTAAAGGATTTTGCTATAAAAAAATACATAATTCTATCCTATTTACAAGTGAACCATTTCGATAAATATAAATGCTTAGCTTTTTAAAATATTTGCAACAATGAAAACTGACATTACTTAACTTTTTAAACAAACAAAGAACTTAAGTCCCATTATAAGACTAATAAGTGGTCAGTTATTATTACACATGATTCCTTCAATGCACATTAATCCTGGGCGCCAAGTCTGCTAATTTAAAGTGGCATAATTGAATATCAATTGGATATCATTGTAATTGCTTGACACATTTAATATTCTGCTACTAACACACCTCTGGCGCGTCGAGCTTAAAATAAACCGACCACCCTTGAGCGTCGGCCATTTTAACATTTTTCGCACCCTTCTAAATGGTACTATCAGTTTTTTCTTTATTTACTTGACTTTTTTTTATTTAAGTTTTTACAAATTATATACACCGTGAATTTTTAATTACCCGAGAAAATTAACTCACATACTCAGATATCGATATACATCAAATTTGGCGAATAAAAAAACGGAACGGCGTACGGCGTTGGCGTACGGAAGGAATAACTATGAATGAAAAAAAAATCATTCATATAACTATGAATGATTTTTTTTCTTCCGTACGCCAATATTACGCGACCAAATTAGGTGGATTTTGGTTGCGTTAATGTTGGAATGATAATCATTACTATTTGAATTAGCAGGACTTTTATGGTGCATATTTTTTAAGGAATGTTAGGGATCTTTTAAATAAATTTCTCATGAAAATATATTCGCCAAATTCGATGTATATCGATATCTGAGTATGTCAGTTAATTTTCTCGGGTAATTAAAAATTCACGGTGTATAAAATAATTCATAAAAGCTGTAAGCAAGTAACTGTATACACCTTGTGTCAAAAAGGATAAATGATAAAAAGTAATCTTGGTGCAAATTGAAGTTATGTATATATTTATCCTCGCAAGCCTTTGCCGTGCCACGGCAAGCGACGCTTGACGGCTACTTTTTTCCTTGCCGTACGACGGCAAGCGACGCTCCAGAGGTTAACTGATTAAATTTTAAGACTAACTAAAATTAGTTGCAGAATACCAAATGTATCATACAATTGCACATTTGGTATTCTGCTACTAATTTAAGAATTTAGTAGGCAGCAGAATACCAAATGCGTCAAAAAATTACATTGAGATCCAATTGATATTCAATTATGCCACTTTTAAATTAGCAGACTTGGGGCCTGATAGTTGGTTTTGTGTTTGGTCTTGCCCGTAGTTATTATTTGATTATTGATCCAATGGTTATGCCAATGATTTTATTCAATAAACGAATTTATGACGAATAAACTTAAAAATCGTTTTTATGTTGACTTACATGTATTCAATATAAATAAATAAATATTGGACAACATCACATACATTGCTCTGATCCTAAGGTAAGTAGCTAAAGCACTTGTGTTATAGAAATCAGAAACAACGACGGTACCACAACACACAGACCCGAGACAATAAAGAAAAGTTCGTTTTCAAAATTTCTACATTGACCCGACCGGGGATCGAACCCGGAACCTCGGAGATGGCGGCGCCATTTAAAGTCCGGCGTGCTCGCCTCTCGGCTAAGCAAACAAACACAAAAGATTTTGAAAACGTGGACATGTTGACGAGACCAAACACACTAGCGCCATTCTCATTTACTTAACTTTTTAAATAAATGACAAAAATGTGATTTATAAACCCTAGTTTTATATAAAATGTATTATTTTGGCACCATGCCTCCGATTTACTTATTATTGTTAAACCGTGGAAATCTGTTAATAGCTGTATAATTTAAGAAACTAATAAGTATATTTAAACATAATTGTATTGATTTCCTAAATAAATAAAAAACATACAAATTTACAATTAATAGTTATGTACAGACTGTACAGTGTACAGTATCCGGAACCGATATTGAGCACTGGGGAAAAGACTGGGGATCGCTTTGCGCATCTTACGAGACGATCGTATCAGAGACGCGTGCACGCGGACAACCAATCCCGGGCGGTGTTGCAGGCCAATTACGTAATCGTAAAGCCGCGTTTCCACTACGCAACATTTGGCGCGCGACATGTTGCAAAACATGTTGAAACGATAACAATTGATGCTCAAATAACGATGCTCTCTAAACAAACGAGCCGTGCATCATGTTGCGCGCCAGCCGGCAACGTTGCCGTACATGTTGAGCGTCACGTGTTGCGGGCCACATGTTGCCTAGTGGAAACGCGGCTTTATGGTCTTCTGTGCATCTTTCGCCCAGCGCTCAACCGTGCCGCTAGTCGTAACAGTTGACTGGACTAGTTTGAGCCAGTCAACTGTGCATTGTGTTACCCTTTAACCGCTGCAAGACTCTCGTAGCTGGTGATGAAGATCTCATTGCTTATCTGTTAATCGAAATATTAAGTTAATCAATTGATTTTTTTTTGTTTTTAGCGTCTGTATTTCCGAGTGCATATAACCTGACTCTCTTTAAGTCCAGAGTGAATAGGCATCTTCTGGGCAAGCTCGCTCCATCGTAGATCCCATCTATGCTCTAGAGCAAGATTGGGGTCAAGAGTAAGCCCATCTCAAGTAAAAAAAAAAAAAAAAAATCGCAAGGTTTAATTGAACAAAAAACACTTGGAAAAAAAAATCATCGACCTCAGGTGGGACTCGAACCCACGTCCCATCGCAAGCCGGGCGAGTGCTTTACCAACTAAGCTGCCGAGGACGTCACGTGACACAATGAAACACGATTTTTTTCAAGTGTTATTTATCTTCAATTAAGTTAATCACTTCATAGTATAAAACAAAGTCGCTTCCCGCTGTCTGTCTGTCGCTATGTAAGCTTAGATCTTTAAAACTACGCAACGGATTTTGATCTGGTTTTTTTTAATAGTTTTTTTATTGAAGAGAAGGGTTTATATGTATAATACATACATCATCGCATTATTGAGTTTATCTTAATTTTAATATATAAAACAAAGTCGGGTTTGTTACAACACTTATAACTCGAGAACGTCTGGACGGATTTTGATGGTTTATAATTTGTCAGATTTGTCTCCGCCCCGAATAGCAGAATAAATAATGAAAACATTGGAAAAGCTGACAAAGAAATCACGTTTGTTGTATGGGAGCCCCCTTAATATTCATTGTATTCCGTTTTTCAGTATTTGTTGTTATAGCGGCAACAGTAATACATCATCTGTCACAATTTCAACTCTCTAACTATCACGGTTCATGAGATACAGCCTGGTGACAGTCGGACAGACAGACAGACAGACAGGCGGACAGCGGAGCCTTAGTAATAGGGTCCCGTTTTACCCTTGGGGTACGGAATCCTAAAAAAGAACTGTTAGGCGGTACGAAGTTCGCCGGGTCCGCTAGTAATTTAATAAAATAGTTTTATTATTTCTACAAATAAATAAATTCTTAACAGTAAACATTTCACGGGTATTAATGCAACACATACCTCTTTTTATTATTTTTCCCGACGTTTTAAAAATGTAACAAGAAAGTTTAAAATAATTATTTCCATGTTAAGGTTAAGTTAAGGAAATTTTAGATAACGGTTAAACATACTTAAATAAATTAAAATACCTTTAATGCTGTAAAAGATCTTAAATTTAGGCCTATTTATAAGGTAAAGAATATATCATTAAATAAATAAATATTGGACAACATCACATACATTGCTCTGATCCTAAGGTAAGTAGCTAAAGCACTTGTGTTATAGAAACCAGAAACAACAACGGTACCACAACACCCAGACGCGACACAATATAGAAAAGTTCGTTTTCTACATTGACCCGACCGGGGATCGAACCCGGAATCTCAGATATGGCGGCACCATTTAAAGTCCGGCGTGCTCGCCTCTACGGAGGTCCTCAAAATAGAATGTATCAGTAAATAAATAAATATTGGACAACATCACATACATTGGTCTGATCCTAAGGTAAGTAGCTAAAGCACCTGTGTTAAAGAAATCAGAGACATCAACGGTACCAGGAATCGAACCTTGGATTTTATTTTTATCGACAATTTTTTTGTGTTGCGACCAAAAACTTGCTTTGTTTTTTTTTAATAGATCTGTACTTGTAGTATAGATAGTGCCAATTTAAAAATGATACAATCCCCGGAACCGATTTTGAGCGGGGAAAGTGTGGGGATCGCTTTGCGCATCTTACAAGGCGAGCGTCGTATCAGAGACGCGTGTGCGCGGAGCTAACAACCGATTCCGGCCGGTGTTGCAAGGCCAATCACGTAATCGTAATGTCTTCTGCGCATCTTCCGCCCAGCGCTCAACAGCCGTCCCGCTTCTTGTTTTATATAACATAATCTGACGACCTCCGTAGCCGAGAGGCGAGCACGCCGGACTTTAAAATTCTGAGGTTCCGGGTTCGATCCCCGGTCGGGTGAATATAGAAAACGAACTTTTCTATATTGGCTCGGGTCTGGGTGTTGTGGTACCGTCGTTGTTTCTGATTTCTATAACACAAGTGCTTTAGCTACTTACCTTAGGATCAGAGTAATGTATGTAATGTTGTGCAATATTTATTTATTATTATTATAATCAGAATATTTCGTACCTGTGTAACCCCTCTGGGTTTACGTTTCCTCTGACAGACATGCTTCAAAAATTGATATACTCTTTTAAAACTGGAGTTGCAATTATTACAATGCTGCTTCATCTTATTATAATGTACCTCTTCCATATGTTTCTTCAAGTTCCTCTTTTTATATTTCTTCTCGCACAACTTGCATTTAACCGTTGCAGCTCTGCAATCGGTGGGGTATAAGTGGGTTAAGTCTATTTCCTGAAACAAATAACAAGACTAAGTAATCGTTTGAATCATTTAACGAACGAACTATAAAACAAATACGGTGGGGTATAAGCGGGTTAAGTTTATTTCCTGACACGAATAACAAGACTAAGTAATCGTTTGAATAATTCGAACAATAAAACAAAAGCACTAGAAATCAGAAACAATGACAGTATAAAACCCATACCAGAGACAATATAGAAAAGATAGTTTTCTACATGAACATGGCCAGTAATCAAATCCTGCTTCTGCGCATCTTTTACCCAGCGCTCAACATCCGTACCGCCAGTTGGAACCTTGGTATTTGCGGTCGAGACAAATCCAAAAAATCAAAGATCACAAAAATCGGTTCAGTTGTTCTTGAGTTATGAATGGTGAAACTTAACCTTTTATAAATATATTTAGATTTATGTAATGTATGAAAAGGGCTATTTTTTACTAACTTTAATGGCCAACATAGATGAATATTATGAGGGTAGATGAAGAATCTGCCTCTCATACGGAGTGAAGACATCGCTGTCCCAGTCAGCCTGTGACCTCGGTCGGTGTAACCCGATTGAAACGTCAGGTAAAGAGGTAACATTTTGTACCTAAATTATGATCGCGTTAATTCCTGTTTCATTGAGTTTAAAAAAAATTATAAACAACTTTACCTCTGTATCCTGCTCTGCGACCTTAATTGCTGTGTTTTCATCAAGTTTCCTCATAACCAAAGTGTTTGGTCCCGTTTTCCGTATCTCCATAACATTGTTCGAGTTGTGTACGCGCTCAAACCACACCTGGTTGACTTTCTTTTGGTTGCAGTAAGGCAGCTTTGCTTTCAAGTTGAAGTGGTGCCGTCGTATGTGGTAACGCCGTTGGAAGAGATGTGAGAACTGTTTGCTGCATACATCACATTTGAGTGTTTTGTTTGGTGTACCATACCTACACAGATTTATTAAATAAATAGGTTAATATAATCAATTTTACGAAAAAAAAACTAAAATTAATTCGAAATTAAAAATTATATTTAATTATTTTTTTTCACCCTGATGTGCTTGGTTTTACTTTAGAGGTAGGTAGTAGATACTTAAATGTTTTATTGTTGAAAATCAGTGGTGTTCATCAATGACACATTATTTTGGAGTACCTACTGCCTATCTCAATTCCAGGTAGGCACTGCCTAATCACATAATATGCACTGCACACCCCACACCAAATCCCCACAAGGTGGACAGACAACTTAAAGGTTCTTCAACTTCTTAGAGGCCACTGGATGCAGGCCACTTTCAGCCAATCTGAAAGTCACTGGGGGTGGCCCATGTTCAGCAGTGGACATCCTATGGCCGAAATGATGATGATGATGAACAATTAATAAAAATGGAATGAAAAAAAGTGAGAATTGTGCGAAAGTGGATTAGTGGATGTTTTTGGAAGACTCATGTCTTGATTTGAACTTTATAACTATGTTTCAATGCTAGCAAAAACAAAAGGGGAACTTACCGCGAATCACTGTGTAGTTTTTGGGCATGGGATGCCAAATTAGC
The DNA here is from genome assembly GCA_950371115.1 of Anania fuscalis. NCBI lineage: Eukaryota > Metazoa > Arthropoda > Insecta > Lepidoptera > Crambidae > Anania > Anania fuscalis. The sequence goes on from OX493354.1 coordinate 1,091,355, forward strand.
TGGATTCTTGAACACCACATTACACCATCTACATGTTAATTTAAGTAATCGCTGTTCTTGGGTTTGTTCGCAAACTTTGATGTGCTTTGCCAACCCCTTTTTCCATGTATACTTCTTTTCACAATGGTTACAAATATAGTACTTATTTAAGCCACTAATTGGATCCAAAACGGCACGTTTATTTATTTTAGTTCTAGGCATTTTCACATTTTTCTCATTACGAAATTCACAGTGGCAAATGTTTTCATATTGTCGTGTCAATTTGTCAAACAAAACCTTGACTACTAGTTCCGAATTAGGTCGAAATCCATTTCAGCGTTCTTTAACTCGTTCTGAAACTAAAACTTACTTATTTAAATACTAGCTTACGCACGCTAAAATTGATTTCAGCTGAGTTCAGAACAAGGCGCAAGGGACTCAGTTCATCAGTTGTTGTTTTACTTCATTTCCCTTGTCAGAAGACTGACAGACAGTCGGGTGTCAGTGTCATTTGCATTGATCGATCGATTTCTTGATTGACACGCACAGATTAATCAGAGTATGTTTATTTGTGGATTTGAGTGACTAAATAGAAAGTGAAAAAACACCACGAAGCTGCAAAATTCGCACACAATAAATAACACTAATCTGTGACAATAACTACGGTAAACGAGCAGGTTTTGTGAAAACTTAACCAAAATTACCTTCTTTTGTGCTATTTTTAAAATGAATTAATTATCAGCAACTAAGACAATATGGGTAAAAACAAGATGATCGCAAAGAGCTGCCCCAAATGTGAGATGCAGGTTGGTACATACAGTAGCAAATAAGAACTTGTCCAGCTTCGTAATCAAGTACTCCACTCTTGTAGCCATGATTTTTAATTAAAACAAAGAAACCTGTATTTTGTGCAAAAACAGTATCAACAAGCTATCTAGAATTAAAGTTACTATAATGGCATGTCTAAAAATCCTTAAATTATTGGGTCCTTCTATTACTACTTGTAATACACGGTGGCGGGCATTGATTCTATTTCAAGGTAGGCAGTAGCTATTAATAATTTGTTTTATGAAAATCAATAATCCACATTTGTAAGTACCTACTGCCTACCTCATTTCAATCATCAGGTAGGCACTGCCTAATTGCCTATAAGCACCGCACGCCCCTGTCACTTTTATTAGTATTGGAAGCTATTGTATAATCTTTGTAGTAGATCTAGCACCCAATTTTAAGACATGGTCCAACATAAAAGGCAAGCTGAAAACTATAGTTATCTTGTAAAATTAGATTTTAGATTTTTTAGGATTTTCCATAGCAAAACTTATTGTACGTATATGAGCAGTGTAACAAATAAATAGCACAATTTTGTCTTGAACAATAACATCACAACCATTTCTGTAGACCAGAGCACATACGTCACAAACCATAACATCAGACTTTTTTCCATCAACCTGATCAACCAACCTGATTTTATTTTAATATTCACAAGAATGGGAGACATCCACTAACAAATTTCTTATTTTATGATATATCTCAAATTTAGAATAATATTTTAACTTGTTTTTTAACTGTACTGCTGGAATTTGTATCTACAGCCTTCTATTATTTAGGCGCTGCTCTTACAACTAAGCTGTAGATGACAGTAATGTTACCTAATTTCTTCAAGCATTTATAGCTGTTAGTAACCAATCTTTGTTTCATAATTTTGGATTTTATATGAACAAAGGTCTGAAAGAAATAATGTTTTTTCTAAATATGAAATAGCTAAAGTAACGGACATAGTCCAAAATGTTGCAAGCTTAAGTGGCAGTGGGCTAGCCACCTCTGTCGCAGAACTGATAAAAGGTGGAGTAAACAGGTTCTTAAGTGGAGACCACGTCTATGCAAACATAGTGTAGGACGCCCCCCAGCTCGATGGACCGACGACCTTAGGAAGACGGCTGGCAGTGGATGGATGAAATAAGTGGGAGATCGTGCTCTTTGGCGCTCTTTGGGGCAGGCCTACGTCCAGCAGTGGACTACAATAGGCTGAGATGCTGAAATAGCTAAAGCATTTGTGTTATAGAAATCAAAAATAAGTATGGAACCACAACATGCAGTCCCAAAACAACATAGAAAAGTTTGTTTGCTTCATTGACCTGACCGGGAATCTAAACCGTGATCTTAGAGATGGCAACACTAAGTCTCGTGCTTGCTCAGCTACGTAGGTCATCAAAAACAATAATAATTATTATTATTGGCAGGCAGGCAGTTGAAACAACTGGTTACAGCCTGCATCTCATTGAGTTCAAGTTTTATTTTCCTCTAGATACTTGTCTAGTCTGTTCTTAAACTGGTCAGTAGTTAGTGCTGACACCACTTGTATCGTGCCTCGATCACTCTGTTGTTAAAAAAGTAATGCTTTTGAAATTCTCATCTTCTTCACTCGCAGGTAGCGGTAGCATCAAAGTCCTGCAAATGCGGTCACACGTTCTTTGCAGCACGACGCGGCGCGGACAGCCTGCCCGCCGCCGAAGATCTCAAGCGTCGCACGGGCAGGGTGCGCCGCTCGCGGACGCAGTTCTACGACGCCCAGCACTACCAGAAACAGAGGCAGAGACGGGTGAGTGAGCGGCCATAAAACACTAACACATCCATAAAACGCTCTAACACAGCCATAAAACGCTCTAACAGAGCTACTAAACGCCCTTACATAGCCACAAAACGCGCTAACACAACCATAAAACGCTCTAACACAGCCATAAAACGCTCTAACAGAGCTACTAAACGCCCTTACATAGCCACAAAACGCGCTAACACAACCATAAAACGCTCCAACTCAGCCATAAAACGCTCTTACAGAGCTACTAAACGCCTTAACATAGCCACAAAACTCCCTAACGAAGCCAAAAATAGTTGACGCTATGCTTTAATACAGTCACAAAACACTGAATCAGCCATTAACTGACACAGACTGAGATTGACTGACTGACTGACAGCCTGCCCGTGGTCTGAAGCTACGCACTGGCTCGGTGCGCCGCTCACGGATACAGTTCCACGACACTTAGCACTATCAGAAACAGAGGCAGAGAGTGAGCAGCCACAAAACGCTTAACAGAGCTACGAAACCCTTTAACAGCCACAAAACGCTCCAGCAAATCCCTAAAAAACGCTTTAACGGAGTCACAAAACGCTCTAACAAAGCCACAAAAACGCTCTATCGCGGCCCCATTTTTTATAAGTATTTATTTAACTAAGCTCTTATTCTCGCTGAATAAAAAACTCATTCAAAATTTCTATTTTGTGCTTGTGCTGAGAATATTTAAAAAGGTTTTGTTTCAATTTCAGTCTCCCAAAAAAAGATCGCTGTCTCGCTCATTGGATTATGATTATAAGGGGAAAGAGAAGGAAAGTGGTGAGTAATAATAAAATATATATCTGTTACTTATTAGGTGTATATTATACAGGGTTACATTGCAAAGTAGTGCCAAATTTTAAAAATAAGATCTAGAGGTGCACTGATTATGTATTTGTTGTCAATTTGAACCTCTGGTATGCGCGGGCGCTCCTGCTGTTAGAAATGTGCCTTACATCGTAAAGGCTAAGGTTTGTTCTTGCGCGCCATTGTGACTATTATTGCATTGAACTTTGCAGTTCTAGGTTGCACGGAGATAGTGCGTGCGATAGATTATCGACGCGTACCATCTTTGAACAGCGGTTGTAATAAAAAAGAAATAAAAAAAAAGTGTCTAAAAGTTTGTGTTTTTAAATCGTTTTCGTAGATCGATTTAGGTACTGATTCTGAGTGGTCCCTGAAAATTTAGCAATACCTTGCAATGTAACGCTGTATAGGTAGTTAGGTCATCTTCCTAGAAGGTAATTTTATCTAATATTATAAACTAAATTTAGCTATTGCTAGGAAGCGACTTCGTTCGAGTGATCTTGAAATCAATTCAAAAAACTTTCTATTTGATTCAGATTTTGTTATATAGGTTTTAATTACTAACCCTGTTTATGGACCTGCAGGGCTAGCATGCGCGCATCGGTTATTTTATCGAAAGACAAGACAAATTTTGTCTTCGACGATAATTTTGTCGTTTTCCCTAAACTAACGAATCACAGACGTCTCGAATCCTTTTTCTTAATATTTTCACTTATTTTTACGTTATAGCACGGCATTGCCATGATATTTTGTTTTTTTCTTTGTTATTGTCGGAGACAAAACGACATATTTACGTCAAAAGTCGATAAAATGCCATGACAAAATTTTATCGTGTTGCGCATGCTAGCCCTCCTGGTCTGAAATAAAAATATATTTAATTTAATTTAATTATGCACTAATTAATATTTTACATGAGAGTAGTCTAAGTTACTCCTTATTACATGTACCGTTGTCCGATATACAGGGTTATTTGAAAAAATCAACAACCTCGCACGGCTAGATAGCTAACATCATACACAACAACATTTTGTTCTACGACTTTAGATAATTGGACACATTTTACTTTCATACAAAAATAAATATTAATTTAATATTACGTCTAAATTCATTTTTTTTGTTTTTTAGCAATTCCATGCAAGGTTTGATTGAAGATAAATAATACTTGATAAAAATCAAACTTGAGGTCGATGATTTTTATCAAGTGTTATTTATCTTAGGGGAGGGTAGATCGAAGTAAACACGCGATTCATTGCTCTGTTTATTTAAAATAATTAAAATAAGAAATAAACTAATTTAAATCTAGTAAACAATAATAAGGTGTGGCTAGGTCATTGTATTACGTGGTGGAAAACTGTAATCAGTCAGTGTAGCGCTTTTAGTGTGTCGGTTGTTACGTGCGTTTATTGTGACCAAAATGTCGTTAAGTTGCAACGGATGTCAGCAAGTGATTGAGGACAGGAGGTTCTTGACCTGTAGCCAGTGTAGCCGGTGCTACGACCTTGATTGTGCAGGGGTCCCCGAGAAGCATTTTTATAACTCGCTCACCGACGAGTGGAGGGATGCGTGGAGGTGCGTCGGCTGCACCAGCAAGCAGCCTAAAACCGACAACACCGAGACGCCGGCGCGGGCGATTGGGGTCACTCTGCGTCGGTTCGCCGCCAGGACGTGTCCCATGGACCTGGACGCGTCGCTTCTCGACCAGACCGAGCGGGAGAACCCGGACGACACGGCGCATAACGTGACCGTAGAGGTCACCGACATCCAGGCTCTCGCCATGGAGATGCGCCAATTCAGGGAGGAGATGCGGGACGAGCTGAGGGCGACGCGAGCCCAGATCGAATGCCTCCGGGACGAGGTGCTGGAGCTGTCGGGGCGGGTGACGCGCTGCGAGGACCGGATCGGTGTCATCGAGACAGACGTGAGCGCGCGCATCGGGGCGCTCGAGCAAAGGATGGAGGAGGCGGACCGGCGCCGGGCGGAGGCGGGCCCGGGCTCGGGCTCGGAGGCGGTGGCGGCGCTGCAGCGCACCGTCGCGGGGCTGCGGCTGGAGCTGGGCGAGCGCGAGCAGGAGGCGCTGCTCGCGGACCTCGACATCGGGCAGCTCCCCGAGGAGAAGGGCGAGAGCGCGGTGCACAGCGTCATGGTGCTCGCGAGCCGCCTCGGGGTGCCCCTCGAGGAGCGGGACGTGGTGTTCGCGGAGCGGCTGGGCGCGCCGCCGGGCGAGGGCGCGGGTGCGTGGTGGTGCGGCTGGCGCGCCGCCACCTGCGCGACGAGCCGCCGCCACCTGACGGCCGAGGGCGGCGCGCGAGTCTACGTCAACGAGCGGCTGACGCGCGCGAACCGCCTGCTCTTCCAGCGGGTGCGCGAGGAATGTCGCCGGCTGCAGTGGAGGTACTCGTGGACGAGGCGCGGACGACATTAAAAACCCAAAAATGTTATGGAGAAAGCTTACAAGCACAGTATTGCCAAACAAAAAAGCCTCAGCTGAATTGTCCCCATCTCTCAGTGATCCAGAACTGTTGAATGCACACTTTTTGAATGTGCCTGGCAGCGGCATGGTCTCAATATCACAACTTACATACTACGAGCACCATAGACACAAAAGCGAGGCGACATTCTCTTTGGGTACGGTGAGCAGTGAACTGGTTCTAAGGACCATCAAAGGCCTGAAATCCAATGCTCAGGGGAATGATGGTCTGTCTCTGGACATGCTATTGCTGACCCTACCTCACTCACTGGACGCCATTACTACAATAGTCAATAGCTCTATACTGGAGGGTGTGTTCCCTGAGGACTGGAAGATAGCAGTTGTAAAGCCGCTGCCAAAATCTAGTGAGCCTGTGACAGTGCAAGACCTACGCCCAATAAGCCTTCTCCCGTGCCTCTCTAAGGTATTGGAAAGAATAATTTGTGACCAACTGACGGATTACTTGGAGAAGCATCATATGCTTCCTTACTTTCAGTCTGGCTTCCGCAGGGGCTGTGGGACAGCAACTGCTCTGGCAGATGTGGTTGATGGTCTGTTGACTGCCCAGGACCAGGGAAAGGTTGCTCTTCTGCTCCTACTTGACTTTTCTCGTGCTTTCGACTCGATAAGCATACCTTTGTTGCTGTCCAAGCTTAGTTATTATGGCCTTGACGCTCGAGCTGTGAGATGGTTCCACAGTTACCTTACTCACAGGACACAACTTGTGGAGCTGCAACAAGCAAATGGTTCTAAGCTGCGGTCTAGCCGGAGGGAGGTGAACCGGGGAGTCCCCCAGGGATCGATACTGGGCCCTATCCTTTACATCATGTACAGTGCTGACATCACATCATGCATTACACACTGTTCTCACCACCTTTACGCGGATGACCTGCAGCTATTTCTTCCCTTTGATCCCGCTGACCATGCCAGCGCTATTATAAGGGTAAACAGTGACCTGCAAAGGATATCTGACTGGTGTATGTCAAATTGTCTAACCCTCAATGCAAAAAAATCGAAACTAATGGTTTTTGGAAATCCTAAAACTATTGGAAAGATTAATGATGTTTCAATAGCTATCTCTGTGAATGGGGACCAAATTGAAAGGGTGAATAAGGCACGGAACCTGGGACTGGTTTTTGACAGCGGGCTAAGGTTCGAGGCCCACATAGCCGAATGTGCAAGAAGTTGCTTTTACAGACTGAGGCTGCTTTACAGAATCAGGCAATATCTAAGTGAAGAGCTCCGCATTAGCCTCTGTGAGTCATTTATATTGTCAAAATTCAATTACTGCGATACTGTGTATGGTCCATGTCTGCTGGCTCGATCAGCCCAACTTATCCAGAGAGTACAGAATGCCTGTGCTAGGTATTGCTTTACAATTCCACCGCGGTCCCATGTCTCTCCTTTTCTTAGTGATAGGGGCTTGCTTAAGATGGAAGCACGCAGACGGCTGCATCTGGCCACCATGTTATTCGGAGTCATTGGAACGCGAAAACCAGGGTACCTACTTGATAAGCTGCTGTGGGCCCGGGATCGCGATGGTCAAGGTAAACGGGCATGTACTCGCGTGTTTCTAACACCAAGCCATCGCACAGTCGCCTTTCGGGGCTCTTTTCGATTTGCCGCCTCGAAGTGCTGGAATGACTTGCCACCGCCGATGCGCGCTCTGAAAACGAAAATCACGCTCAGGAAAAAACTTAAAAATAACCTGCTGATTCGCCAGCGAGCAGAAGAAAGTTACATTTTAACTCACAAGCAGAGTATGCGCGTCGCGTGGGCGGGTATAGGCGTCACTTCCCGGCACTTTGGGGGCGGCAGCTGAGGGCGTTACTGGGTTTCTCGCAGCCGGTTCATCGATGTAGTGACCAAAACATATTCTGCAATTGAAATAATGGGACATTCAATGAAATTTATTGATGTTAATGCACACTTTACACTATTGAATCAGCGTAGTAGGTACTCACTTAAAGACGGGCGGCGTCGCACATTCATTGCTTGCTTGCACTTTGAGATTTATGCGTCGTCACTACACACATTAAGATGTTGCTTTTTCAAAATATAAACCATGCCACATGAGTCATAACATGTGCATATTACGTGGCATCACACCATTTTACGCAAATTACCTGTGTTGCGAAAATGGCGGACAGAGTGAGCAGTAGTATTCAATAATCACTTAGTAGTAAGTTCTTTGGCCGTGCAACCAGAGACAATGCAAACACTCCGGCCGACGCTTATAAAGGCATGCGCACACGCACACGATCGGTGCTGAGCTATCGGCTGAGCTGGTTGTCATTGTCTCTGGTCTAATGTTTTTTTACTTTTTTGTGTTACTTCGTGTGTATATTCTTTTCTTTGTTATTGTTTGTTAGGATTTTGTTAATTATTTATTTTATTATTATTATTCCATAGGCCGAAAACCTCTCGCCTCTTGGGCGGCAATGACCGGCAGATGCACATTTGGCCGGGTTCAGGGCAAAAGAGAGAGAAATCGGCGGACGATGCGTGCGGTATCAAGCACCACCGCTTTCTGCATCTTTGCTGGAAGCGAGCCGCCGATGAATCCCAGCCTTTTCAGGTGTGAACCTAATGTGGCTGGGATTAACCCGTTTGCCGATATAACAATTGGTATGATTTCAGTGGACGCCACTTCCCACATTTCGGTAACCTCGTGTACTAGGTCCAAGTACTTGCGTTGCTTTTCGGTCTCGGCCTTCACAAGGTTCTCGTCATGAGGGATAGTAACGTCCACTAAAAACACCTTCGATTGCGCCCGGTCCATCAGCACTATATCAGGCTTATTCGCAAGAATAGTCCTGTCAGTGATGATGGGCCGGTCCCAGTAGAGCCGGATACTGTCACTTTCGAGTACTGGCTCCGGCGAGTACTTATAATAGGGTAGTCTCTGGCTCACGAGACCGTACTTAAGGGCGAGCTCTTGGTGGAGAATTTTGGCTGCTTGGTTATGCCTGTGCAGATACTCAGTGTTAGCAAGAGCCGAACAACCCGAAACCACATGACGGAGTGATTCTCCAGGATGGCGACAGGCCCGACAAATGTCCACTGTGCCATCCTTTATGATGTACTTTCGGTAATTGTTCGTCCTGATAACCTGGTCTTGTATCGCACAAGCAAACCCCTCGGTTTCCCCAAAGAGGTCTCCAAAGCGCAGCCAATGCACGGAAGCTTTTCGGTCCACGTGGGGCTCGTGTAAAGCCTTGAAAAACCGTCCGTGCAGCTCTTTCCCTTTCCATACGGTCTCGCGATCAGAGACACTTAGTATCGCCGGCGGCTGCCATGACTCGTTGGCCAGATCAAGAGGGGTGAGTCCTTTATCACATTCTATGACATCACAATGCATCGTTGTGTCGGTCTTTGCTAGGAAATACGCTCTGAGGCTAGATACCTCGCGGTCGTGCATGGTTTTAGCACTTAACAGGCCTCGACCACCACATTTCCTCGGGATATACAGCCTCATGACCGACGATCTGGGGTGATGCATTCTATGTAGTGTCATAGTTGTGCGGACTTTCCGATCCAGAGCGTTTAGTTCGGTCTGAGTCCATCTGAGAATACCAAAGGTGTATAAGAGAATAGGCATAACCCATCCATTATAGGCTTTGACCTTGTTGACCCCCGACAAAGAACTATTAAGCACCTTTGTAAGGCGGTCGAAGAAGGCTTCACCAACAGACTGTTTTACGTCCGATTCCCTCAAACCTATACTCTGTGACATACCCAGATACCGGTACGTATCAGTTTCGGAAAGTGTTTGCAGTTGGACAACACCAAGGTTAACCTCCTGCGACCGAGTAATCTTTCCCCTCGTCACATGGATAACCGCACACTTATCAACCCCGAACTCCATTCTGATGGAGCCACTAAAATCAACAACAATGTTTAGTAGCTCCCTCAGCTTCGGAGCTGTTGGGGCTAACAGCTTCAGGTCATCCATGTAAAAAAGGTGCGACACCCGATCTCTCCCTCTCCGAAACTGAAATCCCGTCCCCGAATTCTCCAGCAATCTGCTTAGAGGGTTCAGGGCAAGGCAGAACCAAAGTGGACTCAGACAATCGCCCTGGTATATACCCCTCCTAATGCTTATTCGGTCTTCAGCATCCGCCATTCTCTCGCCCTGGAGACTAAGCATTGAACTCCATTGCTCCATACATTTCTCGAGGAAGTGTCGAACCGTATAATCAATTTTATACAGTTCGAGGACCCTCTTTAGCCATGTATGGGGGACTGAGTCAAATGCTTTTTTGTAGTCAATCCAGGCAGCAGAGAAGTTCCGGCGATTGCGTTTGACCAGTTGGCCAGCGACAGCATCTATGAGGAGAAGCTCCTTTGAACCGCGACTACCAGCCCGACATCCGTTCTGAGCGTCAGACATAAGACGATTCGCGTCTATATGATCACGAATTTTGGCGCTCAGAACGGATGTTAGTGTCTTATAGATGGTAGGCAGACACGTTATCGGGCGGTATTAACTCGGGTCCGCGGTGTTTTGTGTTTTAGGAGCTAGGTGAGTGACCCCAGTAGTGAGAAAGTTCGGGAGAGCTCCTGTCTCTAGCGCCTCCTGAAATTGGCGGGCCAAGGTAGCATGGCATACCGAGAATCCTTTTAGCCAGTAACTCTGCAGGCCATCCAGTCCCGGACTTTTCCAGTTCGGGGCTCGACGTACTGCAGTGGCTACGTCCTCATCAGTGATGAAGACAGGGTTCATCGGAGGAACTGATGCACACGCCTCCTCTATCGCGCCAATCCAGGGTCCTTCGCTGTGCTCCACTGGTGTTGACCAAAGGCCACGCCAAAAGCTTACAACTTCGGCCTTGTGCGGTCTTGCACCAGTGTTGCGAGGTTCAGAGCTCTCCAAGCGTTTGTAGAACTTTCTCTGGTCACTCCCGAAAAGGCGATTCTGCTCGTATCTCTCAACCCTTTCTGAGTACCTTCTGATACGCTTCGCCCACGCAGCGATCTTCTGCTTCAGCTCGTCGATGCGCTCCGTCAGTTTCCGAGCAAACTCTGGGTTAGCCAAATTAATTGTTATCCTAGAAAACTCCCTCCTGACAAAGCGCACAATCCTTGGCCTGGTATTGCCCGAGCGGAAGCACGTCAGTTTGCCGATGAGGACTCTGGCTTGCTCGATACGTTGTTCGATTCTCCTCTTCCAGGCTGGCACAGTATTACTCCTGCGAGTAGTACGTGCAGCACTTGGACTTGGTGCAACTCGGATGCCTGTGAATCGGCACACCGTCATTGCTGCACTGAAGAGAATCGTACTGGTATCAGCCAGGCCAGAGCTGCTCTCCAAATGCTGGGGCAGCATCTGGTTTACGGCCTCAACGACATCCCGGATCCGAACACTGAGTGGTAGCCTCGGAAGCCTTGGTCTCTCTTCCAGGGGAGTATTACTGTACTCCAAAATCGCCTCCTCTAACATCCCCCTCATTTGCTCTAAATCCTGGGCGACTATATCCGACGCGCCACCAGCTACCACCGGCTCGTCTTCGACTACCATATTCTCGCCGCCAGAAGGCTCTGGAGTGGCAGTCCGCTCAGTGGGTGCGGGTGGCGCGCAGGAAACAGCCTCGCTTCGCAATTGTTCGAGCTCAGTGGTGCTAAACATGTTAGACCGCAATATCCACCGAGCTCTATCCGACAGGTTTTGTTCGGCGACTGACAAATTTGGCTCCAGCTGCAGAAATGTGCGATGCATCCGTGCTCGATAACCTATCCTGCCGGTTTCTCCCTCTGTCGCTCCGTAGTAAGCGCGCATGAGGTTCGCATTCATTGCTGTATTCCACCTCATGCGCCTTGTACCTCCAGTGGCGGGCACCAATTGCTGGGGCTGGGAAGCCCCTGCTGGTGCCAAGCGCACTGAAGGCGATGATGGTGGTGACTGGGCAGGTGGTCGGCCCAGTCGGGTAGTGCTGGCGGCCCGCATGCTGCCACGTCCAGCGCCAGCTCCAGACGCGCCCCGGCGATCACCCCCAGGCAGCGGCCCTATGCGCTCTCTATATTCCGCCATCATCATAGTGAGCGAGATACCATCGGAGTCTCGCTCATTCCCTCCGAGGGAGCCGTCTTGACCCATTTCCCTGGGTAATGCGACTGGCACCGGCTCTAGCACCAGTCGCTAGGGTACAGACTGACTGCGCTGGTTAAGCAACTATCTGTCACTTAGTTGCTTAACCAGTGGGCGATGGGGTCGTCACTTCCCGACGCCTTTTTATTATTATTATTATTATTATTTTTTTATTTAATTATTTTTGATTGTTTGAGGCCCTCGCAGAATATCAGTGTCGTGGCAGCCTTAAGTTGCCACGGCGATTACTGAGCGAGGGTCCCTTTTGGCACGTTTATTTATTTTTATTTATAATATTATTATTAGTTCTGTGTCAATCTATGTTATTTTCATTTTCATGTTTGTGTCAATTTTGAGTGCCAAATAAATAATATTCTATTCTATTCTATTCTATTCTATCTTCATTTACGTCTGAATGTTCTTATCTCTGTGCGCTTCACATCGGGAGGGGCGGGAAGGGGCGGGGCGCGAGCGTCGCGCGCGTCGCCTAACATAGACTTACAAATGTCACGACAGTACAATAAAAGCTTGGAAAATCATGTTTAATTAATGTATTGAGTTATGATAAAACTCGTAGAACAAATGTTGTTTATGATGTATGTAGTCGTGCGAGGTTGTTGTTTTTTTTTCAAATAAGCCTGTATACAGGATGTACAAAAGAATGGAACACTTCTTAAAACCACGTGATCAGCTGGTCATATCAACAACTTTTCCTATGGGACCAACATCGAAATCGTGATTTTATTTTCAGATGCTCTAAACATTATCATCGAGGTATAAGAGGTAAGTTTGTATGGAGAAGCTGAAAAAAATAAACGATTTCGATGTTGCTCCCATAGAAAAAGTTGTTGTACATGACCAGCTGATTACGTGGTTTTAAGGAGTGTCCCATTCTCTTGTACACCCTGTATAATATATGTATGATATACATCCAGCGACAGCGGTAGCCCGTCGCAGGCGCGCGTTGCGTCGCGCCCGACGCTCGCCCCCCCGCGGCGCGGCGGGGGGAGAGCGCGCTCGGGACAGGACGCCTCAGTTGCGGCCCGCACAGCTGGCGCGCTGCCGGCTCATACTGCACGAGATTAATAGGAAGTTACAGGCTGTTACGTGGACGCCGCCGTCTTAAGCTGGAACCTTGTTAACACACCTAAGGTTGGCCTCAGAGCCTTGCTTTTGTACTGCCTCTGGCAGTTCTCGCTTCAAAAATGTACAATAGATATAATTCCATGTAAATAAAGATACCTTCAAATATGATAACAATTAAAAAACACTGGTTTTGCACAGACAGGGCTTTCTTATAAGCAGGCAGCCTGACAATTTGTCTACGATCGACTGACGGCTTTTTTTCACTTTTTGAACTCGTCAAGAGACTTGATAAATATCAAGCGGCCAGGGCGCGCGACCAGGGCGCTCGTCCAGGGCGCTGTAAAGACAAAATATTAAAAAAAAAAATTGGACAACATCACATACATTGCTCTGGACGTCTACTACAAAAAACGAAATCCGTCAATACGATAATCGTTTTGCGGATTGCTTACTATGAAACGTTTCGGATCCGATATCGGCGACGACGTTCGTTGTTTGACGAAGACATGACAAGACATTTGTTTTATTTTAACATTAAATAATCACAATAAATATCATAGAATCTTAAAAATTTGATGTATTGATCGTTTTAAGCAGTAAAATAAAAAAGCACGTTTATTGTTGCTTTTTTTTAAATGATTACCGGTTTTTTTCTATAAGTTCGGTAAATAGCAACTTAGTCATTCGTTTCACGAAGTCATTCCGAAATGTGTCTATGGATTCGATCGAAGCATTGAAATCCGATAGTGTTTCGTAGTAGGCTTATCGTTTGCGTATCGTTCGTGTTTCGTTTCGTCCGAAGCATCGTATATCGTTTTTCGTAGTAGACGTCCTGATCCTAAGGTAAGTTGCTTAAGCACTTGTGTTATAGAAGTCAGAAACAACGACAGTACCACAACACCCGCCCTGGCTGCTTGCCATATGTCTAATTAGCCTATTGCAGTCCACCGCTGTGTTCGTCGGTCCATCGGGCTGCCATATGTATGAAGTCTTTTTTATATTTTTGGTTATGATGCGTAAAGCGGGCCTTTTTATTGTCTGTGATGTGGTTGGGTCCGCGTTTTAGGTTTTAGCTCAATTATGTAAAATTTGTAATATCTATTTTTTGTTATTGTAATAATAATATTAGTGATAATTAAATGTAAATAAATACATAGGTTATAAATTGTAAATATGTTTCCATTTCACTGTGTCCTTCCTTCTTTCTTTTGCCTTGAATTTAGTTTTTTTGGTAAGTACAAAAACAAACAAAATAACCAGCCAAGTTCGAGTCGGAGTCGCGCACGAAGCCTTTATTGCCGAAGAATTTTATTGCCGCTATAACAACAAATACTGAAAAACAGAATACAATAAATATTTAAGGGGGCTTCTATACAACAAACGTGATTATTTTGCCGTTTTTATAGATAATGGTACGGAACCCTTCGTTTGCGAGTCCAACCCGCACGTGGCCGGTTTTAAGTAAATAAATTGTTTCTACAATCACATCAATTAGCTAGCCCCAAGCTAAGTATAGTGTACTACGGCGACTAGACAACGGATAAACATACATAACTACGTTTTATAAACATCCATGACTTAGGTGCTCGTGCTCATCACACAAATATTTGGCCCTCGCGGGATTTGAACCCGCAACCGCCAGGATTTGTAGTCCGGAGCGCGAAACAATACACCAAACGGTCGTAAACCTTATCCAAGACCTAGTGTTTAAAAAGAATTCCCAGACTGATGTTTAAGTTTAAACACACTCGAGCTCTGGCCTACAGTAATCGACTGAATAATTATGTTATTATTTTGCTTACAACTTCCGCTCAGTTACGCCGGCATAGGAACTCCAATTACACCACCTGTAACCCACAATCTGAGGACAAACACAGGCACATGCAAAGAGCACCGCCCTCCCTCCCTCAAATCGCTTGCAAATGTTAGTACCCAACATTGACATAAAAACCTCGACGCGCGTTTCGCCACTTCACTCGGCATCATCAGGAGAGATGTTGTTGACAAGCAAAATAATTACATTTTCATAATTAAATAATTATTTAGTTATGGATTTCCGCAAAGTAACGCCTGATTCTATCAATTTTAGTAATCGACTGGCTGTTCTGTAAAATCCTGTATGCCTATGCATTGAGGTATAATGCACTAGCGTACTAGAGAACACATCTCGAACTAATTTTTTCAGCCAAGAATTGTATAATAGTCCAGTGGACTTGTAAGACTACAAAGCTTCAGTCAGTGTCAATAATTGAAGTTGTCAAAACTGCTCCTTGATTGTTCAATACTTAGGTACAATGCTTGGCTGAAACATTTAGTTCAAGATGTGTTCTAGTACGCTAGTACGGACAACAGCTCGTCGACCTACCACAAAATGTCAAATTTTCTCATGTGAAAATGATCTCTATATATCAGGCTTAAAGTTGAAAATCTATTACAGAATTTTTGACTTTTGGGGTAGGACGACGAGCTGTTGTCCGTACTAGCGTACTAGAACACATCTTGTTGTCACGTCGACTTACCCCAAAAGTCAAAAATTCTCCAATAGATTTTCAACTTTAAGCCTGACATATAGAGTTCATTTTCAAATGAGAAAATTTGACATTTTGTGGTAGGTCGACGTGCTGTTGTCCGTACCTATGATTTATTGATAATGATTGGCACTCGTCGAGGTCATCATATCATAAGTCATAAGGTTAATTTTGTGTAGATAGATAGATATCAAGATGATAGTCACGTTGTGTTCTGGCGTTTGACTAGGTTAATTCAGTGTAGACTTCACGATGGTGGTAACACTGTGTGTGCTGGCGTTTGCATATCATGTTAATGGTGGTACCATCGATTCAGGGTAAGTATTTAGTATCTAATATTTAATATCCTGCAAGGTGAAGGTGTCTCCCTCCGCTTCGTGAAGGAAGCGGTTCTCAATACTTATACAGAAGCGTATCTTTGAAGCATTCGAATTAGTAACTTTGATTATAAACATGTCTAGAAGAGTGTATGGTGCTCCAATTGTCACCAAAAGAACAAGCCAGATTTGAGTGAGTACCAACTATGGTTACTATGATAACAATTATGGGTTGCTATGGTAACAAGCGTGCCACTGGGCGGGCGAAATAAACTTTGGCGCCAACAGTTGGCTTATATATATTTTGACGTTTATGACACAGATATCTTTATAACTTATCCCGCAAGGTGTCTCTCTCCGCTTTGTTAAGGAAGCGGTGCTCAATACTTATACAGAGACGTATCTTTGTAGCATTCGAATTAGTAATCACAATTCGCATACGAATTCACGAGTACCTACCTCCTATCGTATACGAACTCCTATGAAATTGTACACTATTATTGGGATTTCGTATGCGAATTGGAATTCGAACGCTTTTTAATACGCAAAAGGGTTGGGTTACTGGGTTTTGACAAAAATACAAGTCTGATTTTAAAGAAAAAAAAAATAAGCCATCCAAAATTAAAACTTTTTTTGCTCTATTTACCTATAGTACCTACAAGTTTAGTTTACAGAAGTTACAGAAATAATTCATTGTAATAATTTAGTAATAAGTAGGTACGGGCATTAGATTAAAGAAAAAAATATCGATTAACTTTTTTTTTTCATTAAATCAATGCTCGTTACAGCGCGGCGCTTACATGAAGGTACTGATTGATTACTTACTATTTAAAAATTATGTACGGACAACAGCACGTCGACCTACCACAAAATGTCAATTTTTCTCATTTGAAAATGAACTCTATCTGTCAGGCTTAAAGTTGAAAATCTATTGGAGAATTTTTGACTTTTGGGGTAGGTCGACGTGCTGTTGACTGTACAATAAACGGATTGATAAACGAATTCTTTTTATTATTTTTTCTGTATTATATACTTGACTCTGATTATGAACCAGCCCCTAAATACTTTTTTTTTTTACATCCTGTATACGAAACAGCTACAGCGAAATGTAGTGGGTTTCTTTGCTTAATTTTATCAAAAAAAAAAAACTTACGCGGGCTCCAAAGCAGAAGTTCCAAACCATAGGCCTTGCCATTTATTATTAATCTGTGCCATAGGACCTAAGAATAGGCCTTATTAGGGACCTAAGGAGCCAGTAGTAAAACTTCAGCCTTGATGGCAATGATGGCCAACCCTAAATAATTCAAATAGGTATGTCTATTTGTACTAAATTTATTTTAATACAAAAATTATAACAATATCCTTTTTTAAACAATATAATGATTTTTATGCTGTAACATAAATCTCTTTTTTATAGTCGGGTAGGCATGAACGCAACGCAACTTAACAAAAAAAATGTAGCCACTGAACCATTATAAGTCGATGCACTGAACGCACTTTTAAATGTCAATGATCAGCTGTCGCCTGTCAGCTGTCCTGCCTGCCTGTCTGTCAGTTTTAAAAGAGCTTGTTCTCTTCGGAAAAAAAAATATTATCGTGACAAACTTTTCTTAAGTAGCACATACGTAGTTCATATTTCTCATACATTTCTCGTTCCGCAATTGTAACCAAGTGGAAGTAAGTAAACAAACACTACATGTTGTTACATAAGAACACAACCAACAAGTGATAAAATACAATGTATTGAAAGAAAAGTGAAATACTATTTCAATTAAAAAAGGTAGGTGGCCTACGTTTATTGAATAAGATCCTCAGTCTTAACAATAATCTTTGTGATCATTTGGTCAGTAACTATCCATCCATGTGTGTTAGGTAAGAAGAATCAAATTACCGACGTAGATACTTAACCTATTGATTTTATCTTATCTCGAAACATTTCTAACCTGTGTTTCCTCTATAATCTATTAAATTTTATGATCAAGAAATACATAAAAACTGTACAAATCAGCTACAACACTAATAATAGTTTAAGTGACTGGTAACTTACAAAAGGTATTTTATTTATTGCTACATACTTAATCAATTGTAATTAATTAAACTTATAATAAGTTAATACTAGTGCTGAGGTTAGTGTCTTACTCCTTGTGAGAAAAATCGAATCATTAGATGGAAATTTTTGTCTATAAAGAATGAAGTGATTGTTAGATAAGGTTATAATTTGCGCATAATCGTGGGGACAGTGACCGGTCACTGTCTCCTAAACAAACACCTTTATACCATAGGCAACACAGACAGCCCTTTCTGCAGGGCTTGTCTAACTACAGATGAAACCGCCGCCCACGTAGTCCTGGAATGCGAGGCGGTAGCATCACATCGCAATGAAATCCTTGAAAACCCAAGGTCGCTCCGCGAAGCCTGTGAAAAACCCAGAAAACTTCTGCGCCTCTGGGCGGAGCTAGGCTGGTTGCAACCGTAACCATCACATCCCCCACGTACAAAGGACTGACTTTGAGTCTAAGTGCGGAAAAGGGAGTCCACTCTCATACTCATACTCATACTAGATAAGGTTATCTATGCCACGATTGACTCCTTATTCCTTATCTATTAAAAAAGTTATAATTAAGAAAGTCCGTATCGACTTCATAGAGTCCTTATAGAGTCAAATTTACATAAGTTTCATAAACAGAAACCATTAATGTAATTGTTTGTTGTCCTAAATAAATTAAAAATTGAAATTAAGAAATGACTTTTCTTGTTAGCTAGTTGATTTTTTACTTAACTAAAAAACAAGTGAAACAAAGCAAATAATCAGAACGCAATTAATTAGTTTATTGTTTGTATCAATTTAAATATATATCACTTGTAAGTAATTGACATTAAAATGTGTTTAGCTTATGAATAAGTGAATTGTAAAATTTTCAATAAAATTAGAATTCTACTGCACATCAGGTCACATCACTGATTGCATATTTATTATTTAATTGGTAAACAAAGACATTTAGTTTTCTATATCAAAAGATTATAGTCCATGGTGTAATGTTCATTTACTTGATCGATCACTAGCTATTTTCTTAATTATTCTTGATAAGAACTTAATCACCAATTTATAACAAAATAAGGATTAAACTTTTTGCTCTTTAGGGTTCCATACCCAAAGGGTAAAATGGTGCCCTATTACTAAGGCTCCGCTGTCCGTCTGTCTGTCTGTCCGTCTGTCACCAGGCTGTATCTCTTGAACCGTGATAGTTAGAGAGTTGAAATTTTCACAGATGATGTATAAATATAAGGGGGGTCCCATAAAACAAACGATTTTTTTTTTCCGTTTTTATAGAAAATGGTATAGAACCCTTCGTTCGCGAGTCTGTCTCGCACTTAGCCAGTTTTTTTATTAGAATAATGCTAGCTAAGAGAGAGAAGAGAAGAGCTAGAAAAGGTGTTAATATTATCCGGGATAACTAAGGTTTATTTTTTGATCATGTTTATCTACCCACTATGAAGGCAGGGCCTCTCTGGTTCTGGGTTTAAGCTGTGATGTTGGTGGTTGTGAATGGATAGTAGCTTAGCTTCATCATCATCATCATTTCAGCCACAGGACGTCCACTGCTAAACATTGGCTTCCCCAGTGACTTCCTGCAACCTTTACCAGGTTGTCTGTCCACCTTGTGGGTGACGGCTGACAGGCGATGGGGCAGAAACGTTCTGGAATGGAGGCCACATTCCAGCAAGCGCAGCTTAGCTTAAAGCATGATCTAAGGCAGTGTTTCCCAACCTGTGCGTCTAAACTGTTTAATGTGTCCGCGGATTGTAGGTATTTGGCGTTAGGGGTCCGACATTGAAAAAGGTTAAGAAACACTGATCTAAGGGATAGCCTTTTCATTACTCTGGCTAAGCGCAAGTCTACAAAGACCAGCCTAGTATGAATATAATACAAGCCCTGGCATGAATCTTGAGCGCTGGGGCAAAGAGTGGGGATTGTTTTGCGCTATCTACGAGACGATCATCGTATCAGAGACGCGTGCGCGAAGCTAAAACCAATCATAGCCGGCGGTGAAGGCGCGTCGCACGTCTAGCTAATCGCGTAATGGTTATTGTCTTCTGCGCATCTTTCGCCCAGTTTTTATTATACG
Organism: Anania fuscalis; assembly: GCA_950371115.1. Classification (NCBI taxonomy): domain Eukaryota; kingdom Metazoa; phylum Arthropoda; class Insecta; order Lepidoptera; family Crambidae; genus Anania; species Anania fuscalis. Next base: position 1,111,368 of record OX493354.1, read on the forward strand.
TGCCGTTAGTTGTACAATTTAACTTTCTTTTTAGCCAAGAGATGTCGCCATACGACACAATAGTCATCAGCCGGCCATCCTAGCATGACCACCAAAACACGATATAGCGTTTTATCGACACCCAACTCTTAAAATATGATTTTTTATCAAAACAGCGAGCGTGACCGTGACGTCACCGGTACGGACATGCTCGTTGTTTCGATAACAGATCGCGATTGCGGCAATGTATATCATATTTTGACAGTTAGATGACGATAAATCGCTATATCACATCATATCATATCGTATTGTTGTTGTTGCTAGGGGGTCAGTATTCTTGATACAATTTAAATCTCTTTTTAGCCAAGAGATGGCGCCATACGACACAATAGTCATCGGTTTAGGCGCGGCAGGCGCGGCGGCCGCGTCCACGCTCGCGAAGGCCGGGAGAAGAGTGTTAGGGCTCGAAGCCCAAGACAGGGTCGGGGGGCGGATCAACACTGTGCCATTCGGAGACGGCGTCGTGGAACTGGGTGCGGAATGGTGAGTGGTTTGATTATTGTTACATTGAAATTCAGTTACGCTGTCGATAATATTATTTATATATAAACTTATATATATATAGTATGTATCTGTTCTGTGCATATTTATTTACGTAAGCATATTAGTATGTAGTGTTACTTGAATGTAAGATATATCAGTAACTAGAAGCTCCGCCACAAACTACATTATCTGCATTACCTCAAGGTTGACTGGTAGAGAATGCTGTATAGCATTAAGTCCGCCAATTGTACTCACCTGTGCAATAAAGTTTAAATAAATAAATAAATATCGATTGCTAAATATACCAATTCTAATATAGAGCAATACCTACTATTGGTAATATCGCACCATATTACTATCGAATGATACTGTTGAGAAGAAAGACGCCAGGAGAATTTGTTTGGTAGGTGTTTATTGGTAGGACCGCAGGAGTCAAAGAGAGCGAAATACAGCGCAGTTCAGTTTTTATCACAGTTACACAAACCAAAGCAGTTCCTAAAAGTTGTAGCGCCATCTGTGGTAATTTGGTAGGACCGAGAGCTATTTTACAGGCCGGGCTGAACAGATACGATTGAATGTGATAGATTCTTAATTTTGTGTAAAACCCATAGATGGCGCTTTACAAGGTTAATTAAATTATAATTATTGTAAGTTTACAACAGATACTATGATCTTGGAATTAAAAATACATACGTATTTTTTTTTCCAAAACAATCTTTTCTTTTTTGTGTATAATGGACATTAAGGTAAATTGTTAACCAATTTTAAAAATAACCTATTAATAAGGATTTTGTGTAATTTGCCCACATGATATATGACCACGAATTTCCCGGCAACAGCTATTAAATACAAAATAAATTAATGTCCAGCTGCACGCACGGAAAATTTTCACTTTCCGCGTGCGAGCGAGACCGCGGTACAAGCGATAGGAAGGCACGATCGGCCTAAGCGTTCTGTTTGTGACGCATCTATCTCTCTTCCACTCCACCGGCCTATGCGTCCGAGTAGCATCAATGTTTTCTGACGTTATCACGTAAAATTAACGTCCATAAACCGACTTTACAGACAACCAATTTTACCTATCGTAGGATACACGGCACGCACCCCAGCCCAGTCTACGACCTAGCAATCGAGAACAACGTCAGCCTGATCGAGCAGGACATATCCATGGAGGTGTTCATGTCAGACGGCACTCTAGCCGACAAGGAGCTGGTGAACGAACTGCTCAACTTCGCGCTGCAAGTCGTGGACGAGCCGCCTGAGACGCCTGAACCTCTGGGACAGCATATCACTAAGAGGTGGGCGTCTCTTTCACTCATTTTCTTTTCAGCGATTTGTCTCTTTCTTAGTCGACCGTGATCCGAGATGCAGGTCTTCATACGCGGCATCGATGTGGAGTGCTAGGTCAAAGAGTGGGGAACGCTTTGTGCATCTTGAGAGGCGTATCGTATCAGAGACGCGTGTGCGCGGAGCTAACAACCAATCACGGCCGGCGGTGCAGGCGCGGCGTGCGACTAGCCAATCACGTAATCGTAACGGTCTTCTGTGCAACTTTCGCCCAGCGCTCAACTTTCGTACCGCTAGTTGTACCTAATTACATTTGAACCGAATGCCATTAGACCTCCGAATCGATCCATTTTTAGGGTTTCGTACCCAAAGGGTATATTTTGTAGCATTAACTGACATTGTATGCCCGAGTGGCGGAACACAGCTGATCTGTAATAACTTATTTATTCTATGACCTTTATCTACCTGTGATTCACAATAAAGATATTTTGAATTTGAATTTGTAAAACGAGACCCTATTACTAAAGCTCCGCTGTCCGTCTGTCCGTCCGTCCTAAACAAATACTAAAATAAATATTTAAGTGGCCTCCCATAAAACAAACGTGATTTTTTTGCCGTTTTTGTAGATATTGGTACGGAACCCTTCGTGCGCGAAGTCCAACTCGCACTTGGCCGGTTTTTTCAATATATATAAGAAGAAAAACGTTATCTTATATATAAAATTCTCGTGTCACAATGTTCGTTCCCGTACTCCTCCGAAACGGCTTGACCGATTCTCATGAAATTTTGTGAGCATATTGAGTAGGTCTGAGAATCGGCTAACATCTATTTTTCATACCCCTTAGTGATAAAAATTATTTATATGGCAAAACAACGTTTGCCCGGTCAGCTAGTACTTTTAATAACATCGTAATAAAAAATTCCCAGATTAATGGACCACATCAGAAGTAAACACCCCTCCATCCTCAACGACCGAGGCTTCATAACGGAACTGCTAGCGTTCCTAGACCTCATGATAGACAACTACGAGGCGACCGACTCGTGGAACGACATCACCACCGAGAGCAGGTACGAGTGGCTGGAGGGGCACCAGCACGTCAGCTGGCATAAACACGGGTACAAGACGCTCTTCGAGATACTATTGGTGAGTAAAATGTCATCATACATACACACACACACTCTCACTCACTCGCTCACTCACTCACCACTCACTCACTCACTCACCACTCACTCACACACTCACCACTCACTCACACACTCACCACTCACTCACACACTCACCACTCACTCACTTACTCACACACACACACACACACACACACACACACACACACACACACACACACACACACACACACACTCAGTTACTCACTCAGTTACTCACTCACTCACTCAAACACACAAATACATATTATTGGTAAGCCTTCATCTCACACGCATCAACAGACGCATTCACACTAGCAAAAACCGCGTTAACACGCTTACACGCATAATCATACACACTCAAATACTTACACCCAGAAAGAGAGAGATGAATAGAGCGAGAGAGAGAGACAGGCGACCGACTCGTGGAACGACATCACCACCGAGAGCAGGTACGAGTGGCTGGAGGGGCACCAGCACGTCAGCTGGCATAAACACGGGTACAAGACGCTCTTCGAGATACTATTGGTGAGTAAAATGTCATCATACATACACACACACACTCCCACTCACTCGCTCACTCACTCACTCACTCACTCACTCACTCACTCACTCACTCACTCACTTACACACACACACACACACACACACACACACACACACACACACACACACACACACACACACACACACACACACACACACACACACACACACACACACACACACACACACACTCAGTTACTCAAACACACAAATACATATTATTGGTAAGCCTTCATATCACACGCATCAACAGACGCATTCACACTAGCAAAAACCGCGTTAACACGCTTGAATAGAGCGAGAAAGAGAGCGATGAATAGAGCGAGAGAGAGACAGGCGACCGAATCGTGGAACGACATCACCACCGAGAGCAGGTACGAGTGGCTGGAGGGGCACCAGCACGTCAGCTGGCATAAACACGGGTACAAGACGCTCTTCGAGATACTATTGGTGAGTTGATTGTCATCATACATACACACACGCATTGTATACACGCAGAGAGGGAGAGAGACAGACAGATCATTAGAATAGTTTGTTACGGGATTGCTACCATGTACCTTATTTTTGAGTTCCCGATATTTCGGCACTGTTGCAAGCGCCATGATCACGGAGTAACTGAAGATCTTGCGGGTAAGTTGTTAGGGGCAAACATATCGGTCTACCCTCTTTCGCTGTCTTTTATTGCACGCGTCGGTACCATTGTCTACAAACTCACTATTTTCTCGCACCTGTTCTCGACACACAACACTAACAGTATCTGACCGCGACACAGCAGTTTGTTGTTTTTTCTGGTTTTTGCACATACGAATCACTGGATTCCAGACACTTGACAAATTAAACCCATCCTCGCGATTGAAATTTTTGTACTTTGTAATTTCAATCGCTTCCCTGACCATTCTTGGTATGTAGTGGCGTTGTGTATATATCGGCCAAACAAAACGTACCATAGCGTGCCGAATGAAGGAACACATAAAAGCGGTCAAAAACAACGACAAACAGAAATCGGCAATCGCGGAACATTTGTTGGAATCAGGTCTCAATCACTGGATTGAGTTTCACAACCCTCAGATCATTGCGACAGAACGCCACTACATACCAAGAATGGTCAGGGAAGCGATTGAAATTACAAAGTACAAAAATTTCAATCGCGAGGATGGGTTTAAATAGTCAAGTGTCTGGAATCCAGTGATTCGTATGTGCAAAAACCGGAAAAAACAACAAACTGCTGTTTCGCGGTCAGATACTGTTAGTGTTGTGTGTCGAGAACAGGTGCGAGAAAATAGTGAGTTTGTAGACAATGGTACCGACGCGTGCAATAAAAGACAGCGAAAGAGGGTAGACCGATATGTTTGCCCTTAACAACTTACCCGCAAGATCTTCAGTTACTCCGTGATCATGGCGCTTGCAACAGTGCCGAAATATCGGGAACTCAAAAATAAGGTACATGGTAGCAATCCCGTAACAAACTATTCTAATGTTAGTGACCATGAAAGTTTAAAACAATAGACAGACAGATCAGTTGGACCAGTCAGGAGCATTAGCCCGTCAGCTGGCACAGGATTGGATACAAAGCGCTCTTTGAGATATTATTGGAGAGGAGAGTCTTCATCATACACATACGCACCTCAGACGCTAGCACACACACACACACACACACACAATTTTTTTTGAACATTGTTTATTTAAAAATGCCCACTGAATTCAAAGCAATTAAAAAAAAAGTTGTGTGATAAATACAAGTGTTTTATACTGAAGTCATGTATGTTTGTACAACTAACGGCACGGAAGTTGATCGCTGTGCGAAAGTTGCGCAGAAAACCATTACGATTACGTGATTGGCTAGTCGCGCGCCGCGCCTGCACCGCCGGCCGTGATTGGTTGTTAGCTCCGCGCACACGCGTCTCTGATACGATGATCGTCTCGTAAGATGCGCGAAGCGATCCCCACTCTTTGCCGCAGCGCCAATAAAGAAAAGTTCGTTTTCCACATTGACCCGACCGGGGACCGAACCCGAATCCTCGCTCGCTACTCGGCTACAGAGGTCGTCATGATATTATGTTTATTGAAAGATTTTTATTGTATTTTATTATTAATTGTCCCCAGAATACATACAACAACGGCCCCGGCCTACCCACACTTACAATCAAACTGAACACCGAGGTATCTCAGATAATCTGGCCCCAAGATCCTGACAGTAAGGTGGTGGTCAAGTGCAAAGATGGCGCCGAGTACACAGCTGATAATGTCATTGTGACTGTGTCTGTTGGAGTGCTGAAGGAGAGGTAAGAATAAAAATAATTCTAAGACATCATTTATTAAATCGGACACCTTACTTTAGGCCTGATAACCCAGTAAAAAACAATGGGCTAGTTTCCATAAAAAAATCTTAGTCCGTCAGTTGGATTAACAGAAAATATTGGACACGTATTTTTTCTTTTCTCAATCAAACAAAAAATGATCAAGATACAGCCCGTTAAAGTTCCGCGTAACGTCACACCTTGCGACACTTTTTAGCAAGGCGTGACGTCACGTGCTCACTTTGATGCGCTTTATCTTCCTCATTTTTTGTTTGATTAACAAAAGAAAAAATATGGGTCCAATATTTTTTGGTATTCTAATTGACGGACTAAATAGAATAATCTTTTTTTGACCCAGGAAACTAGCCTATTATTATGAGAATCGGATTTTTGTTTGCTTCAAAATTGATAAAAAATTAGGCAGTTGAAGCCGGTAAAAAAGATGTCATAGCTTGCTATTACTATACAAATTATAAGGCAGAGGTGCGTTTTAGCAGGACATAAAGAGTATGTCAATTGATTGGTGGTGTCAACTAGCTTGTTTTCCCGCCGTCGTAAGAAAAAAGATCACAATGTTTTTTAAAAGTGTCTTAAATTAAATGTCTCTGATCCCGAATATATTTATACGTACCTCGATTTTACAGAAAATGTTACTTGTGCCCTTTTTCGTTACGACGGCAGCGTTGTTTGTCCAAGGGAGATGCCTTATACTAGGCCAGGGCTATACATGTTACACTATCTCAAAAAAAAAAATGGAAATTTTACTGATTCTGGTAATATTTTTTTTATGTAATACTTACCTTCATCCATCCATCCATCAGCCGAAAGACGTCCACTGCTGGACATAGGCCTCCCCCAATACTTACTTAATAAATACTTACATTAATGGTTTTAAATTAAACACAAGGCAGGCAAGATCGTAACTTATAATCTTTGATAAGACAAACGTCATCTAAATGTCAGTTATGTTCTCTTCCGCCGTTATGTATTTATTGCAGTTGTGGAAGCAGATTTTTGCAATTTGATTGAAAAATTTTTATTCCTTCCAAAAAACTAAGTAGTTTTAAAGAAATTGGATAGTTAAAAACTGTTCCTCGAATTATTACCTATTTTTTCGTATACTGTAATGGACCTGGCCCGACTCCAAACATTTTGGGATATCTCCTTTGACAATTAGTTGTCAAATGACTTAGTTGCTGTTCATGTCTATTTTTTTTTCGGAAAACCCTTTCCAATTTTTCTTTGTACAGCAACAGCACGTCGACCTACCCAAAAAGTCAAAAATTCTCCAAAAGATTTTCAACTTTAAGCCTGATTTATAGAGATCATTCTCAAATGAGAAAATTTGACATTTTGTGGTAGGTCCACGAGCTGTTGTCCGTAAAAACTTTGTCCTGACAATTACGAATAATAAAGTAATCAACGCAGAAAAAACCGCGGACAGAAGCTAGTTCGACTATAAGAAGTAACATGTTTGACGATCTCCATAGCTGAGAGGTTAACAAGCCGGACTTGTTGTCGCCATCTCTGAGATCCCGGGTTCGATTCCCGCCCGAGTCAATGTAGATAACTTTCTATATTGGCTCGGGTCTGGGTGTTGTGGTACCGTCGTTGTTTCTTATTTCTATAACACAAGTGCTTTAGCTACTTACCAGATCAGAGCAATGTATGTGATGTTGTCCAATATAAAAAAATGAAAAAAAAAATATCGCCTTCTGATTTAAAGCCCCTTCACACTGACGTTTTTTCAACAAAAGCGTTCGTCGAACGTACACTAGCGCCTAGCGGCTTAACTTTTTTAGTTTTTATGATAGACATTTGAAAGTTGGTTTTTACGATTGCTTTTCACCTATATAGTCACAGGTTAACAGGATGAACACTAATAAAATCGGACCTTATATTCCTCGTTTACCCTCTTCACGTTTTCTTTTTCATTAGGATAGGAATCGATGTCCGTCACCGTATTACTTAGGGCCAGCGTAAACTATTTATTTTATTTTATTAGAAAACTCAACAACTTTACTTATAAGTAGACATTACATTTTATTTTTTTTGTTTTTAATAGAATAGAATAGAAAATCATTTATTTGGTACAAGACATACACATATATAAAAATCTTATCAAAAAACTTTTTAGCAATTATCTAAGATTTTTAATACTTGAAAAAAATCGTCCGCCTCAGGTTTTTGACAGAGCTTTTGACAGGGCTTTGGTAGCGGGAACCTCTTGAAAGATTTCGTCGAGTCGGCTAACGTCTCGGTAGCTTAGTGGTAAAGCACTCGCCCGGTATGCGATGGACGTGGGTTCGGATCCCACCTGAGGCGGACGATAAAAATCTAAGTAGAAATTACATTAAATCTAAAAAATATCCTAGCCAATTAAAGAGTTCCATCATTTTTGCGTAAGGTAACATCGTTAGAGCAGCAGATTAAAAAGTTAAATTTAAAACAAACTTTCTAAAGAAATTCTAAATAATGGAATACTTAGGTTTTACTTAAATTACTAAATAAGCAATCAAATAACTAAGCCCTAGCTTTTATGATGTACGGTTAAAAATGGCAGCCCGTGTCATCGTTCGCTATAGTTTTGTTCTGTAAATGATTATATAAATGATAAAATTATTTGGAAATAAATACTGCCCTGTTCGCACAGGTACATTTATCTTGTAATGTAAACTATATACTATTTAAAAAGAGGCTGACAATAGTGACCGAGTTTCTTGCGCTACTTCTTCTCGGCGCTAGCCCAAAATTGTCCCGAAGTAGTGGTAGGGAAAAAAATATTGGGACGTGTAAAAGCGCTTAGTTTAAGCCTATTTACAGAAATAAATTGGTTTTATTGGTTTTATTATTGGTTTTATTGGTTTTTATTGGTTCTGACATGCCATTTTCAACGTAAAGTCGTAATTATTAGGGTTTAGTTTTAATTTTTATTTTCTGTGATAAGATGAAAGTATCCTTGCTTGTTTATTTTGTCAACTGCGTGATCTAATACGAGTAGTATACTAATGTTTAAAATTATTACCGATAAATCAAAAATCGGCCAAGTGCGAGTCAGACTCGCGCACGAATGGTTCCGCACCATTATTTATAAAAACGGGCCAAAAATATCACGTTTGTTGTATGGGAGCCCCCTTAAATGTTTATTTTATTCTGGTTTTTAGTATTGGTTGTTGTAGCGGCAACAGAAATACATCATTTGTGAAAATTTCAACTGTCTAACTATCTGGGTTCATGAGTTACAGCCTGGTGACAGACGGACAGACAGACGGACATCGAAGCCTCAGTAATAGGGTCCCGTTTTACCCTTTGGGTACGGAACCCTAAAAATGAATCACCAATAGTGTCGGCAGTGTTTCCCAACCTGTAGTTGTGTGAGTCTTAAATAGAAAAAAAAGTAATATTAGAAGAGCTTTAATAACGCCCGAGTGTTTTAGGGGGCCCCTAATTTTTGGGGCAGATTATACTTAGTTAAATGTTACCGACAACGATTGTTTAAATATATCTATGATTATTAGACGACGGTAGCCGAGAGGCGACCACGCCGGACTACTCGTATATGGCGTCGCCATCTCTGAGGTTCCGCATTCGATCCCCGGTCGGGTCAATGTAGAAAACGATATTTTCTATTGTCTCAGGTCTGGGTATTGTGGTTCCGTCGTTGCTTCTGATTTCTATGATACAAGTGCTTTAGCTACTTACCATAGGATCAGAGCAATATATGTATGTTATATTCTCCAATATTTATTTATTTACTAACTGTTGCCCGCGACTTCGCTCGCCTGATCATTAGTTTATTCAATGTATCTCACAGGATCATTTATCGGAGATAAAAAGTATCCTATATGTTAATCCAGATCATATTCTATATTTGTGCAAAATTTCATCCAAATCCGTTCAGTAGTTTTTGCGTGAAAGAGTAACAAACATCCATCCATACTTACAAACTTTCGTATTTATAATATAAGTAGGATTATTATTTATTTAAATATAGATTATGCATCTTTTGTCCCTTTCAGACACTCCGCCCTATTCTCACCACCCATCCCCCAAGACAAAGTTGACTCAATCGCCCACCTTACCATGGGTCTCTTAGGCAAGGTCATACTCCTATTCCCAAATCAATGGTGGCCGAAACACCACTCCTTCTTCGGGTTTCTGTGGAGGCCAGAAGATAAACAGAAGGTCACAGAAGATGCATGGAGTCTAAGACTTATTGCTGCTAGCAACCCCACGGGATGCGAAAATGCATTGACCATGTGGACTAGCGGGGAAGTTGGACGATTGGTTAGTAGTTAACATAATGTTGCCATTAAAGAGGAGTTTAGCTCAAATAATGATTTTGCTGTATATAAGGTCCGATTTTATTAGTGTACATCCTGTTAACCTGTGACTATATAGGTGAAAAGAAATCGTAAAAACCAATTTTGGTCTTTGTAGTCAACAGACAAAAAATCGAAAATGTATTTTATAAAAATAAAATACTAGCTTAACATAATTTGTTAATATCATGTTCTGTTTACTTATTGTTTTATCTGATTGATTTACGATTGGCAACTCAGCAGAAAGTATAGTTAAGTGATTATTTTATTTAGGGGCATAAGTTATGCCGCATAAAGGTTCTACCTCTGAAGAGCCCACATAACCTCTTAATCAGTAATCAAATAATCACTACTGGCAAGACCAAACACGTGGGTTGCCAGTTATAAAAAGAAGAAGAACACCAATCTCAATGCGCCACCTAGCGAGATATTGCATTGTGGTTCACAATTGGTTATAATTATAACGGGATATTTAATAAGCGCTATTTTCATGCTTCGTTGGGAGCGCATTTACCATGGTGATTATATAATCATTTGTCACGAATGAGGCAGCTTCTCAAATATAAGACTAGGATATATTTGATTTTATTTGTAAAACATCAACAACCTCGTAAGACTAGGTAGCTCAGATCATATTAAAATATTTATTATTTATTTTAATTATACAAAAATAAATATCAATTTAATATTACGTCTAAATGTTCTTATCTGTTGTGCCCAACGCAGCGCGCGCGTTTCGCACGTCGCGGTCAGCTTTTCGTATGTGAATGGAACATAGACTTACAAATGTCACGACAGTGCAATAAAATGTAGGAAATTCATTTTTAATTAATGTATTGAGTTATGATAAAACTCGTAGAACAAATGTTGTTGTTTATGATGTTACCTATCTAGTCGTGCGACGTTGTTGATGTTTTTCAATTAGCCCTATATGTCGTACTTCTAAAGAATTTATTATCATATCGTAAAGTCAAGTAGGTCATGCTTGAATTGTGGTTGTGAATATCTATACAGGGTGTCCTGAATATTGCGTCATGATGGATTCGGGACCCATCCTCATAGCCTGTTATATTTATTAATACTTCGGATACTTTTTTATGATAACTTTTTTTTATTTAAACGACAAATTCACAAAATTGTATAAAGTATCCGAAGTATTATATAAGGTCCGATTTTATTAGTGTACATCCTGTTAACCTGTGACTATATAGGTGAAAAGCCACCGTAAAAACCAATTTTCAAATGTGTACCATTAAAACTAAAAAAGTTAAAAATTAAAATCAAAATCAACAACATTGTCTTTATATTGCATAAACTCGTCCTATTTTTGGTACGTTTAACCATCTGATTATCCGTCTTATTCCTTCCCCTTGTACAGAGCGAGAAAGAGTTGAAGATACGACGATTTTATGCAATATGAAGTCGATGTTGTTATTTTGTAATTTATTTTTAACTTTTTTAGTTTTTATGATAGACATTTAAAAGTTGGTTTTTACGATTGCTTTTCACCTATATAGTCACAGGTTAACAGGATGAACACTATAACATCGGACCTTATATATAATACTTCGGATACTATTTATAATAACTTATTTTTATTTAATCAACAATACAACATCTTACCAGCTATTATCTAAATATAACAGGCCCAAATCATCAATATGTTTTTTTCGAGATTTTGTATACTTTTTTTGATAACGAGACATTATTAGGCACAGAGACATAATTATTGAGATACATCCTAGATTTTAACCCTTTCCTATATCCAACATACTCTAAGTAATACATATTTTTAATTTGAAAAAAAGACAACTCGCCCATGTCGGGATTTGAACCCTTATCTCCTGCTTAGCGCGCAGGCGCTTTACCAATTAAGCTACAGGGACATATCTCGACCGGACGAAATTTGTCTTATCAATTTATTTGTGACATGTATATGTATTCCACATATTGGCAAAGTTATTGCTAAAAAAAATACATAAAAATACTCTAAGTAGCCAAAACCGTAACCTATCCTATACCCCAACCTTATTTCATATTTCCACTTTATTTTCTAACGGTTTCTTATTTACTGATATATCTAGGCCGTAAATGATTTAAATAATAATAATAAAATCTTTATTTGCCTCAAAACATGGTATTCTAGGTGGAACAATTTAGTAGGTGCGCATGTCTTGCTATATAAGGTCCGATTTTATTAGTGTTCATCCTGTTAACCTGTGCCTATGCAGGTGAAAAGCAATCGTAAAAACCAATTTTCAAATGTGTACCATAAAAACTAAAAAAGTTAAAAATCAACAACATTGACTTCATATTGCATAAACTCGTCCTATCTTTGCTACGTTTAACCATCTGATTATCCGTCTTATTCCTTCCCCTTGTACAGAGCGAGAAAGAGTTGAAGATAGGACGAGTTTATGCAATATGAAGTCGATGTTTTTATTTTGTAATTTATTTTTAACTTTCTTAGTTTTTATGATAGACATTTAAAAATTGGTTTTTACGACTGCTTTTCACCTATATAGTCACAGGTTAACAGGATGAACACTAATAAAATCGGACCTTATATTTGTATAGCAACTTCATTTCTTAATTTGAGTTTTAACTCGAACATCGTGGTGATGTGTTGTGCGTGTACAATATAGTTTCTAGGGTTCCGTACCTCAAAACGAAAAAATCTTATAGGATCACTTTGTAGCCCGTCCGTCCGTCTGTCCATCAAGACCCTTTATCTCGTAAACGCGTGGAGGTATCTAGTTGAAATTAAAACGTTATACTCAGGTATACAGTCTTCTGAAGCTGTAAAAAAATCAAACTTTTAAGTTTACGTAAAAAAAAGATACGGCCGAAAAAACATTTATGTGTTTACACTTCTTTTAAAAATACCCCTATGTGGTCACTTAAAGATGAAAACTATAGATTTTTTTGTCATAATTTTCACACTATTTAGAAGTTTGTTTTCAAATAAAATAAAACAACAGCACCCCCACTTAATTTCAGACACAACACACTATTCTCGCCGCGCCTCCCCCCTGAAAAAGTATTCCTCATCAACTCAATATCTCTCGGGGTGGTAGACAAAATAATACTACTCTTCCCACGCTCTTGGTGGCCGAAGAGTAACACCTTCTACGCGTTCATATGGAGAACAGAAGAGAAGAAAGAAGAAGAGACGAATAAAGAAGATGTCTGGGTCACGAAGATATTCGGCGCTAGTTCACCAATGGGTTGTGATAAAGCGTTGACTTTGTGGACGAACGGAGAATATGCTAAGTTGGTAAGTGCGAGCGAGAGGGATGAGTTTGCGGAGGGCGGAGTTAAATTCTATAGTGGTTCTGAGATATTTGTAGGCAGATGTTTTTGAACGTCCACTTAAAAAGTTAGGTTTGATGAAGTTCCTATAAGAATAAATCCATTTAACCGGAAATCCGGAGTGCAGCTTGGCTAGGCAGCATTGCGGAAATTGCGTCATATCTTCACGTCGAAAATGCTGCAGTGCCTAAAAAGCCAATGCGTCCTACCAGTTTTAACCTACGGAGCCGAAACGTGGAACATGACAGTCACGTTGGCCCACCGACTACACGTCACTCAGCGTGCTATGGAAAGGTCTATGTTAGGGATCTCATTAAGGGATAAGATCCGAAACAAGGTCATACGACATAAGACTAAGGTGACTGATATTGTCCAAAAATTTAGCAAGCTGAAGTGGCAGTGGGCTGGCCATGTCTGTCGCAGAACCGACGAGAGGTGGAGCAGGAAGGTTCTCGAATGGAGACCACGCTTAGGCAAACGTAGTGTAGGACGCCCTCCGGCTAGATGGACCGATGCCCTGAAGAAGGCAGCTGGCAGCGACTGGATGCAAAGGGCGGGAGATCGTGCGCTGTGGCGCTCCTTGGGGGAGGCCTATGTCCAGCAGTGCACTGCAACAGGCTGATATGATGAACCGGAAATCTATGGCGTTTTGACATTTCACGTATAATGATTGGTGATGTCATTCATTTTTCTTCATTTATTCTCTATTATATTTTTTTCATTCATACAATTCTATCAGGCTATTTTTATGCATGTCAATAGCTTTTAATTTATTAATTTAATAAGCCTCTTGAAAAAAGACGGAATTTTAATTTGCAATCAAAAATGTAAAACAAAGAACTAAATATCTGAATGTCACGTGACGTCATAATCGGTTTAGAATTTTATTTCATATTATTAAAAGCTTTTTTTACTAGAAAACTTAAATACAGGCTGTGCCAAAAAACATTAAACTAGTTAGTATCTCAAATATATGTCTCTGTGATCATCAATAATGTCCTTATGTCAACTAGTCTAGGTTTGAAAAATTAACTTGGAAAACTAAAAATTATATGCGAAACATACAACTAGAGGCACCGATGTTGAGCGCTGGGCGAAAGATGCGCAAAAGACCATTACGATTACGTGATTGGCTAGTCGCGCGCCGGGCTAGCACCGGCGGCCGGGATTGGTTGTTAGCTCCGCGCACACGCGTCTCTGATACGATGCTCGTCTCGTAAGATGCGCAAAGCGATCCCCACTCTTTACCCAGCGCTCAACATCGTCGCAGGGGATTGTACATGGGGTGATTGGTAGTACAGGTGCTCTATTTCTTGACTTTTCTTTGACACAATTTTTTGGGACGCCTTGGATAAAACCACTTTTATTTACATCTTTGATCTTTAGTTAAGAATCTGACTTTTTATACAGGTTGTACAAAAGAATGGGACTCTCCTTAAAACCACGTGACCAGCTGGTCATATACAACAACTTTTCCTATGGGAGCAACATCGAAATCGTGATTTTATTTTTTGATGCTCCATAAATTATCATCGAGGTATGCGAGTAAGTTTGTATGGAGCAGCTGAAAAAAAACTTCTCGATTTCGATGTTGCTCCCATAGAAAAAGTTGTTGTATATGACCAGCTGATCACGTGGTTTTAAGGAGTGTCCTATTCTCTTGTACACCCTGTATACAGGGTGTTTTAATTCCTTTGTACTCCCAGTATACTAAGGTATGTTTCCGGATTGTAGGTAGAGACCCTCCCAGATGATGTGGTGAAGAGGAAAGCAATGGAACTGCTGAGGAGGTTCATGGGCGCCAACGTGACCATTCCCGAACCGATCGCTATGCTGAGGTAAGTTCAGCTAGTTTTGTTCTAAAGTTAAGAAAAGTAAAGTATGCCTATATAAGGTGTAAGTGAATTAGTGTCAGATATTTTTAGGAGTAACTTAGACTATCACATGGATCACATATAAGATAAATTTAAAATTATAGAACAAACTTTAATTCACGCACCAAGTAATATGATATTATGATGAACAGTGTAATATGATTATTTGAGTGCATGAATGTGATTCTGGAGAGATTATGAATCGGCTGGCGTTGTGAGTAGTCTACTTGTGGTGTTTGGGTTCATGTACAGATGATGTAGATTCTTTATTTTAAAACTTTTTAATTTTTTCGATTTTTTTTAAGTTTGTTCTATAATTTTAAATTTATCTTATATGTGATCAATGTGATAGTCTAAGTTACTCCTAAAAATATCTGACACTAATTAACTTACACCTTATATACGTCCCACTACAGGGCACAGGCCTCACCTCAACTATGAGGTGGTTTGGGCCATACTCCACCACGCGGGCCCGGTGCGGTGCGGTGGAGGGGTGTTGTAAGGCCAGTGACTAAACCTTACTGTCAGATGTTATCAAGCCGCCTTAAGGTTCTCTGACTAGGCTTCACGACCAATATCAAGCGATATCAGCCGGGACCAACTTTTAACGTGTCTCCCGAAGCACGAAGATGCTCGTGATAACTGTCACTAAATATGGTCGGAATGGTCACCCATCCACTGACAACCGCGGCGTTGGTTGCTTAACTTTAATAATCGATACCAAAGCGCTGCCGCCACTGAGCTACGAGCACCTCAATCGTTTTCTCTATGAAATACAGAATGTAAAAAAGTTGTGACCTCGTTTAACGTCCATTTACAAGGTATACAGACGGCTAAAGGTTGCAGGAAGCCGCTGGATGCAGGCCGCTTTAACCAGACAATCTGGAAGTCACAGGGGGAGGCCTATGTTCAGCAGTAGACGACCGCCGGCTGAAATGATGATTATGACACATTATACAGGGTGTTTACACTTAATAGAACCACGTGATCAACTGGTGATATACAAAAACTTTTTCTATGGGAGCAACAGCAAAATCATTTTTTTTTCTAGATGCTCCATACATTATTATCGAGGTATGCTAGTGAGTTTGTATGGAGTAGCTAAAAAATTATCGATTTCGATGTTGCTCCCATAGAAAAAGTTGTTGTATACGACCAGCTGATCACGTGGTTTTAAGGAGTGTTCTATTCTCTGATACACCCTGTATATCTCGCTTATTATACACCGTGAATTTTTAATTACCCGAGAAAATTAACTAACATACTCAGATATCGACATACATCAAATTTGGCGAATAAAAAATATTTTTTTTTATGAGAAATTTATTTAAAGGTAACTAACATTCCTTAAAAAATATGCACCATTAAAGTCCTGCTAATTCAAAAAGTAATCATTATCATTCCAACATTAACGGAACCAAAATCCACTTAATTTGGTCGCGTAATATGGGCGTACGGAAGGAATAACAATGAATGAATTTTTTTTCATTCATAGTTATTCCTTCCGTACGCCAACGCCGTACGCCGTTCCGTTTTTTTATTAGCCTAATTCGATGTATATAGATATATGAGTATGTTAGTTGATTTTCTCGGGTAATTAAAAATTCACGGTGTAGATCTAATAGTAGAGTCAAGAATTTATCTATACACACAGCGCTGTCATTAAATATTTATATAATTATGTACCATAACCAAAATGTCTCTAGTCTAAAACAAAAAACTAAATTTATTTATTTATTCTCATCCCCAGATCGTCCTGGTACTCTAACCCTTTCACCCGCGGCAGTTACACGTACGACAACCTCTCGTCCCCCTCCCACCCTGACGCGCGATCCTCCCTAGCGTCCCCTCTGGTAGACTCGTCCGGTCGGCCGCGCGTACTCTTCGCGGGCGAGGCGACCGAACTGACTCACTTCTCTACAGTGCACGGAGCGGTGACTTCTGGGAAGCGGGAGGCGGCGCGCCTGCTGCCTGGGAGTAAGATTTGAGATTGTTGCTGATTGGGGTACACGGGTACCCTAAATAGAGTACATGTGTACCCTCGCGTACAATGGTACTCTATTTGGGGTACATAGACATCCAATATGGGGTAAATGGATACCCTGATTGGGGTACATGGGTGCTCTAGGGTACATGAGTACATGGTACTCTAGGGTACATAGATAATCTAGGGAACATATATACTCTAAGCCACCTGGGTGCTCTAGGGTATATGGGTACGCTAGGGTACATGGGTTATCTAGGGTACATTGGTACTCGCGGTTACATGGGTAGCCTACGTAGGGTACATGGGTACTCCAGATGGGGTTCGTGGCAACCTCACATAGTTAATGACAGATTGTACGTTTCAATAATCCTGGCTTGCTTCACGTACGATAACCTCTCGTCCCCCTCCCACCCTCACGCGCGATCCTCCCTAGCGTCCCCTCCAGTAGACTCGTCCGGTCGGCCGCGCGTACTCTTCGCGGGCGAGGCGACCGAACTGACTCACTTCTCTACGGTGCACGGAGCGGTGACTTCTGGGAAGCGGGAGGCGGCGCGCCTGCTGCCTGGGAGTAAGATTTAAGCTTATAGTGGGAGTACGCGGGTACTCTAATTAGGGTACACGGGTACCCTACCTTCATGGAGTAAATGGATACCCTATGGTACAATGTTACTCTAATCGGGGTACCTAATGTTGGGGTACATGAGTACCCTAATTGGTCTACATGGTTACCATAAGTGGGGTATAGGGTACCTTGTGATTGGTTTCATCCTAATAAGGGTACATGGCTGCGTTAGAGTACATGGTTATAAGGTAAAATAAATGTGTAGTTAATTTATTGTTTTAAACCAGGTGGGGTACGCAGCATCCCCGCAAAGTTAACTAGAGATGAGCATAAATTAAAGAATTCTGGACTGGAAGTACTTTGTGTACTTTATCAAATTTGCAAATATTGACTGCCGCGTATACAGTTGCAGTTAACCTTCTCACCCCAGCCGCTGAGGACTGGTTGCGTCAACTGAAAAACGACATTTAATTATAGGATTCTGGCAGCAAAACGCCATACGATATGATGATGACAGTTGCAGTTCGTATTCGACTAATAAATTGTTATTCAGCTTGATGTATTTTGTCATCCACTAATGTAAACACGCCATAACCCAGCTGGGGTACACGACTACCCCTAAATGGGTACACGACTACCCCTTCAAGAGTACACGACTACCTACCGTAGTACCCCAATCGAGGTAAACCATTACCCCAACTTAGGTACATATCTATATTAGTCCACACCGACTTTAACTAGACGACGTCACCCTGCCATCTCAAATGGGGTATACAGGGTGTAAAAAAAGGCTTAACGAAGCCTTACACCACGAATTCTATACTTAAAACCAAGTAGAATGAAAAAAAAAATTGCTGGGAAATGACTTTTATTTTTGGGTATAAAAAAAATAACTTATTTGTAACCCGCAATGTATAGCGCGCACGCCACAGACTATGCCTGTGTGTGTAAGCGGATCATGTTTATTTGTAAAAAAGTTTAGTATTATCAAACAAAAGGGAATTTTGTAAAAATATTTGAAAAAAAATTGTAACTTTGTCTGTCAATAACTAGTTAACCCGTCATTTCCCAGGTATAGTGTAAAAGAAAAAAATGATCGTAATAATACGTAGAATATGTAGTATTCGGCTTCGTTAAGCCTTTTTTTACACCCGATATATCAACCCCAAGTTATTTAAGACTACTATCCTAGCTTACGCAAGATTCTTGAAATTCAGTAATAGTAACCTCAAAAAACTACCCCAGCCCTCAATTTGTCCTGTTATTTAACAACATAAAATATCAATTATTAAACAAATTCAGGGGTCATAAATACTCTTAAAAACTGGGCATCATTATGAAATAGGATGTTGCGTAATATTTTTGTATAACAACCATGTAAAACAAAACGAAATCAATAAATTATATTTTTTGTAAAATAAAAATAATATTTACAAAATAAATCACAAATAAAAAATGGGTCCCAGATCGCCGTCCAAAGACAGCGACGAAGTGCCCAGAAGGCATTTCCACGCTGAATAGCCAAACTGATGCATTGGCCTAGAAAAGCGCCAGCCCTTCGGTTTTTTGTAATAATTTATAAGAATATTATTACGCATTTATATTTATATTTTTATAAGAATATTATTACGCATTTCATACATACAGGTTGTAAAAAAGGCACGAATTCTATTCATAAAACCAAGTAGAATGCAAAAAAAATAATTGCTGGGAAATGACTTATTTTTGGGTATCAAAAAAAAATACTTATTTCTAACCCGCAATGTATAGCACGCACGCCACAGAAGAAAGAAGTACTGAAATTTTTATCATATTTATTTGTAAAAAAGTTTAGTATTATCAAACAGAAGTCAATTTTGTAAAAAAACTTTGAAAAAAAATTGTAACTTTGACTGTCAATAACTCGGTAACCCGTCATTTCCCAGGTATAGTGTAAAAGAAAAAAATGATCGTAATAATACGTAGAATATGTAGTATTCGGCTTCGTTAAGTCTTTTTTTACACCTGATATAATCCTTGTAATTTACGCAACGTAGAAGAATTTTAATATTTGACAAATATTATAAATGTGACAGTTTGAAAGTTTTTAAATAATAAAATAAGTTTCTTTAACAGGTAAAAACTACAGCTGTGTATGTACCTAAATTAGGTAATTCAAGACTTGCATTTATGCGTGATGATTTTTATAACAGTTTTAAATGAATAACATTTTGGTATTATCTTACAAAGCAGCGCTGTCCTTTTAAAATGACTATAGTCGTGGTCTGTAATTGCACTGTCCATTTCAAAGGACATTGTGATCTTCAATTGTTTTGCTCTTTTCGAATAACACTGCCTTATAACATTCCTACGTTGTGTTTGGAAGTGGAAGTTATACAATGGGATATGGGCGATACTTCAAACCCGTTAAGGCTAAGTTCGGTATCAAATTTTATACCTGTCAGGCCAAGGTCAAGAGACACAATAAAAAAAAATTGTTACAGACCGGCCGGAAGGTCTTTGCCGCTTGATAGGTACAAAAAAAGAAATTTGTGGTCAAAACATATCTAGAAAATAAAGATTTTTTTCAAAAATATTTTTTTTTTTTTTTGTAGTCAGGGAAATCCTAAACACCAGAAATTAAGTTTATGGTCAGTTACTCTGTTCTTTAGCTATCTTGTGGTATTTCTTTTATGTTCCTACGACACATAAAACCTTTGATATTGCCTAAAGTGTTAAAAAACCAAGCCGCTTTTCATAGGGGGTGAGGGTTCGACCCCCAAATTATTATTTTCGTCGATAAAATTAGATATCGCACTTAGCCTTAACGGGTTAGAAGTACCGCCCCTATGACATTGTATAGGATTACCTACCTACTGGATGACTTTTTTTACCGTCAAGAAAATAAACGTGTGAGATAGGTAAACGATATAATAGGTGATGATAACATGATAATTTAAAAAAAGTTGAATTTTTTATTTTATTTTTATAAACTATTTATCCTCATGACCATCTAATTCTGAGTTAATTTTGACTAACTGAACATTTAAAAAAGAATATTGGTAAAATAATTTTAGAAATATGAAACCAACCAAAACTCAAACGCATATTCACTGATGTATTCTATGTTTATGCATTTTTTTGGACATTCCAAAATTTATAAAATCAGTTGTATTTTATAAACACACTCACACAATATCACATAGTTTTAGGTACAGAATACACTGTTATTTTTTCCTGACGGTAAAAAAAGTCATCCAGTATATAAAATAGAAACTTTTTTAACTTCGGTGACACACGGATACTTATTTCCGATGATATTGTGTGACCTTTCCTTTTGCGTTTATTTTGTTTGATTTCGTATGCATAAGGCGCTTTGCAGACGGCGGGGCGGGCCGGGCCGGTCTGACCGCGAAGCAATAAAGACCGCGTCTGCCCGCCGAAGCCCGTGGCTGCCCTCGCCGCAAACACAAAGCACACCGCCGCGCCGCCAGTGTCCGCCGGGCACCTGCGGCGCGGTCTTTTTGTCCTCCGTGTGCGTTGGTAGTATAGGATTCCCTTTGCGCTATCCTTCGCGGACAAATTGACCGGCCCGACCCGCCCGCCGTCTGCAAAACGCCTAAGGCGTCAGGCATGGTCATTTGTAATTTTATACATATAAATGTGTGGATTTAAAAACTTGCTAGAAAATGATGACTAAGTTTTTACGCTGGTTTTTTTTAGCATTGTCATATGTGGATTATATGGCAGTGCTGTAAAAACTTGTGACCGTTTTTACTAACGTAGTAACTAAAGCCGTTATTACAAATACAATTATTATTTTTCATACAAATTATTAATTTTTCTTACGTTTCAAAATTCTATCGACATTGAGCTTGAAATTATTGTCATTTTTTTATTAATAATGTTTGTATAAATTTGATGTCTTATTATTTAATTTAATTTGTAATTTAATGATTTAAGATATTATTTATTTTAAAATTTGCATGTCTTACCCAGAAGAAACATGTTGATATTAAAATTATAATTGTGACCATATACCTATGTACCATGTTTTACTCAAATAAATCTATTTTATTTCATTTCTAAATATCATACTATAATTCGACCGCGTACCTAACTAAGACCTTTTAAAACGTCCGATGTTTTAATTAAATAATGTTTCTTATGCTGGGGCTTCACCTGCGTCTAATGTCGTTTATTAATGCTTTATTTGACGTAATACGCAGGTGTGGCCGGTCTTTGTGCGCTAATTTGCTTCGATAACATTAGACGTTAGGCGATAGCTCGGACGGCGGT
Organism: Anania fuscalis; assembly: GCA_950371115.1. Lineage (NCBI taxonomy): Eukaryota > Metazoa > Arthropoda > Insecta > Lepidoptera > Crambidae > Anania > Anania fuscalis. The sequence continues at coordinate 1,133,498 of OX493354.1, forward strand.
AACTTTTGACACATCAAAGGGATTAAGCGGGCGTCTAGTGCGTTGAGTGGCTACACCTACTACACTAAACATGTTAAAACACGGTCACATTCAAAAATCCTTTGTGAAATAAATGTTAAAGTGCATAGTTATTAAGTTAGGATGGAGTAGACCAAATGAGAAAAGTATTGAGTTCTTGGAAGCGTTTTTTTTATTTTAAAGACACACTCACAGATCACACGCTAACTAAGACGCTAGAATCAAACGTCAAATTAGTGTGGCCACGCACTTAGCGCGTAGCTTAATGCTTTAATTTAGTAACGCTAATCACGCCGTAATTTAAACGTTAGGCGTCACGCAGGTGAAGCCCCAGCATTACAATAAAACATTTAATAGGAAACTTGGCCAAAGAATCACAGTAAGCATTTGGACTATATAATAAATAAACATAAATAATATAGCCTTTGAGTAATTTTATTTTTATCGGTGGGGTTGTTTGCAACCCCAATTGGGGGATGTATAACCTATCACAAACTATCATATCACATACTCGGCGACTAAATTTATTTTACTGTTATTTTACAAATATGCCAAATTAAAATATTCTCCTACATTTTGTAGTTTTTTTTAAACAACGAATATTTGTGTGTAAAAATACTTGCCATATAACATATGAAATTATTGTTGCCATAATTGTATTGTAATTTATGGAATTATACTGTTGATATCTTTTGTACAATGTAAAATAAAGTGGACATATTTTATGGTATTTGTCGTTTTATTTTAAATCCCCTAAAAATATCTGCAAAGGTTTCAAAATTTAGCCACAAACTGGCGCCAACAGTTGGCGTATATATTTTTTGACGTTTATGACACTCGATTCACATGGATTCTAGAGTAAACGATGTTATTCATAAGTAGAATGACATATTAAAATTTGTGTACTCAAAAAAATCTTCCTTAATAGTCCAATTCAATTTAAATATGGAGCACATACAAAATTATGTGACACAAAACACCAATTTAGAACCTGCAGCCCCTTTAGCATGAGCAACAAAACACGATATGATATCATATAGCGATTAATTTTTTGTCAAAATATGAACTTTTATCGAAAAATCGAGCATGACCGCGATGTCGCCGACACGGACATACATACTCGCTGTTTTGTTAAAGTTTAAGATGGCGGCTATGTTATCATATTTTGAAAGTTGGGTGTCGTTAATCGCTATATCGTATCATTTCATATCGTGTTTTGTTGCTCATGCTAGAGGGGCGGGTATAATTAGTTATGAAAAAAATAGATCAAATATACTATTTCCTTCCTGTTTTACCTAAAAAAACTACTTTAAGTTCTTTAATAAAGTTACAAAAAAACCCTACGGAACACATCACGCGAGTTCAACTCGCACTTGTCCCGCTATTTACTAATATTGGCTATTTAATTGCCCACCAAATTACACATTAAGGGCCACTAATCGGCAATTAAACTTTAAAGTCATTAAAACTCCAATCGAACTGAAAGCAATGAAACCTTAAAAATCATGGTGGATTTATTGGAATTATTTTTCTTTGCATTTCTTTTACAAAATATACACTGTTACAGTATATATTCAAAATTACCAGAAGTGTACGGTGAAAATAACTATTCCCATTTTAAATTTAAACATATACGAGTGATTTGCAATGACAGAATTAAGTTGTGCAAGACAAACGACACAAATGTTTGCGCTGTGAGAATTGTCAACGAGAGTATGGAATACAAGGATTTTGAGAACTCTTGCATATTGTTTTTGAGTAATATGTGTGACTATCCGGGCGAAGGTAAGTTGCACCAGCAGGGTCTAGAGCCGTGGTCGTCAAACTGCCGTTGTTTGTGCGGCCCGCGACAATAGTACATTAAGATACAAGTGTGCTACGTTGGTCATTATACAAGAGGCATTATTATAAGCGCGAGCCGCAGGCGAGCGCGGTAAGGAAGCCGAGTGTGATAATGATCAATGCACACGAGTTGCATACGACGTTTTTCAACACAATTGCGAGGAAAAAACAAACTAAAATCTAAAATACCTTCTCCGAATATGACTTGGCGTTTTTGCTGTTTTTCTATGCATTTTGGCGGCAACAGGCTATCACTCGCGTTTCGTGCCTCGATAAGTATTTCCGACGGGGTTGAATAACATTTTACTCGTCTTTACTATTTAAAGTATACATTTTTTATAGTAATTAACCACACAGCAACAACTTTACCAAATAATAATGGAAAATAGCACGTAAGTTTTGTTTTTTTCGCGTGCCGCAATTTCGATGCGCGCGCAGGTTCAATAATGGCACAGGAAAAACTGGCTGTTCAGCCGAGTAGCAGCAATTTAAAAAATAAAATAAACTATAATAAATTATTGTTTCTAAAACTGATAGTTAAGTTAGTTTGTGTTTATTAATATACAATTTAATAAAATGAAATATTTATTTGTCATCTTAACCCTTAAATAATTTAATATTCGTAAAATATTCAATGTTCTTAGACACAAACTTTTGCTGGATTTTTTAAAAAAAGTTTACATTACCGCACTAGTGCGATAATCTTTTTACAGCACAAGTGCGTAATATGATGAGTTATGATACTAAAAACGGTGTTATAAGAGTGAATTTACGAGCAACTGTGTTGAAAAGTAAATTATTTCAATATTCAACTATAGCAAATGTCATAAACAAAATCAATAACCGACTTTGCGTTCGAATCTGGCTATAATAAAATGAGCTGAATACACGTTTAAGTACACGCTCTTGGAGCTAGGGTTGCCAGATGTCCGGTATTTACTAGGCCTGTCCGGTAAAAAATAAATGGTCATGAGGAAAGTCGGTACTACTGGTCACAAGCGCATATGAAATCCCTGAAACGCAAAACTCGCTCGTTTTGCGTTATCAACTATTAGTATAAAAACCCCGTATTTTTTGCGACCAAGCTTACACAGCTACGTGCTGAGCCAGTCTGTAGGTTGGTGTATCAATCTGACTCACAATAGATATTTTAGATTTATTTTCTTAGATATTTTACTTACTAGGAATCCGGATCATACTCTTAGTCATACAGTTTTTCGTAAAGCCACCCATACAGATAAATACCTCAATGGTGCCTCTCACCATCATCCTCGACAGTTGGCTACCGTAGGCAAATCATTGTTTCAGAGAGCAAGGGGTATCTGTGACGACCAACACCTGGCTGGCGAGCTCCAGCATGTCAGGAAGGTACTACGGGAAAACCAGTTGCCGGTACCACGTCGTTCCAGACCCCGGGTCAGGCATTCCACCGTCGAACGCCAACCTGCTGTACTACCTTATATGAAGGGTGTCACTGACAAGATTGGAAACATTTTGAAGCGCGCTTCAATCAAAACCTACTTCAAGCCGCCGAAAAAGATTAACCAATTTTTACCACCTGTCAAGTGCAACATACCTCTTCAAGATGCGGGGGTGTACAGACTGGAATGTGACTGTGGGCTCTCCTATATCGGTCAAACAAAACGAAGTATAGGCGTGCGGGTAAAAGAACATATAGCCGACATCAAACATAGACGGAATACTAAGTCTGCAGTGTGTGAACATGCCTTAGATACACCCAACCATTTCATACGATTTGACCAGCCTAAAGTCCTTGCAAGAGAACGACGATTTGTTCCTCGCATGTTACGGGAGGCAATTGAAATAAGAAGACACCCGAATTTCAACAGAGAAGATGGTTGGAAAATACCACCAGCATGGGATCCTGTTTTAACGAAATCCCATGCTAGGCCCCGCACTGCAAGACCTCTAGATACAGTTAGCACTTTTTGCGTAGATAGGAACACAAATTAATATTAACTGAGTGACGGTAGTTTATATTTTTTCAAAATATTGTAAAGACGAATAACACCTTATTCTACCTGTGACCACGAACGCTGTAAAGTGTTCGAAACGTCAGGTTAAATAAAATGTTAATAAATCGCGAAATAATCCGTAAAAGTAGTTTCATTTAAATGTATCGTGTTCGCGTAAATAAAAGACAACAGTATACAGATAAACTGCCAAATGGCTATGTAACAGATAAAAATATGTAGAGGATAAGAGTGCTTGAATTAATGTGTCATGTGTGCTATTTGACGGTGGTGAAACTCAATAATAGTGTTTATACTAGAGGTAGGTAACTAATATTATAACCTATACAGAACTTATCCTCCTTGACGACCTCCGTAGCCGAGAGGCGAGCACGCCGGACTGTATATGGCGCCGCCATCTCTGAGGTTCCGGGTTCGATCCCCGGTCGGGTATGTGGAAAACGAACTTTTCTATATTGTCTCGGGTCTTGGTGTTGTGGCACCGTCGTTGTTTCTGATTTCTATAACACGCGTGCTTTAGCTACTTACCTTAGGATCAGAGCAATGTATGTGATGTTGTCCAATATTTATTTATTTATTTTATGTAATAAACTTATATTGTTAACTTTCATGGTCACTAACATAAGAATAGTCTGTTACGAGATTGCTACCATGTACCTTATTTTTGAGTTCCCGATAGTTACTCCGTGATCATGGCGCTTGCAACAGTGCCGAAATATCGGGAACTCAAAAATGAGGTACATGGTAGCAATCTCGTAACAAACTATTCTAATGTAATAAACTTTCTCGATACCCAAAAAAGACGACCGATTTCGCCAGGGCGCATAACTATAAGTGTCAACAGTGCGCTGTCACAGAACTCATCTTATCTTGAAAGAACTATAGCTACAGTGGCAGCGGGCAATGGCCGCATAATGCCGATGCTTGCAGGTACTGCAATGGGTACTGCAGACAGATGCGCGGACACCTTAAATAATTTGTGTAGGCTAAATAAACTGCTCATTAAGTAAAGATATAAATGATTGATCAGTGAAGGTAATTCGTTTATTTATATTGAGTTGTTTTTACATTTTAATGTCAATTCTGGAATAATTCGAGAAATCTAACTTAAGAATACGCGGTACCTACTTAAGTAAGTACCTAAACTTAGTTACCAAAGACCTCTATTGAGCCTTACTTACAAGTAATTAAACGACATTTTCTTAAAGTTATTATTAGAAAACTAAAAACATCAATTCCTGCTAAACTTAATTAATTCAAGTCACTTATGAAATATAACATACTTAAATACTTAAGTTTGTTTTTAACAAAAATAAACAAAACAAACCTCACAACAAGTACCTAACTATACCTACGTACGTAAATAGCGTAATAAAAACAAACAATAAAACCTCTTTATTTAGCAAAAATATGGCCACAAGAATCTTACGACTACAATTTTGACGTACGGACAACAGCACGTCGACCTACCCCAAAAGTCAAAAATTCTCCAATAGATTTTCAACTTTAAGCCTGACATATAGAGTTCAATTACAAATGAGAAAATTTGTCATTTTGTGGTAGGTCGACGTGCTGTTGTCCGTACATCCAAATACGTACGTCCGTACGTCAAAATCTTACCACGTATTAATATAAAGATTAAAACGAAATAATAATCTCCAGAGCCTTTTTTTAGTATTCTAACTATTCTGTAAAAAAAGGCTTAACGAAGCCTTTAACCACGAATTCTATACGTAAAATCTAGTAGAATGCAAAAAAAAATATTGCTGGGAAATGATTTTTATTTTTGGGTATCAAAAAAAAAAAACTTATTTCTAACCCGCAATGTATAGCGCGCACGCCACAGACTGCCTGTGTGTGTAAGCGGATCATGTTTCTTTGTAAAAAAGTTGTAACTTTGACTGTCAATAACTCCGTAACCCGTCACTTCCCAGGTATAGTGTAAAAGAAAATAAATGATCGTAATAATACGTAGAATATGTAGTATTCGGCTTTGTTAAGCCTTTTTTTACACCCGATATATAACCTATTCTGTTTGCAATATAGTCTATGGAAATATAGGTATTTTGGATGGAGAGGTAGGTAGGTAGGACACATTATTTAAAAAATATTTTGGTCCCTTATTATTTTAAAACATTGTTGTATTAATTTAATCATTAAAATTATAAGATGAAAAAAAAGTTTCCTTACTTATATTATAAATTACGTCACTTTGGTCCCTTAATATTAAAAAAAATTGTTGTATTTGATCATTAAAATAAAAGAAAAAGAAGGTTCCTTATAAATTACCGTAAACGACCTTATGGTTTTGAAGAGTAGCCAAATTCAAAGAGGCCAATCTGTTCATCAATAAAACTTTCTTTTACTAAGGACTTATATCTGACATCGAAATCATAAAACAAAGGCAACTGAAATTATCATCGAGGTAGATCATTAGTTTGTTTAAAAGATCTACTAGACCAGGCATTAATCGGTTGCTGTTTTTTTTTCAAGGAAAGGTAGGTTACAATGCTATCTTTCACAATTGTTGTACCTAGCGACCTTATAATTATCATTAATATAACCCTGTTGTGTGACATCATTAAAGATTTGACCGACTAAATTATCGAATTTGTATAACTGAGGGCGAGACATAGTGGAACTTATATACTAATTTATGGATACCAATTTATGGACCACAAATAAATGATTAAAATTTGAAATAAAACAATTTGTAACATTGAAAACGAAAAAAAAAACGTTATTTTAATTTTGGTTGATAAATCGACTCCTTAATAACTTAGGCTCGGTCTATAAGGTGTAAACTTATCAGTTAACTCTTTTCTAGGGGATGATTCTACTGCTTAAATAGAACAAATTTTTCTATGGGACCAACTTCAAAATCGCAAAACAAAAAACCATTTCCCCATACAAAACGGCAGACCAGCTGAGATCAGTTTGTATAAAGACATGAAATATTTTTTTACGATTTCGAAGTTGGTCTCATACAAAAAGTTGTTTTATTTGAGCAGTAGAACCACCTCCTAGAAAAGATTTAACTGATAAGTTTACACCTTATATACGCTGCCGGAATCCGATAGCATCCGCAAAAATCCATTCAAAAAACGACCTTATTGCTTATCGGATTGAATCCGCCCGGTTTCCGGCTGGATATAGACCGAGCCTTCACCTTTGGCTTCTGTTCAAAACAAACCACATTACCACATCCTGTACGTAATTAAAACAAATTAATAATAATAGTAGCCGTCAGACGAATCATCATCCGATGAGTCCGTCTCGTCGGAGCAGTCCAATTCGGCTTCCCACCGGTGGGCTACCAGCCGGTACAGCTGCATGGTTGTGTGGACGTCCTCCATGCAGGAGTGGTGGCCGTTCTTCCTGATCCTCTTGTTGAGGAAGTGATCAGCTAAGAACATTAGGCTGGGGGTCCTCCCTCTGAACGCCTAAAAAGGAATTGGTGTAGGTAGTTAAATAATTTTAAAAATTAAAAAACTGGCGATGTGCGTGTCGGACTCGCACACTTAGTTATAAAACCAAAAAAATAATTTCTGTTGTATGGAAGCCCCATTAAATATTGATTTTATGTTGTTTTTGTAGTAGTTGTTATAGCGGCAACAGAAATACATCATCTGTAAAAATTTCAACTGTCCTATCACAGTTCATGAAATACAGATATACAGACTGGTGACAGACGGACGGACAGCGGAGTCTTAGTAATAGGGTACCGTTTTAGTTTTACCCTTTTGGTACGGAACCCTAAAAAACTAAAAACCCGACCCTACTTAAAAAAGTTTAAAAAGTACGATCGCATTTTAAAGATTTATAATATAGGTACGGACAACAGATCGTCGACCTACCACAAAATGTCAAATTTTCACATTTGAAAATGAACTCTATGTGTCAGGCTTAAAGTTGAAAATCTATTGGAGAATTTTTTACTTTTGGGGTAGGTCGACGTGCTGTTGACTGTACAACATAATGAAAAAAATAATAAAGAAAGACTTCAAATGTATTGGACTCGTCAAAACTAATTAAATGACCATTGCATAGTCGATGATATTGTGACCAGCCCACTGTCACTGCAGCTTGCTTATTTTTAGGGTTCCCTACCCAAGGGGTAAAACGGCCCCCTTATTCCCTTAAAATTAGCAATCAGCAATGATCGCATAGTCATCGCCCGATTGATGGTTAGTGTCAAAATCTATGGACAGCACTGACAGTAGATTGCTTTGTTTTTTGCTGTCAATTTGGGATTTTAAAGACAGAATCGGTAAATTTTTGGTATCGCATTGCATTTGCAAGATAGGTACGGAATCAGGGTACCCTATTACTAAGACTCCGCTGTCCGTCCGTCTGTCTGTCCGTCTATCTCATGAACCGTGATAGTTAGAGAGTTGAAATTTTTACAGATGATGTATTTCTGTTGCCGCTATAACATAAACTACTAAAAAACAGAAAACAATAAATATTTTGATACAAAACAAGAGAAAACAATAGATAATGGTACGGAACCCTTCGTGCGCGAGTCCTTTTGAACCCTACGTACGGAACCCTAAAAACTGAAGTTACTTTTACATTTTTAGTTACTATGGATTCTATTCTAAACGTCACTTCGATTATGTTGGCACAAAAAATAACGGCATCTTTATCATGATTGAGCAAACTCTAAAAAAAAGCATAAACAAATTATCGGCTACTGTTCAATGTAGATACAGAACTAGGACCACAGCTAACCTAGGACGTCCACTGCTGAACATGGCCTATGTATGTCCCCCAGTGACTTCCAGATTACGGCTAGAAGCGGCCTGCATCCAGCAGCTTCCTGCACCTTTTACCACGACGCCATGGGCCACGTTATTGTGAATTTTCGAACTATTTTTGCCCCATCGTCAATTCTACGCTATGTGTCCCGCCGACTGCCACTTTCTTCAGCTTCCTTTGAACATCTACGAACACTGCAAGACCCGCAACCACTGCAGTCATTGCATTTTAGATAATTATGAAAATGTTATTATTTTGCTTACAACTTCCACTCAGTTACGCCGGCATTAGGAACCCCAATTACACCACCTGTAACCCACAACCTGAGGACAAACACAGGCACATGCAAAGAGCACCGCCCTCCCTTCCTCAAATCGCATGCGAAATAGACGAATGCATGAAGTTAGTACCCAACACCGAAAAACCTCTCAATAACATAAAAAGGTATAATACATAAATATGATTACATTTTTATTGATATTGAAAGGGAACGTAGGGCTCTGGCGGTTAGGAGTAATATGCTGGCCCGCAGATTTGCTCGGTGTACGGACCAAGTCAAAATTGCCCTATTCAAAGCATACTGCCAGAGTCTGTACACGGGCAATCTCAGGGTCAGCTATACCAAAAAATCGCTGGATGTCCTGCGCGTCCAATACAATAATGCTTTAAGGATGCTGTTGAGACTGCCTCGTTACTGCAGTGCGTCAGAAATGTTTACGCAAGCACACACGGACGGCTTTTACGCAATTCTACGTAAAAAAACAGCTTCACTGCTAAGAAGAGTTAGAGACAGTCAAAACAGCGTCCTAAAAACAGTGGAAAACTACCAATCTCTAATCTTTAGAAAAATGGTCCGAACTCTAATGTATGTTTACTAACACTAGTTTTATAAGTCTTTTTTTTGTTCTACTAACACTACTATGGATTCAATTTTGGTCCGAAATAAACGTATTTTATTTTATTTATTCTTTTATAATTATTTCGGTATGGATTTCCGCAAAGTAACGCCTGATTCTATCAATTGCATTTTAGAATAATTTGTATGAAATTGAAGGTGCGCAAGGCTATCAATGACTGCACGTACTTCTGTAGCCGAGAGGCGAGCACGCCGGACTGTATTGGCGTCGCCATCTCTGAGGTTCCGGGTTCGATCCCCGGTCGGGTCAATGTAGAAAACGAACTTTTCTATATTGTTTCGGGTCTAGGTGTTGTGGTACCGTCGTTGTTTCTGATTTTTATAACAAGTGCTTTAGCTATTTACCTTAGAATCAGAGCAATGTATGTGATGTTGTCCAATATATATTTTTAGGGTTCCGTACCCAAAGGGTAAAACGGGACTCTATTACTAAGGCTCCGCTGTCCGTCAGTCTGTCCGTCTGTCACCAGGCTGTATCTCATGAACCGTGATAGTTAGAAAGTTGAAATTTTCACAGATGATGTATTTCTGTTGCCGCTATAACGACAAATACTAAAAAACAGAATACAACAAATATTTATGGGGACTCCCATACAACTAACGTGATTATTTTGCAGTTTTTATGGTAGCAGCAGTGTTTATGGTACGGAACCATTTGTGCGCGAGTCCGACTCGCACTTGGCCGGTTTTTATTACCTACTGCGTTGGTTGCAGGTCTCGCAGTGTTCATATATGCGCGGTCACTAATCCGTCGGGCTATGTCAGCGACTTGTTCGTACACAACTTATCAGCTACTAACTATTTCAACCATCCTTATGTAACCCGATACGAAGCAGTAGCGCGAGCACGAATAATTTGCGTCAAAGTATTCGTATCGTTAACGTAAACCATTTGTATGTGAATCTGACAGCGCCTCTATTGGACGTAAAGCAAACTAAATTTGGCAGCACGAATGAATTTCGTATCGTAAAGTAAGCGTACGGTAATCGTAACGTTAATGTCAACTAACTTTGCGAGCACAAACCTTTTTTTGACGTAAAGTATCGTGACTGACGATAGCTGGCTATCGTGAACTTACGAATGTTTTGTCACCTAAGATTTGTCGGTGAGAGAATTTGCGTCGGAACTAAGTTTTTATAAATATTTCCAGTGTGTTGTTATGAAAGCTTATTTTTACTAAAAACAATGTTAGAAACGCGTAAAGTTAAACGTAGTACATTGTTTTATTATTATGCATCGATATTAATTGATTGATAAATAATACAAATATAGGACAACATCACATAATTCACATAATTTTTTGCTTAATATAATGGTAAGCTAATTAGCTAGAGCACTTGTATTATAAAAATAAGAAAGGACGATAGTACCACAACACCCAGACCCGAGACATTATAGAAAAGATCGTTTTCTATATTGACCAATCGAATCGAACCCAGGACATCACAGATGGCGATGCCAAGTCCAGCGTGCTCGCCTCTCGGATACGGAGGTCGTTGAATATAAATAATTATGAAAAGAGAGGAACTAGGTAAATTAAGTAATTCTAAACAAGTACCTTCCCTTTAAGTAATAAAGTTTTTCTATTAAAATTAACACATATTTATCAGATTAACTTTATAAACAACTTGTTTTTAGGGTTTTTAGGGTAAAACGGGACCCTATTACTGAGGCTCCGCTGTCCGTCTGTCTGTCGGTCTGTCTGTCTGTCCGTCTGTCCGTCTGTCCGTCTGTCCGTCTGTCCGTCTGTCCGTCTGTCCGTCTGTCCGTCTGTCGGTCTGTCCGTCTTTCACCAGCAGGCTGTATCTCATGAACCGTGATAGTTAGACAGTTGAAATTTTCACAGATGTATTTCTGATGCCGCTATAACAACAAATAATATTTAAGGGGCCCCCATACTACAAACGTGACTTTTTTGTTCGTTTTTATAAATAATGGTGCGGAACCCTTTTTGCGCGAGTCCGACTCGCACTTGGCCGGTTTTTTTATTCAATTTTATATCTTAAAATACAATTTACTATCACATAAAATATATTTCAAAAATCATTAAGTAGATATTTAACTTATCATAGCAAATCCACTAAGATTTGTAAAATCGAACTAAAGTTATTAAGTTTACAGTGATCAACATAATAAACAATTATTTAAATAAAAAGTTATATGTAGGTTGGTAGTAAAGATAGAGAGAAAATTGTTAAGCTGGGCCGTTGGTAGGTACCTATTTGCAACAAAGACACAAAATAATAGGACAACTACATACATACTGCACAGTCTTTAATTCACATAACAATAATCATAACCACATATAAGGTAATGTACTTTATTCTTTGAATATTTTATATTCTCAATAATTTATATTACAACTCAAATCACAGGGAAATAAATATCAAAGTTGTAGATAGATATACCTAAACATCACAAACTATTGGTTAATAACACAAGATCTTAGTTTTTCACTCCACGTAGGTACTTTGCTATAGATTCTGTCATAATCGTTATTTGCCGAATTTACGTAGTGTTATTATTACTTGTCCTCATTATTTAATAAGAATTTATATTTTCAAATCCAATTTGTTGTATACTTGCTTAAACTTTGTCTGACAATCTAGTAGTCCGTTCGGAAATCAAAACATCTAGGCGGATAACATTTTCTTTAAAATTGTAATGAAAGACCAATAATTGCATTAACTTATCTTATATAAAAATAAATATAATGAATACCATTTTATTTTTTATTGCCTTCTTTATGATTTAACACCGATAACATAATTTATTTAACTAATTTTTATTTATTATCTCGCTTCATGTTGTTTCCGAACACATCATTCGTTCATTATTCCTGAGTTTGCTCAATCCCTATTTACGTTAGGATGACGTCACTTGCGTTGGCCTATCGATCTTACGATACGACGACGAAAGTGCTTCGTGCTGCCTACTAACGTTTTATTGCGTAATCGTGTAGTAGACTCGATACGTTTACGTTACGAATGCTTCAAATATTCGTGCTCGCGCTACAGGTCGCAGCATCTTGCGAGGCCTGTTCCAAGAATTTTGAGTATAATATTTTGTAATGTTAGCCGCTTGCAAACTATTAAAAATCTATGTAACTTTTTAAACTATTTTGTTGCATTTTTAAACATAATTATTACACTCTAATGTTGGGGCTTCACCTGCGTGACGCCTAACGTTCAAATAAAGGCATGACTAGCGTTAACTAAATTAAAGCATAAAGCTACGCGCTAAGTGCGTGGCCACACTTATTTGACGTTTCATTCTAGCGTCTAACGACTTAGTTAGTGTGTGATCTGTGAGTGTGTCTTTAAAATAAAATAAAACGCTTCCAAGAACTCAATACTTTTATTATTTTGTCTACTCCATCCTAACTTAATAACTATGCACTTTAACATTTATTTCACAATGATTTTTTGAACGTGACCGTGTTTTAACATGTTTAGTATAGTAGGTGTAGCCACAACAACGCACTAAACGCCCGCTTAATCCCTTTGATGTGTCAAAAGTTACCGCGGTCCGAGCTATCGACTAACGTCTAATGTTATTAAAGCAAATTAGCGCACAAAGACCGGCCACACCTGCGTATTACGTCAAATAGAGCACTAAATAACGACACTAGACGCAGATGAAGCCCCAGCATCACGGGATTTCATGCAACTACATACCTAAAACAATTTGACGTAGTCGCGGGTTGCCGGCAGTCACTCGTGTAATCGAGCCGAAACGTCGGGACAATAAACAAATCGTTTTAGGTATGTAGTTGCATGAAATCCCGTGATGCTGGGGCTTCACCCGCGTCTAATGTCGTTATTTAGTGCTCTATTTGACGTAATACGCAGGTGTGGCCGGTCTTTGTTCGCTAATTTGCTTCAATAACATTAGACGCTAGGCGATAGCTCGGACGGCGGTAACTTTTGACACATCAAAGGGATTAAGCGGGCGTTTAGTGCGTTGTTGTGGCTACACCTACTACACTAAACGTGTTAAAACACGGTCACATTCAAAAACTCTTTGTGAATTAAATGTTAAAGTGCATAGTTATTAAGTGAGGATGGAGTAGACAAAATAAGAAAAGTATTGAGTTCTTGGAAGCGTTTTATTTTATTTTAAAGACACACTCACAGATCACACTCTAACTAAGTCGCTAGACGCTAGAATCAAACGTCAAATAAGTGTGGCCACGCACTTAGCGCGTAGCTCAATGCTTTAATTTAGTAAACGCTAATCATGCCTTTATTTGAACGTTAGGCGTCACGCAGGTGAAGCCCCAGCATTAGAGTGTAATGATTATATTAAAAATCTATTCTGTAGATTCTTATTTACGAATAATTCAAGATATTTTATAAATTTTTGCTGCAATGTGTCTGTATGATTTAGGTGTGATAGTAATGTTTAGCTTAGGTGGCAGTGGGCTGGCCACATTTGTCGCAGAACCGATGAAAGGTGGAGTAAACGGGTTCTCGAATGGAGACCACGCCTAGGCAAAAGTAGTGTAGGACGCCCCCAGCTTGATGGACCGACGACCTTAGGAAGATAGCTGGCAGTGGATGGATGAAAAAAGCGGCAGATCGTGCTCTGGGGGAGGCTTACGTCCAGCAGTGGACTGCAATAGACTGAGATGATGACTTTCAGGTAGCGAAAATTTGAAAAAAAAAATAGTTCCTACTCTTCGCATGGACGCAATCATTGATGACGCAATCATGAACCTAATGATAAGACGCCATGGTCATTGGTCCCATTAAAAAACCCTATGCTAATACAAGTACTTACTCGATACTTTTTTCGATACCAAGTGATTTTTGTATCGATATATTGGAACTAAGTATCGAGTAGGTATCGGTCAATCAAAAGTAATACCTCACGATTTTTAAGAATTTTCATGTCGGGATTATACTAAAATATATTGATTTAATCGTCGTATTCGTATCTTTTATAATAACTCTTTAGCGCAGTAAGTAAGCAGGCTTGTTTTATTTATAGGTTTGATTTTTAGGGTTCCGTAGTCCTGACAAGGAACCCCTATAGTTTCGTCATGTCCGTCTGTCTGTCTGTCTGTCCATCTTTCCAAGGCTTGGCTTAGACACTGTTGACCCTGGAGAGCTGTAATTTTGTGGAGATATGGATATCAATCACGCCGACAAAGGGGTAGAATAAAATTTTGAAAAATATTTATTTAGGGTAGCTCCCCATTCATGTCTCGTGGGGTTTTTTTTATCGTCTACCCTATCGTGTGGGATATCGTTGAATAGGTCTTTTAGAATGTCTGAGGGGTTGCTTAAACTATATTTCGATTTAGGGATCGGTTTTCAAAATATTAAACTTTAAAGTGCCAATATTCCTTAGAGTAACGACACGCACTTGACCGGTTATTTAAGACTTATTTTTATATCATTTATAAAAAACGATATTAAGTAAGTAATTGCTGTTTTGTGTCCTAAATTCTATCAAAGAAATATCTTGATACGAGCAGTATCAATAGTGAGTAGGTCGAAGGTTTTACGACCGATGCCGTTTGCCGTATTTCATCCTTACGCGTTAATCTCAGTTTAGAGCTGTCACCGTAAAATTGTAAAAACCGTTATATTATAATCTCGCTACTTAAATTATAATCTAAAGGTATTTATACATTTAACGGCGACAACGGCCTATTACAATTCACATAAACTAATAAAATTGGTGAAGCGGTTTTCAAAGTAGTAAAAGAAAAAGGTACTTAGCATCTTTTGTGTTTATTTTTACATTGATTTAAATAAATATTTTATACAAACAAATGCTATGTTAAAAATATTGTTTAAAAAATATAGGCAGGTATTTTTCTGACAAAATGGGCCCAAGTAAGTAGTAAGATTTTGAAACTACATATAAATTTTAAACTTGCATATGGCATTGCTAGTTTACATTAATTTGGCGACTATACTTGCCTTAACTCGACGGGTAATCGAACTTGGAACCTTAGAGATAACGACATTAACGACACCAAGTCCGGCGTCCTCGCCCCTAAGCCTAGTGATGTACAAACCTCGAGGCGTCTAGTTCTACATTTGAAGCCTCGAGGCGTATTGGCAGGACTCAGTGAGCTCGGAAGGCTCGTAGACCCGAGCCTAGCCGAGACGCGAGCTCTCTAAGCCACGCACGCAAGCAAGATTTCAAAAGAGTTTGAGCCTTCAAAAGAGCTCGAACCAATTAAAATAGCTCGAGTCTTAAAATGAACGCGAGCCTTGAATAAGAGCTCAAGTTTAGGTTTACGACTTTAATATCTGACTCGAGTCTTCAAAATTAGAACTCAAAAAGATGGAAATTTTATGTCATAAAGAGCACCGTAGATGCTTAATCTATTGTGCCCATCACAACTAGAGCGCAGAAAAAGACTCGAGCCCTGAAAAAGCCTCGAGATCGATCGAGCTCTCAAAAAGACTCGAGCTCTTAAAAAGGCTCGAGCTCTAAAAAAGGCTCGAGCTTTGAAAAAGACTCCCGAGTTATCGAGCTCCATACAAACGAGGCGAGCCCTGTAAACGACACCGAGCTCTAGACAAAAGGACTCGGAAGCCTCGAGCCTTGTACATCACTACCTAAGCCATGTAACTTTCTTTTATAAGTTTTTATTCATCATCATCATTTCAGCCACAGGATGTCCTACTACTGAACATATGCCTCCCCCAGTGTCTTCCAGATCGGCCGGTTGCGCGCGGCCTGCATCCAGCGTCGTCCTGCAACCTTTACCAGGTCGTCTGTCCACCTTATGGGTGTGAGTCCCACGCTGCGCTTGCCGATACGTGGCCTCCATTCCAGAACCTTCTAGTTTTTATTAGTAAAAGAAATTATAAGAGCTTACCTGTTTAAAATACCAGTACTTCGAAATATCTCTAATATAATCCTGTCTGACCACAATGCCCAACCCTCGCAAATCATGGTGGATCGAATGCCCAACCAAAATGGCGCCTCTTATGAAGTCCATCACCTCCTCTTTCACTTCATGGAAGGGCCGGCCTTTGGCGTGTAAAGTTTGAGGGGTTATGCCGCTGAACTGGGTTCTGTAGTCCGATATGTTCTGTCGCAGGATGTACGCGTTGTATTGTCTGTTCGAACGCATTTCGACCATACTGACTTGGGCGACTCCGCCCCGGTTGTTGGGGCCGATGCCGACGGATTCCGTGTCTATGGCGACTACGCGACGGTTCGTCATTTTTGGAGAATCCTAAAACAAGGGTTTAATATTTATTTTAGGAACAACTAGCGACCCGCCCCGGCTTCGCACGGGTGCAATGCTATTATAACAGTATTTCTCCACTATTTAATGGATGTTATTAAACATATAAACCTTCTTCTTCAATCACTCTATCTATGTATTAAAAAAAACGCATCAAAATCAAAGTTTTAAAGATTTAAGCATACATAGGGATATAGGGACACAGAAAGCGACTTTGTTTTATACTATGTAGTGATAACACTAACAAAACCAGCCAAGTGCAAGTCGGACTCGCGCACGATGGGTTCCGTACCATTATCTATAAAAACGGCAAAAATCACGTTTGTTGCATGGAAGCCCCCTTAAATATTTATTAAATAAATCATCTGTAAAAATTTACACTGTCTAACTATAGTGGTTCATGAGATACAGCCTGATGCCAGACGGACAGCAGAGCCTTAGAATAAGGTCCCGTTTTACCCTTTGGCTACGGTCTACGAAACCCTAAAAACGGACAAGTGGAAGTCTGACTCGTCCATCGAGAGTTTCGTACTTTGTACCCACAAAGTTTTTGTAACCTAAAAATTTGTACGGACTTCTTGCATAAATACCCTGTTTTTTATGATTTATTACAAACGTATAGTTTTCAGATTTTTCCCTATACTTGTAGTAATATGACGGTATTTCTTGCCAAATTTCGTCCGTTCTAGGTCAACGGAAACTACCCTATAATAATATGGATTCCTTTGAGTGAGTGTCGAAATATAGGTACGGACAACAGCACGTCGACCTACCACAAAATGTCAATTTTTCTCATTTGAAAATGAACTCTATATGTCAGGCTTAAAGTTGAAAATCTATTGGTGAATTTTTGACTTTTGGGGTAGGTCGACGTGCTGTTGACTGTACGTTTTTCGCGGCATAAATGGCGTATCTTTTTTGTACGTTATCTTAGAAGTTTGATTTTTTCACAGCTTCAAGAGACTGTAGACCTGAGTATATTGTTTTAATTTTTAACTCGATACCTCCACGCGATTTCGAGATGAAGGGTCTTGAAAGACAGACAGACAGACGGACGCACGGACAACAAAGTAATCCCATATGGGTTCCGTTTTTTTCCTTGTGAGGTACGGAACCCTAAAAAACACTAACAGGTCCACACACAAATAGAAATTCCGAAAAGGAGAAATTATACTATACAAATTGAGCACACGCCAGCCAAATAATACAATGGGATACTATTATATACTTCGCTTAGGTAACCGTAAACATATCTTCTTAAATATAAAACGAAGTCGCGTCTGTTACTATACTTATAACTCGAGAACGGCTGGACTTTTCATGGTTTATGATTTGTTGGATTTGTCTCCGCCCGGAATAACAGAATAAATAATAAAAACATCGAAAAAGCTGACGAAAAAAAAACTGTTAGGCAGTTACGAAGTTCGCCGGGTCAGTCAGCTATATATAATAGTTACCTATAAAAGTATTTAGGTACCTACTTATTTATATAGATTTGAAAAAACGCTCGCCTAGCAGCCGCCTTACGGGCGTGTGTTAACGACACGGTTCTCCGCCGGGTTTAGGCACGGTTTTGAACTGTGTCTAAAGTCCGATGGTTCTGGGACACTGTGGAGGCTTGTTAACGAACCCGGCTCGTGAACTAGCTTAGCCGGCACCGGCCCGGCGCCGGCCCGGGTAAAAACTGTCTCGTAAACAAGAGGCCTACCGCTGATTCGCTAGCTAATAAGATTAGTCTATGGAATTCAACCTGCTGGCTGATAGAGTTAAGTTAGGCCTCCCCGTAGAACCATAGGTAGAACCATGGACCAAGTAAATGGTAGAACGCAGCGAGGAACTGACTTTGCATCCAGCGGCTTACCACAACTATGACCTTGACAAGGCTGTCAGTCCACCAGGTCAACAAAATAATTATATTTACTGAAAGTTGATAGATAGGTACTTACCTAAAAACAATCTGCAGACAGTAAAAGCTCAGCATTCATTAATAGCTGTTGCAGATTCAACAGTTTCAAACTAAGTACCTACTGGTGTTTATTTAGGTACTTCCGAACACTGATTAGATCATTTTACATTTAAATTTCTTAAATAAAACTATGATAAACTTTCGGACAGATTCCAAAATTGACACTAACTGACCACTGATCAAATAATACTACAACTGACAATAAACACGAAATCACAGAATAATTTTGTACACGTTAAAAGAGGTCAAAAGTATAAGGGCGACTGAAGAATAAAATAAAACTGGTAGCAGTATTTAAAAAGGTTTGTGTTGTCACGTTGTGGAGTGTACTGGTGGCTACGAAACTGTACAAAACATTAATGTGTGTGGCTGCAAGACAGAGATGTGAATACATCTCTCTTTGTCGCGAGGCTTAAGTTGGAAAGAGATAGCTATGTAAATAAACAAGGACGGAGCTCATTTATGGTTTATGACAAGCGTATACCGGTATACTTATGCTGGGGCTTCACCTGCGTGACGCCTAACGTTCAAATAAAGGCATGATTAGCGTTAACTAAATTAAAGCATTAAGCTACACGCTAAGTGCGTGGCCACACTTATTTGATGTTTGATTCTAGCGTCTAGCGACGTAGTTAGCGTGTGATCTGTGAGTGTGTCTTTAAAATAAAAAGCTTCCAAGAACTCAATACTTTTTTCGTTTTGTCTACTCCATCCTAACTTAATAACTATGCATGCATGCATAAATATTTCACAAAGAGTTTTTGAATATGACCGTGTTTTAACATGTTTAGTGTAGTAGGTGTAGCCACAACAACGCACTAGACGCCCGCTTAATCCCTTTGATGTGTCAAAAGTTACCGCCGTCCGAGCTATCGCCTAACGTCTAATGTTATTGAAGCAAATTAGCGCACAAAGACCGGCCACACCTGCGTATTACGTCAAATAGAGCACTAATTAACGACATTAGACGCAGGTGAAGCCCCAGCATTAGAAATATGCGATAGAAACCCATACCCTGATTACGTATCTTACGTATCAAAAGCAATGCGATAGCAAAAAGTGTCTAATTTTGGCTTTAAAATCGCAAATTGACAGCAAACAAAAGAAAACCGGCCAAGTGCGAGTCGGACTCGCGCACGAAGGGTTTCTTACCATTATTTAATTGCGGTTTACGATTTATGACGTATTAAAAAAACTACTTACTAGATCTCGTTCAAAACAATTTTGGTGAAATTTTGCATGGTAGGTAATGTACAGTCAACAGGACGTCGACCTACCCCAAAAGTCAAAAATTCTCCAATAGATTTTCAACTTTAAGCCTGACATATAGAGTTCATTTTTAAATGAGAAAATTTGACATTTTGTGGTAGGTCGACGAGCTGTTGTCTGTACATTATATATATTTTTTTGTTTTATCTTCATTCTTATTTTAGACACATTTTACCACGTTGGAAGTGTCTCTCGCGCAAACTTGGTTTAGTAACGTAAATGTAACATTCAGTTTAGAAAAAAAATATATTAAAAACCTCAATATCATTTTTGAAGACCTATCCATAGATTACACGTATGGGTTTGATGAAAAAAAAAATGAGTTTCAGTTCTAAGTATGGGGAACACCCAAAATTTATTGTTTTTTTTTTTCTATTTTGTGTGAAAATCTTAATGCGGTTCACAGAATACATCTACTTACCAAGTTTCAACAGTATAGTTCTTATAGTTTCGGAAAAAAGTGGCTGTGACATACGGACGAATAGCCAGACATGACGAATCCATAAGGGTTCCGTTTTTTGCCATTTGGCTACGGAACCCTAACAAGCAGCAAACTGCTGTCAGAGCTGCCCATAGATTTTATCAATTGGGTGATGACTGCTTGATTGAATCCGTGATTTCTGATGCTAATTTTTTGGGAATAAGGGTGCCGATTGGTACTTTTGATGGTGTTACCTATTTTTTAAAAGTACCTATGTTCTACTATGTTCTTTTTTGTAATTGTTTGTCGGTGGAGTGTCGTTGTGTTGTCCTTTTTACCCGACTACGGCGAAGCCAAAAGAAAGGGTATTGATTTTGGCAGTCTATGTAATTAGCTACTTATGTCCTATATAAGGTCCGATTTTATTAGTGTTCATCCTGTTAACCTGTGACTATATAGGTGAAAAGCAATCGTAAAAACTAACTTTCAAATGTCTATCATAAAAACTAAAAAAGTTATAAATAAATTACAAAATAACAACATCGACTTCATATTGCATAAACTCAAATCAAATCAAATCAAATCATTTATTTATTCATAAACATGGGTTTTACAACTCGTCCTATCTTCAACTCTTTCTCGCTCTGTACAAGGGGAAGGAATAAGACGGATAATCAGATGGTTAAACGTAGCAAAGATAGGACGAGTTTATGCAATATGAAGTCAATGTTGTTGATTTTTAACTTTTTTAGTTTTTATGGTACACATTTGAAAATTGGTTTTTACGATTGCTTTTCACCTATATAGTCACAGGTTAACAGGATGAACACTTATAAAATCGGACCTTATATGTTCCACAGTAGCGCCTTAACTGGCGACTAGACTAG
Organism: Anania fuscalis; assembly: GCA_950371115.1. Classification (NCBI taxonomy): domain Eukaryota; kingdom Metazoa; phylum Arthropoda; class Insecta; order Lepidoptera; family Crambidae; genus Anania; species Anania fuscalis. The sequence continues at coordinate 1,154,791 of OX493354.1, forward strand.
ATAACATTGATATACCTATATATTTAACTCAGTGCTAGATAACGGATAAACATACCTAGAGATTACTATAGACGTATGGATGTTTGTTACTTTTTGACGCAAAACTACTGAACGGATTCGGATGAAATTTTGCACACATATAGAATATGATCTGGATTAACATATAGGATACTTTTTTATCCCGGTTTAATGTTCCTGTGGGATATATTTCATTAACTAAAGAAAACACGAGAGAAGTCGCGGGCTACAGCTAGGTATCTAAATCTAACTTCCAACTTAATTATTAAATCCGAAAGTTTGTGAGGATGTTTGGATATTTTTGACTCAATCACGCGTTAACGGCTAAACGGATTTGGATGAAATTTTGCACACATACAGGGTTAAATTGCAAAGGGGTGCCAAATTTTAAAAATAAGATCTAGAGGTGCACTGCTTATGGTATTTGTTGTCAATTTTAACCTCTGGTATGCGCGGACGCTCCTGTTGTTAGAAATGTACCTACATCGAAAAGACTAAGGTTTGTTATCGCGCGCCATTGTGACTATTATTGCATTGAACTTTGCAGTTCTAGGTTGCACAGAGATAGTGCGTGCGTATTTTTTATGAATGAGGCAAGACATCCACGCGTACCGTCGACGTACTATCCTGGAACAGCGGATAGTAATCAAAAAAAAGTCTGTGTTTTCGATCGTTTATATCGTAGATCGATTTAGTTACTGATTCTGAGTACCTAGGTACTAGGTTCCACCAGGGGTACTAGAGGTGCTAATTTGGCATCCCTTTGCAATGTTACCCTGTAGGTATATGATCTACATCATATTGGATACTTTCTATCCTATTCATATGATCCTGTGGGATATGTTTTTATGTATTGTTATTTATTTGAACGGTTGCGTTATGTGTCACACCAAACATCCTGTAGTCCAACTAGTTTCTAAATCTTATAATTTCAGAGTACAACATCGTAGAAGGCGGTTCTTGCGAAATATACCTCGAAGCTAGGACGCAGCGGAGGAGTGAGGACATGAACGCGACTACAACCAACCGAAGCGTGACAGAGAACGGTATGTAATAAGTAAAAAAGAAAGTTTCAAAATCGGTTTATCAGTATTGCAGATCCGTTTTTCCCGCGTATGTTCTGTTCCCGTGGGAATTTCGGGAAATAACACACCTTGTCACTCGCACAACTTAGACGAATCTATTCTATTGATATAATATATTAAAATCCTTATACTTTAAAATCCGTTAAACGGTTTAGGCTATAGGGTGTGCCAAAGAAATAGACATACATACATTACATACGCTCGAAAAACATAACCCTCGTTTGGCAGTCAGGTAATAAGAACAAGAGTAAGAATATGTTTTTGTTTATTTGGCACACAATTATTAAATAACTAGACAAGAAGAAAACAAGAAGTTGAGCCAAAAAACAACATTCAGACGAATTGCGAACCTCCTCCTTTTTTATTGAAATCGGTTAAAAAGGACCCCCGCTCAGTATTAATACAGTAGTGGCAACATAATAACGTTGCCACGTCACTGATATTCTTGAACAATTGCCCCTCTAGCACGAGCAACAAAACACGATATGATACGATATGATATATAGCGATTTATCGCCTCTTTACTTTCAAAATATCATAACATAGCCGCCATTTTGAACTTTTATCGAAACAGTGAGCATGTCCGTGCCGGCGACGTCACGGTTATGCTCGCTTTGTCGATAAAAGTTCATATTTTGATAAAAAATATGCGATAAATCGCTATATCATATCGCATCATATCGTGTTTTGTTGATTATGCTAGAGGGGCAGGCCCTGTTTTACAATCGATAAGTAAGCCTCGGTTAATTTAAACTGCCAGTTAATTCATAAAAAATGTGTTCTTTATTTGAATTTATTTGTTGAGTGTTGCTTACTTCTCGATTGTGAAACAGGCCCTAAGAATAGTTTTTTTTTGGCACAAAATTATTCGAAGATAAATAACACTTGAAAAAAAAAATCATCGACTTCAGGTGGGACCTCAGGTCGATGATTTTTTTTTTCAAGTGTTATTTATCTTCAATTAAACATTGCATGGAATTGTTAAACACAAAAATTAACAAAATTATTCGTAGAAAAGAAGAAAAGAAAAAGTTGAGCCATAAAAAGGACCCCCGCTCAGTATGACAGTAGTGGCAACATTTTTTAGTCGCTAGGTGGCCCGGCCAAGTTATTAGTCGTTATAGTAAAAGCTTTGCTTAGTTTGAGGCTAGATAATTTGTTGGTAGGGATAATTTGCATTTGTTGGTCATGCTAGGGAGCATGACTAACAAACCACGATAAAATATGATACAGCGATTTATTGGCACCCAACTGTCAAAATATGAACTTTTATCGTAACAGCGAGCATGAAAGTGACGTCACCCGCACGAACATGCTTGCTGTTTCGATAATAGTTAAAGATGGCGGTATGTATGTATATCATACTTTGACAGTTGGATGTCGATTAATCGCTACAAACTAACTAATAAAATAAAATAAATATTGTACAACATCACATTGCTCTGATCCTATGGTAAGTAGCTAAAGCACTTGTTTTATAGAAATCAGAAACAACGACAGCACCCAACACCAAGTCCCGAGACAATATAGAAAAGTTCGTTTTCTACATTGACCCGACCGGGGATCGAACCCGGAACCTCAGAGATGGCGACGCCATATAGTCCGGCGTGCTCGCCTCTCAGAGTCTCGGCTACGGAGGTCGTCAAAAATAAAATCATATTCTTCCTCGCAGCCACCCTGCTTCACAACGCAACCACCCCGCTTCACAACGCAACTACCCCGGCTACCGACCTCCGCACCGGCTCGCCCATCAGCGCGATATACGACATCGACACCGCCTTCGACTTCCACATCTGCCCGCTCACCTGCCCAGAGACCTACAGCCCGGTGTGCGTGAGCGCGAACCGGGGCGCCGGGAAGTACTTCAAGTTCTACACCTTTGTCAACCATTGCAAGGGAGACGTTTACTATTGCAAACATTTTGATGGTAAGCAAATACCATGGCTACATATCTCGACTAGACAGGACAAAGCGCTAGCAAGAAGAAGACTCATTATTGACATTCATCATCATCTTTTAAGCCATAGGACGTCCACTGCTGAACATAGGCCTCCCCTAGTGATTTCAGATGGTCCAGTTGCGCGCAACCTGAATCCAGCGGCTTCCTGTGACTTTTACAGGCGACAACCTAGACAGACGACCTGGCAAAGGTTGTAGGTAGACACTGGACGCAGGCCGCTTTCAACCGGCTGATCTGGAAGTCACTAGGCATATGTTCAGCAGTGGACGTCCTATGGCTCCTTGCAACTTTTACCAGGTTGTCTGACCACTGGTTTTGGGTAATCGTCCTACGCTGCGCTTGCCGTTACATGGCTTCCATTCTAGTAGGTAACTTTCTAAATGTGTCACTAAAGTCCTCTTGGTAGCGATTTGTTCAGTTTCAATGCAGGTCACGTTTTGTAGATACCCTTTAGGCTCCACCTTGTGGGTGCGCTTATCGGTACGCGGCCTCCAATCTGGAACCTTTCTGCCCCATCAGTAGTCAGTTCTACGTGCTTTGTACAACCATTGCCACGCTAGCTTGCTAATCCTTCGGGCTATGTCAGCGACTTTTGTTCGTTTACGGAACCAAGAAATCCCGAGCATAACCCTTTCCATAGGACGCTGTGTTTATGTTCCAGAATTCGGGCCCCCTCCGTATGAAGAAGAGGAGAATGTGAACAGTTCGCCTCTGAGCTGGTCCTACTGCGGAGCCTTCAGGTATAGATAGATACGCTTTATTGCACACCAAACAAAGAAGTTATAGAAGTTTATATTAACAGAAAGATATATTGTTTTAAACTTTCATGGTCACTAACATTAGAATAGTTTGTTACGAGATTGCTACCATGTACCTTATTTTTGAGTACCCGATATTTCGGAACTGTTGCAAGCGCCAAGTTAGGTACTCCGTGATCATGGCGCTTGCAACAGTGCCGAAATATTGGGAACTCAAAAATAAGGTACATGGTAGCAATCTCGTAACAAACTATTCTAATAACAGAAAGATGTAAAATTTAGGCGGTCTCATCGCTGAAAGCGATTTCTTTCAGACAACCTTCAGACAAAGGACAACTATAAAGAAAGAGGAAAGTGGTGCAGACCCCATAGTTGACTAGTAGAGAATACGTTTGGCATTAATTCCACCATGTAACACTATTTTTTGCCTGTGTAATAAATAATTTAATAACATTGTAACATAATGAACGCACATCTACATAAGGGCTGATTCTGGTGCTCAAATATAACAACTTTTATTATGGGATCAACATCGAAATCTCAAAAAAAAAAACCGGCCAAGAGCGAGTCGGACTCGCGCACGTAGGGTTTTTTTTTATTGAACTTTGGACCACAAACAAGTTCACAATCATGTCATTGGCTTAACTTAGGTAGTTATTGCAGAGTTATTATTATTGTGAACTCAGCATCGCTGGTCACTAAATTAAATAACAAATGTTGGTTCCGTACCATTATCTATAAAAATGGCAAAAAATCACGTTTATTGTATGAGGGCCCCCTTAAATATTCATTTTATTTCGCTTTTTAGTATTTGTTGTTATAGCGGCAACAGAAATACATCATCTGTAAAAATTTTAACTGTCTAACTATCACGATTCATGAGATACAGCCTGGTGACAGACGATCGGACAGACAGACATACAAACGGAGCCTTAGTAATTTTAGGATCCTGTTTTACCCTTTGGGTACGGAACCAAACTGACAATAGTGACCGAGTTTCTTGCGCTAGCGCTAGCCCAAAATTGTCCCAAAGTAATGATAGGAAAACAATATTGGGACGTGTAAAAGCGCTTAGTTTAAACCTTTTTACAGAAATAAATTGGTTTTATTAACCGACTTCAAAAAAAGGAGGAGGTTCTCAATTCGTCTGAATGTTGTTGTTTTTTTTTTTTTTTTTTTGTATGTATGTTACGCGATTACGCCGTCAATTATGGACCGATTTCAAAATTTATTTTTTAGTTTGAAAGGGTATACTCCAAAGGTGGTCCCATTTCCACGAAGTCAGATTCTGATGATGGGATCCCTGGGAAATCGAGGGCAACCCTCAATTTTTATAGGCACCCATAATGTTTTGCATATATTTTCTGACTCGATGCTGATTTTTGGGTCTGGTAATCATCATGTCATGTTGCTGACCTGATGATGGAAGCCACAGAACTCCTTAACGGATAGGAGTTAGAAGATAATACTGCAATTTGTCGACAGAACGTATTTCGCAGTGTGTTGAGCAGACGTGGAGCTTATGAGGTACCAGACCGCCAATTTTTATTTACTGGGGGCGTACCCGCACACCCAGTAACGAAAAAAAATTTGAAAGTTCCTTTCTTAATTTATCCTGTTATTTAACGCGAGACCTTATCCTATGGTTACGACACCAAAATAGCCGCCGTTCTGGTTGGAGTGTAGGTAAACCCTTTTCTTAAGACTTAAAAATTTTCGTCGAAAAATTGACCCTATATAACACCTTATTTTTATCATACCATGGGATGGGGATGGATGGGGGGTCCATAGAGGACCAATATTAGTTAAGGTTACTTTGCTGTAAAGTAATTTTTGGCGAAGTTAGGAGGGAAAAAATAGAGGACTTAACACTTAAAATTGTAAAATAAAAAAAGTTTAATAAAAAACTAAAAACCGACTTCAAAATGAAACTAAAAAGCGAAAAATAATATTGACTAAAACATACCTAATCAGTTCTTTTTGGAGTCGGTGCGAATGAACACATTTTAACTCTCGATGGCTGGCACCGACTCCAAAAAGAACTGATTAGGTATGTTTTAGTCAATATTATTGATGTCAGTCGATTGGCGATTTTGTATGGGATATTTTTTTGCGATTTTGACATTGGTCCCAAAGTGAAAGTTGTTGTATTTGAGCACCAGAATCCGCCCTTATAAGGATATGCGTTCATAATGTTACACCCTGTGTACAGCCCTTATGATGATGTGCGTTCATTATGTGACACCCTGTATAACATATTGGCAGGTACATGCAGTTCGCCCGTTTCTCGGAGGTGCTCTCGTCGATGAGCCACTACGGCTGGCTGCGCGGCGACGAGCGGTACTCGCGCATCATCCCGCCTGACAGGCGGCCGGGATACGTTAACTAGTATATAGCTGATGAATTGTGGAAACAAACTATATGAGGTTACTTTTGGACCCTTGCCAAAATGAAATATAATTTAGGAGCAGTAATAAATCAATATTTAGTGATGTTTTTTTTGTTTTTATACGGGGTTATTTGAAAAAATTTAACAAGCTCGCACGGCTAGATAGCTAACATCATACACAACAACATTTGTTCTACGATTTTAGATAATTTGCCACATTTTACTGTCATACAAAAATAAATATGAATTTAATTTTACGTCTGAAAGTTCTTATCTCTGTGCGCGTCACATCGGGAGGGGCGGGGGAGGGCGGGGCGCGAGCGTCGCGCGCGTCGCCTAACATAGACTTACAAATGTCACGACAGTACAATAAAAGCTTGGACAATCATTTTTAATTAATGTATTGAGTTATGATAAAACTCGTAGAACAAATGTTGTTATTTATGATGTTAGCTATCTAGTCGTGCGAGGTTGTTAATTATTTTCAAAAAACCCTGTATAACCCGACCGGGCTTTACATTAACTTTTTAAATCCTAAATTCCTAGGCGCGCTTGATCACCCTAGCGCTTGACACGCCGCGGCGCCTACGCGCGACGCGTTACTCGTCACAGCGTACCCAGCGCATACGAACAAACGAGTGGCAACAATTTTGTTTTGTGTTTGGAAAAATAGGGAAAAAGAATTAAACATTGTTGGTTTTTTTTTAATTTCAAAAGTTTAATGTGCTGCTTCTACAGGATGACGCGAAAAAATATGGCGGGGTGTCCAAAAATAGCCCTGTATAAATAAGTTATATATTTTATTTCGTCACTTCCGAAGTTAACATACAAAACTGGTCATTCTCCCTTACGTATCTTGGATTTTAGTTGAGTCACTTCGCTACTAGTTCTTGTTGGCAAAAAAACAAGTGTTGACGAGCGAGTAGTTATTGCCGGCGAGGATTTCCCGAGCCAGTAGTCTTGTTAAAATAAGTCACTACGGGAGTGTAGTAAATAATAAAAAGTAATTTACTTAAAACTTATTTAATCACAACAAACAACAGTATTAAAAAAACAATATATTAAAAATTTAAGGAATTCATAACTGTGTTATTATTTCCTTTTACGATTACTAGTGTTGTACTAGAACTATAGTAAGTTAGTACCTAATCAATGTTAGCAACTAGTAATATACCAGGTACAAGTCACTAAATGAAACTAGTTGCGACTTGTGTTAGCATCTAGTCGATACTGGTGACTAGTCACTGCTGGTGACTGATAACGCTTTGGCAACTAGTCATTTGTAGCATTAGCAACTAGTGTACCTACTTGACATCTAGTCACATCTCCGACATCTTCGCTATGCCCGCGGCATATGTTTTTGAGACACTTTATTGTATTGTAACCAATTTACATTGACATACACACACGCACTTACTAAGTTGGACATTAACATTTTGAATTGTTCATGTTAGTACTTAATTAATTTTATTTTATGCTATTTGTAAAGGCTGAAAAAGCTAAATTTTCAACCACCATTCGATCTAAGATGTACCTTTTCATATCCAAATTAAAAAAAAACATTTTACACCGATGACTAGTGACTAGTCGGCTAGTCACTAGTCAAAGATAGCAACTAGTCACTGCCAGCGACTAGTTACTGTTGACTATTGTCCCATCAAACGCCTTGCCTCCCTCAGCCCAGTCTCCACAGCGCCGTGCACTGTGGAGTAGTGCGTTGGGTTGGATGCTTCGCCCGCGAACAATACTCGCGGGTTCCCAGCCGAGTCGGTCAGTGGTGCGGTGAGGGTCTGGCGAAGGGAGGGCTGCGAGGGGGATATGAGGCTGTCGAACGAGTAGCTACCACGGGTGTAAGGGTTCGAGGACCAGGTCGATCTGGAAACGATAACAAGTTGGTAAATAGGGATGACGAATTACTTTTTTTTCTTCATCTATCAGGTAGATTTTAACGTCCGTAGCCGAGAGGCGAGCACGCTGGACTTTAAATGGCGCCGCCATCTCCGAGGTTCCGGATTCGATCCCCTGTCGGGTCAATGTAGAAAACGAACTTTTCTATATTGGCTCGGGTCTGGGTGTTGTGGTACCGTCGTTGTTTCTGATTTCTATAACACAAGTGTTATAGCTCTCTATACTCTATATAGATCAGAGCAATGTATGTGATGTTGTCCAATATTTATTTATTTATAGATTATCAAAAAGTATTGAATAAGTATGTATTTTCCCTTTTTTTACATTATCAAAATCTTACAGAGATATTGATTTGAAATATCGCTTACGTCACACAGGCACATTTTTAACTTAGGAGTGACGTCACAAACCCCTGCTACACTTTGACGCGCTTTACCTTTGTAATTTTTTCATCATCATCATTTCAGCCACAGGACGTCCCCTGCTGAACATAGGCCTCCCCCAAAGACTTCCCAGATCGGCCAGTTGTAAGCGATCTGCAGCCAGCGACTTGACGTCGTGTGTAAATTTTTGGTTGATTGCAAATAGAAAAAAACCGGCCAAGTGCGAGTCGGACTCACGCACGAAGGGTTTCGTACCGTATCGCGTTGTATGGGAGTCAACCCGCTTAAATATTTACTGTTGTGTATTCTGTTTTTTAGTATTTGTTGTTATAGCGGCAACAGAAATACAACATCTGTGAAAATTTCAGCTCTCTAACTATCACGGTTCATGAGATACAGCCTGGTGACAAACGGACAGACAGACAGACGGACAGCGGAGCCTTAGTAATAGGGTCTCGTTTTACCGTTTGGGTACGGAACCTTAAAAAAAAACTCCATTATTTTTGATAATCTGGACGAATAAATGTAATTTTATTTTCTTAAAGCAGTCGTCAGCCCTATTACTAGTAGAGTCCCTTCGGCCACTTACGCGAATATACTTTTCGTTAAAATTAAAAATGAACTGAAATAGTTAAAAATAATAGCATGTTCTTTCATTGGATACAATTTTGTTATCCCTTGAACCGTGCATTTTTGAAGATAAAAGTAGCCTTTAAAACTCAATGAAACGGGAATTAACGCGATCATAACGTCAGGCAAAAGAGGTAACATTTGTACCTAAATTATGATCGCGTTAATTCCCGTTTCATTGAGTTTTAAATTGTGCACCGCGAAAGTTTAAAAGTAAAGTAGCCTTTATTCTCTTACCCTAAAATACCACTGCAAAAACTCAATCATCCTTTAATCCCTCAATTATAGGCAAGTCATAATCAAACGTAAGTACTCCGACTAGGAGTCAGTGCTATAGGATAGAAGGCTATTCTTGAAGTCTGTGTAACTTCTGTGATAGGGCGTGCGGTACATAAAGGCAATAAGGCAGTGCCTACCTGATAATTGAAATGAGGTAAGCAGTAGGTACTTACAAGTGTTGATTATTGATGAAAATCACTGATTTTCATCAAATAAACACACTATAAGTCTCTACTGCCTACCTCGAAATAAAACCAATGCACGCCACTGCTTCTGTGGTGTTACTTTTGTTGGTATCTCTGTATCTATTGTGAACTAACATTACAAACCTAAGAATTGCGACAGGTTCCGGAATAGTCTTGTTATGGCCGGCGAACCTCCTCAACAGCTCCACGGTTTTGGCTTTCACGACATCCTCTGACAAGGTCTCCATCTGCAAACATAGATGATCGTCATCAAGATCATTTCTTCTATAGGGAGTCTACTGCTGACCATAGGCCTCCCCCATTATCTTAAATAGGCAGATGGAATTGGCATGCATTTAGGTATAATTCATCTAATGTGCCAGAGGCTGGACGTGCTATGTCCACCATAACACGTAAACTAACAGTCGACGGGGCAGAAAGGTTCATATTATGGTTCGTCATTATTTTAGCCACAGGACGTCCACTGCCGAACATAGGCCTCCCCCAGTGACTTCTGTCATCGAAAGGTTGTTAAGCCATACTCGCCACGCTCGGCAGGCGGGTTGGCGAGCGCAGTTTTTATATTATTTCGCACGCAGACGCTGCTCCCCGTCATGCTACATGATTTAGTCGCCTCTTACGACACGCCTCCTGTTGGCGGTGGGGAATTGTATTCTTTACGGCCGTCCCCACACGGCACATGGTTCATCATCTCAGCCTATTGCAGTCCACTGCTGGACGTAAGCCTCCCCCAAAGAGTGCTAAAGAGCCCGATCTCCCGCTTTTTTCATCCAGCCACTGTCAGCCATTTTTCTAAGGTCGTCGGTCCATGGAGCTGCGTACTATACTAAGTTTGACAAGGCTTTGTCTCCACACAAGGTCCTCCATAGGGACCGATGTGTGGCCAATTACAAAGTACCAGGAAGTCAATTTTGCAAGGGGCGTTATCCAGAACTCCAAGATAATTACCAATTATCAGTTGTGATGAATAGTCTTAAATTTATAGACTTTTGTTTTTACTTTTTTTTGGCACAAGCTATTTTGCATTTTAAGCTATTATTGGCTATTATTGCAGAGAGGTTAAACAGCCCTATCACCGCTTACTAGGCATCCATCCACGTCCGGTCTAATCCTAGCTTTAAGTTTTATTAGAACTTGAAGTTGGGCAATCCCAACTTCAAGTTCTAATAAAACTTAAAGCTAGGATCCAATCCAATAGGATCCAATGATCGGACTGTGTAAGTGTTGTGTGTGGCTTTCATTTTATTTCTTTATAGTTGGTATTAATTTAAGAATGTATGGAAATAAATGATTGCAATTTCAATTTCAATTATTGAAACTTTTTTAATAAAGAGCTGTGGATTTGTTTCATAAATAAATAAAAATGTACTGACATGTCTAGCGGTATCTCCACTAGTCCACAAAGTCAGCGCCCTCTCGCAGCTCATGGGAGAGTTCGCGCCTAATATCATGGTCGTCCACTGGTCCTCCTCAGGGACGTTCATTCGGTCCTCACCCCTCCAGATGAAGCTCATGAAGGTTTTGTCTGGCCACCACGGCTCAGCGAATAGGAGAACGATCTTGTTGATCACGCCGAGTGGGATGCCGTTGATAGCGTCTATCTTTTCTTGGGGCAGGGCGGGGGTGAAGAAGGATTCGTGTCTGAAATGAATTAAATCTTCCAATATGTAAAAACCGGCCAAGTGGGAGTCGGACTCGCGCATGAAGGGTTCTGTACCATTATTTATAAAAACGGCAAAAATTCATGTCTTTTGTATGGGAGCTCTCATAAATATTTGTTTTATTCAGTTTTTTTAGTATTTATTGTTATAGCGGCAACAGAAATACATCATCTGTGAAAAATTCAACTGTCTTACTATCACGGTTCATAAGATACAGCCTGGTGACAGACGGACAGACAGACAGGCAGACGGACTGCGGAGCCTCAGTAATAGGGTCCCGTTTTACCCTTTGGTTACGGAACCCTAAAAATGGAGTCAACATTCTAATGCTTTACCTCTCCTTCAGCACTCCAACAGACACAGTCACAATGACATTATCAGCTGTGTACTCGGCGCCATCTTTGCACTTGACCACCACCTTACTGTCAGGGTCCTGCGGCCAGATTATCTGTGTCACTTCTTTGTCCAACTTTATGGTTAATGTTGGTAGACCTGGGCCGTTTTTGTATGTGTTCTGAGGACAAAATAACTAATGAAGGAAACTCAAAGCAGATTACGTATTTGTATGTAAAGCAAATGTTGTATTAAATAATACATATACGGGGTTTCTCAAAAACAATGACATTCATCATAGATTTTTTTTTCCTTAATTGTCTTAGGTCTGGATGTTGTGGTTCCGTCGTTGTTTTAATTTTTATAACACAGCTAGCCTAACTGTTTTAGTATCAGAGCAATGCAAACCGACGACCTCCGTAGCCGAGAGGCGAACACGCCGGACTTTAAATGGCACCGCCATCTCTGACGTTCCGGATTCGATCCCCGGTCGGGTCAATGTAGAAAACGAACTTTTCTATATTGGCTTGGGTCTGGGTATTGTGGTACCGTCGTTGTTTGTGATTTCCATAACGCAAGTGCTTTCGCTACCTTAGGATCAGAGCAATGTATGGGATGTTATCGAGTATTTACAAAAAAATGCATGTAATGATGTTCATTTTTTGACGTTAACATCTTATAATTCGATGACCGGCTGCACGCACATAACAGTGTCACGCTTACACAGACAACCAATTTTTTAAGAATAAAAGGGTCTCACCAGCAATATATCAAACAGGGTCTTATACCCGTTGGTGTGCCAGCTCATCTCCTGGCTGCCACCGAGCGTGTGGTACTGCGTGTGCGTGGTCGACTCGTTCCAATTGCTGGAGCCGACGTAGCTGTCCACTACCAGGTCGAGGAACATCAGCAGTTCAGTCACGAAGTCCTCGTCTGCTGAGACGTCTGGGTGGTGGTCTTTTATGTATGCTTTTATCCTGGATTGAAAATAATTATAATAATATGAAGCAGCTAAACCTTTATGATGTCGAAGTCAGAAATTAAAATGTTGAACCCAACGTTGAATGGGAACACCCATCGAAAATCAGCGTCCTGCGTTATAATAAGTTCTTGGCTTGGATCATAAAGATCAAGATTCACGACCAATACTGAACGCGAATCTTTTAACAATCTATTTAACTAACATAATTACCTAAGTAGTTGGTGAGATTTTGATTAGTAGATAGATAGATACTCTTTATTGCACACCACACAAAACAAACAGTACATAGAAAGGAAAATCCATTTAGAATGGTACAATTTAGGCGGTCTTATCGCTTAGTATTTCGATTGTGATCCAAAATACTACACTATTCATAGACTTAGAATTCACTATGAAATGAAATGAACATTTATTCGCTTTTGAAAAAGGGTACATTTTGATGGTAGTCTTGTCGTAGAGTTCAGTTTTTTCAGCTATCTATTAATAGCATGCAAATACACAGTACATTCTTAAAATAATTATGTTATATTAAATTACATTATCAAATTCTAAATATAAAATATTTATCAGAATACGCTAAACGCGAATAGCTACGCTGTTAGGCGCTTCTCACCGCACACAAACAGTCGATACTGTGACTGGTTACAGTACTCAGTAACTACTAGTCTCTACCGATGACTAGTCATATATGGCAACTAGTATTGGTATCTAGTTGACTGGTTACAGTACTCATATGGCAACTAGTATTGGTATCTAGTTGACTGGTTACAGTACTCAGTAACTACTAGTCTCTACTGATGACTAGTCATATATGGCAACTAGTATTGGTATCTAGTTGATAATTGCGACCTGTCACTGCTGGCAAAGAATATATTTTTATACATCTTGGCTGCTGGTGACAGTAAGTCATAAGTAACAATTGTGGCAACTAGTTGCTTTGCTACCAGTGACTAGTCACTGCTAGTAACCGTTATAGTTGGCTACCACATCAGAGACTGAGCTAGAATAAAAATAAAAAACTAACTTTCTAGTCATAAACACTCCAAGCGGCTCCGGGGTGTCCGGTTCCTCTTCCATCAGCGGCATGGCGTAGTCCATGATGTCTTCCATCAAGGCCGAGTCTACCAGGCTACCGTCAGAGCGCAGTGTCTGCGAGGCGAGGACCTGCTGTAGTATGCTCACGTTGTTCTGCAGGGCCAGGTTGTAAGTCACACTGGAGTTCTGGCCGTGGATCCTGAACACAGTTGCTAGGATCAGCCCCTCTAGCACGTGCAATAAAACACGATATGATACGATATGATATAGCGATTTATCGCATATTTTTTTGTCAAAATATGAACTTTTATTAAAAAAGCGAGCATAACCGTGAGTCGTGACGTCGCCGGCACGGACATGCTTACTGTTTCAATAAAAGTTCAAGATGGCGGCTATGTTATCATATTTTGAAAGTAAATATGCGATAAATCGCTATATCATATCGTGTTTTGTTGATCATGCTAGAGGGGCAGGGCAATAGAAGCATGATGATTCATACGACTAGAGGTAAGGAAGGAAGATAAGCGCTGGGCGAAAGATGCGCAGAAGATCATTACGGTTACGTGATTGGCTAGTCGTGTCTAGGGTTGCCACCTTTTTTGGACTAATAAAGTAAGTTATTGGTTGCTAAAGAGGTAGAAAAAAAGAACGTTGCATGGAAATAAAGTACCTTTAAAAACATAAGAAGATTTATATTACTTTTGGCAACATTTAACAAATTTTTGTAACTGCTAAATAAGTTTACAGCATCTTATAATGTATCCTAAAGAAATTACAAACCACGTGAAATGAAGTATTTTTCGTTCTTTATTTTCCTCATAAAGTATAGATAGAGTACGACTACCCCGACCGGAATAAAGTAATAAGTACTTTATTATATAGTACGGGTGGCAACCCTAGTCGTGTCGTGTGACGCGCCTGCACCACCGGCCGGGATTGGCTGTTAGCTCCGCGCACACTCGTCTTTGATACGATGATCGTCTCGTAAGATGCGCAAAGCGATCCCCACTCTTTGACCCAGCGCTCAACTTCGATGCCCTGTACTGTATTACTGATTGTACCTAATTGTTGGTAATGGGTGTGAAAAACCGGTCAAGAGCGAGTCGTACTCGCGCATGAAGGGTTCCGTACCATTTTCTATAAAAACGGCAAAAAAATCACGTTTGTTGTATCGGAGCCCCCTTGAATATTTATTGTATTCTGTTTTTTAGTATTAGTTGCTATAGCGGCAACATAAATACATCATCTGCGAAAATTTAAACTCTCTAGCTATCACGGTTCATGAGATACAGCCTGGTGACAGACTGACAGACAGACAGACAGACGGACAGCGGAGCCTTAGTAATAGGGTCCCGTTTTACCCTTTGGGTACGGAGCCCTAAAATTGGACACTCCCTATAACCACGGACCACGTGATTAGACTGGATCCTCCCGAAAGAGAGGATCTCTAGATCGATTGAGTCCGCACATATCGCAGAGGAAGGACAGTACAGTCCCAATCATGACAATGTGTGTAAGTACATGTTTTTGTGTGCGTGCGTGTTTGTGTCTCTTAGTTAAGGTGATCGCACATCTATGAGTACTGCAAGAGCGCGGCTAAATGCTCGAGATTCCATACGATTTCATACAAAGAATTCTAAAGTGCAATAACTACGGTGGTTGAGGGTCTTGCAGTGTTCATAGATGCGCGGTCACCTTTAAGTAAGTTGGGTTTAGATTAGGTATGGTATGCTGGCTGATTCGATGATAGTAGTCCTAGTCTACTCACCACTCCGCCCCCATCTCAACTAAACTCCCCCCCGGCAGAGGCACAGTGTTCACCCGCCCCCCCACCCGCCCCTGCGGCTCCAGCGCAAGTACCCGCCGCCCCGCGCGCGCCAGTTCGCTCGCGGCCGCCGTGCCGGACGCACCTAACCCAACTACTATCGTGTCGTAGTGGGGACTATAAGAATAGAAAACATTCATTTGTCACACATAATCACAATTAAAAACAGAATTAAATTAAACACAAGAAAAGTGACAAAAAGGTGGCTCAGCGTTTGTCGTTCCCGCAAAAAAGTTACCAATCTTCCACGCTAGATGGCGCTGGTAGTGGCTTATTCCGCGGTGACATTTCGTTTTCTCCAATAGTAGCACTTTCAGTCAAAATCTCCTTAGTGATTACATTCATATACAGGCTAGTCCAAGCCCGATAAATATATAATTTTTTTTTTAGGTAGTCGGCTTAGGGACCTTTTTTTACCCGCCAGGAAAAAAAACGCTTGTCAGCCGCTTACAACAAGATATGTTTCTTTATTTATTTTAGAAATATCACCACTTGTAATGTTTTCTTTACTTTTAAAATGAAAAATTCTATTATTTTTTTTATTTTAGGTGCTTAGTTAGACATTGTGCTCTCTCAGAAAAAGTGGTGATATTTCTAAAATTAAAAAAAAAAATCTTGTAAGCGATTTTTTCCTGGCGCGTACAAACAGGTCAATAAGCAGACTACCTAAAAAAAAATTTATATTCATCTGGCCTGGACCAACCAGTATGTAGGAGAGCGGTTAGTTAATACCGAAGACACTATATTACTATTATTATTATATTACTAGATTTTTATTATTGACATTATACAGGATGTACAAGAGAATGGGACACTCCTTAAAACCACGTGATCAGCTGATCATCATATACAACATTTTCCTATGGCAGCAACGTCGAAATCAATAATTTTTTTTCAGCTTCTTCATACAAACTTACTCGCATACCTCGATGATAATGTATGGAGCATCTGAAAATAAAAAACACGATATCGTTGCTCCCATAGGAAAAGTTGTTGTAATATGACCTGCTGATCACGTAGTTTTAAGGAGTGTTCCATTTTTTGGTACACCCTGTAGATATAATAAATACAGAAAATATTTCGTGTTTTAAATTTTTATTATCAAACCGAATCCCGAGCGAGCAAGGGAAAAGCTAATTATCCATAGTATAAAGAGCCCTTGACATGCTGTTTATTAAGTTACGTTTGCAATCCGTTTGTTTATACAGGATGTGTCCTGACTTCACCATAGTATTTATATGCATATTAATAGGCTACTTTCGGCTTAATATACCATTTACCTAACACCCTGTATAAAGTTCACAGTAAATATGTCGTATTGGCATATTGTGAACTGCATTTTAACCGTACCCACCTACTTATACATTGTGTACATAAAATAGGACACTCCTTAAAACTACGAGATCACTGCTCAGAGGCAACTAATTTTAGTCTAGAAGCAACACAATGCTCTATGCAATATCATCGTTTGTTCGTAGGTAGGTAGGTATACATGGTGTACAAGAGAATAGGACACTCCTTAAAACCACGTGATCAGCTGATCATATACAACAACTTTTACTATGGGAGCAACATCGAGATCAATAAAAAAAATTCAGCTTCTCCATACAAACTTACTCGCATACCTCGATGATTATGTATGGAGCATCTGAAAATAAAATCACGATATCGATGTTGCTCCCATAAGAAAAGTTGTTGTATATGACCAGCTGATCACGTGGTTTTAAGGAGCGTCCCATTCTTTTGTACAACCTGTATATAAAGCATCTCAAATTGTTTTTTGCTTTCATAACAAAAGTTGATGTAAGAAGGTACTTATAATTATGATTACGATGTCCTATTCTTTTGTACATCCTGTATGTAGATGTAACACGTTTTCGTTGGACGATCGACTCAACGCGGAAGTCCTCATTTAATTTCTACTGTAGTACACTTCAGTGGAATGGTTGGTTATTATTACTCGTATAGTGTGATGAGTGATGACTATGAAACATCCTTAAACATTAATGCCAAGTAATAATCCATCCATCCATTCATCAGCCGAAAGACGTCCACTGCTGGACATGGGCCTCCCCCAAGGATTTCCACAAAGATCGGTCTTGTGCCACCTGCATCCAGCGGCTTCCCGCGACCTTCACCAGATCGTCGGTCTACCAACACTACGCCTTCCGGCCCGCGGCCGCCATTCAAGGATCTTCCTGCCCCAACGGCCATCAGTCTTGCGAGCAATGTGCCCCGCCCACTGCCACTTAAGGTTTGCGATTCTAAGAGCTACGTCGGTGACTTTGGTTCCCCTCCGGATCGTCTCATTTCTGATTCGATCGCGAAGGGAAACTACTCCATAATAACTCCGAAGAATAAATAAGCGTAATTTATTTTCGTGAAGAAACTGTGTTAATAATTTTTAACCTTTTTTTCATTTATTAATTTCCTAGTTTATTTGACCAAATCTTGGGAAGCAGGTAAGAAGGACTATTACAAAGGAGAGTAGTTGAAAAAAATGAAGTAAAAGAAGAAAACCGGCGAGTATTTTTGCAATAAAATACTGGCCGGTTAGATAACAAAGAAAGAATAAAAAAAAAACGCGCCTACTTTTATTTTTATAGCAACGCACAGACCATGTTAATGTTACGCTCTTTAAGTTGATTTTTTTTAAATTATTTTTTCTTGATTTTGAAACTAATTAATAATAATAAATACTTTTTTACCTCCCATTAATGCTGGCCGCGTCACTTACGGCAAAAAGCGCCAAAAAGCACGCAACATACGACGCCATCTTGGAAATGTCGGACAAAACTAACTTATTATTTTGTGACACTGAGACACTGACCTTTTTAATCAGACCTTGCGCTTTTAAACGATAAATACGATAACGCCTGGATAATAGTATAGAATCTATATTGTAAACATTACATAATTAAGTAGGTAACTGGATTTAATTTACGTAAGTACTAGCAGTTGCCTGCGACCTTGTTCGCTTGGTACATAAATCATAATAATATGGCCAAATAACACAAAATCTTTGTAAATTGTAACCGTGTTATTCTGATTCATAAACTATATTGCTGTTAAGTTTCATCAAAATCTGTTATGGCTTTAGAGCACCTTAGCAAAAAAAACATATGTATTCATATTTAATTAATTTATTATAAACATTAAGTACTTAAAAATAACACTAGATCTTATTTAATTAATTAACTTAACAAGAATCAGCTATTACAACTAACTAGAATACAAATAATTTTTGGAGTTCAGTTTTACTTATTTTTTTTTTAATGAATCCGTATGATAATTTTATTTCGAATGATTCAAAAATACACCTCATGGCTTTAGGCGACAAGTCTCAAGTCAAGTATGGTGACATCTGACAGAGTTTTAACAAAACCATATTTACCATCCGCGTTTAAGTTCACATCAAAAGCTATCGAGTTAAACATACCACTGGGCCTATTTAGAATTTTTAAATGCAGTCATAAAATTTAAATAAACTTAATTGGCCTTACTACAAAAAATATACGACTAGGTTTAATCCATGTCTAAAGAATAGCCAACCAATTTGAAATGTTGACATATTATTAAAAAACATTTTCAATTGGTTGACAAATCTTTAAACAGTGTTGAAACCTACCCCTCTAGCATGAGCAACAAATCACGATATGATATGATACGATATAGCGATTTATCGACCCAACTTTCAAAATATAATAACATAGCCGCCATCTTGAGCTTTGTGCCATCATCACGGTCATGCTCAATTTTTCGATAAAAGTTCATATTCTGACAAAAAATAATATGCGAAAAATCGCTATATCATATTATATCGATTTTGTTGCTCATACTAGAGGGGTTGGTCTATCTTTTTTGTAATAAGGCCAAATGTGTTTTAGCACCAAAATATCTCTATCTATAGCATTACACTAAATCCATTTTTTAATATTTAAATAAAAAATTTGAGTCCTATTACTTAAAAATAAACTTTGATCGTTACAATATCACACAGCCATGCTTAGAATTTTAAAACGTGACATATCATATCACTCGGTGGGACTGTAGGCGGTGACTCGTGCTATAGCTTGGTCCAGTTCTCTATTGTGGGCCTCGGTCATAATGTGTCTTGTGAGGAACGGTGCCAGAATGATTACGTTGCAGAGTGTGCAGTAGTATGTGTCCTTTTGAAACTGAAATAGAACATAATATGTCATGATAAATTCCAGGTTCAATTCCCGGTCGGGTCAATGTAGAAAACGAACTTCTCTTGTCTCGGGTCTGGGTGTTATGGTACCGTGGTTGTTTCTCATTTCTAAAACACAAGTGCTTTAGCTACTTACCTTAGAATCAGAGTCAATGCATGTGATGTTCAATATTTTTATTATTTATAACTGCCATTTTTGCAAAGGGAATAATTGATATCCTTATCATTTTAGCCTGACATAGCTTAGTTGGAATAGTATCAATATCCCTCATAATTCATAATACTTTATTTGCTTAAGAACATGGTAAAGTCAACAGCACATCGACCTACCTCAAAAGTCAAAAATTCTCCAATAGATTTTCAACTTTAAGCCTGACACATAGAGATCATTTTCAAATGAGAAAATTTATCATTTTGTGGTAGGTCGACCAGCTGTTGTCCGTACAAAGATGTAACATTATAAGAAGGGGCACATGTCTTGCCAAGATTATCAGTATGCAAATATTTATTAAATGGAAGTCACAAAGTCAAAGTCATTTATTTAGTACAAGGACCCTCGTCTGGGTACTTATACACATCCCAAAATATAACTCAGCCCTACCACCACTTTGGGACTACATGTCTGCTAGTAATGGGAAGAAAAGACGCAACAAACTCCGTCACCTTTGTCAGCCTAGTTTTTAAAAGAAATACATTTTACAAGACATAATAGTAAATATGAGTTAGGCTTAGTGTGATCTTTCACTATCTGATTTTATTTGAAAGCAATACACATCAAAGAGGCAGCTAGAAAACAATTTGTGTTAAAAATATTATTCTTGTATATTATATTATTTCAATACTTTGTACAAGGTCATTTTAATCAGCCCAGGTCATTGACAGCTGGCTAGCCTATGCATAGGTTTGGCTTTAGTATTTGTTTTCCATTCACTACTGAAATAACAATTTCTTTTGCACTTATTAAATAGATTGTTATGTAAAACCGACCAATCACAATTGCAAAAATTTAGTTAGTAATAATAATAATATGCGACCTTAAGCAGAAATATTGGTTTTATTATCAATTAAATAAATAGTTTCCACACCCCAAACTAAGCAAAGCTTGTATTGTGGCAACTATATAACACAAACATACATGATTTAGTAGTAGCATATTATAAGTTTTTCAACATCCATGACTTAGGTATAAATGGTCGTGCTCATCGCACTTACATTTGCCCCGTGCGGGATTCGAACCCGCAACTGCCAGGCTTTGTACTCCGGAGCGCGAACCACTACACTAAACGGCAGTCAATTATGCCTATATTTTTTGATGAATTTTTTTCGATTTCCAAGCGCCTTGCACACTCTTTGTTACACTTCAACCCTAAACTTACCTTCCGAATTAAATTTTCACCATAATCCTCTGCGTGCGGGTAGCTCTCTAATATTTTTTTGTGCTTGTCGGAATTCTTGTGCGATTCCTTCAATTTGATGTCCAGCTCCATATCTTTGCAACAAAACACGCATCTATACATTTCCCTGCCTCTAATTATGCCGTGGTACGCATCTGAGGATATTACAAGCGACTTATTCTCTTTCAAAGTTAAAATCACATTTTGAACGTCGTCCATCATTATTTTCGGTTTATCTTTGACAACTTTTTTTGGCTGGCGCAAAGCTGGTACTGCCATAATGAAACCCTGAGTCGTGATTATCCCGCTTTAAAACAAAATTGTTGATTAAACTTGCTATTGTACTATTTCTGCAAGTTTTTGTAACTTAAAACTTTTGTAAATTATTGACTTGACTGACTGACACTGCCGAAAAGTGAATTAGGAGGGACAAACGGACGGAAGCAACCGAATTACCGAAGTGACGTAATAACTTTTTAAATTATTCTATTCTTCCGTTTCCTACTTAGTGGGATGTGAAATAACTATGATTGTTAATGAATGCAAATTGATCATTTTAATATTATCAAGTTATGGTTATTGAATACCATTATTGAACAAAATGAGTTGTAGCAACATAACAAAATCAGACATAATTACTTGACTGCCAAACGAGGGTTATGTTTTTTATGTCACTATTAGGTTTGTTGTTCATCTCCACTCACTTTCATAAGTTCTCTCAAAACGGTAAGCCGTTTCGTCGATCACATAGAATCATATTAAATCTGTGATTTCGGGTTTCGCAAGAGGCAAAATATGTGTGATGAGCACGCATGAGCATAAAGGATTTGTTTAAGGATGTTTATTTATCCGATATCTTCGTCGTTGTACAAGCTTTATTTATTTCTGTTAACTTTGTTTGACAGTTAGGCAACTATCCTCGCCACCACCTAAATACATGCCAAAAAGTTAAACTAAGGGTACTATAATAGACAGTTCTTTCGTAGGCACATTATATAATATTTTGTTGTTTTGAGATGATGTCAAGTAGGTACTTACTTGGGGACACAGTCTGAAGTAATCTACCTACACAATTCTGTAGTTAAGCCCTCTCGCCACAGACCCATAATACCTACTTATTTTTCATCCAGTTATGAGACTTACCTACTTTGGTATTAAGCCATAAAACTTTATTGTTTTTAACAACAATATTTTACGATGACATGAATTCTTTAACGACTTAACAAAATGTGCACATTTTGTAACAAGCTATGATGTTGTTTTTGGCTATGATTTTCATTTAGAATTTGTAAAATTTATCAAGCCGATTTAATATGAAAATTATTTTAGAATTATGTAAGTTACGGAATTTTTCATATTAATGCAGTTAAACACGTTTCAATAAAATGAAATTTTTGAAGGAGAAATTTAAAAAAAACTTTTTTTAATTATATTCAACCTTCCAACAACTGAAAGTTTGCACTGAGCATTCCTCTATTTTCGTGATTTTAAAATTGGTACTTACAATCAATGTTATTTCATACAGTTAAATCTCATTAAATTCTGGTGTTATAATTTGCACTCTGTTTTTTTTTGTATGATAGGTCATAAATAATAGTCATATTTTATCTTCTAATTACTTTTAGGTGTTATGCTGTTTTACGCTAGGTCCATATCTAGTGCGACCGTAAAATTGACCAATAAGAAGGTCAATGTTGATGAATTTCTGAAAACAGTAATGGACTCTGAAAAATTCGACGAGATTGCTGAGAAAATAGCAGATAAAGCTGTTGAAAAGTTTTCAAAGTTGAAAAATATCGGGATGACCGCCGTTCCCGATGTAACTTTGGACGGAAAATATGCATACAGAGTTTCAGAGGTTGATACTAAAGATCTTAGTGATTCCGAATCAAAACATGATAAAACGGAAACAGAAATACCAACAACGCAACGATATAAAAATAACATCGGAAAAATAGACAACGAAGCTTTCATAAAAAAAGAATCTGGAGACTTTTCGGAACATCTAAGCCTAAAATACAGTCAGTTTACGAAAAGTGTTCACGGAACGAGACCCAGAGCACTTAACGAAAAACAACAGATGGAGGGTGAAGGCGTTGGTATAAGTAAAGAAATAATTGAAGATCAATATTTAGAAGAGGAGAATAAACAATATGAGGATAAATCGGCAGGAACTAAAACCACACGTGATGAAAGTGACGTAACAAAGCCTACATTGAAAACTAAAGCAACAACTGATCGTGCCACTAATCTAGATAAATTGAATAAAAAGAAGAATATTGAACCAACTACGCCGCAAGAGCAAGATGACAGCGAAAGATCTAATGAAAAGGACAGCCAACATATCAAAGAAAACAAATCAATGCCAGCTTCAGAACAAAAAGTGGAACCTAAATTAAGACACTCAAGATCAAGTAATAAGGACGAATCAGAGCAAGTTCGTACTGATGGCAGCTTTGAATCCGATTCGTTGCATAAGGAAGATATAAAAAATAATGAAGAAATTAAAAGTTCTGAATACAAGATAAGGCAACCAGCTTATGAATATTTGAAGCTGCCTGACTTAAAAAAGGATTTATCAAGTGAAGAAATTAGTGAACATGCAACTACTACTTCGCGACAGCCAAAAAGCGAAAAAAAAGTTAGAAAGAACTTTTCAATCTCCAGGGTCTCCAATAAGCAAGCGAAACCTAAAAAGTCCAAGTTAAAGCGATTTCCAGTGCGTGAAGAAAGAAACAGACTATACACATTTGAAAAATCACCAGACTACGACGATTACCACCAGATTCGTATTCAAAATCAGAGGACGAAAAAAACCTACTACCGCTAAACACATCAAATTATCTTTACTAAATATACATTTAAAAAAATACATGACATGGGTATATTTATATCAAAAAACGTGTCGTGCTGGGGATTGTCATAAAGAATACACTTCTCCAATCTCCATCGCCAACACGAGGCGGTGATCAGGCGAATTATTCCTGTAGTACGAGCACGGTAGAGGTGTGTTGTGCAAAATCTTATTAACCTATCAAGCTTCAATCGCCCCACCGGTTGGAGCGCATAATAGTTTTTTTATTGTGTCTCTTGACCTTGGCCTGACAGGTTAAAACTGCGCTCGCCAACCCACCTGCCAAGCGTGACAAGTATTAGCAATCCCCTCCCTCATCCTCTCCCCCTCCCCCAGCAACTGAGGTCATCATTAGAAGTACTGAAAAGGCCGGGGCCCTGTTTCACTTGGATGAACATGGACAAAACGAGTGATATATCGAATCTAGCAGGCCCATGTTGCGTATGATTGACAACCGTTGATTGGAACCAATTTTGAGCAGCAATCGTTGAATCTAACTCATGAATTTGCGAGAAATAAACACCACCTTCCCGTCTAAAATAGCTCAGTGTGTAAAGATGAAAGTTTACAACCAGTATGTGTGTGTGTTCCCCAGTAGTCTAGTAACCTACACGGTTCAAATTCAAATCATAAACTGCGTGACACATTATACAGGGTGTATGTTTCAATCTTAGCTGTACTTACACAGGTCATTCTATACCTTATACTGATCACAAATCACGAAAAAAAAGACTTAAAAAATATATTTTATTTAGGTCACACAACTTGAGAGTGCCCCCTATTGATTTGTGAATAGTCAACACTACGCCACTGACTACGCGCAGCGAACGAATGATACGCTCACTACAATACCTAAATAAAGCACGAATGCATCGCAAATTCGCAATTCTTTTGTGTTACCCTCTTCGCACTGAAACGACGGCAAGCGCATGTGATCGTGTGTGAACAATTTTTTTTTTAAAGTCATCTTTTTCCTCATTCGTGACCAGTTTAAGGTATATAATCACCTTTGTAAGTACTGCTCAGATTGAAATCTACACCCTGTATAATTCGTTTATATGGTAACCTTAATTTGAATAGTTGCTTAAGTATTGTTGATGAGAACCCCCTGCCAAACTGAAAAAAAAATACAGTTACAAGTAATAGAGGTGAAGGTTGGATTTAAACAATTATTAAAAAGCTTAGTTGCCAAATTAAGGGTTAAGTAAGACTTAGTAAGGAAGGCCTATTTAAATCACAGAGTTATCCGCTAGGTCCGCTATCGTCGTAGGTAGCGGTAACCCAAGTGTAATACCCCGCGGTATTCACAATGAAATTCCTGCAGCTGTTTGCCGTCGCGAAAGCGTAGCGCATGTTCAGAGCGGTACGCGGTACGGTACCGCGTGTTCGGCGAATCTTTGTGCTCCAGCTACGAGAATTCCATACTGAATACTGCGCGGGACATCGCTTCGGTTACCGCTACCCGCGACTGTAGCAGATAACTATAACTCTTCGGTTTATTTGCATAAAAATATAAGTAATTTCTTTCTCTTCTACATTACGTTTAGGTGATGGAACCTACCCTAACAAAGAAATAATTGAAAGGTCAATTTGTAACTTAAAGCATAAGTTACTAATTGAACTTTCAATTATTTCGTAAATGTTCAATTAGTAAAGCGCATCCCTAAAACAGAAAAAAAATACACTCAAATGTCAAAATACGTTTGTTGATGTTGTTCGATGTGCGGTGCAACAAACATTAAAATAACGCAAAAAAAGAAAGATAATATTGACTGAAAAAATCTCGCAGCAGTGTTCTGTAGTTCCAGTACTGTAATCATACTTCCTGTAAATAAAGAGCCGTGTAGCGTACTTATGTTAACATTCACTTTTTACTTAGACATTTAACTACTACATTTTGTTTAATTAAAACCCATTTAATTTCCGACCTTCCTATCTATATTAAATATTAGTAGTACAGTGAGATAATACTCCTAAAATGGCCGAATCAACTACGAACACGGCAGATTCAACTGCGGATACACAGACATTGTTCATCGAAGTGTCCCCGATGACTGCGATGGCTGGTACTAGTCAGTTCACAGTCACCGCGAGAGCGCCCCGCCAACCGGCGAACGAACCTGACAACCTTGTAGCAGTAAAGCAGGAAACCAGCGACGAAACTCAGGATGTGAAAGAGTAAGTTTTGTTGAAGTGTGTTCTCGCCTCGATAAAGATACATAAATAGATTTGTTCTTGCAAAACAGATACGCACACAAACAAGTTAACTATAACTCAGTGTGGCCAGATCTTGTCTGAGTGAAATCGTCAATATCAAGATGGGTCAGAGGGTAGGGTAGCCTAGTCGCCTAATTTTTTTTTGCCAACGTAGCCTAAAGTCGCCCAAAATTTTTGCCATGAAGCCAAAAAACATTAGATTTTCTTTTTTAAAATATTTTACTTTTATTTATTATTACACTCACTCAGAACAGATGAAAAAAAGATAAGATCAAAGATAGGAACTTTTCTTTACACAATTCAATTTTTTTCCACCGTTTCACAGAACATTATAACAGTCACAGTCAATCGTTAATTATTTCCTAGGTAGCCCTAACCGGGCTGTCTGTGTACTGACTGTTGCATTACAGAAAGGTTGGTCAGTAAAAAAATTGCCCCAGTAGCAAAATACTGTTATTCTGTTACTACACATTAAAAGAATAAAATGTTAATGTGTTCTATAATTTGATAACTGAACATAGTCTTTATTATCTGTGTAATCTTATTACTCTTTTTGAAGCACTACATTAAACATTTTTGTAAATTGTAAACGAAGTATTATCTCGGAGGCTGCCTGATTCTGCGACCAATTCTGTGCTCTTACAAAGGCTTGGAGTCGGTGAGACAGTTGGTGGGATTCGGGGTGCTTTGGTGGTGTTACCGTTATTGCATTGCTAGTACCGTATTTCCTAATAGGATAGAACAGAAAAAACTTAATTGACACAGTTCAACACATAAAATATTACAAAGAAGATTATCGAAATTAGTCTGTGCCAAATAGGCTTCCGCTCAGCAATTGTCATGATGTGCTTGCATGCATGTCAGGACGCTGGTCTTCCGCGGACACCTAATGTTAGGCCCCTCAATAATAAAAAGCAAAATACATAAAGTTAGAAACATACTAGTTCCTAATTAAAATATGAAACTTGTAATTGCCATTAAAAAGCAGTTTCAATTAAATCAAACTATTATTATTTATTATCAGGCAGGCAGTTGAGACAACTGGTGGTTGCCTGTATCTTGCTGGTCCCCACTGCTTAATCTTGTTTGAAGTTAGACAGATCTTGGAAGTTAGACAGATCAAATCTTGGAAGCTTGCCAATGTGCAACCAGTACCCAAGAAGGGTAGCCGTGCCGACCCTGGTAACTACAGACCGATCGCCATCACTTCCGTACTCTGTAAGGTTATGGAAAAAGTCCTAAATTGCAAACTGCTTTCATACCTAGAAGACAATGATCTTCTCAGTGATCGTCAATATGGCTTCCGCCGGGGACGTTCAACTGGGGATCTTCTAGTGTATGTAACGCATTGCTGGGGCGAAGCCATCGAAAACCACGGCGAAGCAATCGCAGTGTCGCTGGATATTTCGAAGGCTTTCGACAGGGTTTGGCATGCGAGTCTGCTGAGCAAGCTTCCAGCGTACGGTATCCCCACTGGCTTCTGTAGCTGGGTGGCTGACTTCCTGAGAGAACGGTCGATCCGAGTAGTCATTGACGGCTGCTCCTCTGACCTCAAGGCCATTGACGCCGGAGTTCCTCAGGGGTCTGTGCTCTCTGCGACTCTTTTCCTGCTGCACATTAATGACCTGCTATCTTCAGGTATTGTTGGGTACGCAGATGACAGTACTGTCACGGAGAAGTATCTGTCTAGTGCAGGAGCCAGTGGAGTTGAGGTCCAAAGATTGAGAGAGGCCATGGTTGAGCGTACGAGCCTGACGTTTAGTAATGTCTCCCAGTGGGGCGATGACAATCTCGTCAGCTTCAATGCCTCTAAGACGCAGGCGTGTCTTTTCTCTACAAAAAGGAGTCCTTTCACCCTTTCTCCTACTTTCCGAGGTACATCTGTTCCAGTGACCGACACTCTACAACTTCTTGGCATGGAGTTGTCCTCTGACCTCAACTTTGGCACCACCATCGAGTCTAAGGCTCAAATTGCAGCTAGAAAGTTGGGCGTCCTGAATAAAGTCAAGCGGTACTTCACGCCTGGACAGCTTTTAACTCTTTACAAAGCCCAAGTCCGATCTTGCATGGAGTACTGCAGCCACCTTTGGGACGGCTCGGCGAAATACCAACTTGCTGCACTAGACTCGGTGGAACGCAGAGCCAAGAGAATAATAGGCGATAAAAAACTGGTGGCGTCCAAGCTGCACAGCCTGGTTCACCGCCGCAAAGTTGCTTGCCTATCGGTCTTCTACAGATTGTACTTCGGAGAGTGTGCTCATGAGCTGCATGAGCTCGTATGAGCTCATGCAGCTCATGAGCACACCACCGTCACCTTTCTTCCATCGGACATCCAGACGCACGGCCGGCTACCATCCGTTCTTAGTTGATATACCCATAATCCGCACTAAGCGCTTCTCATCATCTTTTATAATGCGCACAGCTAAAGATTGGAATTCCCTGCCTGCGTCTGTATTTCCGAGTGCATATAACCTGACTCTCTTTAAGTCCAGAGTGAATAGGCATCTTCTGGGCAAGCTCGCTCCATCGTAGATCCCATCTATGCTCTAGAGCAAGATTGGGGTCAAGAGTAAGCCCATCTTAAGTCCACCGTCACCTTTCTTCCATCGGACATCCAGACGCACGGCCGGCTACCATCCGTTCTTAGTTGATATACCCATAATCCGCACTAAGCGCTTCTCATCATCTTTTATAATGCGCACAGCTAAAGATTGGAATTCCCTGCCTGCGTCTGTATTTCCGAGTGCATATAACCTGACTCTCTTTAAGTCCAGAGTGAATAGGCATCTTCTGGGCAAGCTCGCTCCATCGTAGATCCCATCTATGCTCTAGAGCAAGATTGGGGTCAAGAGTAAGCCCATCTTAAGTAAAAAAAAAAAAAAAAGATGCTTGTCCAGTCTATTTTTATACTGATTTGTACTTTTGGCTGAGACTACGTCTTCTGGAATGTTTGCTATTATCTTTGCATTACGTCTCATCATACATCATTGCATAAAACAATTTTGATTGACAGGTCATTACTCAAAGAAATAATGGGTTTGTCCGAAGCTGAGGAGGAGTCAACCAAACTCAACCAGTCCGGTGAAAAAATTCACTGTTCCGAGTGTCACTACAGAACGGACGACACAGAACGGTTGCTACGTCATATAAGGAAAGTGCACCGCGGACTCAACCCGTTCCAGTGCTATATGTGCGATTATTCTACATATAACAAAGTTTTGTTCGAGGAACATGTACGGATACATAGAGGTTTGTTGAATTTTATATAGGTAGTGTTTAGAAATATTTCTAAGGTCATATTACTATCTTTTAAGGGCCTTAGTATTAGTTTGCCTACAGAGTAGAGGTAGGTTTTTTAAGAATAAGAATATTTGGCATAAAAAATCATAAATTACAGTCAATAAGGAAATATGAGGTGTGAGTTGACTGAGTATTTTGATTAATTGACTATCCTACTTACTAACTAAACCAATTGAGATGAAATTTAGAGGAGGAAGCTCGAAGTCTAGAGAAGAATACATAAGACAACTCTAGCGCACCATGGTTTTATTTTGTTTGAATGTCTCTAAGAAAGCACAATCTTTTGAATAGTTTCTTACTTAGCACAAGTTATTAATTCCTAATAAATACGGGTGTAAATGCGGAAAACGGAGTCCACTCTAATGAGTCTTATGCCACGTTCAACGAGACGTTGGGCGGCGCGGCTACTAGAGAGAGTGTTCTATTCGCGGCGCGCGTCGCTTACCGCCGCAGTACAAACAAACATATGCCCCTCTAGTTGTAGGTAGGTATCATCATCATGCTTTATTGCCCTGCCCCTCTAGCACGAGCAACAAAACACAATATGATACGATATGATATAGCGATTTATCGCCCTTTTTACTTTCAAAATATGATAACATAGCCGCAATCTTGAACTTTTATTGAAACAGTAAGGATGTCCGTGCCGGCGGTCACGGTTATGCTCGCTTTTTCGATAAAAGTTCATATTTTGACAAAAAATATGTGATAAATCATTATATCATATCGTGTTTTGTTGCTCGTGCTAGAGGAGATGGTAACGCGTTGGTTCGTTTATGAGGGAGCGGGGCGTTCAGAATAACGCTTTACGGCGCTGCGCCCGCCGCGTCCCTCGCTAGGTAAAATCGCGGGCTCCGACGCCTGACCCGTGTTAAAGCTAAAATCGTTTGCAAGCACCTCATTGCCACTCCCTTCAAACCTCACCCTACGTTCATTTATGTTTCGGTTTCAATCAAGACAAGGTGTTTAGGCACAAGCAAGCAAGCTTCTATTTGTATCTAATTGGTTGTAGTAAAACGTAGTAAAATGCATAACCCATCAGGGCGGGTTGGGGCGTATCCGGCGCGATGCGCTTACACAGGAATATTTCTACAAAGGGGTAAGGCGTCGGAGCAACGGGCGACGCTACAATGTAAACAATCGCGTGCAAAAACGCTTCTCCTTAAACGCTCCATAAATCTTGATTTATTTTATTTATTTTTTATTGTTTCCACAATCACACCAAATATCTAACCCCAAACTAAGCAAAGCTTGTATTATGGCGACCACGATAACGGATGAACATACTTAAATACGTTTATAAACATCCATGAATTGGGTACAAATGCTCATGCTCATCACACTAACATTTGCCACTTGCGAGATTCGAACCCGCAACTGCCAGGCATTGTAGTCCGGAGCGCGAACCACTACACCGTCAAAACACATCGCCTTCTGTTTGTGTTTCTTGAACGTGGCCTCATACTCATGTTCCCCCCGACCAGGGATAAAACCGTTCAAATGTTCGTACTGCGCGTACCGCTCGGCGTCGAAGAAGAACACGCGCAAGCACGAACAGGTGCACCGGCCCGACAACCCGCTGCGATGCGAGCGCTGTCCCTTCATCGCGCGCCACCGCAGGGCGCTGCTGTGCCACCGCAAGACGCACGACCAGAGGTAACGTGTTCCAGTGGCTGACAGCAGACAGGTAGCAGATGGTTGGCAATGTAGGCCGCTCCCAGTTCGATCGACTGACAATTCTTAGGTAGTTTGCTGACAGTGTAGGACGCGACCCAGCTTGATTGACCGACAGCTTTAGGGAGATGGCTAGCAGTGGCTGCAGACGGTCCCTTCATCGCGCGCCACCACCGCGCGTTGCTGTGCCACCGCAAGACGCACGACCAGAGGTAACGTGTTCCAGTGGCCGACAGCAGGTAGGTAGCAGATGGCTGGCAATGTAGGCCGCCCCCAGTTCTATGGACCGACGATCTTAGGAAGATAGCTGGTAGATTAGGATGTCCATCAGCTCGATGTACCGACGACCGATTCCCTTGGGAAGATGGCTGGCAGTGGCAGCAGATGGTCCCTTCATCGCGCGCCACCGCCGGGCGCTGCTGTGCCACCGCAAGACGCACGACCAGAGGTAACGTGTTCCAGTGGCTGACAGCAGGTAGGTAGCAGATGGCTGGTAATGTCGGCCGCCCCCAGTTCTATGGACCGACGATCTTAGGAAGATAGCTGGTAGATTAGGATGTCCATCAGCTCGATGTACCGACGACCGATGCTCTTAGGAAGATGGCTGGCAGTGGCTGCAGATGGCCCCTTCATCGCGCGCCACCGCCGGGCGCTGCTGTGCCACCGCAAGACGCACGACCAGAGGTAACGTGTTCCAGTGGCAGTTGGACCGGTAAAAGGTGGAGGAAACTGGTTCTCGAATGGAGACCACGTCTTGGGAATCGTAATGTAGTATGCCCTCAGTCCTCCAGTTCGATAGCCCGAGAAGCGACGACCTTAGAAAGATAGCTGGAGCAACCTTAGGAAGATGGCTGGCCATGTAGGCCGCCCCCAGTTCGACCAGAGGTAACATATTTCATTGGCAGTTGGCCTAGCAGCTGAATCGGTGAAAGGTGGAGTTAACAGCTTCTCGAGTTCGATGGACCGACAACTGATGACCTATAGCTGGTAGTGTAGGCTGCCCCTTAGCTCGATGTACCGACGACCGACGCCCTGAGGAAGATGGCTGGCAGTGGCTGCAGATGGTCCCTTCATCGCGCGCTACACCCGCGCGCTGCTGTGCCACCGCAAGACGCACGACCAGAGGTAACGTGTTCCAGTGGCCGACAGCAGGCAGGTAGCTGGAGCGATCTTAGGAAGATGGCTGGCCATGTAGGCCGCCCCCAGTTCGACCAGAGGTAACATATTTCAGTGGCAGTTGGCATAGCGGCTGAACTGGTGAAAGGTGGAGTTAACGGCTTCTCGGGTTCGATGGACCGACAACGGATGACCTTGGTAGTGTAGGCCGCTTCCCGCCTGATGGACCGACGGCCTTAGGAAGACAGCTGGTAGTGTAGGCCGCCCCTTAGCTCGATGTACCGACGACTGATGCCCTGAGGAAGATGGCTGGCAGTAGCTGTAGGTGATCCCTTCATTGCGCGCTACACCCGCGCGCTGCTGTGCCACCGCAAGATGCACGACCAGAGGTAACGTGTTTCAGTGGCCGACAGCAGGCAGGTAGATAGGCATCGCTCCAGCGATGGTAGAAAAATGGTTGGCAATGTAGGCCGAGCTTCAGCCTGCTCCAGTTCGACCAGAGGTAACGTATTTCGGTGACAGTTGGACCGGTAAAAGGTGGAGGAAACTGGTTCTCAAATGGAGACCAAGTCTTGGTAGGATGCCCTCAGTCCTCCAGCTCAATAGACGCCTTCCAACTCGATAGCCCGAGAAGCGACGACCTTAGGAAGATAGCTGGTAGTGTAGGCCGCCCCCCCCTTCTTGATGGACCGATGGCCTTAGGGAGATGGCTGACAGTGCAGGCCGCCCGCTAGCTTGATGGAACGACGGCGTTAGGAAGACCGCTGGCAGTGTAAGACGCCCATCAGCTCGATGGACCAACGGCCTTAGGGAGATGGCTGACAGTGCAGGCCGCCCGCCAGCTCGATGGAGCGACGACCTTAGAAAGAAGGCTGGCAGTGTAGGACGCCCCCCAGCTCTTAAAACTACCTGCATAGCTAGCGGCAAAGAGCGCTGGGCGAAAGAAGCGCAGAAGGCTAATCGCGCGCCGGGATTGGTTGTTAGCTTTTTAGCTATTAAATGTCAAATTTTCTCATTTGAAAATGATATCTATATTATGTCAGGCTTAAAGTTGAAAATCTATTGGAGAATTTTTGACTTTTTGGGTAGGTCGACGTGCTGTTGACTGTACTATGGCGACTAGATAATGGACAACACACTAAACCTACCCTATCAAGCGGCAAAGACCCTCCGGCCGCTCCGTAACAATGAAATTTTCATTGTGTCTCTTGACCTTCGCCCGTGTCAAGTAGTGTGCCGTGTGGTGCCGGCACGTTAAAAGAATTGCACCACCCCCTTTCTTCCTATTGGTGTCGTTAGAGGCGACTACAGGAGAACCGCCACAAGAAGACGGGCAGCAGCGTCTCCTCTCCACCATTGGCCAAACTGCGATCCCCAACCCGCCTGCCAAGCGTGGCGATTATGGCAAAATCCTCCTTTTGGAGAGGCCTGTGTCCAGCAGTGGACTGATATAGGCTGGTGATGACCTTCGCCCGACAGGTACTTATTTCTTTTCCGTTGCAGCGATGCAGAGGATGACAAGGATACCGAGCCTTCGAAAATATCCAAATGCGAGTTTTGCGGAGAATCGTGAGTATTCACCATCGTGGCATCGTTTGTAAGAAGCCTTTTAGTTCAGCTATGGAATGACTCAAGGGGGGTTATAGAAAGCGTCAGCGGGAACTTTTGTTCAGTTAAGGAATGACTCAAAGGGTATACAGGGTGTAAAAAAAGGCTTAACGAAGCCTTAAACCACGAATTCTATACATAAAACCAAGTAGAATGCAAAAAAAATAATTGCTGGGAAATTACTTTAATTTTTGGGTATCAAAAAACATAACTTATTTCTAACCCGCAATGTATAGCGTCGGTCGGCAAGGTCGGCGCGAGCGGGTGGCGCGAGAGCACTGCGCACGATTCATTGCCGGCTGTGCCCTTTAAAGGCCTTTTATGAAAGAAGGACTGAACATTTTTATCATGTTTCTTTGTAAAAAAGTGTCAAAATAAAAAAGAAGTCAATTTTGTAAAAATCTTTGAATTTTTTTTTTAACTTTGACTGTCAATAACTCTGTAACCCGTCATTTCCCAGGTATAGTGTAAAAGAAAAAAATGATCGTTATAATACGTAGAATATGTGGTATTCGGCTTGGTTAATCCTTTTTTTTACACCCAATAGAGTGTGTGAGCGGGAACCTAAGCGATTTCTTCAGAAACTTATTCGCTTGGGACGTCAGGATTTTTAGGGTTCCGTACCCAAAGGGTAAAACGGGGCCCTATTACTACGTAGTACAATACTTACTCTGTGCTATTACTGAGGTTCCGCTGTCCGTCTGTCATCAGGCTGTATCTCATGAACCGTGATAGCTAGTTGAAATTTCACAGATGGTGTATTTCTGTTGCCGCTATAACATCATATACTAAAAACCAGAATTAAATAAATATTGAAGGGGGCTCCCATACAAAAAACGTGTTTTTTTTTGCTCGTTTTTAACCTGTCAGGCCAAGGTCAAGAGACACAATAAAAAATCTATTATGCGATCCAACCGGTGGGGCAATTGAAGCTTGATAGGTTTAAAGATAATGGTGCGGAACCTTTCGTGCGCGAGTCCGACTCGCACTTGGCCGGTTTTTTGTATGTTTTCTCCCTAAGCACCTTGCATACGTTTCTGAAGAAATCGCTTAGGTTCCCGTTGACGCACTCTAGAACTACTTTATTGATTGAACTATTTTACCCAACAGTGGGAAAATTTTGTGTCACAGATGTGTTTTTGTGCTTTTAAATAGATATTGGACAACATCACATACATTGCTATGATTCTAAGGTAATTAGCAAAGTCACTTGTGTTATAGAAATCAGAAACAACGACGGTACCACAACACCCAGACCCGAGATATTATAGAAAGTTCGTTTTCTAGTTTTCTACATTGACCCGACCGGGGATCGAACCCGGAACCTCAGAGATGGCGACGCCATTATAGTCCGCCGTGCTCGCCTCTCGGCTACGGAGGTCGTCGAATTATTACCCCTTCAGGTATAACAGATAAACCTGTGCTTACCCGATAGCCAAAAAATATAACCCTCATGTTTTCAGGCGGTTGCGGGTTCGAATCCCGCGAGGGGCAAATGTTAGTGTGATAAGCACGAGCACTTGCTCCTAAGTCATGGATGTTTATAAACGTATTTAAGTATGTTTATCCGTTATCTAGTCGCCATAGCACAAGCTTTGCTTAGTTTGGGGCTAGATAATTCGTGTGATTGTGGAAACATTTTATTTTTTTCTTACGAATCATCTCGCCCATACAGGTTCAAAACAAACAAAGAGTTTTCGAACCACCGCAGGAAGCGGCGCCGTTGCAACGAGCCTGGCTGCAATGCTATGATGTGTTCTAAGGTAAATCTAATTATTGTATACTAGCAGCCCGTCCGGCTTCGCACGGGGTAGACAATTATCGCTAATAGTTTCGGCAGCGCATTCGACGAAATACATTTTAAGACTCATTTTGCTACACCTTCGGTTACATTGTTCAAATTTTACCAAGGATCCCTATTTTTTTCAAAATGAAATGTAGCCTATGTCAAATTGGAAGAATGTAGCATTCTATTGGTGAAAGATTTTTTTAAATCGGCCCAGTACTTTATGAGCCTATTCATTACAAACATACAAGCATACAAAAATAGGTACAAATCTTTCCTCTTTATAATATTAGTATAGACGTAAAATGATTTAAAAGTTATTAAAAAAAAAAAATAGGTATTAACCAATAATGAAAACTAATTTGATGAAAAAAAAACGGTAGTTTTTTTTTCTTTTTTGACTTGATTACGTACTATACAGGGTGTACAAAAGAATAGGACACTCCTTTAAACCACGTGATCAGCTGGTCATATACAACAACTTTTCCTATGGGAGCAACATCGAAATCGTGATTTTATTTTCAGATGCTCCATATATTATCATCGAGGTATGCGAGTAAGTTTGTATGGGGAAGCTGAAAAAAAACTATCGATTTCGATGTTGCTCCCATAGGAAAAGTTGTTGTATATGACCAGCTGATCACGTGGTTTTAAGGAGTGTCCCGTTCTCTTTTACACCCTGTATATAAAAAAATATTGGGACGTGTAAAAGTGCTTAGTATTAAGCCTATTTACAGAAACAAATAGGTTTTATTATGGTTTTTATTTTGTAAAAGCTATTTTTAGTTAATTAGTCATTAATTCTACTGGATATGATTGTCCTAAAATTTACTATCATCATCATCATCTCAGCCTATTGCAGTCCACTGCTGGACGTAGGCCTCCCCCAAAGAGCGCCAAAGAGCACGATCTCCCGCTTTTATCATCCATCCACTGCCAGCCATCTTCCTAAGGTCGTCGGTCCATCGAGCTGGGGGTCGTCCTACACTACGTTTGCCTAGGCAAACTACTACTACTAAAATTTACTATGATACCAAAATTTTATTAATAAAAATAATAACACTTGCTTACACTAAATAAAATAGCCAGCTTAAGTTATGAAGCAAAAGCTAAGTTATGAATATTAACCTTGCGCATGGCGCAGTCGGGTAAAAACTAATCTGAGCTATTTTTAAATAATAAATGATAAAATAAATATTAGACAACATCACATACATTGATCTGATCCTAAGGTAAGTAGCTAAAGCACTTGTATAATAGAAATCAGAAACAACGACGGTACCACAACACCCAGACCCGAGCCAATATAGCAAAGTTTAATTGAAAATAAATAACACTTGAAAAAAATCGTGTTATTTATTTTCAATTAAACTTTGCATGGAATTGCTAAAAACAAAAATTTACAATAGCAAAGTTTGTTTTCTACATTGGCCCGACCGGGGATCGAACCCGGAACCTCAGAGATGGCGACGCCATAGATAGTCCGGCGTGCTCGCCTCTCGGCTACGGAGGTCGTCAAATATAATTTATTAGTCTATAACTTGTAATTTATAACTTTTAAGATTTGTATCACCTTTATCCTAATATTCGACTGGTAGACAATGTCTCATGACATGAAGTCCACATGTTTATTGTATGTTTTTTTTAAAATCTGTGCATTATAGTTTAATTAATTTACTTTTCAGATGACCTACAAGAATCACATGGCGGATATGCACCAAAAGAGGGAAGAGAAGCCAAAGGTGTTCCAGTGCGAAGTCTGTGAATACTCGACTAACACCAAACCGCGGATGCTGCTGCATCTGATACACCACCCGAACCAGAATGTCGACGAGAATGTGTTGGATATATCCATATTGAGAAAGTATGGGATTATGATGTGAGAATGACGACCGTTTGTTGTAGTGGTTCGCGCTCCGGACTACAATGCCAATGGTTGCGGGCTCGAATCCCACGAGGGGCAAATGTTAGTGTGATGAGCACGAGCATTCGCATCTAAGTCATGGATGTTTATAAACGTATTTAAGTATGTTGATCCGTTATCTAGTCGCCATAGCACAAGCTTTGCTTAGTTTGGGGCTAGATAATTGGTATGATTGTGGAAAAAAAATATTTTATTTATTTATGTTGTAAGTGGGACTTTGATATTGAGGTTTTTGTACCGATATTTTATTTTTCTGCAAGTTGAATTCGAGTTCGACTGAGATTAATAGTTGAACATGTGGGACAAATGATTTTGAATATGCTCGGTTATTTGTAAAGCATCAACAACCTCGCAAGGCTAGTTAGCTAACATCATAAACATTTGTTCTATGACTTTCGATAATTTAACACAGTCATTTTACTTACATACAAAAATAAATATCAATTTAATTTAACGTTTGAATGGCTTATCTCTGTGCGCATCGCCTTTTCGTGTGTGATTGGAACATAGACTTACAAATGTCACAACAGTGCAATAAAAGCTTAGAAAATCATTTTCATTAATGTTTTGAGTTGTGATAAAACTTTAAAACAAATATTATGATGTTAGATATGTAGTTAGACAAGGTTGATGTTTTTCATATAACCCTGTAGAGATTACATACTGTATTATAAGTAATTGATGTCTTATTTTAAGGAATTATGTTTGTAAATATAAAATTAAATATAGAAAAAAATGGTATTTTATTCTCTCTTTTATTTACCAGTGTCTCATTTTGAAGTAAGGTTCTTTGAAACAATGTCTGAGTTGGAGCAATTGCATGGCTTATTTATGATAACAGGAATGTTGCACAATTTTTTAAATAGAATTAAAACGCAAAAATTAGTCTATACATTTATTATCACTTGTGCCTACGCTTCTTCGAACGTTTCTTGATCTTCTTTTGGGTCGATCTGTTCATTTTTGCGATTTTTCTCTTGTGTAGCCATGCGGGGTACTGACCGTTTTGATCTTTCAATGTCTTTGTACTAAATATCCTTTTCTTGCCATTTTCGCCATCCACTTCAACTTTCTCGTCATCTGAACTCATCTCCACATCCTCGTCTTCTGCAACGTCGGGCTTCTTAGTAGGTTTCTTCTTAGCATTTTTAATCGCCCCAGCGTCCAAAAATATCACTTGATCCGACTCCATAACCTCACTTTCTTGCACTTTTTCTTCTTCCTTAATACCGAGCATTTTCTTCAATCTGGACAGTTCTTTTACGGCATATCGCTCTCGTTTGACCGCCCTGCATTTTCGCTTCCATCTGCTTCTCAAAGACTTCGCCATCGTTATAATAAATCAAAATATTTTTGTGCGTGCTTACGACGTAGCACTAGCACGCGAAAAAGAAACGTCAGTGTCAAAAATTTGTGACAGTAAAATCGAGCCAGTGTCTATAGTGCCAATACAAGACAAACAGCCAATAGTGATTGAGCTTTTTAACTAAGCTCAGTTTTAAGGTGACCGAGTATCTATAATCACTGCAAGACCCGCAACCACCGCAGTCATTGCATTTTTTAATAATCTTTATTTGAGTTAAAAGCAATTGAATAATCGGATGATTACTCAAGCACTGCCCTCCTCGCAGAAAGAAATGTTTGTTGTCACTTGATTTGACAATCCACTCAGCTGTCAAAATGCCGAGATTTCGCGTCTGCGTGTATGTTTGTATTTGATTCATGAATTCGCTGAATTAGTGTTTTGGAGTCGGTCCAAAATCGAATTGTTTACTTCTGTTGACCCGATAAACCCTTATTCACCCGCCTTTCTTTGTTTCGGGTCTTATTTTGGTTCCGGGCCTCGTTTCGCGAGTTTGTGCAGAGTGCATCCAATATAGATTTTTGTTTCGTACTAAAATGGAGACTTTAAGGAAAGATTGTGAAAACAAAAAAGAATTTGACGATAGTGGCGTGCAGGACGGTAAGAATTTTATTTTAAATACCTACATAGCCTTCTGGAAAACTTAATTTATTTTAGTAAAATATTTTATTAATAAAGTACCATTATTCTGTGTACGTTTATTCTAATAAGTAGGTCTGCTAAAACTTTTTATTACTAACACAATCGATGAATAACAATAGCATCGATTCTAGAAAATAAAAGTATAAAGAAATATAATTTCCTTTGTTTATTTCTGTGGGTAGTTGGCGCTGTTGCCATGCAAACTATATTTTATTTAAAATGTAAGTGTTGTTTAAGCATTGTGAAGTTAAATGAACTTCCCTTAATTCTTTAAGTATTTTATTTTATTTTAAATCATTTTTAAATAAAATATGCAATCTTAATCTCTATTTAATTAGTTCTCAATTATTTAGAGCCGCTTTTCATAGTGGGTGATTCTTTTGTTTAATTATGATTGTATTTTGTGTACCTATACATATAATATATTAATTTATTATTAAACATGTAAACCACTCTTTAAAGAACTAAAGTTATTGTCATTACCAGGCCTTTACATACTTAAATAGGTAAATTTGTGAAAAATTATTTTGGTCTATTTAATAAAGCTCAAGATGTCTATCCAAGAAATAAGAGAAATCCCGACCGACTTGTGTTGCAACTTTCTCCCAGAACTGCACTCTACATAAAAATTGTTTATATATGCGTATAAAACTTTACAATAAAATACCAGCGTACATACATAAAAACATTAGGACCAATATTTTTTAAAAATAAATTATTTGAGTGTCTTTTTAGAAAATTTTAGTATTTTTATAGTGTTATGGAATATACAAAATAATTTGACTATGATAATATTTAATGATGACATTAAAATAATAATATAAAATAATTATATGACTAAAACCTAAATTAATTAAAAACTTAAATTAATAAGGAAGAGGATTGGACAAAAACATTGGACAACATCACATAATATTGCTAAAAGCACTTGTGCTATAGAAATTAAAAACAATTACGGCACAACACCCTGACCTGAGACAATATAAAAAGATTGGGCTATTATCCCTGATGGGATTCATTAAGAAAAGCTAGCTTAAGAAATTCTGGGTGTGGTAGAACTCAACCTTGCCAAAATTAATTGACTGGTAAACAGGACTTGGAACCGTAACCAAAAATACAGATTTATTTTGGTACATAACGGTTCTTGCCATTTGGTACCTGGGTCATGAATAGAATTAAAATAGTTTCAGGGAAATTATGGAAAAGAACAAGAACAGCTGGTGATAGAACAAAATTAAAAGAACTGGGGGAGACCTTTTCAAAAATAGGGCAAATGGATTAAGGAGATCAACCTATTTTAAATTTTTTAATTGTGTTTCTGAACTTGTAACTTTACCAAATAAAGGCTTAATATAATATAAATATAATTCAAGTTGATAATGTTTGAAACCAGCCAAGTGCGAGTTGGACTAGCACACGAAGGGTTCCTTACCATTATCTATAATAACAGCAAATTTGTTATATAGGAGCCTTAAATATTTATTGTATTCTGTTTTTTAGTATTTGTTGTTATAGTGGCAACATAAATACATCATCTGTGAAAATTTCAACTGTCTAACTATTACGGTTCATGCGATACAGCCTGGTGACAGACGATCAGATAGACAGACAGACAGACGGACAGCGGAGCCTTAGTAATAGGGTCCCGTTTTACTCTTTGGGTACGGAACCCTAAAAATGTCTTAATTATTAATTGTAAACCAGTAGGTAATGTTGTCTATTCCCAACAGTGGGCAAGCAGGCAGACATGGAGGACAGGCCGGCGGAGCTGCTAGACCTCTCCGATGACGTGCTGCTGTGCATACTCAAGTACTGCTCGCCGAGGGATCTGAAGGCGCTGGGCTTGTGAGTACGGCGTTATACAGGGTGTAAAAAAAGGCTTAACGAAGCCTTAGAGCACGAAGTCTATACATAAAACCAAGTAGAATGCAAAAAAAATAATTGCTGGGAAATGACTTTTATTTTTGGGTAAAAAATAACTTATTTCTAATCCGCAATGTATAGCGCGCACGCCACAGACTATGCCTGTGTGTGTGTAAGCGGTCGGCGCTAACGGGTAGCGCGAGAGCACTGCGCCCGGTTTGAAAGACAGCGTAGTTGTGTGCGTGCGTACGATTCATTGCCGGCCGTGCCCTTTAAAGGCCTTTTATGAAAGAAGTACTGAAAATTTTTATCATGTTTCTTTGTAAAAAAGTTTAGTATTATCAAACAGAAGTCAATTTTGTAAAAATCTTTGAAAAAAAAATGTAACTTTGACTGTCAATTACTCGGTAACCCGTCATTTCCCAGGCATAGTGTAAAAGAGAAAAATGATCGTAATAATACGTAGAATATGTGGTACCTATTCGGCTTCGTTAAGCCTTTTTTTACCCCTGATATATTATAACTGTATTAACTTATTGCTTGCCGCCCCTATATCTGCAAGGTTTGCACTACCGCCAGTGTAAAGATCTGCGCTCCTGCAACTGCTTCAATAGATACGGATCGCGCTTCCCTTTGTGTTCGCCCAAACACCGCCACGCGCGGAGCGCGCACGTTGCACGCTCCAGGAGCGCGAACGTATCCACTATGTGGAGCAGTTGCAAGAGCGCGTAGCGCAAGAGGTTCGA
Organism: Anania fuscalis; assembly: GCA_950371115.1. Lineage (NCBI taxonomy): Eukaryota > Metazoa > Arthropoda > Insecta > Lepidoptera > Crambidae > Anania > Anania fuscalis. The sequence continues at coordinate 1,196,922 of OX493354.1, forward strand.
GAACATAGTGGGTACATGACTTTCTAATGTATGACAATTATTATTCAGGCGTAGCATTGAAAATTTCGAAATAAACATTTTTTTTTTTGGCGAAAGAAACGTTTGTTTGTTTTTTACCGTTTTATTTGTTTGTTACATTGAAATATATCAGAAAAAACCGGTTTTATTAAAAATTTCGTAGATTTTCGCCGTTTGTTTCGGAAAAAAAAAACGATTGAAAAAATCAAATTTTGTTTCTAATTTTTAAAACAATAAATGCATATTATAATTTTACCTTGCTCACTAATCAGATACAAACGCATTGTCGCTTTCTGAAGAATCAGTATTACAAAGATCAAATTCAAATACAAGTACACGTTTACAAGTTTACCAATTCTTTCTTTTCCGTTTTTTTCATATTTTCCCGTTTTTTTCCGTTTTATTAATAAAACACATGAAATATGTAATTTTTATTTTTCTTGAAACTTTCGAATAAAACTTGGAAAAAAACGAAGGAATTTGAAAAAAAATGGGAAAAATTCCCGCTTTTTTCAACGCTAGTCAGGCGCACCCCACACTTTAGATATAATTATACAAGGTTATGGTGAGCCAATTTCAGTGTCGCTAGTGTTGACGTATTTTTGAAGCATTATCATAAGTTAACGAAAATACGGAATACTGTTTCTGATATTAATGATCGAAATTGGATTGCGATTCTTGACAACTACGGGATTTGATTAACAATGGCAATATTTCCATAAAGTAACTCATTAGTATTTCGCCTGGTGTCAGCACGACAAGGCGGCGCGTGTACTATCGCGGGCTCCGGCGCCTTACCCCTTTGTAGAAATATTCAAGCGCAACGCGCCAGACACGCCCCAACCCGCCGTGATTGGTTATGCATTTTACTACGTTTTACTACAACCAATTAGATACAAATAGAAGCTTGTTTGCTTGTGCCTAAACAACTATTGTCTTGATTGAACCCGAAACATAAATGAACGTAGGGCGTGGCTTGAAGTGAGTGGCAATGAGGTGCTTGCAAACGATTTTAGCATTAAGACTGGTCAGGCGTCGGAGCCCGCGATAGTACACGCGCCGCCTTGTCGTGCTGACACCAGGCGAAATACTAATGAGTTACTTTATGGAAATATTGCCATTGTTAATCAAATCCCGTAGTTGTCAAGAATCGCAATCCAATTTCGATCATTAATATCAGAAACAGTATTCCGTATTTTCGTTAACTTATGATAATGCTTCAAAAATACGTCTTCCGAACGAAATTGTGCTTCTAGTGTATTCATGCTTAACATGACATCGTTCCCAGCACCTGCCCACGGCTGGGCAGACTGATCCGCGACCGCACGCTGTGGACGCGCGTCGACGCTCGCGAACAACGCACGGGCCGCGCGCGCATGCGCTGGCTGTTAGCGCACGCGCTCGGCGCTAATACTGTCGAGCTGAAGATTCAGGGGTACGCGCTCGCTGCTAAAGGGTGAGTCAAGTCCAAGCATTTTAGCCACTGGGGTTTCACCTCAGACAGTTGGGTGCCATTGTAGCCACCTGAATGTTATTATAGCCACCTGGGTGTCATTATAGCCACGTGGGTGTCACCATACCTACTTTTCTGTCATAATATCCACATGGGTGTCACTATAGCGACTTGGATGTCATTATATCCATGAGGGTATCATTATAGACACTCTGGTGTCACCTCCAACAGCTGGGTGCCGTTAAGCTACCAGAATGCCTTTATAGCCATACCATACCTACTTTGCTGTCATAATATCCACATAGGTGTCATTATTGCGACTTGGATGTCATTATAGCCACCAGGGGTTACTTACTTGTAGATCATGGTGGCCATTTTATTTAATTATGACGTAATTGCAGAAATTTTCGGGTGACTAGACTAATGGCTTTGGTTGTCACAAGGCATTATAGCCACGTTGATGTAATTATAGCCACACGGGTGCTACTAAAGCTTTCTGGGTGTCACTATATCCACATGGGTGGTACTATAGCTACATGGATGTTACTATAGCTACATGGGTGTTTCTATAGCTACCTGGGTGTTACTTTAGCTACATGGGTGTTACTATAGCTACCTGGGTGTTACTATAGCTACCTGGGTGTTACTTTAGCTACATGGGTGTTACTATAGCTACATGGGTCTTACTATAGCTACCTGGGTGTCACTATAGCCACTACTGCTGAGAGAAAAGAGCAGTGGTAGTTCACAAAAATTACCGTGGGTATTTATGTATCCAAGTTAAATGTAAATATTCTACATCCCCTATTTTCATGTTAAAATACCATGTTGACAATAATAATACATACATACCTCAATATATAATGATTTATAACATATTTATTGTGTTTTTCTGTAATCCAATACCGTTTAAACTAACCAGTGAGTCATTAATACTTTATCTACAATTTAACCACGTGTGACGAACCGCGTCTATGACGAGCTACGTCTGCGACGAAATGCGTGTATGACGATCCACGTCTGTGACGAACTACGTAAATGCCCAATCGCGTATAATGACACACTGCGTAAATGACGAACAGCGTTTCTGACAAACGGCGTGTAATCCTATCTCATTTGTCCCAGATAGAATAGAATGTATTTATTTATCTCAATGCAGATTACAGATAAGTAAAACATAATATGCAAACTTAATGCTATAAGACAAAATGGTCTATGGCTCAGTGGACATTAATACTTAGTGGCTCTACGTATTTAATAAACCAGTCATATAATGAAGGAATCTGTCCCGACGCTTTGAAGTTAGCAATTATAAAGCCCATTTTCAAGAAAGGGGATAAGCTTGTAGTAAGTAATTATCGCCCTATTGCCTTATTACCAGTAATATCAAAGGTATTTGAAAAGGTTATATGCCAAAGAATTTATGCATTCCTCGAAAAATATAATGTGTTTAATACAAATCAACATGGGTTTAGGAAAAACCGTTCTACTGTATCGGCCATATTTGAGTGTAATCTAGAAATACTTAACGCGTTAAATAAAAACCAGTGTGCTATAGCACTTTTTATGGACATGACAAAGGCATATGACTGCGTTTTGCATGATATTTTAATAAAAAAACTAGATTCACTTGGTATACGTGGGAAAGCGGGAAAATGGCTCACTTCCTACCTATCAAATAGAAAGCAGTTAGTTCAGTTAACGCATTTAAATAATGGAACTAGAGAGCTTAAGCAAATTAAGTCCTCAACTCAAGCTGTAACTGGATCTATACCTCAAGGCAGTGTGTTAGGGTGTTTATTATTCTTAGTTTACATAAATGATTTACCCTCAGTAGTCTCTCAAAAACTTATCTTATTTGCTGATGATGCTACGGTTATAATCACATGCGAGCAAAATAACGTAAATAGTTTGCAAGGCCTTATTAAAGATTGCTTACACAAAATTGTAGCACATTTAAAAGAAATAGGTCTTACTCTCAATTTTGCGAAAACTAAAATGATGCAGTTTAGACCACATCAGAGGACAGAGCTAATATTCTCGATATCTTATCATGGACAAATAATTGAGCAAGTAAATCAATTCTCGTTACTGGGAGTCACAATGGACTCGACATTCTCGTGGAAACCACATGTGGAAGTAGTAGTCAGTAAGCTTAGTAGCTTTTCGTATGCTCTGCGGGAACTCCGCAAAAATACAAATACGGAGTGTGCACTCACTGCATATCACAGCCACGCTGCATCCTGGATACGTTACGGAATCATATTCTGGGGTAACTCGACCGATGTGTCCCATGTATCTGTGTTACAAAAGCGGTGTCTTAGAATTATAACTTTTACAGCACCGAGAGAGTCATGTAGAACATTATTTGCACAATACAAAATACTTACAGTCACTTGCATCTATATATTTGAATTGTGTCGTTTTATTAGAAAAAAATGTAAGTATTTCCAGCACTTTAATGACACGTCTAGCCGTTATGCCTCCCGCCGCGCGAATGATTTTATTTTACCCGCGGCCCGCCTAGCGCTGTATAAAAACGGTCCTTACTATATGGCCGTCAAAGCTTATAATCATTTGCCAAACTCGATTAAAGCCCTCCATGATATTAAATTTGAAAAGGAGTTAAAGAAAATGTTAATGTTAAAGTCATACTATGATTTAAACGAATATTTTAGGGACAAAATTTAAATTACCATTCCTGACATTTATTACAATCACAATCCTTTATTGTATGTATTGACTGACCATTATTTGAATTTTATCATGGCTTTTTAATTTTGACATTTGATATTTATATTTGACATTGTAATTTATTGACGTGAAAAAAACATGACGTGACATATTGAACAATTTAATTTTATTGTATAATTGTAAATTAATATTTGAATTTGAATTTGAGTAATGGAATGTAATAATATTTAAACTATAATTTGATTAAATGTTTAATTCACAAATGCCTCATGGAGGCTGTAATGTAACATATTTACCACCTGTATATTATGCTAATGTATATTTTTACTACCACTGTTACATTATGAAGTGAGTAAATGAATATGAATATGAATATGATGCAGGAAACCCGCAAACTCTGTTATTCTGCCATAGCCTTTTTTATGGTACCTAAGTGATACAAATTGATAAAAAAATTATCTTAATTAATTAGATGTCTCGGCCACGTGAACCGCAAACGCAAAGACGTGGAGGAGGAGAGGGTGATGCGGGAGAAGCCGCTGGGGAGGGAACCTGTTGCTTCCACCAGCGATCCGGGTAGATCACGTAAGTTCTGCGTTTGTTGATTTGAGCACCATGGTTAACTTTACTAAAATGAAACAGTAGAATTAGTAATAGAAAGTATTTTAATCAAATAATCATTTTATAATACTTAGCCTTTATTATTACAATCACTGAATTTAACACATACGTTATAATAAATCCGCACTTATACCGACAGAGATTCGTTCTGGAGCAGATGTTACTTGTATAAAGTCCGTTGAACAACTGACTATCTCGAGCTGTGAAGTTCTGGCCCTCGATGCCACCCCACCACTGACATTTGTCGTTTGCAAAACTGACTAATGGCCAACGACAATGACCAATGGCGTGGCGGCACCGTGCCATAGACAAAATATTACTAGTGTTGCTAGCTTATGACTAATTCAATTGGAACTTAACAATTTAATTGATTTAACTTTTATAATAATACAAATATTTTTATAATTAAATTACTTGGTTTCACTGCGGCGACAACAGTTCTGTTGTTCAAATCATCATCATTTCAGATATACGACGTCGACTGCTAAATATAATTATTTTAATTAATTAATATTTTTTAAATAATAATGCCTGTAATGGAAATTCAATGTTATGATGTTCTTTTTTTATTTAATCATTGTTTCTGTCAAAGCCTTTCTCAATATTGCATGCCAATTGTTTTAGGCTAGATGTGAGATGCTAAATGTTTGTTCTATCCTAATGTACCACATTTATTGCAATAAAGTTTAATTCTAATTCTATTCTAAAAAATTCTAAATTCTATAAGTTTCCAGATTTTAATTCATACTCCATTCAAAATATTAATTTTATTGTATGTATTTCTAGAAGACGGCCCGGTCCAGTTAAATCTAGAAGTTGACCCTTTGGCAAGACTACAGAGGCTTTACGCTCAAAGCAGGTAAATCCGTCATTACGCTGTGTTAGTATGGGAGGGGGGACAGGTCTTTTCATTTCGTACTGAATGTGAGTGAAAGTGTCGTGTGGTGCCGGCACGTTAAAAAAATTGCACCACCCTGCACCCCTTCTCTTCCTACGGGTGTCGTAAGAGGCGACTACAGGAGAACCGCCACAAGAAGACGGGCAGCAGCGTCTCCTCTCCGCCATTGGCCAAACTGCGATCGCCAACCCGCCTGCCAAGCGTGGCGATTATAGCGAAATCCTCCTTTTGGAGAGGCCTGTGTCCAGCAGTGGACTGATATAGGCTGGTGTTGTTGTTGTTGTTGTGAGTGAAAAATCTCTAACAAGTTTCGTATAAGACCATCTTTCTCCATTGCATTGCAAGGGATAGGATATGTGCTTGATCGTTAAAATGCCAATTTACCTGTCAGAACTTACAGGATTATCATTATTTATTTTGTTAACTGTGTTTCTCGTACTGGACTAATAATTTAACCGTCTGAAGTTACAGGAGCATCCTTATTTTTTACTGTTCCGTACATCAAGGGTAAAACAGTACCCTATTACTAAGGCTCCGCTGTCCGTCTGTCACCAGGCTGTATCTCATGAACCGTGATAGTTTTATAGTTAAAATTTTCACAGATGATATATTTCTGTTGCCGCTATAACATCAAATACTAAAAAACAGAATAAAATAAATATTTACAGGGGCTCATATACAACAAACATTTTTTTTGCCGTTTTTATGAATAATGGTACAGAACCCTTCGCGCTCGAGTCCGACTCACACTTGGCCGGTTTTTTTTTAAAACCCTTTTTTTTTGTTCAGATACACTGGCACCCCAACTTGGCCAGAGGACGGTCCCACAGAAGTGGACCCAGAAGACGTAGTTTTACTAGACGGTTCCTGCCCGGGCCCGCAGTTCACGCTGACGCAGTGCATGCTGCGGCAGCTCCGACTGCACTGCTCGCTGTCGTCGCTCGCACTCGAGTACTGCAACATCAACTGCAACACTGTAAGTTGCTTATACTGCGTGCAGTTGCATACGTAGTGTTACTACTGCGTGCAGTTGCAGATGTAGTGTTACTAGACGGGTTGTTGTAAATTACTAAGATGAATAATAAGACTTATAAATGTATTACATGTTACGGGACTTATGAAAATCTAAAACATCTCTCCAACCACATGTGTGCAATAAACAATTTGAATTTATTTAAGTATCATATTATGTCATCTATGACTTTGAATGGAAACAGCCTGGAGTCGCATGCTGTAACGTTCAATAAGACTATGTCACTTGGAACTAAGACACTCAAACTAACCAGTCAACAAAATTCATGTTTATTCAGAAATTAAGCTGGTATTTTTATCAGCCGGCTGTGGAACTTAGTGTCCTTTTTTCTAGTACTCTATTATTTGGACATTCTTTGTTTTAGATTTGTTTGTATGTACGCTATACATATTTCATAAACACATTAGGTTCATTAAAGACGTTAAGGGTGTGAGCGTTGTTGCGCTGTAGCCACCTGGATGTCATTACAGACATCTGGGTGTCATTAGGGTGCCATTGTACACACATAGAAGTCATTATATCACTTAGATGATATCAAACACACTTTGGATATCACAAAAGTTACTTGTATCGCAGTATACGCCTGGATGCTATAACAGACACCTAAGTGTTATTTGGGTGTTATAGAACAAAATTGGATGTCATTAAAAACAATACGATGTCATTATAGATATTGGTGCTGATGAAGATGATAGACGTTAGGACATAAGGGTGATATTATAGATGCTTGGATGACATAGACACACGGGTGTTATTTTACTGGGTGTAAAATGACACCCGTGTGTCTATATCATCCATCCATTTACAGTAAAATACGTTACCTTACGTTTTGTCGACAGACAGGCATCAACCACTTCCCGCCGACGTTGAAGAAACTATCGTTGAAAGGCGCGAAGTGCTACAACTTGCCGCTGGACAAATCCTTCCTGTTCAATATACAGGACTACTTGCCGGAGATTGAGGTGAGAAATATATACTCGTATACCCATTAGATTTGTTTAATATATTTTTTTAAATATTGGACAACATCACATACATTGCTCTGATCCTAAGGTAAGTAGCTAAAGCACTTGTGTTATAGAAATCAGAAACAACCACGGTGCCACAACACCCAGACCCGAGACAATAAAGAAAGGTTAGTTTTTAGGGTTCCGTACCCAGAGGGTAAAACGGGACCCTATTATTGAGGCTCCGCTGTCCGTCTATCTGTCTGTCTGTCTGTTCGTCTGTCACCGGGCTGTATCTCATGAACCGTGTGGTAGCTAGACAGTTGACATTTTCACAGATGATGTATTTCTGTTGCCGCTATAACAACAATTACTAAAAATTAGAATAAAAGAAATATTTAAGGGGGCTCCCATACAACAAACTTTTTTTTTTGCCGATTTTATAGATAACTAGCTGTTGCCCGCGACTTCGTTCCCGTTGTCTTTAGATTTGTATTTTTTTTTAATTTCCGCGCCTTTTTCTTATATTTTTATTTCATAAGAACCTTCTCCTGGCAATAACAAACACAACAAAAAAAGAATGAGCGAAATCGGTCCAGCCGTTCCCGTTGTCTTTAGATTTGTATTTTTTTTTAATTTCCGCGCCTTTTTCTTATATTTTTATTTCATAAGAACCTTCTCCTGTCAATAACAAACACAACAAAAAAAGAATGAGCGAAATCGGTCCAGCCGTTCACGCGTGATGCCGTGACAACGGAAAACGGGTTTCATTTTTATATATATAGATAGTACGAAACCCTTCATGCGCTAGTCCAACTCGCACTTGGCCGGCTTTTTCAATTTCAAAAATATGTATTCGACGTATATCTCGCAGTATCTCGACCTGTCCGAGTGCGAATGGCTGGAACCAGCGTCGCTACTGCCGCTGAGCAAGGTGGCTCGCCTGAAGCATTTAGTGATGAGGGAGTGCTACCGTCTGTCCGAGTTCGTGGCCTACGCCTCGTTGGCTACGCGGTACGGGTTCAGGAAGTTGGAGGTGAGAAAGACGGTGGGACTGATGAAAGTAGTTTATTTAATATCAAATCATCGAATCAAATCATTTAATTATTCATAAACATGTTAGGTACAGCCATGATTCACCTTATTGGTATATGAATATGGTCTTGTACTGTCTTAAATAATAGTAATGATTCACTTAACTTATTGATCGTGTTATATTCGTTCGTTCATTCATTATTAGTTCAAAACTAATTTATTTCTGCAAATAGGCATAATTATTAATTAACCAAATAAACTTTAAGCATCATTCATTCGTTCATTTATTCTGAATTTTATTAGCTCATTCATGCGTTCGTTTTTTGGTTCAACTATCATTTAATTAATTAATAAATTCGTTCTTTTATACACCTATTCATTTGTTTTTTTTATGAGTTAATCCGTCCTTTCATTTATACATTTGTTTGTCTATTGCTATTCATTTATTGAATTAAGCACTTTTACTTTTTTTATTCTACCACTGCTTCGGGACAATATTGTGGGACAGCGCCAAGAAAATGAAGCGAAAGAAACTCGGTCACTGTAGTCTATTTATTCGAACATTCATAATCATAAGTTTTTGATTTGCTCATTCATTCTTTAATTCGTTCGTTCATTATTTAAAAATTTCTATCATTCGTTCATTCACTCTTTTTCGTTCGTTCGTCCATTCATTCGTTCATTCAGTCTTTCATTAAATTAGTCATTCTTTTATTCAAACTAAAACACCTGTATTTTTTAATCCCATAATTTTTAATCACAGATCCTCGACGTCCGAGGCTCACCCGTAGCCGACTCAGAAGTGTCAGCGCTCGGTTGGCTGCCAGCCTTACAGCAGCTATACGTGTCGCCGGGCGCCGCGCCGCCGCCGCCGCGCGACCACTCGCACTACCGCGACGAGCCGCTGCCGCCGCACGTGGAGCTCGACGCGTGGGAGATGCAGGCGAGTGGTCGCCAAAGTAGTCGCAAGCATCAAATCATTAGTCGCCAAAATGGTCGCCAGCAATGCGTGGTTGCCAACATTGGTCGCCAAAGTGGTTGCCAGCAGACTAGTCACTCATTAGTCGCCAAAAATGTATGCCTCTTGCCACATGGTCGCCAGCAATGTGTGGTTGCCAATATATGGCGGCCACTATTGTCTGGCCACATGGTCGCCAGCAATGTGTGGTTGCCAATATGGCGGTCACTATTGTCTGGCCACATGGTCGCCAGCAAAAGCCTGGTCGTCAGTTGTCTTTGTTGTTGTGGTAGATGCAGATGAGAGGTCGCCGATGTGGTCGTCAACATTAGTCGCAAATATGGTCGCAGCAGACTAGTCAAATCGTTAGTCGCCAAAATGGTCACCAGAAAACTAGTCACTAACATTGGTCGCCAATATGGTCGCTAGCAATGTCTGATCTACAAAGTGTGTGGTCGCCAATATTAGTCGCCAAAGTGGTCGCCAGCAGACTAGTAATTAAGATTGGTTACCACAGAGCCACCACAAATGTGTGGTTTCCAATATTAGTCGCCAATATGGTCGCCAGCAGACTAGTCAATTAAATTGGTTGCCAATATAGTCCTCAGTGTCACACGGTCGCCAGCAATATCTGAACACTATCGGTGGTTCGTCGACAGTGATATCGCCACATGGTCGCTAGCAATGTGTGGTTACCAACAGCAGTCGCCAAAATGGTCCCCAGCAGAATAGTCGTTAACGTTGGTCGCGAATATGGTCGCCACATGGGTCGCCAGCAATGTCTGATCTCTACAATTGTTTGGTTGCCAACATTGGTCGTCAACAATTGAGAAAAAAATACATTTTGTTGTAGATTGACGACTTGACGAGCTCCGTAGCCGAGAGGCGAGCACGCTGGACTATATGGCGTCGCCATCTCTGAGGTTCTGGGTTCGATCCCCGGTCGGGTCAATGTGGAAAACGAACTTTTCTACAGGGTGTACAAGAGAATAGGACACTCCTTCAAACTACGTGATCAGCTGGTCATAATCAACAACTTTTTCTATGGGAGAAACATCGAAATCAAAAATTTATTAATAGCTGCTCCATACAAACTAACTCGCATACCTCGATGATAATGTATGGAAACGTCTGCAAAATAAAATCACGATTTCGATGTTGCTCAGATGGGAAAAGTTGTTGTATATCACCAACTGATCACGTGTTTTTAAGGAGTGTCCCATTCTTTTGTACAGCCTGATATTGGCTCGGGTCTGGGTGTTGTGGTACCGTCGTTGTTCCTGATTTCTATAACAAGTGCTTTAGGACACTACCGGTCAGAGCAATGTATGTGATGTTGTCCAATATTTATAATTATTATATTTTTTTAATAAATCCTATTCTCATCGCCACAGGAACCAGAGCACTTCAAGATCAAACCACAGATAATAGAGCCATTGAAGTCTCGCGCGGATATGAGCATAGAGGATATAGAACAGCTGCGCGAGTACGAGAAGAATCTGTGCCTGCACGGACTGGAGTACAATCTGTGTACGGAGGGCGCTTGGTACAGGTAATAAATTAATTTCTACTTCTACTTCTACTAATATTATAAAGAGGTAAGATTTGATTGTTTGTTTCATCATCATCATCATCAACAGCCTATATCAGTCCACTGCTGGACACGGGCCTCTCTCGGATCGCAGTTTGGCCAATGGTGGAGAGGAGACGCTGCTGCCCGTCTTCTTGTGGCGGTTCTCCTGTAGTCGCCTCTTACGACACCCATAGGGAGGGAAGGGTGGTGCTAATCTTTTAACGTGCCGGCACCACACGACACATTTGTTTGTACTCAGTGGCGCGCTTGTTACCATAGCAACACATAATGTTTACCATAGTGACCATAGTTGTTACTCAAATCTGGCCTGTTCTTTTGGTAACAATTGCAGCGCAAAACTCTATCTAGACATGTTTATAATCAAAGTCACCCAGTAACCTATAATGCTCATCCCTTATCGAAGTAAGTGTGGTTAGCTAGGAGAGCCAACTAATTAAGGTCTTAACACGCTTGAATGACCTTGGCGCGTCGCGCCCATACAATTTCGCGCGTGCGGATATGACCTCTAAAAATCGGAAAAAACATGTTTTTATGAAATTAATGCCATAAACGAGAATTTTTAAATAACACTCAACTCAAAACATGTATATTTCCAAAATCTTGTTTTGTGTGAAAACAGTAACGAAATAGCTTGTGCCGTTTAAGAGAACATTTGCAATTTATGAAAAAATAGACACTTTTTGTATTTGTTTTAATCCAAGGGACTTAACGGAAAATCAAAATTATTCAATTCAAGATGTTTATTAAATCCTCTTCTATCGTATTTAAACATTTTTAGATTTAAGTAACAGGTATTTTGACTATTTGATTTTCATATTCGAGATTTTAAGCACTTGGGTGGTGTTAAAACTTAAATAGGTATTTATATTTTAATATCTTCAACAGGAACAAAACACCGCGGAAGCGGCCAGCGGAATCGTCCCCCGACACAACATCCGAGGAGACACAAACACCCACATACGATTCCAACTCGTCTAATATAATAGAGGTAAATCTACGCGGTTGCCAGGTGGTCCCCCCCCAGGTCCTCCCCTCACCTCTGATTCGTAATCTTAGAGACCAATTTGAAATGGTTGAACCTCCAAAGAAGATGAAATTCACTGAAGAGAAAGCGGGTTGTTCAAAAGACGCAAACACTAGTACATCAAACGAGGATAGCACAACAAAACAGACATCAGAAATGGGATGTTCAAAACAAATTGTTGTACCGGAAGAAACACCAGGATGTTCCAAAGACATTGACAAAACATCAAATGAAAGAAACCCTATTAAAAACAGTGAAAAATCAGAAGTGGTATCGAAAATGAAGTTCTATCGAGATAACGAACCTGGGTGCTCAAAAGATGCAGGGACTAACACACCGTTCTTTGATGAGGCTGGACCTTCAAAGAAGAAGAAAACGGCAGACAATCCTGGTCCTTCGAGCCGGATTGACGAACAACCTGGTTGTTCCAAAGACGATGCAACTAATAAATCTACAGCAAAAGCGAAACCGGACACGTCCGACGATGATATACCTTTGAAATTACTACGAAATGGAGCTAACGAAGACGCAAGCACTTCAAAAGATTCAAAGACTGATGAAACCAAAAATAACGAAGATTGTAACAAACCCGACGAACATTCAAAGGGTTGTAAATGCAAGAACAGTCATAAGTACGAATACGTACGGTTCAGACAAAATATGGACCCTGTCATAGTAAGACGAGATCCAGCAGAAGTAGAACGAGAGGAGAGGGAACGGGAGAACGACGGGAATAGAGAAGTAAGGCCAAGAGCTCACGTTTTATACGTGAACGTAGGACAGCAACTGCACACAGTATATCGGCTATCAATACACAATGAGCCTCCAATTTTTTACTCCTTTGCCGGCAACAGTCATTTGCGGTTCAGGCCGAATGTTGGCAACATTTTCTATACCCCTCCCACCCCACATTTAGACGCAACGTCCCTTGTTTCCGATTCCGCGGTTAGGCGATTTGGCAGAGCAGATATGGATGATGTTAACGTAGTACATATCGGACCTAGGGTGGGTGCTGGTGAACCTGGGTCTAGACCAAATAGGTCTAGTCTCAGGGTTTTGTCTATAACTGGGTTTAGGAATATAACGGATAGGAGTTTGGATCATTTAGCCACTGCGGCCCCGGATTTGAGGTTTATAGACTTTAGTGGGACAAGAGTGACAGCGCAAGGCGTGGAGAATTTTAAGAGTTTGCGACCGGATTGTGAAGTAAAATTTAGCGCGTACGTTGAGAAAGATGTGTAAGGTGCTTTAATGAACTGAAAAGAGTAATTTAAATTTATTTAAGATTGTAATCTATATGGTATTTCGTATAAACTTTCTAGTTTTATAACGTCGGATTGAATTAACCAATTCAATTAAACTTAGTTACGTATAAGCAGGATACAGTCTAAAAAAACCGGCCAAGTGCGAGTCGGACTCGCGCACGAAGGGTTCCGTACCATTTTCTATAAAACGGCAAAAAAATCACGTTTGTTGTATGGGAGCCCCCTTAAATATTAATTGTATTCTGTTTTTTGGTATTTGTTCAAGTCACTAGCTAACACGGTTCATGAGATACAGTCTGGTGACAGACAGACAGACAGACGGACAGCGGAGCCTTAGTAATAGGGTCCCGTTTTACCCTTTGGGTACGGAACCCTAAAAATGTTGGTAGGTAATATCTTTTATACAATCAATAATAATAAGAAAATTCATGTCGTCAAATTCAACAGCAGCAGTACTACGCCCCATTACGCTTGACTAAGGTCCGCGTAAAAGGAGAAATTACCCAGTCTTTTATTTTAATAGAAAGAATGGAGAAAAAAGAATTAAAAAAATAATTATTATTATTATTATGATTATTATTTTAGTCCTTTTGTTTTTCTCAGTACAAAGACTGGTATGTTTTTAAAAACCATTTACGGGCATTGCCAAGTAAATGGTCTTAATCAGTTATTGGAATCATAAAAAATACGCCTCTTCCGGCCTTATTACTAAAGTTAAGCAACAACGCCACGGTTGTAAGTGGATGGGTGACCAGTCCGACCATATTTAGTGACAGTTATCACGAGCATCTCCGTGCTTCGGAAGGCACGTTAAAAGTTGGTCCCAGCTGATATCGCTTGATATTGGTCGTAAAGCCTAGTCAGAGGCCCTAGGGCGGCTTGATTACATCTGACAGTAAGGTTTAGTCCCTGGCCTTACAACACCCCTCCACCAATCCGCACCGGGCCCGCGTGGTGGAGTATGGCCCAAACCACCTCATAGTTGAGGTGAGGCCTGTGCCCTGCAGTGGGACGTATATAAGGTGTAAGTGAATTAGTGTCAGATATTTTTAGGAGTAACTTAGACTATCACATGGATCACATATAAGATAAATTTAAAATTATAGAACAAACATTAAAAAATCGAAAAAAATAAAAAGTTTTAAAATAAAGAATCTACACCACTGTACATGAACCCAAACACCACAAGTAGACTACTCATACAACGCTATGCGATTCATACTCTCTCCAGAATCACATTCATGGACTCAAATAATCATATTACACTGTTCATCATAATATCATATTACTTGGTGCGTGAATTAAAGTTTGTTCTATAATTTTAAATTTATCTTATATGTGATCCATGTGATAGTCTAAGTTACTCCTAAAAATATCTGACACTAATTCACTTACACCTTATATAGGCATACTTTACTTTTACTTTGTCATTTTTTAGACTTAAGTATCCTGTTTATGCATATTAAGTTTAATTATTAATTCTAGTATGAAATGCCGTGACGCGGAGTCTTTATGTACCTTTGGTAATTTAATCGGTAGCTAAGAAGATTAGTAGCCCGGGTAACTAAGAAACTTGGGGGAATCTATCCCACCTGCCCCCAGCATGACCAACTATACACGATATGATATGATATAGCGATTTATCGACATCCAACTGTCATAATATGATATAAATAGCCGCCATCTTGATTTTTTATCGAAACAGCGAGCATGTCTACTTTGACGGCCTCTGTAGTCGAGAGGCGAGCTTGACGGACTGGCTGTCGCTGCCATCTCTGAGGTTCCGGGTTCGATTATCGGTCGGGACAATGTGGAAAACGAACTTTTCTATATAGTCTCGGGTCTGGGTGTTGTGGTACCTCCGTTGTTTCTGATTTCTATAACACAAGTGCTTTAGCTACTTACCTTAGGATCAGAACAATGTATGTGATGTCCAATATTTATTATTATTATTTATTTATTATGTCTGTGCAGTTTACGTCACGGCCATGCTGTTTCGATAAAAGTTTATATTTTGATAGTTGGATGTCGATAAATCTCTATATTATATCATATCATATCGTGTTCTGTTGGTCATGCTAGGGGGGCTAAGGCAGTCAATTTTTGTTTCAAGTATTTATACGGTCCTTTCATCGTTTTGAAGTAAGATATTCAAGACAGATTATTAAGGCCTTAACACGCTTGAATGACCTTGACGCGTCGCGCCCATACATTTTCGCGCGTGCGGATGACCTCTAATAATCGGAAAAACATGTTTTTTTATGAAATTAATGCCTTTAACGAGAAATTTCAAATAAAACTCTCAATTCAAAACATGTATATTTGGAAAATCTTGTTTTGTGTGAAAACAGTAACGAAATAGCTTGTGCCGTTTAAGAGAACATTTGCAATTTATGAAAAAATAGACACTTTTTTGTGCATGTTCTAATCCAAGGGACTTAACGGAAAATCAAAATTATTCAATTCAAGATGTTTATTAAATCCTCTTCTAGCATATCGTATTTTTTTTTTTTAGATTCTAGTAACAGGTATTCTGACAATTTGATTTTCATATTCGAGATTTTAGGCACTTGGGTGGTGTTAAGGCCTTAAGCATGAGTTGGTTGCTACAAATTGCACGTTAAAACAAAGATTTTCGTGTGCGAAAATAAAATGCATGTATTCGTTATTATATAATATTTTATTTATTAAGTTATTTAATATTTTTTCCACATTGAATAAGGTCATATTTAATTAGTTAAATGACCCCTAAAAGGAAGTTAACCAGTAGTAAGAAATAAATATCTTACAGCTAGCTTTATTTAAAGAAAAGATAAAAGAAGTATTTATTTGGTTCATATCACAAAACTACTAATACAGGGTTATTTGAAAAAAAAAAACAACAACCTCGCACGGCTAGATAGCTAACATCATAAACAACAACATTTGTTCTACGAGTTATGATAATTTGACACATTTTACTTTCATACAAAAATAAATATCAATTTAATTTTACGTCTGAATGTTCTTATCTCTATGCGAATCACATCGCGCGCGCCGAGTGCATCCTCATTTCGTAATGAATGGAACATAGAGTTACAAATGACACGACAGTACAATAAAAACTTGGAAAATCATTTATAATTATTGTATTGAGTTATGATTAAAAACGTAGAACAAATGTTGTTTATGATTTTAGCTATCTAGTCGTGCGAGGTTGTTGATTTTTTCAAATAACCCTGTATAATAAATGCGAATAACATGTCAAGAAAGACCAATTTCCCATACAACCCATATAAGTTAAGCTCTCGTAAAAGATAATTTATAATTTACGAGAAATAAAAAAATATTAATCCAGAACTTATATAGAACTTATCCGTGCATGTTTCACAACAGGCCCTTTCTGTGAATTAATCTATCAAGGTCAGCCCTTCTAGCATGAGCAACAAAACACGATACGATATTATATGATACTAGCAGCCCGTCCCGGCTTCGCACGGGGTAGACAATTATCGCTAATAGTTTCGGCAGCGCATTCGACGAAAGACATTTTAAGACTCATTTTTCTACACCTTCGGTTACATTGTTCAAATTTTACCAAGGATTCCTAATTTTTTTCAGAATGAAATGTAGCCTATGTCAAATTGGAAGAATGTAGCATTTTATTGGTGAAAGAATTTTTTAAATCGGCCCAGTACTTTTTGAGCCTATTCATTACAAACATACAAAAATAGGTACAAATCTTTCCTCTTTATAATATTTGTATAGATAGCGATTTATCGACACCCAACTGTCAAAAGTTCAAATTCAAGTTCAATCGTTTATTTGCTAAAACACGGTAAAGACAAGTTAATTTTTGTCAACTTGTCTTTACCGTGTTTATACGGTGCTTGTGTTTAGTCTGCTCGCCGACGTGCAAAAATTCATAATCATTTTACAGTGATCTAAATTAAAATATGATAAACATAGCCGCCATCTTGAACTACAGACAAGGTGACCAAATAGTTCTAAACAATTTAAATGTCAATAACTAGAAGTTACCATTGATATCTGCGGGTCTAAAACGGCCGCATTGGATGTTTCATTTTTAATCTGATTCATTTAGTGAAATGTAGCGGAAATGATTTGCAAACCCTAAAACGGGCACATTAATAAATGAATCATATGCAATTCATTTCATCAAATGGATCATATTTGATGACGTTAAAAAAATATAGTGACGCGTCCAATCTTACTTTACGGTTTTTGTGAAAATGAATGTTTTTAACAACACAACGGAACAAAATGTTTCAAAATACTCAAATTTTGTGTGTTCTACAAATATCAATACAAAATAATAATAAAATTAACATTAAAATGGTGGTTCACCAATTTGAAATTTAATATGAATTACTCTTTTCATAATAAGTGGACCATATTACTAATTTCCATACAAAACTGTCAAATTAGATGAACTGCAAATATGAAATGTTCGAGGCTCCTTTTATGATTCATCAAATAACATTTCATTTTAAGATATGCTAAATGAAACATATTATGAACGGAATATGAAACATCCAATGCGGCCGTTTTAGACCCGCAGAACATACATTATTTCATATATATCTGAGCAGATGCTAGTCATTAAATTCTATACACACAACTAACCAATAACATCTGACTGAACAACAGCTAATTTCAAGTGGTAGATGCGGATGGAGTGGTCTTAATATCTGAGCGGTTGAGAAGAAATCACCAGTAAGAAGTCATCAGCAAGAAGTGCTTTCAACTTTACTATAAATACTATTTTAATAGGAACTTTTAATCTATACTAATATATAGGAAAGATTTGTACCTATTTTTGTATGTTTGTAATGAATAGGCTCAAAAAGTACTGGGCCGATTTAAAAAATTCTTTCACCAATAGAATGCTACATTCTTTCAATTTGACATAGGCTACATTTCATTTTGAAAAAAATTAGGGATCCTTGGTAAAATTTGAACAATGTAACCGAAGGTGTAGAAAAATGAGTCTTAAAATGTCTTTCGTCGAATGCGCTGCCGAAACTATTAGCGATAATTGTCTACCCCGTGCGAAGCCGGGACGGGCTGCTAGTCAATTATAAAGTAAGATGACGCTGGCAGTTTGTAGTTTTGAGTCTTTGATTCCAGTCCATCTGCACTTACACATCTGCTGATACACTTGACGTCATAAGTGTTCCGATATTATTAGTTAGTTGTGTGTATAGAAGTTAATGACTAGCGTCTGCTCAGATATAAATTAAATAATTTATGTTTAAATATTAATGGTAGCTTGTAGTATATAGAACTTATTGACACTTAAACTGTTCAGAAGTATTTAGTCACCTTGTCTGCTACAATATACCTGATGGCGACTGAACGTGCCGGTGAGGTCACGGTCATGCTCGTTGTTTCGATAAAAGTTCATATTTTGACAGTCGATAAATCGCTATATCATATCGTATCATGTTTTGTTAGTCATGCTAGAGAGGCCGGTATAGTAACTTGGTCCGCAGGACGAATTCTTTAGGTGATTTTTGCAGGGCAAAAAAAAAACATTCAAAAACGTCTATTATCCTTATCATGATTTTTTTGAAAGAATGCGATGCCATTTTTGAGTTTGAAATAGTGTTTAAGTAGGTATTGTAAAAATATTTAATCGTATCGATGTAAAACTACTATTATTTTATAAATTAAGTGTAATAAATTAAATGTTATTTAAAAAATGTCCGTCTTTTTAGTTAATTAGTCAGCTTTTCTGTATCAAGTAGTGGCTAGACGACTGTCCATTTTAGTTGACCTTCCTTGACCTTGCCCCCATCTTGCTTGAAGCCCCGCCCAAAAAACAAACGACCACAACCGGACAGATGCAACTCAAACCATAGACTATTCCAATGATTTTACCGAAATGTTGTCTATGTTATATTTTCTAGCGCTTTGTCCCGTTTCTAGATGCGTAATTTTGAAGCGTTCGAATTCCAATTCGCATACGACATCCTAGGAATCGTATAGAATAGGAATGTTGACAACTTTTTTTAACAGTTTCATTTTATAGATAGACCCGTAATTATTACACATTTATTTAAATTATCACTATAAATCTAATGTTAAAATCAAGTGTTAAAATTTCGCACCTTAACTCCCCAAGCTG
Source organism: Anania fuscalis (assembly GCA_950371115.1). Lineage (NCBI taxonomy): Eukaryota > Metazoa > Arthropoda > Insecta > Lepidoptera > Crambidae > Anania > Anania fuscalis. The sequence goes on from OX493354.1 coordinate 1,216,592, forward strand.
TTACGTGATCTTGATGACGACACGATATGATAAAAAACCGGCCAAGTGCGAGTCGGACTCGCACACGAAAGGTTCCGTACCATTTAAAAACGGCAAAAAATCACGTTTGTTGTATGGGAGCCCCCTTAAATAATTATTGTATTCTGTCTTTTAGTATTTGTTGTAATAGCGGCAACAGAAATACATCTGTAAAAAATTTAACTGTAACTATCACGGTTCATGAGATACAGCCTGGTGACAGACGGACAGACAGACAGACGGACAGCGGAGCCTTAGTAATTAGGGTCCCCAAGCTGTCACGTGATCTTGATGACGACACAATGTGATAAAAAAACTGTTGTTGCTCATTTAGCCAGGTTTGACAGCTTGACGTAACGCTCTTTAACGTTTGCAGTCACGTGATGCTGGGCATTTAAAATATTTTATTGATTATTTTCAAGTAATTTATAACGCATATACAGGCTGTACAAAAGAATGGGATACTCCTTAAAACCACGTGATCAGCTGGTCATATACAACAACTTTTCTTATGGGAGCAACATCGAAATCGTTATTTTATTTTCAGATGCTCCATACATTATCATCGAGGTAAGCGAGTAAGTCTGTATGGAGAAGCTAATTTTTTTTTATTAATTTCAATGTTGCTCCCATAGAAAAAATTGTTGTATATGACCAGCTGATCACATGGTCTTAAGGAGTGTCCCATTCTCTTGTACACCTTGTATACATACAAAATAGGATTTTAAGGAGTGTCCCATTCTCTTGTACACCCTGTATACATACAAAATAGGATTTTCAGCATTCTAATATTCCTTGCTATGGTAAAAACCTAACATTTTATACAGGGTGTCCAAGAAAATAGGACAATCCCTAAAACCACGTGATCAGCTGGTTATATACGACAACTTTTCCTATGGGAGCAACATCAACTGCGTTGCGTTGGCCATTTATAAAATTTTAGGCCTCCCGCATACTAGCGTCTTAAGAGCGTCGCCATCGTGGCAGCGTCCAATCAGCGTCAAGTAAATGCTGCAGCAGCATTTACTGCAAGCGTTGCGTCAACACTGATTGGACGTTGCGAAGATGGCGACGCGGTCCCTTATATTATTATGATCTGTATTTAGTGGGCGTGTCTTCCAAACTCTAGGCGATGTTATCCTGTAAGGTCACGCAAGGTCAAATGGAATGGATCTTAGTGTGTCATCCCCGTTACTATAGATGTCAATGTCAATGGATCGTAGTAAACCCAAGTAAAGCACTAAAGCAAAAGATGATGCTGTATTTATAGAACTTAGTCTTCAGGGAATCGTAGCGACACAATACTGCATTATTTATTACAGTTTCGACATGAAATATTTAAATAATTTTAAAAAAAATCTACTTTTTTTTATGTAGGTAAATTTTATTAAAATTGGCAGTAAACTAGAAGATATCGTTGGTTGCTACGATCTGCCACAAAATTAAACGTATGATTAGGCAATTTTGTCTTCAATTTTGAGAAATTTGAATCTTTACCGATGTCACATACAGGATTACATTGCAAGGTGGTGCCAAGAAATAAACGTTTAATAGAGAACAATATAAATGAACGACTTTCTCGTTATTATTTTCAAGAATACATAATATTTTGATTATAAACGTAGATCGATAAATATACTGATTCCGAGTCGCCTGACAATTTGGCACCACCTTCTAACCCTGTATATTCGTCAACATTTTATATAAGGTGTAAACTTATCAGTTAACTCTTTTCTAGGAGGTGGTTCTACTGCTCAAATAAAACAACTTTTTGTATGAGACCAACTTCGAAATCGTAAAAAAATATTTCATATCTTTATACAAACTGATATCAGCTGGTCTGCCGTTTTGTATGGGGAAATGGTTTTTTGTTTTGCGATTTTGAAGTTGGTCCCATAGAAAAATTTGTTCTATTTAAGCAGTAGAATCATCCCCTAGAAAAGAGTTAACTGATAAGTTTACACCTTATATAGGTGAAATTTATTTAATAAAATGGTCACATATTGATCTCCTAGTTTTAAAGAAATAGGCTAGCCTAGTGTAAAATACTAGCCGTATTTCTAACTAAAACTGAAAGTGACCATAGACTAAGATTTAAATCAAAAGTGAAGTGTCCAGACGGCTTGGTCATTCCATTTGACCTTGCTTAAACTTGTCCCATTTTGCCATTAGATTATGATCGTAATTACCACCACCATAATTAAAATCGGAAACCAAAATCTATTTCTCTTCAATTAGTTGCTTTCTTCTACTGCTCCTGAACATATAAATAAAAACCCATAAGATTAAAGTAGACCCGAAAATGTGTATGGTACTTATAACACTTACTGGTTACATTTTTAAAAATCTTAGTCTATGGTCAGTCACAGCTTTAGTTCATTCTAGAAGTAGAATTGTATGTCTAGAATTAGATGAAATATTTATATCTAACTGTAAAAGCCGGGCTTTATCAATATGGAGGTCAAAAGGTCAGTTGGTATAGGCGCACCGTGTGTTACCCTTGTTAGAAGAGTGCCACTCGTTCTGCAAAGCAGCCTGTATTGAACGTGTTACGAAAACTTTTTTAAATATATATTTGGAATAAAAACTTGTTTTATTTATACAGGGTGTAGAAAAGAATAAGTCTCTCCCTAAACCCACGTAATTGCAATAACTTATGGAAGCAACATGTAAATTGTAAGTAATTTTAAATTAAAACTCATAAGAAATGTTTAACCCAAAAGCTACGGGCAAACCCAACGTTAACCAGGCACTGGTACAATAGGGACCACATTATTTTGAACCTTACTCGCCTTCCTTATGGGTGAAAATCAATCAAAAATTTTGACTCCCAAGCCTGGTTAAGGGATAAAAACTCGTATCTTAAAAAAATATTAAAACTGGCCATAAACATTAAAACAAAGATTTGATTTGTAATCTCCTTTATTTATCATATTTATACAGGGTAGTAAAAACGAACTTTATTTTCATTTTATTTATTTTTGGTGGCTTGAATTTAAAGACCATAGACGATGGTATTCTGTTTAAGATCTAAGTACTTTTTTTCAAATATAAATATCAAGTCTTCAGAAGTCAAACAAGCTTTTTTTAATATTTAAGATAGTTCGCAGCTAAAAATTCGTTTGTGCCACCATGTATATATTTTTTTTACATTTTCTGAATGCTGCTTATAACTAGTATGCTTTGGTCCATTGATTTACGCGGGTCGTTGAGCTGTAACAAGAAATTAGTTTAATATGCGTTTTAATTATTTATGTGTAATACCTACATACGTGCAGTGGCGTGCGGTGCATATAGGCAATTAGGCAGTGCCTACCTGATAAATGAAATGAGGTAAGCAGAAGGTACTTATAAATATGTTATTGACGATAATGACTGATTTTCACCAATAAAACACATGTGTAAGTATCTACTGCCTACCTCGAAATAAAAAATGTGTGTTATTGACGAAAACCACAGATTTTCATCAATAAAACTCATTTCTAAGTATAATATACTGCCTACCTCGAAATAAAACCAATGCCCGCCACTGCTTACGTGTCAAAGGTAAAGTTAGTTTTTTTGGCTTTCTAAAAAATAACAAGTCAAATTAAAGGTTAAGAAACAAACTTGGCCCACAGCATTCACAATTATAGATACATTTTTAAACATTTGTGACTTAGGACTAATGCTCTGCTTCTTACTTAAACATGAGAATTGAACCCGCAACCGCCTGAATAAGTAGTCCGACGAACCACTAAACCAATAGACTTCTTTTTTTTTGAGATGGGCTTGCTCTTGACCCCAATCTTGCTCTAGAGCATAGATGGGATCTACGATGGAGCGAGCTTGCCCAGAAGATTCCTATGTGAACATGTCTACAGCTTCCTCATTACTCTAAAACGAATTCTAAGCCTGCCATAGTTTAACGCATAATGAGAGCCATCGAAACGTTCCAGTCATATAATTGCAGCAATCAGATCTTCGATACTATGAGGTGTTTTTTGTGTGTCAGCCGACGAAACGTGTCTCCAGCTGACACATGCCGTTTAGGCAAACCAGTAAGGTTAGGGTTTCAGAATATAGTTAGAAATTTAACTAATAATGACAGCAATGATAGCCAAAAAAACTAGCCATCACACTGAAATACTGTTGAAACTACGATCGTAAAACTATGTGCGAGCTGGAGACCCATGTCTCTGGCTTGCACAGCTGTATCTTCGTAATTACTCAAGATACGATCATAATTTATACCTCAAAATTCGCGGTCGAATTGCAGCATTCGACTCCAAATATATCAAAACTTAATCTTGAATAGTTTAAGAGCTACGAACCGATAAGTATGTGTAAGCTGGAGACCCATGTCTCCAGCTTACACATGGTGAATTAGAGTAACTGTATAAGTTAGAGTTTCATTTTAAACATGAAATGATTCGTTGTAATAGCAGCACAAACGATGCTTAATTTCAAATCTCTGGGCCTCTTGGTTTCATAATTATAAGCCAAAACCTGTTTCCCCGCCAAAAAATTCAAAAAAATGGCTCGGAAGCGGACAAAGCGCGATGTTGCCGTTCCGTGCGCTAAACTATTGCAGTCGAGTTTGAACTCAAGAGCTAGTATTATTTGGAGTCATTTTAATTTGCGCTCTCGATTGTTTTTATTTCTAATACTAAGAATGATAGACTAGGAGCTAGTGACGAAAAGTCTATGTTATTATAAGACTTGCCACCATTTTTAGGACTCTATTACAAAGATATGACTTGAAACTTTTTCCTAATGTGAGATGACACAGCAATCAGAATTATTAGAAAGAACTTGGAAAAAAACGACGTAAATATTTTATTAAGTCTATACACCGTGAATTTTTAATTACCCGAGAAAATTAACTAACATACTCAGATATCGATATACATCGAATTTGGCGAATAAAAAAAACGGAACGGCGTACGGCGTTGGCGTACGGAAGGAATAACTATGAATGAAAAAAAATTCATTCATAGTTATTCCTTCCGTACGCCAATATTACGCGACCAAATTAGGTGGATTTTGGTTCCGTTAATGTTGGAATGATAATGATTACTATTTGAATTAGCAGGACTTTTATGGAGCATATTTTTTAAGGAATGTTAGGGACCTTTTAAATAAATTTCTCATAAAAAAAATATTTTTTATTCGCCGAATTTGATGTATATCGATATCTGAGTATGTTAGTTAATTTTCTCGGGTAATTAAAAATTCACGGTGTAGATAGTCCCGAGTTAGAGTGATTATTAAGATGATATTAAGTAAGTACAGTCAACAGCACGTCGACCTACCCCAAAAGTCAAAAATTCTCCAATAGATTTTTAACTTTAAGCCTGACATTTAGAGATCATTTTCAAATGAGAAAATTTGACATTTTGTGGTAGGTCGACGTGCTGTTGTCCGTACTTATAATACAGAGAAGTTATAATGTGTAAGATTATTACATATTATTTGTTTTTAATGTTTGTGTTGCTCAGTAAATTCTAAATCATTCATGATCTATTTATAAATCAAGATAGGAGTTTTTAATGAATGTTAAGAATTTCTATATTCATCAATTTATTCGCACTGAAAACCTAGAAAATAATAATAAATAGGAGAGATTTTAACGTATAGTAGGTACACTTATACCTATTTCTATTGGTAAATTGTTGGCACGTAATCACACGATGTAGGTAAACTTGCCGGTAGAACTTAACTTTTGGTCTGCATGCCCTCCGCTCCGCTCCGCATGATGCTGTGAATTCAGTTACTACCTACGCCACGATGGATAACTAAACCAGCCATTCTCACATGGGGTCGCTCAGCCATCGATTGTCCTATTAAATTAGTAACTTGCAAACCTTTTAATTTGTAAATAGAAAACTACAGATGATAAATATCGATTGGAAAAATAAACACGTTTTATAATTTGCCTATTGTGATTAAAGAATCAATTCATGGATTATAAGGTACTGTTTTTAATTGTATGTGTAAATAAATAACAACAAAAATGCTTAGAACCTAAGCTTTAACATTATTTTGAGTTAAATAATTTCATATCAACAATCGAATCCACCCGTTTATTTTCCGGTTCATTAGGAATGTTTCCGAATATTTTCCCATTTTTGGGAATATACCCGGGTGGAATCCCAACGCTAATCCTGATAGATACCACAGATAAGTCAGAGTCTACCATATATACAGTATCAAACAACGGAAGTCGCGCTATAATAACCCTTTGTTCCGAATTGCGCTAAAGCACTATTAGCACGCATCCATATAAATGCAACAGGTAGGTAAAGAAACCCTATTTTGTGTAATATTAATTGTGACTATTATATTTGGTCGGTTTTACGCTGACAGTGCTTTTAGCGCAATTTGGAACGTAAGAATATTTTAATTTACTTTACTTCAATCGTCGGCCCGGTCCGAGCCGATGACAAAATGGCTTTTCTGTGTAAATAACGAGCGGATGTAAGGTTATCGTATACCGTTAAAAAACTTATGAGATCGACCATAGATATTATTTTGAACCATTACTTACTTTGTTTAAAAACATTGAAATAGTAAATAAATCAATAGAATAGATTAGTTTGCTTATTGGAATTATATTTTTAATGTAAATTAGCGAAATGTGAAAAAACAAATTACATTCTCATCAAAAAATGATAAATATAAAATCATCTGCGTGTGAAATCACTACCATCAAAATTAAATATTAAAACTTATGGAGGAACTATTTTGTCCTTATGTTTAAGGCTCCTTGTCTATCATTCTTAGTATAGAAATAAAAACGATCGAGAGCGCAAATTAAAATGGCTCCAAAGAATACTAGCTCTTGAGTTTAAACTCAACTACAATAGTGTAGCGCACGGAACGGCAACGTCGCGCTTTGCCCGCTTCCGATCCATTATTTTGAATTTTTTGGCGGGAAAACAGGTTTTGGCTTATAATTATGAAACCAAGAGGCCCAGAGATTTGAAATTAAGCATCGTTTGTGCTGCTATTACAACGAATCATTTCATGTTTAAAATGAAACTCTAACTTATACAGTTACTCTAATTCACCATGTGTAAGCTGGAGACATGGGTCTCCAGCTTACACATACTTATCGGTTCGTAGCTCTTAAACTATTCAAGATTAAGTTTTGATATATTTGGAGTCGAATGCTGCAATTCGACCGCGAATTTTGAGGTATAAATTATGATCGTATCTTGAGTAATTACGAAGATACAGCTGTGCAAGCCAGAGACATGGGTCTCCAGCTCGCACATAGTTTTACGATCGTAGTTTCAACAGTATTTCAGTGTGATGGCTAGTTTTTTTGGCTATCATTGCTGTCATTATTAGTTAAATTTCTAACTATATTCTGAAACCCTAACCTTACTGGTTTGCCTAAACGGCATGTGTCAGCTGGAGACACGTTTCGTCGGCTGACACACAAAAAACACCTCATAGTATCGAAGATCTGATTGCTGCAATTATATGACTGGAACGTTTCGATGGCTCTCATTATGCGTTAAACTATGGCAGGCTTAGAATTCGTTTTAGAGTAATGAGGAAGCTGTAGACATGTTCACGTTGTAGGTAGCTGTGAACATGTCTACAGCTTCCTCATTACTCTAAAACGAATTCTAAGCCTGCCATAGTTTAACGCATAATGAGAGCCATCGAAACGTTCCAGTCATATAATTGCAGCAATCAGATCTTCGATACTATGAGGTGTTTTTTGTGTGTCAGCCGACGAAACGTGTCTCCAGCTGACACATGCCGTTTAGGCAAACCAGTAAGGTTAGGGTTTCAGAATATAGTTAGAAATTTAACTAATAATGACAGCAATGATAGCCAAAAAAACTAGCCATCACACTGAAATACTGTTGAAACTACGATCGTAAAACTATGTGCGAGCTGGAGACCCATGTCTCTGGCTTGCACAGCTGTATCTTCGTAATTACTCAAGATACGATCATAATTTATACCTCAAAATTCGCGGTCGAATTGCAGCATTCGACTCCAAATATATCAAAACTTAATCTTGAATAGTTTAAGAGCTACGAACCGATAAGTATGTGTAAGCTGGAGACCCATGTCTCCAGCTTACACATGGTGAATTAGAGTAACTGTATAAGTTAGAGTTTCATTTTAAACATGAAATGATTCGTTGTAATAGCAGCACAAACGATGCTTAATTTCAAATCTCTGGGCCTCTTGGTTTCATAATTATAAGCCAAAACCTGTTTCCCCGCCAAAAAATTCAAAAAAATGGCTCGGAAGCGGACAAAGCGCGATGTTGCCGTTCCGTGCGCTAAACTATTGCAGTCGAGTTTGAACTCAAGAGCTAGTATTATTTGGAGTCATTTTAATTTGCGCTCTCGATTGTTTTTATTTCTAATACTAAGAATGATAGACTAGGAGCTAGTGACGAAAAGTCTATGTTATTATAAGACTTGCCACCATTTTTAGGACTCTATTACAAAGATATGACTTGAAACTTTTTCCTAATGTGAGATGACACAGCAATCAGAATTATTAGAAAGAACTTGGAAAAAAACGACGTAAATATTTTATTAAGTCTATACACCGTGAATTTTTAATTACCCGAGAAAATTAACTAACATACTCAGATATCGATATACATCGAATTTGGCGAATAAAAAAAACGGAACGGCGTACGGCGTTGGCGTACGGAAGGAATAACTATGAATGAAAAAAAATTCATTCATAGTTATTCCTTCCGTACGCCAATATTACGCGACCAAATTAGGTGGATTTTGGTTCCGTTAATGTTGGAATGATAATGATTACTATTTGAATTAGCAGGACTTTTATGGAGCATATTTTTTAAGGAATGTTAGGGACCTTTTAAATAAATTTCTCATAAAAAAAATATTTTTTATTCGCCGAATTTGATGTATATCGATATCTGAGTATGTTAGTTAATTTTCTCGGGTAATTAAAAATTCACGGTGTAGATAGTCCCGAGTTAGAGTGATTATTAAGATGATATTAAGTAAGTACAGTCAACAGCACGTCGACCTACCCCAAAAGTCAAAAATTCTCCAATAGATTTTTAACTTTAAGCCTGACATTTAGAGATCATTTTCAAATGAGAAAATTTGACATTTTGTGGTAGGTCGACGTGCTGTTGTCCGTACTTATAATACAGAGAAGTTATAATGTGTAAGATTATTACATATTATTTGTTTTTAATGTTTGTGTTGCTCAGTAAATTCTAAATCATTCATGATCTATTTATAAATCAAGATAGGAGTTTTTAATGAATGTTAAGAATTTCTATATTCATCAATTTATTCGCACTGAAAACCTAGAAAATAATAATAAATAGGAGAGATTTTAACGTATAGTAGGTACACTTATACCTATTTCTATTGGTAAATTGTTGGCACGTAATCACACGATGTAGGTAAACTTGCCGGTAGAACTTAACTTTTGGTCTGCATGCCCTCCGCTCCGCTCCGCATGATGCTGTGAATTCAGTTACTACCTACGCCACGATGGATAACTAAACCAGCCATTCTCACATGGGGTCGCTCAGCCATCGATTGTCCTATTAAATTAGTAACTTGCAAACCTTTTAATTTGTAAATAGAAAACTACAGATGATAAATATCGATTGGAAAAATAAACACGTTTTATAATTTGCCTATTGTGATTAAAGAATCAATTCATGGATTATAAGGTACTGTTTTTAATTGTATGTGTAAATAAATAACAACAAAAATGCTTAGAACCTAAGCTTTAACATTATTTTGAGTTAAATAATTTCATATCAACAATCGAATCCACCCGTTTATTTTCCGGTTCATTAGGAATGTTTCCGAATATTTTCCCATTTTTGGGAATATACCCGGGTGGAATCCCAACGCTAATCCTGATAGATACCACAGATAAGTCAGAGTCTACCATATATACAGTATCAAACAACGGAAGTCGCGCTATAATAACCCTTTGTTCCGAATTGCGCTAAAGCACTATTAGCACGCATCCATATAAATGCAACAGGTAGGTAAAGAAACCCTATTTTGTGTAATATTAATTGTGACTATTATATTTGGTCGGTTTTACGCTGACAGTGCTTTTAGCGCAATTTGGAACGTAAGAATATTTTAATTTACTTTACTTCAATCGTCGGCCCGGTCCGAGCCGATGACAAAATGGCTTTTCTGTGTAAATAACGAGCGGATGTAAGGTTATCGTATACCGTTAAAAAACTTATGAGATCGACCATAGATATTATTTTGAACCATTACTTACTTTGTTTAAAAACATTGAAATAGTAAATAAATCAATAGAATAGATTAGTTTGCTTATTGGAATTATATTTTTAATGTAAATTAGCGAAATGTGAAAAAACAAATTACATTCTCATCAAAAAATGATAAATATAAAATCATCTGCGTGTGAAATCACTACCATCAAAATTAAATATTAAAACTTATGGAGGAACTATTTTGTCCTTATGTTTAAGGCTCCTTGTCTATCATTCTTAGTATAGAAATAAAAACGATCGAGAGCGCAAATTAAAATGGCTCCAAAGAATACTAGCTCTTGAGTTTAAACTCAACTACAATAGTGTAGCGCACGGAACGGCAACGTCGCGCTTTGCCCGCTTCCGATCCATTATTTTGAATTTTTTGGCGGGAAAACAGGTTTTGGCTTATAATTATGAAACCAAGAGGCCCAGAGATTTGAAATTAAGCATCGTTTGTGCTGCTATTACAACGAATCATTTCATGTTTAAAATGAAACTCTAACTTATACAGTTACTCTAATTCACCATGTGTAAGCTGGAGACATGGGTCTCCAGCTTACACATACTTATCGGTTCGTAGCTCTTAAACTATTCAAGATTAAGTTTTGATATATTTGGAGTCGAATGCTGCAATTCGACCGCGAATTTTGAGGTATAAATTATGATCGTATCTTGAGTAATTACGAAGATACAGCTGTGCAAGCCAGAGACATGGGTCTCCAGCTCGCACATAGTTTTACGATCGTAGTTTCAACAGTATTTCAGTGTGATGGCTAGTTTTTTTGGCTATCATTGCTGTCATTATTAGTTAAATTTCTAACTATATTCTGAAACCCTAACCTTACTGGTTTGCCTAAACGGCATGTGTCAGCTGGAGACACGTTTCGTCGGCTGACACACAAAAAACACCTCATAGTATCGAAGATCTGATTGCTGCAATTATATGACTGGAACGTTTCGATGGCTCTCATTATGCGTTAAACTATGGCAGGCTTAGAATTCGTTTTAGAGTAATGAGGAAGCTGTAGACATGTTCACGTTGTAGGTAGCTGTGAACATGTCTACAGCTTCCTCATTACTCTAAAACGAATTCTAAGCCTGCCATAGTTTAACGCATAATGAGAGCCATCGAAACGTTCCAGTCATATAATTGCAGCAATCAGATCTTCGATACTATGAGGTGTTTTTTGTGTGTCAGCCGACGAAACGTGTCTCCAGCTGACACATGCCGTTTAGGCAAACCAGTAAGGTTAGGGTTTCAGAATATAGTTAGAAATTTAACTAATAATGACAGCAATGATAGCCAAAAAAACTAGCCATCACACTGAAATACTGTTGAAACTACGATCGTAAAACTATGTGCGAGCTGGAGACCCATGTCTCTGGCTTGCACAGCTGTATCTTCGTAATTACTCAAGATACGATCATAATTTATACCTCAAAATTCGCGGTCGAATTGCAGCATTCGACTCCAAATATATCAAAACTTAATCTTGAATAGTTTAAGAGCTACGAACCGATAAGTATGTGTAAGCTGGAGACCCATGTCTCCAGCTTACACATGGTGAATTAGAGTAACTGTATAAGTTAGAGTTTCATTTTAAACATGAAATGATTCGTTGTAATAGCAGCACAAACGATGCTTAATTTCAAATCTCTGGGCCTCTTGGTTTCATAATTATAAGCCAAAACCTGTTTCCCCGCCAAAAAATTCAAAAAAATGGCTCGGAAGCGGACAAAGCGCGATGTTGCCGTTCCGTGCGCTAAACTATTGCAGTCGAGTTTGAACTCAAGAGCTAGTATTATTTGGAGTCATTTTAATTTGCGCTCTCGATTGTTTTTATTTCTAATACTAAGAATGATAGACTAGGAGCTAGTGACGAAAAGTCTATGTTATTATAAGACTTGCCACCATTTTTAGGACTCTATTACAAAGATATGACTTGAAACTTTTTCCTAATGTGAGATGACACAGCAATCAGAATTATTAGAAAGAACTTGGAAAAAAACGACGTAAATATTTTATTAAGTCTATACACCGTGAATTTTTAATTACCCGAGAAAATTAACTAACATACTCAGATATCGATATACATCGAATTTGGCGAATAAAAAAAACGGAACGGCGTACGGCGTTGGCGTACGGAAGGAATAACTATGAATGAAAAAAAATTCATTCATAGTTATTCCTTCCGTACGCCAATATTACGCGACCAAATTAGGTGGATTTTGGTTCCGTTAATGTTGGAATGATAATGATTACTATTTGAATTAGCAGGACTTTTATGGAGCATATTTTTTAAGGAATGTTAGGGACCTTTTAAATAAATTTCTCATAAAAAAAATATTTTTTATTCGCCGAATTTGATGTATATCGATATCTGAGTATGTTAGTTAATTTTCTCGGGTAATTAAAAATTCACGGTGTAGATAGTCCCGAGTTAGAGTGATTATTAAGATGATATTAAGTAAGTACAGTCAACAGCACGTCGACCTACCCCAAAAGTCAAAAATTCTCCAATAGATTTTTAACTTTAAGCCTGACATTTAGAGATCATTTTCAAATGAGAAAATTTGACATTTTGTGGTAGGTCGACGTGCTGTTGTCCGTACTTATAATACAGAGAAGTTATAATGTGTAAGATTATTACATATTATTTGTTTTTAATGTTTGTGTTGCTCAGTAAATTCTAAATCATTCATGATCTATTTATAAATCAAGATAGGAGTTTTTAATGAATGTTAAGAATTTCTATATTCATCAATTTATTCGCACTGAAAACCTAGAAAATAATAATAAATAGGAGAGATTTTAACGTATAGTAGGTACACTTATACCTATTTCTATTGGTAAATTGTTGGCACGTAATCACACGATGTAGGTAAACTTGCCGGTAGAACTTAACTTTTGGTCTGCATGCCCTCCGCTCCGCTCCGCATGATGCTGTGAATTCAGTTACTACCTACGCCACGATGGATAACTAAACCAGCCATTCTCACATGGGGTCGCTCAGCCATCGATTGTCCTATTAAATTAGTAACTTGCAAACCTTTTAATTTGTAAATAGAAAACTACAGATGATAAATATCGATTGGAAAAATAAACACGTTTTATAATTTGCCTATTGTGATTAAAGAATCAATTCATGGATTATAAGGTACTGTTTTTAATTGTATGTGTAAATAAATAACAACAAAAATGCTTAGAACCTAAGCTTTAACATTATTTTGAGTTAAATAATTTCATATCAACAATCGAATCCACCCGTTTATTTTCCGGTTCATTAGGAATGTTTCCGAATATTTTCCCATTTTTGGGAATATACCCGGGTGGAATCCCAACGCTAATCCTGATAGATACCACAGATAAGTCAGAGTCTACCATATATACAGTATCAAACAACGGAAGTCGCGCTATAATAACCCTTTGTTCCGAATTGCGCTAAAGCACTATTAGCACGCATCCATATAAATGCAACAGGTAGGTAAAGAAACCCTATTTTGTGTAATATTAATTGTGACTATTATATTTGGTCGGTTTTACGCTGACAGTGCTTTTAGCGCAATTTGGAACGTAAGAATATTTTAATTTACTTTACTTCAATCGTCGGCCCGGTCCGAGCCGATGACAAAATGGCTTTTCTGTGTAAATAACGAGCGGATGTAAGGTTATCGTATACCGTTAAAAAACTTATGAGATCGACCATAGATATTATTTTGAACCATTACTTACTTTGTTTAAAAACATTGAAATAGTAAATAAATCAATAGAATAGATTAGTTTGCTTATTGGAATTATATTTTTAATGTAAATTAGCGAAATGTGAAAAAACAAATTACATTCTCATCAAAAAATGATAAATATAAAATCATCTGCGTGTGAAATCACTACCATCAAAATTAAATATTAAAACTTATGGAGGAACTATTTTGTCCTTATGTTTAAGGCTCCTTGTCTATCATTCTTAGTATAGAAATAAAAACGATCGAGAGCGCAAATTAAAATGGCTCCAAAGAATACTAGCTCTTGAGTTTAAACTCAACTACAATAGTGTAGCGCACGGAACGGCAACGTCGCGCTTTGCCCGCTTCCGATCCATTATTTTGAATTTTTTGGCGGGAAAACAGGTTTTGGCTTATAATTATGAAACCAAGAGGCCCAGAGATTTGAAATTAAGCATCGTTTGTGCTGCTATTACAACGAATCATTTCATGTTTAAAATGAAACTCTAACTTATACAGTTACTCTAATTCACCATGTGTAAGCTGGAGACATGGGTCTCCAGCTTACACATACTTATCGGTTCGTAGCTCTTAAACTATTCAAGATTAAGTTTTGATATATTTGGAGTCGAATGCTGCAATTCGACCGCGAATTTTGAGGTATAAATTATGATCGTATCTTGAGTAATTACGAAGATACAGCTGTGCAAGCCAGAGACATGGGTCTCCAGCTCGCACATAGTTTTACGATCGTAGTTTCAACAGTATTTCAGTGTGATGGCTAGTTTTTTTGGCTATCATTGCTGTCATTATTAGTTAAATTTCTAACTATATTCTGAAACCCTAACCTTACTGGTTTGCCTAAACGGCATGTGTCAGCTGGAGACACGTTTCGTCGGCTGACACACAAAAAACACCTCATAGTATCGAAGATCTGATTGCTGCAATTATATGACTGGAACGTTTCGATGGCTCTCATTATGCGTTAAACTATGGCAGGCTTAGAATTCGTTTTAGAGTAATGAGGAAGCTGTAGACATGTTCACGATTCCTATTCACTCTGGACTTAAAGAGAGTCAGGTTATATGCACTCGGAAATACAGACGCAGGCAGGACTTCAATCAATATCATCTTGTTTTATAAGCAGAAACCCTGATAGTCCGACAAGTTAGTTATAGTTTGGGTCCTAATATTGATCCCTGCGGTACACCCATCGTTGGAGGCAACCCTGAAGGCTGAATTCCAATTGTACAGACTTTTTATGTTTCTTCTGTTAGGTATAAGTTTACTGAATGTAAAGGAACCTTTAAAAAAACATTATTTTTTATTTTTTCATGTTACTGGCCGACACAATCAAAAGCTTTGGAAAGATCACAAAAAGATAGTTAAAGCAACTTTTTAGGATTCCGTGCCCAAAGGGTAAAACTAAGGCTCCGCTGTCCGTCTGTCACCAGGCTGTATCTCATGAACCGTGATAGAGAGTTGAAATGTTTACAGCTTTGTATTTCTGTTGCCGCTATAACAACAAATACTAAAAAACAGAATGAAATAAATATTTAAGGGGGCTCCCATACAGCAAACGTGATTTTTTTGCCGTTTTTATAAAAAAATGGTACGGAACGCTTTGTGCGTGAGCCCGACTCGCACTTGGCCGGTTTTATTACTTTTTCAAGCACCAAACACATCTTTATGAGTGTAAATTACGCATTTGTCTTGTTGGATTATGTCGTAAATTTATCTTTTTCTGTGATTCTCATAAGACATATCGACATTGTGGCTATTACTGTGTCAATTTGGCTTTTTATATGTATGTGAATTGAATCAATTGCTTAGTGAAAAACAACACTGTCGTCAGCAAATGTACCAATTTGCACATCAAGTTGCACAATACTATAATACCTACATTCATTCTGTTTTTATCAATTTCAAATGACTTTTGATATTTCGATGTTACTTCATAAGAAGCACACCTAGAAGATTGTTATCAAATAGATTAACTCCTAAAATAGCTTAACACAGAAAATTCGTTTAATACCTTGTCATGTTGTGGGACTTCTTGGATGATATATCTATCTTCCTTTTCGTTCCGCTGGCGCAGCTTCTGTCGCCTCCTCTGCTGGTGGTGCATCTGCCTCCCCACCTTCTGGCGGAGCAGCTGAGGCCTCTTCTTCTCCTGGCGGACCGGTTGAGCCCCCATCTTCACCTGGCGGACCGGTCGAGCCCCCATCTTCACCTGGCGGACCGGTTGATCCCCCTTCTTCACCTGGCGGACCGGTTGAGCCCCCATCTTCACCTGGTGGACCGGTTGAATCCTCTGCTGTCGCAGCTGATTCTGTTTGATCTGTATGAGAATTGTTTTTGAATTATGAGCATTTGATTCGTGACTAAGACAAGTAAGAAGGACTCGGAGCACCAGCAGTGTTCAGGCAACTAGATGAACAGTTTCTGATGTTTCGGGTCATAGTCACTTTTGGTCACGTTTAAGTACCAGTCTACTAAAGGCTAAGTCTAATAAAAGATGTTGTTTTGTTTTGGGTTCTTGGCTCGGGATTTCAACTCGGAATCCCTAGAGTACATAAAAGTCGAGCAATTTAAAAAACATAACCTAAGTAACATGGAAAAGTGGAAAATAGTGTAACAAATAACGGTAAACTAAGGCTCGGTCTATACGCTGCTGGAATTCGTGAGCATCCGCATGAATCCGTTCAAAAAACGATCTTTTTGCATAAGCGATGGATTGAACCCGCGTTATGGTCCGGTTTCCGGCTGGGTATAGACCGAGCCTAAGGATTCCCACAGTGCGTGGGTGGTTCCATTCTCTTTGGTGCGTGGCTCGACAGACACTCGGCAGGTTTCAATTACATATTTTATTTATAGATTTAAACTTACCACCACCGCCTTCATCTCCGCTACCCCTGAAAAAAAAATCAATACTTCAATGACACGTGAATGACACCTATCGCTGAAAGCCTTATAAGAGTAGGCTTAAGTCAGCTACAACCGGGCAGTTCTGGCGAGCGCTGCAGAAGGCGCTCAGCCTATTTCTACTGCATTTAAGTACACATAAGTACTTGCGGGCGTGATCGGGCTAGGCTACGCCAATCTGGAAGTCAGTGTCATACACCGCCGAGAGGCGACCACGTCGGACTAATATGGCGTCGCCATCTCTGGGTTCCGGGTTCGATCCCCGGACGGGTCATTGTGGAAAACGAAGTTTTCTATATTGTCTTGGGTCTGGGTGTTGTGGTACCGTCGTTGTTTCTGATTTTTATAATACAAGTGTTTTAGCTACTTACCGTAGGATCAGAGCAATGTATGTGATGTTGTCAAATATTTATATTTAAAATATATGGCTGAAATGATGATAAATAAATAAATAAAATTATTTATTTAGTTACTGCTATTACACAACAAGTAGATTACCTAATTATTTATTTAGAGTTTTAAAAAGAAAGAACGAAACAGTACCACTGGACTCCAAACTAGGATCCCCGTGTCGTGGAGATCAGTCTTCCCATCAAGATGTTTGTTATAGCAATATAATTACCGTGTGCATTTGTATGTATGTATTATGTGTACGTATTGTAGTTATATAAGGTCCGATTTTATTAGTGTAAGTACATCCTGTTAACCTGTGACTATACATAGGTGAAAAGCAATCGTAAAAACCCACTTTCAAATGTCTATCATAAAAACTAAAAAAGTTCAAAATAAAAATACAAAATAACAACATCGACTTCATATTGCATAAACTCGTCCTATCTTCAACTCTTTCTCGCTCTGACAAGGGGAAGGAATAAGACGGATAATCAGATGGTTAAACGTACCAAAGATAGGACGAATTTATGCAATATGAAGTCAATGTTGTTGATTTTGATTTTGAAAATTAACCTTTTTAGTTTTTATGGTACACATTTGAAAATTGGTTTTTACGATTGCTTTTCACCTAAATAGTCACAGGTTAACAGAATGTACACTAATAAAATCGGACCATAAAGTATTTATTAAAATTTTGTCTATCAGAGTATGCTATTTATTTTGTGTAGTGTCATCGTATGTTTATTTCGTATTTATGATACATTTTTATGAACAGTTGATGAAGAACTTACTTGACCTCGGCGATTGTCTTCGTGACTGACTCGGAACCCACTTTGATGACTGCCATGTATATCCCCTCATACATCTCGCTGAACTCCAAAACACGAATGGTGATGGACGTGGAGGTAGCCTATAAGAAATATATTGCTCTCATACACTAGCGCAAATGAAATTAACGAGAGGGCACTCCGAAAACTATTTTTAACCCACGCCTTGTAATCGAAAAATTGATATCATAGTTTCAAAAGACTTATAAAACACTAAATAAGTATGATACAATAATGATGAAATAGCGAGCATGTCCGTGCCGATGACGTTTCAGTCATGCTCGCTGTTTCGATAAAAAATCATAATTTTGACAGTTGGGTGTCGATAAATCGCTAAATAATTGTAAGACTTCATTTATTAAAATTGACACACGATCTTAGACCTGTTAACCCGGTACATTATCATTTATTAGAAAAATCAGATTTTTGATTGCTTTGAAATCAATAAAAAGTAACCCAGTTGAGTTAGGTAAACAGTGACGTCATAGTTCGCTATCGTCATACAAATTCTAAGAAGAGATGCGTTTTGACAGCTCATAAAAAGTATGTCAATTGATTGGTGGTGTCAACTAGCCTATTTCCTAGGTTTTTACGTCGAACAAATGCAACACTTTCGAAGTAGGTCTTCAGACTTATTCAAAGAGAAGAGCGACGAAGGTACTCACAATAAAATATGCTCCTGGTCCATTCTCTGAACTCCTGGTCTTGGTAGCTGTGGCCGCGTTTTCGAGCTCGCCGCCGTTCACTGTCACCTAAAAAAAAGGTGGAAATTCACTTTTTTAAGTAGCGCTTAAAAAGATTATCATTATCAACATCATTTCAGCCACAGGACGCCCACTGCTGATCATAGGCCTCCCCTAGTTACTTCCAGATCGGCCGGTTGGAAGCGTAATAAAGGGATGAACGGAAATAATAAAGGGCAATTGATTGCCGTCTTATTGAGTAGAAAAGTTATGTAATAAGTTTAATTCTTCAACAACCAAGCCGCGGCCGACAGTCGCACGTCCATTGTTATACAGATAAAAAAGGTAGAGATAGATAGGTAATTCATTTATTTTCAAAGGATTGTGGCACAGTAGACACATAAAAAAGTCAAAAAGTGAATAAAAATAAATAAAATAAAATCTATTTATTTCAGATATATTATGTCCATACAAAATTACAAAAGATGTTAGTACGGACAACAGCTCGTCGACCTAACACAAACTGACAAATTTTCTCATTTGAAAATGATCTCTACATGTCAGGCTTAAAGTTGAAAATCTATTGGAGAATTTTTGACTTTTGGGGTAGGTCGACGTGCTGTTGATTGTACATGTGACTTATGGAACTATGTTAATCGAGTTTATTAGATAATAAAATTTAATGTAATTTAATTCAATCCAATCCTCTAATTTAATTCAATTCAATTATGTACTTAAATTTAAATCAGTTATTCAATTAATAAGTTACATTATTAAGATTTGTCTGCCGCAGCAATGCAAATCGGCAGGAATGACTGAATGAATGAATGAATATTTATTTGCTTTTGAAAAAGGGTATATTAAGATGGTAATTGTGTCACGGAGTTCAGCCTAGCTCGCATTACCAACAAAACACGATATGATATGATAGGTATAGCGATTTATCGACACCCAACTGTCAAAATATGATATAAATAGCCGCCATCTTGAACGTTTATCGAAACAGCGAGCATGTCTGTGCCGGTGACGTCACGGTCATGTGTGCTGTTTCAATAAAAGTTCATATTTTGACAGTTTGATGTCGATAAATGGCTATATGATATCGTATCATATCGTGTCATGTTAGTCCAGGAGCTCAGTATACGCACTGCTCTATGAGCAGAACACTGTTTTTCCGCTTTCGCCCTTGGTGAACTTTCGCAAGAATATTATTAAATTAAGTAAGTAGTCATTATGTAAATTAATTATACATTTTAAGGTATTAATTAATGAATAACTGTGGAAGATATACCTTCTCAACTTCGCAGTCGTCCTGGCACGTCATCGTCACTTCTATTTCCAATGTCTCGCCGTAGGGTGGCGCTTCGACGGTTGCCGGCGTCACGGTCACCGCTGGAATATTACTTACATTCAGTGGCGGGCATTGACTTTATTTCGAGGTAGGCAGGATCGCGAACGGTGACGAACGATAGCGAGCAACGTTCGGTTCGCGAGCGAACACCGACGCTCGGCCGGACAATCACTTCATCATCTTCAAAGTGTGCGGTCACTGTATGTTGCCCTTAGCCTCGGTTCAGACAAGCGGGAATCGCGCGATTACGAACCGCGCGATTCGTAAACGCAAGGCCTTATTTACCTATAATTGTTCGCAATCGTTCAGACATAACCGCGCGTTTTGTTCACGGTTACCGATTATCGCCGTGTCTGAACAAGGCCTAAGACTCTTTATTGCACACCACACAAAACAAACAGTACAAAAAACCAAATATATAATATCATTTTGAATGGTACAATTTAGGCGGTCTTATCGTTAGAAGCGATCTCTTCCAGCAACCTTCAGGTAGAGGACAGTCTATATGTATACAGTTTGACCAACCTTTTGATATACCTACGAATATACTGTTGATACGCAGCTATACTGTTCATATACTTAGTTAGTATTGCACCATAAAATCAATCAAACTTTATAGTATCTAATAGTACCTAAAGATAGTTTATTAGTTCTAAGAGATCAATAATATCGTCACTATTATCATTACTTTCTTTAACTCTTTACCGCCTCTCCCTTTTTAAAACTGTCCTCTACATGAAGGCGGTCTGGAAGAGATCGTTTCTAGCGACAAGACCGCGTGCTTAAAGTATTTTTTAGGGTTCCTTACCCAAAGGGTAAAACGGGACCCTATTACTAAGGCTCCGCTGTCCGTCTGTCACCAGGCTGTATCTCATGAACCGTGATAGTTAGAGAGTTGAAATTTTCACAGATGATGTATTTCTGTTGCCGCTATAACAACAAATACTGATAAACAGAATACAATAAATATTTGACGGGGCTCCCATACAACAAACGTGATTTTTTTGCCTTTTTTATAGAAAATGGTACGGAACCCTTCGTGCGCGAGTCCGACTCGCACTTGGCCAGTTTTTCGTTTTGTGTGGTGTGCAATAAAGAGTATCCATCTATCTATTGATAGGTCTACAAAAGTGGCTTCATCCGTTGAGACTTTGAAGGTGAGGGCGGATTATGGGAGTTCAAACACCTAGGATATTTTCCACGAAGTGTGAAGATTTACGCTTATCGTACTGTCAAAAAATAGTGCCTGATTCTATCATATGTAACATAATAAAAGGTTATAAGGTTACTGAGTTGCCTTTACAAAATAATGCACGTGTAGGGTGCAATAACATAAACTTCTCTGGGATCCATGTCTGCTAATTTAAAAGTGACATAATTGAATATCAATTGGATCTCATTGTAATTTTTTGACGCATTTGGTCTTCTGATACAAGCTTAATTCTTAAATTGAAGACTTAAATTAGTAGCAGAATAACAAATGTGTAATTGTTTGATACATTTGGTATTCTGCAACTAATTTTAGTCTTAAATTTAAGTCAGTTAATTAGTAACAGAATATTAAATGTGTCAAGCAATTACAATATGATCAGTCTCGTGCATTGGTTTTATTTCGAGGTAGGCAGTAGAGACTTATAGTGTGTTTATTTGATGAAAATCAGTAGTTTTCATCAATAATCAACACTTGTAAGTACCTACTGCCTACCTCATTTCAATTATCAGGTAGGCACTGCCTTATTACCTTTATGTACCGCACGCCCCTGAATGAGATCCAATTGATATTCAATTATGCCACTTTAAATTAGCAGACTTGGGGCCCTGGTGTTGTGACAGATATGAAATTTAAAGTTATAAAAAGCATTTTAAGGTTAGTGGCGACAGTTGTGCAATACTTCGATAACATTGAGTTAGAGAGTTAAAATAATTTGAGGATTTCTTAGGAACATCACAGCTACAGGCTACATTGCTTTGATCCTAAGGTAAGCAGCAAAAGCACTTGGGTTATAAAAATCAAGAACAACGACGATACCACATCACCCAAACCCGAGTCAATATAGAAAAGTTTATTTGCTTTCTACATTAACCCGACTGGGAATCGAACCCGGGACCCACGTCCGGCGTGCGCGCCTCTAGGCTACAGAAGACATTATGCCAAAAATATCAACCGCTTCCTATATCTAGTTTAATGACCATGCGTGGCCGCCACCATGGCGGGGATATAGCAACTGACACTTAAACAAAAAAGAAAGTTTAAAAAATCAATTAAAACTATTTAGTATCGTAAAATGAAGGCATACCTGGCGCTGTAATCAATACATAATAAATATTGGATAACATCACTTAGGAGTACTACTAATCTTTTACAAAAGAAAAAACTTTTAGCAGCTTTTATTGTTTTAACTTCACATTATGAATTATTACTGTAACGGTTATGCTTGCTATGGATTTCCGGGGCTAATTAAATGGAACCCTTAGGGGTTCATGGACCATAGGTTAAGAAACCCAGTTTTAGAGGGATTTATCATCATCATTTCAGCCATAGGACGTGCACTGCTGAACATAGGCCTCTCCCAGTGACTTTCAGATTGTCCGGTTGCTTGCGACCTGCATTTAGCGGCTTCCTGCAACCTTTACCAGGTCGTCTGTCCACTTTGTGGGTGGACGTCCTACGCTGCACTAGCCGGTACATAGTAGAGGGATTAATAACTGTATAATAATTATGATTTTAAATATTAGAAAAATAAACTTACATTCATCTGCAAATATAACAGAATACATTTAATTCATACAATGATTAGATATCAATTAATGGAGATTTTATTTATGCCGCGCTGGGACCCAAATTCAGCTGAGTGGCATAATAGAATATCAATTGGATCGCATTGTAATTGTTTAACACATTTGGTATGCTGCTACTAATTTAAGATAGATTGCATTACAATTTTGGATATACAAACAATAAGAATGAGATCTAATTGATATTCAATTATGCCACTTTTAAATTAGCACAATTGGGGCCTTGATTTGTTCCGATGGCGTTAAGTATCTTTACAATATCTATCAATGCCATATTAAATACGTACTTTCGACCACTGCGAAAATTTTTCTATAAGATTTGCCCTCCTTCGTGAACAGTCCCATGTAGACGCACGCGTTCGAGTCTTCAAAGCTAATAAAACAAATCAAATCAAATTTATTGCGTAAAAACATGGTAACTTATATGGACGTCCTCCGTAGCTGATAAGCGAGTACGCCGGACTATACATGGATCGACATCTCTGAGGTTCCGGGTTCGATCCCCGGTAAGGTCAATGTAGAAAACGAACTTTTCTATATTGTCTCGGGTCTGGGTGTTGTGGTACCGTCGTTGTTTCTGATTTCTATAACACAAGTGCTTTAGCTACTTACCTTAGGATCAGAGCAATGTATGTGATGTTGTCCAATATTTATTATTATTATTATTTATTAAATATTATTTATTATTGAAGGGTGTTATAATTTCTAAGGCACACAACAAAGTTTAAAACCATAATTAATAATTATAACTAATTAATATAAAAGAAAAAGTACGGCGTCTGCCATGAAAATATACACCGTGAATTTTTAATTACCCGAGAAAATTAACTAACATACTCAAATATCGATATACATCGAATTAGGCGAATAAAAAAAAAAATATAAGAAATTTATTTAAAAGATCCCTAACATTCCTTAAAAAATATGCACCATAAAAGTCCTGCTAATTCAAATAGTAATCATTATCATTCCAACATTAACGGAAGCAAAATCCACCTAATTTGGTCGCGTAATATTGGCGTACGGAAGGATTAACTATGAATGATTTTTTTTCATTCATAGTTATTCCTTCCGTACGCCAACGCCGTACGCCGTTCCGTTTTTTTTATTCGCCAAATTCGATGTATATCGATATCTGAGTATGTCAGTTAATTTTCTCGGGTAATTAAAAATTCACGGTGTATGTTACGGGTCAATGAATGGCAATGCTTCAAAAGCGGAGCTATAAAAAGAGGTGCAATAAGGTTTTTGGGAATGACATAAAACTCCCAGCTGCCTTAACAATTGCCTTGTTAGAAGCTATATTATATATATTTTTGGAAACGTAGAGTGGCCGAAAAAGATCCTACATACTGAATTAATGAGTATTATGCAGGACCTCACTCGACAGTGGCGCCATCTGGTGAGCACAAAAACGGTAGCCCTTATTGTACAAAAGACCTATCAAGCGTATAAAATTGATTTGAGTAATAAAACGTTTTGCAAAGCGTTTAAAAATGCTGTCAAACTAATAAAAGTGCCATAAAGTGTATAAAAGTGCTTAGAAGCGTTGCCCTGAATCGTTTAAAGTTGCTGTCAAGCATATATAAAAGTGTCTTGAAGTGCGTAAAAGTACTGCAAAGTGTGTCGAAGTGTAAAAGAGCTCCAAACCTTGGGAAGTTAAAGCTGATATTCTTCACCCCCGGCACTATGGACATCCGGCCGCTGGAAGTGACGTTGCACGTCACATCCGTCAGCTCGCGCTCTCATTCGTACGTCGTGGTCTTGTTGTATAAAAGTGCTATGAGTAGAAAAAAGTTGTGCAAAGCGTAAGTGTTTTAAAGCGTATAAAAATGCTGTTAAACGAATAAAGGGTCATAAAGTGTATAAAAGTGCTAAGCAGCGTATAAAAGTTCCGTAAAGCGTTTAAAAGTGCTGTCAAGCCTTAAAGCGTATAAAAATGCTGTTTAGCTTATATAATTGCCCTAAAGTGTATAAAAGTGCTTAGAAGCGTAAAAAAGTGCCGTGAAGCGTTTGAAAGTGCTGTCAATCATATTATAAATATGTCTTGAAGTGCGTAAAAGTACTGCAAGCAAAGTGCGTCAATGTGTAACAGAAAAAGCGTAAAAAATGCAATGTGCGTAAGAATGCGTAAAAATGTAATATAGGAAGCGTATAAAATTGCCGAGTGCGTATAAGTGCGTAAAAGTACTGCAAATTGCGTCCAAGTGTAACAGACCTGGGGAAGTTAAAGCTGATCATCTTCACCCCCGGCACTATGGACACCCGCCCGCTGGAGGTGACGGGCTCTCCGTTGCACGTCACATCAGTCAGCTCGCACCCGTCACATTCGTACGTTATGGTCTTGTCGAAGTGAGCGCCGACTATAGAAGCGGCCTTCAAGACGATCGCTTTTAGTACTGTGATTTTACGTAATTGAATTGAGTTAGTAATACCAAGACAAGACAGTTTCTCTTCATCGTCTCTGTTACACCTCCATACTTCCTCATATACAGGGTTATTTGAAAAAAATCAACAACCTCGCACGACTAGATAGTTAACATTATAAACAACAACATTTGTTCTACGAGTTTTAACATAACTCAATACATTAATATTATATAAAATATTTTCCAAGCTTTTGTATTGTCGTGACATTTGTAAGTCTGTGTTAGCCGACGCGCACGACGCTAGCGCCCCGCCCTCCATCGCCCCTCCCGATGTGAAGCGCACAGAGATAAGAACATTTAGACGTAAAATTACTAAAGTCGTAAAACAAATGTTGTTGTGTATGAAGATAGTTATCTAGCCGTGTGAGGTTGTTGATTTTTTTCAAATAACCCTGTATATTCAATCCGTATCTTAGAATAGAATAGAATAGAATAGAAAAAGATTTATTTGACACACAGAATACAAAAGGAAAAAAAACATTTACAGGATAATAAAAAGCAATATGTGTCAAAAAGGCCCCCGCTCAGCATTTGTCGTGACAGTCAGGGACGTATCACGACGCTGGTTTTCAGCAGGGACCCTGACGGTAGGCTCGGACCATACCCGACCGGAAACCCGACTTGGTTAGCGCGGAATCAATCCATCGCTAAGAAAAAAGGTTGTTGTTGAACGGACTCTTGCGGATGCTTACGGATTCCGGCAGAGCCTAGACCGAGCCAGAGGTACTTGTCACTGTAGCTTAATTGGTAAAGCGCCTGCGCGCTAACCAAGACATTAGGGTTCAAATCCCAGGAGAGGTATATTATACCTCAATGGTATAAAGGTAGTTTCTTTACTGTATAGATATACATATACTGTCAGATTCATAATGACTGACAGATCTAAAAATGGTTTTGTAAATTTTCCCTCTTAGCTCTAAGGACCTTCTCGCTCTGCAATAATTCCCTAAAAATAAGCAATTAGCAATAATCGCGTAGTCATCGCCCAATTGATGCTTACTGTGAAAATCTATTGGCAGAACTGACAGTAAATTGCTTTATTTTTGTTTTTTGCTGTCAATTTACGATTTTAAAGCCAGAATTGCTCAAATTTCGCCGCATTGCTTTAGCAAGATACGGAATCAGGGTGCGGAAAGACATTCCGGCAAGTGTTATGGGCGAAGGGCTGAAGAGACCGCTAAAGTCACAGAATATTGTTCTTGTTTTACTGACTTTTAGGCCAACGGTCTCCAGTCGTTGCCGCCACTCCTCCGTCTGTTTTAGACCTCTCTAGGGCATCTTCCAAAACTAGCACTATGTCGAAGAGCATACACCAAGGGGCCTTTCTCTGGGCCCCTATTCTGCTAATTTAAAAGTGGCATAATAATTGAATATCAATTGGATCTCATTGTAATTGTTTGACTGATTTGATTTGAATTTAAGACTGTGATTGTGCCAAACAATTACACATTTGTTATTCTGCTACTAATTTAAGACATAATTTATAGTAAAATTAGTAGCAGGACTGAGGACACGAAAAGTTTCAAACAATTACAATGAGATCCATTTGATATTCAATTATGCCACTTTTAAATTAGCAGAATTGGGGTTCAGTATGTTCGACGTCAGAGCATTCATTATCATAAGAAAGAGGTACGAGCACTGACCTTTCGTATGTAAGCCCACAGCCACACTGAAGCTAGTACCAGGAGGCCTAATACGAAAGCGTATCGTTCGTTCGGTCGTATAAACCTAACAAATTAAAATAACCAGAGTCATGTGTCAATCCTTTGATAAAATATGACCAATTCAATCTATCCATTTTACAATTAACCTGACCGTTTTCAATTGTTCATAAATTGTCAAACCTTTGATACAAGAGAATGGATATTTTAATTTGATCGGATAATACGACCGAACGAACGATACGCATTCGTATTAGGCCTCCAGTGCCGACTACGGACCGGAGAATACTTCTAAAGCACTAAAAATGTTTCTACATCATCGGCCTTTTATTTTACAAAAGCTTACAGTGTGACTTAAGTACGAAAAATAAAAAAAGTTTCTAAGATGCCCCGTCCCCTTAGCATGACCAACAAAACACGATATGATATAGCGATTTATCGACATCCAACTATCAAAATATGGACTTTTATCGAAACAGCGAGTTTCTCTTAAATAAACACTTTTCTTGGCAACTATACCAGACGTAAATAAGGTTGACTCTCAACTCGTCCCATTTCTTTTTTTTGGACTTCCAAAAAAAAGAAATGGGACGAGTTGACGCATACAATTTTAATTAATTTTGATCTTCTGTCACTCGTCTCAAGGGTTTTTTATACATGTGGGCCGACTTGACGAATAACCCAAAACAGCGAGTATGACTGTGACGTCACCGGCACGGACATCGGCACTTGCTGTTTCGATAAAAGTTCAAGATGACGGCTATGTGTAATCGTATTTTGACAGTTGGGTGTCGATAGATCGCTATATCAGATCATATCGTGTTTTGTTGGCAATGCCATAGAGAAAGAAATATACGTAATGCTAGGAGGGCTGCTTTACCTCCTCCTCTTCATCATCATCATCATCATATCAGCCTGTTGCAGTCCACTGCTGGACATAGGCCTCCCCCAAGAAGCGCCACAGCGCACGATCTCCCACCCCTTGTCATCAGTCCATCTAGCCGGGGGGCGTCCTACACTACGTTTGCCTATGCGTGGTCTCCATTCTGCCTACTGCTCTTATTAGTATGTATTCTATGTCAGTCAGTAGTAATGCGTTTACGATTTTTTACCGCTTATTTCGTGTGACAGTTTTGATTGTCTTATCAGCTATTTAATATTATGTAACTTAATCAAACTATGCTTACTGTTGGCTGAAAAAATAATCATATTTTTTATACTTTGGTGTCGATATTATTTTAGTTAAATATTACAGTTGACCTTTTATAACCTTGGGTTTCAGAGATATATTCAAAACCAACGATTAAATATTACTTAGAGATGGTGTTTCAAAAATATCTGCCACGGCTGCAAGGGATGAAAGTATTGCTTAAAAATAAGTAACAATAGTTAAAAAAAATAATGCCCCGGACGTCACCTATTACGAAAGGGTTTAAAGTTTATATTGTTCCTTTATTATTAAATCTAAATTAGCGCAGGCGAAGCCGCGGGCAAATGCCAGAAAGAAGGCCTTCTCTATTATTGAGAACTAGGATCACCCCCTTGAAGAATATGTAACTAATTAAAATTAAGATCCGGTAAAATAGTATTGCAACCTTTAAAAAATATTTAGCTGAGCCCCCCATTTAATTAAGACTTAATCTTTCGTTTTATGTGCAACTTAAAAGTATTAACTTACTTAGATCTGAAAAATAATAATAAAAAATAGTTAAACATTTTGACTGAAGAAAATATAGGTATAGGAAAATATAATAATAGGTACGAACCACACGTCCTTTTGCTTTTTGGGCAATTCGGTATGTAAAAAATAAATAACCTACGCAATTTCGAAACCATTTGGAGATTTTGCGCTTGACCGTATTTTGCTATTTAGAAATAGAATGAATTTATTTGTCTATTCAGTTCTTTTTGGAGTCGATGTCAGCCATAGCGAGTAGTTATGACAAGCGCCCCGGGTTACTCCCATAGATTTTGTTTAATTATTTTTTTTTAAATTTTGTCTCGCAAATTTTAATTTAATTTTATATAATTTAATCACATTTTATCTTATTTATTGCCATTTTATTTTATTTTTTGATACATTTATATTTTATTGACATTTTAAATTTTTCATTTTAAATTTTAATGTACTTTTTTTTTTTTTTAAATATCTTTGTGAAGGTTGTGAAGTTATGGGCCAAGATGCCTGAAATAAATGCTATTTTATTTATTTATTATTTATTTATAGAGAGTAAAATGTGTTCATTCGCACCGACTTCAAAAAGATCTGATTAGGTATGTTTAATTTGATTTATTACTTTTATAAAAATACAATTAAATCACTTTACATGGGTACCGAATTGTCGTTCTAACGGAAAGATTGGTTTTGGTCTCGTATTATTTTCCAGCAATTTTAAGAATGATCGAATCCCTCAGATTATGAACGCCGCTCTTCCCAGATATTTTTTAACTTTAAATGCATAAGTTTATAGTATAAAACAAATCTTAATATTAAAAATACCTTTAATCGGTGCTGAAACAAACAGAAATCAATTTAAAAATAATATAAAGCAAAAAATAACAAATCTTGTTAGTTTTTTTTGCAAATTATTAATAGCCAACTATTTGCATTTAGTTACGTTTTTTTTTGTTTTTGTGCGCACCTCAACTTTTTTTTAATTCTTACCATGCAACTGCAGGGCCTGAATGATTTCGTCTACGCCTTCATCATTTTGTAGAGTAAGCATATACGTCCCGAAATCCGTCGGCTTGGCATTATTTAACTGTATTTGCAGCGCTTTCCTCCTAAAAATGAAAAAAAAAACATTCATTAAAAAATAAAGGACGGCAAAGCAAAAAAGATTTGAAGATTTTGACGTGACAACGTCTTATAAATTGGTTTGCCGGGTGACACTTCAAGAAACTGCGTTACGCTCCGCTCACGTTATGCGCTCACAATGAGAGCGAGTGAGAGGCACGCGTCCCTTCCACTCGGGCATGGTTAGCCCGCCTAAGAGCCAGAGAGACAGACATAAAAAGTGAAAGGCACGCGATTATTTTACCACTCAAAGTCGTTGTCACGTAAAACTTTCGCCCGTATACCGACTTTACAGGCAACCAATTTTTGTAACGCGTAAAGGCGGTTTTTGATATTATTCGCATCTTAATAATATAGAACAAAGTCGGGTTTGTTACAAGTAACACTTATAACTCGAGAACAGCTGGGCCGATTTTCATGATTTATTATTTGTTGGATTTGTCTCCACCCCGAAAAGCAGAATAAATAAATAAAACATTGAAAAAGCTGACGAAAAATAATACTGTTAGGCGGTACGAAGTTCGCCGGGTCAGCTAGTTTATAATATTAGTAGGATAATAAACCAGTTTATATTGGTTCAAAACATACTCACTGGTTTCGCTCCAGAACAGAACTTAACCATAGACCAGCTAAATCTATTCCGTTATCTTCTAACTGGTTAATGTTGGAACCGTTTATTTTGAAACTGGTTGGGTAATTTTGAAAGCTTATAACTCACATTAAAATTGCATACAATTATGTTGTACCTATTTGTAATCTGCTTTAAAACAAATAAAATTCCTTTTTTTAACATTGAACCAGTTTATTTTGAAAGCGTTTTTAGGGTTCCGTACCCAAAGGGTAAAACGGGACCCTATTACTAAGGCTCCGCTGTCTGTCTGTCTGTCTGTCTGTCTGTCTATCCGTCTGTCCGTCTGTTACTAGGCTGTATCTCATGAACCGTGATAGTTAGAGAGATGAAATTTTCACAGATATTTTTGTTGCCGCCATAACAACAATTACTAAAAAACAGAATACAATAAATATTTAAGGGGTCTCTCATACAACAAACGTGTTTTTTTGCCGTTTTCATAGATAATGGTACGGAACCCTCCGTGCGCGAGTCCGACTCGCACTTGGCCGGTTTTTTTTAAACCGGTTTCAAGCCTCAACAGCCAGATACTTACCCGTCATTCATCTGTATCGTTTTATACTTGGAGGAGTCCACGTTATGCATCGTCCCGTCATCACCGTGAACTATTATGCCCTGGACCCGACACTTCTGGCATCTAAACTCTATTAATACTGGTTCCATGGCGGCCTGGGGCATAGGATTTAGTTTTTTGACCTCCAATTCTACTGTTGATTTGACTAAAAAGGTATAATAAAATTAAAACGGCATCCCAGTATTAGGAATGTTGACAACATTCTTAAATAATTCTAAGGTATCATTTATTAAAATTAATACTCTATTTTAGGCCTATTTAACTCGGCACGGTTTTTAACTCTACTTACCAATTGTTACAAAAAACTCCGATTTCTCTTTCCCACTTCCATTCTTGGGTAGAAACACTACGAATAACTGACCAAAGAAGTTTTCTAGAAACTTCTTGAAAACTACACATAGAGTTATAAATTCTCCGATGGAACCAAAGGTTCGGCGCTTGGCACTCGGGTCTTCTGTGATTTTGAGGTTATTTTGTGGAACCTGAAAGCGAGATACTTATCCGTATTCAAAATTTTATTTTTAGCAAATACATGCAAGGCACTTTCGAGATAAAAAAACAAAATTAATTGTAATTTAATTCGTCAACTCGTCCCATAATCAATTTTAGTGGCACTTTAAACCTTATCAACGCCTGTCTGGTACAATTGCCAAGCCAAGTGTTAATTTTCGAAATATATGTTTTTAAAAACTGATTCTTTTTATTAATTACAAATATTACAAAAGATATATTTGTATTAAAAACGTCGTTTTTTCACTAACAAAAAAATACTACTACAAATACTTCTGATATACCCTTATTCATATTGATAGTAACATGGGACGAGTTGACGAATAAAAATTAAATTAAGTTTGATTTTCTGCATCTCGTACCAAATGGACCTTAGGTATGTGGTCCGAGTTGGTGAATTACTCTAGGTGGTAATTTTTCTTCGAGTCTTATTTGAAAAACATTAACAACCTCGCACGACTAGATAGCTAACATCATAAACAACATTTATGACATAACTCAATACATTACTTTAAAATCCTTTTTTAAGCTTTTATTGTACAGTCAACAGCACGTCGACCTACCCAAAAAGTCAAAAATTCTCCAATAGATGTTCAACTTTAAGTCTGGCATATAGAGATCATTTTCAAATAAAAATTTGAAATTTAGTGGTAGGTCGACGAGCTTTTGTCCGTACTGTCGTGTCATTTGTAAGTCTATGTTCCATTCACACACGAAAAGGCGACGCGCGAACGCGCATAAGAACATTCAGACGTAAAATTAATTTGATATTTATTTTGTATGAAAGTAAAATAATATAATTACTTTTAAACTTTCGCGTTGCATAATTTAAAACTCAATGAAACGGGAATTAACGCGATCATCGGTGAGAACTCGATCAACAATAAACAATCTCGTTTTGTTTCGCGATCGAGTTCTCACCTGAATACGGACGCGGCGGTTAGTGTGCAGAATAGGGACACAGTGAGTGTAGTGTGTGACGGTAATTGGCGTGAAAAAAATATCATGAGGGTAGATGAAGAATCTGCCTCTCATACGGAGTGAAGACATCGCTGTTCCAGTCAGCCTGTGACCACGGTCGGTGTAACCCGATCGAAACGTCAGGCAAAAGAGGTAACATTTTGTACCTAAATTATGATCGCGTTAATGGGGAGGAACACGCAAAGCTTTTTGTAGATGGCGCGATCGGCGCTTGTACCCTGTTGACTGCTAGTGTCAAGTGTGTATTTGCGATATTTTCGCATTTAAAGTTTTTCAGCGTTTAAAATGTATTCATTAATGTCTTTTTCTGAGCTTCAAAGCGGACTTTTTCAAGGGACCAGAACAAGTAACGGAAACGTTGTGATTTCATAGAGAGGTAAGCATTGAAAATATTGAAGGTTACATTCTATTTCCTGTGCATAATTCTGGTTAATTTGGACTATATCTTTTATTTCTTCTAGATTGGAGGCTTATGAGCGGAACCGAAACTTTGGCGCTGACTATAACATTACAGATGATGTTGCATATGCCTCTCTGGCGATAAAAAAATTCAGAGACATTGATGCCGATTTTCCACTTCCTCGCTTAAGGAAACATGAAATACATAGTTATTTAGAAAGGTAAGGAAGTATGAACTCATATTCAAATAATTTCCTGATATTTATTCAATACACTTTTTAAATAATAAGTGTTCATCATCTGATGCTTTTTGTTTCACAGATACAACAGCAAGCAAAAAAAAAGTTCTGTATGAAGCATGTCATCTCCTAACTGTTCACCTCTACTCTGCTGGTGATATCACATACATGAAAGGATAATGTAAAGCAAGGATGGAGAAAGTTAATTTAA
Organism: Anania fuscalis; assembly: GCA_950371115.1. Classification (NCBI taxonomy): domain Eukaryota; kingdom Metazoa; phylum Arthropoda; class Insecta; order Lepidoptera; family Crambidae; genus Anania; species Anania fuscalis. The sequence goes on from OX493354.1 coordinate 1,250,001, forward strand.
TACCATTGTGAGCGCTGTGGATAGTGGCATGTATGTATGCATGATGTAAACATGTATCTCTAATTCAATACCAGAGGTCATGAAAGTTCTCCAGATTATGGGAAGTGTATTTAGGATATGTGGTGGACAAGCGTGGATTGGATTGTAAATTTCTAAGGAGTCTTGATAAACTTTTAAGCAAAGGTACAATAATTAAATTAAGCACCCGTATAAAGCTAAAAAAAGCTTGATATATAAAATTACTGTGCCTTAGTTAGGTATAAGTGTTAGAGAGTTTTCCTTTAAAAAGAAAATTCCTTACTACACACAAACACATGGATATTTATTTTGTACTGGTAGGAAATTCTAAAATTTGATTGATGCATAGCATGTAGTCGTGATACTATTTCTATTTATTAATAAGTATGATACTCACTCAAACATAACTCAAAAATAAGGTACATGGTAGCAATCCCGTAACAAACTATTCTTATGATACTCACATTTGTGAAATGTTTTTTTTTTTTTATAATCATCATTATGAAGTAATGGTATATTTAAAGTAAGTAAACATGTTTGAAGGTTATTTGAAAATAATAATAAAAAAACAGATATAACTTCCTAGACTTTTATTGATTTTTTATAAATAGATTCCCTAAAATTACAGCACTTAAAAGTTTCTCAGTTCTTCATAATAGTAAGGCCTAGTAAGTAATTGAGATTTTCCTTTATGAAAAGGAGGTTCCTGTTCTAAGTATTACATTTCTTTCTCTCTCTTTTGTAAGTCCATTATCAGCGAGTATATTGCTTCCGCTTTGTCATTTAGTTAAAAGTTCATAGCACTCTACAGTAGAGAGACAGGCGAGTAGTGGAGTCCTTCATAAATTCAAGAAGAAGACAGCGTAAAGCACTAACTAATATTTTCAATGTATTAGTATGTTTAAAACTGCTCCATGAAGCTTGTCATGATTTGGGCTTTTTAGGTTTCTGTACTTTTGTTTCAGTGCCAGTGAATTCACTAAACTGTTACCCGTATAGTTTATTATACTTTTTCCAAAATAGTCTTCTTCTTTGAAATATGCTGTGAGTAATCGTGCAATTTTTAATCCGTAAAGCAGATTCCCACTGATTTCTGCGTTTATAGTCCTTAGGGAATAAATGAACTACTTCAATTTTACAGTTTAAAGCACCACACTGTTGCACTGCGACTTAATTCTTGAAAATATGGTAAACAAACAGAAATAATTGCAAATTTCCATACAATCTGACAGATGTTATGTCAGATCTAGGTACAAGACAATAAGCGCCCCTGGCGTGATAAAAAGTTAGTTTTTCTCCCCATTCCCGTTTCATTGAGTTTTAAAATAATATAAATATTGGACAACATCACATACCTACCTACATTGCTCTGATACCAAAGTAAGTAGCGAATGCACTTGTGTTATAGAAATCAGAAACAACGACGGTACCAGAACACCCAGACCCGATTTAATATAGAAAAGTTAGTTTTCTACATTGAGCCGATCGGGGATCGAACCCGGAACCTCAGAGATGGCGGCGCCATTTAAAGTCCGGCGTGCTCGCCACTCGGCTACGGGAGGTCGTCAAAATGTGTTAAATTATCATTAAAAACTAAAAACCGACTTCAAAATGAAACTAAAAAGCGAAAAATAATATTGACTAAAACATACCTAATCAGTTCTTTTTGGAGTCGGTGCCAGCCATCGAGAGTTAAAATGTGTTCATTCACACCGACTCCAAAAAGAACTGATTAGGTATGTTTTAGTCAATATTATTTTTCGCTTTTTAGTTTCATTTTGAAGTCGGTTTTTAGTTTTTAATTAAACTTTTTTTATTTTACAATAATAATAAGTGTTAAGTCCCCTATTTTTTCCCTCCTAACTTCGCCAAAAATTACTTTACAGCAAAGTAACCTTAACTTATATTGGTCATCTATGGACCCGCCATCCAATGGTATGATAAAAATAAGGTGTTATATAGGGTCAATTTTTCGACGAAAATTTTTAAGTCTTAAGTAAAGCGTTTACCTACACTCCAACCAGAACGGTGGCTATTTTGGTGTCGTAACCATAGGATAAGGTCTCGCGTTAAATAACAGGTTAAATTAAGAAAGGAACTTTCAAATTTTTTTTTCGTTACTGGGTGTGCGGGTACGCCCCCAGTAAATAAAAATTGGCGGTCTGATACCTCATAAGCTCCACGTCTGCTCAACACACTGCGAAATACGTTCTGTCGACAAATTGCAGTATTATCTTCTAACTTCTATCCGTTAAGGAGTTCTGTGGCTTCCATCATCAGGTCAGCAACATGACATGATGATTACCAGACCCAAAAATCAGCATCGAGTCAGAAAATATATGCAAAACATTATGGGTGCTTATAAAAATTGAGGGTTGCCCTCGATTTCCCAGGGATCCCATCATCAGAATCTGACTTGGTGGAAATGGGACCACCTCGGGAGTATACCCTTTCAAACTAAAAAATAATTTTGAAATCGGTCCATAATTGACGGGGTAATCGCGTAACATAAAAAAAAAACAACATTCAGACGAATTGAGAACCTCCTCCTTTTTTTTGAAGTCGGTTAAAAAGTGGTAGGACAAATGTTGTTTACGATGTTTGCTACCTAGTTTTGCGTTTATTGATGTTTTACAAATAACCCTGTAAGTATTTAAATTAAATGCGTATGGTCGGATAACCCAGCTAAAGTGGCAATGGGCCGGGCACATAGCACGTAGAACTGACGGCCGATGGGGCAGAAAGGTTCTGGAATGGAGGCCACGTACCGGCAAGCGCAGCGTGGGACTCACACCCACAAGGTGGGCGGATGACCTTGTAAAGGTTGCAGGACGACGCTGGATGTAGGCCGCTTCCGACCGGCCGATCTGGAAGTCACTGGGGGAGGCCTATGTTCAGCAGTGGACTTCCTGTGGCTGAAATGATGATGATGATGATGTATGGTCGTACATACCTTGAAGGAGCTACTCAAATGTTTCGCATAGGGGTCCTTCCCCCTCCACACGCTGTCAAACTTGTACCCTTCGGGGATGCGTATGCGCCGAGGTACGCTCTCGTAGGGGCGATAGGGGCGTACGTACTCCATTTTAGCGTCCTCTGAAATATTGTATTATTAAAAATCTTTATTTACTTGTACCAATAACAGCTCAATAATCTTTTAAAAAAGACAATTGATGTTGTTTGATCCTTAGACAGGGGTACAAAAAAATATAACCACGTACGTTCTTGCCAAGACCCCCCTCTCCCATGAGATTGGGTGAGAATTTGCCTGCCCCCCCCCCCCAAACGCCAATAATAGATGGCCCCTAACAATATTAGGCAATTAAACAAAATAATAACATAGCAAACAAACTATTTCACCTCCTGGTGATATCTGGTTAATTTGTAAACTAGCCCCCAAAAATCTAAAAAAAAAACCTAAATATTTTTGAAAGGTTTTTTTTATTTAATTAACTCACCCGCAATAGCTAGAATCAAAACAATCAGTAAGTATTTCTCATAAATAAATATTTTTTCATTTTTTATTTAAAACCATCTAAATTGATTGGAGCTACTCACGTGGGACGATTTCTGAAAAATAATAAATAAAAAATACAATTAATTACATAATATTAGCAATAAATAATACTGCCTTGTGTTTTGTCATAATATTTTTCTTTAATTGTAGAAAATCGAACAAATATTGTGTTTTTTTTATTATTAAGAAAAGACTTAATACATCCAAAGACATTTACTGCACTTGCACTATAATACAATATCTTTGAATACATCAAAAATATTATTTCGTTTTTCTTTTGTTACGGGATTAAGGTGACAATTGACCTTTATTGTAATTTTGATGTTGGTCAATTTAAAAAGACTGAAAGTACTATTAGAATTATTTTAAAAAACTTCATATAGGTAACTGTGAAATACCAATTTTTTAGATAGGTAAATATTGAATTATGATTCCAATAAATACATACCATCACCTAAAATATAATTAACAAGTAATTAGAATGGACCAGAGAGCATACCTATGTGAGTTCATATCGCTTCGGTTGAATGGTTTGAAAAGTAATATAAATATCGTTCACTTTTCGTTCGATTTAATCGAAGCGATTATTTTCTCAAACCCACATATGGCCAACAGGGAGCCTAGCTTTTTAATTTTTAAGTAATATAATTCCAAATGACAAAACTGCGGCCATATTCATAAAAGCTAAATAACTTTAATCCGCACTCAGAGATGTCATTTAAACTTCAGTGGGTATTTAAGAAGAATCTGAATACTGAAGTCAAAACTTATAAAGATCATTATTGAATTATCAAAAAACAATTATCCTAGGATTTTTAACACTTAAAAAAAATCGTCCGCTTTAGGTGGGATCCGAACCCACGTCCACTCGCATGCCGGGCGAGTGCTTAACTACTAAGCTGCCAAGACGTGAGCCGACTCGACAAAATCTTTCAAGTGGTTCTCGCTGTCAAAGCCAGCGTATTTTCTGATCAATGTTGCGGTATATACTACCGTCAACACCCGATAGAAATATTTTTACAAATATTTAACTATTGGTAATGATCAGAAAAGCTTAAACAATTTAAATTTTTGTTTTTAGCAATTACTATGCTAGGTTTATCTAAGATTTTTAATACTTGAAAAAAAAAACCTTACTTTATTGTTTATTGATATCTCTGAGTGCGGCAGTAAATAATTTTCAAGTTAATCAACCACTGCACCTTTCTTGTGATAATAAACAAAATGGCGTCTATTAAGTAAACAGTTGATTTTTAAAATCTACCTCTAGATTTAATTGCAAAGTCATAATTAATGCTAAAAAATGTGTGTAAAAAGATATTTTTATAATGACTTACGCTCATATTCTGCAAAAATATTTGTTAAATTATTATTAAAACACATAAATTGAACTAGATAGAACATCGTCAGATTTTGGAAGTCCACTTTTAGTTTTGCCCAAGCAGCATTAAAAGCTGTATAGAAGCTGTTTTTCAGTTCTTTATTATACTTAAAGCTGTATGTTGATTCTGTACAAAGGCTATTTAAGGTCAGGTTCATTAGCTGAGTCATAGACCCATTTGTTTTATTTTTTATAAATGTTTAATTAATTTCTTTTATACATGTTTTGTTACTCTATGAATTTTTTTTTTGAGAAAATAAAGATTTTATATTTTATTTAAGCGCTTATAAAGTCCTCTGAGTGCAAAAAGAGTTTTACAGATTTTTTATTACGAGTAGTGAGCTGTATCTGTAGAAATTACCATGGTAGTTAATTTATTTCTGTACTATATTATTTAATTACCTTGCATATCTGAAAATAATATGACACATTTTTTAAGATCCTTATTATTAAAGTACGAAGATACTTACTAAAATTATTTTATTTAAATTGTAAATATGTGAAGTAGCTTATACTATTATTATACAGGTTGTAAAAATAGGAGTGACCTTTTTATTGCTAAGTTTACATAATTAAAACGCGGCAGTTTTCATCAACGACTGACAGTTTTATTAATTAAAGCAGAAAATGTAGCAGGTGGCGCTAACATCTTGACACAGATTACATAATGCAAAGTAATAACAAAAGTACAGATTATAAAATAGAACTGTAAAGAAAAAGATGATAGATTCGGAAAATAATCTTGTTTAAATTACTATATTTATGTACCATAATATTACTATAAAGATGATCAAAATCGCCCTACTCAGAAAAGTTGGATAAGTGTTTTTCTAATGATCTTAGTACCCAAAGTAAATTAAAATTTATAAAACTACACTTACTGTCAGCTGGAATTTTAAAATTGTATAATAAGTAAGAATTTTTATCAAAATTACTAACGTTCGGTTCTTTAAAGTTAAAGGAGCATTAAAATTTGCGTCTAATGCTTTTCGTGCATCACTTTAAAGACTCATTAATGTTTAAGGTCGCTTTAAAAAAAATATGTGCGTTTCTGCAACTGGGTGTGAGACACTAAGACTTGATCGCCCGGCAGTTTAATCAGTCTTTATAAACCTATTATCTGTTTATTCTAGGGTAAGACAATTTTTCATTCTACCAACCACAAATATACCTATTAAAAATAAGATAATTAAACACGAGCAAATGTGTCATCATCACCATCATTTCAGCCACAGGTCATCCACTGCTGAATATTTTAAACCTCCCCAGTGGCTTCCAGATTGGCCGGTTGAAAGCGACCTGCTTCCTGCAACCTTTACCAGGTCGTCTGTCCACCTTGTGGGTGTGAGGCCCACGCTGCGCTTGCCGGTACGTGGCCTCCGGGCTCCGAACTTTTCTGCCCAATCGGCCGTCAAATGTTTGTACGCCAACATTACCGGTAATTTTGGTCGTTTAAAAGTTTATACCGAGTGTAAATTAGTGTCAAAGTTGACACTTGACAAATTGACACATGTCACGTAGAAACTGTCAATTTGTCGATATCTGGCATGATACTTATTTATCCTTTAAAACGAAATAGTTGTTAGCCTGGAGGAAAATGGACTACAAATAAATAGTAGGTTTAAACATTCGTTCATAATTCACACTTAAAGATTAAGTTCTATAATCGCGTATAGTGTATCCGAGAATAACTTCAAGGAGTAAAGTTATTCTCGTAATGGTTAAACTGGGATAACTCTAACTAAGTATTTGGTCGAAAACAATACAAGAGTATTTTGCCGTACTTTCAGAAGATGTGTCGTGTCACTTCACTTATCTATCTATAATTCATTCATCTGGATTTTTTATTACATACTAGTTTTGAATTGCAAACGGTGTTCCATTGTTAAACAATTATAAATGTACACACTAAATAATTATACGATATTCATCTTAATTACACACGAAAACGAATTTATAATAGAAACTGAAGAAAAAGTAAATAATCTTAAACATGTAACTTACTAGCCTCATTAGCTGAAACATAAGAAAAATAACGTATAGTTAATTTATGAAATCTTTTACTAAAAAAAAATATTATCTTAATATATATTTGACTAGCTGTGACCGCAACTTCGTTTGCGTGGACTACAGGATGTTGGATATGATAATGTTTTAAAATTATATTTAAAAAATATGTAGAAAAATATCCCACAGGAACATATAACCGGGATAAAAAGTATCATTTAAGTTAATCCAGATCATTATCGATACCTATGTGTGCAAAATTTTATGGCGGCATGATTACATCTGACAGTAAGGTTAAGTCACTGGCCTTACAACACCCCTCCACCAATCCGCACTGGGCCCGCGTGGTGGAGTATGGCCCAAACCAGCTCATAGTTGAGGTGAGGCTTGTGCCCTGCAGTGGGACGTATACATTCTGTCAAAAAAGTTTCGGGAATTGATGATTTGTTTATGGTTCTAAATTCAAAATTATATATTTTTTGTTGTTGTTAGATTGGCACAACTGTTTTCCATTTTGGCGCGGAGTTTAAGATACATCTGATAATTAGATTAAATACAATATTGTTTTTAGTTATACCATATCTAGTGTGTATTGCGAATTTCATAATGGACAAAAACATCGAACAAAGAGTTTGTCTTAAATTTTGCATCGTCAATGGGATTTCGTGTTCGGAGTCTCTGAAAATGTTACAGAAGGCTTACGGTGAATCGACTTTATCAAAAATACGTGTTTATGAGTGGTACAAAGCGTTCAAAAGCGGTCGAGATGTGATGGAAAATTTGCCTCGCTCTGGTCATCAACGTCTGCTACTGAAGATAACATCGCAAAAGTGAAGGAAATAGTGACTGAAAATCCTCAATCAAGTTTGAGAAAGCTAGCCGTCGAACTTTCTGTGTCACACGAGTCTACACACACCATTTTAAATAATCAATTGGGTATGAAACATGTTGCCGCCCGGCTAGTCCCAAAAGACCTGAATTTTCTTCAAAAACTCAAATACAAAAGAGTCGCTGAGGACATGCTAGAACGAGTCAATTCCGACCCAACATTCATGAAACGCATTGTTACTGGTGACGAGACGTGGGTTTACGACTTTGACATGCAAACTAGTCAACAAGCTTCGGAGTGGTGCCTTCCAACTGAACCGAAACCGAAGAAACCGCGCCAAACTCGATCAAAAGTCACACTCATGTTGACTGTTTTCTTTGACTGTCGCGGTGTTGTGCACTCAGAATTCTTGCCAGAAGGTCAAACGATAAAAAAAGAGTATTATTTAAGCCTTATGCGGCGTTTAAGAGAGCAAATTAGGCGAAAAAGGCCACATTTGTGGAATAAAAATTCTTGGATTTTGCACCACGATAATGCGCTTCCCACAAGGCCATCATTGTGAACGAATTTTTGACCAAAAACTCAACGGCTCCAGCCGACTTCTTTCTTTTTCCTAAACTCACATTACCACTTCGTGGCACCCGGTTTCATTCGGTAGAAGACATAAAGGAGAATTCGCGGCGAGAACTGAACTCGATTCCGGAAAAAGCGTTTAAAAAATGTTTTGATGATTGGATTATTCGTTGGCGTAAGTGTATCGCTTCTGAAGGAGCATACTTTGAAGGTGATAAAATAATTTTGGATGCATCTAACATTTTGTGTATTATCAATCTTTTCCCGGTACTTTCTTGACAGAGTAGTACATACTTAGGCATACGTAGGTCTTTAAACTTACGCCACAGATCGCTGGCGGATATGGCTTGGTCCGGAGACGGCAGGCTGTAAATGTACCCGATCTGGCACGGGTTCCAATTGTCACACACCTCGCGGTCGGGGTCTAGTTCTGTCACGAATTTGTACGTCTGGAATTAGAAGAAAAACATTTATAAAAATGCTCTTTTTGTAGAAGCCCAGAATACATAATGTATTATACATGATTACGGTTATATGACCATGATCACAATCAATTATGATCATGATCACAATCATGATTATGATTACCCTGTCTGAATAGTAGCGGTAGTGCACTACGACGGCGTCGGTGTCTTCGAGTGCACACTTCATGCTGGTGTAGTTGAGCGAGACGCGCTCGTGCAGTGATATATTATAATTATGATCAAAATTACAATCACAATTACAATCATAATCATGATTTTGATTATTATTATGATTGTGATTCAGATTCAAATTATGATTACAATCATGATTATGATTTCCCTGTCCAGATAGTAGCAGTAGTGCACCATGACGCCGTCTGTGTCTTCTAGCGCACACTTCATATTGGTGTAGTTGAGCAAGGTGCACTAGTGCAGTGACATATTTAATTATGATCAAAATTACAATCACAATCGTAATAATATATTTTGATTATAATTATGATTATGATTAAGATTGTAATTATGATTACCCTGTCAGGATAGTAGCGATAGTGCACCACGACGTCGTCGGTGTCTTCGAGCGCACACTTCATGCTGGTGTAGTTGAGCGAAGTGCGCTCGTGCAGCGAGCAGCCATAGACGGAGGTGGAGGAACCGTTGCTGGTGCGGGGTAGGTCGTTGCTCTCTACTTTGTGGCCTGGAAGTGAAAGTCAAAGTCATTTATTCAATACTAGCTGTCCCGGCGAACTTCGTACTGCCTACGCTTGAGAGGTACGAAACATGGGAAAATATAACTGCCATTTTCAGTATTTTCCTTGCAATTTTTTTCATATATTCTCACCGTTTCCACGAACATTTCAAGACCAAAATAAGCCAAATAGGTCTAGCCGTTCTCGAGTTTTAGCGAGACTAAGGAACAGCAATTCTTTGTTATTATAGAAATAGGCCCTCTTCTGGCGGCTAAAGCTGCTTGCTCTAGTATACTGCTTTAAACTTCGTGGCCTGATAACGGACGGTTTAAGGTACCAATTCTCGGAATACCTGAGAATATCCGAGAAAAATGTGTTTGACGGGTTTCTCACAGTCTCGCTTGCGTCAGAAATTTTGCCCGCTTCAAAAGTTTTGTTAGGAAACTCTTGTTAGATCTTGATGCATCAAGATTGCTATTGAAATAAACAGTGATATTACTACCATATTGCCCATGGAAAAGGGACACTGGCTAAGCCCGCCTCTGTCAGATTAGCAAGCTAAAGTGGCAGTAGGAAAGTTATTGCCAACAATTTAAGAGGATTGGGTAGTGCCGTATACAGGGTGTACAAGAGAATAGGACACTCCTTACAACCACGTGATCAGCTGCTCATAAACAACAACTTTTACTATGGGAGCAACATAAAATCGCTATTTTTTTCAGCTTCTCCATACAAACTTACTCGCATACCTGGATAATAATGTATGAAGCATCTGAAAATAAAATCACGATTTCGATGATGCTCCCATAGGAAAAGTTGTTGTATATGACCAGCTGATCACGTGGTTTTAAGGAGTGTCCCCTGTATAATAAAATATAATAAGTACATAATAAGGGGGAGGGGGGGAGGGGGACGTTATAGCTTTTTGTATAAAAAATTACAGGCTACACATTCCTCTCAAACCGAATTACAAACTGTAAAATAGCCTATGTGGAGTACTCACGGTTGCAAAAGAAGTACTTATTGTCAGTGACATAGAGGTCCTTGTCCTCCGCGCTGAGGCAGGAGTCATACATGATGGGCGTGGGCTCGATGTCACTCTCACACATGATGATGCCGGAGCCGTCGGGCTCCTTGGGCACGCGGTTTGAAGGGCAGCGGTACATAAGGCCTGGGGAAGAAAGGGGATTGAAATGTAATGAAATGAAATTCTTTATTCTGTACACAGTGTCCAAAAGAATGGGACACTCCTTAAAACCACGTGATCAGAAGGTCATATACAACAACTTTTCCTATGGGGGCAACATCGAAATCGTGATTTTATTTTCAGATGCTTCATACATTATCATCAAGGTATGCGAGTAAGTTTGTATGGGAAAGCTGAAAAAAAATTATCGATTTCGATGTTGCGCCTATAGAAAAAGTTGTTGTATATGACCAGCTGATCACGTGGTTTTAAGGAGTGTCCCATTCTCTTGTACACCCTGTATAGACCTTCTTCCGGGCGCTTACATACGTTCCAACATATAACTTAGCCCTACCACCGCTTCGGGACAACATATCGGCTGGTGATGAGAAGAAGCGACGCAACAAACTCAGTCACCTTTGTCAGCCTGATTTTATTACAGGAAATACAATTAAAAGATAGTGTAAGTGCGAGCTAGGCAGGTTATTAAGTCCATGCACTCTTGTCGTTCAAGTAATCTTCAACTTTGTAGTAGGTATCCTTTTTCCATAAGAATTTTTTAAATGTGGTTTTTGAACTCATAAACAGGTAATTCAACAAGAGTTTGTGGTACTTTATTGAAGATTTTCATACATTTCCCCAAAAATGAATTACCCACTTTCTTTAATCTGAAGCTCTTGAATTTATCTTCTTCTTCGATTAAATCTAGGATTGCAACATTATTAACATCTCAGCCTATTGCAGACAGGGGCGTGCAGTGCATATAGGCAATTAGGCAGTGCCTACCTGGTAAATGAAATGAGGTAGGCAGTAGGTACATACAAATGTGTGTCATTGATAAAAATCTGCTAATTGCTGCCACTGCTGGACGTAAAACAAAGAGCGCCAAATAGCACGATCTCCTGCTTTTTTCATCTATCCAGTGAATAGTATCCACTAATAGTGGTGGTGGACCTCCACTGGATCTTTCATGCCGAAACCGGAAGAATAGATAAATGTCACTAAGGTCAAAATGGTCACCCATCCCCTCACAACCGCTGCGAGAGTTGCTTTACTTTATTAATCATTAGCAAAGCGCTGTCGCTGCCACCACCTAAGTATAGCTACAAAGTACCAATTGCCTCTGACTCCGAGCCGGAGTCGGCCGGAGGAATTGGGGGTTCTTTGGTGATCCGATGTACCGTTGACACTACCCGTCCCGCGTCCTGCGGGGTCTCCGCTGAAAACCAGCGTCGTTATGGCTCTGGCTGTAACGACAAATGTTGAGCGGGGACCTTTTTGACACTCTTTTTATGTTTAAACCTATTTGATTCTGTTTGTAATTGTGCTTAAGTGTCAAATAAATGTTTTCTTTTCTATTCTATTCAATTGCATACCAAAAGGCGCCATTTCGTTCACAAGGTTTATTTCTCTTCAGCGTCATACATTCTGTCCCAAAAGAACCCGGAAATTCTCATTTTAAAATTATTTCTGCGTTAGGTTGGTACACAACTGTCATTGTTTGGCGGTAAAAAAATAACCTTACTTTGTCGAGTATTTTGTGACTAATTAACATTTGTGAAAAACGACTTTTGTAGTTGCGTCGTTTTCTTTGATTATCGGGGTACATAGTTCATCGTGAGTTCCTTCCAGCATGACAGTCATCGTCGACAACTATGCTATTTATTTTTATTTTTTATAGTATTTAGAATTAAAAAAAAATCGTGTACGGCCAGATTTGTAGGTGGAAACATGGATTTTGCACCACGATAATGCGTCAGCTCACACAGAAATCATTATTTGTAGCTTTTTGGCCAAACATTCAACGAACATCGCTTCGCAGGCACCGTAGCCTACTCATGAGATATGGCACCATGTGACTATTTTCTCTTTACTAAACTTAAATTGCCGCTTCGCGGAAAGGGTTTCGCGACCATAGAGGCGGTCAAAGGAAATACGACGCTGGAAGCCATCACGATTTCAGCGTATGAAATTTCTTTCGAGGACTGGTTGAAGCACTGGTGTAAGTATATTGTTTCTATTGGAAGTTTGACTTTGAAGGGCACAAAATAAATTTCATCATCATCATCATCATATCAGCCACAGGACGTCCACTGCTGAACATAGGCCTATCCCAGTGACTTCTGTCATCGGGGTTTTTGCCATACTCGCCACGCTTGGCAGGCGGGTTGGCGAGCGCAGTTTTTTTATTATTTCGCACGCAGACGCTGCTCCCCGTCTTGTGCAACAGGATTTAGTCGCCTCTTACGACACGCCTCCTGTTGGCGGCGTAAAATAAATGTGTATGATTAAAATTACCCCTTGGATTTTATTTGCAATGTCCGGGTACTTTTGGGACACAGTACCTTTCCTGATGATAAGCGGCGGTTTGTTCCGTATTTCAGCAATGGTCACCCCCTTCTCCCCGTTCTGTATGGCGGTCATCACGCGTTTGTACAGCGTCGTACGCCGCTCCTGCTCCGCTATGATGTATGGGAGCAGTTCTTCGGAGAGGACGTCTACCTTCTTCTTGGATTCTGCATTCATCTGTGGCGAGAGGATAAATGAGAATGTGTTTTTGGCACACAGAAGGTTAAGAAAGAAAGGAAGGAAAAAAGAAAGAGAGCGAAAGATAAAGAAAGAGAAACAAAGAATTGTGAAACAAACTATGTAGGTATTGTTATTGTCAGGAGAAGATTCATAAGAAATAAGAAAATTGCGCAGAAAATTAGAAAATTTAAGAAACCTAAAGACAACGGGAACGAAGTCACGGGCAGCAGCTAGTGCTAAATAGTTTTATATGCTTGCGGCACATACAATAAAAAGAATAAAAGGAAGGAAGGAAAGAAGAAAGAAAGAGAGAGGAATAGTGAAAAAGAAAGATAAAGAAATTATTTTTTACGCGTGCGTATACATAATGGTAAATAGTTTTATCGGCTTGGTTCATATAGCTAGTTATTTCATAAAAGTATTTATTTTATTTTATTCGGTACACCAACAGAACGTTTGCGTTGGATGTATATAAAAATAACACATCTTATTATAACCCGATAGTTCGAATGTGTAGGACTTACAATGACCTGGCTTGTGGTGGCAAGGATACAGACATGGACATATTTAATAGTAAATTCTCTTCCTATAAGAAAGCCGTCACTGAACGCCTGAGGCGGGACATCCTCTCTCCCGCAGGGTTTCCTGTTTGAATAGTGTTTATTTTAGATCCATTGTACGTAATCAGTAGAACCTTGATTTTTTGTTAAGTGTTTAAATTTTCACTCACAAAAATTGTCATGCTGTGTACACTATTTATGGATTGCAGTCTAGCCTTTAAACTTAATATTAAGTAACTCAGTCTAAACTTGATTGTAATTTGTCAGTGTACCTATCATTAAATAAATAAATAAATAAATAAATAGGGATGACGGCTAACTCATTTTCTTCGTCTATTAGGAAGAAAGTATTGGACACGTATTTTTTCTTTTTTAACATACTTAATCAAAATATTCTACAAATGATTTGAAATGTTGTACGACGCGTCACGCCTAGGTATTTTTTTTCTTAGGAGCCCCCTCTTCCGAATTTCGACGCGCTTTATCTTTGTAATTTTTTGGTTGTTTGACAAAAGAAATACTTAACTAATAAGAGTCCGGTATTTTTTGATAATCTAACTGACGGACGAAATAGAATTTTATAATCTTTACCCAGACGTCATGTCATCCCTAGTGATACAATCTATGATATGTTGTTTTATATAAATGGTTTGTACTTCTTACCCTGTCTGCATCTTTGTTGAACTTAATGCCGGTTCCATCCTACATCAAAGAAAGCTTTAAATAAACTTATTAATACCCACTATCAGTACATTGTTAGTTGCAACTGCAAGTGAAGTTAAGAGGATCGTGTAGCTGTACATTTAGGTTACATAAGACAAGCGATAACGTTTGCCGCCCTTAAATTTAGTCCAATTTTGATATATTTTTTACATATTGTTGATATATTTAGATAAGTGGGGCTGTACGTTTTTATTTTAAAGAAATATTGCTTTAAACAAAAGTTATTAGCATCTCAATATCCATGTTTTTACTAAAAAAACTATCTCGAGCGTTTTTCTTTATTTTAGTTAAACTAAACCGAATTTCTAAAAGAGAAAACTGTACAGCCCTAGATTAAGGTGCACTGAATCTAATGACACCAAAATTACCTCATTTCGTAAAGGTTTAGGGAGTTGGAAACGTTATCGCCCGAAACAATATTTCAGAAGGAAAAAGGAGGCAAGCCTCCCCTCTATGACTTGCATCTCTCTCTATCGCACGAAGAGGAAGGAGGCAGAGCAGTTTGAAACCGATATATTTTTTGAAAAACCTCACGACGCATGGGACAGCGCGCTATGGAAAGGGTTATGCTCGGTTTTTCTTTGCGAGATCAAATCAGAAATGAGAAGATCCGTGAATGAAAAAAAGTCGCGTCGCTAACATAGCCCGACAAATTAGCAAGCTAGCGTGGCAGTGGGCGGGGCACATAGCACGTAGAACTGACGGCCGATGGGGCAGAAAGGTTCTGGAATGGAGGGCACGTACCGGCAAGTGCAGCGTGGGACTCACACCCACAAGGTGGGCAGACAACCTGGTAAAGGTTACAGGAAGCCGTTAGATGCAGGCCCCTTCCGACCGGCTGATCTGGGTCACTGGGGGAGGCCTATGTTCAGCAGTGGACGTCCTGTGATGATGATGATGACGCGTATAGGCACTACACAATCCTCTTAACAAAAGTGATATTATTATATTGATTAAGAATACTTACGACAGCCTGACGTCGAACGATGTTGGCAAGGTACCGTCCTCTTCTCGTCGCCGGCAGCAAAACGCTGCCTGGCTGAACTTCATCGCCTATCTGGTAAATTATAAATCAAAATATTTAAAATACATTTATTTTAGTCTATCAATATTGTTACATAAATAGTAGTAGGGGTCTTAGTAGGAGTTGAAGTTAACTCCCTAATGATGCTACTGCAACACCTACCATTAATACCACTACTCATCTACAGATGGCGTTGTACTGAGTTACATCGCGGTAGTGTTTCGTTTGGCACATTATATGAGAAGAATTCTTAAAGACTAATTAGGATAATGTGACCACAGAAATATATCGAATGTGACAAAACTTGACATTTACCAAATTTTTAACGTATGTTAACGTAATATTTTTTAAATATTTTGACCGAATCAAAATTTATAGGGTATTTTCAGTTGACCTAGAACTATGAAATTTGGCAAAAAATACCGTCTTTTACTACAAGTTTAAAGAAAAATTTGAAAACTTTTTCAATAGGATTGTCGGACGATTTTAAAGTTACAAAATTTAAAAAGTAAATCTGGTATTGGGTCTAAGTTTAGTTCTGTAATTAATATAATTGTAAATTTATAGAGCTGCGGATCACTCAGCGAGCTATGGAAAGGTCGATGCTTGGGATTTCGTTAAAGGATAAAATCCGAAACGAGATCATCAGGCAGAGGACTATAAAGTAACAGCAAAGTCCAAAAATGTAGCAAGCTGAAGTGGCAGTGGGCAGAAGAGACCACGCCTAGGCAAACGTAGTGTAGGACGCCCCCCAGCTCGATGGACCGACGACCTTGAGAAGATGGCTGGCAGTGGATGGATGAAAAAAGCGGGAGATCGTGCTCTTTGGCGCTCTTTGGGGGAGGCCTACATCCAGCAGTGGACTGCAATAGGTTAAGATAAGGTATATCTAGAGCAATGGATCTTGTAATAAAATAAAACAAAAATAGTTTTTCTTTTGAAGTGACGGAACCCTAAAAACGGAAAATCCTTTTGAAGTAGCCGAGAAGTCTGTGTAACATCTGAATAAACGTATTTAAATTCTCAAAATACTTACAGGAGGGTATCCGCATTTTACAAAAACGAAAATACAAGAAAACAATGCTAGCTGTCGAATTTCCATGTTCGTTATGTTGGTTTTTTGACGAAGTATCGTTAAAATAATTGGTTCAGTTCTAATTGGCGCTAATTTTATGAGTTTGCCAATCAATTAAAATAACCGATCAAGTGCGAGTCGGACTCTGCTTAGATCTATAGCTACGAGAATCTCCTTGTTTGTTTTTTTAATCACATCAATCAATCTTTCTTTCTTTCACACAAATTATCTAGCCCCGAACTAAGCTAAGACTTTTACTATGGCATTGGCGGCTAGATAAGTAACGGATAAACATACTTACTTAATACTTTTATAAAATGTCCATCCTTCAGCCCCCTTAGCATAACCAACTAAACACGATATGATATAGCGATTTATCGACACCTAACTATGTTTTTTTTTCGAAACAGCGAGTTATTCATCAACTCGGCCCACGTGTATAAAAACCCTTGGGACGAGTTGCTGAAGTTCACAATTAATTAAAATTGTATGCGCCAACTCGTCCCATTTTTTATTTTTTCGTTGGACTCTCAACCTTATTCACGTCTGGTATAGTTGCCAAGAAAAGTGTTTATTTTGGAAATATATTATTAATTTTTAAAACTCTTGCTTTTTCAGAATTTATCATAATTGCTTCTGTTGTTGTTGTTCATATTATATAACATTAAAAAGGTCTAGATTTTCTAGAAAAAAATTAAAAATAAGAGTTAATTGTATGCGTTTGATCTTATGTAATTCACACGGGATAAGGCTCACTGACCTCACTGTTGTCAGCTCTGGAGATGTATTTTTGAATCATGCGAATTCCAATTCGAATACGAAATGGCAAGATTCGCATGCGAATGACTAAAATCCCTATTTTTGAAAATTCTTTACGCGAATTCTGCAACGAGTGGTCCAATCCACTCGTATTTCGATTCTACTAGTAGAAAGTTCGGAAGTAGGTATGACATTGACAAGTAAACTTAATTATGGTTCACAGATTAAAAACTTTTTATTTCGTTCCGTAATTTTACTAAAATAGCAACACTTAATTCGAGTGATTCAAAAAATGCGTAAAATCGGGAGCGATAGAAATAGAGTTCGCACACGAATCGTATTCGTGTTCGTATTCAAGATTCATTACGAATGCTTCAAAAATACGTCTCCTGGCAGGATTCAGAGATATACATACCTACATTTGGTTACTCGGCTCATCAGCTGCCACTCTTCGCAGCTAAATGTGTAGGTATTTAAGCGTGGCTTAATATTATTAGCAATTATAAAAACTTGACTGGCAGTAAAAAAAGGCGCGAAAGAGATCGTAAAACAAAAGGCTGTCGTTGTTAAAGATTAATTATCTAAATAACGATCTTAATTGAAAGTTGTCAACGCATAATCGATGTTTGTCAACGATAATATTTATTGAGTGAGACGAATTGACTTAAGTACGTAAAGTTTAATGAAGTAGGTAATTTGGCTTCCTTTGCATTGTGAGTTGTTGTGAAATAAACACTATGATTACGTTTGAATGATGAAAAATTACGTTTATTGTATGGGAGCCCCCTTAAATATTTATTTTATTCTGGTTTTTAGTAGGTATTTATTGTTATGTTGATAAAAGCGAAAGATCGTGCTCTTTGGCGCTTAAATAGGCACACAACACACATCGTACTTAATCGTACTAAACGTTTTCATGACAAAGAAGAAATGTATTTGAAACTTCGATGCAGTCAACGATAAAACCAATAAAACCAATTTATTTTTGCAAATAGGCTTAAACTAAGCACTTTTACACGTCCCATTGTTATTTTTTTCCCTACCACTGCTTCGGGACAAGTTTGGGCTAGCGCCGAGAAGAAGCAGAGCAAGAAACTCCGTCACTATTGTCAGCCTCTTTTAAAAAAATTTAAATATACATAACAAAATATTAAATTACAAGATAAATGCACCTGTGCGAGCAAGGCAGTATTTATATCCAAACATTTTTATCATTTAAATAATCTATAGCAGTATAATACCCTTTTTTCAAGAGAATCTTTTTTACATGAGCTTTAAATTTAAACATGGCAGTTCAGCAATAGATGCTGGTAATTTATTAAAAAAGCGGATACATTTCCCCATGAACGAATTTCCCACTTTATGCAGTCTGAAATCTGGAACGGCAAGCTTATCCTTATTCCAGGTGTTAAAATTATGAATGTCACTTTTCTTAGGGAACTGATCCATATGTTTGCGAACGTAAATTATATTTTCGTAAATAAATTGCGAAGCTACTGTCAGTGTATTAATTTCTTTAAACAGTTGTTTTAACGAGTCACGAGGTCCAAGGTTATAAATTGCTCGTATAGCTCTCTTATAGTTATCTTCGTCTTAAATGATTATTGTAATCAATCACCAAAACTTCTTTTATGATTATAATTACCAACACATTCATAACACTTGAAAAAAAAATTACCATACTATAATAATATGACGACAACTGACAAGCGTCTAAATTGTTTCCTATGTATGTACAGTCAACAGCACGTCGACCTACCCCAAAAGTCAAAAATTCTCCAATAGATTTTCAACTTTAAGCCTGACATATAGAGATTATTTTCAAATGAGAAAATTTGTCATTTTGTGGTAGGTCGACGTGCTGTTGTCCGTACATAGGTTTCTACAAAGTGTGTGTCTGATTTAACGTGTCTGTCAAGTTGCATGTCGACATGCGTTTTTGGGTGAAATGCGTATTTGACTTGACTTCATTTGCTATTTAGCACTGCCCAACAACAACTCAGCAGAGCAGCTTTTACGAATTAACGAATAACAATATTAGTGAAATTCGCAATTAAAATAAACTAACCAAAAAATTATGAACTACCTACCTTCTCAAAAATAAACGCGTGTCCAGACAAGGAGGCGAGAATGCTAGCAGCGTTTCCTCGCTGAATGGCTTAATTAAGTCTATGAGCGAGGAATGGAACGAGCCAGCAATTTTATTTTCTGAAATCCTGATTAATTCGATAAACTAACTTATTCATTTGTTTTCAGGTATCCTAGCTCAAAATGCCAAGACAATTAATATCACAAGTAAAGAGGTTAACGAAGCATACAAATACTTCGAATCTATACATGACAAGCTCGAAATTGTTACGCAAACAGTTACTTCAAAAAGAGAAGAGCAACCTACTCCTCCGACACCTAATAACTTGCTGGATGTATTACATAACCTGCAAGATCTATCCAGTGTAACTGATATAAGACCTCTTGAAGCGGCACGGCCATTAATAGAACCCAAAAAAAGTCAGAAAGTTTCCAACAATGAAGGACGTTCTAATATCTACCAGATCGATCACTTTCCAGCTGAAGAGACCGCGGTCATTGACGAGATTGACAGAAGGAAATTTAAAGATGTTCTCGATAATTTGTTCAAAAATATACCTAATACGACGACGCAAAAACCCACTATCACACAAGATGTTAGGAAAAGACGCATGTTTGAATGGCTTACAAATCTTTTTGGGAAAGCAACTACATCGACTACTACAGAGGCTTCTACGAGCACAACACGAGCCTTACCAATGCGAACTAACGACAAATTGAGCTCCATCGATAATATTACCGAAGCTTTAGTCAAACTTAACAATGCTTTCGAAAAACTGAACCGAAATGTCGAAGATGAGCGCTTAAGAGCGAATAAAAGCGATGCTTTCTTCATACTAAAGCTACCGTTAAAGCCCAAACTTATGCAGGTTAATCGCAGACGGAAAAGAGAGATAAAAACAACTGGAAATGTTGCTAACAATCACACAAGAACTAATAATAAGAGCGACACTTTGCCCAAAATAAGTAAAATTACAGTTAATCAAACAGCAAATCACACTGATTTACCCGAGAATAGTTTCAAATTCAAAATATTAGCACATCTGATTGATAGTTTCAATGAAATCAAATACAAAATAGCACCTTTAGTTAAAGTTAAGGAAGCTCATTCATCAAAAAGCTTGTACAAAATTGGATATATCGCTGCAAGCATTGATACATTAGAAGAAAATTTAAATAAATTCATGCAGGAGTTGATCAAGAATAAACATACATGGGAAGAAAAGAAGATTCTAGATTTTTTCGATAAATTAAAAACATCTAATCACGTGCTAAGAACTCTTATGGATTATTTGGAAAGGTTGACAGAGCAAAACCAAGTTTACGAGGCCAACGATATCGAAAAATAATTGATAACAAATTAAAGCTCGACAAATTAAAAGTTGGGTGACAAAAAGAGGATTTATTGTTTTTATTATAGGTTGCAAAACCATATATATTTTCATTTTGCCTTTCATTTAAAAGTTTAAATACTCCTACTTAAATATTATTATAATAGGTTGGGGAAAAAGTTTCTTAGCATTTTTTAAGAAAATTTAAAACTTTTTTAATATAGTGTATTTACATTTAACTAAAGTATGTAGATACCATTTTGTTCAGTAACTTTTTGCCATCTTGTAGGTAGGGATATGATCCCATTGCTATAGAAATTTTGGGGCTTCTGATCAAAATACCGCGACAAGTGGTTTTGGCAGTCCTCTCGTGATGTTAACCTGACACTGCCTAGAGAATTCTGAAGAGAGCGAAACAGGTGGAAATCTGAAGGTGCAAGGTCAGGACTATACGGCTGCGGCGGATGCATTAACACCTTCCAGCCAAACTCTCCCAGCAAAATTTTTGCTGAGTGGCTAAAGATGTGTGAGGTCTAGCGTTATCATGATGAAAAACCACACCCCTTCTGTTGATTAATTCCGGCAGCTTTCTCTTATCTTCTTGCTTTAATCTCATCAGTTGTTCGCAGTAGAGTTCAGAATCGATGGTCCTGCCTGGTGGTAACAGCACATAATGAATACTGCCCTTCCAATCCCACCACACACACAGCATCACCTTGATGCGAGTTAACCCGGGTTTCGCCACAGTTTGTGAAGCCTGACCGGCCTTTGACCACGACCTTTTTCGCACGTTCTTGTCGTACGTGATCCACTTTTCATCACTAGTTATCAGCTTCTTCACAAATGGTTCGGTTTCATTACGTCGTAATAAAGCATCACAAATGAGTACACGGTTCATAAGGTTTCAAAAATAAATAAATTCATATTTTTTTTATTGTGAAACACAGGTAGGTACAAAGAGGTCTTACAGGATTTATGTAGGTCAGCTGTGATCTGCCTAAATAGGCGTACAAAAACAAATTAAAACAATCTTAATAATAATAAAAAGTACAATTACAGTCACTTATGGTACTGTAGAGGTTTATAACTCGTTGAATAAAACCTCTACGTCTACCATGGTATAAAAGTATTCGAATTTAGAATAATCGTCTTGACATGGAAAAAACAGTTGTTTCTAGATGGATTCAAGTAACGGGAGCCAAACGAAAAGTGAAACGTCTTATAATTTTAAAATAGTATAATTGATTATAAATGATATGATTCAACATAAGGAAACATTTTAATTTCCATATTAGGTTTCAAAAGTTAAGTAATTAATATGTATTTCTATAAATAACGAATAAACATAAAAGTCATATCAATATTCTTCAGTTTAATTAATCTCCCCCGCACACGTTCGTGCACCACAGTGGAGGCACTATAGTACTAAAACCATTAAAACCACCATTAAAAACCTAATAACAATAAACAATAAAATAACAGTGAGCTTCTTTCAGTGAGCTCATGGGGTTCCCAAATATCGAGCTTTTTTGTGTACTCAGTTTTTTTAAAATGCGCCAAATCTGTTTTGTGGTCAATTCCCAGTTCTTCAGCTACGTCGTAACCAATGGTCGTAACTACTGATAAGCCAATCTTGCTCCACTTTTTCAAAAATGGCATCAATTTTATCCGTAATAGGACGACCAGAGCGTCGTGCATCTTTGACATCAAAATTTCCGGATTGAAAACGCTTAAACCAAATTTGTGCTACTCTTACAGACACTGCACTAGGTCCATAAACATCGCAAATTTTTTTCGCGGCTTTCGTTGCATTTTTACCTTTTTTGTTGTAAAATTTTAAAATGTAAGTATATTATTTCTTCATTAGATTCACTCATCTTGACAGTACGAAAAACAAATGAAAAACACACGTTTTCCTCCTTGAATTTGGAATTATCTTCTTTAAAATTTAAACTTTTTATGATACCAAAACTAGCCAGATACAAATAGGTAGTACCTACAGCCAAAGAGATTTTATTACAAGTTCATACATACTATAATGCGAAAATACTTTTTCCCTAACCTAATACTGGTTACAAAATTGTAAATAATTTAAGCTGGTTCTCAAGTTGGTTTGGTTAAAAGTAGATTAGTTTACCAATATCATTCCTATTTATCTTCAATGATTTGAATATTTTCATGTCATTTAAAGCACAGGAGTAGAAGTAGGAGTGAAACCAACTTCGAACTTTCTACCTTTTGTAATAACGTTACTACAAACTTCGCCTCCCTTTTTCACCCCTTACGGGTAGAATTTCCTAAAATCGTTTCTTACTGATGCCTACGTCATACCGAGAACACACGCTTGTTAGCTTGATTTCGCAACACGTTTCCAATAAACCACTGTTTATATTCACTCGAATAAATTTAATAATACATCGCGCTCGTAAACATACTGTAAATCGATTTTATTCTCACCGCCTTTTTGGTTCGAATTTTTCGTTTTTGGCCATAGTTTACGTACCGGAATGAGTATCTTTTTAAATTTGATTGTTTTTATTTTAGTTTTTGCAAAAAAAGCCTATATGTTAAATGATAATATTCTCGAAGAGTCCGGTAAGATATTATTATAAATTAAGCTATAATTTAAAGTTTATACATTGTCCCGGTCCTTTGTTCGGTCGGTCTGGTTTGAGTTAAATTAAACGAGTACTTTTATAAATTGGCTTGCTTTTCCATTAATAAAATTCGTAACACAATTCAATTAATTCAATTTGTAACACTGGGATGTCAATTCTTTATTCCTATCATCCATGGCCGTAGCTAGGGGGGGGCATTGTGGGGCAATGCCCTACCTTGAAACCACAATGCCCTACCTTAAAAATATCTAAAACTAAGATAAATTATTATAATTAAATTGTTTGTTCATAGTTTGAGAAAAAAAATGTAGCGATAGGTATCTAAGTTTGCAACAAAATTTATAATGTGATGGTAAGACTCTTGTATTGGTTCAAACTAAAGCCGATGAAACGGAACGCACCAATGACAAATGTCATGATGACATTTTGCTGAATAAAAACAAAACGTCAAAACAAAAACAACCTCAAATGGATATTGTTTATATTTTATTGAATAATTTTGTCAGTACCTATGTTATAGTGATACACAATACAAATCATTCAAAACTAATACATACTGATTTAACAATTTTCATCTTATATAAAACTCTATATATTTCTATATAAGTGATTCTATATATTTTTTATATAAGTAAATCTATAGAAATATTTTTACTCGATTATTCATAATTGCATAATTTTTTTATAATTATATTATCTCGTATTAAACGTTTTATTTATGATAAAAGCTACTAAATATATTTACATTTGTCTAATTATTAATGTCATTTGTAGCCTCAAAATATTAATGACTTAATTTATTAATTACTTCCATAGTAATACTTAAGTTAACTAAAATATATTTTCAATTACAGAAGAATAAATGAATTGACATTATTAATTAGAATAAAAGTGAAAAAGTTATTTTTTTTTATAAGTTTTTAGATTAAACTTTCGATGACTAACCTCTCAATCAGCTAATTTTTTTTCCCTTTTTGCGGACGCCCATGACATTTTAGCCACCTTTCCAATTGTTTACAATTGTCAACAGTTGAAGATTCAACTGAATTATGTCCCTTTCACGTAGGAGTCTGAAAGGGACACCGTCTTATCTAAGAGCGAGAAGGCAAGATCTGGATCGTGATCCAGATTGAGCGTGTACTGGGCGCCAATATCTGTGTGATGCAGAGGGAATCCCCGTACCATAGACTGCAATATGGGCTATATTGCAATCTATGGTACGGGGAATCCCCTTTTAAACCTGACCTAAAGATTGATTATGATTGTTTGTAGTTTGGTTAAGTGAAGTGTACGGTGAAGAGTGCTTTAGACAAAAATCGATACAATTGTTATTTGTATTGCTATAAATTGAAGATTCATTTATTTCGCGATGGATATACGGGCTTTCTTTGGAAAAAAACGAAGACTTGAGGAGCAAATTGACCACGAAAAACCTAACTGTTCAAAACAGGTGGAAGCACCAAATACAATCGCTACTCCTAGTTCCGTAGCAACAGGTAACGTTAGCTATGGTATTCCGTCTGATATTGCACAAATCGGAGAACCAATAGAACAAGTTGTTTTAGACACATATCCAAAACAACACAACAGGGCCTTTGTTTCCGATTGGTTCAAGCGTTATAAATGGTTGCAGTATTCTGTCGAGAAAGATGCTGCTTTTTGCTATCCATGCCAGCAATTTTTACCTCATGGAAGCAAACAGACTTCGTACACTTCCACAGGATTTAGAAACTGGAAAAATGCCACTGATTCTAAAACTGGTTTTCCAAAACATGAAAAATCAATTTCTCATATTCAAGCTATGTCGATGTGGCAGGAGAAATTACAAAGAATATCTGCATCTAGCAGTGTTGAAACGTTAATAAATCAAAAAGTATTAGAAAAATATAGGTATTATGTAAAGTCTGTCATGGAAGTAATACAATTTCTAATTGTCAACGAATTAGCTTTGCGTGGAAATTATATTTTGGAAGAAGAAAAAGAACAAGGATTATTTCAGAATTTATTTGAATACACATGTATGAAAGATCCAAATTTGAAAGAGGTTCTCACTCATATACCACAAAACGCAACATATCGTTCACCCGAAATTCAAAATCAAATAATTCAAGCAATGGTTCAAGCGGTACGAAGTTCCATTGTCAAAGATATTAATGAATCTGACGTGAAATGGTTTACTCTAATGGAAGATGGGACGAGAGATAAAAATAACCGCGAAAATATTGCATTAGCAATACGCTACGTCAAGGATGGTGTCGTCAATGAGTCGTTGCTGATGGTTAAGACTACTGAAAATCTTGATGCAGCCACTTTCACGGAATTAACGTTAAATACTCTCACGGAAAATAACATTGACCCCTCTTGTATGCTTAGCCAATGCTATGATGGCGCAAGTGTAATGAGTGGGAAAGTTTCAGGAGTTGCGACTAGAATAGAAAATAAATTGGGCCGAAAAATTCCTTACGTCCACTGCTATAACCATCGCTTGCACTTAATAGTCATCAGGACTATCTCAGAAATGACTTTTATTCGTTTATTTTTTGACCAATGCATCATGTTACATGAATTCTTTCATCATGGCAAAATAGCTGCCTTATATGATGGAAAAAGGATTGGCCGACTCCTCGAACAACGCTGGTCTGGACATTTAGCAGTTACAAAAGTTGTATACGATAATTATTCATCGATTTTGCAGACTTTGAAAGAAATTAAAAATGGCAGATTCAACGGTGATGACGTCGCCAAGAGTATAGGTATTAAAAAAGTCATGCTTGATCTGGAATTCCGAATAGCCATGGTTGTGGCCAAAAAAATCTTATCCACGCTACAACCTGCAGACGCAGCTTTGCAAGCCCGAAGCGCAGGATTAAAAGATGCCATAACAATCATAAAGTGTGTCAAAGATGAAATTATTAAATTAAGATCAAATCAAATGTATAATCAAATTCTGGAAGAAGCTAAGTCTTTAACAAGCAATGACTGCGGCGAATCTGAAAATAGGACACAGACCTCGAAGAGGCAAGTAAAAAAACCAAATCGGATGGATGACTATTTGACGTACACCCCCTGTTCCTCCGCCAGACAAAATATAGATGAGAACGACGAGCCATTTAAGTCTGAGTATTTCGAAACGTTGGACATTTTAATTGCTGAATTACAAAGAAGGTTTTCGGACAACGATGATTTAATTAATTCGATTGCAAGTCTTGATGAGTTGGATGTAGATAAAATGGTTCCACTGAAAAATTTGGGTAAGTTTAAAAAAAAATAATAATTCAAAAAAATTGTCATGTTCAATTTACAATTTTAACTAATTTTTCAGGTCTGAAAGTTCCATCAAGAGAAGAGGCTAGTGTGGTTAAAGCTTACTTGAGTCGTAACGAGGATATAATGGAAAATACATTGCAAGTTTTGTACAGGCAACGAGAGGCGTTCAAAGATACATATGAACTTTTTGCGTCTGTGGCGACCATAGGATGTAGCACTGCAGTGTGTGAATCTACGTTTTCAACTTTAACTGCAATCAATAGGCCTCAAAGGCTGTCAATGGGTCACGAGAGAATGGCTGGTATGGTATTTCTGGCCTTTGAAAAAAAAAGAACAAAATCAGTTGATCTGAACGAAGTTCTTCGCATTTTTAATAACATGGCGAATCGTAGAATTCAGCTGTTTTAAATGTTTTTTATTATTATGTTAGTTAATTATTATAATAAGTACGCAAAAACAATGTGATCTTAATGATATTTTTGGTCGTTTCTATTTACTCGTATCACCCCACCCAATAATTAATTATTACCTCACTCTCACTCAGACGTGGATCTCTACATCCAAATCTGGAAGTTCAACCATCTTATTCACTTGTTCTTCATCATTGAGGATTTAATAGTTCTTAGATCCATGCTCATGCACTGTCACAGTAATTATTTGTCTACGAATAACTATTCACATGATGGTGATATACATGGTGATTGATTTAGGAGCCCGTGTTTCGACGGCAGATCAATTATGATAATTTTTTTACTTCCGCCCTACCTGTAACTAATGCTGCCCTACCTCAAATTCGACCCTAGCTACGGCCCTGCTATCATCTCTAAGGAACCGACCGAAAATCAATGACAACTTTTTTCCTGTCGAAAATGGAACACATTGATAGAGCCAAAAAGTTCGGGAATCGTTCTCACTATGAGCCTGTTCCATTTAATCCAGATTTCCAGGGACCTCCTTTATATGATATGTTCTTCAGAAAAATATACAACATATTTGAGCACCTGCCCCTCTAGCATGAGCAACAAAACACAATGTGAGATTTATCGCATATTTTTTGTCAAAAATGAACTTTTATCGAAAAAGCGGCCTATCCGTGACGTTACCGGCACGGTTTTAAAAGTTCAAGATGGCGGCTATGTATCATATTTTGAAAGTAAGGAGGCGATAAATTGCTATATCATAATTATCGTGTTTTCTTGCTCGTGCTAGAGGGGCAGGATAGAAATAATATTCATGTTAATGGCCGTAAAAACACAAAGTATGTTTAGTGAGGGTTGAGAACTCTTAGTTTTGACAGCGAGCCGTATGGCAGATTGATTTCCTATGACAGTAAGGTTTAGTTACTGGCCTTACCACACCTCTCCAACGCGGTACACTGGCAGCACTGGTCCCACGTGGTGGAGTATGGCCCAAACAACCTAATTAAGGACATTTGACATCTTTGTGGTACAAGGTCCCAGACAATGTACTTTGCTTTTGTCCACTCTCAGACTCGAGTCTATTAAGAAAAGATCGTTGACGACCTCCGTAGCTGAGAGGTGAGCACGCCGGACTATATGGCGACGCCATCTCTGAGGTTTCGGGTTCGATCCCCGGTCGGGTCAATGCAGAAATCAAACTTTTCCATATTGTCTTAGGTGTGTGTGTTGTGGTACCTGATTTCTATAACACAAGTGCTTTAGCTACTTACCTTAGGATCAGAGCAATGTAACAATGTGATGTTGTCGAATATTTAGAAAAAGTCGTTCTTTAAATTAATCGGACCGGTAATCGAACCCTTTGCGATTAAGGCGTATTACCGCGTCTTTACACAAATGGCGTCGTCAAAGGCTTAATTGTTTTCCTTTATTATAGCTAGCGGTAATATTCCTGGCACCTCAACGCAGAACTATGTCTTCTGGCCAAATGCAACCGTACCTTTCTACATCAATCCAGATCATTTTGGTAAGTACCTCTTCCTAGGTACCTGATTCAGGCGCTATACACACGGAGTAATATTATTTTTTCAATTTTTATATAATTTTGAGCAACTGACGCACAGAGTGCAGATGTGGCAACCCTTGTTGTGAGTTTTAGCAATAATGGTCCAGACCATTACTGTAATTTGTGATTTATATTGCCCAAAAAAATGTTAATGTAATTGTGATTTAAATTGCCCAAGAAAATGTTACTGTAATTTGTGATTTGAATTTCCCAAATTAGCAACTAGCGTAGTACCAGTTCCAAAAAGTTTTTTTTTTTTTTTTTTTTTTTTTTTTTTTTTTTTATTTTTTTATTTGAGATGGGCTTACTCTTGACCCCAATCTTGCTCTAGAGCATAGATGGGATCTACGATAGAGCGAGCTTGCCCAGAAGATGCCTATTCACTCTGGACTTAAAGAGAGTCAGGTTATATTTAAAAGTTGCTGATTTCCGTAACCGGTAACGTGTAGGGCAATAAAAGTTTCTGATTTTTAGGGTTCCGTACCTAAGGGTAAAACGAGACCCTACTACTAAGGCTCCGCTGTCCGTCTGTCTGTCTATCTGTCTGTCTGTCTGACCGTCTGTCACCAGGCTGTATCTCATGAACCGTGATAGTTGAAAATTTCACATATGATGTATTTCTGTTGCCGCTATAACAACAAATACAACAAACGTGATTTTTGTCGTTTTTATAGATAATGGTACGAAACTCTTCGTGCGCGAGTCCGACTCGCACTTGGCCGGGTTTTTATAAAACAAGTGCTTAAGCTGTACCATAGGTACAGAAAAATATATGTGATGTTGTCTTATATTTATTTATAGATCGCGAGCAGTCCACCTCGATCATGACGACGCTGGCCCTCTTCGCGTTCAAGAGCTGCCTGAAGTTCCTCCCGGTCCTGGCGCCCCCGCAGTCTAACCAGCACGTTCTGGTCATCGCCAACCCTGAAGGGTCGCGGCAGTGTGCCCCCAGCGCGACGGGACACCCATTGGATGAGCCCCACGTAAGCACAAAATACTTCATAACATTTTAAACTTTCTTGTTGCATTTTTAATTACAACACTACGAGCACGACCTATGTAATTAGGCCGAAACGTTGGGATAATAATAAATAAAAAGAGGTATGTTGCATTAATCAATACCCGTGTTGTGTGCAGTGTTATAACAAAATTATTTACCATTAAATAGGGTGTATACAAAATGCAGATGTTAAAAATATGACAAAGATCCTTCCATTTATAGCATGTAAATTACACAAAATAAATTTTAAATGAGATGCTTGTGACATGACAGTAAATATGGTCAGAATTGTACGTCTCACATATTCTTATCACAACAGACCCAGTCATCAGGTCAGCAGTCTTTTAAGACTGCTACAGGCTTGCACGTCAAGCCATGGGCGCACGGCTGAGGCCAGTCAACGCAAAATTACAACAGCACAGCACGGGACTTGAGCTGGTTAAAAGTTGCGCTTAGGATCATTTACTATTACGTGATTGGCTATAGTCGCGCGCCGCGCCTGCACCGCCGACCGTGATTGGCTGTTAGCTCCGCGCAAACGCGTCTCTGGACGTCTACTACGAAAAACGAAATCCGTCAATACGATAATCGTTTTGCGGATTGCTTACTATGAAACGTTTCGGATTCGATATCGGCGACGACGTTCGTTGTTTGACGTTTTGTATCGGAAAAAGCTACTACGAAACACCTTCTGACAGACGATATTTCGTTTTTTGACGTAAGGTGTTTCGAAAGTTAACCTTAAACTGTACGATAGCCCTGCTCGTATCGTTTTATGCATTGGTTTTAAGAAAATACATAAAATGTCGCGTTTTCTCTTGGCCGAAGAAGCAATTTTAGAAGAGAGGATGGAGAGAAGGCGGAGAATGAGGATTCTCCGCAATAATTATTTAGAAAACATATCCAGTGATGAGGATTTTAAATCTTCTTTTAGGCTCACTAGAAGCCTGTTTGAACTGCTGTGTCAAGAGGTAGTCCCGTTTTTGCCTCCTAAGAAAAATGCAAGGTCTATAGACCCCGTTACTAAGGTTTGTAAAATTAAAATGTTAACACTTAGGTACTAATTATCTAGGTAAGCAACTTTGTCAAAACGGAAATAAGTCATTCTTATTTTATGTTTTAGATCCTCTGTACATTAAGCTTTTACGCAAGGGGCAGTTACCAGGGAGCAGTAGGCAAAGACATGGACGCCCCAATGGCACAGCAAACAGTGTCTAAATGCCTGCGGCAAGTAACAGATGTTTTAAACAAGCCGCATATCTTACAAAAATATGTGAGATTCCCTCAAAATTTCACAGAACGCAACGCCATTAAAAGAGGGTAAGATGGTTATGGCATAATTTAATAGCTTTATTTCCAAGATTTTATCATATTTTGTCTGGTATGTTTTTGATTGTAGTAGTATACCTACTAACTACAAAGGAGAATTAACTGTTTCAATTCAATAGTTCATTATACATTATTATGACACTATGCTGCTTCTGAACAACTATCAATAACTTAATGTTTTTTTACATTGAAGGTTCTACGACAGATACCGTTTGCCTGCTGTTTGTGGGTGCATTGACTGCACACATGTAGCCATTATAAGACCACATGAAAATGAGGAACGGTATTTCAACAGAAAAGGCTATCATTCTTTGAATGTTCAAATGGTAGTTATAGAGTTAATATACTTTTTATTTCTATACCTACTGATTATTTAATAGTTGTTTATTAACCACTTCTTCAATTTTACAGATTTGTGATGTGAATAATAACATTTTAAATGTAGATGCATCCTATGGGGGCGCTACTCATGACTCCTTTATATGGAGCAACTCCAGTATCAAGGAGCATTTTGAAACCCTTTCCAGGCAAGGAGAAAGAGCTTTTCTACTGGGTGAGAATAAAACTAACAATTAAAACCATTTTAAATAGAAATCTAATATTACATAATACAGAAAAGATAATAATTAATGTTTTACAATATTACAGGAGATTCAGGATATTCTCTCCGAGAATATATGATGACCCCAGTAGAAGGAGCTTTAGCCGACTCACCAGAGGGTCGCTACAATGTGGTGCAAAAAAGCGCTCGTTGTACCATAGAGCGCACATTTGGAATTTTAAAGGGTCGCTGGCGGTGCCTTTTGTCTGCGCGTGAGCTCCAC
The DNA here is from genome assembly GCA_950371115.1 of Anania fuscalis. Taxonomy (NCBI): domain Eukaryota; kingdom Metazoa; phylum Arthropoda; class Insecta; order Lepidoptera; family Crambidae; genus Anania; species Anania fuscalis. The sequence goes on from OX493354.1 coordinate 1,281,775, forward strand.
TATAGCCCACAAATGGCAGGGAAAATTATTATTGCCTGCTCTGTCCTGCACAATATGTGCATTAGTGCTCGACTGGAGCCAGAGGAGCTGACTGAAGTAGAACGGGGACAGGAAGCAAGTTTACAGCCTGTTGATGGGAACCAAGCATTGCTCAACCCTATTGAGGGACTTCAAAGGGGCCGCATTGTCCGGCAAGAATTAATAGACAATTTTTAATAAATTTGTTTTAATTATTTAAAGTCTCATTATTTTTATCAAACTTAACTAGGTAAATCATTGTTTCAATCATCAAACACCAGTTTGGTTACTTTGGTTTTTAAAATGTTCCATACATTCTTTTATGGAACTCGTCAGGTCTTGTATGTCCTGCCGTAGGCCCGCTAATTCCGCAATTTTTCTTTCTTCTAGACGCACTAGTTGCGTCCTAACGTCTTCTTGTTGACGTCGGAATCGCAGCCTAGTGCGTCTGGGTGGATTTTCTGAAAATTTTAATTTATTCAAATTTAACAAATAAAATTATAGATAATAATAGTATATTTGTATCTACAACTATGTATTTATTAATCTTTTGTTATAATATATGTGTATAACATATTATATATATTTAGCTAGAATAAGTTTGTGGAATCATTGAAAGTTAAATTAACTTTTTTTGCTATATTTTATCTTAATGCACCCTTTTCAAGCTTTCTGAATGACTCAAAGGTTGACTGGCAGAGAATGTATGAGCATTGAGTCCACCATTTCTACACTAATTGTAAGTTTAAATAATGTGAAAGAAACTTACGTGAGGTAGATGGCGGTGGTGGAGGTGTGTGTTCCCTCTCAGTCTGAATTTGGCATTCTTGGTTATTAGGGGCTGTATTTTCATCTGCTGCACTCTACAAATTAAAAAAAAAATACATTTTACAGTCACCAATTACATCCTATTTTGTTAGTTAACTTCTTTTATGAAAGTAATTTGCTGCTTAAATAATAAAACTTTATGGGAATTTAGTGAAAGTTATTATTTATTTGAGCAGTAGAAATACTCCCTTAAAGGAAGTTAAATAATAAATAGAACATTGTATATATACAGAATCAAGTTTTTCAAGTGAGGACACATAAAACTAACAATAATGTGTTATTGCTAGTTTTATGGCTACATACATTATTTGGAAAAGCAGGAATGACTGCTGATGTTTGAGGCATGCCGAAGCCTTCTCCCATTATAGCCACAACCTTTTGTTCTATGTCAGAAAGTGGTGGCTGAGTAGAGGGTCCACCACCCGTGCCAGTCTGTGCGCGGCGGCATGCTGCTGCTGCTTTTTTTGTTAAATATTTGCGATCGGCCCAAACCTAGAAATAAATATTATTAAAGCAAAGCAATCATGCGGTAAATGCGCTTTTCCATACCCTTATATAACATCATCATTATTTCAGCCACAGTATCTCCACTGCAGAACATAGCCCTCCCTTATAGACTTCCAGATTGGCCGGTTGGAAGCGGCCTGCATCCCTATGAATAAATAAAATATTTTATTTTACCTTCTGCCATTGTTTGATAGATTTAACAGCACCACCAAGGCTATTGAGCCGATCCACTATTTCTGTCCACAGAAATTTTGAGCGTGCCCTGCCATCGGCACCATTAATGAGGCTTTTAGCAAGACCTTGATGCTCTTGCATAAATTGCAAGAGCATTTCAATTTGGTCATGGGTGGCCGTCATCTCTGTAATTAATAAAAAGCATTAACTTTATTTTATCTCAATAAATTTCACGTTACTTTTCCTTGCAATTATATTTTTCTTTTTGCAATTACGATAAAAAGTTCTAGAATGAATTATATAAAATTAAGATAGCAATAATAACTTACCAGTATGAATTTTTAGATACGAAAAATCACAATGAATTTTTAGATACGAAAAATCACAAATATCAAAAGTAGTTAAAGTAGTTTACAAGCAAAACAAACAGTGACATTAACATGGCAGGCAGATGACAGACTTCAGACAGCCCATTTGTTCTTAAATTTGATTCTAGATTTGTGTTATAGGGTTTTGAGCCAAATGTAACTAATTGGAAAAGCCTTTTTTAAAGACATTTGTTTTATTTTAACATTAAATAATCACAATAAATATCAAAGAATCTAAAAACTATGATGTATTGTTCGTTTTAAGCAGTAAAATAAGAAAGCACGTTTATTGTTGCTTTTTTTAAATGATTTCCGGTTTTTTTTCTATATGTTCGGTAAATAGCAACTTAGTCATTCGTTCACGAAGCCATTCCGAAATGTGTCTATGGATCCGATCGAAGCATTGAAATCCGATAGTGTTTCGTAGTAGGCTTATCGTTTGCGTATCGTTCGTGTTTCGTTTCGTCCGAAACATCGTATATCGTTTTTCGTAGTAGACCTCAGATACGATGATCATCTCGTAAGATGCGCAAAGCGATCCCCACTCTTTGCCCCAGTGCTCAACATCGATGCCGCGTATGTAACGCGCTACAAATACGCCGCGGGCGATTGTTAAGTATCATTCGATCATTGAGCACCACACGTATTTTGTCATTAAGTGCCTCGTACGCGCGCCCTTACTGAAAGATCTATGGTGTGTATTAAAATACTCAATCGTTTATTGCTTCCATGAAATGAACCTCAACAAGGTAATTAAAGCTATAAGATAGAGGCCCTGTAGGGCACTGCAATTAGGAGAGGGGAGGACCATCACGATTCACGAATTTATCATGAATCATAAGTATTCAATAATTGTATAATTTGTCGTTTAGCTATTTATTTTATAGCATACTTTAGTGTTCTGAAATCCAAAGTTCTTTGAGTATATTTATGAAAGTGGTTTGTGGTTTATCGAGTCTGGGAGTTTATTAAAGATTTTGATGGACATAAAGATACCCGATATACCTATAGCGTGATTTGTATGTCACATTCATGTCTTCTCGTTTTTTTATAAAATTCCGGGTATTTTTTAACTTTACATGTTTCCGAGATGTATACAGGGTGTACTAAAGAATGGGACACTCCTTAAAACCACGTGATCAGCTGGTCATATACAAAAATTTTCCTATGGGAGCAACATCGAAATCGTGATTTTATTTTCAGATGCTCCATACATTATCATCGAGGTATGCGAGTAGGTTTGTATGGAGAAGCTGAAAAAAAATTCTCGATTTCGATGTTGCTCCCATAGAAAAAGTTGTTGTATATGACCAGCTGATCACGTGGTTTTAAGGAGTGTCCCATTCTTTAGTACACCCTGTATACAAAATAATGTTTGTTGTAGGTTTTGATCCTCGGTTACGACTGTCTGCGTCCGCCCCAGATCGACATGATGCTGATGAAGGCGCTGGGGTTCCCCTTCGAGCACAACCGCGCCAGTCGGGACTTATTCATCGAGGTGCAGTTTGAGAACGTCGATCCCAGTGAGTATTGTCTTACACCGGGTTCCTATATTGTACTATGCGCAAGTGTACATCAGCAACTGATAGCATTGGTGTCAAAAGTAACGAGCCGTTATAGTCGTTCCTATAAAATTTGACGAAGCGTCATTTATAGGAACGCTTTTGAGTATGTCAGGTTGACAATTCCTACCATCTGTTAGCAAAACCAACCGTTTCTCGGATATAGGAACCAGGCTTTAGGGTGTTACCAGACCAAACGACCAATCGAAGGAATCGATCAACGTCGATCGAAGTTGATCGATCAACCAATTAATTGATCGACGCATACCGTTCGACTAACCAATCGATCTATTCCATCGGTCGACGTTGATTGTTAGGTCTGGTAGCTTTAAATGATCGATGATGTAGGTATAGTGACTTGTGTCGAGTCGTGACTTCTAGTTCAAAGTTCGATGGGAAAGATCACTCCTTAACTCGATGTCAGGGTGGTGAAGGATGCTGTCAAAAAAGTAGTCTTCAGAGCACTAGATGTAGACCTACAATATCAGAGTAATACAGGGTTATTTTTGGAAACCCCCGCCAAAATAAAATATAATTTAAGGGAAGTAATGAAAAGAACTAGTGGAACAAATTATTTTTTTGCTTTGTTCATCAACAAATTTTTCATCAACAACAAAACCGCTGATTTTCAGTAGTGAAAAACATTGACAACCTCCATATAGCCGAGAGGCGAGCACGCCGGATTTTAAATGGCGTCGCCATCTCTGAGGTTCTGGGTTCGATCCCCGGTCGGGTCAATGCAGAAAACCTACTTTTCTATATTGGCTCGGGTCTGGGTGTTGTGGTACCGTCGCGTTGTTTCAGATTTCTATAACACAAGTGCTTTTGCTACGTACTTTAGGATCAGAGCAATGTATGTGATGTTATCCAATATTTATTTATTATTAAATTCAAATTTAAATTTATTTATTTGCTTAAAAAGTGGTATGTAAGATGGTACAATACAAATGAAAAAGAACTTATTAGTAAGTATCTACTGCCAACCTCGCAATAAAACCAATGCCCGCCACTGATACATACGCCGCGGCGCCTACGCGCGACGCGTTTAGGTCGTAGCACACATCAAATCGGAAAGGGATCGTCACCGAATCGCCTCGCCGTGCACTAAGCGTCAACCTAACGTAAGCGCGATACCAACCGACCAGCAGCTCCGAGTCGACTCAGCTACGGCTAGGCGACGCCGCGCTTACGGCCGCAACAAGACTGGAAGTTGCCTCGTGAATAACAGCAGTTCGCCGACGCAGCGGTAGCCGCGGCGCGGGGCGTGCACGGGGAAACGGAATGTCGAAGGATAGCGTACTGTTATAGATAGAAAATGCTAGTAAAATTGCTGAGCAAAAGTGCTTGTCAGCACTTTTTGCCCGAGAAGCCCAGTCGCGTCCCGGTTCGAGTCAGTTCACATCACGACTCCACCACGAAAGCTCGCCCTTTCCAAAATCGTGTTTAATTATCTAATAAACTTTTTAGATACTTTAAAAATCTTTTTTAAAAACTAAAGCCCGAGTTCCCGTATAACAGTACGGTGAGACGTAAGCGCGGGTACAGCAACTACAGCAAGTCGTCCACGCACTGTACCGCGGTTCGCTTGTCTCGAGGCGAGGCGATTACGTTACGATTCCGATAAGTGTGCTTTACAGTAGGGAGTTTCATACAAAGAATACTGAAATGCAAGAGTTATTAATACGTTTACGTTACGTTTACGAGTTGATATGTGTGCTACGACCTTTACTCGTCACAGAACGTACCCAGCGCATACGAACAAACGTGTGACAACAATTTTGTTTTGTGTTTGGAAAAAATTGAAAAAAAAACATTTATAAAAACAAATGCTTTTTATTTCATAAATTTGATGTGCTGCTTCTACAGGAAGACCTGAAAAAATATGGCGGGGGGAAAAATAACCCTGTATAGTCGACTACCCTGATGGACAGTTGGTTGGGTAAACTATTTTAACATCAGTCAATATTTGATGCTGTTCATTATTTGTATTTATTTATTTATTCATCCAATCTGTCCATCTAAAAAGAGTTTATTGGGCATTTATAATTTAGCATGAATTAGATCCCAGTGTCGTGTGCACACCACCCCTTCTCTTCCTATGGGTGTCGTAAGAGGCGACTACAGGAGAACCGCCACAAGAAGACGGGCAGCAGCGTCTCCTCTCCACCATTGGCCAAACTGCGATCGCCAACCCGCCTGCCAAGCGTGGCGATTAATGCAAAATCCTCCTTTTGGAGAGGCCTGTCCAGCAGTGGACTGATATAGGCTGGTGATGAGATGATGATGAGATCCCAGACTTGAGAGAGAGATATATATATAATATATATATATATATTTTATTAGACACACACAACAATACAAAAGTAGAATAGATACAAAAAACATAAAAAAAGAAAAAGCAGACAAAAAACAACAATAGACAAAAAGAAAAAAAATAAACAAAAGATAGCAACACAATGATCGATGTGGTGTCTAATGGGCACCAGCTCAGCGTGTGCTGCGGAAAATTGCAGCGCTGATTTTCAGCTAGAGCCCTAGGTGGCCCAGTTCGTAATTATTGCGTGCTTAGTAAACTACATAAATAACAATAAATATATCTAATAATAAGTAGGCACATAGCGAATATATATAAGAAGAAAAAATAAGAAAAATTGACATCACACTACATCAATATAATACTACGACGACCTCCGTAGCCGAGAGGCGAGCACGCCGGACTATACATATATGGCGTCGCCATCTCTGAGATTCCGGGTTCGATCCCCGGTCGGGTCAATGTGGAAAACGAACTTTTCTATATTGTCTCGGGTCTGGGTGTTGTGGTACCGTCGTTGTTTCTGATTTCTATAACACAAGTACTTACCTTAGGATCAGATCAATGTAAATGATCTTGTCCAAAAAAAACCAAGCAGATAAGCAGCCTTACGAATTAACTGACATAACTCTAGTAATTGTTTGAAGGTGCTATGGAGTTGTTTACAAAGGACAACATACTGCCGTTGGAGCTTCGGTCTCTAGCTTATGACGTGGACAGCGTCATGCACTTCGGGGAGCGGGACTATAGCAAGAATGGGCATCGGACTATCATCTTTAAGGTAACCAAACTTATATTATACTTATACATAGTTAAGCATATAAATGTCCCACTGCAGCGCACAAGGCCTCAATTAGTTAGTCGATAACCAAATTATCAATGGTATCGATTGTATTGATATAAAAACAGAAATAGTATTGATAAAACACTAACCTGTTTCACAATGTAGAGGATAAACGTGCTTGAAAATCGTGTCAAAAATAAGTCAAGAATCGCGTTTATCCTTCAGAGTTAAAAAAATAATAGCGTATTCAGAACTAATGCAAAACTTATCCGTACATTTTGAAACAGCCCCTAAATAAGATCAGCAATACCTAGTATTGATAATATCGATAGTATTGCTATGTATCAGTAGTGTTATACTCATTAAACAAAGAAGATGGTCCATAATGTATGAACCAAAAACTCAGAATCGATTGGGATTAAATTTCATTATAATAGTCGAAATCAATGGATTTACACACAAATTAGGTATAGCGGCGGTGCGCGTTAAAATGTGCATTAATAAAATCTATGATTATATCTAGTCCCAATCAATTCTGTTTTATTTTTACCATCTCCTTTCCACCACGATTGCAATAAAAAATTCGCAGTTTACCAATTTGAATAGTTAAAAAGTCACTGTACGCCGATTGATAGGATTAGCATTGTTCGTTCTATGTTTGATGTTAATTTAAACAATTTAGTTGAGTGACGTGGAAATTGTAATGATTAAGTTACTAAAGTTCAACTAAAACGCGTACTATTTAAACGTGCTTAGATACCCAGTAATAAAACATTTTCGGCTTTCAGGACAGAGCTAAACATCCTGTAACGCAAAACCGCGTCGGGCTAAGCCCCTTAGATCTTCGCAAAATCGAGATCGTCTACGGCCCGGAATGTCGCAAGAGAGACCGCCAGGAGAAGATCGAATTATGCCAGAACTATCCAGCGGTAGCCAGAAAAAAGCGGGAGGTCACTGAAATAACCAACTTGAGAGTCAATAGAGACATCACTCCACCACCAAAGGACAACAATCAAAACCTTGATAGGAACCTCCAAGATTTAGGCATTGAAACTGAAATTCAAGATATAGTGGACCAAATTTTTAAGGCATCAGGAAAAGCGCTAAGCAACGCTCGAGTTAAGTATTGTAATTCGTCACAACCAAAAACAGATTTGAAAATGTCCGATGAGAGACAACCTATCAATAGCAGCAGAAACGGCATATTAGATATTACAGCAACAATAGTTGACTATGTTCAAAATATGGTAGACAAAGCTATACTAAATATTACAGTATTTTGCCAGTCTTCGGAAGACGTTGAACTTACTCGCGCTGGGTGTAATTTCTTCGGAAATAGACATTGTCCTAAGAATTATAGATCTACAAAATCGGGTCCAGTACAACATTACACGCAGCATAGACCTTTCATACATCAGTCAACAAAGCACGATGGAAGACCGTTTAAGCCCCAATATCATCCCGGTCGATCAGGAAACAACACCGAGGAAACAGAAGGTACCACAGCTTCTGTTAGGCGAAAGAGACATGCTGAAGGGAACGAAGATACGAACAAAACTAACGATGAAAAAGCAAGAAGAGATGAAGAGAAATCCACTACTACATATAAAGAAAGAAGCGACAATAACGCTGAAAATGTAAAAGGCAAAGATCTTTCGCTGAACAATGACTTGAGAATGGCTGTGAAAGACAAATAAGTAAAACATGAGCATTCGAATCCGAATGTCCTTTCCCTGAACGGAATCATAGCAAACATTACAAGTAAGTAACGTTTACGAAATGTTCTTTTTAGTAGAAATAAAGAATAGTAAACGAGATCCATTTGTTTTTTATCAACTGGAGGGCAATGTTGGTGACGAACAGGTAATCCCCGATAAGTAACAAGTTGACTAGGAAATAATCTATACTTCTATACTAATATTATAAAGAGGAAAGATTTGTACCTATTTTTGTATGTTTGTAATGAATAGGCTCAAAAAGTACTGGGCCGATTTAAAAAATTCTTTCACCAATAGAATGCTACATTCTTCCAATTTGACATAGGCTACATTTCATTTTGAAAAAAATTAGGGATCCTTGGTAAAATTTGAACAATGTAACCGAAGGTGTAGAAAAATGAGTCTTAAAATGTCTTTCGTCGAATGCGCTGCCGAAACTATTAGCGATAATTGTCTACCCCGTGCGAAGCCGGGACGGGCTGCTAGTATAAAATAAATAAACAAATTGTTTCCACAATCACACCAATTATCTAGCCCCAAACTAAGCAAAACTTGTATGGCGACTAGATAACGGATAAACATACTTAAATAAGTTTATAAACATCTATGACTTAAGCACAAAATAAATGCTCGTGCTCACACACTTACATTTGCCCCTTGCGGGATTCGAACTCGCAAATATGCCGTATATAAGGGCTTGTTTGTGTTAAAAAGTCCCAAAAAATCTTGTTCAATTTATATGATTTTGAACTTTCTGAAGTTCAAGCCTCAACTCGAAAACAATATCAAACACATTTCAAAATCTAGATTTTATAGGGCCCAGTTTTTGGGCTATTTGTTTATCATAAAATATTTGATAAAGTGTACGTTAGCTGCTTACAGCGTCATAGATTTTAGAGGCTTCACAATTTTTGAAAAAAAAAACCACAAATATGTTCGAAAATATTTTAATCACATCAGTCTATTGTTTAACTTAAGTAATTGTGAATAAATTAAGAATTATGGATACTTATACCAAAGTATAAATTCATTCACTAATTAAAATATTAAGTCACTACGCTAGCCTAAAAATATTTTTACATAGCTCAAAAATTATGAAACCGTTTTTTTTTCTCAGTCCTTGCAGTATTATTTTAGCCTAATAGTTGTACTAATCTTGTTTTAACGCCATCTGTTGTCCCTTTGTTAGGCAAAAAGATAGCAACTAGTTTCCACTATTCAACAACAGATGGCAGTATTTCTAGCGACATCTAGTTTCGAGTAGTTGTACTAAAATAGTTCTTTTATGCATCAAATGAGACAACAGTTAAAAAAACATGACCAAAAATGATTACTTATTTATTTCTATGCCTTTTCTTTTTTCTAGCATTGATTTTAAGTACTCGACAAAAGATGTCACTAATAAACGAAATAAGTATAAATTTTATGTGTTTTGTAGCCAATTTAACAAATTATTAACATCTTGAAAACAATTCATAACTTTTAAAGTTTTTATTAAAAATACTTTGAGGGAATGCTTATTATACTTGTACAATCTTTTATTCATTCCCCTTGTGTGAATTTAACTATTAAAATAAAAATAAATGTCTAGTACCTACCTCGTATTTCTTATCGCTAAGCTCATAACCTTTAAGGAGTTCTGTGGCCTCCATTATCAGCTCAGCAGTATGATATGCATACTAAAACCTTCTCCAAAATATAACAAATTCTTTTCTGAAAACCGTATCAAAATCGAATGAGAAAATCGCGGATAAACATACGGGTCAAACTGAGAACCTCTTTTTTTTGAAGTCGGTTAAAAATTTGCATACTACATATATTGACTTGATGTCAATCAATAGATAGAGCAAAACCTCGCCGTAAATATGCTAGGGGACTATTAAAAACGTAAAGTGATTTTGGCAAATTTTTGAACCCTATCCTCCTTAGTGAGATAACGTCAGACTTGGTTCGACTACCTTCTCCACCCTCTAATCTGACAGTAGATTGTTCAAAATAAGTATTTTAGTGTACACAATAATCTATGGATCATCTTTATCGCATTGGATTTAAATTATTTTGTAGTATTTAGTCATATTTTAATAAAGACAAACGTTTCGCTAAATTTAACTCAGTTTTTTGGCAATTTTACACTGTTTTTTTGCAAAAAAATATTACGTGATATTTGCCAAGACTTCCCCTCTACCCCTCGTGAGTTTGGGGCAAAATCGACTTGACCCCTCCCCCCCCCCCTCGACGACTAAAGTAATTAATTAATGGATTCATTCCTTTTCCCCTTTCTTGCCAACTGCTTGGTGGGCCCATTAGTCCCCAAGTCATTTACTATCCATATCTCTGAGTTTTTCTTAAGTAAGTCTAACTAACTATTTAATAGTCAGCTGATCATAATCATAACCTATTGGCTTGGGCCTTCCTGACCGGCTGCAGTATCGTTTCCATCACCACAGTCGCTGCGTTCACTTTGCTGCATCTGAAAAAGAAATAAGATAAATATTTATAAAATTTACCATTTTAACGCCTGTACAGAAAAAAAACCGGCCAAGTGCGAGTCGGACTCGCGCACGAAAGGTTCCGTACCATTATCTATAAAAACGGCAAAATAACACGTTTGTTGTATGGGAGCCCCCTTTAATATTTATTTTATTCTACTTTTTAGTATTTGTTGTTATAGCGGCAACAGAAATACATCAGCTGTGTAAATTTCAACAGTCTAACTATCACGGTTCATGAGATACAGCCTGGTGACAGACGGACAGACAGATGGACAGCGGAGCCTTAGTAATAGGGTCCCGTTTTACCCTTTGGGTACGGAACCCTAATAATCAGTACAGGCGATATAATGTTCAGTTATACTTTAAGAAAAGTATTTGTGGCTGCGTCTACACCTAACAATCTGTTTTGGTGATCTTTAAGTGTAAACTAGCTACTCTAAATAATTGCTTACGGTAAGGAGTTAGTTAAAATGAGAATGAATGAGTGAATGAGTTAGTTAATTATTGAGTATTGGAGTCGGGAGACCGTCAAAAACTTGCGATAAAATTTCAGTTAAAAAGTTTCGGATGCAGAAATACAGATCAGAATCTGATGTGAAAAGGGTGTGGAAGTTCCGCATTTTCGGAAGAAGAATCAGGTGTCTGCTAGGGAATACAGATACCTACTACTTGGGGAACAGATCGTCAGTGCTAGTTACTCGATCGCCTCGTAGCTTTTATCCCAGTTTTAACAAAGAGACAAAAAGGGACAAAAAAGGGAGCACAAACAGTACCTGGGGAACAGGTCGTCGCACTTAAGCGGGGTCCAGCCTGTCAGCGCTTCGGACACCATCGTCTCGAGCGCCTTGTCCGTCGGCAGCTCTCCCGCCAGCATGCGCAGCGCCATGCTGTGGATGAACACTCAATTTAGAATAGAATAGAAAATTGTTTGACACAATACCGAAAAACACGTTTTTGTACAAATAAAAATAAGAGAAGACTACGTTTCGATCCATATTTGTATAAAAATACTTCTTGTGTCCTCCAATTTGTGGAAACCCCTAACTGGACAAGGTAAAGGCCTGGGTTGGGCGGGAGTAGCGTTTTCTACAGTATCACCATCGCTATTATCACATCCCGCATCGTCTGTTTGACAAAGGCTCCCCCAATGGGAGAGCCAGTGGCCTTATCTACCTACCATTAAATGAGCAATTCTTGTATAGTTTCATGATATTTTGCATGCATCTTTATGGGAGCAATAAATCGATCTAGTAAGCTAGGTTGCATTTTTAGAAAAAAACTAAAATACCGAGCTAATCTCGGTCACCCAGGGACTAACTCTTAAAAGACATGAGTGACCCTAGTCCCCATCACCTCCAATCTAAAAATAGGCCCTACTAGACATTCCACTCACCCATTAATCCTTGCCATGGTCCCATAAGGCGCGTTGAGTTTGCTCGTCGCCACCAGGTTCCTGCAGTACAGCAGCCACATGCAGTCCAGGTCTGTGTACGTGCTGTTCGGCCGGTGGCTAAACGACGACTGAAGGTGGTTGAGGGCTTGCGTGTTACCATCCAGGTTGCGCGAGAGTTGGGCTTGGACGTTGACCTCGCGGTTGGATAGCTGGTTGAGGACTGCTCTGGAAGTGGAGAATTCCATTGTTCAAATTGAATAAAAATAAGGGTACACGTATGAAAATATATGTAGTAGCATGTTTGGTGCGCAACGGGGGCGTTTTTCCAGGAATAATCTAAGCATTTCTACTTTAGGATAGATTAGGATGTGCCCCGTGGGTTAATACACGTTGAGGTGATAATTTTAAGGGTTACATTAATCAGTCAAGGACCAATGGCAATGCTTGGTGGATAACCAGCATTGGCCAGCTATTAGTACTCACTTGGTGTTCTCGTAGATCCAGCCCAGGTATTAGGAGCTCTCCAGAAGACTTGTGGTTGGATTTGTCCAAGCAGATCTTTCTCTAAAGCACGCACGGATACTTTATAGCATATTTAAGAAGTTATCAGTCAAGGATCAATAGCCAGCCAGTGGGGCATGAGCAGTATTGGCTGACTAGTCTACTCACTTAGTGTTGTTATAGGCCCAGCCCAGGGCAACGGGGATTATTAGGTAGGTAGGTATACTAAATGTATTTTTCCTGCGCACCAAAAAAAGGGGCCCAGCGCAGGTAGTAGGAGCTCTTCAAAAGACTAGTGGTTGAATTTTGACAAGCATATCTTTCCCCCAATCACCTTGGAGCTTATTTAACAGGCTATCAGTCTAAAGCCAATGGCCATGCTTGGTGAGACAAGGCCAGTATCAGTCAGCTACTGCTCTACTCACTTGGTGTTCTTGTAGGCTCGGCCAAGGTGGATGGCGGCGCGGGCGGTGCTCATCCCGACTTCTAGGAAACTTTCTAAAAGACTCTTGCCAATGTCAAATTCTTCTACGTCTTGACGGAGGTTCTGGCGTTTGCTGAAGCAAGAAACACAGACTTAATATAACAGTTTTTACAGAATTTTATCTAATAAATAATTTCTTCTACCCAAAATTAGGCAAAACCTTGAACATACCACAGCAGAACAGGTAAGTAAAACACGCTACGCTGGCTTGTACTAGGCGCGCAGGAATCAACATACTTATTACATTTTTGGACCTCTAGACTATGACTTACAATAGCTCATCACAAAAACTAGGGTTATGCAGAATTCTAACCCGCAACCGCGATGCCAGAACAACACCACACGGTCGCAGTAATATTTAAAACGACAGTCAAACGTAATCTTTGTTGTCCATATTGCAGCACCGTCAAAGTTTGTATTAATTAGGAGGGTAAAAGTACAATCCCCACTAACCTGAAAGTTGGGGGGCTGCTGTCGTGGTGGTAGACTTCATTCTGCTTCGCCTCCACCTTGCTCGGGTCCAGGAAGAGCGCGTTGAACGCGAACACGTCAGGGTCCTTCAGCATCTTGGTGCGAGCTGCCTCCTGCCAATAAACTGGTTTTGATCATACAATTCAGGGTTGACAAAGAAGTAAGCGTATATATACGTCCCACTGCAGAGTACAGGTCTGACCTCTACTAGGTATGAAGTGCTTTTGGTCTTAAAGGTCTTAAGGATGCTGTGGTGGATATTTGGGTCTGGGGCTTGAGCAATTTAAAGGTGGACTAATGGGCTTATCAAGATAAATAGTTGCAATTTGGCAGTTACGTGTTTTTTTTACGTTCAAACCACTTTATAGCTCGAGCCCCTTAGATCGCGAAATTATCATTTCAGCCACAGGACATAAACTGCTGAGTAAAGGCCTCCCAGTGACGTCCAGATTTGCCGGTTGGAAGTGACCTGCATCCAGCGCCTTCCTGCAACCTTTCTGGCCGTCTGTCCTTCTTGTGGGCAAGCGCTGATCGCGAAATATTATGTTGTAAATGGTCTTCGATCAACTGACATTCGCGACCTGGGTTTATTAAAAGTAACAAATAAAGCACAGCCACCACTGGCTACATAGATGTTTTATAAAATGCACTAGTATCTGAAGTTAGAAGTGAGATGCGGAGCCAGTCAGTGAGTATAAAATGGTAGTCAAATAAAAATACATAATCACAATACCTGGTTTTCCCACGCCATCAGCTGAATGTTATGCAGCAGCATAATATCTAGTGTCAGTATACCGAAGGAGAGCAGATCCGTGCTGTTGCTCAGTATCATCTTCCTGCTATGATTCCCACTAGCATACTCTTCCCCAAAGTAAATATCTTTCAGTTTATTCATTATAATACTAACGTTCCCTTGAACCAAACTATCATTTAAAGCTTTCAATACTTGACTAAACTGCGTATTCTTATTTTCAATTTTAGTGGAGTTCTTAACACCTTCTAAATCAGGGTCTGTTGTTATCCAATCGTGTAGTTCTTGTACTTTTTCAATCAGATAACTAGTCATTGTATTACTTTGCATGTAATCGTCATACAGATTGTCGTCATTGTAGTACTCTTCATAATCTTCATGTTTTCTTAAACCAACTAAGTAGCCATGGGGTAGTTTGATCTCTTCTTTGACAAACACATCGGGTAATGTCGGTTTGAAGTCTGGTATCACTCTTTTGTCATCTTTGACTACCATTTCAGCGAAGCCTATATGGCTGGGAAGTTTAGCCTGATCTTTCTTTTCAATTTTCCTTTCTAAGTGTTCAATATTTGTATCATGTATGGGGTGAATTTGAGGTTTAGATACAAGATCTTCTGTTCTTTTCTGTTTATCTCTATTTGCGACGGCATTTTTGAAGATGGATAGCTTTTCTAAGATGGGCATGTCTATATCGTTGTCGACTTCGTTGCTACTGGAAGAAGACTCAGCTTCTGTGTTGGTGTTGTCGTCTGGTTGTGTTGTTGTGGTTGGTAGGGGTTTTGGTGTAATGTAGATTGGGTGTGGGTGGGAGTAGATGAGCTCCTGAAAATAAATAAATTAAAACTTTAGTCGATTGGTATGCATATTAATGCCTCCTAGTAGTTTCGTCTTTTACTATTAATTGTGTTAATATGTTTAGATAAATTATTGGGACCGGGGAAATTACGTCTATGCATGAACTTGGTCTTCGCAGCGGCGGCTGCATCCACTGAGTGCTCGCACAAAAGATACCACATAAACGAAGCACCCCTTCGAGAGATAGATCAATTACTGACGTCGCTCCCAAAACTGTCACCGCTCATACTATTAAAGCATGATTTAGTATACTACCTTGCTAACTAAAGATGACATCCCCTGCATTCTCAACATCTAGGTGATATGTATAGTAACTTTTCCACTGACCTGCCGCGGCTCATACTAAAGTACACCTAGTTAACGTTTGTCAAACTTACCGGTTCGTCTATGGGCCGGGAGTAAGCCTGCGAGCCACAGCACGTAATGAACTTCCGCAACCTCAGCAACATTTGCCACTGCTTATACAACGAGTAAAGCGCATCTAGTCAACGTCTGTCACTCCGCATTTTGCGCACTTAAAGCTATACTTACATATTCTAGCGGCTGGGACTGGGAGTAGGCCTGCGACTGCGAGCCGCATGACAAACTGAGGCAACACCTGCCACTTCATTAACGCACCTAGATATCGTTTGTCGCCCCACACGAGTATCGCGTACTCGACGAACTTTCCCACTACCTACACCACAGCTGCTGTTGATACGTTAGCGCACCTAGTCATCATCCGTCACCCCGCATAATACTAACCGGTTCATCTATCGGCCGGCAGTAGGCCTGAGAGCCCCTTCTTCTTCTTATTCGGAAGGCTCTTGATAGAGCGGTCGTGATCGTCAAGTACTTGTAGCAGTATTGGATGGGGATGAGAGCCCCAGTGCGTGACAAACTTCCTCACCTCACGGTGGTGCACCACCGGCCGCTGCTGATAGTTGATATGTTAGCGCACCTAGTCAACGTCTTTCGAACTTACCGGTTCTTCTATCGGCCGGGAGTAGGCCTGAGAAAAGCCCCACGCCCCAGTGCATGACAAACTTCCTCACCTAACGGTGGTGCACCACCTACAGCTGCTGATAGTTCATATGTTAGCGCACCTAGTCGACGTCTGTCGAACTCACCGGTTCGTCTATGGGCCGAGAGTAAGATTGCGAGCCCCAACGCGTGACGACGACGGTGGCGAGCACGAGCGCGGCGCACACCGCGAAGCAGGAAGCGCTGGCTACAATCCACACCTTTAGCGGGACCTGGGAACCGGGAAAAATAGGGATGTTTAATCATCATGTCAGTCTACTGCTGGACGTAAGCTGGGAGGCCAAAAAGAACGATCTCCAGGTTTTTTTTTCAGCCACTGCCAGCCATCTTCGTAAGGTTGTCGGTCCATCGTGCTAGATGTGGCGTGGTCTCCACTCGAGAACCCGTTAACTCCACCTGTCATCGGTTCTGCGATCGACGAGGCCAGTTCACTGGCGTTTAAAATTCAATCGCATATTGTTATAACCTCTTACTACCTATTCCATAACACGTACCAGCGTTCTTGGTGTAAATTGCCAATTAACGTGAAACAACAAATAATAATAAAAACCGGTCATGCACAAGTCGAGCTTGCACCAAAGATTAGTAAATGAAAGAAAATTGGGCCGATCCATAAAAATACGAAGAGCCCAAAAATTTGTATGTTTTATGCACACTTTTATTTAATTTATGTAGGCCAAGTATCTTAAATAAAAATAACTTTACTATTTATATATATAAGGTCCGATTTTATTAGTGTTCATCCTGTTAACCTGTGACTATATAGGTGAAAAGCAATCGTAAAAACCAACTTTCAAATGTCTATCATGAAAACTAAAAAAGTTAAAAATAAATTACAAAATAACAACATCGACTTCATATTGCATAAACTCGTCCTATCTTCAACTCTTTCTCGCTCTGTACAAGGGGAAGGAATAAGACGGATAATCAGATCATTAAACGTAGCAAAGATAGGACAAGTTTATGCAATATGAATTCGATGTTGTTGATTTTTAACTTTTTAAGTTATTATGGTACACATTTGAAATTGGTTTTTATGATTGCTTTTTACCTGTATAGTCACAGGTTAACAGGATGAACACAAATAAAATCGGACCTTATATATATATATATATTATATTCGCTCATTATACAGGATGGTTTAGAATAGTAGCCAAATGGGGTTGAATATGGTCACCTATACAAACAACTTTTTCTATGGGGTCACTCATTCATTCATTCATTCATTTATGACGACAATAATTTATTTTTCAACACAGTTGCTCGTAAATTGACTCTTATAACACCGTTTTTAGTTTCATAATTCATCATATTACGCACTTGTGCTGTGATAACATTATCGCACTAGTGCGGTAATGTAAACTGTTTTTTTTTAAATCCAGCAAAAGTTTATGTCTAAGAACATTGAATATTTTACCAATATTAAATTATTTTAGGGTTAAGATGAAAAATAAATATTTCATTTTATCAAGTTGTATTATTAATAAACACAAATTAACTTAACTATCATTTTAAGAAAAAATAATTTATAGTTTATTTTATTTTTTAAATTGCTGATACTCCGGCTGAACAGCCAGTTTTTCCTGTGCCATTATTGAACCTGTGCGTGCATCGAAATTGCGGCGCGCGATAAAAACAAAACTTACGTGCCATTTTCCCTAATTATTTGGTAAAGTTGTTGCTGTGTGGTAAATTACTATCAAAAATGTCTATTTTAAATAGTGAAGACGAGGAAAATGTTATTTAACCTCGTAAGAAATATTTATCAAGGCACGAAACGCAAGTAATAGCCTGTTACCGCCAAAATCCAGAGAAAAACAGCAAAAACGGGGAAGGTATTTTAGATTTTAATTTGTTTTTTTCCTCGCAATTGTATTGAAAAACGTCGTATGGAACTCGTAGGCATTGATTATTAGACACTCGGCTTCCTTACCGCGCTCGCCTGCGGCTCGCGCTTACAATAATGCCTCGTGTATAATAATCAACTTTGCACACTCGTATCATAATGTACTATTAATATAATACCGGTTGTTTGGTAATAGTACATTATGATACGAGTGTGCAAAGTTGATTAATAATCAATGCACACAAGTTGCATACGACGTTTTTCAACATAATTGCGAGGAAAAAACAAACTAAAATCTAAAATACCTTCTCCGAATATGACTTGGCGTTTTTGCTGTTTTTCTATGCATTTTGGCGGCAAAAAGCTATCACTCGCGTTTCGTGCCTCGATAAGTATTTCCGACGGGGTTGAATAACATTTTACTCGTCTTTACTATTTAAAGTAGACATTTTTGATAGTAATTAACCACACAGCAACAACTTTACCAAATAATAATGGAAAATGGCATGCAAGTTTTGTTTTTTTCGCGCGCCGCAATTTCGATGCGCGCGCAGGTTCAATAATGGCACAGGAAAAACTGGCTGTTCAGCCGGAGGAGCAGCGATTTAAAAAATAAAATAAACTATAAATTATTGTTTCTAAAAATGATAGTTAAGTTAATTTGTGTTTATTAATATACAATTTGATAAAATGAAATATTTATTTGTCATCTTAACCCTAAAATAATTTAATATTGGTAAAATATTCAATGTTATTAGACATAACCTCTTGCTGGAATTAAAAAAAAAAAGTTTACATTACCGCACTAGTGCGATAATGTTATTACAGCACTAGTGCGTAATATGATGAATTATGAAACTAAAAACGATGTTATAAGATTCAATTTACGAGCAACTGTGTTGAAAAGGGTATAACAAACCGAAATTAGTATAGGTTAATATGCATATAAAACTATGGTCAATTCAGATTTTAAATTACTACAAAAATACATACACACGCAATAAATTTGATTTGTATGAAAATATATTTTCAGAAATGATGTTATCAAAATTTCAGACTTCACTATCGTAGATTATCAATTAATTAAATGCATTATGTTAACATAGGCTAGTTTTGGATTGATGTACCATTTACAGTAAATGATTAACACCGGGTTCCTATATTGTAGGTACTATGCGTAAGTGTACATCAGCAACTGATGGTATTGGTGTCAAAAGTAACGAGCCGTTATAGTCGTTCCTATAAAATTTGACGAAGCGTCATTTATAGAAACGCTTTTGAGTATGTCAAGTTGACAATTCCTACCATCCGTTAGCAAAACCAACCGTTTCTCGGATATAGGAACCGGGCTTTACCTAACATCCTAAATGGACAACATTTTGTTTTCCCCATTCAAACTATGATTACGATAATGAACCCATACAAAAAATTGATTAACCACACTTATTGTACGGGAAGTAAACTTCTTTTCATAATAGCGATGTCGGTCACCTACATAATATTATATTTGAGCATGAAAATAACGGTCGTAAACGGTCAATTAAAATTAGTTTTGGACCCGAAAAAAAACTTTTTTGGATCTAAAACTAATTTTAATTAACCGTTTATAACTATCAAATCGCATGCTGTAACGCAATGCGTCTACTTTATTCGTACGTAAGTGGCGCAAGAGGTCAGCGCAGGCGCAGTGAATTATGCAAAACCGTCCGCGACACGAATACTGGAACGGAAATGTGCGCACTGATTGATTTTTTCAGTCGTAAAAAACTTAATAACTTAGTTTAGGTAGGAAACTCACATGAAAAATAACAGAAGGAGTGTGAAGGGGCGGTAGTTTATTTTTAGGGTTCCGTATCCAAACGTAAAACGGGACTCTATTACTAAGACTCCGCTGTCCGTCTGTCTGTTTGTCTGTCTATTTGTCCGTCTGTCACCAAGCTGTATCTCATGAACCGTAATAGTTAGACAGTTGAAATTTTCACATATGATGTATTTCTGTTGCCGCTATAGCAACAAATACTAGAAAACAGAATAAAATAAATATTTAAGGGGGCTCCCATACAATAGACGTGATTTTTTCGCCGTTTTTATAAATTATTGTACATTTAAATCTAAATTGTACATCTTTCTGTAAATATCAACTGTAACTTCTTTGTTTGGTGTGCAATAAAGAGTATCTATCTATCTATAATTGTACGGAACTCTTCGTATGCTAGTCTGACTCGCACTTGGACGGTTGTTTGTTATTTATTGTTAACAAGAGTGAAGAACTATAACCGTATTTGTAAGGTAGGGTTCCTTATTTCAAAAGGTAAAATTCCATATAAAAAGTTGTTGTAGGTATGAGGAGTAGAATCACCCATGCTTTTGGATGAAGCATGGATCAAGCAAGCAAGGTTATTTTACACCTTACATATAGTATGGTAAAACATATTTCGTTTTTAGGGTTCCGTATCCAACGGGTAAAACGGAACCCTATTACTGAGGCTCCGCTGTCCGTCTGTCACCAGGCTGTATCTCATGAACCGTGATAGTTAGAGAGTTGAAATTTTCACAGATCATGTATTTCTGTTGCCGCTATAGCAACAAATACTAGAAAACAGAATACAATAATTATTTAAGGGGGCTCCCATACAACAAACGTAATTTTTTGCCGTTTTTAAACGGTACGGAACGGTTTTTACCTTACATAACATTTGTTAACACCATAACACCGCGACTTCTTACGAAGCACTTCCTACATTACGTGGTGTTACCCAACCAAGTACGAGACCGGAGCCAGCTATTACCTCAAGTCATGAAGTACCAATCACCTGGCAACACCAACTAGTTGGATAGGCTGGTGGGTGACTGGGGGTACCTCTACTTTCCTATAGCGGCGTGACGAAACATTTTATATGAGGTGATAAGAAATTACGTGAGACGATTGATTTTAGCGTTTTAAAGAAAATTGTCTATACAATGTTTTATGGTTTTGTCTTCGATAGTGACTAACTTCTATACGAACGAATGTTTGTATGGAAGTTGGGGATGAAAATCCCCTATTACCATTACCGTCTTTACGACGAGGGCACTCGGGGCCCGTGGCCAAGGACCCCATTTTCAGCGGGCCCCGAAGAACCGACATAAAAATTTCAGTTACACATTAATTCTCAAAAAAAAAAATTATGGGCGTATTACACTTTTTTCACAAAAAAAAGTTAGAGTTAAATATGAAATAATCAAAATAATCACTAAGCTTGTAGTATTTTTACGGTTGGGGAATGAAATCGTAAAGCGTTGTTTCTCTCTCACCTTTCTACGATCGTTAAATCCAAAATTTAGTTGTTTCTCTGTTGCTACGTCTTTGGATTTGCTGTGGGGTGGAAGTGGAAAAATCTTCAAATAAAAAAAAAACCATTAAAACCAATTTGTTTCTGTAAATAGGCTTAAACTAAGCGCTTTAACACGTCCCAATATTTTTTTCCCTACCACTACTTCGGGACAATTTTGGGCTAGTGCCGAGAAGAAGTAGCGCTAAAAAACTCGGTCACTATTGTCAGCCTCTTTTTAAATAGTATATATTTTACATTACAAGATAAATGTACCTGTGCGAGCAGGGCAGTATTTATTTCCAAATATTTTTATCATTTATATAATCATTTACAGTATTATATCCTTTCTTCATTAAATACTTATTTAATGTTGACGACCTCCGTAGCCGAGATGCGAGCACGCCAGACTTTAAATGGCGCCGCCATCTCTGAGGTTCCGGGTTCGATCCCCGGTCGAGTCAATGTAGAAAACGAACTTTTCTATATTGACTAGAATCTGGGTGTTGTGGTACCGTAGTTGTTTCTGATTTCTATAACTCAAGTGCTTTAGCAACTTACCTTAGGATCAGAGAAATGTATGTGATGTTGTCCAATATTTTTATTTATAATGTTTGAGTATGTGCTGGAGCCTGGATGCATAAAAAAAATGCTCTATCGATAATTTATAACAAGGCATATAGTGGGCCTATTGTACTTATTAAATATAAATTATATCATTAATGACACATTATAATATTAAATATTTGATTACCCAAAATCAATTTATCATATCATAGTAGAAAAAGTTAAGTACCCCCTGCACGCTTTCTTTAATTTTCAAAAGGGCCCCAAATTCTTGTGTGCCCAAGGGCCAAGCACAGTTTAAATCGGCCTTGCTACAACCTCTTCAGGTTTTTTCTAGTTAAAAGAAAGATACTAAGCTCTAGTCTACCTATGTACAAAATTTCATCAAAATAAATTTAGTATTTTGTGAAAGTGTAACATACAGACGCTTACTTTTGAGTTTATTTGTAAGGGTGTTGTAGATTGCAGGAAGTTGCTGGATGCAGGCCTCTTTCAACCGGCCAATCTGTACGTCAGAACAGAACACAAGTCTCTGGCAAGCCTATGTCATATGTTTAGCAGTGGATGTCCTATGATTGAAGGTAGAGATACTCACAGCGCTATCTCTTTCACACGGCAGTGGTCTCGCTCTAGCAGGCGCGGGGGGCGCGGGGTACGCGCGGCGACTCCAGTCAGTCGTCGCGGTGGCGCGGCTGTCGCAAGACCCGGCGGACGGCGGCCGTTTCTCATACTCGTATTGGAACATTTTCTGAAACAAATGTTTGGCGTTAAGCACACTAGTAGTACTGCCTTACGAACAATAGATGGCGCTGTTTGCATATTAGATTCGTGGTGCCACGCGCCGTCAAAATGGGCTCCTCCTGTTTGTTGAAATAAACTTATCTAAATATAACCTAGAACAATCAACCATCATAATTTAATGATGGTTGATTTTCAACTTGTTATAGCTAAAGTTTGTCTATGATCCGCCCACTTTTAATAGCAAGAATAAATAAATAGTTTAGAATAAATAATTGATAACGCTTGATGCTTGTATATTTGTAAATTTGGCAATACAGTTTGATTGAAAACATTAAATATATGTACCTTTCCTACCGACAAAACCAATACCTAGCCGACTGTTCATACCGTTCTCTAAACTTGGTTAAAGATGGCACTCTATGATAATGAGCACAAATTATAGATGGCGTTGTTTTCATATTACATTCGCGGTGTTGCGTGTCTCAAAATGGACTCTTGCATAAGTTTTTAAACTAATAATTTCTATCCTAATAATTATCAAAGCTCAATTTTGTCTATGGTTATTAGTATTTTGAGGGCTGAGTTGAGTGAGTATCTGAGTGGTTATATTTCAGTCTTATACATTTCCGGCCTTACTACAAAAAGACAGACTAGTGTCATAGCAAGTGTTGAACACCTGTTTACAGATAAGACACCCAATTTGAAATGTTTGTTAGTATACTTGGCGTCACGTGAAAAGAACGGTGGCCAAAATAGGAACTAACATTTTCAGTACTGCTATAAGTGTTCGGTGGAGACAAGTAGCGCCACCCTTCAGCGTTCTTTTTATTTGATGAAAATTATAATATGTCTCGAATGTCAGATGTGCCAAGATTTTAAATTAGTTGATTAATTTAAGACAAGTGTTTAACGCTAGTCTATCTTTTTAACCGACTTCAAAAAAAAGGAGGAGGTTCTCAAGTCGTCTGAATGTTGTTTTTTTTTTTTTGTATGTATGTTACGCGATTACGCCGTCAATTATGGACCGATTTCAAAATTTATTTTTTAGTTTGAAAGGGTATACTCCCGAGGTGGTCCCATTTCCACCAAGTCAGATTCTGATGATGGGATCCCTGGGAAATCGAGTGCAACCCTCAATTTTTATAGGCACCCATAATGTTTTGCATATATTTTCTGACTCGATGCTGATTTTTGGGTCTGGTAATCATCATGTCATGTTGCTGACCTGATGATGGAAGCCATAGAACTCCTTAACGGATAGGAGTGAGAAGATAATACTGCAATTTGTCGACAGAACGTATTTCGCAGTGTGTTGAGCAGACGTGGAGCTTATGAGGTACCAGACCGCCAATTTTTATTTACTGGGGGCGTACCCGCACACCCAGTAACGAAAAAAAAATTGAAATTTCCTTTCTTAATTTAACCTGTCATTTAACGCGAGACCTTATCCTATGGTTACGACACCAAAATAGCCGCCGTTCTGGTTGGAGTGTAGGTAAACCCTTTTCTTAAGACTTTAAAATTTTCGTCGAAAAATTGACCCTATATAACACCTTATTTTTATCATACCATTGGATGGGGGGTCCATAGAGGACCAATATTAGTTAAGGTTACTTTGCTGTAAAGTATTTTTTGGCGAAGTTAGGAGGGAAAAAATAGAGGACTTAACACTTAAAATTGTAAAATAAAAAAAGTTTAAAAAAAACTAAAAACCGACTTCAAAATGGAACTAAAAAGCGAAAAATAATATTGACTAAAACATACCTAATCAGTTCTTTTTGGAGTCGGTGCGAATGAACACATTTTAACTCTCGATGGCTGGCACCGACTCCAAAAAGAACTGATTAGGTATGTTTTAGTCAATATTATTTTTCGCTTTTTAGTTCCATTTTGAAGTCGGTTTTTAGTTTTTTTTAAACTTTTTTTATTTGTAGTAAGGCCATTCGTATTTTAATTGCTTATTCTTATAATAGCATGTAACTCCGGCTTTAATTTTATTTCATCACATTTATTTTCTTGAATAATAAGTACACCGACAGATTACAATCAGTTTAGACTGAGTAACTTATTATAAAATTTTAGGCTAGACTGTAATCCATAAATAGTATACACAGCATGACAATTTTTGTGAGTGAATATTATAATATTTTACAAAAAGACTTGTTTGTCAAAATTTGTTTGTATAAATTCAAGTAACAAGTACTTCATTATCTTGTAAATGTATTTCCTGTAATAAAATCAGGCTGACAAAAGTGACTGAGTTTGTTGCGCCGCTTCTTCTCCGATATGTAGTCCCGAAGCGGTGGTAGGGCTAAGTTATATGTTGGAACGTGTATAAGTATAAGCCCGGAAGAGGGCCTATATACAGAACTAGCAGCCCGTCCCGGCTTCGCACGGGGTAGACAATTATCGCTAATAGTTTCAGCAGCGCATTCGACGAAAGACATTTTAAGACTAATTTTTCTACTCCTTCGGTTACCTTGTTCAAATTTTACCAAGGATACCAAATTTTTTTCAAAGTGAAATGTAGCCTATGTTAAATTGGAAGAATGTAGCATTCTATTGGTGAAAGATTTTTTTAAATCGGCCCAGTACTTTTTGAGCCTATAAAAATAGGTACAAATCTTTCCTCTTTATAATATTAGTATAGATAAAGAACTCATTTAATTTCAGTTCAGTAAGCTACATCTGGGTGGGCAGCGCCCTCATCTCAGCTGGCATCCGCAAATCTACTACTACGACTACTAGAAATATAATAAAAACTAATTAAATGAAAAATAAAATAAGTTACGAATGTTTAAAGATCAAATTTTGGAATAAAAATACATATCTCCCTAACTAGAACTGTTTAGCTTGGTAAAGTAAGGTCCAATAATTCGCAATCCACCTTCTACATAGGGATTTGCTATGGCGGGTCTAGTTCCAGTCTTTCTGTATGTGTATTAAGGAACTTATTTTTATGAGATTTATCATATGTATGTCTTGTACCAAATAAATTATTTTTTAATTCCATTCACTGGCGGATTTACAAATTTGCCGTCTGTAGGCTATTAAAATTTTTGCCCCCCCCCCCCCCCCCCCTACTGAGTGTTCTCTGAAATCTGCCGCCCTCCAGCGGCCTATACGGCCTATTGACAAATCCTGGACCATCCTGTATGTCGTTTTGCCTTCGACGATAACAAAGAAAAAACCAAAATATCATGGCAATGCCGAGTTATAACGTAAAGAGAAGCGGCAACGAAGAACGGGAGACCCTGAAAATTTTAAGAAAAAGAATTCGAGACGTCTGTCATCCGTTAGGTTAGGGAAAACGACAGAATTATCGTCAAAGACAAAGTTTGTCTTGTCTATTGCGCGCGTGCTAGCCCTGCTGGACTGATTATTTCATCGCCCCACCTTGTCAGGGGGCGTCCAACACTCCGCTTGCATCGCGGTCTCCACTCGAGCCATCGTAAATTTTTTCCCAGCAATAACTTGATGAATGCGTAATTTGTCATTTTTCTCCGCCACGCTTGGACATAGCATTACTTAGTTTTAGAGATCAAATGCATCATACCATGAAATCTAGATTACTAACCGTGAGAAACTGTTGACGGCGAAGAATTTGCTATCAGACAATCAAAATTGAATCTTGTGCCCTAGAACTTAAGGTTTGCGGATGTATAGCGTAGATAATGCGAAGAAAACCGTATGAGCATTACGGAAAATGACTGCAATGATTGTTTAGAGAATGCTTATTTTCATAAGTAATTGTTTTATGTTCGCATGGAAATAGATAATGTCACATTGAAGATTCATTACAAATTCGAGATGGATTACTTAAATAGTTTGAGATGGCACTGTGGGGTGCGATGCATTAACAGAACCACAGAACAGGAGACGTATTTTTGAAGCATTCAAATTCCAATTCGAATACGAAATGGCAAGATTCGCATGCGAATGACTAAAATCGCTATTTTTGAAAATTCATTCTGTGAATTCTGCAACGAGTGGTCTGCCCCACTCGTATTTCGATTCTACTAGTAGAAAGTTTAGAAGTATGACTTTGACAAGTAAACATTTATTTATTTATTTATTGACATCTATTATTTCAACTTTTTTTACAGGTATAAACCTAATACAATAGTGTTACCCAATTTATTAATTATGATAACTAATAATAAATAAAGCAGTCTTTGTGAATTCATTCAGGGAACAGTGAAATAAGTCGATTCTCTCAGCTATGGTATTGAGGGTGGCCAGCGCTCTCGTCAGCGGCGCCTTGCTAAGCAGGTAAGTTCGGCCGCGCGGCACCGCCAGCAACCGCGGCCGGCGGCGACGCCACACGTATCTATCGGGGACACATAGGTTCACCAACCTCAGTACCTCCCCGTTAATTATTTTACCCCTTAATAATTTAAACATATAACTTACTAGGCACAATTCTCTTCTCACCCGCAGTTCATTATACCCTACCATACCCAGTACAAATAGGTTTGGATACATTAGTGGGTAAAAAGGATATACCCCATATTTTCTTAAATACAAATATCTGGTAAATTTGTTCTGAATGCGCTCCAGCATTAGGCTATGTTTAGCGTCCTGTGGAGCCCATATGACTGAGTTGCATTCGAGGTTGCTTCTAACTAACGCATTGTACAAGGCTATGATCGCTCCAATATTTGTGAAGCTATTAGACCGACGAAGTATAAACCCTAAGTTTCGGTAGGCTTTCTTGCAAATGTTAACAATGTGATCACGGAACGTGAGATCGGTTGTAAATTTAACCCCCAAATCTTTTACTTCTGTCACTCTTTTTAATTTTGTTTCGTTAACCTTGTAGTCATATTGAATAGGATTGCGGGCTCGAGTGAACGTTATGGTTACACATTTTGAGTTATTGAAAAATAACTTATTCGCTTCGCTCCATGACACCACCCGATCTTTATCGCCTTGAAACTTTTCACAGTCTACAGTGTTTCTAACAGTCAGAAATATTTTTAAGTCATCGGCGAAAAGTAAGCAGCCTGAATTTTTGATAACCTCCGGTAGGTCATTAACCATGATGAGAAACTCAAGAGGTCCCAAATTGCTTCCCTGACTTACTCCCGACCTAACGAGATATGGATCTGACCTATATCCTGCGTACTCAACGTACTGAGATCTGCCGCTCATGTAGCTTGCTAAGAACCTCAATAGATGGGGAGTACAGCCGACATTGGCTAATTTGCTTAAAAGAATATCGTTATCCACGACATCAAACGCCTTCCGAAAGTCAAAGTAAGCAGCGTCTACCTGATAACCGTGGTCCACTGGGGGTACAATCTGTGACATATAGCTCAGCAGGTTACTAGTCGTACTGCAGCTTGGCCGAAATCCATGTTGCGCACTTGACAATTGAGTCTGTATTTGGTCATATATTATCTTCTGTAATGTAGATTCAAAAACCTTAGCAGGGGTTGACAATACAGCTACCGGCCTATACCCTTCGACCCCTTCGCCCGCTCCACCTTTTGGGACTGGGACTACACGGGTTATTTTCCACATTTCTGGAAAAACTTCTTCCTTTAAGCACATATTAAAAATGTGAAGCAGTGGATCGGCCAGAACACCACGACAGTCCCTGAAAATAAACGCGGGAATGCCATCGGGACCAGAAGACCGTTTTGGTTTAAGTTTCGCGAGCGCTAGCCTAACATCAGCCAGTTGCAGGCTGTTAGCGTGTACTCGCGCCGCCCCATTTTCACTTCCCGCCTCTGCTACTGCTGCACTCACGTCGAGTTTTGCCGGTTTAGTGCTATAAACTGACTGGAAAAAATCCGCAAACTTTATAACACATTGCTTCCCTTCTAGCTCTTTCCCGTTTTTTGATATGCTACTCGATTTTCTATTTTTATTTGTAGATTTCACATAATTCCAGAATGCTTTCGGATCCTCTATCAAATGTTTCTGGACACGATCCTGGTACTGAGCATGAGCCTTTTGAATCATATATTTTACCCGCGCCCTACACCTAGCGAATGCTTCATATTCATCTCGCGACTTGCTTGCCTTGTAGCGCTTGTGAAGAGCAGCCTTACGTTTTATGTCACGAATTATTTCGGCAGTGTACCATTCGGGGTAATTGTACCTCGAATTTACATGATTTCGCTTTTTAATTGGCACACAGTCATTTATAACACTATAAATACTATCGTAAAAATATAGTAAACTCGCTTCAACATTACTCAAATTATACAATGGTGTCCAGTCTATAGAAGCCAAGGTTGCATACAATAAAGGGTAATCGGCCTTTGCAAAGTTCCACTTCCCAAGTTGCAGTGTCCCCGTATCGTCGTTGTGCTCACCCTCATTCGCTAGTGATTGCGATTGCGAAGCTGCGTCCGCCACCGCCGACGCGCAGCCCGCTAGCACAACCGATATCTCAAGCGGCGGGTGATACGCGTCGACGGGGACCAAAGACTCGGACGCTGCACACATCTCAACGCCCTCCCCCCAAGATGTTAAAATAAGGTCTAAATGACGATTCTTGCAATTAACTACTGTATTTCCCTGAATGAATCCACAATATGTCTGAAAATATTCAAAATAATTACTAATAAACGAAACATATGGTTCACAGATTAAAAATTTTTTTTTTCGTTCCGATCCATGCGATTCATTTCCGGTTTTTAAAATCAATAAGTTTTTGCATTCCGGTTTTAAATATTTCTGCGTGAAACGAAAATAGTTAAAGAATTTTACCATAACAGGAACACAGAATTCGAGTGATTCAAAAATGCGTAAAATTGGGAGTGATAGAAATAGAATTCGCACGAATCGAATCGTATTCGTGTTCGAATTCAAGATTCATTTCGAATGCTTCAAAAATACGTCTCCAGAACCTTAATTTTGTCGACATATCCCCTAATTTTAAAAATATGTAATAATGTAGAAAAGGCCATGATTTTTATTTCTTAGTTTAATAATAAGAATTGGTAACGACATTAGTGAGTCGACTAGGTAGCTGTATTTTTAGTTCAGTTTTCCAAAACATTATCGTTAAGGAGAGTTTGTCCAGGATAGCGCTGCACGCTATTTAAGTACCTATCTTCTTCTAGTGTTTAAGGTTTTTCGGCCAAAAATTGTATTCTGTTTCTTTAATAATTATATAACAAGATTTATTTACGTAAAACTTTTGTATACTGGAATAACGCCATCTATCGAGGAGTAGCAGTACTAAATTTTTTTGGGAAGCCTTTTTTAAATAAACTTTCAAATCTTAGTGCCCTCCACAGAACAAGTAAGACTCGCTACGTGTTCTGTGGTGCCCGCCTACTTTTTGTCTACAAGCGAAACAAAAATCAAAACAACAACAAAACAAGTAACTTCCTCCAGGTGGGAATGCAAAACAATAGCCAATCTGCAATAACTTGAATGAGCGATGCTATCTCGTATCAATGAACGTGCGTAAGGTTTGTCGGACGTGCGACCTATTGTGTATGGAAGGGAAAAACTTTATTAATTAAGTACTACCCACAGAACAAGTAAGACTCGCGACGCTGTACTACCAGTAGACTCCGAGTCTTCCTACCAATAGTACTCTTGAAAAAAATCATCGACCTCAGGGACTGGGACACGAACCCACGTCCCATCGCATGCCGGGCGAGTGCTTTACCAACTAAGCTACCGAGGACGTCACGTGACAAGTCCCACCTGAGGTCGATAATTTTTTTTCAAGTGTTATTTATCTTCAATTAAACCTTGCATGGAATTGCTAAAAACAAAAATTTACGATAGTACTCTGTCAACGCCATAGGTTAATGACGCCGGCTAATGCTCGGGCTTCACCTGCGTGACGCCTAACGTTCAAATAACGGCATGATTAGCGTGCATTAATTAATGCACAAAACTACGCGCTAAGTGTGTGGCCACACTTATTTGACGTTTTATTCTAGCGTCTAGCGGCTTAGTTAGCGTGTGATCTGCGGATACTGGTGTTTAAAATAAAATTAAAAAACCGGCCAAGTGCGAGTCGGACTCGGGTCCGAAGGGTTCCGTACCATTATCTATAAAAACGGCAAAAAAAACACGTTTTTTTGTATGTGAGCTTATATATTTATTGTATTCTATTTTTTAGTATTTGTTATTATAGCGGCAACAGAAATACATCATCTGTGAAAATTTCAACTCTCTAACTATCACGGTTCATGTGATACAGCCTGGTGACAGACGGACAGACAGACGGACAGCGGAGCCCTAGTAAACCCTTTGAGTACGGAACCCTAAAAATGGACAACTTTACATACATTGCTCATACATAAGCTTAAGTACTATGTTCTAAAAATCCGAAATATAGAATAGTTCGTTTTCTACATTGACCTACCGGGATTCGAACCCGGACCCAGAGATGGCGACGCCAAGTGTTGCATGCTGCTCTCGGGCAGGTAAAGCATTATTTTTATGAATTTTCTATTATTCTTTTACGATTTCGATGTTGCTCTTTATGTAAAAATTGTCGTATAAGATCAGCTGATAACTTTGATTATAAACATGTCTAGATAGAGTGTGGTGCTGCAATTGTCACGAAAAGAACAGGCTAGATTTGAGTGAGTAACAACTATGGTTACTATGGTAACAATTATGGGTTGCTATGGTAACAAGCGCGCCACTGAGCGGGCGAAACAAACTTTGGCGCCAAAAGTTGGCTTATATATTTTTTGACGTTTATGACACTCGAACAGGGAATCTAGACATGTATATAATCAAAGGCTGATAACTAGGTTTCAAGAAGTCCTTTCTTTTGTACACCTTCAGTACTTAACTACTTAGTACATCTTTGCATTCGTTCACCAAGATGTTAGAGGTCGTCGACCCCGGCCGGATGCGCGCGCAAGTAGAGCGCGCAGGCGACACATTCTGCGCGGGAAGCAGACCGCTTCCGATACTTTTTAGGGTTCCGTACGCAAAGGGTAAAACGGTACTCTGATTCCG
Source organism: Anania fuscalis (assembly GCA_950371115.1). Lineage (NCBI taxonomy): Eukaryota > Metazoa > Arthropoda > Insecta > Lepidoptera > Crambidae > Anania > Anania fuscalis. The sequence goes on from OX493354.1 coordinate 1,313,435, forward strand.
TATCTTGCAATAGCAATGCGATAGCGAAAATTGAGCTATTCTGGCTTTAAAATCGCAAATTGACAGCAAAAAACAACTGACAGTGATGCCAATAGATTTTGACACTAAGCGTCAATTGGACGACGACTGCGCGATTATTGCTAATTGCTAATTTTTAGGGACGGGTACGGACGGGACCCTATTATTAAGACTGTGCTGTCCGTCTGTCACCAGGCTGTATCTTACGAACCGTCATAGTTAGAGAGTTGAAATTTTTACCTACAGATGATGTAGGTATTTCTGTTCCCGCTATAACAATAAAAACCAGATTAAAATAATATTTAAGGGGGCTCCCATATAACAGACATGATTTTTTACCGTTTTTATAAGATAAAGGTACGGAAACCTTCGTGCGCGAATCCGACTCGCATTAGCCCGGTTTTTTTGTTTCTTTTTAAGTTTAAGGCTCTGTGGTCTTGCGATTTGATCCTGTCTTATGTTGAAACGGTTTTCGCCAGTGGGTGCTACTTGTTTTAGGACTTATTAATAGTTTGCATCGGTCGCATGTGGCCTATGTTCGACGAGGCTTAGTCAGCTTTAGTTAGACACCACCACAAAATGTAACTAACTGTTTAGGGACAAAATCATTGTTTGCGAAAAAAATCTTAAGGGCATTTTTAAGAATGCAATAAGTATCCATAATACTCTTATAAGTACTCAGGCAAGCAACAAGGAAGAAAACAGAAGAAAAACAAATGAATAAGTTATGAAAAAGTAAAAAGTTACGGTAGCATGGCGCTTAGACTCAGCTAGAGATGTCAATGTCCGACCCGATGACCTATCGATAAAAGTCAATTGATTTTTACTATCGATTACCGAGATGTCCGTCTAAAAATAAAAACCGTATCGGTTTATTTTCGTTGCTTTGTGGCCAGAAATAATTATCATTGTTTTATATTTTTGTCGATAAACCTTCTATCATTCCGAACACATTAAAGAGAATTAATCATAGTAAAATTTATTTCTTAATCATAGTAAAATTTATTATCATGCTTCCGTAATCAAATTATTACACAACATGTACGATTTATCTCCGTATTTTGAAAGATCAATTGAATAGATGCTTTCTTCTGTGTTAAGTGATTTTAATGTTGCTTGATACTACTAGTCATCATGCCAAGTCAAAGTTCTTACTAAGAGGTTGGCTTCATTACATCCCACATTGAGGAGCACGTATGGTGGAGTAGGTGGACTACTCCGAACAGCAAAAAGCATCGTTTAATTGGGGTGAATAGGTGGCATGCGCACATGTAGTGGGACGTATTATTATGGACTTTAACAATCAAATCAAATTTCTTAGTAGGTAGAAAAATCATAATTATTTTAGTCTCGTAAAAGGTCAAAGTCCTTGATCTCCCTACAAAGGTCATTCAATCATAACTCGCACAAGTTTTACGAAACTTACGTAATTATTAATTTCCAAATACTACTTGTCCATAATGTTATAAGTAATTACAACAAAATTTCACACGACTAAAACAATAGTATTTGATCATTGAAATGACAAAGAGAAACAAATCTATTCAGTTTGAAGGGTAAAGTGGTTATAGCTAGCCGTCCCACAACCTTTGGCATTAGAAGAGGCTACTCAAACTCGAAGTTTCATCGATATAACACAAAATGCTGGATAAATCTGTTTCCCAGCGCTGATAAAATACAATAAATAATAAATACATTCTTTCCAAAATAACCCAAACTAGCTTAAAACTAAGCACAGCTTGTTGCGACTAGATAACGGATAAACACTTAAATACGTAACAATGGTTGACAAAACAATACTGGTATTCTAAAAAAGAATAACAGAAAAGCGTAGATCTTAGAACTTCATACTACTATACTAACTTTTATGCATTCTGTTGCCAGTTAAGTAACGTCAGGCGTGGTTGGGCCATGGATGGGTGGCCGCTCGACAGTGTTTACGTCACGCTACCTGTACTTTGGGAGTCATTGAAACATGCTATTGCATCTGACTGAAATCCTCATTAGCAACAATGGCGAAATAAGAGGCAACCACGCCAGACTATATGGCGTCAGCATTCTCTGAGGTTCCGGGTTCGATCGCCGGCCGGGTCAATGTAGAAAACGACCTTTTATTATTGTCTCGGGTCTGGGTGTTGTGTCACCGTCGTTGCTTCTGATTTCTATAGCATAAGTGCTTTAAATACCTACTTATCTTAATATCAGAGGAGTGTATGTGATGTTGTACAAATGTAGGTGTACAAAATTACAAATAATTAAAACTATCCACAATCCGATCTCCAGTGGGGGGGTAAAGACTACCTTGAAGCTTACTTGGCAAATCACACTACGCCAAAGCTCGGTTCCCATAATTTAAAAGTAATCGCAAACCAGAATAGATTTTGGTCCCAGTTATATTACTGTCAAAACGGTATTCTTCTAAACTTATAAATGACTTCGGTTAAAATTATCATTTTCATTCGCATTCATTTTAATTAAGTTCCCTTACGAACATATCCAATTGCATTTTTTGAGTTTACGAGAATATTGTTTTTGATCTTTATGTTATTGTATGCAGATTGAACTGGATTGCGAAGTTACGAGAATTAAGGAAACTCGGGAGCTAATGGCTTAGGATCGGTTTAATTGCCTTTTTAAGCACATAATAATGTACTCCACAATACTTGGTAAGTTATTTGCTAAAAATAATACTTGACGACCTCCGTAGCCGAGAGACGAGCACGCCGGACTTTAAATGGCGCCGCCATCTCTGAGGTTCCGGGTTCGATCCCCGGTCGGGTCAATGTAGAAAACGAACTTTTCTATATTGGCTCGGGTCTGGGTGTTGTGGTACCGTCATTGATTCTGATTTCTATAACACAAGTGCTTTAGCAACTTACCTTAGGATCAGAGCAATGTATGTGATGTTGTCCAATATAAAATACATAAAAATAAATTATTATTGCGTTTGCATAAGGTATAGTAATGTATATTAACCTATTACAAGATATCTTCGAAGTAGTTAATACACACAGCTACGCAAGTATACAGTTAAAACTATGCAATACTTCGGTACGTAATTAAGAGTGCTTCAAATAAGTGGTTATATCAAATTAAATAACCATACTCGGGTTTGCACTGCAGACTTCTGCATAAAAAACCGGTTGAGTTCGCTGTACAGTTAGCGTCGCTGTTACAGAATGAACTGTTAATTAAAATAATTAAGAACACTGCACTGTTAAAATGAAACGGAGCGCGTGCGACATGTAATTAAAGAAACAAACAATCTTCCAAACTTTTTACAGTCGACTGCTTAAAAACTACAAAAAATGAAAATTTCCTGAGCCGATTTTTGTGATGTTACTAAAAAGTTACGGTTTTTGTTTTTTTAATTCTCTTTAAGACTATACTACTTGCTTTTAATAATTCGGGGCAACGAGAAGTTTTGAACCCTTTGCAAGCAACAAAATATGCGGCATGAATGGCCGTATCTTTTAAGTATATGATATCAATTTAAAATTGATACCTCCACGTGTTCCTGACACAGAAGCAAAGGACAGGAAATCCTTGCCTTCTCCTTTTCTTTCTTGCAAAAAATATGTTTTGTCATAGCTTGATGATGCGTTGAGATGAATGAATTAGTATTAAAGTGCATAGTAGTAAAAAAAAAGTGCACCATCAACACATAATTGGTTTTGCCGCCCGACTTTGCCGATTAATGTCGGCCCGAATATCTATGCAGCACCCCTAATTCTGCCACGGCTACCACTGTCCAAATACCACAACTTCAAAGGTCCCGCTAAGTTGTCAACATTGTGTCAAACACATACAATCAAAATCATTTTTAACGAGCATAAACATTTATTTGCCAACGTGCCGGCAAGCGTAGTGTAGGAAGTCCACTTACAAGGTCGACTAACTGGTACAGGTTTCAGGAAGCCGCTGGATGCAGGCCGCTTCTGATCGGACAAACTGGAAGTTACTGAGGGAGGCCTATGTTCAGTAGTGGACGTCCTATGGCTAAAATGATATCAAAATCATTTTTAACGAGCATAAACATTTATTTGCCAACGTACCGGCAAGCGTAGTGTAGGAAGTCCACTTACAAGGTCGACTAACCGGTACAGGTTTCAGGAAGCCGCTGGATGCAGGCCGCTTCTGATCGGACAAACTGGAAGTCACTGAGGGAGGCCTAAGTTCAGTAGTGAACGTCCTATGGCTAAAATGATAATGGTGACTATTAAGACATGGTCATTGGTTAAAAATAGTTGGCAAGACCAAAAACACTGGCGCCATCTGTGATTAGCTTTGCCTCTGCGTCCCCATTCGGCTATGTCATAGATGCATTATTTTGCTTAAATGCATTTACGAGTTAGTGCAACACACCCATATTTTAATATTTTTTCTTTGGCTGTGTTTTATAGGTACGCCGGCTGATTGATTAAGAGTCGTAACAAAAGATTACTGCGCGATTCACGATACAGATACATATCAATTAATTTTATACGATGAAAGTTAATTAGTTGACTTAAAGAGGTTGTACCTACGTACGAGTATCTAGTCTTACTTACAAAACTTTATTACATCACTAGCTGTTACCCGCGACTTCGCTCGCGTGGTCTTTAGTTTGTTCATCATTTAACCGGAATAAAAAGTATCCTATATGTTAATCCAGATCATATTCTATACGTGTGCAAAATTTTATCCAAATCCGTTTAGTAGTTTTTGCGTGAAAGTGTAACAAACATCCACACCCTCAAACTTTCGCAATAAAAATATTAGTAGGATTAGAAATCAATGTTAATGACGGATATCGAAGATTAAAGACAAGAAGTACATAATAAATGTAACGTCAAAAAATAAATGCCAATTAAAAATTGCAGCAATCAAGTCTCAATAATTTTACTTAATAATTGAAAGTTAAGACCTATATCCAATGACCGCCCACAGTTTCGTGTACTGTCCTCCAAACTTCAATAGAAGATGATACTCTGTAAGGAGCATGAATCATTTTAACTTGTTTCAGCTATAGCTAGCTTTTAACATTAGACCTATAGACTAAGTCGGACTAGACCAGTCTATAAGTACTTTCTCTTGTCTAAAAGTCTTGCTTCCTATTGGTTTGGTCGTCATGAATTCGAATTTAAAAAATGTATGTGTCTAATAGATGTATGCAACCTACTATGAGTACTACAATGGGAAAATTATTATAAAACCTCAAAAAATAATTTAAAAATGTAACAAAAAATAAAAATACGGATATAAACACAGATACATAAGCATAATTATTTGATTTTCATGGTATTTAGTGGGCGTTCATTTACCTACAAAAAATATTTTTCTGAAACGTTAATTTTTAGGCCCGGAAAAATTTGCTCAAGTACAAAGAAATCGATTAGGTATTTCTAAATATCCAGTGCATATGGAGAAATCGCCTATCTACCTCTAGCCATATGCATTTCTATGCAATACCGTTGCAAATTGCAATGCACATTCCGTATGTAAAATTATTGAAATGACTCGGACACGCTTACAACTAAACGATTTTTTAATCAAAATGAGTGTAATAAACTATGTAAACAAAACAATACTTACCCAAAACTAAACTGCTCTAAATGATATACAAATACTTAAAAATTCACGAGTATCGATATTCCGTATCACATCACTATCACAAATTTCTTTTTTTACAAAATGTCATTTACAAAAAAAGAACACAAGATCAAGGAATACACGAGAAAAGTTCCCGCCAAAATCGCGTGTGGTCCCGCGCGATGTTTTTAACAAACTAAAAGTGAACAACAGTTAGGGGCAACATTAACTTGTCACCGCGAACGGGGAAAGTCTCGAAGATGCGCGATGTGCGCAAATAATTTACGTTATTAGGTTATGTGCTCTAGTTTCTTTGACCCTTAACTTTTGGTGAAAACTTTTTTAGGTGAGACAAATCTTTGACCACAGATTATACAGTTACTATTGCTACTAGTAAGTTATTCCTAAAAGTACGGACAACAGCACGTCGACCTACCACAAAATGTCAAATTTTCTCATTTGAAAATGAACTCTATATGTCAGGTTTAAAGTTGAAAATCTATTGGAGAATTTTTGACTTTTGGGGTAGGTCGACGTGCTGTTGACTGTACATAAAACAGTAGGTTAAAATTCTATTCGTGTACGACTGACTGAATGTTAGCTTAGCGGTCAGTAGTGTTCATATAGTTTTCTCAAAAGAAAACATAAAAAAATGAGGGCAAACAAGCTGACTGCTGGAAGCTGGCCGTAGGTATGTACCTACCGTACCTACCTATTTATTTCAAGAACCAGCCGTATGCTTTGGAAGAGAAGCTGTTATAAATACTAATAATTCTTCATTCTTCCAACATTCACTCGCTACAATAATAAATATTTTGTAAAACATATTGCTCTGATCCCAAGGTAAGTATCTAAAGCACTTGTGTTATAGAAATCAAAAACAACGACGGTACCACAACACCCAGACCCGAGATTTAGAAAAGTTCTTTTTCTACACTCGACTGGGAATCGAAGCTGGAACCTTTAGAGATGGTGACTCAGATGTATGTCAGTCAATGAAACAGATTGGGGCTAAAAATAATTAATATACATCTAAGCGCTGGGGCAAAGAGTAGGGATTGCTTTGCGCATCTTATGAGACGAGCGTCGTATCAGAGACGCGTGTGCGCGGAGCTAACAACCAATCCCGGCCGGCGGTGCAGGCGCGTCGCGCGACTAGCCAATCACGTAAGTAATTATGGTCTTTTGCGCATTTTGCGCCCAGAGCTCAACTTTCGTGCCAAGTTGTATATAAGTATGATTCTAACGTCGTTGATGTCCGCAGGCGAGAGGCGAGAACGCAGAAGTCGCCATCTCAACGGACGTGTTCGATTCCCGGTCAATGTAGAAAATGATTTTTCTAAATTATCACGGCTGCGGATCTGGGTGCTGTGGTACCGTTGTTGTTTCTGATTTCTATAACACAAGTATTTCACGATCAAAGCAATGCATGTATTGATTGTAATGTATTATTTATTCTGGTTTTTAATGATTTGGAAGGCTTAAGTAATGTAAGCTCATAAGCTGTGAAAATAGGGATGTTGACCTCATTCATAAATAATTCTAAGCCATCATTTATTAAAACAGACACTTTATTTTAGGCCCAATAACTCAGTACAATTTTATTTATGAGGCAAACTGATTTTTGATTGCTTTAAAATCGTAAAAAAGTAAGGCAGTTGAGTTTATCGGATAGTGACGTCATAATCCGATATCGCCATACAAATTATAAAGAAGATATCTGTTTTGATAGCTCTAAAAAAGTATGTCAATTGATTGGTGGTGTCAACTAGCCTATTGTACAAATTATAAAAAAAAAAACATTTTCACCCTTTCACCCTTCATTTTAATGAATTATATTCATAATCCACCCACATTAATACGTAACAAACATTAAATAAAACATTAAAGAAGAAATGTTTAAGTTAAAGGTCAAATTACAGTAACGGCAAATAAAATTACGGTAATTTCACATTTACTCTCTCGCCACTAAGGGCCGACGAACACGAAACTAGAAAACAATTAAAAACAAACATTAAAAAACAACGGTACATCCGTTAATAAAAACAAAAGATGTCTTTGTAAATTTTTGTTTTTAGCAATTCCATGCAAGGTTTTATTAAAGATAAATTTTAATAACACTTGAAAAAAAAACATCGGCCTCAGGTGGGACTCGAACCCACGTCGCATCGCAAGCCGGGCGAGTGCTTTACCACCTGAGGTCGATGATTTTTTTCAAGTATTATTTATCTTTAATAAAACCTTGCATGGAATTGCTAAAAACAGAAATTTACAAAGTCATCTTTCGTTTTTATTAACGGATGTATTATCGGATGTATCTTTAAAATATGACTTAATTGAAAAATAAAAAACCGGACTTCGCCGGTTGTCATTCCGAAGTTCCCGGACACACAAGAAGAAGGACCAGCGAGACCAACAAACAGCAATTCATTTTTTTGTCGGGTGTAAAAAAAGGCTTAACGAAGCCGAATACCACATATTCTACGTATTATTACGATCATTTTTTTCTTTTACACTATACCTGGGAAATGACGGGTTACCGAGTTATTGACAGTCAAAGTTACAATTTTTTTTCAAAGATTTTTACAAAATTGACTTCTATCAAACGATAATACTAATCTTTTTTACAAGGAAACATGATCCGCTTACACACACAGGCATAGTCTGTGGCGTGCGCGCTATACATTGCGGGTTAGAATTAAGTTATTTTTTTTGATACTCAAAAATAAGTCATTTCCCAGCAATTATTTTTTTTGCATTCTACTTGGCTTTAAGTATAGAATTCGTGGCTTAAGGCTTCGTTAAGCCTTTTTATACACCCTGTATAATTAGGAAGATTTTAGTGTGAATGCTATTTGCCACTGAAATCTAGTACCCTGATTCCAATTCTCGCAAAAGCAATGCGATAGCAAAAAAATTCCAATTCTGACTTTAAAATCGGAAATTGACAGCAAAAAACAAAAACAAAACAATCTACTGTCAGTGCTGCCCATAGATTTTGACACAAACTATCAATCGGGCGATTATTGCTGATTGCTCATTTTTAGGGTTCTGTACCCAAAAGGTAAAACGGGGTCCCGTTTATTAGTTTTATTACTAAGACTCCGTCTGTCCGTCTGTCCGTCTGTCACCAGGCTGTATCTCATAAACAGTGATAGTTAAGAGAGTTGAAATTTTCACAGATGATGTATTTCTGTTGCCGCTATAACAACAAATACTAAAAAACAGAATACAATAAATACTTAAGGGCGCTCCCATACAACAAACGTGTTTTTTTTTGCCGTTTTTATAGATAATGGTACGGAACCCATCGTGCGCGAGTCCGACTCACACTTGGCCGGTTTTTAGGGAATAAGGGGGCGGATCTAGGTACCTGACTTGTACGGTGGCCCTAACTCTATTTAGTAATGGTAGTTCCGATTACATTGTTTACATAAAAAGTAATTGTGGTTTTTCTACGGAAGCGAAGAAAGTTTTTATTATGGCTATAAACACAATATAAGGTGTAAGTAAATTAGTGTCAGAAATTTTTAGGAGTAACTTAGACTATCACATGGATCACATATAAGATAAATTTAAAATTATAGATATAACTTAAAAAAATCGAAAAAATAAAAAGTTTTAAAATAAAGAATCTGTACATGAACCCAAACACCACAAGTAGACTACTCACACAACGCTAGCCGATTCATAACCTCTCCAGAATTACATTAATGCATTCAAATAATCATATTACACTGTTCATCATAATATCATATTACTTGGTGCGTGAATTAAAGTTTGTTCTATAATTTTAAATTTATCTTATATGTGATCCATGTGATAGTCTAAGTTACTCCTAAAAATATCTGACACTAATTCACTTACACCTTATATATCTGGCCAGTAAGAATTTTGAGTAATAATTATTATAATGACTTAGGTACTGCTGGATGCAGGCCGCTTCCAACCGGCTATGGAAGTCACTGGGGGAGGTCTATGTTCAGCAGTGGACGTCCGCTGGCTGAAATGATGATGATGATGATGACTTAGGTACTTATGTAGGTTCTATCTTTATACACAAACTGTCATGTCGGTATGTAACAAGAATTTCTTGATTTTTGTACCGATTTCTATAACACAAGTACAGTTAAGAGCACATCAAGTTACTTACCACAAACTATTGCTGTACTGCTTGAAAATTAAGGTAAATAAATAAATAAATTGTTTTCACAATCACACCAATTATCTAACCCCAAACTAAGCAAAGCTTGTGCTATGGCTACTAGATAACGGATAAACATACTTAAATGCGTTTATAAACATCTATGACTTAGGTGCAAATGCTCGTGCTCATCACATTTGCCCCTCGCGGGATTCGAACCCGCAACCGCCAGGCATTATTGTAGTCCGGAGCGAGAACCACTACACCATTTTTTGGTGATTTTTGGGATATGATATTTGCCAAAATAAAACATTTGCTATGTTACCATTTGACATAATGAAAATTGACAAACTAAAATTTTGCCAAATGATTATTTGACCAAATGTATAAAGTGCGAAATGTATATTTGCTAAAGATTCATTTGGGAAATAAAACATTAGCGATATGTTTTTTGAGAAGTGAAATTTGGCGAAAAATAATTTGGCCAAATGAAAGGATACCGATGTTAAGAAATGAGAACAACATTTATCGAAAGTCGGGCAGAATAAGCCTAATGCTGGGGCTTCATCTGCGTCTAATGTCGTTAATTAGTGCTCTATTTGACGTAGTACGCAGGTGTGGCCGGTCTTTGTGTGCTAATTTGCTTCAATAACATTAGACGTTAGGCGATAGCTCGGACGGCGGTAACTTTTGACACATCAAAGGGATTAAACGGGCGTCTAGTGCGTTGTTGTGGCTACACCTACTACACTAAACATGTTAAAACACGGTCACATTCAAAAACTCTTTGTGAAATATATGTTAAAGTGCATTGTTATTAAGTTAGAATGGAGTAGACAAAACGAAAAAGTATTGAGTTCTTGGAAGCTTTTTATTTTATTTTAAAGACACACTCACAGATCACACGCTAACTAAGTCGCTAGACGCTAGAATCAAACCTCAAATAAGTGTGGCCACGCACTTAGCGCGTAAACATGCCTTTATTTGAACGTTAGGCGTCACGCAGGTGAAGCCCCAGCATAAGAATAAGTCTCGCTATTGGTTTTGTACTCCCTTCTTTAAGCTATTTGGTCTATATTTTACAAACATGTCTATGTGTCATAGAGATGTCATAGAGTGTCGTGCCGCAATTGTCACCAAATGGACAGGCCATATTTGAGTGAGTAACAACTATGGTTACTATGGTAACAATTATGGGTTGCTACTTGCTATGGTAACAAGCGCGCCACTGAGCGGGCGAAACAAACTTTGGCGCCAACTTCAGTTGGCTGGCTTATATATATATTTTTGACGTTGATGACACTCGAACAGGGAATCTAGATTTCAACGCCTAGCAAACATAAGATCGTCAAAACTTTTCAAAACAGTTTGAGTGTAAGTATGTCACTGGCTCTCCAATGGCCAAAGCATTTAACGCACAGTCGATAATCAGTGTCTCTCAAACAATTTGCACTTGGTTTGTGTGCCATTGGTACTTTCATTTCAAGAGCAATGACCTCATTATTTAATGCATTCTATCTATGTATGTATGTACTACATGAAGTCTACTACTAACATTTTTTGACAACCTCCGTAGCCGAGAGGCGAGCACGCCGGACTATATGGCGTCGCCATCTCTGAGGTTCCGGGTTCGATCCCCGGTCGGGTCAATGTAGAAAACGAACTTTTCTATATTGTCTCGGGTCTGGATGTTGTGGCACCGTCGTTATTTCTGATTTCTATAACACAAGTGCTTTAGCTACTTACCATAGGATCAGGGCAATCATGCATGTGATGTTGTCCAATATTTATTTATTTCATTTAGGGCCCACAGTGACACAGTTGGGCCACGACTCAAGATGGATGAAAATCTAATTAAACGGTCAAGGGAATCTACTTACCTACCCAAAAAGTTAAAGGTCAATTAACCGAGTTTTAACTTGAAAATGGAGGTTTTGTGATTTTGATCCATTAATTATTGTACCTACCTATAAATAAATTATTATGAGAAAAATAGCATATTTTACTTTTGAAGTTTATATAAGTATACCTAATTTCAGCATTCTGATACAAATATAGGTACCTATTTTAAAAAGATTTTTCCGTGATAAAAAGTAGCCTAATATGTCTAGCTCATGATTTCTCATATATTGAGTAGTTGAGACGATATTACGCATAACATAACCATAATTTACATTATATTATTTACTAGCCTTTGCGAAGGCAAAAGTCAGTAGTAAAGCATCTCTAGTTTTAAAAACAAAGAAAAAAAAATCATTCATTCAAATGCTTGATGCGTGAAACGGTACCATTTTCTTATAGAGATTGACAATGATTTATCAATACTAGATTGATAAATCGTTACGGTCTTCGTGTGAAACCTACTACTATAAGTACGGAAGTTGAGGTTTGGGCGAAAGTTGCACAGAAGACCATAATGATTACGTGATTGGCCGGCCGTGATTGGTTGTTTTGTTAGTTAGCTCTGCGTACACGGGTCTCTGGATGCTATGATCGTCTCGTGATGCGATCACCACTCTTTGCCTCAGCGCTCAACATTGGTGATGGTGACAATGATTGTACTAGTAGGTACTCATTGTAATAGTACACCTTTCTCTTGTAGTACAAAAATATATTCATTTCTGGTATTGAGCCGGAGAATACTGAGAAAAGAAAAGATTTTAAAGAAAGAAAGAAAAAAAAATATTTAACCAACTTTATAAGACAGACAACCGTAACGTTCCATTGACGTATTTGTTTGACGTATCTCGATAAACAGGCTTAGTTTCAATACTGTATGTTATCTTAAATAAAATAAAATACGAAAACAAAAAAAATAAAAAAGTCATTAACGATTACATAAAGTATTGCCAAAAAAATGCCTTTTGTTAGGTCTACTCTATTGAATCAGGTACAATTTTCTTTAAAAAATTATCTAGGTAATTTTTTTTAACACGCATTCGCTCACCAACAGCTTGCGAAATTTAATATTCAACTCGATATTCTATTGTTTATACGCAACAAGAGATTCACGAATTATAAAACATACATAACAAAGCTTGAATTTGATATTTAGAAATAAATATCGTATATTGATACTTACGACTAAAAATATCGATTATGACCGATAATCTTAGATTCGATTGTTATGTTTCATAGTATCGATATTTTTTATCATCCCTATATTAATGGCGGAAAAGCGGCAACAAATGTTGTTCGTCATTACAAATTTCAGAAAACATGAAAAATAGCCAAAATGGATCGGATTATCAATACTAAAACAGAACAGCAGTCGATCTACGAAATATACCGAGCATGTCGTCTGTGCGGCGCCGGGGCTGGCTATAAAATGCCGATAATTCAGAACGTCGTCGACTTGGACACTAGTGGCATTGAATTGACACAGAAAATACGAGATTGCGTCCAAATTGAGGTAAATACGCGAACACTAAACTAAAAATTACATCCCTGGCAAGTTTTGATACTCTTTTTTCTTTGAAAACAGCAGTGGGTGTTGTATGTAGGTTATGTGTGATGTTGTTAAACAATTTCATTTCATTGCTAGTCATTACTGTTGCAAGTATATTTATAAAGATAATACTTATACCTCCAAACATAAAGACCTAGTAGTCAAAAACCTGTCATATGTAGTACTAAGAATCTATTATTTCCTCACTACCACCTTCCAGCCAAAGCATAGCCTTATGAATAACAACTGCCCCAAAAACAAAGTTGCAAGAGATATAAGAACTTTGGCATTGTGGTGGTGGTGGATCCTTGGTTCGATTCCTGATTTGGGAGATGTGGGTCATGAATTATCGACAGATTTGCTGGGAGACTAGCAAATTCATCTTCTGGCACTTAGTAATGATTGTGTTGTTACTTTGAAACCTAAATGATAATAGTTTGGTATTATCAACTAGCAGGCATTAAAGCGCTCTCATTTTAGATGTTATTAGCTGGACTTAGCTGTGCATCTACTATGCATGACAGCACACTTACTGTGCAGTTGTTTTGTTATATATTTTTTTGTTATATTACACAAGCTGACTGTTAGCTTGTTAGCAACAATTTTAAAATGTGTAAAATGAAGCACTTTCTTTTTCTGGAGTGATTTCAAATTATTGTTATTATTTTACGGAGTATTTAAGAAAGAAAAAAATACCTAAAGTTTAGTTGCTTGCCAATCACCCATCAATACTTTCCACCTACTCATTTTCTTGCACTGTCATTTGTTTTTCTCTCCTTTGCGACCCAGTCAGTTGACAGGAAAAGCACTAAATACAAGTTCTTGATCATAATGCGTATTTTAGGTGCACCCTGATGACAAAATGCCCCCTCTGATCTGCGAGCTGTGTGTGGATAAGGTGAATGATTTCTTTGAGTTCGTTGAGCTGTGCCAGCGGACCAATAAACGGACACGGATGAGGCTTGGCTTGCCGCCTCAGACTTCCACTAAGACTGTGGTAAGATATATATTATTTTCAAGGTTTTGTAAATTTGAGAATTCATTATTATGATTTTTCTTTTTTTTTGGTTTGTGTTGACAATTTCTCTCAAAGAAATTATGACAAAATGGCCTGTTTGCTTATTCATAATATAAAACTTATCTGGCATTTGAAATATTTTCATTTCCTCAAATTCAGCTCAACCAATATTATCAGTAATAAAATTGAGATAATCATACCGCAACAAGCTATCAAGAACATGGTTAAACATTAATAAACGGCCCGATCATTGTCACGCAAGGTCCAAAACTTTTAGAAATATGAATGTATAGATTTATTTAAAACAAGAAATGTAATAAAGTTTTATGTAGTTGTTTTATCTTGCAGAATATCAAAAGGCGCACTGTAACTACTTTATAAGAGACATTTAGTAAAAAAGGAAGTTTCTTTACAATACTTGTTTTATTTTTAATTTCTATATTATTTTTTATCTTGCAGAATTCCGACGTGTCCTCGAATTCTGGCGACTGTATTCTCGGTGTGACTGAGCCGGTGTATCAGAGCTATGACTCAGATGAGCCCCTGGCCCCCGTGACGAGAAGGAGCAAGCAGAGCGAGGGAAAACTCAAAGTCGTAAAGGTAAGGGCGATTTCAAGGCAGGGTTGTTAGTGATAATTATCATTAATAATTATCAAATTAATCATACCTTGATAATTATCTTTGATAATTATAAAATGAATAGGTACACTAAAGAATCTGTCTAACGAAAGGTGACACTGCCTTTTTTCCCGAAAATGTATCCGGAAACACTAAACAAACAAAAACGTGAAAAATATTTTGAGATTTCTAATTGAAAACATTATTGAAGCAATCTATTTAAAGAAATAAGTATTAAGCTATTGTTTTCTTTTCAGTCAACAATCTAAATATTTAATTTTAAATAACAAGTGAAATTAATATTACCCAGCATTGATAATTATCGCATGATTATCATGATAATTATCAAAGTAAATAATTATCTTTATAATTAACAATCCTGTTTTAAGGTCATTTCACAAGGTCAAGGTCACGTTGTGAAAAAACTCAATTTTGACTTGACAACATCAGTCATCAATTTATAAAAATTGATGACTGATTCACGGTGTATTTACTTGTATTACAGAAAGAGATTTCGAAGCGACATCAGAAGGAAACGAAGCAAAAGCGACCTCCTACCCCTCCGCGTACCACGCGACTGTCAAAAGCGTCTAGCGAGGACTCTGTGGCACTCAGCAAGCTCAAGGTATGACTTGCACCGCTCACAGTACAATAAGTATGTCGGAGATTGGAAGCCACGTGACCGGTCTGTTTGGTCGGTCATTCAATCTTCTTCTTTTTTAATCAACGGCCATAATATCTGGGTGATAGCAGAAGGCAATCCCATAATAAGCCCGTTTATTGACATAATTCATATAAAAGCGTAAAAAATTCAAATCTTAATAGAAGAAGAAAACATGTGAGATAAGGATCTAGCTTTATTTTCTTTCAGTGTTGTAGTGATAATTGTCAATGATAATTATTCCTTGATAATTATCAATATAATTATACCTTGATAATTGTACCTTGTAATTATCTTTGGTAATTATAAAATGAATAGGCACACCATAGAATCTGTGTAGCGAAAAGTGACACTGCCTTTTTATTTTGAAAATGTACCTGACAACACGATACAAAAAATAATAATAATTGAAGTATTCATTTTAAAAAAAAGGGAATTAAATGTGACCCAGCATTGATAATTATCGGATGGGTCTCGGATGATTATCAAAGTTATTATCATGATAATTAACAACCCTGTTTCCTTTCTTTAACAGCATCAAACAAACAAATCGTCGAACAAAACCTCGTCGCCTCCACAGCCAAAGTCGATACTGAAAAAGGGAAAAGATAAGGTAATTGAATACGGTAACAACCCCTGACCATGTAATAAATAATTATGATTATGTATTATTATGATTATTATGACCCGGCGAGCAGGAAGGTCCTTGAATGGCGGCCGCGGGCCGGTAGGCCCGGGGCCGGTTGGTAGGCCCCCCACAAGGTGGACCGACGATCTGGTGAAGGTCGCGGGAAGCCGCTGGATGCGGGTGGCACAAGACCGATCTTCGTGGAAATCCTTGGGGGAGGCCTATGTCCAGCAGTGGACGTCTTTCGGCTGATGGATGGATGACCCGGCGAACTTCGTACCGCCTACTTACAGTTTTTTTTTTATGACAACTTATTCAATGTTTTTATGATTTATTCTGCTATTCGGAGCGGAGACTAATCCAACAAATTAAAAGCCATGAAAATCGGTCCAGCCTTTCTCGAGTTGTAAGTGTTGTAACAAACCCGTTTTTAGGGTTCCGTACCCAAAGGCTAAAACGGGACCGCTGTCCGTCTGTCACCAGGATGTATCTCATGAACCGTGATAGTTAGACAGTTGAAATTTTCACAGATGATGTATTTCTGTTGCCGCTAGAACAACAAATACTAAAAACCAAAAAATATATATTTAAGGGGGCTCCCATACCGACAAACGCGTTTTTGCTCATTTTTATAGATAATGGTGCGGAACCCTTCTTGCGCGAGTCCGTCTCGCATTTAGCCGGTTTATTTCATCCAGCCACTGCCAGCCATGTTCCTCAGGTTGAGCTAGGGGACGTCCTACACTACGTTATAATGTCTGAATCTTATTAATTGCAGCGAGAAGACAGTCCGGTACCTACTAGGTCTAAAAGGCCGCGGGAGCCACCCAAGCCAGAAGTGCCACAGAAAAAAGTCAAGTAAGTATAATATTATATATGGCTCTGGGTGTTGTGGTACCGTCGTTGTTTCTGATTTCTATAACGCAAGTGCTTTAGCTACTTATATTAGTATCAGAGCAATGTATGTGATGTTGTCCAATATTTATTTATAATATTATAACTAGCCGTGCCTACGGTTTCGTCTGCTTAGTACTACAAGATTTTAGTTTTCACATTTGTTTCACAAACTTATTAACCTTACCTTAAAAGTTAAAAGCATCCTTTTTAATTAATATGTATCTATACAGGTTGACTTTTTCATTACTTTTTTTTGCATGCTATACCAAAAAAAAAAGCAAAAAAAATTGCTGCCTTTTTAAGAGGGGGAGAGTAAGACCCTACATGGGGGGTTGTTTTTGTCGATTGTAATTTTGATGAATTATAAGGCCCTTTAAAGCATTGGCTGTGCTATAAAGCAGGACACACTGTATACAGGTTGACTTTTTTATCACCATACAAACCTTCTGAGCAGACTCCCGTGATACAAACGAACAACTCTTTCTATTGGACCAACTTTCTAACTGCAAAAAAACAGCTGTTCCATACAAAATATCACTTAGAGAACGAATCGTATTCGTGTTCGAAATCAAGATTCATTTCGAATGCTTCAAAAATACGTCTCCAGAAGCTACGGTAATTTGAATATGACACTGCTCTCCGATTTTCGATTTATCTTTTAAATGACTAGTAATCATCAAAAAACCGCAAAACTGTCAATATTTTGTAATATGCCTCATAAGTAAATTGTTGAACATTGAATTGTAGTTACAACAATTCAATTGACAACCGTCTGGTGTAGTTGTTCGCGTTCCGGACTACAATGCCTGGCGGTTCCGGGTTCGAATCCCGCGACGCAATTGATAGTTTGATGAGCACGAACATTTGCACCTAAGTCATGGATGTTTATAAACGTATTTAAGTATGTTTATCCGTTATCTAGGCGCCATAGCACAAGCTTTGCTTAGTTTGGGGCTAGATAATTGGTGTGATTGTGGAAACAATTTAAAAACACTACTTATATCCCCACTTAACAATTTCAGAGTAGCAGCAACCGCCCCTACCAAACCCCCCCACAAGCCCGCCCCGCGCTCGCGCCGCGCCCCCTCCCCGGCCCCGCCCCCGCCCCCGCCCCCGGAACACCCCTGCCGGATCTGCGGAAAGGTTAATACCACCCCGCAAGCGTTGTCCAACCACCATCGCTCGCACACTGTGCAGTATACAAGCCCCAAGTAAGTGTTATTTTAATTTATTTTCGTGAAAAACTATCACAGTTGAAGACTTATTTGACGATCCGATCGGTGGTTCGCCTTGAACGCAAAGGGTTTTTTTTTGTTTTTATTTGAGATGGACTTGCTCTTGACCCCAATCTTGCTCTAGAGCATAGATGGGATCTACGATGGAGCGAGCTTGCCCAGAAGATGCCTATTCACTCTGGACTTAAAGAGAGTCAGGTTATATGCACTCGGAAATACAGACGCAGGCAGGGAATTCCAATCTTTAGCTGTGCGCATTATAAAAGATGATGAGAAGCGCTTAGTGCGGGTTCTGAGTTTGATTCCCGATCCGGATCATGGCGAAAACGTGTTGACTGGTTCAGCCTCGTTTAAAGATTTCGTTGACAACTCGTTGTCGTACTTTTATAATATTAACTGATTCAATGACCTACGTAGCAAAGAGGCGAGCATATCGGACTATATGGCGTCGCAATCTCTGAGGTTCCGGGTTCGATCCCCGGTCGGGTCAATGTAGAAAACAAACTTTTTAAGATTGTCTCGGGTCTGGGTGTTGTGGTACCGTCGTTGTTTCTTTCTATAACACAAGTGCTTGAATTACTAGCCTTAGGAAGAGCAAAGCCATTTTTTATGTGTTGTATGAAAAAAAAATGATGATATCAAATTTCTGACTTCACCATACTATTTATATGCTAAGGTCAACATAGGCTAGTTTCGCCTTGATATACTTTTTTCCTAACACCCTGTATACCGTACACTAACAGAATGAAAAGTATCACTAAATTACACTTAAAAAAATAAGTTTTATTTTTGAAAAGCCTAGCCATACACAGATCAACATTCATCACGTTCTGAGTAATTGCTGTTAAATAATTTAAATAATACAACTGTTCAATAAATACGCTGTTTTTGCAAAAAGTCAAATTAAAAATTAAACCGCCGAAAAAACTGAAAAGTAAAAAATTGTTGACGTTTTTTATTTCACCTTTCTATCAGCGTTTAAAAATCAATGAATCTACATCTTTACACTCATTTATTAATTACTGTTTAACTTCTTAATTAGTATTAAACTATTAACTTATGATCGCTGCTTAAGCGTAAGTTAGTTAATTAACGGCCAATCAACACAATTTTTATTTTACTCTGCCAAAACCGAACTTCAGTGAGACCCAAAATGTTTTTATTTTACTCTGCCAACACCGAACTTTAGTGAGACCCAAAATGTTTTTATTTCACTCTGCCAACACCAAACTTCAGTAAGACCCAAAATGTTTTATTTTACTCTGCCAAAACCGAACTTCAGTGAGACCCAAAATGTTTTTATTTTACTCTGCCAACACCGAACTTCAGTGAGACCCAATTTGTTTTTATTTTACTCTGCCAACACCGAACTACAGTGAGACCCAAAATGTTTTTATTTTACTCTGCCAACACCGAACTTCGGTGAGACCCAAAATGTTTTTATTTTACTCTGCCAACACCGAACTTCAGTTAGACCCAAAACGTTTTTATTTTACTCTGCCAACACCGAACTTCAGTTAGACCCAAAATGTTTTTATTTTACTCTGCCAACACCGAACTTCAGTGAGACCCAAAATGTTTTTATTTTACTCTGCCAACACCGAACTTCAGTGAGACCCAAAATGTTTTTATTTTACTCTGCCAACACCGAACTTCAGTGAGACCCAAAATGTTTTTATTTTACTCTGCCAACACCGAACTTCAGTGAGACCCAAAATGTTTTTATTTTACTCTGCCAACACCGAACTTCAGTGAGACCCAAAATGTTTTTATTTTACTCTGCCAACACCGAACTTCAGTTAGACCCAAAATGTTTTTATTTTACTCTGCCAACACCGAACTTCAGTGAGACCCAAATGCTTTTATTTTACTCTGCCAACACCGAACTTCGGTGAGACCCAAAATGTTTTTATTTTACTCTGCCAACACCGAACTTCAGTGAGACCCAAAATGTTTTTATTTTACTCTGCCAACACTGAACTTCAGTGAGACCCAAAATGTTTTTTTTTTACTCTGCCAACACCAAACTTCAGTGAGACCCAAAATGTTTTTATTTTACTCTGCCAACACCGAACTTCAGTGAGACCCAAAATATTTTTATTTTACTCTGCCAACACCGAACTTCGGTGAGACCCAAAATGTTTTTATTTTACTCTGCCAACACCGAACTTCAGTTAGACCCAAAATGTTTTTATTTTACTCTGCCAACACTAAACTTCAGTGTTAGACATTAATCCAGAGACATTATACAAGTAAAAAGACAGTGCACTGAGACGCTAGAAACGAGCCCAGCGAGAGACCAACCTACACGATGTTGTCCTTTTCTATTAGGGTGACCACATGTTAAGCATTACTATGGATTTTTATGGCTTTACTACAAAAAAGAAAGACTAGGCTTAAACACTTTCTTAAAATTAGTCAACCAATTTGAAATGTTACTATGTGAAATGTTTGAAATGTAACTACACGTCACTCAGCGTGCTATGGAAAGGTCAATGTTGGGGATCTCACAAAGAGATAAGATCCGGAACGAGGTCATACGACATAAGACCAAGGTGACTGATATTGTCCAAAAATGTAGCAAGCTGAAGTGGCAGTGGGCTGGCCATGTCTGTCGCAGAACCGACGAGAGGTGGAGCAGGAAGGTTCTCGAATAGAGACCACGCTTAGGCAAATGTAGTGTAGGACGCCCCCCGGCTAGATGGACCGATGACCTGAAGAAGGCAGCCGGCAGCGACTGGATGCAAAGGGCGGGAGATCGTGCGCTGTGGCGCTCCTTGGGGGAGGCCTATGTCCAGCAGTGGACTGCAACAGGCTGATATGATGAATTTGAAATGTTGACACATCAGACATTCGAGACATATTATTATCAATCATTTTCAATTGGTTGACTAAACTTTAGACAAGTGTTTAAGCCTCGTCTATCTTCTTGTAGTAAGACCGATAGTTTTTTTACCTTAGAATAATAATATTATAAATCAAATCCGCACTCACAATGTAAAACAACAAAAATTAAGTTACTTTACAGCCCACTACCCTCGAAGTCTCCAATTTTTTAAAGGACAACACATAATAATTAACTTAGACTAAAGATAAGTTCAGGTATTTATTTTAGGTAGTATTTATTATTTTGTATTTGGGTTTATACAGGGGACACTCCTTAAAACCACGTGACCAGCTGGTCGTATGCAACTACTTTTCCTATGGGAGCAACATCAAAATCGAGTTTTTTTTAGCTGCTCCATACTAACTTACGCGCTTACCTCGATGATAATGTATGGAGCATCTGAAAATAAATTCACGATTTCGATGTTGCTTCCATAGGAAAAGTTGTTGTATATGACCAGCTGATCACGTGGTTTTAAGGAGTGTCCCATTCTCTTGTACACCCTGTATACACTCTTACATATTATTAGTATGCTTTGTTTTTATTTTGTAAGCCTAAAAAAGTTTATTTTACACAAATCTATACATATGAATTGCGTGTCTGTATATATAAGGTCCGATTTTATTAGTGTTCATCCTGTTAACCTGTGACTATATAGGTGAAAAGCAATCGTAAAAACCAACTTTCAAATGTCTATCAGAAAAACTAAAAAAATTAAAAATATATTACAAAATAACAACATCGACTTCATATTGCATAAACTCGTCCTATCTTCAACTCTTTTTCGCTCTGTACAAGGGGAAGGAATAAGACGGATAATCAGATAGTTAAACGTAGCAAAGATAGGACGTGTTTATGCAATATGAAGTCGATGTTGTTGATTTTTAACTTTTTTAGTTTTTATGGTACACATTTGAAAATTGGTTTTAACGATTGCTTTTCACCTATATAGTCACAGGTTAACAGGATGAACACTAATAAAATCGGACCTTATATACATATGAATTGCGTGTCTGTATATTTAATAAAATTATCGATAAGTGTGGGCGATATGAAAAGAGTAACAGACTACAAAAAGTTTTTTTTGTCTGTCTGTGTGTACACGCTAATCTCCGAAAGTAGTGTACGGATTTTTATACGTAATCGATAAATTAAAAGTGAATATCAAGGTTTTGCTGTTTGGATCAATTTTCAGAGGTAAGTTTGATTATATTGCATTTCAATGCATAACAATACATTTTTAACGATTGGGTTCATACTTTACGAGATTTTACAGGTTTTGGCTGCGGAAATGGAGGCGCGTATACGATGGAACCTCATAGTTACAAAGTGGAAACGTTAAGTCGAATACACGTGTGGTGTCAGTGGATTCACTGATTAAGATTGATTAATGATTCTTGCATTTTTTAATGTGGCTTTGCTTAACACTTTTTATCGCTTTATTCGTTTTTCTGCCCGTCACCGTTTTTATTATATCTTTCTAACAAAATATTAGCGAAATATCTATTTTTGTGTTGAACACATTGAAAGAATGGTGTTTGCTACATTATTGTTAATTGAATGTTGAGAGCGAAACGTGAGTTAAGTCGGACTTACTAAAGAGTATTTAATTTTAATAATGTCAATATTTTTTTCTTTGGAGAAAATTTGTTTGACGTGGATTTTGTGGATTTATACGCAATCCAATTAATGATAATATTTGAACATATTCAAAATTAAATTCAAAAATGTTTTTTCAGTATCTTTACAAATGTACATAACAAGAGGCTGGAGTCTCCGTTTAAGTATGATACCTGTGTTTGGACAGCCTCTTTCTTAAAAATAACAAAGATACATTGATTATACCGAAAAAGCTATATATGAGCAAACATATACGTAACAATTTTATAAATCAAAGTTAAATAGTAGTTAAGTGTTGACTGAATTAAATTAACTGTAATATGTGTGTATATGTGTGTGTGAGAGTGCGAGATGTGTGTGCCCGCGCGTTTTTATGGGAATGTTCGCTCTGACTGAATAATAATGAATGAAGAAGTATATCTATCATGTTAAGTAATATTATTTTGTTTAAGAAAAAAAACAAAGCAAGTTAATAAAAAAATATATACAGGGTGTAAAAAAAGGCTTAACGAAGCCTTAAACCACGAATTCTATACATAAAACCAAGTAGAATGCAAAAAAAATAATTGCTGGGAAATGACTTTAATTTTTGGGTATCAAAAAACATAACTTATTTCTAACCCGCAATGTATAGCGCGCACGCCACAGACTATGCCTGTGTGTGTAAGCGGTCGGCGCGAGCGGGTGGCGCGAGAGCACGCAGCACGATTCATTGCCGGCTGTGCCCTTTAAAGGCCTTTTATGAAAGAAGGACTGAAAATTTTTATCATGTTTCTTTGTAACAAAGTTTATTTTATCAAACAGAAGTCAATTTTGTAAAAATCTTTGAAAAATTTTTTTAACTTTGATTGTCAATAACTCTGTAACCCGTCATTTCCCAGGTATAGTGTAAAAGAAAAAAATGATCGCAATAATACGTAGAATATGTGGTATTCGGCTTGGTGAAGCCTTTTTTTACACCCGATATAAAAGAAAGAAAAAATACTTTACGATAAGGTTATAAGCCAATTTTGCAGTGTGTACTTGCAAGAATGTGTAGTTGTGGGGTGAAAATTAAGAATTTTATTTTTATTTTGTTGTAAATGTGTGCTGATTGTCTTGTAAACTGTCTCCTAGCATTTAGCTTCGGTTACAGGTGCAACATTTGGTATTCGTCCTTTCAACGAATGTTTCGAATAATTATTTACATTGTAATTGATTATGTAACCATTTTTCCATTTTGTAACCATTTTATCGATTTTGTAACCTGTCCCATTTATCAAATACATTAAAATTAAAAAATGGTTAAAAGATTAGTACATAATATGTTGTTTATTATTTATGCTAAGACAAAATTAGTTGTTTGGGTTCATATTATATAAGGTCCGATTTTATTAGTGTACATCCTGTTAACCTGTGACTATATAGGTGATAAGTGCCACAAAACTAAAAAAGTTAAAAATAAAAATACAAAATAACAACATCGACTTCATATTGCATAAACTCGTCTTATCTTCAACTCTTTCTCGCTCTGACAAGAGGATAGAATAAGACGGATAATCAGATGGTTAAACGTACCAAAAATAGGACGAGTTTATGCAATATGAAGTCAATGTTGTTGATTTTGATTTTTAACTTTCTTAGTTTTTATGGTACACATTTGAGAAATTGGATTTACGATTGCTTTTCACCTATATAGTCAAAGGTTAACAGGATGTACAATAATAAAATCGGACCTTATATTATCATTTGTTTAGTTTATTTTATCAATTAATACCACTTTACACTATTAGTTCAAGAGAACCCCGATGCGATTTCATTCTATTTAGTATTACCTAAGTTATGTATTTTTGCATTCACTGAGTTTGTAATTTCTTAATTTATCTTATATTATGGACCACTAAGTTACAAGTTGATCTTATTTCACACATAAAATTTGAACTAGAGCCGTTAAAGCTTATTTTTTTCTAATTTATTAAGCTATGAGCAACTAATTTAATGCACTTTAAATTTAGTTTTTTTAGCAATAACATGCTATAACCTAGCATGTTATTGCTAAATTCAAGGTGATTAACACTTGAAAAAATCGACCGCCTCAGGTGGCTGTTGACGCTGGCTTCGACAGCGAGAAACACTTGAAAGATTTCGTCACATCAGCTTACATCTCGGTAGCTTAGTTGGAAAAGCACTCGCCCGGTATGCGACGGTCGTAGATTCGGGTCCCACCTGAGAGGTCGATTTTTTAAGTGATAATCATCTTTAATTTAATGTAGTAAAAGTGCTAAATCTAAACAAACACTATACTCTCCATGTAAATTAGAAAACAGTATGTTTACAAAGTGGAACTCAAAATGGTGTTGCACCATCTTTGAATCCGTTTTTCGCAGGTTTCCTATGTTTTTATTAAGAAACTTATGTTCAATCGGCAACTTTGAATATAAGGTCGCTTTTTATAAACTGGTGAAACTTTTACACAACTTCTATTTATTTTAGATAAACCGGGCCATATCTTAAAAATGGGCTCGTTTTCATTTTTATTTTTTCTAACAAATAAAAAAATATTTTTTTTAAGAGCATCCTGTCTAATCAGAGACATCCCTACGTCATCGCCTCTGTCTCTCTTATTTCAATCGTGCCCCACTTTCCTCATTACATTCAGCAAGCAGCACAGGATGTTTTATTTTACGTAGAAATCAAAATAGTGTTTCTCGAAAAGGAGCGTGTATTTTATTTTAACAAAAATGATTCATTAATGTTTTTATAATTGCCCTTTAAATTTTACCAGTTTATAAAAACCCACCTTTGATAAGGAATATTTCTACACATAAATAACATAATTTTATAAAAAATAAATGACATCCACTTTGTAACCGGGTCACTTTCGCACGAAATCGCCCAAAAGCGTTTTGGAATGGAGGCCACGTACCGGCAAGCGCAGCGTGGGACGTCCCCCCATAAGGTAGACAGGCGACCTGGTAAAGGTTGTAGGAAACCCATGGATGCAGGCCGCGAAGAATCGGTCAATCTGGAAGTCACTGGAGGAGGCCTATGTTCAGCAGTGGGCGTCCTGTGGCTACAATAATGAATGTAATCGTAAATCGATTACAACTAATATTTTTATGTCAACACAAGTAAGTAGTAGACCGTGTTCTTGTGTTTTTTTTTTCGATATTTGGTTGATTACAGATTCACGATTGAACTTTTCGGATAATTCGTCATGGCTTTGATATCTTGTTTCAGCATGCCAAAGGATACACCGCTTGGGTGGGATCCACGACGGCCGTGCAATGCAAATAGTTGCAGGATTCCTCGTAAGTAAAGTTTTTCATATCCTGAGGTTCAATTCAATTCTTTATTGCTTTTCCACAATGTAAATAAAGGTCTTAATAATAAAAATACAGATTATTATGGGCCTTGTCTGGCACAGCAACACAATGGATGATACCATTAACATTTTAGGCGACATTTGAGGTGACCTTATGTTGACTCATATGCGCTGATAAATCATAGATTCTAATGGGCCTGCCACTTGATGAGTGGCATGGGAAGTAGCGAGGAAAGGAGGCAGAGTCTTAGTCAACTGGCAACATTACTCGTCATGCCGTATGTCATGCTCCTCGGCGTGCCCCGCATATTTTGTCGGTTTTTTGAGCGCGAGTCAAAAGACTAATTTGAGCGCCACATAATCGCGTTAAAATTGCGGGAACTGCCACAGATCCTAAGATTCAAATTCAAACCATTTATTTGTGATACACCGGTAAATAGTAGATACTCGTAGTTACAACATAGAAACGTAAGCGCATTTTTTTTTATTGATTTTGAAGCAAACAAAAATCGGATTATCTTAATAAATGATAATGTACCGGGTTATCGGGCCTAAATTAAGGTGTTAGATTTAATAATGATGTCTTAGAATTATTTATGATTGGCCACATCCCAATTGCGAGAGTAGAATGTGAGCGAGAGGGCAACATGGCGTCAGCGTGGAGCATAGACCGAGACACATAACCGCGTTGCGGCGCCGCACCGCTAAAAATCGGCAGTGCCGCCCGCCGCTATATAGAATTTTGCGGTGCGCACCGCGAAATGACGTCACACACAAACGGATGTATCCAGTATCTTCTCTGTCGCCTATTTGAATTGGTGTAATGTCTTTTTAACAACAAAAGAGCAATACGTTTATTGCGATCCATGCTAGAGATACGTCCACCAACGTTCAAAACTCCTAAAGCAATGGTTGCCCTACAGTAGAACGCTTAGTTTTGCGGAGCCGCAACGCAACGCTCGGTGGCGCGTTGAGATGCGGCGCGGCGCCGCAATGCGGTTTTGTGTGGCAGGACCATAAGACATTCTGTTTTGTTACAGATGCGGGATTTATTTATTTGATATAATTTAAATCTTTAATTATTTCAGAATTTTTAGTCAAAAATAGATCATATTATTTATTTTATTTTATTTCATCTTTTAACTCGGAAGACGGGATCTGATGAATATCTACTGAGGAAGAAGCAGTTTGTAAACCTGAAAGCCAGGTACCTCTGGTATCTCTTCTTTACCGGATGCCGGAGTTTTATTTATTGTAACGCTTATATTGGTCTGGGTGTTGTGGTACCGCCGTTGTTTCTGTATTTCTGTAACACAAGTGCTTTAGCTACTATGCACACACACACACACATAATAAATCATACAAACACTAACTTTAACTTTTAATTGGCATGGTTAGAGGAAAAATTT
The DNA here is from genome assembly GCA_950371115.1 of Anania fuscalis. NCBI lineage: Eukaryota > Metazoa > Arthropoda > Insecta > Lepidoptera > Crambidae > Anania > Anania fuscalis. The sequence goes on from OX493354.1 coordinate 1,340,893, forward strand.
ATCAGAACTTAGTCAAGGAAGAGCGGGGCCTCCAAACACATGCTTATTTTGCTTAAATGGAGGCTCCACTCCACTTTGTTATTAAGTTTAAGTTTTTAAAGATGAAAATTATATTATTTTATTTTTTATTAGCTACTTACCTAATGATCAGAGCAATATATGTGATGTTGTACAATATTTATATTATGATTTTCTGAGTGCAGTAACGTTTTGTAAAGTGATAGTAACCGCCGAACCGATTTAGAACACGTCCCTGATATTTAACTAAATAAATTAACTTTGAGATGCACTATTTTACCTAAGTTTAGAAGATAATTTTATACCTTATTTTGCGTAGTTGTAACCCTCATATCTAAGTATGAGTTGATCAATGTAAGTTACGAATATACCAAATAGAAAAATAAAGTATAAAGCAACACGTGTCGAAGTATTTTATTTCTATCTTTACTAGTGTTGTCGAACTATCGATAGTTTGGCTATCGATGGTTGACCTCGGAAATCATCTATAATATTGATAGGCCTATCGATACTATCGATACTCGATAGCTCAGTTTGATAAAATAGTATCGGTATATAGGAATACTATATAATAGTATTGAAGCTCTATATCGAAATACTATCGATAGTATCGGCTATGACTATTGTAATAACAATTGATAGTATCGATACTGTCGATAGTACATCCGATATTGAGCTTCGATAGTATCAATACTATCGATAGTATTGCTGTGTGTCGATAGTATTTACGCTTACGGCGCTATCGATACGATCGATACTATTGCTTTTGCCCAACTATCGATAGACTATCGAAAGTAAACTATCGAGCGGCAACACTAATCTTTACAAATACAAGGTTCAGTTTGTATAAACTTCTATCAGCCTTCCAAACCACTCCCTTGCAGTGGCGCCCTTGGTGAAATCATTTTCCATTACTGTTTCCGAGGTTAAGGGGTCGGAAGCAAATAATAGAAGCATCCCCATGCTGGCTTTGGACTCTTACACCTCGGTTTATTTAAAAAAATGTATGGTGTTATCTCTAATATTGTTGTGTTGTGTTGTATTTTTAACCCCCGAAGCAAAAAGAGAGGGGTGTTATGAGTTTAACGTGTCTCTCTGTGTATCTGTCTGTGGTATCGTAGCTCCCTAATGGTTGAACAGATTTTCGTTTTGTTTTTTATGTGTCATAGATAATTTTATCCCGAGTGTTCTTAGCCATGTTTCATGAAAATCTGTTCAGCCGTTTGAAGATTATCAGCTCTTTTCTAGTTGATAAGGGGAACTGACTCACTTCGTTATGTCCAATCGATTCTAAATTTGGTACCGCGTTACTTCAATGATATTGATAGTATATGATAAGTTAATCATGACCTGTAGGCCTACCGCGCAAGTGGCATCGGCATCGTCATCGACTTCACTTTGACAGTCGACGGCGATTTGGTACCGCGTAGTTTCCCAAACCGACGCGTCGGCTTGACAATCGATGCCGACGCATAAAGAACGAATGATACGCTGTATTTGACAGATAAACGGTACCGCGCAAAAAATATCAAACCGACGGTCATTTCGACGCGTTGGTTTGAAGTGTCATTTCAATACGGCAGCTCCTGAGTCGTTGATTTGATAATTTTGAAGAATATTTCTCAGAATATTTACTAGTTACATCAACCAATACACATTTCAATATACCACACAATACTATTGATTCACAGCCTACTATCGATAGTATCGATTGTTATAACGATAGTTATAGCCGATACTATCGATACTATCAATAGTAATTACGATATTGAGCTTCAATACTATCGATAGTATTGCTATATACCGATATTATGTTTCCATCGATACTATCGACAGTATCGATACTATCGATAGGCCTATCGATGTTATAGATGATTTCCGAGATCAACTATCGATAGCCAAACTATTGATAGCAAAACTATCGATAGTTCGGCAACACTGATTATAACCTCTACTTCTGTCAATTTTACGTTCCGTTACCGTCAACTGCGTTTAATGAAAACTAAATAAAAACACTTTTAATACCATGAAACTAAGTGACTTCTTTATTCAATCAAATAAACTAAGGATAAATTGTCGTTGTGCAACAAAATGTAAAAAGATTTGTTTCAATAACTTGTACCTTGTTTTATGTTCTTGTACTATGTTCTGAATAAAACGGGCCGGAAGCCGACGCTGCTTTTTCATTCACTCTTTAAATCGACGCTCACCAAATCGACGCCAAAATAGATGCGCGGTACGGATGATTTGACAGCGTCGGCATCGAAATCGTATTCAGCCGTCGGTATCGTGTTCAAGTCGACGCCACTTGCGCGGTAGGCCTACTGATCAGCTGTTTGAAGATCATCAGCTCTTTAATAGTTGATGATAGGATTTTCAAGTCGGGGGTTTTAAAAAAATAATAATAATTTTATATCTAAATTTACTTTGTGACGCACTTTAACAATAGTTTAGAACAACGAATAAAAGTAAAAAATAATATGTAAACTATTTGTTAACTCTCTGGCCCTTCAACTTTATTACAAGAAATGTTGCCTAGTTATGTTTTGATCCAAGCGTCATCGTGTGTCCCCACACTAAAAGAGTGTAAGTACGAGAATACCGTTCGAGAGGTTGATGTTAGTGGTGCAGGATCGACACCGGATTATTACTTTTAAATTACGGGAATTAGGCTTCTGGCACTATTCCACCTAAATCAAGGCACCCCAATATTTGTCTGGCGTTTGGTCATCTATATCTATACTAATATTATAAAGAGGAAAGATTTGTACCTATTTTTGTATGTTTGTAATGAATAGGCTCAAAAAGTACTGGGCCGATTTAAAAAATTCTTTCACCAATAGAATGCTACATTATTTCAATTTGACATAGGCTACATTTCATTTTGAAAAAAAATAGGGATCCTTGGTAAAATTTGAACAATGTAACCGAAGGTGTAGAAATATGAGTCTTAAAATGTCTTTCGTCGAATGCGCTGCCGAAACTATTAGCGATAATTGTCTACCCCGTTGAAGCCGGGACGGGCTGCTAGTATTTTAGAAAAGGACACACGCCATCAAAGGCACCTCTCAGTCGGGTCGTTTTTGTTGCAATAATTTGACGTAGTATAATGAACCGTACAAGTGTTAGCGACTAAGTTCAAATTGTCAAAAATATAAAGTGCACTGTCTTGTTACTTGTTAAATGTCTAACATTTTAAACTTTCTTGTTGCATTTTTTCCAAACTTACACTATAAGGGAGTAGTTATGACAAGCGCCCGGGGCGCTGCGTTTCGGGCGCTCTGCTAAATTGTATGAAGTTTTATGCAACGGATTATGTCCAGCGGCGTACGCGCGTGGCGGGCCACATGCGTAGTTCCGGACCTTAATAGTTCCAGGAACTATGTCCGACACTGGAACGATATAGTTCCGACCCGAGGCGCCAAAATAAACAGGTTCATAGTTCCTCACATGTCCAAGCGAGACAGACCGAACACCGACCGGTAGAGAACGAGCGATGCAAACCAGCCCGGCCGAGCGTGACCCGAAGTCTACCGAGCGCAAAGCGACGGCACATCGAGTTAGACAATGTGTCATCTTATGCAGTTGAAATAGGTGCGATTTTAATACAACTTTCATCAAAATGTTCATTTTTATAGATTTTTTGGTTGACAGTCCTAAGCCTGTGAAGTATGAAGGTAATTCGATTGATTTCATTGACATGTATGTTATATTACATCTATGGAACTGTTTATACATTTGTGAACTAAGACCGATTACGTCGCTTTGACTGAAAAGGCGCACGCTTATCGGTGGAACTATATATTTCCGCGGACATCTTAACGGAATTAGTTCCGAAGGGCAAAATCGTTCCATGTTCAATCCAGTTCCGGACATGATTTGCGCATCTCTAGTAGGGATGCTACCCGTCCGGTTTAACCCGGATTTGTCCTAGTTTTTGTTTAATTCTGTTTTATTTCTTTTCCTATTGCGTCTTGCTGATTTAATAATGTAAGGTATTAGGGTGCGAATAGTAAGTCTTTGTGCAGCACATATTCTATCTCCTCTCCTATTGGTTGTAATCGTTAATTTTTTTTGCAGCGTACTGTACGAAGTTTATCAAACGACTGGATACTCTAACGAAAAACTGTTTTTTTAAACTACTTATCCATCTGTCTTAATGGTTATTATTTATCATTTAAAGAGCTTTAGAGTGCAAGTTTGGTGTAGTTTATGTTTTAATGTTAGGTGAAATGACAAAGATGTGGAACCATTGAAATATTATTGTATTCAACGCGCATCGAGTGTCAAGTGACTTTTCCATTGGATAACTTGCTTTGACCCGATGGCGGCGTCTTGAAAACTGCTTCTACGGGAAGAGTAGCCTTCACGGAATACAGGAAAAGTAATAAAACACCGAACAACCGTGTTTATTATGCAAACACTTATCAATTATATTCGACACTACCGACATTCGTGGTGTTGCTTTTTAATAACCGACGAAAAAACGGAGGAGTTGCTCAAGTCGACGCGTATTTTTTTTTAATGTATGATCACGCATAACTTTAAAAAGTGGTCTAAAAAGTACGAAACAAGTAAATAATTTAGATAGAAATTCATAAATGCACAGGTACAAAAATGGTCAAGGTAGAGCCGTGGTCGTACCCACTGTATACCTACTATGAGTATGTGGGTGCCAGGAACACTTCCATTGAACAGACAGTCATGGTACTGTGATGGTAGGTAACAGTGGGTGCGACAACGGCTCTACCTTGACCATTTTTGTACCTGTGCATTTATGAATTTCTATCTAAATTATTTACTTGTTTCGTACTTTTTAGACCACTTTCCTACGTAGTCGGGTTATAGTTTTTTAAACTTATTTTTTATTTAATATTTTTCCGTTTCCCGATCAAGCAAATACACTAGCCGAGTAGTATCTACATCGATTCTAAGAAAAAAAGTTAAGGTGAGCTGCACGCGCGCAGCACGCAATCCGTTAAGCGGAAGCCTTGACCAAACCAACGCGTTCATTCTGCGTGCGCGATGGCGTGGACGGTGGCGTTCAAATAGTGCAATAGCATTTGTAGCGACGAGGTCAAACCGGTGCGTCCTGCGAAGCTGCGGCTTGAAATACAGCATTCGCACGCGCGATCGGGCGGCCGCGTTCATTTGATGTCACGGACAGATATGACAGTATGATAATATCAATATTACTTTCATTGTAATATTTGAGTATTTACTACTTATATAAAAGAAACCCGCGTCAATAATGATTAGCAGATTGATTATAAATTGATTTATTTCAAATAATACTCTTTTTACTTTTTTCATCTTCAATAACGGCTGCTAATAGAAGAATTTTAGCTTCGATTTCAGTTAGGCTATCTTACATTATCACCAAATTAATTATGAGTATGTTCGGAATGGAAGGCGGACGCAGACTGGACTGAACGCGTACCTAGGCCGCGCGTTTGGTGTGCACTGGCCTTGCACGCGAGAAGTCGCCAACGCGCATGCAGGCTGAACGCATTAGTTTGGTTGAAGCTTAACTGCAATCGTTTGGTGTGCCTCCATAGCGCAACTCATGCAAGGCTTTTACAGTGCGTGCGTGCAATTCTAGATCACTTTCCAGGTAGCTCACAGGCCGCGCACCTGCGCATTCGCGGCGCGTAAGTCTGGCGAATGCGCCGCGAACGCGTAACTCGTACGCTTGCATTTTATGTTTCTGCAGATCGCGCGCTTTCTACAAGCCTTGCATGAGTTGCGCTAAGGAGGCGCACCAAACGATTGCAGTAACGGAACGCGTGCTGCGCGCGTGCAGCGCGCGAGCAGATTACGCGCTAAGCCATCAGTATTAATGGGGCTATTTCCAGTAACGGTAGTGTTTGTAAATAACAATAGAAAAATAAATTAAGTAAAGTGCTAAGACAAAATTAAAGAAAAGAAATTTATTTTTAATAATGTTCATACACTAAACATAAAATCATTATACCTAGGTCCTTACTCAATACTTAAAATTATAACTAATACATCTTTATTCTCATTACTATTTCTGGCCTAACTTAAACCTTAATATCTGCTGTCATAATGCGATGTTCTACTTAAACCTGGAAATGGGTGGAAAAGAATAGCCGAGAATTGGGATCACTGTTGTGCATTGGGAGAGGCCTATGTCCATCAGTAGACTGACGTCATCACATCATTATCACACCATCATTGTCTGTAGGTACAGTAGGTATCTTGGTTTGCTGGTATGCTATCTCAAATCTCATCCGTTTTAGTAACGTCTCTTCTACCATGTTCATAGTTATAATTAACAGAGCGATGCTGCAGTCCGCCATAATTTACTTGGCTAGCCCCAAATGATAATTGCGTCAAAGCAAATTATCCTCAATGATTGCGTCACCTGCTCCTGCTTCAAATAATGGTTTTTAGACTCCCTTTAACTACCTTCACATCGTACCGTCAGAACTTTGTTGTATAATATAGAAATCTTGTCCAGTCTTCAGTTACTTTACTTATATAAATAACTAGCTCACCCGGCGAATGTCGTAACGCCTTACAGTTTTTTTTCGTCAGCTTTTCCATTTTTTTTTATTATTTATTCTACTATTCGGAGCGGAGAAAAATCCAACAAATTATAAACCATTAAAATCAGTCCAGCCGTTCTCGAGTTATAAGTGTTGTAACAACCACTGATCAAATAAACTAACAAACACGACTTTGTTTTATAAATAGATTACGAACACATCTCTTCTTCTTCTTCTTCTCTTTTTGTTTGGCGACGAACGTGTGTTTTTCACCACCAATTTTGCACATCAAAATAATGTTTGACACTACATGACAATGACATGACAACCGTCTTTAAAATATTTTTTTTTTAGTTCTTCATTTATAGCACTAAGGAGTGTTGATATCAACTTCGAAGCAAATCACCCCCAAAATAACTTTCTACCCCTTTTTAACCCCGCTAGGAGATGCATTTCAATAAAATACAAAAAATATCTTCCATCAATTCAGTTAAAGAATGTTTATGCAAAATTTGAAGTAGATTGAACCATGGAATCACGTTGTCCCATACAAACTTGGCCCCTCGGTTACACCCACTTTGGGGTTGAATTTCGAAAAATCCTTTCTTATCGGATGCCTACGTCATACAAAAAATACACACTCCAAGTTTCAGGTCTTTACGATCAGCGGTTTAGGCTGTGCGTTGATCCGTCAGGCAGTCATTCAGGACAAAGCATTTAAATGTAAAGATTATGACTGAAACAATATATTATATATAAATATTTGTAATGTGTTAGCCAAGACCTTTCTTTTGATACCAAACACGTGATGATTATCACAATTTTAGTTTTTTTTTGTTAAAAACTGACGTTTAAATTCCGTCTGAGACAATTTTGATAAAATTTATACAGCCTATTTTACCCGGGCCATTGTTACGAATCTATTGACATCCCGTTCATTAAAATTGGTTCAGTAGTTTAGGCGCTACGGTGGAACATACAAACATACATACATACATACATACATAGACTGCCAAAATCATTACCCTTCCTTTTGGCTTCGCCGTAGTCGGGTAAAAAGGTATGCGTGATAAACTGTAAACAGTGTAGTCCGATTTTGATCGTCGGTGCGAATGAACACATTTTAACTCTCAATGGCTGGCACCGATTCCAAAAAGAGCTGGTGAGGTATACTTACATTAGTTAAGGAACTTAGTTATTAAGGTCAAATGAAAAAAAAGTTTATTTAGATTTGCTTTTCAGTTTTTCGGCGGTTTAATTTTTTTGTTAAAAAGATTTTTTACTCCAAGAGTTTAAAATAATAAAAAAAACGTTTTTAAAATATATAAAAAAGTTTTCTTCCACATATTTTTGTTTTTACATATTATTATCCTTTTTTTTTCAGTTGTGCTTTTGTTGTTTTGTGATTTTAAATGTGAGCAGCTGATGAAGTTGCTTAGAAGAGTCTTACACCCGTATTGTTGACGACCTCCGTAGCCGAGAGGCGAGCACGCCGGACTATATAAGGCGCCGCCATCTCTGAGGTTCCGGGTTCGATCCCCGGTCGGGTCAATGTAGAAAACGAACTTTTCTATATTGTCTCGGGTCTGGGTGTTGTGGTACCGTCGTTGTTTCTGATTTCTGTAACACAAGTGCTTCAGCAACTTACCTAAGGATCAGAGCAATGTATGTGATGTTGTCCAATATTAAAAAAAAAAACATTTTTTTTTAATTTTTATAGACAAGTAAAAGTAATTTTACTTAAGTGATTACTTAAGCAACAAAGTTCTTTAAGTGAAGTAGGCAATTTTCAGAAGTAAGAACTGTCATCCGTTGGAATTCTTAGCCAAGTAATAGACGCCATTTTTTAGGGTTTCGTCGTCCTGACAAGGAACCCTTATAGTTTCATCATGTCCGTCTGTGTGTCTGTCCGTCCGAGGTTTTGCTTGGAGATAGTTGAAGTTAGTTTATTAATCACGCCGACAGTGGTAGAATGAAATCCCCCCCCCCCCTTCCCCTCTAAAAGCTAAACTATTGGCTTGAAAAAATTCATGATAAGAGTAATAGTCGATCAACTTAGTCGTTTTAAAAATTCCTTAGGGGAAAACACTAATAGTGAACTTAAATGAAGGGATTACTGAAATATATTCTGGTAGCGACGGACACTTACGGAACCCTATACTGCGCGTGGCACGACACGCACTTGGCCGGTTCTTACTTGAGCATTGAGTACATGCTTAGAACAAGTGACGTAAATAACAAGACAATTCTTTGTATACTAAATTGTTGCTTAGCAACAAGTAATTGCCGTGACGTGTCGTGTGGTGCCGGCACGTTAAAAGAATTGCACCACCCCTTCGCTTCCTATGGGTGTCGTAAGAGGCGACTACAGGAGAACCGCCACAAGAAGACGGGCAGCAGCGTCTCCTCTCAAACTGCGAACCATTGGCCAAACTGCGATCGCCAACCCGCCTGCCAAGCGTGGCGATTATGGCAAAATCCTCCTTTTGGAGCGGCCTGTGTCCAGCAGTGGACTGATATACTCGTAGGCTGGTGATGATGAATAATTCCTTATGGAAAAAGGATACTACAAAGTTGAAGATTACTTGAACGACAAGAGTGCATGGACTTAATAGCCTGCCTAGCTCGCACTTACACTATCTTGTAATTGTATTTCCTGTAATAAAATCAGGCTGACAAAGGTGACTGAGTTTCTTGCGCCGTTTCTTCTCATCACCAGCCGATATGTTGTCCCGAAGCGGTGGTAGGGCTAAGTTATATGTTGGGACGTGTATAAGTGCCCGGAAGAGGGCCTATATACAGAATAAAGAATTTCATTTCATTTCAAGTCATTACTTCTTAAAAGACACGGGTGTTAATCTCATGAATAACCTATAAGTGTTTTTTCTTTGCAGATTGGCTTGTAACGCTTGTGAAGAGTGGTTCATTAGTTTAGAAGAAGCGCAGGCGCATCATAGACGCCACAGCGTGCGCCGCAAGCCGTACCGCTGCCGCCGCTGCGGGGCCCAGCGGGACACGCTGCAGCTGTATACAGAGTGAGTTATATATGTGTGTATACAGGGTGTAACAGTAGGCGCCGCAAGCCGTACCGCTGCGGGGCCCAGCGGGACACGCTGCAGCTGTATACAGAGTGAGTTATGTATGTGTGTATACAGGGTGTAACAGTAGGCGCCGCAAGCCTTACCGCTGCCGCCGCTGCGGGGCCCAGCGGGACACGCTGCAGCTGTATACAGAGTGAGTTATATATGTGTGTATACAGGGTGTAACAGTAGGCGCCGCAAGCCGTACCGCTGCGGGGCCCAGCGGGACACGCTGCAGCTGTATACAGAGTGAGTTATGTATGTGTGTATACAGGGTGTAACAGTAGGCGCCGCAAGCCTTACCGCTGCCGCCGCTGCGGGGCCCAGCGGGACACGCTGCAGCTGTATACAGAGTGAGTTATATATGTGTGTATACAGGGTGTAACAGTAGGCGCCGCAAGCCGTACCGCTGCGGGGCCCAGCGGGACACGCTGCAACTGTATACAGAGTGAGTTATATATGAGTGATACAGGGTGTAACAGTAGGCGCCGCAAGCCGTACCGCTGCCGCCGCTGCGGGGCCCAGCGGGACACGCTGCAGCTGTATACAGAGTGAGTTATATATGTGTGTATACAGGGTGTAACAGTAGGCGCCGCAAGCCGTACCGCTGCCGCCGCTGCGGGGCCCAGCGGGACACGCTGCAGCTGTATACAGAGTGAGTTATATATGTGTGTATACAGGGTGTAACAGTAGGCGCCGCAAGCCGTACCGCTGCGGGGCCCAGCGGGACACGCTGCAACTGTATACAGAGTGAGTTATATATGAGTGATACAGGGTGTAACAGTAGGCGCCGCAAGCCGTACCGCTGCCGCCGCTGCGGGGCCCAGCGGGACACGCTGCAGCTGTATACAGAGTGAGTTATATATGTGTGTATACAGGGTGTAACAGTAGGCGCCGCAAGCCGTACCGCTGCGGGGCCCAGCGGGACACGCTGCAGCTGTATACAGAGTGAGTTATATATGTGTGTATACAGGGTGTAACAGTAGGCGCCGCAAGCCGTACCGCTGCGGGGCCCAGCGGGACACGCTGCAACTGTATACAGAGTGAGTTATATATGAGTGATACAGGGTGTAACAGTAGGCGCCGCAAGCCGTACCGCTGCCGCCGCTGCGGGGCCCAGCGGGACACGCTGCAGCTGTATACAGAGTGAGTTATATATGTGTGTATACAGGGTGTAACAGTAGGCGCCGCAAGCCGTACCGCTGCCGCCGCTGCGGGGCCCAGCGGGACACGCTGCAGCTGTATACAGAGTGAGTTATATATGTGTGTATACAGGGTGTAACAGTAGGCGCCGCAAGCCGTACCGCTGCGGGGCCCAGCGGGACACGCTGCAACTGTATACAGAGTGAGTTATATATGAGTGATACAGGGTGTAACAGTAGGCGCCGCAAGCCGTACCGCTGCCGCCGCTGCGGGGCCCAGCGGGACACGCTGCAGCTGTATACAGAGTGAGTTATATATGTGTGTATACAGGGTGTAACAGTAGGCGCCGCAAGCCGTACCGCTGCGGGGCCCAGCGGGACACGCTGCAGCTGTATACAGAGTGAGTTATATATGTGTGTATACAGGGTGTAACAGTAGGCGCCGCAAGCCGTACCGCTGCGGGGCCCAGCGGGACACGCTGCAACTGTATACAGAGTGAGTTATATATGAGTGATACAGGGTGTAACAGTAGGCGCCGCAAGCCGTACCGCTGCCGCCGCTGCGGGGCCCAGCGGGACACGCTGCAGCTGTATACAGAGTGAGTTATATATGTGTGTATACAGGGTGTAACAGTAGGCGCCGCAAGCCGTACCGCTGCGGGGCCCAGCGGGACACGCTGCAGCTGTATACAGAGTGAGTTATATATGTGTGTATACAGGGTGTAACAGTAGGCGCCGCAAGCCGTACCGCTGCGGGGCCCAGCGGGACACGCTGCAGCTGTATACAGAGTGAGTTATATATGTGTGTATACAGGGTGTAACAGTAGGCGCCGCAAGCCGTACCGCTGCGGGGCCCAGCGGGACACGCTGCAGCTGTATACAGAGTGAGTTATATATGTGTGTATACAGGGTGTAACAGTAGGCGCCGCAAGCCGTACCGCTGCGGGGCCCAGCGGGACACGCTGCAGCTGTATACAGAGTGAGTTATATATGTGTGTATACAGGGTGTAACATTAGGCGCCGCAAGCCGTACCGCTGCGGGGCCCAGCGGGACACGCTGCAGCTGTATACAGAGTGAGTTATATATGTGTGTATACAGGGTGTAACAGTAGGCGCCGCAAGCCGTACCGCTGCGGGGCCCAGCGGGACACGCTGCAGCTGTATACAGAGTGAGTTATATATGTGTGTATACAGGGTGTAACAGTAGGCGCTGGAAGCCGTACCGCTGCCGCCGCTGCGGGGCCCAGCGGGACACGCTGCAGCTGTATACAGAGTGAGTTATATATGTGGTATACAGGGTGTAACAGTAGGCGCCGCAAGCCGTACGTATTCGCATGGCTAACTCGCACCCAGTAGTAGCGTTTCCACAGTAGGAAGGTTGAAAACGTATTTAAAGCGCTCACGGCCTAACTGTATTTATCAGTTTTTTTACTGTATACAGGGTTACTTTGCAAGGTAGTGCCGAATTTTAAAATAAGATCTAGAAGTGCACTGCTTAAGGTCCTTGTTAGCAATTTAAACCCCTGGTTTGCGCGGGCGCTCCTGCTTTTAGAAATGTATCTTACATCGAAAAGGCTAAGGTTTGTTTTCGCGCGCCATTGTGACTATTATTGCATTGAACTTTGCAGATCTAGGTTGCACAGCGATAGTGCGTGCGTATTTTTTATAATTGAGACAAGATTATCTACGCTGTCCATCTTTTAACAACGGATACTAATAATTAAAAACAATAAAAATTAAGTTTGTTTTTTACGAAGATCGATTTAGTTACTGATTCTGAGTGGTCCCTCGAAAATTGGCACCACTTTGAAATGTAACCCAGTATAACGTAGCAACGGTTGTCAACAGTCACATCGACAACGGCGAGTGTATCCCGTGGGAGGGCGCGCCGGACGCGCAGTGCCCCGCGTGCTGCGAGCTGTTCCCCGCCCGCACGCCGCACGCCTGCGCCGCCGCGCGCCCGCCCGGTGAGCAGCTCTACAGCATACACGAGCTACAAGGTGTACACAAGTTACACAGTACACAAGCTACATGCTGTACACAAGTTACACAGTAAACAAGCTACATGCTGTACACAAGCTACACAGTACACAAGCTACATGGTGTACACAAGTTACACAGTAAACAAGCTACATGCTGTACACAAGCTACACAGTACACAAGCTACATGCTGTACACAAGTTACACAGTAAACAAGCTACATGGTGTACACAAGCTACACAGTACACAAGCTACATGGTGTACACAAGTTACACAGTAAACAAGCTACATGCTGTACACAAGCTACACAGTACACAAGCTACATGCTGTACACAAGTTACACAGTAAACAAGCTACATGGTGTACACAAGCTACACAGTACACAAGCTACATGGTGTACACAAGTTACACAGTAAACAAGCTACATGCTGTACACAAGTTACACAGTACACAAGCTACATGGTGTACACAAGCTACACAGTACACAAGCTACATGGTGTACACAAGCTACACAGTACACAAGCTACATGGTGTACACAAGTTACACAGTACACAAGCTACATGCTGTACACAAGCTACACAGTACACAAGCTACAAGGTGTACACAAGCTACACAGTACACAAGCTACAAGGTGTACACAAGCTACACAGTACACAAGCTACAAGGTGTACACAAGTTACACAGTACACAAGCTACAAGGTGTACACAAGTTACACAGTACACAAGCTACATGGTGTACACAAGTTACACAGTACACAAGCTACAAGGTGTACACAAGCTACACAGTACACAAGCTACAAGGTGTACACAAGTTACACAGTACACAAGCTACAAGGTGTACACAAGTTACACAGTACACAAGCTACATGGTGTACACAAGTTACACAGTACACAAGCTACAAGGTGTACACAAGTTACACAGTACACAAGCTACAAGGTGTACACAAGTTACACAGTACACAAGCTAAATAGTGTACACAAGTTACACAGTACACAAGCTACATGGTGTACACAAGTTACACAATACACAAGCTACATGGTGTACACAAGCTACACAGTACACAAGCTACAAGGTGTACACAAGCTACACAGTACACAAGCTACAAGGTGTACACAAGCTACACAGTACACAAGCTACAAGGTGTACACAAGCTACACAGTACACAAGCTACATGGTGTACACAAGCTACACAGTACACAAGCTACAAGGTGTACACAAGCTACACAGTACACAAGCTACATGGTGTACACAAGCTACACAGTACACAAGCTACAAGGTGTACACAAGCTACACAGTACACAAGCTACATGGTGTACACAAGCTACACAGTACACAAGCTACATGGTGTACACAAGCTACACAGTACACAAGCTACAAGGTGTACACAATCTACACAGTACACAAGCTACATGGTGTACACAACCTACACAGTACACAAGCTACATGGTGTACACAAGCTACACAGTACACAAGCTACATGGTGTACACAAGTTACACAATACACAAGCTACATGGTGTACACAAGCTACACAGTACACAAGCTACAAGGTGTACACAAGCTACACAAGCTACAAGGTGTAAGCTACAATCTACACAGTACAAAAAAACAGTACACATTACACAAGCTACGCAGTACATAACAACGGTACACAAGCTACACAGAACGCAAGCTACACAGCACACAAGCAACACAGAACGCAAGCTACACAGTAAACAAGATTCACATTAAAAAGCAACAGTACATAAGCTACACAGCACACAAGCTACACTGTACACAAGCTACACAGTAAACAAACTACACAGTATACAAACTACATGGTGTTCACAAGCTACACAGTACACTACAACAGTACACAAGCTACTTGCTGTACATAAGCTACACAATAGGTACACAACCTCACACTACCCAATCTACAGAGTACACAAGAACAATACACAAGCTACACAGTACACAAGCTACATGGTGTACACAAGCTACACAGTACACAAGCTACAAGGTGTACACAAGTTACACAATACACAAGCTACATGGTGTACACAAGCTACACAGTACACAAGCTACAAGGTGTACACAAGCTACACAGTACACAAGCTACAAGGTGTACACAAGCTACACAAGCTACAAGGTGTAAGCTACAATCTACACAGTACACAAAAACAGTACACATTACACAAGCTACGCAGTACATAACAACGGTACACAAGCTACACAGAACGCAAGCTACACAGTACACAAGCAACACACAACGCAAGCTACACAGTAAACAAGCTTCACATTAAAAAGCAACAGTACATAAGCTACACAGTACACAAGCTACACTGTATACAAACTACACAGTATACAAACTACATGGTGTACACAAGCTACACAGTACACCGACTATACAGTACACAACAACAGTCCACAAGCTAATTACATTTGCTACAGCCGGAGGATCCAAAAGAAAAGCAATTTTCTTAATTTTAATTTAGTTATAAGTATTTTCTACAAACTAACTACATTCTAACTATAATAGGTGATACCGCCTCGATGTGTGAGACGAATATGTCTAAAGTTAATAATTAACACATGTGGAAATGTCGGATTGTCGTAGGGCTGCACGTACTGCTGAACCGTGACTCGTGACGCTGCGCGGTGCGAGTGCAATGTAGGTTTTGGGTCAACGCCGATGCAGCGATTCTCATAGATTAGGCGTACGTAACAAGCTACACAGTACACTACAACAGTACACAAGCTACTTGCTGTACATAAGCTACACAGTAGGTACACAACCTCACAGTACCCAATCTACAGAGTACACAAGAACAATACACAAGCTACACAGTACACAACAACAGTACACAAGCTACGCGGTGTACACAAGCTGTATGTATTTTCATCATCATCATTTCAGCCACAGGGACGTCTACTGCTGAACATAGGCTCACAAAGTCACTTCCAGATAATTTTTAGTTGAATAAAATTCGTCTGGTTTTCAGGCAAGTGCAGCAAGTGTCGAAGAACGTACAGTCTGCTCAAGAACCTTAAGAAACACGAAGCCACCTGCACACACAAAAAGAAAGGTAACACACACACAAACATACTTTTATTTTACTTTAGTGCTCGTAGCTCAGTAGCGGCAGCGCTTTGGTATCGATTACTAAAGTCAAGCAACCAAGGCCGTGGTTGTGAGTGGATGGGTGACAATCCTGACCATATTTAGTGACATTTATCACGAGCATCTCTGTGCTTTGGAAGGCATGTTAAAAGTTGGTCCCGGCTGATATCGCTCGATATTAGTCATGAAGTTTAATCAGAGACCTGGACCCTCCTGTAGACTCAATGGAAGTATATTTCGATTCTTTTAAAACCCGGATGTTGTTATTCACTTAAATTAAAATTGTTTGACTTCAATAATATGTGACACAATTTTATTATTGCTAATATATTTTGCATGCCATGTTATGGTAAATTGTGTGATCTGAAATCTATATCTATACAATATAATATTATAAAGAGGAAAGATTTGTACCTATTTTTGTATGTTTGTAATGAATAGGCTCAAAAAGTACTGGGCCGATTTAAAAAATTCGTTCACCAATAGAATGCTACATTCTTCCAATTTGACATAGGCTACATTTCATTTTGAAAAAAATTAGGGATCCTTGGTAAAATTTGAACAATGTAACCGAAGTTGTAGAAAAATGAGTCTTAAAATGTCTTTCGTCGAATGCGCTGCCGAAACTATTAGCGATAATTGTCTACCCCGTGCGAAGCCGGGACGGGCTGCTAGTACTATATAAATTAAAACATCTTTGTACCATTGTAAATTTTTGTTTTAAGCAATTCCATGCAAGGTTTTATTAAAGATAAATAACACTTGAAAACACTTTATCTCTGTACTACATTTAAGCGAAATAAAATATTCTGATTCTGACCTTAAGCCTGCAGTCCTGGCTTTGTCAATAGGCCGTATAGTCCGCGGCCTAGGGGCGGCAGCTTCCTAAGGGGCGGCAGATTTCAGATAACGCTCAGTAGGGGAGGGGGGCGGCAAAAATTGAATAGCCTGCTGGTGGCCTTTTATTGGTCGCCATCCCGAATGCGGGAAGCCCCCGTACGCATTGAATCGCCCGAGTTATCGACCGATAGATATCATTGGTCTTTAGTCCCTAACGACCGACTTCTCGACCAATGAAAATGCGCCTTTAGGCTGTGAGTATCCCTATTGAAAAGTCATTCCATCTTCTAGGCGACGTAATCGTGGATCCAAGCGTTCAAGCGCGCATCCGACCGCTGCAAGTGCGTGTGTCGCGCTGCGACGCGCTGCTCACGCGCGTCGCGCAGGAACACTACGACGTGTCGCGCATCGCGCAGGTCTGTACATCTATCATCATCATCATTTCAGCCGTAAGACATCCCCTGCTGAACATACCCCCAGTGACTTCCATATTGTCCGGTTGCGCACGGCCTGCATCCAGCGGCTTCCTGCAACCTTTACCAGGTCATCTGTCCACCTTGTGGGTGTGAGTCCGCTGCGCTTGCCGGTACGGCCTCCATTCCAGAACCTTTCTGCCCCATCGGCCGTCAGTTCTACGTGCTATGTGACCGCCCACTGCCACTAGCTTGCTAATCCGTCGGGCTATATCTTGGGTCGCCTGATTTGATCTCGCAAAGAAACACGATCATATACTAACACTATATACACGGGTATTTATGCAACACATACTATATTAAAACGTCGGGGACGTAATAAAAAGAGGTATGCTACATACGCATACCTGTTTTAAAATGTTACTCCGATCATAAACCTCTCCTCCTCTCATTTGGTATGGGAATGGAAAGGTATGTTGATCCGTTGAAAAAAGGTGTTTTAATTGGCTATCGAAAAGATCTCCTTAAGGACTTTGCACCTTAACCTTGCATAACGCATACACATGCAGACAATATACAGGATGTACAAAATAATGGCACACTCCTTAAAACCACGTGATCAGCTGGTCATATACAACAACTTTTCCTATCGGAGCAACATCGAAATCCAGATTTTTTTAGCTGCTCCATACAAAAACTTACTCGCATACCTCGATAATGTATGGAGCATCTGAAAATAAAATCACGATTTCGATGTTGCTCCCATAAGAAAACTTATTGTATAAGACTAGCTGATTGCGTGGTTTTCAGGAGTGTCCCATTCTTTTGTACACCATGTATATTTGAAATTAGTTAATATCTAACAATATATATTTGGTCCTTTCAGAATTATGGCCTGGACAGGAGCTGTGTGTACCCATACATATCATCGTACGCCGTCAAGAGCGAACTGCCACAAGACAGTATGGTCAACATTAAAGCAGAAATCGACGATGACGAGGAACAAGACTTCGTACATTGGGACAGTGATACAGAATCCGAGGAAGAAGCTGCCAAAACAGTGGACACTCTCTCAACCCTAACACTGAAGAAGATATTCTCCAAGAGATGCATAGGAAAAGTCCCGAGGAAACGAAGAAAATTGAAACTAGAGAAAAACGTTTTCGATTCTCTTTTAAACGCAAGTGAATTCGAAACTAGCATGAGTAGAGATATCAACAATATCATCGATAATCTTGGTAATGACGAAGACAGTTGGAGTAAAAATATCAAAGACAAAAACGATGACAATGATAACGGTTCGGACGAGGAATCATTACTAACCAATTATGTATTGTTTGATAATCCTATTATAACGAATAATGACAACAAACTTAATGTTGAAAATTCTAATGGTAGCCAGTCAATTGTAGGCACGAGTGCAGACAGAGGTAATAATGAAAATATTACCAATGATAAAAGTGTAATCAGTACTTATGACAACGATAAAATGTTAGATAAAGATATGACCGAAAGCGATAAGGAAACAAGTGGTGTAAGTGAAGAAACTGGTAAAGAAACGGAAGATTTAGGTAAAGAATCTGATAAAGAAGCGAGAAGTGTAGTCGAAAAATCTGAGATAGGAAACGCTCAAGAAATATCTAGAGTTAGCAATGAAAATAATGTTGAATCTGGAGAAACTGGTGATAGCAATCTAAATAGTAATGATAATGACACAAGAACAGTAACTAATAATGAAGATGAAACTAATGAAAAAGAAGGCTTCGGGAATCCAAATGATGAAGTTAGATTAGAAACGAAAGAAGACCAGAGCAGTGAAAATAGTGCGGGTGTTAATATTGATAATAAACAAGAAAGTACAAATAATGATAGGAAAAATTCAATAACTGACGAGACAAAAATGGACTGTTCCAATGATATAAGTGAAAATTTTAGCTCAGAAAATACAAGTAATGATGTAAATATTGATACTGATACTGTAAATGCCCATAATGATAATACAGTAGATAATAAGGAAATCGTCTCAAGTAATCATAGTGAAAATGCTAATAATGGCACTGAAAATACAAAAGTGAACACTTATACACCAAATAATTGTGACGAGATGGCTCATAATTCAAGTTCAGAGAATATTTCCAATGGCGAAGTTGAAGAAAAGTCGAGTAAGCTAAGTTATGGTGACATGAATGACATTAGTGACACTGAGATTGATGACAAGAAACTTATGGATGCGTTGAACGAACACATTGGAGAGAATGATAAAATTAATGAAGAAATTAACGGTGGTTTCGCTACTAATCATACTGAAGATAAAAATCAAGAAGCAGAAGTGTCTAAAGAACAAAATGGTGCTCAAACTGAGAACACAACAGATATAAGTCATAAAACCAGTACAAATGATCACGAAAATGCAATCGACGATTTGATTGCTGAAAATAATGATACTACTACCAAAAATAATGACACATTTAGTAATTTTCCAGTTTCTGAAACTAATAATTTTTCTGAAAGCGAAAACAGATTAAATAACAGTGAAGCTGATAAGATTTCTTTAGAAGATCTCTTGCCTCCTAAATGTGACAGCAAATCTATGGATTTAGACAGCATATCTGATGAGGATTTTGATTTTGACGCTTGCTGATTATATAGGGTGTTTATACAATTGGTGCGTCACGGCCCAAATAGGGCCCCAAGTTTGCTTATTTAAAAGTGGTATAATTGAATATCAATTGGATATAATTGTAATTGCTCGACACATTTGGTATTCTGCTACTAATTTAAGCCTTAAATTAGTAGCTACAGTTAGTAGTAGTAAGTAATTACAGACTTAAATTTAAGACTTAAATTAGTAGTAGTAAGTTATTTCGTACTAAATTAGTAATAGCAGAATAGCAAATGTGTTAAACAATTACGATGAGATCCAATTGATATTGAATTTAGCCACTTATAAATTAGCAGAATCGGGGTCCAGGAAATTTGTACTATTTGACATATAGATGTCAAATGAAATGAAGGAATGTCAAACTTACTAACAAAGGAATAGGCGTATTGCTTGTACTCTAAAGTAAATATAAGTATCAAAGTCACACATACATTTCCTTGAAGTCTGTTTTTAAATTGTATCCAATCTATTTTCTATTTTAAATCCTGCGTGGGTTTCTTTATTTTGTTTCTTTTTTGACGTTAAACGTCTTTGAATAAGACTATTTTATTTTTCTCTTTATAAATATATGATTTCTTTGTAGTGTATATTTGTTCATACTAAACTCTGATCTTTGAGCTTCTTTTATCGTACTGACATTCTCAATTCAAGTGCTAAAGCATGCCATTAATAAGTAATTCCTACGCTATGTTTTAAGAAGTATTTAATTGCTATAGTCTCATAATTTAAAACTCAATGAAACGGGAATTAACGCGATCATAATTTAGGTATAAAATGTTACCTCTTTTGCCTGACGTTTCGATCATCGCTGTTCCAGTCAGCCTGTGACAACGGTCGGTGTAACCCGATCGAAACGTCAGGCAAAAGAGGTAACATTTTATACCTAAATTATGATCGCGTTAATTCCCGTTTCAATGAGTTTTAAATGCTATAGTCTCTTCAAGCTAGCATGATTTCTGTGACAGTTCACTGTTGCCATACGATGGTCGATTCTCTAACAAATCGCAAGTAAACTCATATCACCAAAAAGCGATACAAACATAACTATAACCTCTATTTAGCTGTTAAGTGGGTTCAAATTCGTATAGGGATGTTGACCCCATTCATAAATAATTCTAAGGCATTATTTATTAAAACAGACACTTTATTTTAGGCCTAATAACTCAGTACAGTTTCATTTAGGAGACAAACTGATTTTTGATAGCTTTAAAATCGTAAAAAAGTAAGGCAGTTGAATTTATCGGATAGTGACGTCATAATCCGATATTGCCATACAAATTATAAGGAAGATATCCGTTTTAACAGCTCATAAAAAGTATGTCAATTGATTGGTGGTGTCAACTAGCCTATTGACTTCAGGGCTGTGGACACTAATCATAAATAATTCTAAGACATCATTTAATAAATCTGACACCTTAATTTAGGCCCGATAACCCGGTACATTGTCATTTATTCGAAGAATCAGATTTTTGTTTGCTTCAAAACCAATAAAAAGTTAGGTAGTTGAGCCCGGTAAACAATGACGTCAAGCTTGCTATCGCCATACAAATTATAAGGCAGAGGTCCGTTTTGACAGCACATAAAAAGTATATAAATTTTTGTTTTAGCAATTACCATGCTAGTTTTATCTAAGATATTTAACACTTGAAAAAAAATCGTCCGCCTCAGGTGGGATCCGAACCCACGTCCATCGCATACCGGGCGAGTGCTTTGACCACTAAGCTACCGAGACGTTAGTCAACTCGACGACTTTTTTCAAGTATTAAAAAATCTTACATAAGTGTCAACTAGCCTTTTACTAACTTCAGTGTTAAAATGACAGCGCGTGTCATCGAAGCAGTACAAACATAGACTCTATTTTGTTAATGAGTTGGTTCACTTTATTTAATCCTCGTTAAGTGAAATGATCGCGGTTTTGTTTAGAGCATCGACAAATAACGTTTTTGTATCCAAAACTGTCAAATTTCTTCAACCGATTTTCAACTTAATAATCGAGCAATAGAGTTTATTATTCATTGGGGAAATTCGACAGTCTGCGGCAACTTTGATGTGCGTCGACGTACTATCGCGGTCTCCGTCGCCTTACCGCTTTGTAGAAATATTCCTGTGTAAGCGCATCGCGCCGGACACGCCCCAACCCGCCCTGATTGGTTATGAATGTTACTACGTTTTACTACAACCAATTAGATACATAGAAGCTTGCTTGCTTGTGCCTAAACACCTATTGTCTTGATTGAACCCGAAACATAAATGAACGTAGGGCGTGGCTTGAAGTGAGTGGCAATGAGGTGCTTGCAAGCTATTTTAGCTTTAAGACTGGTCAGGCGTCGGAGACCGCGATAGTACCTATCTATGAGGGTGACATCTGTCAGTTAAAATATTCGCGCAGACAATTTTATATCATGTAGGTACTTCAATTTGAAATCCTGTATGTAGTTCTAAGTGTTTGTTATTAATGGATATTTAATTATGTATATTTTTGTGTAAATGATACGAGATTGTGTAAGAAATATGGAGAATTTGATTATTTAGTTTTGTATTTAAACAATTATGAGTAAATTAGTTTAATGTAACAAATTAAAGTTACTGAAGCGTAGTAAGTGTAGTGTTATACTGGACTGTTTTTAATAAACTAGAAAACGAATTTAATTGTCTTAGTTTCAACAACTTTTTTTCAAAAAACCGGCCAAGTGTGAGTCGGACTCGTGCACGAAGGGTTCCGTACTATTATCTATAAAAACGGCCAAAAAAAATCACGTTTGTTGTATGGAAGCCCCCTTATATATTTATTGTACTTATTCTGTTTTTTAGTATTTGTTGTTATAGCGGCAACAGAAATACATCATCTGTGATTTCAACTCTCTAACTGTCACGGTTCATGAGATACAGCCTGGTGACAGACGGACAGCGGAGCCTTAGTAATAGGGTCCCGTTTTACCCTTTGGGCACGGAACCCTTAAAACACCCGTACTGAAATGACCGGCCAGCTGTAATATTTGTAAGAAGAGTTTTTTTAAGGTTTTGATAATGGTAGGTTTTTATATCGTATTCGTGCACCATAGTCGATATGATAAGGGATTTATTAGTAAGCCATTTATTCTAAATTGTTAATTACTGATATTACGATACGATTTTAACTTATATAAGGTGTAAACTTATCAGTTAACTCGTTTCTAGGGAACGATTCTACTGCTTAAATAGAACATTTGTTTCTATGGGACCAACTTCAAAATAGCAAAACAAAAAACCATTTCCCCATACAAAACGGCAGACCAACTGATATCAGTTTGTATAAAGATATGAATTTTTTTTTACGATTTCGAAGTTGGTCTCATACAAAAAGTTGTTTTATTTGAGCAGTAGAACCACCTCCTAGAAAAGAGTTAACTGATAAGTTTACACCTTATATAAGGTGTAAGTGAATTAGTGTCAGATATTTTTAGGAGTAACTTAGACTATCACATGCATCACATATAAGATAAATTTAAAATTATAGAACAAACTTTAATTCACGCACCAAGTAATATGATATTATGATGAACAGTGTGATATGATTATTTGAATGCATTAATGTAATTCTGGAAAGGTTATGAATCGGTTAGCGTTGTGTGAGTAGTCTACTTGTGGTGTTTGGGTTCATGTTCAGGATGATGTAGATTCTTTATTTTAAAACTATTTATTTTTTCGATATTTTTAAGATTGTTCTTTAATTTTAAATTTATCTTATATGTGATCCATGTGATAGTCTAAGTTACTCCTAAAAATATCTGACACTAATTCACTTACACCTTATATAGTACTGTAATGCTGGGGCGTCACCTGCGTCTAATGGCATTAAAAAGTACGCTAATTCATATTAATATCGTACTTTTTAATGGCATTAAACGCAGGTGAAGCCAGGGTAAGGGTGCTTTTAAATTGTTGGCGTGAAAAAGTGACACTAGCGCCAAAACAAAAGTTCCGATTTGCGCCACCGTAGCGCCACTGTGCTCTGTACTGTAACTACGCGTTTATGAAAGTTTATTTAGTAAAACTATTGTACAAATAAAATAAAAACATACAAAAGGTTTTCTTTATGTCTCGTGGTATTTTCTGAGTCGTTTTTTAGGTTCAACAGAGAAGATAAAAGTGGTGCAACTGTGACACGACTAGAGTTTTACATGTCACCAATTTGAAGGCGCTTTGGTGTAAAAAAATAACTGTTAAATCCAAAGGAGTGATTCTATTACTAAAATATACAGGGTGTAAAAAAGAATGGGACACTCCTTAAAACCACGCGATCAGCTGGTCATATACAACGACTTTTCCTATGGGAGCAACATCGAAATCGTGATTTTATTTTCAGATGCTCCATACATTATCATCGAGGTATGCGAGTAAGTTTGTATGGAGAAGCTGAAAAAAAAAGTTGTTGTGTATGACCAGCTGATCCCGTGGTTTTAAGGAGTGTCCCATTCTCTTGTACACCCTGTATGCATTTTTTTTCTGTGGCACCGACATCTAAATGGATTCGGTGGAGGGTACAGTACGTGGCACTGATGTTGAGCGCTAGGGCGAAGAGTGGGGATCGCTTTGCGCATCTTACGAGACGATCATCGTATCAGAGACGCGTGTGCGCGGAGCTAACAACCAATCCCGGCCGGCGGTGCAGGCGCGGCGCGCGACTAGCCAATCACGTAACCGTAATGGTCTCCTGCGCATCTTTCCCCCGGCGCTCAACATCATTGTGTTCTAATGTTTGGTAAAGTGTTGACGTGTGACGAAGAGTGACTTGTCTATTAGACAACTTGCTTTAGACCCGATGGCGTCTTGAAACCTGTTTCTACGGGAAGAGTAGCCTTTATGGAATCCAGGAAGATTAATAAAATAGTGAACACCCGTGTTTTATTGTTAATACTATATCAAATAATACTCTTTATTGGCCGAAATAAACCTCGCATAACACTAATGAGAGGTTTGGTTTCCATAAAAAAAACATCGAATGTCAAAAAAATACTTTATTTAACTTTCTTTATTGCCATTTCGATGTTGCAGTTTTGGTCTCATAGTAAAAGTTGTTTTATCGTCCCTTTTGGGAGATGTATTTTTAAAGCTCTCGAATTCGATTCGCATACGAAATTACAAGGATCGAATACGCACTTATAGAATCTTATGCAAATTCCTAGGATTTCGTATGCGAATTGGAATTCAAAAATACGCCTTCTCATTTTGTCTTCATCTTGTATTTGTCTATTGTTTGTTTTTTCTTTTAACAAAGTGTAACGTAACAGTTTGTCGTATAAAGTTAGTAACTTTTGATAATGTAGATTAAGTTTACGTCATGTAGCTATATATTTTTTATTGTAAATAGTAAATAAATTTAAAATAAATATGTTTCATTAGACTGACTTTTATTTTTTTCACGTGAATACTTACCATCCAACCACAGCTGGATAATATTTTATGTTTTCTATGTTTGAAACCCCTGGGCTATTTGGTTCTTACCCACGAACAGATTTACATTTGAAATATCAGTTTTTTTACGACGACCTCCGTACTCAGAGGCGAGTACGCCTGCGTGGCGTGGCCATCTCCGAGGTTCCCGGGTTCGATCCCCGGTCGGGTCAATGTAGGAAAATAACTTTTCTATATTGACTCGGGTCTGGGTGTTGTGGTACCGTCGTTGTTTTTGATTTCTATAACACAAATTGTTTCGCTACTTACCATAGGATCAGAGCAATGTATGTCATGTTGTGTCCAATATAAATTTGTTTTTAACTTTAGCGTAAATCACAATATTTATCTAGCCATAAACTAAGCTAAGCTTGTACAGTCAACCTAGCCAAAAAGTTGAAGATCATCCAACTGATTTTCAACTTTAAGTCTCACACATAGAGATCACTTTGAATTGAGAAAATTTGACGTTTTGTGGTAGGTTCAACCCTAAAGCCTATTTTATCTTATCCACTATGTTCGCGAGTGTACGTTCGCGCAGCAAAAAGTATCGCCTTTTCAAGGATTGGATGATGCAGATATTTAGTGCCCTATATCGTGTAAATGTGCCCGAAATTTTATATTTGTGCCTCCAACAGCTTCAGATTAATTTAAGAAAAACGGATTCTGTTGCACGAACATTCGCCCAGCAAATTTTTTTTTAATTGATGGGCCTAGCTGTATATTAAATATGCAAAAAATCATGTATGTATACCCATTACTTTAGACAATAACGATTAAAAACCATTCGAAATATTTTTGGTAGATTATCCGACCAAATTGTAGTGAACATTAAAAAGCGGCCGCACGATACATCAAACTATCCTTCCGCACTTGATGGCGTTGTAACGAAATTTAAATAGTACAGTTGCGTACAGAATTGTTAAGTTGGAAAATAGTTTATAGGTATTTGGGACATGAAATAAAATGTGAATTGTTTTTTTGTACCTAATAATACACTAAAATTTGTAATTTATTATTTAAAATAAATTATATAATGAATGAATGAAATAAATAATAATAAAAAAAATATATATTGGACAACATCACAATCATTGCTCTGATCCTATGGTAAGTAGCTAAAGCACTTGTGTTATAGAAAAAGAAACAAAGACGTTACCACAACACCCAGACCCGAGACAATATAGAAAAGTTCGTTTCCTACATTGACCCGACCGGGGATCGAACCCGGAACCTCAGAGATGGCGACACCATATTAGTCCGGCGTGCTCGACTCTCGGCTACGGAGTTCGTCAAAAATTACCATTTATTTATACCTACGTAGCTTGATAGCTGATTAAGCTGTTTGAAGCGATAACGAAGTACAAAATTTCTTGTCCATTATCAATATTATCCATTTTTTGTTATGTTATATTTAGAACACTTTTTGTTGTGTTTAGGAATTAAGTTAAATTTGCCTTTTTTATTTATTTGTAATGTTAATTTTATTGTACACGTTTTAATCATCTAAAAGGTACAAATAGCACCTAACCATTATTCATTGTTTATTATTGTATACAAAAAATAAATCAATATAAAAATTACCAATATTGTTTTGTTATCTCCTTTTATCCAAATTGCTTGACTTACCAACTAAAAAAAAAACAAATATACTGTCAATGGCACATCAAGCTATCAAGCTTAATCAGCTATCAAGCTATGTAGTTAGGTATAGATTTATGGTGCAAAATCATTCATTATAATCTCAAAAGGTCGACAATTTATTTTTAATAATAAATTACAAATTATAGTGTATTATTATGTACAAAAAAAACAATTCACATTTTATTTCATGTCCCTAATATAAACTATTTTCCAACTTAATGATTCTGTACGCATCTGTACTATTTTTTCGTTACAACGCCATCAAGTGAGGAAGGATAGTTTAATGTATCGTGCGGCCGCTTTTTAATGTTCACTACAATTTGGTCGGATAATCTACCAAAAATATTTCGAATGGTTTTTTATTGTTATTGTCTAAAGTAATAGGTATACATACATGATTTTTTGCATACGTATTCTTAAAACAGCGCTCATATTATTGTAGAAGCATGTAATAAGCCAGCTCACAGGAAACTAGTGTTTTCGTATTCTAAGTAATTTCACTCA
Source organism: Anania fuscalis (assembly GCA_950371115.1). Classification (NCBI taxonomy): domain Eukaryota; kingdom Metazoa; phylum Arthropoda; class Insecta; order Lepidoptera; family Crambidae; genus Anania; species Anania fuscalis. The sequence continues at coordinate 1,368,221 of OX493354.1, forward strand.
AGATAACCTCAAAAAAAAAGACAAAATCGTTAAGAAATCGGAAATGATATGTAGTAGGCCCGCGAAACTTTACAGGATCATGTAAATATACAATGGCTACCAGTCGGCACTAACGCGAAGTCCTTGGTCTTGTTCGTTCGGGAGCCAGAGCATTTCTCCGTTTTTTAGGAAATAAAAGAATTGGATCTGAACCATGCTAGTCATGTTAATGAAAATTCCGGCACAAATAGGCACAAATGTACCGAATCTGTATACAAAAAATCATGAATGTGCGTTCAACCGTTTCCGATATACAGCAATCACCAAAACGTTCGCCCAGCAAAAAACTAAATAACTCTGATATCTTAAGAGGCACAAATATAACTTTCACGGCACATTTATGATCGTATATAAGCTATCTTTTTGCATATTTAATATACAGCTAGGCCCATCAATTAAAAAAAAATTTGCTGGGCGAACGTTCGTGCAGCAGAATCAGTTTTTCTTAAATTAATCTGAAGCTGTTGGAGGCACAAATATAAAATTTCGGGCACATTTACACGATATAGGGCACTAATTATCTGCATCATCCAATCCTTGAAAAGGCGATACTTTTTGCTGCGCGAACGTACACGTTTGCGAACCTCTTGCGCTCCTGCAACTGCTTCAATGGATACGGATCGCGCTCTCCTTTGTGTTCGCCCAAAAAGCGCCACCGATTAGAGCGCGCACGTTGCACGCTCCAGGAGTGCGAACGTCAGGGGCGTGCGGTGCATATAGGCAATAGGGATGTTGACCCCATTCATAAATAATTCTAAGGCATCATTTTATAAAACAGACACTTTATTTTAGGCCTAATAACTCATACAATTTCATTTAATAGGCAAACTGATTTTGGATTTTAAACTTTCATGGTCACTAACATTAGAATAGTTTGTTAGTGACCATGAAAGCGCCATGATCACGGAGTACTCCGTGGCGCTCATGGCGCTTGCAACAGTGCCGAAATATCGGGAACTCAAAAATAAGGTACATGGTAGCAATCCCGTAACAAACTATTCTAATGATTTTTGATTGCTTTAAAATCGTAAAAAAGAAAGGCAGTTGAGTTTATCGGATAGTGACGTCATAATCCGATATCGCCATACAAATTATAAGGAAGATATCTGTTTTGACAGCTCATAAAAAGTATGTCAATTGATTGATGGTGTCAACTAGCCTATTAAGCAGTGCCTACCTGGTAAATGAAATGAGGTAGGCAGTAGGTACTTACACATGTGTGACATTGATGAAAACCACTGAATTTCATCAAGAAACACCTTATTCAGTATCTACTAAGCTGCCTACTTCGTAATAAAACCAATGCCCGCGACTGACGTACTGCCAGACAGCAGTTATTTTCTAGTAACATAATGTGTCGGATTGTAGCCGGAAGTACTGTGTGCACGTGAGCATATCGGCTAGCTCGTGCCGACGGCCAATGCATGCTTAAGTTAGTCATATTATTATTATATCTTACCAAGACTGCCAGATACAGCGATCTTTTCATAGGGACAGTTGCTGCCTGCGGGGGCCGCGGCCTAGGGGCGGCAGATTTCAGAGAACCGCTCACTCGATTTCAGAGGACAAGTCAAACAAAGTCACTGGTTTTCTCATGCCTTTTTATACGTTAAATCCCTACAAAAATATACGGAGCGAAAATTTGGCCCAAAAATTGCTGTCTTACAGATATACAATTATTATTATTTATTACTAGGCGTCATTTTTACCTCTCATTAAATCACGGTTCAGCTGGCACAACATTTTGTGGAGAAATATTGTGGCATTCTCAATTTTTTTCGCTAATAATAATGAGCTCATTTACTCGAAACCCAAACTTTAACTCGCAATCCTGTTTCGATCCGGTCCCGGTAACATTAAGACCAAAACGACATTCTCGCTAAATTTACTTTTTTATCGAAGTAAGCGAAGTGGTTGTTTTGTGGCTCTCACAATAATGTTGATCGAAGAGTACCGTTTTTGTAACGTTACTAACTGGAATCGGGTCGAAACTGAATTAAGACTTATTTATATTTCGGAAATCAGGGCCTGAAACAAACGCGACTGCTTGATATTGGCAGAATAGGCGCCTTATGATGAGATAATAAAACGTAGGGTTAGGTTAGCATCCGCAAGAATCCGTTCAAAAAACGACCTTATTGCTTAAGCTATGGATGTCCGGTTTCCGGCTGGGTCTAGACCAAGCCGTACAAAACACATCCACAGAATGAGTCACCACAACACACACACACAGTGTAATTATTTTGTATAATTTACTTAATTTAGAAACTAAGCTTTGTTGTTCGGAAAGAGCGGGGCCTCCTGCCACAAGTAATATCTTAAACTTACAAATTACTTTTAAACTTTCGCGTTGCATAATTTTAAACTCAATGAAACTCAATTACCTTTACCTCTTTACAGTTACCTCTTTTGTACCTAAATTATGATCGCGTTAATTACCGTTTCATTGAGTTTTAAATTAAACTTACTAGTTAGGCTCGGTCTATACCCAGCCGGAAACCGGACCGGGTTAACGCGGATTCTATCCATCGCCTAAGCAATAAGGTCGTTTTTTGAACGGATTCTTGCGGATGATAACGGTTTCCGGCTAGGTATATATGTCGTAGCCCGATCTTAAACTTAAACACTTCATGATGTGGCCGGCCATTTCATAAAATGGTTGTATTTCATAAAACGGCCAAACAAAACTGGCCATATCGTTTAAAAGTCAACGTTTGATGATGTCAATCAACGTTTGGCCATATCATTAAAATAGGTATAAATACGTTAACAAATTACTGGAATTCGTTTAATATTAATTTTGGGCAATAGATAAATAAAACATTGTAAATATTTGTAATTTTGAAAGAAAACTAATAAATAAAAAGATTTTAACTAACCTCTAAATTACGTGTCGAACTCCACAATAATTTGACGTTGCGCCTTTTTTCGAGTGACTTTAATAAAAATCACCTAGTTTGATGTCCTAACGATAATTCACTGCAATTTAATCTTCTATTTACACTTATTATTCACTTTCACAATTCACAAGAACAGAATAATAATTGTCCGCCGCCATGTTGTACCACAATAACAAAGCGACATCAGCTCCTCTACCGGTGGATAATATAACTGTTTTACGATATGACCTCCAACGTTTGGCCATTTCATGAAGTAGTCGATCATATCGTCAAACGCTGACTGATTCATTGATCTCGCCTACCAACATCATGATGTGGCCAGCGGGTACTGTGCCGCATCATGAAAAACGACCATTTTATGAAATGGTTGGACACATTATGAAGTGATTAATTCTAAGATCGGGCCACGACATATAGACCGAGCCTTAGGTCCCAGCCTCAGATTGTGTTATTGTAAAAATCTTGTAACCAAATAAAAAAAAAGGTTTTTATTTATTTATTTATGATACCCAGCCCCCCTAGCATGACCAACAAAACACGATATGATATGATACGATATAGCGATTTATCGACACCCAACTGTCAAAATATGATAATACATAGCCGCCATGCATTTAGATTTTTTATCGAAACAGCAAGCATAGCCGTGGCGCTGACGTCACGGTTATGCTCATTGATTCCTTAAAATAATTAATTTTGACAGTTCGGTGTCAATAAGTCGCTATATCATATCATTATATAGTGTCTTGCTTGATGTTCATGCCAGGGAGCCAGCCAGGTCGGAATTTGTGTCTACAATTCTTCGGCGGGCTCTTGTATCAATGACATACATTTTTAATCAAACAATACAATCATAAACATTTTTATTATAAAAAAACATTGATCGTACAAATCATACTTAATTGTTGAGTTATCTCTATTCATTAAATTCAATTAGATTTATATTTTCTGTCCAATTTTCAGGCGCCATTATAGTATCGACCAGTCGTATAGGGACATTCAGTTTGAAATACGCTTTATTGTCATCATTTTGAGGTTCTACCGCCTCGACAGTGCATACGTCGCCGCCACATAATGATGTCAAGTATTCGCGGACTTGGGAATCTGTGCTCCCAGCTCTAAGAGAGAGAAGGATCTGCCGGCTCAGCACTGGTCGCACAGGAGCTGCGATGGGGATGGACCCAGGTCTTGCTGTGCCTCGAGTGACTCGAGAAACGCGAGAAGGATTATCCGAAACCTTTGTTAAGCAATCCTGCTTCGATGCAACGTCATTCTTGGCAAACGGTGAAGTTAGAGGTGATGTTTTGTGTGAAGATCTCCTAGGCTGTGCTTGTTTAATTACTCGAGGCTTAGTTACACCGATAACACCATCGGAATCAGATTTTCTTTCGCTTTCCAACTTTTGCAACCTTGCCTCCAAGTTTCCAACTGAGCACACTAATTTCGTCATCGTCTGGCATAGTCGTATACTCGCGTCGGCTCCTCGATGCCAGGTATCGGAGATAGTTCCAAAAGTCACGGTGTTGGTGACGCCAAAACACGGCACCGGACGAAAACAGCCTGCGCCTGCACAAAACATATAGTCTAAGATCCGAATTTAAAACGACCTTTACCGAGCTGAATAGAATGAAACATATTTTATATAACAAATTGAATATATTAGAAAATATGTTAAGAATGGATTGCCTGAAAAAATTCTGGACAGAGCATTTAATTATTTTTTTTAATAACATGTTGCAACATCAAGATAATAAGAAAAATTTTACCTAGACTTAAAGTATCAAACGTATACAGGGTGTACAAAAGAATGGGACACTCCTTAAATTCAAATTGTTTTAGTAGGTAATACTTTTATCAATTTATTTTATTTAATCTAATTCAATCAATCCAATTTAATTTAATTTAATTAATTTTATACAATTCATTTTAATTTAATATAATTTAATTTAATTTATATCACATGAATGTTACTTTATTTTAAGTGGGTTCTCACCCACCTTTGAAGGATAGGTGAATCCCATCTATCAATAAAAACCCTCAGAATAGTGTTGGTGCTGCCGCGCAAGCGAACCATCGCTGAGGCGCACCGTTTCCTAATAATTGCGGCAAAACCATCGACTCGTGCTTCCGCGAACATGCCTGAAGCACTACATCGCCAGGGCAACCCCAACAATATCCTGAAAGCGTTATTGTATTGTACGTATTAAAACCACGTGATCAGCTGGTCATTTACAACAACCAACTTTTCCTATAGGCAACATCGATATCGTGATTTTATTTTCAGATGCTCCATACATTATCTATCATCGAGGTATGCGAGTAGGTTTGAATGGAGAAGCTGATTTTTTTTATTGATTTTGATGTTGCTCCCACAGTAAAAGTTGTTGTATATGATCAGCTGATCATGTGGTTTTAAGGAGTGTCCCATTCTCTTGTACATCCTGTAGAATGTGCAGCTGTTGGGTTGCTCTTTTTTTTACTTGGACAAACTATTCTCAAGGTAACTGGCATCATAGTTTGTCCAGGATTTTTTCGAGTCAAGCCTCTTAACATATTTTCTAATATACTAAATTTGTTATAAAATATGTTTCATTCTATGAAGGTCGTTGTAGGATCAGATCTTCTACTAATACAGGGTGTAAAAAAAGGCTTAACGAAGCCTTAAACCACGAATTCTATACATAAAACCAAGTAGAATGCAAAAAAAAATAATTGCTGGAAAATGACTTTTATTTTTGGGTATCAAAAAAATAACTTATTTCTAACCCACAATATATAGCGCGCACGCCACAGACTATGCCTGTGTATGTAAGCGGATCATGTTTCTTTGTAAAAAAGTGTAGTATTATCAAACAGGAGACAATTTTGTAAAAAATCTTTGAAAAAAAATTGTAACTTTGACTGTCAATAACTCGGTAACCCGTCATTTCCCAGGTATAGTGTAAAAGAAAAAAAATATCGTAATAATACGTAGAATATGTGGTGTTCGGCTTCGTTAAGCCTTTTTTTACACTCGATATATTTTTGTTAGTTTCTGCAAACTAAGAAATTATTTTTTATTCACACACATTTATGCTGAATTTTGACTACGACTAAATTATTTTATTTCTTCTAGATCATTTACTAAAACTTACTGTAATAAATCGTATTTTTAGACCGCCCCATCTTGTAGTCTTCTAACCGCAATTCTTCCAGAGACTTGTTTTTGTACTCCTGCATAGGAATCGTAAAAAAACAATATTTTAAATTAGTGAACCAATCCACACATTTTCAGCTCGACAATCTTAAGGCGCTTAGCAGACGGCGGGGGGGCCGGGCCGGTCTGTCCGCGAAGCAATAAAGACCGCGTCTGCCCGCCGATGTCCTCGGCTGCCCTCGCCGCGAACACAAAGCATACCGCGCCGCCAGTGTCCGCCGGGCACCTGCGGCGCAGTCTTTTTGTCCTCCGTGTGCGTTGGTAGTAATAGGATTCCCTTTGCGCTATCCTTCGTGAAATTGATAAGACTTTCTTGTTCCTCTTTCAATCGCATTACGAACGGTTTTCCCGTTGACTTTTTATTAAAAGTAATATTATCAAAACGATCGTAATGCGACTGAAAATGGGCCGAAAAAGGCTGGGTTTGGACTTCTGGTAAAGGTTGTCAAGCCGACGAATGAAAATCGCTTCCGACTGGTCAATCTGAGGCCCTAGTGCGATTTCCACAAAATAATCGCGTCACTTACTTTGATCGAAAAATCTATATTAATTTGTATTACTTTTCGATCGATTTCAGTGACTTGGTTGTTTTGTGCAACTCGTACTAGGCACCCTGGCAGTCATTGGAAGACGCCTATGCAGTGGCTGCCTTAGTTAGGGGGTGGCGAGGGCTCTTGTAGGGGCCTCGTGCCCCAGCACAACCCACGTAAAAAAGTAATTAATCAAGAATTTCTTTAAGCGCGAAAACTAGTAAATTATTTTTCAACACAGTTGCTCGTAAATTCACTCTTATAACACCGTTTTTAGTATCATAACTCATCATATTACGCACTTGTGCTGTAAAAAGATTATCGCACTAGTGCGGCAATGTAAACTTATTTTTAAAAAATCCAGCAAAAAATTGTGTCTAAGAACACTGAATATTTTATTATATTTTATATTAAATTATTTAAGGGTTAAGATGACAAATATATATTTCATTTTATTAAATTGTATATTAATAAACACAAACTAACTTAACTATCATTTTTAGAAACAATAATTTATAGTTTATTTTATTTTTTAAATTGCTGCTACTCGGCTGAACAGCCAGTTTTTCCTGTGCCATTATTGAACCTGCGCGCGCATCGAAATTGCGGCGCGCGAAAAAAACAAAACTTACGTGCTATTTTCCATTATTATTTGGTAAAGTTGTTGCTGTGTGGTTAATTACTATCAAAAATGTCTACTTTAAATAGTAAAGACGAGTAAAATGTTATTCAACCCCGTCGGAAATACTTATCGAGGCACGAAACGCGAGTGATAGCCTGTTGCCGCCAAAAAGCATAGAAAAACAGCAAAAACGCCAAGTCATATTCGGAGAAGGTATTTTAGATTTTAGTTTGTTTTTTCCTCGCAATTGTGTTGAAAAACGTCGTATGCAACTCGTGTGCATTGATCATTATCACACTCGGCTTCCTTACCGCGCTCGCCTGCGGCTCGGGCTTATAATAATGCCTCGTGTATAATGACCAACGCAGCACACTTTTATCATAATGTACTATTAAAAAAGCTTTAGCTGCATTACAACAACACAACAACAATCGTCAGAAAAATCTTTTAATATCCCACACCTAGCCAAAAGTTGTACGTACACAGAAAAGGGTCTCGCAAATTATAGATATAATATTATAGTACAATATTATACAGGGTGTCCCGTAAATAAAGGAACGAAATAACCACACATTTTATACATCATATTGAACAACTTTTGTTTTATCACTTTTGCAAATTTGCATGAAAATTAATTGACTTCCCATACAAAATTACCAAACAGCCGATTGAATTTGTATAGAAGGACAGAAAAATTATATGTAAATTAAAAAAGTTACAGAACAAAAATTGTTCACAATGATGTACTTATAGGAATATGTGGTAACAAGGGTATTCTTTATTTACGGGACATCCTGTATATTATAGTAAATAAGGTCTAAGGACCTCGCACTGGCTAAAGAAACCCCTGCAAAAATTTAATTCAATTATTTATTGCGTCGTCACCATCATCATTTCAGCCACAAGACGTTCACTACACATAAGCCTTCCCCAGTGACTTCCAGATTGGCCAGTTGGATTGTATGTAAGCTACAAGATATTCATAAAATACAATGTAACGCCTATGTTCGCAGTGGACGTTCTATGGCTTAATGATGAATATCAAATGGATAGATTATTATTTTTTTAAATATAAATATTGGACAACATCACATACATTGCTCTGATCCTAAGGTAAGTAGCTAAAGCACTAGTGTTATATAAATCAGAAGCAACGACGGTACCACAACACCTAGAACCGACCCAATATAGAAAAGTTCGGGGATCGAACCCGGAACCTCAGACATGGCGGCGCCATTTAAAGTCCGGCGTGCTCGCCTCTCGGCTACGGATGTCGTCATTCCGTCTTGATAAAACTGTTACCTCCATCAAGGTGATGCATTGGAGATTGACGTTGCAACTCTCCATCATGCCGCTGTTAAATGTAAAGTCAGTGTATCTGACCGGCTTGTATTTGACATGACCCGTGCCAGTCAGTACGCAGAAATCCCGTTCAGCCTGAAACGAACAACTTCACATGTGTCACAACATTATACAGGTTGCTGATGTCAATCGCAATATTTAGGGAGTTGATTAAGTAGGTATCTTATTCTGATCACGAATCAGTAAAAAATTAACCTCGAAAAAAAAATTAATTATTTTTTAAATATCGATTTTCATAATTGACCACTTTTGAGACAGACTTGTCCCCCAACGCAAACGGCTGCTATCCGACGTGATAAGCGAGCGATCCACGTAGCTCGATGGGTGCCGCAGTGTAAACTTATTGCAGTATTGCGAGCCACAGTCCAGTTGAAGTCGTACGGAAAATATTCGCTATAAATTCCTTTTTTTTGGTGGATAATTCGTTTATGTTAGTCATAATATGTGACCTCAATAAATATGGCGACAATTGAAATCAGCACCCTGTATAGAGGGGTCGCTCGTTAAACTGAAAGTCTCGGAAGGGGGTCTACACCCAGCCGAAAACCGGACCGGGTTAACGCGGATTCGATCCATCGCTTAAGCAATAAGGTCGTTTTTGAACGGATTCTTGCGGATGCTAACGGATTCCGGCAGCAGCGTATAGACCGAGCCTTATGCAACAGAATAGGGTAGTTGACACAACCAATCAATTGACATACTTTTTAAAAGCTGTCAAAACGCACATTTTGCTTTTTTTATGGCGTTAAGCTATGACGTCACTGTTAACCCAACTCAGTCTCAACCGCCTAACTCTTTAATTATTTTGAAGTAATCAAAAATTAGGTTTACTTGATGATTTTGAACTATTTCTACCTGCGACATAGGGGGCGGGGCGGGTGCGTCAAAATATCATGAAATTCGTGTTACGTAATTTATGGATGGCCCCTAAAATAAGAACTTATTTAAATACCTACTTAAAATTATAAGGTTCCAATTGGTGAAACAGTCGGACTACTTACACGCAGTGGTGGAAAGGCATATTTTTCTTTCATTTTTGTGTCTGACTCCAAATTTTTAATGTCTAATAATATTTCTTTTAATTCTTCATTTTCCGGTGGCACTGCAATAAATAAATAGAAATATAATGTTTTTTAAGGCCTCCTCGTCCTTAATCTTATTACTGTATCCAAGCCCAATTTTCGTAATTTGATCCAGTTTCAATCCCGTTTTGATCCGATTTCAGTGACATTAAGATCAAAAACCGGTCAAGTGTGTGTCGGGACATGCGCAATGCAGGGTTCTATTGTTTTCCGTCAAATTATGCGGCATTTTCTGACTGTTTTACATAATTAAGAACTTTTTATATTTATACATATAACAAATTTTCATCTCCGAGTATATTTTTTACGTTAACTCGGTAACTTGTAGGCCTGCCTACTAAAACCTATCAGCCCCTCTAGCATGACCAACAAAACACGATATGATATGATATGATAAATTTATCGACAGCCAACTGTCAAAATATTATCTTCTTCTCTTTTATCGAAATCAGCGAGCATGACCGTGACGTCACCGGCCACGGACATGCTCGCTGTTTTGATCAAAATTTAAAATGGCGGTTATGTTATCATATTTTGACAGTTGGGTGTCGATAAATCGCTATATCATAATATATCATATCGTGTTTTGTTAGTCATGCTAGGGGGGCTGGCTGTGATAGGTTTATTTTTTACTTCATCATCTAGATCGACAATGGAAAGGCTATATGCTAAAGCGTTTATTATGTTTCTGATCTATGTGGGATTCGATTCAATCTAAGCACTTTTTGGCGCCTTAGCATTTGGAAAATTCAGGAAGTATGCCTATCGTCAATAACAAGCGATAGTTTTTATTACTTGAAAAAAAATCGTCCGCTTCAGGTGGGATCCGAACCCACGACCATCGCATACCGGGCGAGTGCTTTTCCAACTAATCTAGCTAATAAACCTAGAATGATAATTGCTAAAAACAAAATTTAAATATTTTATGGTTTTGACACATACGTCGCCTAATAATGATGAATGATTTTAGTATTCAAGGTGCAGAGTGCAAAAGTCACTTAGATCGATCGAAAAGTAATACAAATTAACATTGACTTTTCAAATCAAATCAAATCAAATATTTATTTGCAAGAATACAGTTTTACACTAAGGTCTTATTATATTTTAGTAAGTCATTAGTATTCTGCCTGCAAGCAGACGCGCAAATATTAAATTAATATTGTTAGTAATTTTGTCATTGATTTTTAATAATTAGTCATTAATAATGTCAACTTTTTCACTTTTTACAAAATTCAATAAATTCTTTTATATTATAGAAGCAGTTACACAAGAGCCAATCACATAATTTGTTTTTAAACATACTACCTTCAAGTATTTTTAAGTCATTAGGTAGTAAGTTATAAATATTAATGCACATGTTGAATACATTTTTCTTGTACGGACAACAGCACGTCGACCTACCACAAAATGTCAAATTTTCTCATTTGAAAATGATCTCTACATGTCAGGCTTAAAGTTGAAAATCTATTGGAGAATTTTTGACTTTTGGGGTAGGTCGACGTGCTGTTGATATATTTTTCGATCGAAGTATGTGAAGTGATTATATTGTGGCACTCGCACTAGGCTCTCTGAAGCATTTTTCACTGTCTTAACCTTTTAAATACGTGAGCATTCTTTTTCTTTTGTTGCTCTTTGAAAATAATATTAATACGTATTACGTTCAAGGCATATATTATATTTCTTAAAACTGAATAATGCTATTACTTGAGATATTTCTTGAGATAGATAAAAAAAATCGTGTCGTGCCACGCGCAGTATAGGCTTCCGTAGTTTTGTTGCCTGTCGTCCGTTTTGATCAAGCAACACTTTTTTGCGATCTTGAAGTGCTAAAATGGTATTTTTTATGTGTATCGTAAATGGGTCACAAAAAGTTAAGGGAGATATGAATATCTTTCGTTGAAAATCTTTAAAATAAATTTCCTACAATTACTATTTTGGCGCTTTAGCTTAAGTGTTACCATTGTTGATATAAATTAAACTATTATGATTTTTTGCGATGTGCGAAATTTAAAAAAAAATAGAACAAATAAAAAAAATTACCAAAGAAAGAAGTTTTTGTGAATAAGTTGGTGGGTCGGCCGTTGGCACCAAATGGTAGTATCGGTTTCTGGGACACGGTACCCGAGTTGGTTGCACCAAAATTAAATGCTGGTTTCTTCTGGTTTATATTGGTACCAATTAAAGGTTTCTTCGGTTCCTCAGAAATGGTGCTGGGGCTGGCGGTACCAAGTACAGACTGCGCTTCCTGGGCTAAGGTACTGGCGGAGGTATTACCAAATAGAGACTTCGCTTCCTGGGCTAAGGTACTGGCGGAGGTATTACCAAATAGAGACTTCGCTTCCTGGGCTAAGGTACTGGCGGAGGTATTACCAAATAGAGACTTCGCTTCCTGGGCTAAGGTACTGGCGGTGGTATTACCAAATAGAGACTTCGCGTCCTGGGCTAAAGTACTGGCGGTGGTATTACCAAATAAAGGCTTTGCTTCCTGAGATATGGTACTTGGGCTGGCGGTACCAAGTAAAGGCTTCGCTTCCTTAGATAAGGTGCTGGTGCTGATATTACCAAATAGAGACTTCGCGTCCTGGGCTAAAGTACTGGCTGTGGTATTACCAAATAAAGGCTTTGCTTCCTGAGATATGGCACTTGGGCTGGCGGTACCAGGTAAAGGCTTCGCTTCCTGGGCTAAGGTGCTGGTATTGGTATTACCAAATAAATATATCGCTTCCTGGGCTAAGATACGAACAATGGTATTACCGAATAAAGATTTTCTTTCCTGGGTTATGGTGCTGGGGCTGGCGGTAGCAAGTGCAGACTGCGCTTCCTGGGCTTGACCAAATTTGAATATAGATGACTGTTTCTGGCTCTCTTTACCAAACAGTGGTTTCGATTCCTGAGACGCGGCGCCATATTTTGTAGTACCAAATAAACGTGATGGCTTCTGGGATAACGATGCTGAATTTTGCGGCATGATGAAACATATAGGTTTCACCTCCACAGGCACTGTAGTGGAGTTGGTAGAATCAGGTTTGGGAGACACGGTGGCAGTGTTGGTGGTACCAAATACTTGTGTTGGTACCTGGGATATAGTACTGAAGTCAGTTGTACCGGACATCTGTTTTGGTTCCTGAGACGTATCAAATGTAGGTCTTGGTTTCTTAAGTATGTTCATGTTACTCGTGGTATCGAATAGTGGTCTTGATACCTGGGATGAAGTTATAGAGTTGGAGGTATGAAATATTAGTCCTGGTTCTGTGGACACGGTATTAGAGAAGGTAGTACCAGATATTGATTTTGCTACTTGGGACACGATACTGTGGTTGGTAAAAAGATATATTATCTTCGGTTTCTGGGAAACAGTTCTAGAGTCGGTAATACCAAAGTTTATTTTTGGTTCCTGAGTTATGGTATTGCAGTCGGTACTACTAAACATTGGCTTTGGTTCTTGGGAAACAGTATCCGAGTTATTTTCACCAAATATTGATTCTGGTTCCTGGGAGAAACAACTTAGGTCTGTGGCAAGATATATTACTTTAAGTTCTTTGGACTCGGCACTAGAGCAGGAGATTATAGATTTTGATTGATATTTCTCTGATACGGTACTGCAGTCGGTACTGCAGTCGGTACTGCAGTCGGTACTGCTAAATATTGGCGTTGGTTCCTTGGATGCAGTACTAGAGTTGTTGGTACGAGATATTGATTCTGGTTCCTGGGAAACGGTACAGGGGTCGATGGTATGCAATGTTGGCTTTGGTTCCTGGGATAAAGTGTCGGAGTTATTACTACCAGATGTTGATTCTGGTTTCTGGGCCACGGTACTGCAGTCAGTGCTATCAAACATTGGCTTTGGTTCTTGGGAAACCTTACAATAGTCGTTGGTACCAGATATTGATTCTAGGCTCTGGGAAACAGTACTAGGGACGCCGGAACCAGATATTGATTCTTTTTCCTGAGATTCGGTGCCAGAATAGGTGGTGCCTGGCTGTGGTTTCAATTGGGACATGTTGCTGGGCTCCATTTGTGACAAATTTCCGTATTATAGTTTTGCTTGTTTCCTCCGAAATCTTCCACTATCTGTTAAAGAAGTAAAAAAAAATTAGGATGAATTCATTAGGCTTTGAATATAATTACCTAACATAAATATTTATAAGTACTAAAAAATATTCCAATAATAGTAATAAGTAATTTTCTAGCCCAGCCATTCTCAAAGTGTACTCCACGGAGCCCTAGGGCTCCGCAAAGCTTCCATAGGGGATCCGCAAAGCTTCCATAGGGGCTCCGCAATAGAGCTTGTAATAATAATAAGAAGAATAACAGCTGGTATGGGGCTTATGGGTGCTTCTTCGAGCAAGGCATTCTTTGGTGATTTGCGTGGCAATTTTTAATTTTTTTTTTTTTTATAAATCGACCTCTGTATCTTAAAATATACGTAAAAGTAATGATTTTTATGGAAGTGGCACATAATAGAGCGATATGCTTACAAAGATAATCGAGGTTAAAAAATTGGAGGCCACGCAAATCACAAAACACTCCACGAAAATGTTTTTTTTAATTCAACTTTCTTAGACAAGTTATTAAATGTTATTTCATATATAAAATAAGTTATTATGTTATCAGTTGAAGAATAGGTATAGGAACTAACACAGAAATCGTTTTTTTAAAGCTTTTATCTAAATTTATATAAGAATCAATCGAGCATTATTTATTCTTTGTTAAAGACATGACAAACCTATAACACTATAACGTTTATAATATCTCGCCCGGTTTTTGACCTTCAACTCTTCATTATTTTTAAGCCTCTCTCTTCTTCTTCTTCCGGATAACTTCTTTCTTTCTAATTTTTTCTCTCTTGTTTTAGGCATTTTTGGTCTAAAAACTTATTCATTACAATTTTAATATTTATTAATCCATCTATCCATCCATCAGCCGAAAGACGTCCACTGCTAGACATAGGCCTCCCCCAAGGATTTCAACAAAGATCGGTCTTCTGCCACCCGCATCCAGCGGCTTCCCACGACCTTCACCAGATCGTCGGTCCACCTTATGGGGGGCCTACCAACACTACGCCTTCCGGCCCGCAGCCGCCATTCAAGGACCTTAAGGTTTGCAATTCTGAGAGCTACGTCGGTGACTTTGGTTCGCCTCCGGATCGTCTCATTTCTGATTCGATCGCGAAGGGAAACTCCGAGCATAGCTCCCTCCATCGCCTTTTGAGTGACCTTAAGCTTTCTAATGAGGCCCATCGTTAGCGCCCACGTCTCAGATCCGTATTTACATACGGATCTGAGACGTGGCAACGTCGCTGGCAACACACATTAATTCCATACCTTGGTCTTGAGGCATTGCGGTAGTGTTTGTGAGGAGAAGATATTACGTAGCTTCCTGAACGCTGCCCATCCGAGTTGGATTCGACGATTGAACTCTTTCTGGAAGTTGGACTTACCAACTTCCAGAGTAGAGCCTGCGACCATAAGAGGAGTGGGTGCGACATGGGAGTTAGACATGATTTTCGTCTTTTCCATGTTCATTTTAAGACCCACTCGTTGGGAGACTCTACTGAGGTCATCGAGCATTGCTCCAAGATCCTCCAGGGTCTCAGCCATGATCACGATATCATCGGCAAAACGAAGGTGAGTCAGGCACTCGCCGTTTATGTTGATGCCAAGTCCTCTCCAGTCCAAGAGCTTGAAAGCGTCCTCCAGCGCTGCGGTGAATAGTTTCAGGGAGATTACGTCTCCCTGTCTTACACCTCGCTGCAGCTGTATCGGTTCCGAGCTCTCGTCCTGGAGACGTACTGACATGGTGGCGTTTGTGTACAAAGACTTCAGCACTTCGATGTACCGGTAGTCAGTTTGGCACCGCTGAAGAGATTGGAGCACTGCCCAAGTCTCGATCGAATCGAAGGCTTTTTCGTAATCCACGAACGCCAGGCATAGTGGCCGGTTATACTCTTCTGTTTTTTGTATAACTTGCCTGAGCGTGTGGATTTGATCGACGGTACTGTAGCCTTTACGGAAACCGGCTTGTTCGGGAGGCTGGAATTCGTCAAGCCTGCGTGCGAGACGGTTCGTAATGACTATCGAAAACAGCTTATAGACTCAGAAGCGTGATGGGTCTGTAAATCTTCAGCAAAGACTTATCGCCCTTTTTGAAGAACAGCACCACCACGCCCCCCTGCCAAGCCTGTGGCGTTTTGCCCTGGAGTAGGACGGAGTTAAAGAGCCTCTGCAAAGCTAAATTTATTAATATATCGTAATTTATTAATATAGGTAGCTAATCTGACACAATTTTTACCACAATGAGGTACGTAAAATTAGAAACCCATCAACTGCATCATTTTAATTGTGATTTAAACGGATTCACATTTCAAACTAAAAATATGATCATACAATACTATTACAAAACCCGAAAGTTATTTCATTTGCATGGCCAATAATTGATTTGCGTGAGTCAAAACTACCACGTAAACCACGAAAATCAAAATAAATCCTTTATTCTTAAAATATACATAAACCTTTTAAGCAAATAAACTGTGTTTTGAATATAGGTTACGTAACCTAATATTTGTTCGCTGCGATATTTTATTCAATAAATAAATTTACAGACACCGGAGAAAATTGTACCACGCAAATCAAATTTTTGAGAAACCATACCCATGCAACGAGGTTCTTACCTTAATTTTTCGGACACTCGACGCGTCATCACACAAGCACTCTGCCAGGCCGTCAGAGCGCGACTAGTTATAACGTGAATTAGGATGAGGCAACATCCGGTCGCGAAATTAGGGTTTTGCAAGTGAATTTATAATGATCCACGCAAATCAGTAACTACCCCGGGACAGTCACATTTTAATTTTTTTTAGATAATGTAATTCTTTTAGAACTACGGTCTAATTTTTCATAGAATTGTCAACTTATTATGACTTAGTATTTTTTTTTTTTGGTAAGCATGTACCGTTTAGTTTAAAATATATAATTTAATAAAAGACCAGATCGGGGTTTGGGACACTCCACGAAAATCAAAGAATCAGGGTATCTTATTTTTTTAATGATATTAAATAAAACGATAATTGAATAATAATCAATGACCCAGCTAAGAGAGCATTGGAAGTATACCCGAAAAAAAAAGTGGCTAGCTGACTTTTCGATTTCCATTATTTTTAGGTGATGCCGCTTAAAAAACGTGTCTCGAAGAACGACCCTTATAATGTCTGGTCTATAGTTCAACACTTGGTAGTCAAACTTTTTTTATTTAGGCTCCGTCAAATATTACGATTTTGAAAAGGGTTCCGTCAGTAAAAAAGTTTGAGAGCCGCTGGTCTAGCCCCAACTATGGCAACTAATAATGAATGACTCACTAAAACGAGAATAAATGCGATCATAATACTTTAGGACAATTGCTTCCTTTTATTTGCCTGTCATTTCGACCTGACGTTACACCGACCGTAGTCACAGGCTGACTGGAACAGCGATGTCGAAATAAAAGGTAACATTTATAGTACATAAAGTATTATGATAGCGTTAAGAGGATTCCCTCACCAAAACTTCGATTTTTCCTACTTTTTAGCTGCGTTCTACTCCTTATTTGATGCGTATAGACAAAAACCTATAAATAAAATATCTCACGAATTCACGATAGAGTTTATGGGCACACAAAATTGTAACAATAATTCTATCGGGTCGAGTATCCGCAAATTGCCTGATCAATGCTGCATCATAGATAAAAAAAAATCTGCGAGAAACACTTGAAGATTTCGACTTAACAGCTAGTGACTTGGTAGCGAAGTTGGAAATGCACTCGCCCGCCATTCAAGATTCAATGGGTGAGGGTTCGAATCCCACCTGTAGTTGGTAAATTTTGTTTCAATTAATACTGTTTTATTTTTTTAATTCAATAAAGAAAAATTACACTTTTAAATTCTAGTATTATTAAAAACCATTTATTAATAAACGTAGCATGGTAGGTAATTGCTAGAAAACAATATTTAAATTTTAGTATTCTGTTCTGCCAAAAATATTTTAGTAACTGACAAAATAAACTATAGGGGTTGTCGCTATAATTTATGTATTTTCGTTACCTTATTTATTCACAGCTAATTTATTATGTTTTTTCAAAATATTCCACGTGACTTGTCAAAATGTAATGTGCGTAAGGTAATAATAATGTGTAGGCGGCGAAAGTTGCGAGCAGATTATTTTACTCTGCCGCCTGGCCGCCTCTTATAATTATTCTACGATCCGTGCTTTACGTTTGTATTTGCTTAATCATGCCACGAGTACATCATAGTTTGGCGTAAGCTAACTAGATGTCGCGGCGTTATCGCATTCACTACCGCAATCACTTCACGAAATAATGCAGCGGTGAAGAGGGGACGAGAGGCAGCAAAATGCTCAAGGTCATTGGCAAGGGGAACAGCCTTAATTCCCGTTTCAGTGGGCAGAAAAATGGCAGAGATGCGATGATCATGTCCAGCAAAATGAAAATGATTACTGGAATCGCGATAGTACTTAGGTTCGATAATATTATTGATTCATTTATAATAAATTTGCAAGACTCTGATTCAAGTTCCAGTGGTGATATGGACGATGAAGATGAAGTTGAAACACAATCTATGTCAGAATAACTTTACTACTTACACTAATATCTATTTGTTTGTTATTATTATAGTAAATTTTTAATAAAACAAATTCTGATTTGAATTATAAGTTTAGTTCTTATTCATCAATTGCCTAGGTATTTTAATAAATATTGAATCGAGTATAAGTAGATTACATTTTTATCAACTAATAAAATAATACAACTAATACATTTTTACCAACTAAAAAACCTCCGACCACCGTTCCGCCACGAGTCTTGCCTTATAATGTAAACTGATATCGTAAGATTTATCCGACGTGTATTGATCTCATGTGAACTCATTCTCTTTTTTTCCCCGGCTCCCACCTCGCCGCGCATACCTCGGGGAGTGCGCAGCAGTTATGGCCAACCCTCGATGGGATGAAAAGGGGGAAGAAGTTGTGTATCAAAAGTCCTAGTATAGGCCTATAATAGATTCCTACATTTATATTCATTTTTATTTTATTGCGTCATAATAAGTGTTACATGAGGTGTTGCGGGTGTTATTGCGGGTGGCACAGGACCGATCTTCTTGGAAATCCTTGGGGGAGGCCTATGTCCAGCAGTGGACGTCTTTCGGCTGATGGATGATTGGATAAAGGTGTTACATTGTTTGAGAAGATTTATGGAGCGTGTAGTTCTTAAACCGGCCAAGTGCGAGTCGGACTCGCGCACGAAGGGTTCCGTACCATTTTCTATAAAAACGGCAAAAAAATCACTTTTGTTGTATGGGAGCCTATTCTGTTATTTTTATTTTTTCTTTATTAAGGAAACAAACAGCTATCAATATTACATTTAGCGTATGAATAAAGTTTAGTACTAGAGCATTACAAGTTTCCACCAGTAGTTTTTACAGTAAACAAGTTGACGAGATAAAAAGGGCGTTTAAACTAATAATACATAGGGACAAAACAATAATAACATATGATTAATCTTACTAGGGCGCAACTACAGTGGCCCTTTTAACAATAAACGAAAGCGCATCAATTTTTCGTGAAATATGTCGATGTGATTGTAAGCACTGTTGTACCTATTGCAAGCTCTTATAATAAAACTGTTACTTCGATAGTTAGTCGAGCAGATGGGTGTAACAAATGTACTTTTGTGCCGTGGCACGACACGACACATTACTTCTAAGAAAAAGTCCGTGCGTAGCCGTCTAAACGCAAGGACGCACGTTCTTGAAATTATCTAATGTACTGTACAGATAAATATTATTACGTCCGTAATATTTAACTTCTATTATATTCGCGTTGTGTTTCCCCAATATCGGGGTTCTTAGTTCCGGTCAAGAAACCGAAGTTCCTGTTGGCCTCTAACTCTGCCTGACTTTTCGGGACGTCGATCTGGAGCGAAAATCAACCTCGAACTGCTGCTGTGACTTCTCCTCTTGCTGCTACTGAGGACAGTGCGGTTTGATTCTTAGCCACTAGTAGTGCGTCGGTTGCGATTTTTAGGATTCCCACTTCCCTGATTATACCCTTTTAATTAATATATTTCGTATTGTTAACTTTTTTTATTTTATTTTTATAGCTTAAATCCTTTTATGTTACTGTACCTAACTAGACAGTACGTTACACTGGCGTACGGTACACTAATCTGCATGTTAAATAAAATGCAGATTGAGATAATTAATTGGAATTTATTTCCGCAAAGCACTGATAGAACGTTGCTGCTACAATAATGACAGACATGACACTTTTTTAATAGTGGTAAAAAACAGAGAAAAAAAAAAGCGTTGGATCTTGGGCATTTAAAAGCTAATTTATTCAGAAAGTAAGGGAAATCAATAACGTTATTAATTATTTTATAAAGTAAAATATGATCCCTATGTTCTCGTCGAGTCACCAATGGCTCAATTCTGGTGGTGTCATAATTTTTAAACCTATACCTCAGGCGTTTTATAAACTAGTTCTGAATGCCCTCCAGTAAGCTTACTCGTATGTATTTTTGGTACATTGGGCTCCATGCCGTTGAAGCGTATTCCAGCTGAGACCTTACGTAAGCATTATAGAGAAGTATAAGTGTGTCTGCTTTTTTGAAATCAATGCTGTGACGAAAGATAAAACCTAGCATTTTATACGCGTTGGCTGTTATTTTATTAATGTGTGACTCAAAAAACAGTCCACTAACTGTACTCCAAATCCCTAACCTCATCTACTTTTTTAACTCACAATACAAATATCTTTCTGCACTAAAATATCAATTGGTACTACCTAAAGCCCCACCTATCTCTACTTCTATAGAATCACCCAATATTTCTGTGTCTTGTGAACGGAACCTTACTGCAGATATAGCAAAACTAAAATTTACTGGCAAAACTTGTGTGCACTCATTCATACAAAAAATAGAGGAGTTTGTACAGTCTCGTGGTATTTCTCTCGATAAAGTCCTCTCATTAGCCTTTGAGATTTTTACGGATGATGCCCTTCACAGCCCCTCTAGCATGTGCAACAAAACACGATATGATATAGCGATTTATCGCATATTTTTTGTCAAAATATGAACTTTTATCAAAAAAGCGAGCATAACTGTGACGTCGCCGGCACGGACATGCTTACTGTTTCAATAAAAGTTCAAGATGGCGGCTATGTTATCATATTTTGAAAGTAAATAGGCGATAAATCGCTATATCATATCGTATCATACTGTGTTTTGTTGATCGTGCTAGAGGGCCTGGTATCGATATAATAATAATCTTTTTTTTTTTAAATAAAAATTCCTTTATTTTTCTCCACAATCTTACAATCCAAAGTGAACTAATCTAAGGTGATATTAATATGAAAGATTGGGGGAGACTGGCTTCTGAGCTAGGCTGGGGGCCTGTATTACAGATAACCAGTACTCTCCTCTCTTGATGTGATCGGTTTGGTTCATTAAGGTAGGTAGTAAGCAAGTAATACAAAGAAGAAAATAATAATACTACAGTAGCGGAGAGGGCATGAGCAGAAATAGCACTATCTAGTGTGTGTGAGAGTGTGCGTGTAAGTGTGTGTGTGTGAGTAGGTGGGTAAGTGTTTTTTTTTTACGGCTGAAGAAGGTTTTCTGTGGCAGTATAGTCCAAGGATAGGAGGTATATAGTGATTACCTTCTTACAATGAAATGCGGTTAAGGAGTGGAAGTTTAGTGTACAGTGGAGACGGTTATATAAGAAAGGGCCAAGAAAGCAGAAAAACCGGTGCGAGAACGCTGTGTTTAAGTCGGGTTTGCGAGCTATAAGATGATTGCGTTTTGTGGCTGCTTCCGATTGGATATAGCAACAAAGACGATGTTGCTTTAGCACCGTATACAAAATAAAGAGCTGTCGGACGGTCAAGACTTCACAGTACTGGAACAGTTGGTCGGTTGGATACTGCATAGGTTTGAAGGTACAGATCTTAAGGACAGACCTTTGGGCTCTCTCAAGGGTAAGCAGGGAAGTCTTGCAGGCGCCTCCCCAGGAGGTGATACAGTATAATAAAAGAGACTGGCACAGAGCTGTATAGACCATTTTGACAATTATAGGGTTAGCAATACCGCGGAGATTTCTGAAGATGTAAATAAGTTTGCTTATTTAAGATTAAGATATTATTTAAGATTCCTAAAGATGTAATCGGGTAAGCTCTTGGCAAGAATTGTGCATCCTTCTCAAAAAAGATTTCAGTAGCAGCGACTACGACTATAGACTTGTCACTGAAATAAGATCGCGCACACAAGGCGAAAAAGAAAATATAACGATATATATTTCCATAATGGATGGATTGTTTTCTCGTCTTGGTAAACCACTTTCTGATGACGAAAAACTAGAGATACTCCTCCATAACATTCGCCCCTGTTATGCGAATACACTAGCGGCTTCACCTGAAATCACAAGCATCGACGCCCTAGTCGCCATTTGCCGCAACTTTGAAAACATACAATCTAGATTCTCATCCTTTCAGGAGCCTCCTAGAGCAAGCATCTAGCAGCACACTCGCTCCCGAATTTGCTTACAAATATTATTATGGTCCGGATTATACACACAACAATAATTTTAGATACTAGAACTAGAACAAAAAAATACTTATTCTAATCCTAATTCATACACAAATAAGAAAAATACTACTACTACTACTTATCAAAATGAGAATAATTTTAAAACCAACAATAATAATGATGTCAGCGTTGTTTCTTCAAGTTCCCTTAAGCCTTTATTTTGTCCGAGATGTAGAACAAATGACCATTCATTAAGGAACTGCCATGGCATGGCATGGCATGAGGAACGAACTATAGTTTGTTTTAAGTGTGGAAAAAAGGACATTCGCTACCCCGACTGTCCTGAGTATAACCCGGGTAATAATAAGAACCAAAAAAACTAATGAAACTGGATTGGAAAAACAGTGTTATAAAACAAACTTATAAATCAAAAAAATTGGTTGCCTGTAAAGTCGGTATACGGGCGAAAGTTTTACGTGACAACGAGTTCTTAGGCGGGCTAACCATGCCCGAGTGGAAGGGACGCGTGCCTCTCACTCGCTCTCATTGTGAGCGCATAACGTGAGCGGAGCGTAACGCAGTTTCTTGAAGTGTCACCCGGCAAACCAATTTATAAGACGTTGTCACGTCAAAAACTTTAATGCATCCGACTGGCAGAAATGGCTAAGTTTTGTTTCATCCTTTTTCACATATAGCGCTGTCTCTTCAATATCGGTTATTCTAATGTCAATGTGTCTCGACCCTATGTATCCGTTTCTATCTGTAATAAGATATTCACTGGCTTGCTTGACACTGGATCTTCTACTACCATACTAGGTAATGTTATTTGGTATTTGTTGTTATAGCGGCAACAGAAATACATCATTTGTGAAATTTTCAACTCTAACTATCACGGTTCATGAGATACAGCCTGGTGACAGACGGACAGATGGACAGACAGACAGACAAACAGAAAGCGAAGCCTAAGTAATAGGGTCCCGTTTTATCCTTTGAGGACTAAACCCTAAAAAATATTGGAATATGTAAAAAATATTTAATCTAAATGTTTTATAGAACATTTTATAAGCTTTCATTTCATCATAGAACACTAATCGCTGTTACAGTTAAAACCCATTTTTCGTTAGAACTCGTTTTCCCTAGTTAAAATTAGTTATTACATAATGCCTTTGTTAAAACTAGAAATAATCAGTTAAAACTAGAATTTACCACTGACATATTCGATTTTCAGATAAAACTAGTTGTCACATCGAGCTATAGTTAAAACTAGCGCTAGAAAAACTGATTTGGGATTGAAAACAAGATATAAGTTTTAAAAATATTTATTGAAATGATCTAAGATACTGGGAACCAAATAATAATAGTCTAAGACTAAGGGAACATGTTAGAGAACATTGACTTACATTTAGTTGTCAAGATGACAATATTAATTATAAGTAGGTAAATAAAATAATCAAATAAATCATCAAAACTGTTCCGACCGAGGTTAGGTTAGGTTAGGTTAAATTTTATGGTTGCATAAAATTTTACCTAACCTAACCTAACCTCGGTCGGAACAGTTTTAACTGACTCGCTTCGGGAAAACGCGTTTTGTCTTGCAGAAACTAGTTTTAACTGATATTTGATTCAGACATTAGTCAATTCTAGTATAAACAAAGGCATTAAGTAAAAACTAGTTCTGATATACTAACTAGTTTTAACTGTAACAGCTACAAAGCACCATTTTTTTATATGTTGGAAAACCTAAAATTGAGACCTTTGTAATAATAATAATAATTTAGAATAGTTTGTTACGGGATTGCACGGAGTTACGTGATCATGGCGCTTGCAACAGTGCCGAAATATCGGGAACTTAAAAATAAGGTACATGGTAGCAATCCCGTAACAAACTATTCTAATGTTAGTGACCATGAAAGTTTGAAACAATAATAATTTATTTATTTGGCACATACTTAACTAATATTATAAAGAGGAAAGATTTGTACCTATTTTTGTATGTTTGTAATGAATAGGCTCAAAAAGTACTGGGCCGATTTAAAAAATTCTTTCACCAATAGAATGCTACATTCTTCCAATTTGACATAGGCTACATTTCATTTTGAAAAAAATAAGGGATCCTTGGCAAAATTTGAACAATGTAACCGAAGGTGTAGAAAAATGAGTCTTAAAATGTCTTTCGTCGAATGCGCTGCCGAAACTATTAGCGATAATTCTCTACCCCGTGCGAAGCCGGGACGGGCTGCTAGTACTTAATAAGGAACATGGCTTTAAGGAAAAGAAAGTTCTCTTGTCATGGCAGCTAAGACACTGATATTCTGGCGGTTGTCCAGGCGCTATAACAATCAATCAATTATACCACTTATTTGACACCCCCCCCCCCCCCCCCCCTCCGGCTCACCTCCTAGACGACAGGATTTTTAGTATGTTTTGTCCCTTAGCACCCTGAACAAGTTTCTGAAGAAATCGCTTAGGTTCCCGCTCACGCCCTCTATATATATATACCTACCATCCTTACTGAACTAAGTAATTAACATTGTTTGTTTTTACTCGACTGCCAAACGAGGGTTATGTTTTTCGAGCGTATGTATGTATGTATGTCCATTTCTTTGGCACGCCCTACAGCCTAAACCGTTTAACGGATATTAAAGTATAATATTTTTTATTTTATTTATTTAGAACTTTATTGCACAACTTATAGATAGTGTACAAAAGGTGGACTTAATGCTAGAAGCATTCTCTGCCAGTCAACCATTGGGTCATGCAGAAAGTTTTCAAAGGGCGCGGTGCAAGTAACTGATTAAATACAGCCAAAAAGTGTAATAGCCAAAAAAAATACAAAATAATTTAGAAACTTCTACTAAATTAACGTACTTGAATAAATAAAATAGAATATTTAAACATCAAATAAATATAATATATACAAATATACCTAAAACATAAATACTATACATAAATACCTACATATAAGTGCAATTAATCTATTGTATGAATTGGCGAACTTTATTCTTGAAAATAAGTTTAGAGTCCGATTTTTTTATGTCGAGTGGTAGTGAGTTCCAAAGTCGTGTTGCCCTCAGACAGAAAGATTTTGAAACGAAAGTAGAACGATGGGCAGGTGTGCCCAGTCGAAGATTATCAGAGGATCGGAGAGAGCGGTCATGCGATTGGCAGAGATACGAAAACATGTTCTTAAGATATGCAGGTGAAGAGGGATTATTAAGAACACCGTATACAATGCCGAGAATTCGAACATTTCTACGCTGACGGATGGGAAGCCATTTAAGTTGGGCCCTATAGCCGGAAACATGGTCGTATTTGCGGAGGCCGAAAATGAAACGAATGCAGCTATTGAGAAGACGTTCAAGCTTTTCAGTAAGAGCCTCGGTAAGGTTTGAACAACAGGAGTCAGCGTAGTCGATGATAGGGATGACGAGAGCTTGTACAAGCATAACCTTCGTCTTGAAAGGAAGAAAGAATTTGAAGCGGTAAAGACTCCTCAAGCAAGTGATTACCTTCCGGCTAACTTCAGCAACGTGAACAGTCCAGCTAAGTGTTGGATCGATCAAAAGGCCCAAGTTCTTTACACTGGAACAGTATGGAATTGAGTTGCTCTCGTACACGACAGGTTCGAGGTCATTATAACAAATTTTTGCCATCAGTCTAGAACTACCTACAATAATAGCTTGACATTTTGAAGGATTAACGGAGACACCGAAATTGCGAGACCAAGTGGATATGATGTTCAAGCTATCATTTATAAGGCCAATAGCAGACGATATCTGAGTCACGTCCGAGTGCACATACAATTGTAAGTCATCAGCATAGAGATGATAAGAGCAGCAGAGGTTAAGGGTAATAAGGTTAATGAAGATGGAGAATAACAGTGGAGAGAGTATGCCACCCTGCGGTACGCCAGAAGATAGATTGAGCCAGTCGGAGTTGGAGTGCCGAGTTTTGATCGATTGCCGGCGACCACGCAGGTATGATGAGAACCATTCGATAGCAGTAGTAGACACCCTCAGATGGGATAGGACAGCAAGGAGGAGATCATAATCCACGGTGTTAAAGGCATTAGAAAAGTCTATTAAGACAAGAAGAGTGACCTGAGAGGAATCCATTGCTTCTCTTATATCCTCAGTTACCTTGAGAAGAGCAGTGGTAGTGCTGTGGGCGGGGCGAAAACCAGATTGAAAAGGATTTAGCAGATTGTTCTGATAGAAGTGGAAAGATAATTGTTTAAGAACACAAGACTCGATTATTTTTGAGAGAAAAGGTAATATGGAAATGGGTCGGAAGTGGCTTGGTGTGGTGGGGTTGCGAACTTTGGGAAGTGGGCAGACGAGAGCCTTTCGCCAAATATCAGGGAACTGACCAGAGTCCAGTGACCAATTAATGATGTGAGTGATGATAGGCAATATAATTTTGGTCAGAGGCGTGATCATAAGGCGGCTGATACCATCCACTCCAGTTGCTTTAGATGTAATGGAGGAAATCGCTTTACTGATTTCAGTCTCGGTAACAGGATTAAATGAAAAGGGAACTATATCAGGAGCATGGAGAGATGAGATATATACTAGGGTGTTGGCTTTAGTTTGAGCATCGAGTGTTGGCAGATCAGTGAAATGCCGGTTTATGACATTGAGATCTAAGGAGATAGTCAAAAGGATGTCATCTGACTTAGACTTGCCAACACCGAGTGAATTGAGGAATTTCCAAACGTTTGAACCAGAAGAGTTGTGGATTTCGGTGTGTATATGACGCCTCTTAGCTGCTCGAATCATCTGGTTGCACCGATTTCGCGCAGATTTATAGGCAGCCCAGTTGCTTTCAGACCTATCTTTTTTAAAATTCCGGAAGGCCTTGTTACGCCTAGACATGGCCATGCGAATACCCTTATCTAACCACGGCGCCGGCGGTCGCCTAATGCGGACTGTATGAATAGGTGCATGTTTATCAAAAAGATCCACAATATTTTTGTTGAACAGATCAACTTTAAGGTCGACTGTGGCAGCAGCCTCCACCTGATCCCAGTCAATCAAAGACGCATCTTGCAAAAGTTCTTTAGTATTGATACGTCCGTAACTTCTTAGCTGGACAGTTTGTGGCTTATTCTTAGGAGGTCTGACTCTATAGGAGAGGTAGAGAAGGTCATGCCTAGAAAACCCAGGAGCTAATAATTGACCATGATGGATTACAAGATGAGACCTGTCACAAGAAACCAGCGCGTGATCAATCCAGGTGTCACAGGTATTGATATTATGGTGTGTAGGGAGAAATGGGAGGTGTAATAGACCAGTTGACTTAAAAATATTCAAGAGTTTCTGGGATCGAGAGGAGTCTTTAGAAAGGTCTGTATTGAAGTCACCCATGATAACGTGGTGAGAGTAGTCAGTACTGAGAGATTCAAGGGCGAGTTCAAGCTGAGAGAAATAATCGATCGCAGGAGGGCAATACACGACCCCAAGAACTATTTTAGCTCCAACCAGACAGATTTCAATAAAAAGGTATTCTGCTGTAGCGGAATAGTTGGGAGGAGATGATGAAATAATTTTATATTGGATATCTGACCTAAGGTAAATAGCCACGCCGCCACCACCCTTTCCCAATCGGTCATTTCTGATCAGAATAAAATCAGGCAAGCTGTACAAGACCGAAGGCAAGGAAGGCTTAAGCCATGACTCGGAAACAAGAACGGCGTGAATATGCTCGGATGAAAAACTGCTTAGCAATTCGCTATGATGTTTAGCAATGCTCTGAGCATTAATGTGGCATATGTTTAACGTGTTTTTACCATTCTGAAAACAATTTTCAAGTTGAGCACTGAGTGTGTCAGTGTCGGAAATATTCGAGTCAAGTGAAGTGTTACAAGAATAAAATGAGAGAGAAGAATTCGCTGAATTAAAAGATTCACTTACAGACATAATTGCCTAAAAATAATAAATACAAAAAATAAATAAATATATATATATATATATATATTATATTATACTAAACGATAAAATAAAAGAACTAACTAATCAATCGATTTGATAAACATCCCTGCATAACCCACCAGCCAGCTGTAGTATACAATAAATGAAGCTAACACAAACTAGAACAATATACTTGAAATAAAATTACTTATGATACAATTAACCGATATTGAAGTACATATCAATCGCTACACCGAGGTATTTATTAAAGCTAAAATGTAAGTAAGATAACGAAAAACAAAGCGGACAAATAACGCTGTTCATTATTGAAGACCCAAATAACAAAAAAAAATAAAAATGACTTTGACATGTAGTAATCTGTACATTACCAGGGCCGTAAAACAAAGAGAAAAAAAAAAAGGATACAGACAGTAGTTCATATACTCTGACTAATCTGTGCATTAGTTAGTGACAACCTTGATGACAGGATATAAATTTACGATTTGTAAAAATAAGATAACAAATACCTCCATAAGTGCAGCATAGTTTAAAAACTATAAAACTAAAGGGACACCGGACAGCACACACTATAGAATGATGACCTATTTCCTAGCTGCCTGTTTCCGAGTGGTCATCTTTGTCGAGTTCGAAATTGAAGCCTGAGGAGTAGGATTAGCTGCCACCGGTGCTTGAGAACTACCTTTGACGACGGGTTTCGGGGACTTGAGGATTAGTCCTTGCAGCTCTTCAGGCGTATTCACTTTTCGCCTAGTGCCATCACCAAGCTTGACAGTGATGACCCCGTCAGTGGTCCAGCAATCACGCATTCCGAAATGCGTGCGGGCCTTAATGAATGTTGCCTGCCTAATCCTAGTGAGGAATTCACTTACTGAAGTAGAAGATCCCTTGAGCAGTGACTTTTTCTTCCAAATTGTAGATTTCACATTATAAGTGGAGAAACGTACAAGTATTGGTCTACAACCCTTGACTGCTTTATCTCCTAGCCGATGACATAGTGTTAAATGAGTGGCATCGAAATCCTGAAGCTCCATCTTGGTCTTAATGGTATCGACAACTACATCTGAGATATTGTCCACACTCTCAGGTATGCCATTGAATAGAAGTGCTTTGCGTCTGTGGCGCATTTCCATAGCGTCGATAGTGTTAACACAGTCCGTGATTTGCCGTCTCATACTCTTCAAGAGACTCCACACAAGGTCCCGAAAAGCATAAAAGTCACCTGTGAGTTTTGTCAATGAATCTGTTGGTTGCGTAGAAGAGTTAAGTTGTGCTTCGAAGTCTGCCATTCGCCTCAATAGGTGTGCCTCCAACTCCTCCTGGGATGACTTAAGATCTGCCAGTAGTGCCATAATAGTGATATTGTAGAATGTGATGAAAAAAGATAAGTCTGTTCTATGACTGTTTGTGCGAAAGTAGTGCTGATAGGTGACAACAGGTGGGTGCAGTTACATTTATCAAAAACACACTGTAATTATTTTAATTATTAAAAAACTAGGAGACGAAAATTTTCACTGTTGCTTTTTTGACACCTACCGCCCAAAGTGAAAAAATAATATATCAATAGATTCGGTTCAATTGTAGGAGTGACAAGGGGTATGTTATTTCCCACCTTACTATTGAACTCGCGTGTGCTGACTTAGAGCAGTATATTATTGTTAGTGTACCTATACATACCCCCATCGGCAGATTACCTTCTTTTGAGTCCACTATGGAAGAGGTATTAAAAATGTTATGTAAATCAAACAAAAAGATAGTTTTATGTGGAGATTTTTATTTTAACATATTAGTAGAAACACCAAATTCTGTGAGGTTCCTAAATCTTTTTAAATCTCTTAATTTGATTAATATTTTAAATGAACCTACTAGAATCACTCCTACAACAGCTACCTGCTTAGATAATATTTTCTGTAATTGTAAGTATTTTGAGCACCATCATGTCTCGCCTATTGTGAATATTGTTTGTAGGCCGGTCACTGCTAATAAATTAGATCGATTTAAAAATAATATTGATTGCGGAAAAAATTTATTGCCACCATACAGTGATACTGTAGATGTATCATATGAAAACCTATTTGGATTAGTCAAAGATGAATTTAATAATATATTCAAACATAAACATATAAAAGTAAATACCAATAAATATAAATTTAGTGACTGGGCCACGACTGGTATTCATAAAAGTAGGAAAAATTTATACGAATTATATGAACTAAGAGCGCAAACTCAAGACCCAAAAATTTTTGAATATGTTAAAAAATTCTCCTAAGATTTTTAAAAAAGTATGTTCTGTAGCCAAAGCCAATTATATCCGTGGTATTATTACAAACTCCAAAAATATAATTAAAGCTACTTGGAGTATTATCAATAAAGACAAAGGCAAAACTAGACAATCAGATCGTACTATTGACCTTAATATCGACAATAAAATTATTTTTTAACACAGTTGCTCGTAAATTCACTCTTATAACACCGTTTTTAGTATCATAACTCATCATATTACGCACTTGTGCTGTAAAAAGATTATCGCACTAGTGCGGTAATGTAAACTTTTTTTTAAAAATCCAGCAAAAGTTTGTGTCTAAGAACATTGAATATTTTACGAATATTAAATTATTTAAGGGTTAAGATGACACATAAATATTTCATTTTATTAAATTGTATATTAATAAACACAAACTAACTTAACTATCATTTTTAGAAACAATAATTTATAGTTTATTTTATTTTTTAAATTGCTGCTACTCGGCTGAACAGCCAGTTTTTCCTGTGCCATTATTGAACCTGCGCGCGCATCGAAATTGCGGCGCGCGAAAAAAACAAAACTTACGTGCTATTTTACATTATTATTTGGTAAAGTTGTTGCTGTGTGGTTAATTACTATCAAAAATAACTACTTTAAATAGTAAAGACGAGTAAAATGTTATTCAACCCCGTCGGAAATACTTATCGAGGCACGAAACGCGAGTGATAGCCTGTTGCCGCCAAAATGCCTAGAAAAACAGCAAAAACGCAAAGTCATATTAGGAGAAGGTATTTTAGATTTTAGTTTGTTTTTTCCTCGCAATTGTGTTGAAAAACGTCGTATGCAACTCGTGTGCATTGATCATTATCACACTCGGCTTCCTTACCGCGCTCGCCTGCGGCTCGCGCTTATAATAATGCCTCGTGTATAATGACCAACGTAGCACACTTGTATCATAATGTACTAAAATCTGACAGTGAAGTAGCGAACGCATTTGAGGATTTCCTCTCTAAAATACCATTAGTTACAACTAGTAAATTAAACTCTTCACTAGGTCTTGCCGAAAATTTTCTAAAATCCAAGGTTGACAAATGCAATTCTATATTTAATTTTAGACATATTAATCCAGAAATTATTATTAAAACTTTTAGAGAGTTAAATATTAGAAAAACTGAAGATTTATGGGGAATTTCGACTAATATAATCAACCATATTATTGATAGTATAGCAATGCATCTTGCTTGTATATTTAATCGGTGTATTGATGAAGGTTCATTTCCAAATTTAATGAAGTACAGTAAAATTATACCTTTATTTAAATCCGATGATAAAAGTGATCCCTCGAACTACAGACCTATATCAATACTACCAGCTCTTAGTAAAATATTTGAAAAGATTATATTTAATCAACTCTTATCACATTTTAGAATTAACGAATTATTACATGAGAAGTAGTTTGGTTTTACTAAAGGTAGAAACACAACTGATGCGGGAGTTGCACTCATTACGCATATATTCGATGCATTTGAAAAAAAGAAAGATGCTTTAGGAGTGTTTTGTGATTTGTCTAAAGCATTCAATTGTGTAGATCACAAAACGTTAATAATGAAATTACGGCATTATGGTGTCTCGAAAGATTCAGGAAATTAGTTAGAGTCATACCTCACCGACAGATTGCAAACAGTTAGTATTAATGGAACTGACTCTTCTGGAGCCCCATTACGCATGGGTGTGCCCCAGGGCTCTATATTGGGACCTTTATTATTCCTAATATATATAAATGACCTTCCTTACTTTACTAAAAACCTTTGTGAGATAGTATTGTTTGCAGATGGTACATCTTTGATTTTTAAAACTGATAGAGGTAAAGCTACTTTCGACGATGTGAATGATGCGCTCTCACAAGTAGTACGCTGGTTTACTGCCAACAATCTCTTACTAAATGCGAAAAAAACCAAGTGCATTAAATTCACTATGCCCAATGTAAGGCAGGTCAGTACGCATATAAATATGTCAGACGATCATATAGATGCGGTTGATTCAACAACATTTTTGGGTATCACATTAGACTCACGACTGCAATGGGGTCCCCATATAAATGCCCTGTCAGGAAGGCTCAGTTCAGCGGCTTATGCTGTGAGGAAAATAAGGCTTTTAACTGATGTCGAAACGGCAAGACTAGTATACTTTAGTTATTTTCATAGTTTGTTGTCCTATGGTCTATTGCTATGGGGCTCAGCTGCTGACATTGAATCAATCTTTGTGTTGCAGAAAAGAGCCGTACGTGCAATATACTGTCTTGGTCCTCGAGAGTCTTTGAGGGAGATTTTTAAAGAGGTCAACATATTAACCGTTGCGTCCCAATACATTTTTGAAAATATTATGTATGTAAGAAAAAATCTAAGTTTGTTTAGTCTAAAAAGTGATTCACATCATTATAATACTAGAAATAAAAATAAACTTGCCGTTCCGTGCTTCAGATTAAAAAAAGTTGGTAATTCATTTATGGGGAATGGTATAAAATTTTTCAATAAATTACCACAAACTCTTGTTGAACTACCGATCCATGAGTTCAAAATCAACATTAAAAAAAGTCCTTATGACAAAAGGATATTACAAATTAGAAGATTATTTAAACGACAAGAGTGTATGGACTTAAACTGCCTAGCTCGCACTTACTATTGTCTTGTAAAATGTATTTCCTGTAAAATCAGGCTGACAAAGGTGACTGAGTTTGTTGCGCCGTTTCTTCTCATCACCAGCCTATATGTAGTCCCGAAGCGGTGGTAGGGCTAAGTTATATTTTGGGACGTGTATAAGTGCCCGGTGGAGGGCCTACATACAGAACAAATAATTTCATTTCATTTCATTTCCCGAAATTCCCGCGGGAGCAGAACTTACGCGGGAAAAACGGATCTGCAATACTGATAAACCGATTTTGAAACTTTCTTTTATTAACTATTAATGGGTCACATATTTTCAGTGCTAATAGTATTCAATACTATATTTTCCGAAATTCCTACGGGAAAAGTAAAAAAATACACTGAAAAAATAGGAAGGAAAAACCGTTTAATGGATTTCAACAAAGTTATGATATTACATTAGATTCGTCCCAGTTGTGTGAGTAACAAACCTATGTTATTACCCGGAATTCCTATTGGTGCGTGAATTATACGGGAAATACCGATTTCAGATACTACCTACTCGAGTTAAAACCTTTTTTTTTAATGAAGAGTTACAAATAAGGCTTTATAGTTCATTGAAAAGTGGTAGTAAAACACTACAAATTAAAAAGTCAAAAATTATTCCTGTTCATCTTTTAAGTTCACTTTTTACGCAGTCGGGTTTTTCGATTTTTTAAATTCGTTAATTTTATTTAAAAATCGGTTTCTTATACAATGCATTCCTGGCGAATTTCATTACTCGGTCTCTTAACGCACTCCCTCCACAATGGATGTAATACCTACTCCCAAGGGATTCCATGCCTACCATAAAGTTAACAAGTATACATAACTTTATGATGCCTACCTACTCCCATATATCTTAGTCCACAGTTGAGCAGAGTGCAGATTACGATATGAATGAATCTCAGATCAGAGAAAGGACTAGATATGTAATAGAGTCGTGGCGCGTGACACCGCGACATGACCAGGAATGAACATCGCTCCCGAAACAAGCCACGCCACTCTTTAATCACAGCTCAGACGTACAACAGTAATGTTCTCCGATATTTTTGCAAAATGTCGAATTATTGTGAAGTTACGTGCAGAAACAGAAATGAAACGAAAAACTACTTACAAGAATTATTGAGTCACTTGTCTAAATTAAATATTAGGATTTCATTTTTATTTAGCTTGGAAGTAAAAAAAAACGTAACAATATCACGAATAAATTCATTGCCGAATGAGCTATCATAATGCCGAACTTGATT
Source organism: Anania fuscalis (assembly GCA_950371115.1). Taxonomy (NCBI): domain Eukaryota; kingdom Metazoa; phylum Arthropoda; class Insecta; order Lepidoptera; family Crambidae; genus Anania; species Anania fuscalis. The sequence goes on from OX493354.1 coordinate 1,402,622, forward strand.
GTGATGTTTATTAAGACATGTTAGACATTGATGGCTAAGTACAGCAACCACATAATATTACATCTAATGACACCGCAATGTATTCTGATGCTACCGATATCCACTGCGTCGCGAAAATACCATGAAGTAGTGGTGGTAGTGCCGTGCTAGCTAGTGTTTATTGCAGTTTTAAAGTGTGCGTGAAGTGCCTTTAGGCCAATCACAACACCTGTATACGTGTTGTTGTAGACTCTCAGGTTCCACCAGGTTGATTTGTTTTACACAGTTTAATATGTGTGTGAGAGCTATGGTAGGAGAAATCCGGCGACACCGGTGCTCTTCGAAATTACGTAAGATGCGACTTCTCCTCCATTAATATTTCTATGGAATGAATGTTCTATTCTGTGGGTGACGTCAGCCGCGCAATACGACTGCCTTTTAGCTTGCCTAATAAAACATTTGTGGCTTTACTACTAAAAGATAGACTAGTGTTGAACACTTGTCTAAAGATAAGTCAACCAATTTGAAACGTTTCCAATATATGTGTCGAATGTCTGATGTGTCAACATTTCAAATTGGTTGACCAGTCTTTAGACAAGTGTTCAACACTAGTCTATCTTTTTGTAGTAAGGCCATTGATGTTTCAGTGAACTGTACTTTTTATGGTACTTACCAAATGTTAAAGCCTTAGGATGTCTGCATAATAACTTTTTAGGAGACACTCGTAAATATTATTAATATCGTATTCAGCTCACCACAAGTTCACAACTTGCAAAACAAAAACAATGTGTGACAAGTGGGTGTCAACATCCGAATGATGATAGATATCAAACCGCTGGCCAGTCATTTTAATACTGAGAATACCCGAATTATTTTACTTATCCCTTGTTCCGAATTGTGCTCAAAGCACTATTAGCACGAATCCATATAAATGCAGTAGGTACTTAGATAAAAAAAACTATTTGATTTTCTCTAAATATTTGTTAAATTTGTTGCTATGTGGTGGTTAAGTCTATAAATAAGTTACTAACAATAGTACAAGATTTTAGTGTTCCATACCAAAAAGATAAAACGGGACCCTATTACTAAGGCTCCGCTGTCCGTCTGTCTGTCTGTTTGTCTGTCACCAGGCTGTATCTCATGAACCGTGATAGTTGAAATTTTCACAGATGATGTATTTCTGTTGCCGCTATAACAACAAATACTAAAAAACAGAATACAATAAATATTTAAGGGGGGCTCCCATACAATAAACGTGTTTTTACCGTTTTTATAGATAAAGGTACGGAACCCTTCGTGTGCGAGTCCAACTCGTACTTGCCCAGATTTTTTACATATTATTACATACATTACACACTTTAGCTTCCTACCGCTCTCGCTTGCGCTGCTCGCACTTATGCTCGGGCTTCACCTGCGTCTAATATCATTAATTAGTGCGCTATTTGATATACGCAGGTGTGGTGGTCTAAGCGCGCTAATTTGCTTTTATGACGTTAGACACAAATTACGTATAGCGGCGCATTAAACGTTAGCGATAGCTAGGACGGCGGTAACTTTTGATGCTTGGGTTTTACCTGCGTGACGCCTAACGTTCAAATAACGGCATGATTAGCGTTAATTAAATAAAAACACTAAGCTACGTGCTAAGTGCGTGGCCACACTTATTTGACGTTTGATTCTAGCGTCTAGCGGCTTAGTTAGCGTGTGATCTGTGAGTGTGTCTTTAAAATAAAAAAAACGCTTCCAAGAACTCAATACTTTTCTCATTTTGTCTACTCCAACCTTACTTAATAACTATGCACTTTAACATTTATTTCACAAAGAGTTTTTGAATGTGATCGTGTTTTAAAATGTTAAGGCTCGGTCTATAGGTTGCCAGAATCCGTAAGTGTCCCCAAGAATCTGTTCAAAAAACGACCTTATTGCTTAAGCGGTGGATTGAATCCGCGTTAACCCGGTCCGGTTTCCGGCTGGGTATAGACCGAGCCTTAGAGTGTAGGTGTAGCCACAACAACGCACTAGACTCCCGCTGTAATTTTGATATTCTTTGAAATAAATGATTTAGATTTTTTATTTATACATGTCCTAATTTTTTTTCGACCCTACCACCTTCGGGACAATTTTCAACTTGCACCGAGAAGAAGCAGCGCAAGATACTCGGTCACTATCGTCATTCGTCAGCCTCTTTTTAAATAGTGTATAGTTTTATTTATTGTAAAGGTTTCCTAATACAGAACAGCTGATTGTAGATAAAATAAAACTTTAGTGTTTTTAATGATATTGGTATTTTATTGCAAAACAATAAAACATATTTCTTTAACAGCAGCAATAAAACTGCAATGTTGTACTTTTTGATTTGGTCAACTGTGTTGTGTAAGTTGCTGTTTATAATACTATTGTTACCTCCTTAGTATTTAATTATTCCTATTTAAATAGAAATAGAATAGAAAAATATTTATTTGACACACATACACAGAATACAATAGAAATACAAAAAACAAAATGTGTCAAAAAGGCCCCCGCTCAGCATTTGTCGTGACAGCCAGGGACAGGGACTTAAGACTTTTGTCTTAATTTGTCCTTCATCGCACCGCCCACAAAACATCTCTGTTTAGTCTAATGGTTGACTAGTAAAGAATTCCTCATGGCATTAAGTTCACGTGTTTCGCATGCTAGCCCTGCTGTAATCCGATAAATAAACATTTTTATTTTTATTAATTTTATTTTCACGGAGCTATGTAGCCTAGAGCTCCGGGATGATATTGACATTGGGGCCTTAAATCAGTACTCATTAATATACTATGCTTAACTTAACTTAATATGACTACGTGCAAAACTATTTTATCTATTAAGAACTCCTTATCGCCGCCCATTGCAGGAATTGATTAAGTTCGTGATTTGTTGGTCGGGACATATTTAATCAACTATATAAGGTCCGATTTTATTAGTGTTCATCCTGTTAACCTGTGACTATATAGGTGAAAAGCAATCGTAAAAACCAACTTTCAAATGTGTACCATAAAAACTAAAAAAGTTAAAAATCAACAACATTGACTTCATATTGCATAAACTCGTCCTATCTTTGCTACGTTTAACCATCTGATTATCCGTCTTATTCTATTTGAAGATAGGACCAGTTTATGCAATATGAAATCGATGTTGTTATTTTGTAATTTATTTTTAACTTTTTTAGTTTTTATGATAGACATTTGAAAGTTGGTTTTTACGATTGCTTTTCACCTATATAGTCACAGGTTAACGGGATGAACACTAATAAAATCGGACCTTATAGATCATCTGGATAGGAGACCATCATTTCAGCCACAAGACGTCCACTGCTGAACATTGGCCTCCTCCAGTGACTTCCAGATAGGCCGGTTGCGCGCGGCCTGCATTCTTGCAGCTTCCTGCAACCTTTACCAGGTCGTCAGTCCACCTTTGCGGTTGGACGTCCCACTCTACGCTTGCCGGTACGTGGCCTCCGTTCGTTTATTCTCCAAATTAGGACGCAAACATTATTTTAAACTTTGGAAAGTAGTTCTTTTGAGGCTTGGATGGAGTTTAATCAAAACCATTTAATAGATTCTTCGTTTTAGATGCACCAGTCTTCGTGGCCAATGTCAACGTTGACATCGACGGAGTCATCGATCTGGGACCGAAATGGCAATACAAATACAAAATAGACACTAAAGACTTCCGCTTAAACGTAGCCCCAGGATTCACTGACGGACAGAATCCCCGTTCTCCGTTGAGGAACAAACACAAAAAGACCAAGAAGATCAAAATAACTACAAACACTGTCACCGAAAATGGAGACCAATATTTACGTATTACGAGGTTCTCTCCAGTTGAGCCAGAAAACATATACAGCATACCTCGCTCGATTAAAGAAGACAGCAAAATCAGCGAGTTTACGTACCACATTTACAAGCAGTCACTGAAAGTGTTCGATGATATCAAGAAGAAAGTTAATCCTAATATCGAACATAGAGTTGATTCATTAGCCCGGAACTATGAAGTTAAATTCCGAGCATTTATCAACGAAACTTTGAACAAAAAGATCAAAACTCGGATCGGATCAGAGCGCGCTGTGCTTGATATCATTGACACGTCGAATCAAATGCTCAAACGACTTGTCAACTATTTCGTTGGGGATATGAATCGAGAAGGGATCTTGAAAAACAATTTGGCAGCGGCCAAAGTCTTCCAGAAGGCAGTAGACAGGGAATGCGAGTTGGAAATACAACACGCTTGTAACAAATTGGGTATTTGCATGAGATCCAAGGGATTCATCGACTTTATGATTGATTTTTTTACAATTATCATAAAGAACGATGATAAAAAAATCAAACAAGCAGGTGATGCGCTCACTGAAGTTTTGAAAAACACTGAATTCGGAAATATTATGGAAACGAAAACAAAACAAAAGTTTAAACACATGATTAATATTGTGGAAACTTACGACGCGATTCAGTTAAAAGCTATGTTCGCGATAGCCAAAAACGTATTTGCTCTGAAAGACAAACCTATTAATGTGATGATCAGCGATACCGGTACGAAACATATAAACAAAACCGTGGCTTTTATAGAGATTGTAGACGAACTGAATAAGAGACTGCCATTGGATGAAGAAAATCAGCTAGAATGGACCGACCTTACAACCAGTTTAAATGATTGGAGTTTAGATAAAAGACACGATATATTGGAAATAATGCAAGGATTGGTAACTTATTTGAAAAAGAAGGCAATTGATAAATTAGACGGCCAAACAGCTAGGAACTTTGAAGAAAAATTGATTTTGATATTATCGTAAATTTCAAATATACTTTTGTATGTCACGGTACAGGGAAAAGAGTGTCCTTTTGTCGAGATACAAATTGTTTGTTTGTCTACGTCTTGGTTACTAAAAATCAAAAAAATGCGATATTTATTCTATAAGTTGTTTTACTCGGCAATAGGTGTCGTTAACATAATAATGTTTGCGCCATCTGTTATCCATTTTTCGAACTAAATGTGATTATAATGGCACTATCACTTAACTGACACACTACGTTCCGCGGCAGTTTTACGTAGTATAATAGAGAGAAAAAAATTATACTTACCTACTCTGTGGCGGCACAATTAATTTATCTTGATGTGCTATTCGATAAAAGATGGCGCTGACTGGAATACTTAGTAAAAACTGTTATAATTATATCAATTGAAAAACGACCAACAGTTATTTATTATAATGTCATTTGTTAACAAGTAGAAAAAACAAAAAGTGTCTACCACTGATCAAATACTATCGCTAGAGGACACATTTTAAATTAAGAAAATAGTCATAGGATGCTATTCACATTCAATAGAAAGAAATATACTTATTTTAGATTTAATTAAAACAAAAAGATTTATTTCTAATCTCAGCACACAAAACTCCGTCGACAACTGCAAAGTTTATTTCATACCCTCAGCAACTCTAGCGCAACACGGGGCCCATACTTGAGACAATCCAATAATCAAATAAAATCAATAACCCAGTTCATTAAGCCAGTGAATTAGAAATCGTTCTATTACAGTCGACTGGCTTTATCAATGGATTTTTCTCAAGCTATCTCTATTAGCCAATGAGACGATGCCAATATTGGACTGGCTTAGTGGAATGTCTCAAGTATTGGCTCCGCGCGGTGCATTGAGGGTTATTGACTGCATGCATGCAAGTTCACTCTTTCCACTATTCTCCCTTGTGAGATGGTTCTTCTTGTCTGTACTATTTACCGTTCATTGACATGAGAATAAGGTAGGCCTAGGATCAAGCTTTTTGCCTAGGATCATCGGACACCTATACTCAGCGGGCACACCAGGAGACGTATTTTTAAAGCATTCGAAATGAATCTTTAAAATGAACTTTCTCATTTGAAAATGATCTCATTATGTCAGGCTTAAAGTTGAAAATCTATTGGAGAAAATTTGACTTTTTGGGTAAGTCGACGTGCTGTTGACTGTACTATCTTGATTTCTGGATACCGAAAAAAACTAAGTATAAAACTAGGCTAGGTGTGCGAGAGTGTACAGGGCAGGAAAGCGCTCGCTTAAGGCTGAGCTAGCACGCAAACATTCGCGAAGGTAATATTCGGCCAAGCTCACCGCGTCGCTCGGCGAGAATGTAGAACGGGCATGCTGAAAGGAGGTCACCAAATTCGGGCCATTTAATGTACCAAGGTACACTTTATGGAATAAAATACTTTATAAAACGCTGAATAATATACAAGGCCTACTTTTTGTGTTAGTCATTCGGAAAAGACAACAAATAATAATTTCAATTTGAAAAAAATACGCCATTTTATACCCTCTCTAAGTTCATTATTAATCTGTGTTACGACTTTATCTATTATATGTCCCAAGTATCAGTTACACTTAACAACCAAGTCACTTAAATCAATCGAAAAGTAATATTAATTAATATTGACTTTTCGGAAAAAGTAAACGACGCTGACATTTTGTTGCACTCGCACTAGGCCCTCTGTAGTTTAGTTATTACTTGTAAAGAAGCACAAATCAAAATCTTACTTTTTACTTAATAATTGGATTTTATTCGCAAACTGACAGAGTTTTAGCTTAACAAGTGATCGGTACAAAATGATTGACTAAAATGAGCTTGCATGGCGTTATAAAGGATTGCCCCCACCGACGTCCGCTGCCCAGCTGACTCGGTGGGGACGGCTCGGCGGGAACGTTCCTGATTGGCTGGCGGCATGGCAAGCTTTACAGGCTTGGCTTTGGCGGGAACGTTCCTGATTGGCTGGCATGGCTAGGCTAGCTGCGATTGGCTGCTGCGTTTCGTTACACTCGGCCATCCTGCAACAATTGCTCCCGCAATGTGCGAGAAAACAAACAAAAGTTACTAGCTTGTCAAATAAGTAGATGATCAGTTAATAGTTGCTAGTCCGAATTTCTAGCACTGTCAGATACAGGAACAACTTATTTATGGATTTAAGAAATTAACCGCTTTACTATATACTTCAAAATCTGTATCTGTCAAGGCCCAGAATATTAGTTATTATACTTGGACCAGAGAAGACTGCCTCCAACGTTATTTTTAACTTAAATTAAAGATTGCTGGCTAACATTCAAAGCTAGCCTCTATCCACAGAACTATTACACGTTTAAATTAATCTACTGCATTTGCCATGCAAGGTTAAAATATAACTTCGAGTTAGGTATCAAGATAACTTTGTGCTAAAGCAAAACTGGTAAAGTACCTTTTTGAGGGAAAGCATAAATCCACCCCGTTGATAGCCCCTACTTCAAAGAATTAGGGGATTATGACTTTAAATTTTACTGTTTTATTCTCTAACTGCGACAGGAGTTAAGATTGACGATAAACGGGCTGGTTTGCGTTATTAATTCTATGTTTATTCGCGATAAATTATTGCAATTCTTGCATTTTACTTGCAATCGCTTTAAGAGCACATAGCTCAAATTAGTTATAAAATTAACATTATGATGGCAGATAAATAACACTTGAAAAAAAAATCACCGACCTCAGGTGGGACTCGAACCCACGTCCCATCGCATACCGGGCGAGTGCTTTGACCACTAAGCTACCGAGGACGTCACGTGACAAGATGAAATTCCTCAAGTGTTTTTTCTCGCTGTCAAAGCCAGCGTATATTAGACGTGGGTTCGAGTCCCACCTGAGGTCGGTGATTTTTTTTTCAAGTGTTATTTATCTTCAATTAAACCTTGCATGGAATTGCTAAAAACAAAAATTTACAATGTTTAAGCATTTCTGATCTTAACCAATAGTCAAATATTTGTAAAAATATTTCTATAGGGTGTTGACGGTAGTATACTACTCAGCTATACATATAGCTACAACATTGATCGGAATACGCTGGCTTTGACAGCGAGAAAAAACACTTGAGGAATTTCATCTTGTCACGTGACGTCCTTGGTAGCTTAGTGGTCAAAGCACTCGCCCGGTATGCGATGGGACGTTGGTTCGAGTCCCACCTGAGGTCGGTGATTTTTTTTCAAGTGTTATTTATCTTCAATTAAACCTTGCATGGAATTGCTAAAAACAAAAATTTACAATTATGATGGCATTTTTCATTTATTAAAAATATTAAGTATGGCACACTTACGAATATTGCTACGACCTTAAGCTAGGCAGTAAAAGCACTTATGTTTAAAAAGAGATTCATTGGTAATAGCTTAACGATTTCGTCGGGAACCGGACAGATTTGTATGCAAAACAATAAAACTTACGTTTTTCGTATGCATGAGCTAACAAGGAATGAACTAGGGTTTAAAATAGCAATAGCTAACAAAATATGAACGGCTGGCAAAATGACTATAGCCGGCAAAATGACAATAGCTAGTAAAATGGTACTGGCTTGCAAAAACGGTAATGGCTAGCAAAAGTAAGCTAATGGCTTATCGACTGACCTTTGTCATCTGGCAGTGGTGGTGCCTCGCAGACATCGGTTAAAAGCTTCTCGCCCGGCTGCCAGACAATGTTCTCGGTGCCCATATTGATAACCTCCATGTAGTGACCGGCAGTGAATGGACGATGCCTTGTAGCTCGAAGTTGCCATTATTGTTCTCAGTAGCACGTTGTCCTTGACCTATGACAGACACTATTTTAAGCACTAGTAACGAAAAGAGCTGATAAAGCTGTATTGCAAGGCGAGTAAAATAAATTAGCGATAAGGACTATGCAATTCTTCACAATGTAGGCATAGGCACCTAGCTACCATACCTTCCAGTGACTGCTGGCATAGGTTTAGCATACCGCACAGGTTTTCCATACTGTAGAAATAGCCACAGAGTTAGCGTACCTCCTAGTGAATGCCAGCGTAGGCACATTTTAGCATATCACAAACATTTTAAACATTAGTCCGCTGAGAAATAAATAAAGTAAATATCACCAAGCTGTATGAAGGTGGAGAGCACCCCACAAGCATACTGCAGCTGCACCATGAGCGCACCACGCCCGGCTGTCACCACAGACGCGCACTAAGGCTGCGCCAGCTCCGCACCACAACACCGAGCTAGATGCGCATCGAGAGCGCTTCACAAGCGCACCATGAACACTGCACCTGCTGCACTCCGTGATTGCTGCATCAACACGCATGGATACCCCAAACCAAGAGTACCTATCGGATACTCGGTGTGTATACGATCGAGTGCGCAAAACACATGAAGCGCGGACTCGAGGCAGCACATGAAACAGAAACAATTTAACAGCTCGGCCGCCTAATACGAAACACTAAGTAGGACTTTCACAGTTTGAAACATCTGTAGGTACTAGGCACCTATAGAGGTAGGTACTTACACATACTAGAAAAGTAATAAATGGTAAACAATAACTAGTGGTTTCTATTTCCTCAATCGCAATCTCAACAGGAACAGGAATTCCAATTTTAAGTTCTACATTTTACTTACGTTTTGTATTCTGGCAAATAAACAATTGAACAGTAAATTCAACCTTTGTTGCAACTTGCAACTAAATAACAATATGTAAGAAGTACCAAACAAGAATCCAAACCACTAAACTAAAAACTGATGTTTTCTAATGGTTTAAATTAGTAAATTAATTATTATAACCATGGCTGGGTTGGTTTTAGTTTTAAATAACCTTTTTCCAAAGACTACATGGTGTAGACAGTCGCACATGGCCATGCTATACTACAAAAGTTACTAATTAAGCAATAAAATATTTTCGTTAAAACTTTTGCGGGTAGGTATTTTTAATCTATTCCTTCAAAAGATTTGATTTAGCGCGTCGTATAGCTTAACGTATGCACTCGGACAGCATCTATGCCTCTTATAAGCACTATTTAAGTAAAAACTACAGCCACTTTTGAACAACACCAAAATCGAATCAAACTGTTTAGCTGTAGGTAAAAATGCATAAGCATCTCCGTTATCATTATGGCTGGCTGGCTGCGTGGCTGGCTGGCTGGACACTAGCAGTTATAGTAGGTAGCTCACGGCAACCAGTTATAATTCGCAAAAAGCATGAACTAGTTTTAGGGACTGTCTAAATCGTGGGACATTTAAGTCTCCGAAAAGTACACCAGCTACATTAATCGTCCAGAGCATACATAGGCATTAAACTCGTTAGAATTTTTAAAAATTACTTTACTATCACCAGTAAACCACTTCGGCATTAAGCCTGAGCACGAAATAATTTCCCGTCCAGACAATAAATTATCAATAAGCTAGTCCTAAACTAAGCATAGCTTGTACTATGGCAACTAGATAACGAATAAACATACTTGAATACGTTTATAGACATCCATGACTAAGGTACAAACGATCGTGCTCATCACACTATTATTTGCAGGTTTCGAACCCGTAACCACCAGGCTTTGTAGTCCGGACCGCAAACCACTACACCAGACGGTCGTCTAATTGTATCAAAAATAAATCAAAAGTAGTATCACTTACTGACTTTAGCAATAAAATAACTCCGGCTTTGATGATACCTCTGTACTTGCAAATATCTCATTGCCGACGATTGTCCCTCGAGCAGTGTAGGACGCCTCCGTCCCGAGCGCGTACGTACGCGACTGCGACGAGTACTTCTGCTTACAATGCGGCATTGACGCCGCTCTCAGGACTGATTGCGTTTCTTACCGTATTTGAGACCGTTTACTACTACTAGTAGTCGCGGAAAAATTACTACTACCCGTACTTTACACGTGAAATTTAAACTAAATAATTGTAACCAAGAAATCTAAACAGTGGGAGTGAAAGTTATCCCAATTCTGATTTGTAAAGAACCACAAATCAAAACCTTACTTTTTACTTAATAATTGGATTTTATTCGCAAACTGACAGAGTTTTAGCTTGACAAGTGATCGGTACAAAATGATTGACTAAAATGAGCCAAGGAGTATTAAATCACTATGAGCTTGCATGGCGTTATAAAGGATTGCCCCCACCGACGTCCGCTGCCCAGCTGACTCGGTGGGGACGGCTCGGCGGGAACGTTCCTGATTAGCTGGCGGCATGGCAAGCTTTACAGGCTTGGCTTTGGCGGGAACGTTCCTGATTGGCTGGCATGGCTAGGCTAGCTGCCATTGGCTGCTGCGTTTCGTTACATACTCAAAAAACTGCAAATGTCAACTTATCAGCTGCCAGTCACATATATTAATCTGTGGCCAGTCAGGCTGCTGTTCTGTCATTATCATTAAGCACCCCGAAACGTAAAACCACTCGTAAAACGAACGGAGATGACATTTTGTCACCATAGATTGTATTTTGATGTCATTGATCAAATAATACTACGTAGATTTGATGTTTTGTGGCGTTTTGTTGCTTGCAAAGAGACAATATTAATTACCAAAACAATATTATTATATTAATCTTTTTATTGTTTTAAGCCATCAAATTGTGTATTCAGGTAAATAGACGAAATGTGATGCATTAGCAATAATTAGCAGAGAATAAACTAATATTTTTTAAACAAACCCAGGTTTTGGAAAAGGCTGATACTAAACGCAATTGAACATTCAATGCTACCACGTGTTAAAATAATGTGTTACAAGTTACAACAACTTTATATAATTACTATCTAGTTGTAACTCATTAAAGAAGGAAAGTGTTTTGGAATCCTCAAATTTTTCACTACAGTTTGGTATCTGTGTACCTCGAGGTATGTTCAAATATGGCCGAAGTTGTATGGACGTGTAGTGACCTCCTTTGCTTCAAGTATTACTCTGTTCACTCACATTTCATTCGATGTCAATGTAAATATTTCTGTGATTGTATCTAATACACCCTTAGATTATGTATCCTATTTTTTTTTTAAATAGACATGTCATGTACGGACAACAGCACGTCGACCTACCACAAAATGTCAAATTTTCTCATTTACAAATGAACTCTATATGTCAGGCTTAAAGTTGAAAATCTATTGGAGAATTTTTGACTTTTGGGGTAGGTCGACGTACGTACAGTCAACAGCACACGACCTACTCAAAAAGTCGAAAATTCTCCAAGTCTTTGGTCGTGTAGTGTATTAATTACTTGTTTAGTGAACTTCAGTGGTCGTTCTACATAGTTTATTTGATCAGTGGTGGTCGTTCGTCGTTCATTCATCATTCATCCATTGTTGTGTTTGTGGCGCAAGTCACAGATTAATATATGTCTAAATATTTCTGTGATTGTATTTGTACACCCTTAGATTATGTAGGCATCCTATTATGATATAGAATACATACACCATGTCATGTACAGTCAACAGCACGTCGACCTACTCAAAAAGTCGAAAATTCTCCAAGTCTGTGGTCGTGTAGTGTATTAATTACTTGTACAGTGAACTTCAGTGGTCGTTCTAGGTAGTTTATTTGATCAGTGGTGGTCGTTCGTCGTTCATTCATCATTCATCCATTGTTGTGTGTGCGGCGCAAGTTTCACACGTGAATTTTTCTCGAATTTGATGCTATTATTCAAATAAATAAGTGATTTTGTGAGTTTTTATCTAAGTAATCACGAGTTCCATTGTATCTTGCCAACTTTGATTTCTCAAATAAAGGGTAAGTTCTGCCAAAAACTTGATCAACCTTTCAATTTAGACTAGGCTACCAAATTAGGGAGGTTTCGAATTCGTAACCGTTTCGCAATGCATTGTGAATTCAAAGTATTTAATGATTCAATTATTTAATATTTCAATAAGGTTTGTATCAAAACCAACAGTAGTTGTTGTTTAAATGTCACTTATTGTTACGAAATAAATGTCGAAGAAAGCTACGCATGTGAGATTCAAAACTAATGTCACCACCAAGTGATTAGTTGCATTGGTCGGGTTATACGTCAGTCTAATTATTTTGGCGTATCCAAAAATTCCAGTTTTAAATAGAAATTTAATTTATCATAATTAGAAAAAGACAATAAGTTTTCGTTGTAACTGAAAGATTCATCCTAATTTTGATCGTTTTCACTGCATAATAGTTTGTTGTGTCATTTTTGTTTTGTGGTTATATTTGTTTAGGGTAGGTATGTGCATCATTTTCCTTATTTCATCATGATATTACGTCGTTTTACTACCGTATTTTATTTGGCACAATTTCTTTTAGTCACTACCAATGTAAAAATCATCCAAGAATGTTATTAATCTCATAAATAAGCTCGACTTTCACAGCAAGTCAAAAGTAGCTATGCTATCTTTAAAAATATAAACACTGCAAGGTTTCATTTCAATTCTGTGCAGGCACTATTGTGAAACTCAACCAAAACATTGTGCAATGATTCATAGTAATTAGTAGCATCTTATTAATAAATATTTATGTGTATAGTGTTTTAGCTTCTTACCTTAGGATCAGAGCAATGTATGTGATGTTGTCCAATATTCAATTATTTATTTAAGATTTTAGGATTTACTAAATCAGTAATGCAAAAAAAAAAACAAGACACTATTTGTTCATTGTTACTATTTTTATCAGTATAAACTTATCTACTAGAATCAGGATTGTCTTAAGTTTTTAAGTTCCTGTAGTTATTTTCAATAGAAAGAATAAGTTAACAAGAAAAAAAGTATTTCAATTTATTTGAAAATCCAATAAAATACATCACATATCATGTAAACCTTATGAAAGTCACTATTGAAAACAATTCAAGGTTATACGTTCTCATTTTACACAGTATATAGTTTCCAATGTAGCATTAAGGTTTGATTTTATTCAGCTTTCGATTGTATGTGTTGTATTTATTTGTTAAATTATTATTGAGCTTATACTGCGGAGAACATCATGAATATTAGGCATAGTTTGCACAATGAATCCTTAAATCTTCAACTCTAGCCTGGTTCGCCCAGAAATCTTTTGAAAGACACTCTCAAGGAAACCCCCTTCGACTAATATATGTAATAGTTTTAAATCTTAGCGTTCTAGATCTGTTAGGTAGCAACTTATTTTTTTTTTAAACTTCTTTTCTCGTTATAAGCATGCCGTGATAACACGTATGAGGATTGCATCTTGTATAAAACTATTATTATTGTGCATTATAGCTTAGTTCATGACGTTATCTGTTGTGTTGTCCAATAAAATAAAATAAATATAATCATAGCTCAACACAGTTAAAACATCATACCATCTCTGTCAGTAATTTGTCAGCGATAGAAACAGAATGTACTTTTAAATATGTTTACTGGTTATTGCATTAAATGTGTCATTGTTATAAGATCTCATAGTATTTAATTTAAATGTCCTAGTCAAAATTGCCCCTCCTACTTTTTAGGGTTCCATACCCAAAGGGTAAAACGGGACCCTATTACTAAGGCTCTGCTGTATGTCCGTCTGTCACCAGGCTGTATCTCCTAAATCGTTATAATTAGAGAGTTGAAATTTTCACAGATGATGTGTTTCTGTTGCTGCTATAGCAATGAATATTAAAAAACAGAATACAATAAATATTTAAGGGGGCTCCCATACCACAAACATGATTTTTTTGCCTTTTTTATAGATAATGGTACGGTACCCTTCTTGCGCGAGTCCGCCTCGCACTTGGCTGATTTTTATTTTATATTATCTTCCTATCTCTTCGCTTTTCTCATCTGACTCTTAGTTTTTATTCTCATGGTGTTTACTTTCATTCACATTTTGTGAATAATCTGACAATGATAAAAATAACACTTGAAAAAAAAACATCGATCTCAGGTGTGACTCGAACCCACGTCCCATCGCATGCTGGGCGAGTGAATCTGACGATGATTGCAATCGTAACTATTTTTCGAATATTTGTTTACAGAATTCAAGATGGTGGAAATTGTATGACGTAAACAACAGCTATAAACAAGTGTGAGTTTGTTTACATCGACATCAGCATCCAAAGGAAACCAACAGAATGTTCCAGAAACCAGCTTTTGGCGCCACTAACACTTCTACATTTGGTAAGCATAAAATTATTAAATAAATTTGATGTGAGTATACTTATTTCGTTGTAGGAAATTTGAGGTTTGTCAAAACGCGATAGAAAGAAATATGTAAGGGAAAAAGAAATCTGACAGAATAAGAATGTCAATTATATCCAAATAAAAAGATCTTACAGTCACAATAAAAAAAGCTGAAGTGGAATTAGACAGGACACATTATTAGGGGAATGGACAAGTCAAATCAAAAATAAAAATAAATCTAAAAATTTATTTCACTTAGAGTTATGATTTATAAAGTAGTGGATGTGGACTCCTTCTTTTAAGTGATATAATCACCTGTGCCAGAAGGGGTCACTCTTCCATAACAATCACGTTCAGGTACCAATTTAGAACTATTTTATGCTAGTAGTATGTGTTGAGAAGAAAGACGCCAGGAGAATTTGTTTGGTAGGTGTTTATTGGTCGGACCGCAGGAGTCAAAGAGAACGAAAATACAGCGCAGTTCAGTTTTATCATCACAGTTATACAAACCAAAGCAGTTCCTAAAAGTTGTAGCGCCATCTGTGGTAATTTGGTAGAACCAAGAGCTATTTTACAGGCCGGGCTGAACAGATAAGATTGAATGTGATAGATTCTTAATTTTGTGTAAAACCCATAGATGGCGCTTTACAAGATTAATTATAATTATTGTAAGTTTACAACAGTATGTGTGTGTGTGCGTGTATGAATCTCTCTCTCTCTCTCTCTCTTTCTCTCTCTCTTAGTCTCTCTTAATATTAGTCAGTGTATGTGTCATATATGCACGTATTACCCCGTAGGCTCGTTCAACGCGGGCACGAGCGCGGCGTCCCCGTTCAGCGGGTTCAAGCCGGCGGCGGGCGCGAGCGCGTTCGGCGCGCCGCCGGCCTTCGGCGCCGCCGCCGCGCCCCAGCCTGCCACCGGGGGAGGTAAATATATATATTTTATTTATTAATTACTACCGCAAACGCGATTAAAACGATATTAACAAAACCAATTAAGCGACTTTCCGGTAGTTTGCGCAACATACTTATGACATTTGGGTAAAAAACCGGCCAAGTGTAAGTCGGACTCGCACACGAAGGGTTACGTACCATTATCTATAAAAACGTCGAAAAAGTCACGTTTGTTGTATGGGAGCCCCCTTAAATATTTATTTTAATACAGCCTGGTGACAGATGGACAGACAGACGGACAGCGGAGCCTCAGTAATAAGGTCCCGGTTTACCCTTTGGGTACATAACCCTAAAAATGGTCAGTTGAGTGTTACGTAATCTTATGGGGGGGAGGGGGTATAGGAAAACGTTACGGCGCGCTACATGGGAGGGAGGGGGGATCAATAACGTTTATGGGGTAGAGGTACAGGAAAACGTTACGGCGCGCTACATGGGAGGGAGGGGGGATCAATTACGTTTATGGGGTAGAGGTACAGGAAAACGTTACGGCGCGCTACATGGGAGGGAGGGGGGATCAATTACGTTTATGGGGTAGAGGTACAGGAAAACGTTACGGCGCGCTACATGGGAGGGAAGGGGGATCAATAACGTTTATGGGGTAGAGGTACAGGAAAACGTTACGGCGTGTTACATGGGTGGGAGGGGGGATCAATAACGTTTATGGGGTAGGGGTACAGGAAAACGTTACGGCACGCTACATGGGAGGGAGGGGGATCAAAAATCTTCAAAATTTGCGTTACGTAATACTTGAACGCTCCCAACGTTGCGCAAAAGACCATTAAGTTTACGTGATAGAATAGTTTGATGACCTCCGTAGCCGAGAGGCGAGCACGCCGGACTATATGGCGTCGCCATCTCTGAGGTTCCGGGTTCGAGCTCCGGTCAGGTCAATGTAGAAAACGAACTTTTCTATATTGTCTCCGGTCTGGGGGTTGTGGTTTTGTGGTACCGTCATTGTTTCTGATTTTTATAACACAAGTGCTTTAGCTACTTATCAGATCAGATCAGAGCAATGTATGTGATGTTGTAGAACAGTCGCGTCACGGACAGACAGACAGACGTGTCCGTCTGTCTGCGTAGCCTTAGTAATAGCACAGAGTAAGTATTATACTAGGGTCCCGTTTTACCTTTTGGGTACGGAACCCTAAAAATGTTTTACCAAGCTTATAATAATGTAATGTCGATTTTTCATACATCTATACTAATATTATAAAGAGGAAAGATTTGTACCTATTTTTGTATGTTTGTAATGAATAGGCTCAAAAAGTACTGGGCCGATTTAAAAAAATCTTTCACCAATTGAATGCTACATTCTTCCAATTTGACATAGGCTACATTTCATTTTGAAAAAAATTAGGGATCCTTGGTAAAATTTGAACAATGTAACCGAAGGTGTAGAAAAATGAGTCTTAAAATGTCTTTCGTCGAATGCGCTGCCGAAACTATTAGCGATAATTGTCTACCCCGTGCGAAGCCGGGACGGGCTGCTAGTATATTACAAGTATGTGTTTGTCAAGTGTCAATCTTATCAAACAACAAAATAAACCGTCGAATTCCGCCACC